>JASPKZ010009811.1:0-1305000 GCA_030220185.1 Diploptera punctata | reverse complement strand
ATAACAATAAAAAATATTTGTAAGTGCGCAAAGGGTTATTACCAAGTAGCTCCGTCAATGTTTGTACGAGCGAGCGATCTCCACTCACGCGAAAGGTATTGCGGGCAGTCTACACATAGGAGATTTTAGGAAAAATAATTATTTTTGGTAATTTCCTTTCAAGACTCCACTTTAATACTAATTACAAAAAAATAACTGGTGTTCAGGTAATAATGTGGCATTTTTTGATTTTATAAAATTTTTGGTGAGGAAGGTCAATTGCGTATTAATTGCATTTACGCCCTTCAGAAAAACGTAAATATTAACATACTAATTTTCAAGCGATAGAGCATGAAATCATCTATAATGTGACTATCTTTTCAAGTTGAGCGAATAGCCATACTTCGAGAAATGTATTTTATAAAAGAGACTGTTTAAAACAATACGATAAATTGACAGCTCTATTACTCTTTAATTACACCAAGCGAAGACTTGAAATTCGGTTCAGATATTCAGTATATCATAAAGTTTCACTTACTTACTTACTTACTTACTCACTGGCACTATCGAACCCGTAGGTTCATGGCCGCACGGACATAAGCTCTCCATACATCCCTATCCTGAGCTAATGCTTTCCAATCATTCCCTGTATAATCTACTTCCCTCAAATCATAGTTAATGTTGTTCTCCCACCTCATTCTTGGTCTACCAACTGGGCGTTTTCCTTCTGGCTTTCCTACAAGAAGTTTCCATGCACGTCTTTCATTCCCCATACGCGAAACGTGTCCTGCCCATCGCAGTCTACGGGACTTAACTGTTCTTATTATATCTGGCTTCCTATAAAGACCATGTAGTTCATTGTTATGTAGTCTTCTCCATTCACCTGTCTGTTCATCTCTCTTTGGTCCAAAAATTTTCCTAAGAACTTTATTCTCAAATACTCGTAATCTCCTTTCCTCCCTTAAAGTAAGAGTCCATGTTTCGCACCCATATAATATAACTGGTAGAATAATAGTTTTATATATTTTCAGCTTAACATTTTTTGAAAGGAGTTGGGACATCAAAAGTCTCTGCAATGCATAATAGCATGCATTTCCAGAATTGAGCCTATGTTTAATTTCTTTGTGCATCTCATTCCTATTTGTGATTATTGTTCCTAGGTATTTGAATTCAGCCAATTCCTCAAAATTTCCCTCATTTGTCATTAGCTGTCCATTTCCATTATATAATGTATTTCTACGTGTGACATCATAAAGTTTCACTGTAAAAGAAATTGTAAACTTTTAAAGATGTGAGTTCAATTTTCACAATTTTTTTGCCGATTTCATATGGAATGTCCCATACACTTTATTTTTTATGTGCCCCCACAAATGAAAATCGCAAACAGTAAAATCTGGTGACCGCGATGGCCACAAGCCCGCACTAATAATCCGATCTTCAAAAAAATCACTGATTAATTTTAACGAGTCGTCAGATGTATGTGCAGTTGCAGAATCACAGGATCACGTGGCTGAAGTTCATGCATTACAGTTATTCTGTATTGTTTCAAACGTAAAAGTTTCGTAGCTCGCAATGCTGACACCTTCCAAAGGCTAGTTTCTTGTGCAAGTCGTATAAGGGATTTTGTTGGCGTACGTTATATTCTTTCCCCTATTTCATCTTATTTGTCCTCAGTGAGCACACATTTTGTTACCTTTGGTTTCTTATCGAGCACAGAACCCGTCTCTCTAAATTTGTTTACAAGTCGTCGAACGGTATCTCTATTTGGAGGATTTACATCTGGAAATTGTGTTCGAGATCGTCTAACGACTTCTCTGCAGACTCTGTTTTCACATAATTATCGTACATAAATACACTATGATGTACCGTAAACGCAGATCGAGGCTTAATAACTATGAACTAAGATCACTAATACGAGAATACACTACGCGTGTTTCACCTTACAAGAATGAAACTCAACTGCCTCGCCAGGCGGTTAAGTTTCAATATCTCGGCGACGAGAGTTTATGACTCCCAGTGAGCCGTGCACTTGCTACGCCGCGTAGCGCGGAGTGATGAATCAGTGGCCGCATGCACTTCTCCCGCTAGCCCGGCCGTAGGTCGAGATCCTCTCTGTACATGTGACGTAGAGAGTTGGTGTTCTGGGTTTCATTGGCAGAATTGTAATCTAAGGCAAATTCTGTGTCTGAATGTCATTATCATGACAACTTCAGCATTATTATTATCATTATTATTATTATTATTATTATTATTATTATTATTATTATTATTATTATTATTATTATTATTATTCACGGTTTAGGCTTATTTACTGGCCTGTTCAGCTCCAAATTGCTGCTGTTTCCATACTTATATGGTCTTCCCAAACTTCTTCTTCCTCGTGGTGAATTCCTTTTGGTATTGTATTCTCAGTCATCCTTGCCAAGTGTTCTTTCCAGTTTGTTCTGTATTTCACTAATGTTGTGTTTAATTCCTCTACTTTTAATTGTTGTCTTATTTCTGTGTTATGTTTTTGTCTGTTTTCTGATATCTTGCTATTGGTCTGAGGAATTTCATTTCAGCAACTTGTATTCTGGCAGATTGTTGTGTTGTCACTGTCCATGTTTCGGATCCATAAGTAAAAATAGGCACTATCATTGTCTTGTATAATTTCATTATAGATTCTTTCCTGGCTTTGTTTCTCAAAGTTGTTTTTAATGTTCCTGTTATATAATTAACCTTATTATTATTATTATTTTATTATTATTATTATTATTATTATTATTACTTTGTCTAACCCTCCAGGTTGTCTTTTATGACATTTCTGGCTATCTCCCCTGGCATTGGCGGAATTGTGATCAATTTCTTAGATTGGGGCACCTGGAAGACGAAGTTACGTTACGCCGATGATATGATGGGCGATAAATGATACTGAAGAGCCAGGAGAGTTATTAACCTAATCTTAACCTAGATTCCAGACCAGGGGAACTATAGGAATAATTCCCATTAAGAATAAATTACTATGGCATGACCGGGAATCTAACCCGGAACCTCGCGCATGAGGCTAGTCACTTCAACATTATAGACATTGCATATTATAATTAAATCAATGAGCATCTATCACACACGTGACTACACACCAGCCTAGATACCAACAAAGATTATAGACGCGAAAACTAACTAACTCACTGGCACTATCGCACACGTAGGTTCGTGACCGCGTGTACATAAGCTCTCCACACATCCCGATCCTGAGCTAATATTTTGCAATCATCTCCTGTATAATCTACCTTCCTCAACTCATTGTTAATGTTATTCTCCCACATGATTCTTGGTCTACCAACTGGGCGTTTTCTCTCTGGTATTCCTACACGAAGCTTCATATGCATTTTAAAATCCATGTCCAATTCTAAACGTCCAATATAATATGCCCTAATTTCGGTTCAATATAATGTTCCCCAATTTCGACGGTTATTTGTGCTATATGTACTTGGGCTCCATCATGTTGAAACCGAAGTAGGATGCTCACAGTTAGGATGCGTTAGGCTACATTGTCCAGAAATGCTGTCTGCAGTAACTGTAGATAAGCTGTTTCTGGTAGAATTACAGGTCCCGGCCGGCTAATGAATACCAACACTTCATTCCAAATGTTACGAACAATAATTTCGAGCAGCAATTATATATCTGTTCTCATCAACATTAACAACAAGGATTAAGCCCAATGGCCTGTTTCGATCTCATTATAGGTCGAATTGGTCCTTCCACCTCTTCAATGGTCTTCCCAACATTCTTATCCCTTTTGTTTTATAATTATACATTCTTCTTGGTATGCGCTGTTCATTCATTCGTAATACGTGCTGAAGATAAGCATTTTTATAATATTTTATTCTTTCACAGAGATTGAATAACAGTATACTAAGTTCTGTTCTTATATCTTCGTTTTTCTTTTTATCGGTTCTTTGGTATCCTGCTATTGCTCTCAACATCTTCATTTCAGCAGCCTCTATTTGTTTACTATCTGCCTTTGTTAATGTCCAGGTTTCACATCCATAGATAAGAGAAGTCTGTTCTCATAATCTCAAATACCTGCTGCTAAAATAACCGCCACGCGTAAAGTAGATCTCATCTGTGAATAACATGTATATGGGGAAGACATCGTCATTTTAACTTTCATAAAAAATCAACATAGGCCCTACAATCTAATATTAATTTTTTTTATTATTGATTTCGTACATCTCGATGATGGATAAATCATATTTGAAGAGAAAAATTATACGCTCAGACCGGGACTTGAACCCGGGACCCTTGGTTCTCTAGACCAAGTGCTCTACCAACTGAGCTACCTGAGCAAGTACCGATCTAAACGCGAATTACAATGTATATAGAGAAAGATTTGCGTTTAGATCGGTACTTGCTCAGGTAGCTCAGTTGGTAGAGCACTTGGTCTAGAGAACCAAGGGTCCCGGGTTCAAGTCCCGGTCTGAGCGTATAATTTTTCTCTTCAAATATAATATTAAAATGTTTGAACATACTAATGAGATAGAAATAGAAAATTAATCAATAAAATGTAATTACATTTATACAGAATACAGAACAATACCAATAGTATCAGTTATCATGGCTGAGACAACCTTTCTTAGCGAAGGTTACTGGACGCGGATTGTTTTACTCACCTTGAGAAAAGAATTTTTCTTATGTAATTTATTAGTATCTATCCTCCATCCTCCATTTAAACACACGATCATACCATAATTTCTTGCTTAATATACCGCAACATAGGATATCCCAACACTCCAGATAATATTCTACCTCCACTTCTCGTAACTGGAATTTCTTACCATTGAAAATTAGGAGCTGCTGGAAGTTAGAATATATATATATATATATATATATATATATATATATATATATATATATATACTTATATTTGCTTTAGTCCCGCGCCGTAGCCGAGCGGTTAAGGTAGGAAGCCTTGGCGCAGAGCTACGGGACTTGCTCTGGTTCGAGTCTCCATGGGGGAAGAAATTTTCTCATGGTATTTCGGCCAATATGGGACCGGTGCCCACCCAGCATCGTGAGGCAATTGGGTAGCTACAATAAGTAGCGGCTCCAGGTTGAGGAACCAGCTATAACGGCTGGGGGACTCGACATGCTAACCACATGTCACCCCTACACTGGCTGTTGATCATCTACCTCTGTGATTGACACATGTGGATGTGAAGGGCCAGCAGCCGGCTGGTAAAAGGGCAACCGCTGAAAAGTGGAAAGACCCTCAATCGGAAAAATATTTGCTTTAACTTTGGCTTGGTCATTACCCAGTTTAATGCATATTATGTATTAATTTTTGTTTCCCGTTTAATTTATTATATTACTACTGTTACAATAATAATATATCTTGTAATTCATCAGAGAATGTAGAGAGAAATGGCTACACATGTGGAAAAAATGAATGTAACAAGATTACCAAGAGCAGCATTCAACTGCAAGCCAAAAGGTTCAAGGAATGTAGGAAGGTCTGTGAAAAGATGGACAGAACAACTGTGAGGGGGAACAGGCAATTTATGCCTAGCCCGTGAAGTGAGGAACAAGAAGAAGAAGAAGTAATTCTGCCCGAGGGTAGGTCTTTCACTACAATAAATGCTGTGATTTGGCAGCTTTACTTGGGAATTACAGATGTGGTAGTTTCCCGTTGCTTTCCACACCGGTGAAAGTTGATAATGATGAGGTTGATGATGGCCGGATGATTTTCGGGGACCGTTGGGCCCTAAGTTTCGTGACATTTGTGTTACAGATGAGGAAAAAACCCGAAAAAAACTTCATCCAGGAGTCTGTCCCGACGGGAATCGAACCCGGGCCCGCTGCGGGACAAGGCAGAACGCGACCTCGAGACCACAGCGGTCGCGGAATTATAAAATACTAGAATTTATAATAATAATAATAATATATTTATTATTAATATAATTACTATTAATATTATTATTAATATTATTATCATTAATATTTAATATTATTAATATGTTTATATTTATCGTATAATATGTACTATATACATGAAATTGACACAGCCATTTTAAATATAATATAATGCATTATAATTATAATATTGTACATATAATTTATGCTGTATATATGTATTTGTAAATTTGTGTTGGTTGAGAGAAAGAGAAGGTCTTATGGCCTTAAATATGCCAGAATAAATATATTATTATTATTATTATTATTATTATTATTATTATTATTATTATTATTATTATTATTATTATTATTATTATTCATAAGAGAAAAAATGAATATTGGTTATTCAATAGTAGATTATATACAGTATAAGCAATTAAATTGGTACGTACGACGAATGCAAGAAGAAAGATTACCCAGGAAAACATTGGAATGGTGTCCACCTGGAAGAAGGAGGAGAGGAAGACCTCGAAACTCGTGGACGCAGGAAATAAGAACTGGAATGAGAGCAAGAGGACTGGAGGACATGGATTGGATGGAGAGAGACGAGTGAAGAAGAAAAATAAAACTTTAGGCGCAGAAAGATGTGTAAACATTAAAATTCTGTATATAAATAAAAATTATTATTATCATCATCATCATCATTATTACTGTCATTGCTATCATTACTATTATAGTATGTTATATATTATTTCCCATTAGGAAATCACGCTTCAAATGTGCACACATATATTACTTCTATCCTGTATTGTTATTAGAGTGAAACATCGTTATCTGCATGATTAGAGGAAACTTCGAAAATGTTAAGAAGTGTATCCAGAGAATGAGAGGAACAGATTTGAAGTTTTGAGGTGATTTTGTGATGTGTGAATTTGAAGCTTGTTAACACTTGTGAAGTTTGGGATGTGCCCTGCGACTCCAGAGGTTACGTAACTTGTACAGTATATTCTGAGGCGGTTGTGTTGGTTATTAAAATGTAAATGCAATATAGCGAATAAACTAGTTCAACCAACAGCTGGAGAGAACACAACTTGTAACTTTATGCTACATCAAAACCATATATTCACATCTTGTTCAAACTAACAAATACACGCATATAAATATGTACTTCTATTTCTGTAGGAATTCATCTACTCGTAAATTAATTTTATAAAATATTTAAATTGCTCCAACATTGAATCTACCAAAACCTCTTCGCTACAATTGCTATTAGTAAAGATGTTTCTCTTCTCTCTTAAGTCTCTTCGCCATATATTGCCATGAATAATGGAGGGTATAAACTTTTTCTCTTCTCTCTTAAATTGAGAGTCCGACGAAGGATGAGATGAGATGAAGTTCCTATTATTAAAACGGCGTGATATAATACGAGAATGTCAGCTCACCACGCTTGTTGCACATCAGTGGTGTAGTCGATAGAGTCCCTGCTGTCCACCCGGCGACCCAGGTTTGATTCCCGGCGGAGTAGATTTTTTTAAATTTCCGTATGGGGTCTGGGTATGTGTCTTGTACTTGTGTGAAAAATATAAAAAAATAAGAGGATAAAACAATTTAATAAATAGAAAGAGAAATAGACAAACAAACAAAAAAGTTGTCAGACAAAAAAATTATTAGGTATAAAAAAGCATAGAGCCAGATGAAATTTAATGAAAAGAAATGGAACACATTGGAATGGAGAAGTTGTGGAATTAAATTTTTGGCAGGGGAAATCGGGAGAATCCCCGACAAAAACCTGCTCATCATCCGATTATACCACTGCGAACCGCATGTGGACTGATCGAGGCACTAACTCGAGATTCCAGAGACGGTGAGCGAGAGAATGATAAACCCAAAAGTGTCTTTAACAGAGAAATGTCAAGGTATTATTATTATTATTATTATTATTATTATTATTATTATTATTATTATTATTATTTTATGTATGTGTGTGTATATGTATGTATCCCTGTCCGCTCTTAAAGTGATACTCGTCAAAACAAAACCATGTGACCTGGTCGCTTTTCATTGGTTAGGGACAATGACGTACGTACCATGTAGAAGCAATAAGTACGCAAAAAAGTAGTTATCTTCATTAAATTAAAAATATGTCCTCTGAATATACTTGTTATCCTTCGTGAATGAAAATAATAATATTCAAAACAGAAAATATTCTAAAACAAACGTAATAAATACTTAAAACTTAAAATAGTTTATTACATATGGGTGATACATTTGAGTCATACTAATAAAATTCATTGCTGAAGATGGAACGGATGTTCTGAAAGACCTACAGGCATAAAGAATACATATTTTATAAGTTGAGGACGACGGATCTTACCTAAGAAGGTATATTTTAACTTATTTTATTTGAGCCATGCTTCAGTCGATTCTCATGAAACAAAATAGCTGAAAATATGGAGTCTTCTGTTGTTGTGTCGTCATCTCCCTGTCAAAAGTGATAGTAATTATGGCGCGAATGGCCACAAGGATATTGCTTCTACAACATACGTCGGTGTCCATAACCATTGAAAAGCGAGCAAGTCACATGGTTTTATTTTGACGAGGATCATTTTAAGAGCGGACAGGGTATATGTATGTGTGTGTGTGTGTGTGTCCGTTAACGCTCTAGCGGCCGCGATTTTCATTTCACCGATACCAAACTTGGCATATAGCAATTAATGTAAAAAAAGTAAGATCAAGTTAATTAACTAGCAAAATCGGTCCATTAGGTGTAGGAGTTCACCTAAAACAAAAATAAAAAATAATTGCAGCGGTCGCAATTTTCAGAGTTTCACAGTAACGCTCGGTATATGCTATTAAAATAAACCGAAAAGTGTATTCTCTAAAAATTAGCAAAATCCGATCATTCAAAGTGGGAGCTTACCTGAAACCCGAAATTGAAATTTTACTCTAGCAACTGTCATGTTTGTTTCGTTGCTGCAATGCATACCATACACTTTCATTTACCACATCGACGGATTAATAATAAAGGCTTTTATAAAACTCACTGGCACTATCGAACCCGTAGTTTCATGGCTGTGCGGACATAGGCTCTCCATACATCCCTATCCTATCATCCCTCTATAATTTACTTACTTCAAATCATGGTTAATGTTAATAAATAATATTGTTGCTTAGATCAGTTGGAACACAATTCATAATTTGTTAACATGTCTGAAGAAGGTACAGTGTACCGAAACAGCTGTCACTGAATTATATAATAAATATGAAAATCAAATAAAACTATGTTTTATTTTTATTTTATTAATAGTTAATAAATAAGGTGAATCTGAAGTCTCAACTTCAAAAACTAAAATTATGGCTTTTCAGGGCAATGTGCCAGTCAGAGAAAAAATAGTGATCAATAATGAAATAATAGAACAGATAGCACACTTTAACTATCTTGGTTCAGATATAACATATAGCTATGATTGAGATATACATAATAAATTAAACCGATATCAAATGATGTGTTGCACCATAAGAAGAAACCTCCGAAAGACTCGAAGAGAAACTCAGCTCAGGTTTTATAAAATCATGGCTGTTCCTGTTCTTTAATATGGATCTGAATCTTGGGTACTTACAAAAAAAGATATCTCACACATTCAAGTCACTGAAATGAAATTTTTAAGATCCGTAAAAGGATGTACACGCATGGATAGATTACACAATGAATCAATAAGAAATGAACTGGAGATATTTTCAATAGTTGAAAAACTAGCACAAATACCAATGGAAAGAACGTTTAGACAGAATGGACATTACAAGATTACCAAAAAAGATCAATACCTACAAACCACATAGAAAAAGATCTTTGGGACGGCCTAGGAAACAATGGACTTGAGACCGGAACAGGTCGCATTGACCTAATCCTGGAAAGGAAGAAGAAGAAGAATCTGAAGTAATTTTACCTCATAAATGCTTGTGTTCCATTTGAATATGTTTCGATATGCCATGGATACCATCATACGATTTTCCAGCTCATGATGTTATGCATGGCATATCGAAACATCTTCAATTAAAGAACAATATATGAGGTAAGATGACTCCAGATTCGCCTTATTTATTTATTGTTTTATTTAGGAATATTCCACAATACACTGTCTCTCCTTCAACCCAAACTGATATGTCGCAAGAGGTTCCTGTCTAAAGCAGCTTCTTCCCTCAAATCTCTACCTTCCATACTTGTCATCACTCCATCCATCCATCCATCCATCCATCCATCCATCCATCCATCCATCGTTCTCTAGGTCTGCCTCTTCCACTTCTTCCATTAGCTTTCCAATTAAGGATCTTCTTTGGTATTCTCTCTTCTTCCATTCTTATGAGGTGTCCATACCACTTCAAACGTTTTTTCTTCTATTTTTCCTTGCTACTTACTGTCCAGGTTTCGGATCCATATAATAAAATGCTTTGTAATAGAACTTGAAATATGTTTTCTTCGTTCTGCGTATTATATTTTTTACACGCTTCATATTAGCTTGACCTGCATCTATCCATCTATCTATGTAACGGAATCTTTGAACACGGTTTTCACCCACTTAGAAACATTGAATCGACTTGAAAGTTGTATACTTGTAAAGGACCAATGACAATACAATAATTTCATAATTTGTTTCTAAAATCCTGGCCAGAATCATCAGAAAATAAAAATAAATAAATAAAAACCGGTAAAATAGGTTACGGACTTATCGACTTTTTAGCCAATCGTTGTAAGAGCTCAGTTGGTAGCGGTGGACTGTAGTGGTATATAATTTCAGTAATCCATAGGTTCAATCCGGCCCGGAGGATTTTTTAGAAGAGTTTTACCTTTAGCTCATACTACAATAGTATCGAATTTAAAGATATTTACATTTTATCTTATTCTGTAAAATATTAAAACTAAAAAATAAATAATAGTTTAAAAAAACTAAAACAACACGCTTCTTTATTAGAAAACCGAACTAAAAAATGAAAAATAATTTCAATTTCCAACACGCTTGGAATAAAATTAAAGTGGTCAAACAAAAAAATCTTCTCCAATACATCTAGAATAAAACTAGTTATCTACAAAAAAAATAAAGAATTTATCATCAAAAGCATGGGGTGCTTTTAATGGTTTTTTACGTTTTCTTCTTGCAGACTTTACTTTTACCAATATATGTTTATTATCAAATATATTAATTGATATAGAGCACCCCACGCTTTTGATGGTAATTTTTTTTTAGATAACTCTAGTTTTATTCTATATGTGTTGGAGATGATTTTTTTGTTGACCACTTTAAATTTATCCCAAGCGTGTTGGAAATGAAAATTATGTTTCATTTTTTTAGTTCGGTTTTCTAATAAAGCGTGTTGTTTTAGTTTTTTTAACTATTACTTATTATTCCAAAGTACTGAGTTCAACACACCTTATTTATTAATAAGAACCTCATAATTCTACCTCCTATTCTAATTTATTAATGATTAATATTATTCTCCCACCCTACCTCCCGGTCTACCTACTGGACACTTTCTCTCTGGTTTTCCAATAATCAGTTACCATACTACTCTTTCATTCCCCATTCATCCCAATGTTCTGCCCATATAATAGCCTTTATATATTTTCTAAATGACTTAATTTGAATTCTTAAACGAACAATGAAAATTAATCCACAATTTGTGGAAAATAATACCTAAATGTTCTTTAGGAACAAGTTTATAACGGAATACTATACTTTACTGCCTGAGCTTGGTTATGATTAGAAACAGTAGGTAGCATTTTAATTCATTTATGAGTTAGTGAACAAGTAAGATAGGGGCGAAGATGATAATACCGGATGTATAACCGAGCCACTATGGGAATCGCATTTTGTTTGTTCAGGTAACTTCACACCTCTCTCCCAATTCTTTATTACTAGAGGCTTTTGTTGTGTTTTCTTTAAGACTGTTGTGTGTATTTCACCGCATTCTAGAAGAGGGTTCACGAAACTTTGTTCCTTGGATTTACAGGAAACAATTCCTGAGGGATCTCATAGAGACTGTTCTTCAGCAAATAACACGCAACCTCAGTCATAGCTCGACTAACAACTAATTCTGAAAAAGTTTCTCTTTCCTCTCACAACTCTGGATCTTCTAAACCAAAGACAGTAGATTACATTCGAAAGCGTTCTCTTAGAGAAGATATTTTCTATTTAGCTTAACCTCTGCAGACTGAAGTAAGATTATAACCAAATATGTATATATAGGCCTATATATATATATATAATATGGCATATAATGAGAAGAAGTGACACAAAAAACAAACAAAGAAGTATTAAATTGGATACCTCCTGGAAAAGGGAAATGTGGTAGGCCAAAGTCAACGTGGATAAAGGAAATTCAAGACAAAACGAAGAAGAGAAATATGACAGAGCAGACACACAAGATCGGGTAGTGTGGAAGGACAAAATTGTATACTTTGGTTGAGAATACCTGTGTAAATAACAGAAACAATCCTGAATAATATATATGTGTGTGTGCGCGTGTGCGTGTGCGTGTGCGTGTGCGTGTGTGTGTGTGTGTGTGTGTTTGTGTGGCGTATTTTTTAACACAGAGTAAAATTAATTTTGAAATTAAAAATATTGTTTTGTTACATGAGTTATGAAGCAGCAAAATTATTTTCATTAAACAAAAGGAGTAATAAGTCTTCGGACTAAATAGCCGTAGTCCAGTTTTGTTGAAACTCGAAGTTTGGTCTACTACAGCGATAAACATCCTCAGAAAATTCTGCGTTGCCCTCTGTGAACCCCTCAACTCTGGACTGTAGACTGAGGATGTCTACCGCAGTAGTAGACGAAACATCGAGTTTCAACAAAACTAGACCACGGCCATTTAGCCTAGAAGACCAACTAAACAAGAATCAAGACACTGACCGTGAAAGCCTACAATTTTACATAAATAGGAGTAAATTTAATGGACGGTTGATTGGTAGGCCTATATATATTTTTGTGATATAGTACATATCTGGTCGGTATTAAAATCGTTTACAGTACAGTCATCTAACCTTAAAAGTTAGAAATAAAGTAAAAATTTTAGCATGAGTCACAATTATGAAACATCCTTAACTTATTCTAATTAACACTATCTAACATATAGGTTCATGGCTGCGCGGACATGACTTCTTCAAACATCTCAATCCTGAGCAAATGCTTTCAATCATCTTCTAATATATAAAAATGCAGGTTTGTTCGTATTTTATGCGCTGCCGTACCATTCATCCGATTGTAAAGGGGTTTTTTAAAATGTTCAGGATTTTACAGCGAAGGTTATAGGCTATAAGAGAATTGTAATACACTCAAGACCTTCATCCCTAAAAAATCACCCTTTGTAGTGAAAAACGTAAAAAAGCAGCTTTTTGTACGTTTAAATCGCTTACGCTGCCTGAACCATAACAAATACACCAAATTAAAGTATACATAATTGAATACATACAAAAAAGTCCACGCAGCGTATATTTATCTTTTACGGATAACTCACAATAGTATTTTTTGTCTTTCATTGATGCCAAGAAGATCGTGATAAATAGATTCCCGGAAAAGCATAGCGTAGCACGGCGGGTATTCTTTTGCGGATAACTCAAAGTAACGAATTTTGCCTTTCAGCTAATTTATGACAAGTACATCGGGACAAGTAGATTCTTGGGCAACGCAGGATAATCAGCACGGGGTATGTAAAAATAATAACGATATAAATTTATAAGTATTTTTCCTTTTACTTATTCCACTAAACGTTAAAACACATTACCATTTATTTAGGCGTAGCAGCGCACGCCGTGTATTAGCTAGTTTTCTATATAATTCACTTCCTCAAATCACAGTTATAGATATTCCTCCATATAATTCTTGACCTATCTACTGGACTCTTTTCTTTCTAGATTTCGTATAAATTTTCATGTCCCTCTTTCATTCCCCATTCGTGCCAAATGTCCTGTCTATTGTTGCCTGCGATGCTGAACTGATGTTATTGCATATCCTTTCCCTTAAAGATCGTATAAATCACTTTTATATTATGATCTGCAGACATTTTCCTGTCTTGTTGACCGTGAAACTCCCCTATGTTTCGCCAGAGACTGTGTCCGGCATCCTCAACGGTTGGCTTCGGAATTTTATATTGTTTTCTCCATTCACCTGTCCATTCGCCTCTCTTTGATTCAAAATTATCCTATACTTGATTTTAAGTACTTGTATTTTCCCCTTCGCTTTCAGTAAGAGACTATCTTCCCCATCCATATAATAATAATAAATAATAATAATAATAATAATAATAATAATAATAATAATAATACTTTATTTATTCTGGCAGAGTTAAGGCCATAAGGCCCTCTCTTCCACTCAACCAGCACAAATACAAATAAATATTTGACAAATATAGATATACACTATACTAATTATAAACAGTTAAAAGATACAATAAATGTAGCAATGTAAATGTCATGTACAAACAACATTTTATAGGGTAATAACAATAATGATACGATAATAATAATAATAATAATAATACTCGTAATATAAATATGATACATTATACGGGAAACGCCAATTAATATATAAATCTTACACTGGATAATAATGAAGTCGAGTTTAGAGCAAATAAAAATTTAGATTTCTTTTAAAAGATGCCAATGTCCGGCAGCCCCTTATTTCTTGTGGTAGGGAATTCCAGTTGCGAGAAGTAGAAGATGGTATATGACATGGAGTAGTGATGTGATGTCCTATGTTGCGGTATATTAAGTAAGAGACTATGTTGTGATCTTTGTGTTTAAGTTATGGTTTGAGGATAGATACTGGAAACGGGATGATAAATAATTGGGAATCGAGGTATGTAGGATCTTAAATAGGAGAATTAGACAGTGCGATTTTCTTCTCTCTTTTAGATGTAGCCATGACAATTCGTGGAATAATGGAGAAATGTGATCGTATTTTCGAACATTAAATATGAATCTGATACACATATTATGGACACGCTGCAGTTTGTCCGACAATCCGTCACTTATGTCAGTTAGTAGAACGTCACAATAGTCAAAATGCTGCATCACTAAAGTTTGGATTAAAATTCTTTTAAGAGTTGTAGGAAGAAAATGTTATAAAATTGAAAAAAAAAGTCATATGACCACATGTAACTACTTTATTTAAATGAGTAACAGCGGTCTTGAATTGTGAGAAAAATCAAAATCCCGTGTCGCTGGTTAGCTCAAGATACTGTAGTGCCTAAAACACTAGTCTAATTTCTGATCACTGCATTGTTCCCGACATAAATTTATTACTTTGTTTTCAGCTCTGCATTAGTTGTGCAAAGGTACCTTGTTTACAACGCACCACTAGAATTCTCAACGAATACATCAAAATTAAAAGTAAATATGATATGAAACTCTTCAACGGAGATTACTATGCATGTATATAATAATCCCATACGTTCCACTTGGAGTTTCTTAACCAAGCAAATTTAATTACGCCTATTTACCTACAGAAGGCTTGCGGTTATTTTACGAGCTTTTACATGCTACATAATATCAGGTCTTATTAAATGGTTTCACATTTACAATCAAGAATTAATGAACCAAGCTTACTACACTCCATGTTGTTCACGAATGAGGTTGCTGGTTAGCAAGATACTCTAGTGCCTAAAATACTAGTCTACTTTCTGACCAGTTCCCTACGTCAATTACTTTGTTTTTAGCTCTATATTAGTTGCACAATTTTTAACATAGGCATATTATATATCAAATTATTAAAGTTCTTCACTAAAACATGTAAGAGATTAACTCTTAATAACACCATTCTGAAGGAAATTACCTTAAATGTCCTCAAATAATCTACTGTATCCACTTAGGAACAATAATTTCAAACAGTGATGATGTGTACAAAAAAAATAGGGTTAACTTTGGAAGCAAATGCTATTATGCATTACAGGAAACCTTGTCATTCCAACATATATATATATCTCTCTCTCTCTCTCTCTCTCTCTCTCTCTCTCTCTCTCTCTCTCTCTGTCCCTCTCCCCCTCCCTCCCACCCTCTCCCTCTCCATCTCTTTCTCTCTCTCTTTCTCTTTCTCTCTCTGTCTTGCTCTGTCTCTCTCTCTCCCTCTGTCTCTCTCTCTGTCTCTCTGTGTGTGTCTCTCTCTCTCTGTCTCTCTCTCTGTGTCTCTCTCTGTGTATCTCTCTCTCTGACTCTCTCTGTCTCTCTCTCTCTCTCTCTCTGTCTCTCTCTCTCTGTGTCTCTCTCTGTCTGTCTCTGTGTCTCTCTCTGTCTCTCTCTTGTCTCTCTCTCTCTCTCTCTCTCTCTCTCTCTCTCTCTCTCTCTCTCTCTCTCTCTCTCTCTCTCTCTCTCTGTCTCTCTAAAAATTAATTAAATCCAATAAACTGAAAATATATAAAACTGTTTTTTTTTTGGTTATGTGGAGCGAAACATGGTCTAAGAAAATATTACGAATATTTGAGGATAAAGCTCTTAGGATTTTTTTTTAGCCAAAGGAAGAAAAACAGACTGGCTAATAGAGACGTCAATGAACCACGTGATCTTTATGGGAAACCTGATGTAATAGAAACAGTTAAGTGTTGCAGACTGCGATGAACAAGACATGTTGCAGGAATGATAAATGGAAGAGAGGTATGAAAACTTCTTGAAGGTAAACCACAGGGGAAGCGACCAGTAGGTAGCCCAAGAATGAGATGGAATAATGATACTCGCATTAAACATGATTTGAGGGAGGTGAATTATACAGGGAATGGTTGGAAAATATTATTTCAGTATAGTGTTGTGTGGAGAGCGCAACCATGAACCTCCGAGTTAGGTGGTGTCAGTGGGTTTGTTATCCTAATCCATCGTATCATCAATGCAGGACAATCAATAATATTTTAATTCAATTTTCTTTCATCTTTAATCATTTCATTTTAAAATTTTAAATATTTCATATAGGCTATATATATATATATATATATATATATATATATATATATATGTGTGTGTGTGTGTGTGTGTGTCAGTATAGAAAGCTCTCTTTACTTTTAATTAATTCTCAACTACTAATTTATTGTAATATATGCCTTAAATTATGCATTCTCTCCATAGATAATTGGCCTATCAACTAGCAGCTGGGCACACATCCACAACTACAGAAGTGCCAAATATAGAGATGTCGGATCCCCCAATATGTCGGATCCCCCAGCCGTTATAGCTAGATTTCTTCAACTTGTAATTATACAAAATGCTTTGTTATACTTGGCAGTACTTTTATGAGAGAAGATCCTTTCTCTTCTTCTTCTTCTTCTTTTTATTATTATTATTATTATTATTATTATTATTATTATTATTATTATTATTATTATTATTATTATTATTTGATGGTGGGTATAACGATAATTCTACGATTTCGTAATTGTTATGATTAATATTATTATTTTGATTGCCATGTATAACTGTATTTCTTTTACCCCTAGCTTATGTAAGAATGTAAGTGATCCCACTATAGGTTTTAGGAGGTATTTTATGGTCATAGAAAGTTAGGCTCCCGTTTTCTAGTAAATCGCCACAAGATGAGAGCCCTGCTTGACGACCACCTTTATCCCCAGAACAACTATATGGTACTCATTTATGTTAGAGTCTGAGCAGACACAGGTCCGTTATAGCGACATATGATTTAGGGTATTTAAAAACACTGAGCCTATTGGTAGACTAACCCGACCTCCCAGTGTATAGCGTATGTCATGCAGTATACAATAACCAGCAAATACTGTATTATTTCTTGTAATAACGGTAACAAAATATAATGTTATAGGAGAAAAGATAATCTATGTACTGCACGATACTTGAAATGATAAAACATATTTTTTGTTCCTGCAAAATTTCAAAAGTGAATGTCAATTTTTCAATTAACTGATAAAAATAATAGAAAGAACAAAGGTATTATGCCCAAACTCTGTCGTTGCTCACCTGTTATCCAGCTTAAAAAGTAACGAAAAACGAGATTTGCCTCCCTTTTCATGTTCGGTGTAAGAGAACACAAAGCGTGTTCATTGTGTCAATGTAATTTTCCTGGTAATTAATAATGTTTACATCCGTTGTCCTGAAAATGTATTATCGGTAGCCTTTGGGAAAATAATGGTATATTGAAATTGAACTGATGCATGTTTTTTATGATTATTAATATATAGCAGGTTCTTGTTTATATTCTATAGTACTGATTATATTTAATTATTATGAAAGTATGATTAATCGTGAAATAAATTGTGGCAATGAAATGTCAACGCAATATTTTCTTTGACAACTAAAAATTCACAAGAAACACGCAGTGATTTTCTTCATCATCGGGAACTGAATTCTGCACCTCAAATATGAGCTTTAAATGCTCCCAACTAAGCCAACTCGCTCGGTAAGATTAATTATATTATTTATAAAAAATTTAATTAAATATTGCCTCGCACTACCCTTTTGGAGTAATAAAACAACAGAGATGATCGTGTAGAACTCCACAATAGCCTAATTGAATTATATAAGCCCTTCCTGATATTTCAGTAACAAATTGCTGTAATAATTGTTCTTATTTTAAAGTTCACCTACCACACAATTATTTTACAGTCTCTAACGAGTCCAATTTCCGACGTTTCTTCACTCTCACAGCTCACTGTATCGCTGTCAATCCAGAGAACTCATTCCCTCTTGACCCTCGTAATAGATTATATAGGGCGGGAAAAGAAATTTCTCGGCCCCAATCGAGGCTTTTCCAGTATGGAAGTTTCTGGCATCGATCTTTCCTGACAGGAGAAGTAGAGGCTTAGATAATTCTCTGGAAAGAAAGTCCAGCCACATCGATGATCTGCGAGGGTCTTTCGACTCGCGAGCCATCGACTCACGAATCTTTTTCTTCCAATGCGCCACCATTATTCTCGCTGTCAACCGCGAAATTCAAACGCTGCTATTACGATGCGTCACTATATGCATATATATAACTCGAGTTCATTGATATTACTACTGATGATAAGTAACTAACTCACTCAAGGCACTATGGAACCCCGAGGATCCCTGTATAATTGATCTCCCCAAACCATGGTTAGTTTTTTTAATGTTTTATTTAGACTGCGACCTGAAGATATATTGCGCTGTTCCAGTATCATGGAGAAGACTGAAATGAAAGTCTACTCTACTCACTTCTACTTCCCAAACCCGTACTACCATATTGAGGTTGACCCCGGGCGGAGAGGGAGCTTTTCAACACATGTGAATTGCCAACCAAACTATGTTTCCTATTTTTCCCCAACATGAGATGAGGTGAAGGGTGATATGAAATGAATGCATGAGAAATGAAATGACATGAAGGGGAGTGGAGAGTGTGTAGGATGAAATTTGGAAAACGGGAAAATCCTGAAAAAGACTCCGGTATGGAACATCACCAATACCCCTCTGTAACCGCCAGGATTCGAACGTAGGATCCTGTCGCGACTACCGACACTGCAAACCATGGTTAATGATGTTATTCTCCTAACTCATCATTTAACGTTCTACTAAGCGCTTTTCCCTCTGGTTTTCGTACAAGATGTTTCCATGCCACTCTTCCATTCCCAATTCACTTCACATGTCCTGTCTATCGCTATCTATTAAACTTAGTTCTTATTATATCAGGGACCCATGCCGGACAGAACGAAGGAGATAAACCAGATTAAAAAAGGCAGATTAAAATAGGTACTGCATTTTGATTGAATAATTGGCGTTCTTTCACTGTAAAAATACAACCGCCAAGAATCGCGAGCACTAATAATATTACTACAAATAATAATAATAATAATTATTATTATTATTATTATTTATTATAAATCAGAAATTTTAAGCCATAGGGCACCTTTCTGTTCCCAATTTCCATCCTTATAGGCCTATATCAAGGAGCATCTTGTTCTTGAAGTTTCGTTGAAGAAATAACTTCTATAACTTTTTGGTGCTATTATTTTCTTTTTTTACGGGTGGTCGCCATTTTCAATATTTTTAGGTCTTAGTTCTATCCAAACCATTTGAATTTCCTCTTTTCTATTGTAACTTCTTCTACTTCTTCTTCAACTCACTTTAACCTCTCACATTATATGTACTTTTTAAATGCTTCACGCCATCGGGCCTTATGGGAGAGTCATTTTAAACTGTGGATCACACACATACTTTTTTTTACACGTAAGGATATGGAAGGCCTCCGCGAATGAGTGATCAGCTCAATGTCAGGACCCTCTCTGAAACAATGCAACATTAAGATGAAACATTATTTACACACACATCCATAGTAAACATGGTGAATATGATAATTATGATTATAATGGCCAAATGATGTTCGGGTACAGTTTGGGTCTTAATGTTTCATGAAATTTGTATTATAGGTGAAGAAAAAACGGAAAATAAATTGTAGTTATATTTGTCGTTATTATTTTTGTCATTATTATTTTGTCGTTATTTTTATCATAATTACTTTTATTATTATTATTATTATTATTATTATTATTATTATTATTATTATTATTATTATTAAGATTATTATTAGTATTTTTATTTTATTATTATTATTATTATTATTATTGTCGTTGTTAAAAAAAGTCCCATGTCAGGATACAGAGGAAACAATAATCGAATTTATCCAAGTTCATTACGATGTACAGTGATCCAGAATGCGAAAAAATCGGCAAAAAACTGCAAGTCACTATTTGGGCTCGAAATCACTCCACATATGTAAGATTGACAGTTTTAAGAGTAAACAAATATTTGGGTCTGCATACTTAATGTGAGGTCCTTTAATTATTTGTTATATGCAAAGTATTAGTTATGACTGATTTAACAAACACAATTTATTTGTGGAGATACTTTGAAAAATAGATTAATCTAGTGACAAATAGACTTATCCATTTAGAAAAATAATAATAATAATACATCAATTTAAATATCCTCAACTCGTTTCCAACTCAGGGTCGGATCGCGAGATGAGATGAGCCCTTATATGTAGAGGCCTATGCATGATAAGGGTGGAGGCCGACCACGCCAGACACACCATTACAGGGACAAATGAACGAAATAATAATAATAGTAATAATGATAATATATGAACTGGATATTTTAATACAACTATACGTCAGGTTGTATGATCCAACACATTCTGTAACTGCACATCTGCAAAAGATTCACTAAAATTCCTTACTATGATAACAACGTTCTTTACTTGAGAATACGATTAAATGACTGATCGATATTAGCAGCCTTTCTTTTGTTTGTCTCTTACAATCTTATATTGCCTTTGGCTTAAATTAGCTTCAATAATTAACAAAATAACTTCACTTTCATTGTAAGGTTTTACTTGGAGTTGTGATTTTGATGATTTTGAAACCCGAAGGGTTTTCTCCTGCTCTTGTTGGACTTGTTTAAAATCGCTTCATTTACTAGTTGCGATGCCTTTTTCTCTCCATGCTCCTTTAAATGTACCTTAGTTTCAAAAGGGAGTTTTGTGAGTGGGTTTTAACGTCGAAGTTCTACAGCCTTTCGCTTTTCACGTTTACCGCTAATATCTTCAAAACTGACACTAGGGCGTCCTCTTTGCTTTTTAGAGCAGTAGGGACAGATGAACTAGGAACTAAAACACTTAATGTTTTTCATTTTTGTTGAGTATTTTGTTGCAGAATAGCGTCACCTCTACACGAATTGTTTCACATAATATTCAGCGATACTGTCAATGTTTATAGAATTTAATACAAATTGAAACGAATGTTTGATTTGATTATTCGGACCTTCACCTAATTTTTTCACAGAGAACTGCGTAGAGTTCCCTTCTAGATTTGTAGAATTCCATACGATACCACGGTAAATCAAACATACTGGATAATATGTGTGAAAGTTGAGATATTAACAAACTTAAAGAACTGCCTTATTTCATAAGCATTGCATTACTGCAATCAGCTGTCAGTTATTATAACGACAGAATTCCCGTCCTGAATGCAAGCACACACACGCTCACGGGCGGCAAGTTCACGCGTCATCTGCACAACACGAATTCATCAATGTGCTGTGTAAATCTAAAGTAGCAAACTGTAGCAAAAGTTTTCACCGTGCCAGTTTAGCAACATTTTAAATTATACTTTGTTTTAGAAATCGTCGTGGGAAATTGCAGCGAAAGTGTTATAACTCAAGATAACTTTATTTTTCTTAAGTCCGAAATAAAAGTTACTAATTTTATTATAATTCAGATGTGGGATCTTTATCTGTCCATTAGTAAGACGGTGTAAATCTATTTAACACAATTATAACGAGAGGCATTAAAATAATTATCACAAAAAGTGTTAATAGTATGTCCAAAATGTGTCATAAGAATTCAATTTTTTTATGATGCATAACTTCGCGGCCCGAAAATTAGGTATAAATAATTAGTATAGAGAATAATTTATTTAACAGATTGGTACCCCATTTATTTGTTTAGATGACTGTTCAGGTTTTTTCCCCTATAATGAAAAATAAAGATTTGGATTTTTGCAGGGTTTTTTTACATTCTGGATCACTGTGCGATGGTTGGAACGTGTGATGAAAACGACGAATGATAAATGACCGAATAGCTTCCATTCCATTAATGCAGTTTTAACCTCTCGCCTTTTAGGTACTTTTACGAGCCTCGCGCCACTCCGACCTCAGAGTGGCACGAGCTGTCGGGAGAGGGATTTTAACTGTAAATCACACACATACTTTTTGACCACACAAGCACACGGAGGGCCTCCCCGTATGAGTGATCAGCTCAATGTTAGGGCCTCCTCCGAGAGAACACAACATTAAGACGAAACACACATTCACACAAACATTCATACTAAACATGGAAGAATATCCTCAATTGGCAATATCCTGGAGAGCAAAGAACGGGAGACCAAGATCTAAGATGAAGGAAAGTGTGCTTAGAGGGATGAGAACCAGAGGAGGAATTTGGAAGATGCACTGGGTAGAAATAATCCGCGACTAGGAGTGGAAAAGCGGCCTCAGCCGTAGAAACCCGTCTGTCTCTCTATCTATCTATCTATTATTATCATTGTTATTTAATTCAAATTCCACTCTCGATATCACTATACACAAGTATAATAGCGCCTATTGCACATGTGCATCCTTGAGAATATCTACACAACTAAAATACGTGCCGGCACATGTTATAATAGACTAACAATTAAGATGCGACAAAAACGTTTCTTGCTGTGAACAGATTACATAAAACTATTCACAAATTTACCTACCGTGGATCATATTTGCCAATTTAATTATTGCGAATAGTTTACTTAGCTCTAGTTCAATCGATAATCCAGTACGGAATATTAGGTTAAGGTGAAAGTGCAAGTTATCTCTGTTCCCCTCTAACATTACTGCAAAAACGAGTTATAAACATTTCTTGCACCTTGAATTCTGCGTGCCAAATATTAAAAAAACATATTCTTTGCTGTGTACCATAAAAATAAAGACTAATTTAAAGAGAATAAACCCAAGTTTTACAGCGCGAGACAAAATTCTACTTTTATGCGACATGTACCTAATGTCTACACAACTGCTGGATCTAAATATAGTAGGTATCTAGAACCCAAATTGTACAATGAATTAATTAGATTCAATCCACAGCTAACCAAACTAAGCACAGATATTTAATAAATAGCATCTTCTTAGTGGTAAACTTGTATTACACAAATTCAATAAAAACCCTAATCATCAATTTAAAAAGTTAAAAGTGGCAACGCACTTCAGTAGCGACGCTACCATGATCTTCAGTCAATAGACCTATTAAGTATTGATAATGATAGCGTCGCTACTGAAACGCGTTGACTATTTTAGCTTTTTCAAACTGATGATAGGGGTTTTTATTGACTTTGTGTATTATAAGCACAGATAGATTTGAGAAAGCAATTATTTTTCCCCATTCCATTCTCGCAGTTTAACCTCTCACCTTATGGGTATTAAATTAATTATTTAAATATTTTAAAATAGTAAATAAGTAGTAACATATTTTGGTTTACATTATTATTTCCGAATTTATATAGTTACATTTTTCAGTTTGGTATTAATCTAATATATATATATATATATATATATATATATTATTTTTGTTACTGAACTGCACCTGAGCACAAGCACTTGCTCATTCGGATGTCAGTACTGTATACAAGATTATTATTATTATTATTATTATTATTATTAAAATGATCATCATCATCATTTTTAATCTACTATAATGTGCGGTAAAATAATTAATATAATAATATATTATTGCTCATCTGCTGTCCACATTTCTCTAGCGAAGAGTACAAGTGCAATACAGAGTTATCCAGATAATATGAAGTTAGCAAAGCAAATTTTGTGGTGTATTATCTATAATACGACTCGTCTAATTAACTAAACGTGTTTCAAAAATTCAGGAAATTCATTTATAATAAGTTTTATTTCATTTGTGTCCATCAAAGGTATTTCACGAGTCGTTTTCTAACAACAAGATTCGAGCGATTAGAAATCAACAAATATTTTTATTTAAATATTTTATGAGAGGAAAATGATACCTGAAAACATTTTCCATTAATCAAATCTACGATGTTAACACTAAAAGTACTTGTAATATTCTAAACTCGCCTAAATCTTCTGGCAGCACTCTGACCTTGCGGTTGGTCAGCCTCTAATGAAAATGATTACCAAACTTATGTTCTGAAGTAAAGGCAGTCGTCACGCAAGCTGACAACCCGGCTGAAATCTCGTACCAATTTTCTAGAAAGGACTTCCTAATTCCTGTAGTTGGACCACTTTAACTCTTAACTACTGTAATAAAACAAGTTCCAGTTTATTTATAGCGTGTATTTTGTTTAAAAATGTGCGTGTTTTTGCCATGTACATAAGCCTATAGTTTTATTTTGTTAATGCGAGTAATAAACTAATAATAGCGCAGTTAATAACAATAGTAGATGAATTGAGTAATGAGTAGGGCTAGTACTTTTGTACTAAAACTTAAGATTGCAACGTAGTATAACGAGAAGTTAGATTTATGACTGTCTTTTGTTTTGGTTTCACATGCAAACAGTAGAATAGTATAAGTATAGTATAATGAGAAGTTAGACTTCTGACTGTCTTTTATTTTGATTTCACACACAAACAGTTGAATAATATATGTACTATCTCCATTGCAACTTACCATTTATTACATAAAAATCCCAGTGACAGAAACAGTATCGAACGAAGTAATTCAGATACCTTATGTTATTTTTACCTCATGACTAGGACACACACGCATTTTTCTGTTCTAACGTTGACTGCGACACATATTGTATAAATTTGTTATTGATCTGTTGGGTAGGTGTAACTCACAAGGGAACTGTCAACCATCGCACGCCGAAACCTGCCTTGAAATTTCTTCCAGAGAAGCGTTGTGATGTACAAAGGCCGTGTCCAAAAAATTGTCTGCCGTTCTTAACTGCAAGGCACTAAAATCCAGCGCCAAACCTGTCATTTAAACGATTCTGAAGTAATACAACACCTGAATTCGTAGATTGGATAATCCTAACTATCTGCCGTCCGCGCCGCGTCCCGCCTCACTCTACTCCGCTCTTATTCAAGCATAGAATCCATCTGCTCCATTCAGTGGTTTGCCATTGATGGATTCTGGGTTCGATTTCTGTGCCTTGCAGTTAAAAATGCAGAAGATATTTTGGGCACTTCCTTGGAATATCACAACGTTTCTCTGGGAGACATTTCAAGGTGGGTTTCAACGTGCAACGATTGTAAGAAAAAATAAATAAAATGCTTCCTTCTCATTACAGTATGCTTCAGTCTTAACTTTTAGCATATAAAAAATGTACCCATTTATGTACTGAAAGTTAAGACTACAACACAGATAGCATATACATTATTGAACAGTTGGTATGTTGAACGAAGACAAAACACGGTCAGAAATCTTACTTTTCGTTTATCGCGTTGTAATCTTAACTTGTAACACAATAAATCTGAGCTCCAATTATTACTGCTACACAGATCAGAAATAGTAAAGTCATGGAATTTCGTACTGGAGCAAAAGGATCGTAAATATACCTAAGAACTGTAGTATATAAAGCGTAAACCAGAATAGAGAGTACTCTGCATATTGAAACAGGTCTATCGAAAAAAAAAATCGTAGTGTCATTTTTAACCCACTTGTTTCACAAAATGTTTTAATTGTTTACGAAATTAACGTTCGTTTTTGCGCGAGACTGCGTTTTGTTGTACTTACAGCAATGGCGACCATGATTGAATGTTCAACTTCCTACATTTCGAGATTGCCAACCTAAATATCTATACTGTAATATTACATATTACAAACCACGTTTGGGAAGTACAACCACTGTCCTTTATGTATATCACGTACAATGTAGCCTATATACAAAAATATATATCCAACAGGTAGTGTTAATATACATTATACGAAACAAATCACTGCATTTTAAATGAACTGAACTTTATTCGAAACAATATAAAACAATAAATACGTACTTGCCGCCATTTTATCACTGATTGGTGCCACGGCCTGCTGTAGTTTGAACTTATAAATATTGCCCACACTGTTAACGTTAGTCAGTTGTTAATGAACGCAAATATTTCCAACAAATATGTTATTATTTTACTAGGCTATTATTTATTATTTTGAAAACACCATCGCGAAAAAAACAATGTACAACGCACGTTTGTGAAGTGTTTTACAGAATTTCGGGAATTGAAAACCTTGCTATCGCTCGGTTTTTAAACATTTTCCTCGCTTCTATAAAAACCACTTGCCAACCTTGCACCATAATATACTATTACGCCATCTCCACCATTAATACTGGTAGTGCTACTAATAATAATAATTCTGTTAATTCAGCCGTGGGGAATATAAAAATATTAAAAGAGCTAGCTCGGTTGCGTATTGAAGTATAAAAATTGCTGGAACTAATGCGTTACAATTCATGCATGTTACAACAACAAACTCTTTATAATTGTAATTTATTGAGAAGAGTTAGAGGTTTGGCAAATGGGGAAACATTGCCTGAAGCTTGGGCATCGCAGTCCTCACTAAACAAACACGGAACTCATGCATAATAATCTCGCATTTGCTAAATGTAGCTAGCAATAAATTAAATATACTGTCCACTTTGTTAATTGAGTCTATAATTCTTCACGCATGCAGAGATACCTGCAGTGTTCAATGAGATCACAGTTTCGCTTCATGATTGATTAGGACTTGCTCTGTGAATATCCACCACGGTAATAGGATCTAACATTTACCAGAGCCTGTTCGAATTAACAAATCCCCTAAATGAAATGGAATTACGTATTTTTATCTACGTGTATTTATTTTTGTTTTTATGACATGTATAATGTTGTTTTACTGTTATAAAAGCCAGCATGATTGTAGCCAAATTCCCATAAATATGATTTCAAATCAGATTTCATAATTTCATGCATCAACACGTATGAAATTATAAACGAATTGTGGAAAAACTAGGTCTACAATTTTCCAACTTGATTACTGTAGAACAAAATTTGTTAGAGTACCAGTTTTTATAATAACGTTTGTATGATTTTTTATTCAATGCCACTAGTTTGTAATTTCGACATTTCTGGTATTCTCTCCAGTAAGTGGCGTATTGTAACTCACTTCTGAGGTTGGGGCGCCTGGAAGACGGCGTTATATGACAGGTGATGATGATGGTAATAACACGCCCGGAGAGGCCTTAATCCTAAACTTAATATTATGAGGTGAATATAATAACGATGGCCAGATGATGTTCGGGGACCATTTGGGCCTTCAAGTTTCCAGATATTTGTCTTACAGGTAGGGAAAACCCCGAACAAACCACACTCACTTAACGAAGATCGAACCCGGGCACGTTGCGTGTCAAGGCAGCACACTACCTCGAGAGCACAGCGGTGGAATTGTATGAAAAAATACAATAGGTACTCTTTCATAATATCACTGTATAGATGTTCAGTATCCCTGAAATAAAGTATTACGATAAAAAATA
The DNA here is from genome assembly GCA_030220185.1 of Diploptera punctata. Taxonomy (NCBI): domain Eukaryota; kingdom Metazoa; phylum Arthropoda; class Insecta; order Blattodea; family Blaberidae; genus Diploptera; species Diploptera punctata. The sequence continues at coordinate 1,277,118 of JASPKZ010009811.1, read as the reverse complement.
TAATTCATAGACCATAATTACCCTGATAGAACAAGTGAACATTTGTCTTTTTTCAATGATATTCTATTCTATACTGTTCTGCCCTAGGCAGGTCCTTCACTGAAATCATAGCATTTGCATGTTATGCTTTGCAGCTTTACTAGGGAATTATGGATGTGGCAGCTTGCCGTTGCTTTCCACACTGGTGAATAATAATAATGATGATGATGATGATGGCCGGATGATTTTCGGGGACCGATGGGCCCTTAGGCTTCCTGACATTTGTTTTACAGGTGAGAAAAAGCCCGAAAGACCTCAACCAGGAGCCTGTCCCGACCGGATATTGAACCCGGACCCGCTGCGTGACAAGGCAGCACCTCGAGACCACAACGGTGATATTAAATGCCTTCAAATATGGAAACCATATTAAAAAATCCACGATTTTTTAATTATAACATTGTAGTATATCACATAGTATATCACGCTGAAAAATCCCTATATAATAATAATAATAATAATAATAATAATAATAATAATAATAATAATAATAATAATAATAATAATAATAATAATAATAATAATAATAATAATAATAATAATAATAATAATAATAATAATTGAAGAAGTATTTAATTATGCCCCTCGTTGTGGCGACATTTTGAAGAAGTATTTAGTCAGTTCATTATTTTCCACGTTGTGGGCGCAATTTTAAAGAAGTAATTCTTTTCCCATGTTATGACGATGTTTTGAAGCAGCTAACTCTCTTCAAGCTCGATGTTGTAAAAACATTTTGAAAAATTAGTGTCCAAAAATAATAAATAAGAATTACTGTTTCAGGTTGGGTTTGATTTTCCGGTAGAGCTGGATTCTCTTCTCAAGGTCGAAGTTGGTACACAGGATAGGAAAACACTTTAAAAATCACTAATAACTGGACTAGTAATAAATTTATTCATTTTGTAGGTTCCCAGCAGATTAAGTAAATTTAAGTGATATTATTCTTCACTGTCAATTAAATATATTATTTTCTTGTCTAAAATCAATTACTCTTCTGGTATTAAATTTCACATTTTATCAGGAGAGTTGTTATAGCTTCTATCTTTGATGAAATATGCAGACTCCTAGAGTAATTCTGTTATAATATTAAAGAACATTATTACATCACATGATTTTAATTTAAATTCTATTGGTTAAAGGTCCACATTAAATACCAGGTTTAAATTTGATTGGTTAAATCACAAAGTTAATTGTTTTAACATCCAATCAGAATTTAGTATACTTTTATTTAAAAATATTAAGTTAAGCAAGTGTTCTTATTACAGTTATAACAGAAAGCTTTATATTTCAGACAACAATGACTTAAGACACAATTTTAAAAGCATTATTTAGAAAGACTGTTATATAATACAATTTCTTTAATTGTTATTGAGACATTTTTATTCAACAATGAACAACAATTAATTATTTAGATGTTTTTCTTTATTTAAGTTATATTTAAATATTAAAAGAATTTTAAAATATAAAATTATTAACTTTAACTTTCATATTTATTATGGTATTAAAATACTGCTATATAATAATAATAATAATAATAATAATAATAATAACATATTGTAAACTGTATATAGAAATATAAATATGTTCTTTATGTATTTGTGCTTATTGAGTGGAAAAGAATAGCCTTATGACCTTAACTGTTTCAGAATAAATAAAACATTATTATTATTATAATTATTATTATTATTATTAAATCTATTATTATTAATATTACTATTATTATTAGTGTTATTAGTGTTATAATTATTGTTATTATTATTATTATTATTATTATTATTATTATTATTATTATTATTATTATTATTATTATTATTATTATTATTATTATTATTATTATTATTATTATTATTATTAGACTGCTCCGATGTGATAGGGGCTATGATCCTTGCCTCTAGTACCGAGAGTCTCGGGTTCAAATCCGGCCGGGATCGATGAGTATTTCGAATGAGAAAAACCAAGGGATAAGTCCTCCGGGACGGACTTTAAGCCGTGGATCCCAAATCTGAAGAATTTCATACTCGTAAAAGAAACGCAAGCCTGAATAAGGAGGCCTCTGTGCAAAATTTAACCCAAATTCGTCCATCCAAGTAATACCTTAGTTACTTACTAGGTGTCTCATAGAGGCGATGTGCTGATCCCACATCACTCGTTAATATATGTAGGTAAATAAGCGTAACTAAATTAGCTTGATTAATAAACACCCGCTAGTGAACGCACTAATTCCACGCAGGGATGTATGTTGTATATAGATAGATTTTTATTATAATTATTATTATATTATTAAATTTATAATTATTAATATTACTATTATTATTATTATTAGTGTTATAATTATTGTTACTTTATAATTATTGTTACTTTATTATTATTATTATTATTATTATTATTATTATTTATTATTATTATTATTATTGTTGTTGTTGTTGTTTTTGTTTTTGTTGTTGTTTTTGTTGTTGAAATGGCATCTATATGGTCTCTAGATTTAACTGTATTTAGTTTCCTTCCGTGAAATAATCGACAGGGCTAATATTTTATTCCTAAATAATCATTCCTTTCATAAGCTAGCTGAAGGAATAAGCTGCTAAAAAATAGCCTCCATTAACAACAGTCTGTTAAAGTTCACTGGCAGTTCATTATCGCCTCACTATGATGGTTGTCCGTTTATATAAATGCGGTTGCCGCGCGACAATGCTTAACATGCGGAATTATTATAGTGGCGGTAATCGGCATCTTTGTATTTAACTATATATAACAGCTGCGGGGGAAAAAAGCGAGCCGCTGGACAACCATCATAGTGAGGCTATAATGCCAAGATCCCCTCTGATGGATATTTTAGTGTGTAAAAATCCTAAGAACTTTTTTTTTCGGAGGGGAAATGTGAGTCCCGTATTCTAGATTTACAAAAGTAAAATAACTCGAAAGCAGAAATAATAACATTCTGAGTAAAAATTGTCGTCCCCTTTACACATAGAATTTAACATCGATGCTAATAAATTGAGTCCATAAGAACCTAGCACTGTAAAACTCTAACTATATTTCAATAGTAATTTACTGTGTGTTTAATGCTTCTTCCTATTTTTAAATGTTTTTTTACAATTATATCAGATTATCATAAGTAATGCCACGAGTGATTTCCAAATTATCGATAAATTCACGACTCACGAAGTGAGGAGTGAATTTATCTAGAGAATTTGGAAATCAAGAGTGGCATTTGTTAGGACTATTTAACGAATAAAATTAAGCTGTTTACTCACAAATCATTATTTAACTATAGTTATTTTAAAATATTTATATATTTAATGTAAACGGCGATGTTTGAAAACAAATGAGAAACGATAGGTACGCTTCTACTGCTTCTTTTGTTTATCACTGCAACCAGATCATACTATTTATTGCCAAAGAAACGCAATATTGTAAGGAGGAGCTTTCTTTAATATGGTAATTATAACACTGATAAATATTTGGTGAAACACGACTCTGATTGGTTGTAAAACAGAAATCATTGAAACGTGATTGGTCGTTGACTCCCATTTGCGGCATGAGTTAAATAGTCTTTATAACATTTCTGATAAGTATTCTCCTGGCATTAGCGGAATTATAACACATTTGTTAATATGGGACGCCTGGACGGCTTACGTTACCCCGATGATATTGTAGATGATGAATGGTAATGAAAACCCAGGAGAGTTTTTAAACCTAAACTTAAATCCATACAATGGACGACCATAGAGAGAACTTCCTATAAAAAAATGTCTGTGGTCTGACCAGGAATCGACCCCGGGTCCCCATGTACAGGACCACAAAGCTGTGACACTACCCCATGAGGATTGAACTATTTTAACTTTTATTTTGCCTTTTTATTCTATTTTATTTATTTATTTTTATTTTTAACATTCTTTCTAATTTTCAAATAGAGACATTTGGAGCTGAGATTGCTGTAATAAATTAATTTGGTTGCTTTGTTTTACAGGAATGTACATTCACGCTGAAATGTCGTCCCACGTATAGTCTAATTTGAAATTATGATAGTGTAATTTCAACATAAGTATATGTTGTTAATTAAAAGTTCCTTTTTTGTAATTTAGCTAATTTTTTACCGCTCCTATAATTTCTTAATGAATCAACAATATAATGCTTAATTAAATGTTCCTATATTTGAACCAGTAATACTTAATTTTGGAACCGCTCCTATCCCTTTTCAGGGTACATTATTTTAAGGGTGTGGATTCTAATGGATAACCCACATTTGCATGTCTTAAGTTAATTACTTTTATTCTTTAGGAAATTCTATATACCTATTTGCTATATTTTTTCTTTGTCGTGTTATTAATGAGTTCTATAGTAAATGGCAAAATTTAATATTTGAAATCTTTCATCATCATCGTCATCATCATCAACAACAACAAGGATTAATCCCAATGGCCTGTTCCGATCTCATTATAGGTCGAATTGGTCCTTCCATCTCTTCAATGGCCTTCCCAACAATCTTCTCCCTTTTGGTTTATAATTATACATTCTTCTTGGTATGCGCTGTTCATTCATTCGTAATACGTGCTGAAGGTAAGCATTTTGACAGTATTTTATTCTTTCACAGAGATGAAATATATTAAGTTCTGTTCTTAAATCTTCGTTTTTCTTTTTATCGGTCCTTTGGTATCCTGCTATTGCTCTCAACATCTTCATTTCAGCAGCCTCTATTTGTTTACTATCTATCTTTGTTAATGTCCAGGTTTCACATCCATAGATAAGAGATGGAACTGCCAATTTTAAAATAGTTTGTTTTCTAGTTTTATTCAATAAAGTACGTTTAATTGTGCCACATAGATAATTGAATCGTATTTTAGTGTGTTTATCTAAGTATCTGTCATTAACTAAATGACATCCCAAATAATTAAAATTCTGAACTTGGTCTATATTTACATTGTTTATCACTATTTTTGTTCTTATTGCGCATTTTCCTTTCAGAGCTAATATTTTAGATTTAGATGTAGATATTCTTAAATTGTATTTTAGAGAGATAGGCTATTAATTAAAGGATAAAGGAATTGCTGTAAAGCATTTTCTGATGTTGTCATTATTACGTGATCGTCTGCAAAAAGCAGAGTTGTCAATACACTATTTATATTATTTTGTTCTTGCCATTTATTTATAACATGGTCCAAATATAAATTAAATAAGACTGGCGACAACGGACACCCCTGTCTTACTCCCTAGTTTATTTATGTTTTTTGTTTACTAATTTTATCTCCGCAGTCTATTTTAAAATTTGTTTCTTTATATAAACTCTGAATGGCTCTTATAAGGTGTTGAGGAATTCCTTTCATTTCTAGTATGTTGCATAATTTATTTCTACTTACACTATCAAATGCTTTAGTATAATCAAAGTGGGTAATGTAAATTCTTTTATTTTTTCTATTAATTGGGCCATTGTAAAAACGCAATCTATAGTTGATCAACTCTTTCTAAATCCATTTTATTCCTCACGCAATATTGTTTCAGCTATTTTATTTATTCTATATGATTACATTTTTTTATATCTTATTAGCTGAATTCAATAAACTTATTCCTCTTTAATCTGGAGGGAAAATTTTCTATAGGATCATAACAGGCCTTGGCCTAATATTTGGAAGGAAGAAGAAGAAGATTCCTCTTTAATTTGCACATTCTCTTCTGTTTCCTTTTTTAAATATCGGAACAGTTATTGCTCCTTCCATTCATCCGGAACAGAACCCGTTTTCCAGCAAAGGTTTATAGATTCAAGAAACTTAACAATAAATGTAATCGAGGCACATTTGAATAATTCTATGTGTAAATTATCTGCTCCAGGCGATTTCTTGTTTTTTAAATTTTGCATTGTTAACATTAGCTCTTCAAACCTAATACTATCCACATTTGGGTCATTTTCTCTTCAGGCTGTTGTTTATTCTTCTACGTTTGTCCATAACGATGTATAATATTGATCCCATTGTATAAGAGGTATAGGATTTAACCGTATTTCGTTTTTATTTAAATGTTTAATTACTTTATATGCTATTGCTTGGTGTCCGTGTACATCATATTCTAAATTCGACACATATCTGTCCCAATGCTCTCTCTTTATTCTTCTAATTTCTCTTTTGACAATTGCTGGTTTTCGTTTATATTCAATATTATCGTCTGTAGATCTGCTCTGTAGAAATTTAAGATATGCTTGTTTCTTGTCCTTTATTTGTTCCGCTATGTCTTCATTCCATATATCTATTCCCCTTTTTGTATATTTCTTCCTTCTTTTCCCTAGAGTTTCTGATGCTACTTTATGTAAAATATTTTTCAAGGTATTTCCCACATTAAAGAAAGCTTTCAGAAATAATTATTTTATGACCACGATAAAAACTGTCCACAACTTTGGTCTCGGGGTTGCGTCCCTGCCTCGTAAGCAATGGGCCCAGGTTTGATCCCCTGGTTGTTTTTTTTTCAGTTTTATTCCTCACCTGTAAGACAAATGTTAGGAGACATTAAGCCCCTAATGGTCCGGTAATATTTTTCAGTAAATTATAAAGAATAGACTTAAAAACTCCATCCCAATATATTGGGGGACGCCGTCACCGCGTTCCCCCAAGTAAAGTACTATTACTTCTAGAATTTGTATTGAAATTGATTAAATTGTAATAGTTTCATCATAATCAGTACTTGTGCAATTCGGTAATTATAAAATTGATACCTGGTAAGTCAGTCGTCCTCAATTAAATTATTAAATTTCAAGTAATTCCAATATGGAGGCCTTTCAAAAACAATGTTTCATCTTCTGCATTTTAACTGGAACTGATGGTGTTGTATAGGTTCTATAAGGGATTTATGTCTGCTGGTATGTTCTCGTTGAGTAGGTATTTATTCTTTGCTTCTTTTAGGATTTCTATGTCTTCAAGAATGCTGATCCTGTTGTTATTATACTCTCTATGTGGTATTGACATAAAGTTATCGATTTTTTTAAATCGATGACCTGTTTCTAGTATGTGTTAGACAAAACTTGATTTTTCTTCATTATTAATTTTTTTTAATGTTCCGAATATCGTGTGTCAAAGTTTCTTGTTGTTTTGCCTATGTAGAATTTTTCACAACTATTGCATTTTAGTTTATAGACGCCTTTATTATCGTAGTTATTCGTTGTTTCTGTTTTGTTGGAAATTATGTTGTTGAGTTTTTTATTAGATTTAAAGGCGATTTTGATGTTTTATCTTGTTTCTTGATCGAATTAGCTAATTTGGTCGTTTCATTTCCTGTATACGTTAGTGTAATCCATTTGTTTGTATTTGGGTTACATTCTTTTTCTAGTTCTGCTACATTTGTTAGATTGATTCTACTTTTTTGTTTTCTGACTACTTTGTTGATCATTTCTTCTTTGTATCCATTGTTATGTGCGAGGGGACACGCCGTAGCGTAGTGGTTAAGGCACTGCGCTACAAGCCGTAAGGTCGATGCTTCAAGTCCCAATAGGGCCAGGATTTTTAAACTGACCCAAACCTTCTGGCGTCACTATGGCCATGGGGTCGACTCAGCCTCTAACTGAATTGAGTATCAGACGCTTGTTCTGGGAGTAAAGGCGGCCGTCACGCAGGGCTGACAACCCGGCTGACATCAAGTGCCGATTGTTCAGAAAAAGTGGGAGCCTTAACCCCCCAGTACCCTAAGGGCCTCCTGAGCCCTGTAATGGGATTACTTTACTTTACTTTACTTTACTTTACTTTACTTTTAGGGATTTTATATAATTTAGTTATTTTCTGTAGTTTGTTTTGTTTAGTGGTAGCTTTAAAATTCTTTTGATTAGGCTGATGAAGGAACTCATTTTCTGTTGTATTGTGTTTCTTGATTTTTTGTGTATAGCTATTGTGTCGTTTCTTGGTTTTCTGTATATACATACGAGTATGTCTAGCCTGTTAATATTTTTTTTTTGGAAAATGTTAAGTCTAAAAAGTTTATGGAGTTATTATTTTCAGTTTCTTCTGTGAATTGAATTTTGTTGTGCATTTTGTTTTTATTATTAACATCTTACATGTCCATCGCTGTGGTCTCGAGGTAGTGTGCTGCCTTGTCACGCAGCGGGCCCGGGTTCGATCCCCGGTCGGGACAGTTTTTCTGGGTGAGGTTTTTATCGGGGTATTCCCTCACCTGTAAGACAAATGTCAGGAAAACTTTAAGGCCCAAACGGTCCCCGAAATCATATGGCCTTCATCATCATCCTTCTCATTATCATCATCATCATCATCATCATCATCATCATCCTTCACCGGTGTGGAAAGCAATGGGAAACTACCACACCTACAATTCCCTAGTAAAGCTGTAAGCATAGCATGAAAATGCTATGATTGCAGTGAAAGACCTGCCTTCGGGCAGAATTACTATGAATGGGATCTTATTACATAACCTCAACTGTGCTTTAATATTAATTTCAAATGTGTTGATTGTGCAATTCAATAATAAGGTATTATTTCAAACAAAGTTAACATTGTATTCTCCTGTGACCAGGTACAATTGTGGAACACCTTGTGTAACGTAACAAATGTGTTGCTAATAATACAACTTCTCATAAATTATAATCCTGAGTTTCTACCATACTTTATTTACTTGTGTGTTTTGGTATATAGCCAATGGAAAACTGGACCACCCAAAACTATGTCGCAACCTTATAAATATTCCATCTTATTTCTTATTCAAATTATTCTCTACAGCCCTCACATTTGCTTCTTTTTTATTTTGATTAAATACAAATTCTAAAGAATAAAACATAATAGACTGACCAAGGCACTTAAGGACTGTCACACAATTTCAGGTATTTTACTGTTTCAGTTTGGACCATTAAGTAAACCAGTTAGCTTTTGCATTCCCACCAAATGTGCTAATAAGATCCGCCATTAGTAAATGACATCCAATTATATTGTTTGTAAAGGTTGTTGGCGTTAGTACTTAGCTTCAAACGTCGGGTTGAAATCAACACCATTTCATTGACTCACATTTTTTGAAATCCATTCCCATTTAGAGACACTTTAATATTTAAGATCGTATCACGTCTGAAATATTGTTGTTGTACCCAGAAGGCTGTGCACATATATTGTGTTTGTTACGTATTTTCTCTTAACTCGCTGGCCCAGAAGTCCATGGCCGCGCAGACATAAGCTCTCCATACAACCTTTATCCTGAGATAATGTTTTGCATTATTATTTTTAGACACAATATTAATAAAATTCATTGTTAAAACCGTTGAGGTGGAGAATCATAAAATAAAATAAGTTAAAATACCTTCTTAGGTAAAATCCCTCGTCCTCAACTTTTAAAATATGTAATCTTTATGCCTGTAGGCCTTTCAGGACATCCGTCCCATCTTCAGCAGTTCATTCTTCGCTACAGCATCCAGTATGATGTTTGATGCTGTTGGTCCTAATGTGCTTTGTCGTTTATTATTCTTGGACTACCTACTGGGCCCTTTCCCTCTGGTTTTCGTACAAGAAGTTTCCATCCCACTCTTTCATTCACCATCCGCATGACATGCCCGGGTCATAGGAATCTACGAGACTTAACTATAGTTAATAGCTATTATTATATCTGATTTCCCATAATGTACACTTAGCAACAAAAAGAATGAGCCGCTTCAAAAAGCAGAGTCCCTGTTATGGCCTACTGCGCATGCTCGAAAAGCTAAAGCTGTGGTTCACGAGGTAACGCGCTGTTAAATGTTTTAAATACGCTGTATTTGGTTTTAATCATCTTAAATAGTTAAAGAACAGTGAAGCAGACATGTTTCTAGATATTTACGAGTGCTCGACAAATGATGTAAGAAGTATGAGGGATTGGAATGTGAAAATAGAGAAGAATGGAGAAAGAAGATAAACATTTAAAAAGCTTTGGGCACAGGAAGATATTTTATTACATTGTAAACCTGCTTATAAATACATAAAAATTAATATAATAATAATAATAATAATAATAATAAGTTAGTACTTTTTTTCTGTAAGAACGGACATATAGGCCCATCCACCACCCCTTGGGATACCTCGGTCATCATGACCATACTCCCAAGTCCCAGACTTGTCCTAGTTCGCGTCCACATTCAAAGTTCTCGGCTTGAAACCAACACCTCTAGGGAGAAGGTGTTGGAGTTGCAACTGCTGGTAATTGCTGAGCTTCGTAGTCGTCAGGTCGCTCATTCCTGACGACCCCACAGTTGGTCCACGGGCTCCTTGAGCCTAGCCGGGAGGACTGCTGTCGCAGATCCACCGACCGTTCCCCTGTTCTGCCTGCAGCCGTTGTGAGACCGGCTAGGGCTTGAGTCCACAAGCCCACAGTGTGAGACTTTAGTACATCCAAGTGCTCATCTCCTGGCGACCTCACAGTTTGTCCACGAGCCCGTAGGCTGAGCCAGGAACCAGTACAGTTGCTCCCCTCTGCACTGGTCCGAGCCGTGTCCTGGTGTACCCCCAGGGACGTGTTCTGTTGCAGTTGTGGTCCAGCACGGAGCTCGCAAGCTCCAACAGGTGAGCAATAGTACGGCAAGACGCTCAAATCCTGACGACCCCACTAATGGTTCACGAGTCCCTTGGACTTGGCCGGGGGCTGTCTAGCAGATCCACCGACCTTTCCCCCAGTGCACCAACTGGGGACGTGTTTGGTTGCTGAAGTGGGTCCAGCCTGAGCATTAGTACGTCAGGTCGCTCAACTCCTGACGACCTCACAGATTGTCCTTGGGTCATTCGGTCCCAGAGTCGGCGCTAATCCCACCAACAAAGACCGCGCTTCCTCCTTTCCCGAGCTTATTGGCCTGGTGGTAATTCCCAGCATTACGCCCGGTATTGTCCCAACCAGCCCGTTCGCAAGACTAGGCCTAATCGTGCCGCTGCTATGAGACCAGCCCACTGAGCAATGTAGGCATCCAGGGTGCTCATCGCCCATGGTGCCCCCACAGTGGTCCTCGGGTTCATAGAACCAAGAGAAAGGAGCTTCTGATCTCCAGTCCCCCACCGCTTCGCCACGGCGGCAGCTGATCCCGCTGTGGGCCAGAATAGGTGAGCTTTAGTACAACAGGGCGCTCGTCTCCTGTTGACCCCACTTATGGTCCGCGAGTCCATCGGACTTGGAAGGGAGGACTGACTAGCAGATCCACCGACCTTTTCCCCACTACGCCACCGAGGGGACGCGATTGGCCGCTGAAGTGGGCGCAGCACGAGCTATGTAGTACGTCAGGTCGCTCGAGTCCTGACGACCTCACAAATGGCCCGCGGGTCCGGTCTGAACCTAGCCGGGAGGAATGCAAGCACGGGAACGGTGAGTTGCGTCCCAGAACCAGAAAATCTCGCCAGTTGCGACCCAGGTGAATTCGCTGAGTGAGTTGCGGCCCAGATGAGTTCGCCGGGTACGTAAGTTGAGGCCCATGGGTGGTGTTAGATACGTAGGTTGTTTTTAGAGAATTTAAGGGTGACTAAATCCATCTGAAAGACAAGCCAACATTCCCTTCCCATTTACAGGCTTAGGACTGTTGGCGGCATGGTTAAAATGTTGATTTGTATGTTATTAAAAACAACCATTTATTAAATATTGTCATGCTATTTTACATTCATTAACTGGGAACGGGCAAAAATTTAAAAGAAACTGACTTTATGTACAGAAGTCTAGTCAGAGTTTTTTCTTCCAGAGCAATCATTTGTTCTTGTAAAATCATTTCTTTTTCCAGGATGGATTTCGTTCGGTTTCCTTTGCTCCTTAAATAAATATATGTTTCAAACTGTATATCCAATAAAGTGTGAACTTATTGAAATATGTTGGGATGACTGCTTGAGAAAAGGCTATTCAGTTTGTTGTGAAATGATTCACAACTGTTCGTTGTTCGTCTTGTTGAATAAGAAAATTCAGCCCATATTTTCGGCAGAAAAGTATCATCGTCAGCATATATGAAGAGTCCATGTCACACAGGAAAGTGATGTTTGTTTTCGTCGAAAAACCTATTATATTTGAATTTTTGTCATTAATAAGTAAGAAGTCTTCATCTTTGTTTGTCTTGAGGTGAATATTTTCCACGGCGTTATGACACTCTTCCAATGTACGAGGCAAGTTCGGTCGCACAGATGTTCTAGCATATTGAATATTCCGTCTGATCAGTTCAATGTCACATTTGTCAATACTTTCTCTATCCCCAGCACTAAGTTCTTTATGGATTAATTTTGTTGGTCTTGTGCACACATCTTCCATTGCCTTTCGTTTCACTGCATTACTAATTTTCTGTCGCTGAAGCATTTTCTCATTTACTTTATCATTGTTATGATTTGTCATCTTCTCTACTACACTGTTGGTACTACCAAGTTTTAGAAAGCACTTGCACGTTTTAATGCTGCAGGTCAATCGCTGTAATCCATTAGCCAAAGTTTTGTGGAATCTGAATTTGAAACCTTATATTACAAGCATATTATGCCCTTTCTCACTCAACATTCGTTCCATGATTGACAAAAACTTATTACTGTACGCGCGCCAACAGTTATGCTTATGACAGATAAGACAAAACATCTACGTCATTTGAAATATCGGTACATATCAACAGGTGAGACAACACAATTTCTACGTCATTTGAAATATCGATACATATCAACAGAGGCGACAAAACAGTAATTTGTCTTGTATACCCCTAACGATAGGACATTTTATTCTGGCCGCAACTCACATACTCCAAAAAGCACGCCGGGCCGCAACTCACGCACTTAAGAAGGCACACCGGGCCGCAACTCACGTATTTAAAAAGGTAAACAGACCAAATTGGACGCAACTCACATCATCCCTGCAAGCAAACCACCGACCGTTCCCCTATCCGCCACCCGGGGACGCGCCCTGTTGCTGTTGTGAGCACAGCTGAGGCCCGATAAACGGACCCCCAGGGTGTAAGAATGGACAGACAGAATAAAATAGAAAGCATTTTAGCAATTAAAAATGCAACCTCATCGGGAATCGAACCTGTGACCTCTTGCATACAAATCAAGCCATTAAGCACTCAGCAAGCGTTCGCTGGCTAATTGTGCTTGAAAGAATGTTCTTCAAAGGAAGAAGGGAAACGTATTGTACCTCTGCTGTGCAATTAGTTTACTCGTGTGAATCGCGCGTTAGAACTTAAAATATTCGAGATCGAAAGTCCGCCCATCTTTTTGTTACTAAGTGTACCTCATTTTGTATAGTTTTCTCCATTCACCTACCTGTTCGACTCTCTTTGGTTCAAAATGTTTCCTAAGAACTTTATTCTCAAATACTATTAATCCTTTCTTCTCCCTAAAGTAATAAACCATGTTTCACATCCATATAACTGGAGGAATAACAATTTTATGTATTTTTAGTTTAACATTTTTTTTTGGAAAAGCTGTTTTGACAAGAGTCCCTACAATGCGAAATAGCATTTATTTTCTCTATTCAATAATGTTATTTTATTGACATATGCAATTATGGTTATGTTAAAAATATTATGTTATTGAAATTGCAATCCAGCATTTGACATTGGTACTGACAAAATCCAGGGAAGAATATTCAACACCATATTTTCAATCCTGCATCCACAGTTTTATCTGTTTTAAAGGAAAACGAGCATTAGGTATTTCATTGCATATCATTTTACAGTTTAAATCTGGCCACTAAACATACATGTCTATAAAACAGCGTAGCAAGCTCCTAAGTTCGATACATGTGTCATAACACCGCGGACTTACTTATAAACCGGCAAAATGTACACTGCTCAAAACAATTAGCGGAACACTATGAAATATGCAAATATTTTTTCATTGGATGAAGGTACAATCATGAAATTAATAAAGTACGTTATTTGTGGTTATTTATTTATATATTTATTGCTCATATCAGTAAAAACAAATGAATAACGCTGACAATTATCTTTTCAAATAATTCCGCTATGTAAGCAATTGAATCTTGTGCTTATTTTTCAAAGTTAAACACTCCTTATATAGAGTTAGTATCGTGTATGGTCTCCACGACATTCGATGATAGTTTGGCACCTTCGTGGCATGCTCCCAATAAGATTCTGGATTTCCTCTTGCGGGATATTCTCCCATTCCTCCTTCAGAGCATCTCCAAGTTGCTGCAGAGTTTGTGGATCTTGATGTCGGTTCCTGACCTTCCTGTCTAGAAGATCCCAAGTGTTCAATAGGGTTGAGGTCTGGGCTGACCGCTGGCCACTCCATTACCTCAATTTCATTCCTCCTTAGGAAATCCCTGGTGACAGCCGCAGAATGTGCCCTGGCATTATCCTGCATAAACAGAAATCCAGGGCCTACTCCAATGGCTGCAGGTACTACATGCTCTTCCAGAACGTGCTCGATATACCGGACAGCATTCAGTCGCTGGGGAACAAGTACAAGGTCCGTACGATTGTTGTACATAACTCCGGCCCACACCATTATGGAACCTCCTCCGAATCTATCAATTTCCTGTACAGCCACTGCAGAAAATATTTCTCCTGGCCGTCCCTATACCCTCAATCGACCATCACAACGTGTAAGACGATACCTGGATTCGTCCGAGAAGAACACAGACTCCCACTGGTTCAGGTTCCAATCACCATAGTTTTCAGCATACGTACGTCTTGCTGCCTTATGCCCATTTGTTAAGCGTGGTTTTTTAACGGGCCTTTTTGGACGAATATTCTCTTTCCTTAATCTGTTTCTTATGGTTTGGTCTGAAACCCGGATTCCGGAAGCCATATGAAGGTCATTCTGTAGGTCTTTTGCAGTTTTTGTACGCTGTCGAAGAGCAGAAAGAACAACGTACCTGTCATCCTGGGGGCTTGTTTTAAATTTACGGCCCTGGCCATGTCTTCTACAATACTGACCTGTCTCTCTGTGCCTGTTGCGTAACCTGGACACCACGGAAGGAGAAACCCCAAGCTCTCTAACCACTTGTCGCAGAGATTGACCTTGTCGTAAAAGATGTAGAGCATGATACACTTCAAACTCATTTAAATGCCTCATTTTGTCAGAGACTTCAATAAACAAGGCAATAATCAACATTCGTCACTATAGCAACATCAGGAAGCTTACCAATTAGAAGTGGCCAGTGCCTTCCAAAATAAAAAAAAATCTCTATATTTGTTATTTGAGGTATTTTCTCTGTATTTAGGCCATGGATCTTTAAATTTTGTATCCAATGATAAAATTGATAATTCAATTTACATATTGTCCAACTTTCAGCATCACAGCTTTAAAAAACAATTACTTATTCAATTTATTACAAGTGTTCCTCTAATTGTTTTGAGCAGTGTATTTATTGTGTTGTGTAACGGAAGTCTTGTATATTATTTAAGACATAAAACAATCACATATAACAATGTTCGTCTAATGATATGTTACATCTTATTCAGTTATACCGGCACCGGTTTTCAAACCTGGTATTTCCGAATGCTAGTCCCTAACCTTATCATAAGTAATGCCACGAGTGATTTACATTTATCTCGAGAATTTGGAATTCAAGAGTGGCATTTGTTATGACTATCTAACGAATAAAATTAAGCTGTTTACTCACAAATCATTATTTAAATATAGTTATTTTAAAATATGTAGGCCCCTATATATATTTAATGTAAACGGCGATGTTTGAAAACAATCTTGAAACGATTCTTATGTTTCATTTGTTCATCCACTCACTGCAACCAGATCATATTATTTATTGCCAAATAAATATTGTAAGAATGCACCCTAGTGGAGAAAAAATGAAACACATCAAACTGTATTATTATTAATTTATAACCAACATTATTGGTTATAGATTAATTTCCGATGTCCTATGATGTAAATATGTCAATTATATTTTTTCTTGAACGTTAATACCTGGAAAATAATACGTTTAAGAAAATGCAAACAGTGGTTTATTTTTATTGTGGTATAATCAATTGCTACATTTTTTTTATTATATCTCGAAAGCGGTACTTGTTAACATTCGTGCACTATATATACATACACTCTGGGAGCCACATGTGTTCGAGGATTCTTACAACTTAATATATAAATTGCTATATTCATCTATTTCTTAGAGGGTCAGTCACTACAAAATAATGTTCTAACCTATTCAGAATATTAAAAAGGAGGAGCTTTCATTAATATGATAAACTTAAGTTGATAAATATCGAGGTGTGATTGGTTGTAAAACAAAATTCATTGAAAGGTGATTGGTCTTTGACTCCCATTTGGGGCATAAATTAAATAATGTTGTAATTAGAGTAAAATTTCTAACTTAATTGTATTTTTTTAAATAAAAGACTGTGGTGAATAATTTCTTTTTCTCTTAAATCCTAGGCCTATTGGAAGCGATTTTTTATACTTGTTTTGGACTTCCAGTAAATCTGCTGCCAGTTGAAATATATTCTCATACGACTCCTGTATATGTTAATTCCATTCTTGCCTTATTGTATCTTTTTTTTTACAACGCTGGTTTTGTTACGGATATTATTTCAGAAGCATATGTTAGGACAGGGAGTACTACGGTTTGTACGTAAATTCCTTCTTTTCTTAGATATTTATTTCTCCAAATGGCATCGTTCATTGGTCCCACAATTCATACTAATTTGATAGTTTATTTACTGATCTCTGATTGTAAATTCCCATAAATCCTAAGTTCTGTCTCCGAATATATAAAACTCATTGTCTGGTCTATTTTTTCGCTTCGCTTTCTAATTTAAACATTTAAGTTCTTTCGATAAGAATAGAAACTCTGATTTTTCAATTGAAATGTACATATTGCACTCGTGTCGCTCATCCATGCATTTATATAGCAGGCGTTGCAGATTATCTTCAGATTCACTAATTAATTTTATATCATCCGAGTACCACAAGATATTGATTTCGTTATTACCTACATTATATCCTTCCATATATGTTTTATATGTCTCGTTAAAACGATGTTAAAAAATATGAGATTAATAGAATCTCTTTGTCCTACTCCTCGTTTCCCCTTGATTTCTTTTTAAAAGTGTCTCTTCATATTTTATTCTAGTAAAAATTATTGTAATCCATCCATCCATCCATAGTAATTCTGCCCGAAGGCAGGTCCTTCACTGCAATCATAGCATTTTCATGCTATGTTAGCAGCTTTACTAGGGAATTGTAGGTGTGGTAGCTTCCCGTTGATTTCCACACCGGTGAAGGATGATGATGATTGATGATAATAATGATAAGGACGATGATGATGGCCAAATGATTTCGGGGACCGTTTAGGCCTTAAAGTTTTCCTGACATTTGTCTTACAGGCGAGGAAAAACCCCGATAAAAACCTCACCCATAAAAACTGCCCCGACCGGGGATCGAACCCGGGCCCGCTGCGTGACAAGACAGCACGCTACCTCGAGACCACAGTGTAATATGTATCTAAAATTAAATGGTATTGGTCATTTGGTGCATTAATTTCTTATAAAATCTCAAAAACAGTTTTAATTTAAATATGTCGATGGTCTTCTCTGAATCTACAAAACAAATAAAAAGGTGATTTATTATATTCAAGATACGGTCCAAAAATGTGTCCTTAAATAAAAGTAACATCTGTTCCTGAACACCCCTTCTGAAACTTTTTTTTGTACATCGCATAGAAATATTATACCTTCAAAGATTTTTCTCCTATGATTTTTCTAGTTAGGCCCTACTTTCAAGTGTATGCTTCTATTTTTTTAAGTTTCAACTTATCACCTTTTATAAATAGAGGTTATACAAAACTCTTTCAATTCCTTGGGAATATGATTATTAAATATTTGTTTTATAAACTTACTATTTGTATAAACACCGGTAATCGATTTCCACCCTATTTCAACAGTCCATTGATTATTAGTATTTCAATCTCTCCAATAGATTTTACCTTTTTCAGTTTTAGCAAAATATATGTTTTTATTCTTCAGTAGCTTCAATTATTCATTCTGAAATTGTACTATTATAATTTTCCACTAGTTCAGAACAATATAAGTTTGTTAAATTTTACATCCTTGTTTTGTGTTTAAATTTACAGGTAGTTTATTAATTTTATATATTTAATTATGTGTTTTTGAATTTATCTTTTTCGGTTTTGAATAATTCTTCACATCTGGTTTTGAAGCATATGGAACTCCTTAAAAATTGAATATTTGTGCTTCCCAATAGTCTTATTTTATTTATATTATTTTGAAATTCGCTTCTGATTTCTGTGTATTTATTATAATATTCCATGTCTGTTTTTCTTTCCTTTGTATTTTAGAAACGCATTTTTATAATTCCTTTATTTGTTCACAGAAACATGTATTTTTGTTCAAATTGTGTTTATTTACTTTGACCTTCTTGGTATCTAGTGCCTCACACCTCGCCTGATAAATATTAGATTGTATTATATTTTAATTTATGTCAGTGTTGTGTTTTAGACCTGAGGTTTGATATAGCTCTTTCCAGTATTTTAGTATAATTGTTTATAACCTCCAACAGTTCTTTATTTAATCATGTTTCGTAACTTGGTTGCATTCTCCAATCTTTAAGAACAGAAGCTACAGTCAATGCCTATATGTAATGAATTTAATGTTCTCAACTCCACTGTTACCGCATATTTAGTTTAAAAGAAATAATTGAGAAAAATCCATCTCCCAACAACCAGTTCACCTACTATTTATTGATTTAGAGAAAGCTTAGGACAATGTGCCCCTTATTAAATTATGGGAAATATTGCGTACAGTAATAATAAATAAAAACATTATTCAAGTTATAAAAAAATTGTATGGTGAATCTATCTGCGGATTAAAAATGGGTAAAACTATTGCATCAGATTTTGGAGTTTCTAAAGTTTTAAGACAAGGATGCTATTTATCACCGATCTGCGTCAAAATATTTCTACAAATCGCCTTAATACAGTGGTAAAACAATGCTCACCTATGTAATAAAGGTAGAAGAAGATACGATTTATTCGTTACTATTTGCTGATGGCAGAAGATTACGAAGATTTAGAGTACATTGAAAAGCAAACTGAAGGAGGAATATGAAAAATGGAGTTTAAAGATAACTTTCGACAAAACGAAGTATGGTAATAGAGGATAAATCAAAATATGTGATTTTTAGGAGACGGAGATGGAAAAATAAAAGCATGTGACGAATATGTAAATTTGGGGACAAAACGTAGTGCAGATGGAAGTCATGATGTAGAAATTAATGAGAGGAAGAATAAGGGCAATTTTGCAATATCGCAATTAAATGGTGTTTTATTGGATGAGAACATAAGTTAAAAAAACAAACATATTTAATACACTAATAAGGAGTGCAAAAACATTAGAATCAAAATCTAGAACAGTAAGTATATTAAATTCTGTAGAAATGGGTTCTTGCATGCGTTCAGCTGGAATTTCTAGAAGAGATAGAATTAGAAATAGCGTAATTAAACAAAAGATGAATGTTCAAACTGCAATTGTGAATTTCATAAAAAAAGCAATTAAAATTGTATGGTCGTGTAAAAAGAATGATAGAAAACAGATTCCCAGTAAGAATACTAGAATAGGTGCCACCTGGTAGAAGAAGAAGTCGGTCAAAAGTAACGTGGATTTATGGTGTTTTGAGCAGCATGAGGGAAAAAGAACTGGACGATGAAGATTTGAGTATGACAGTTGATTAATTGGGCGCAGGAAGATGTTGTGAATCTTGCTAAATAAATAAATAATGTTGTTAAGATGGTGCACATATGGCTACCCGTTATATACGTAGCTGGCGTTTGACCTCGGTATACTAAAATATGTACTAATATTGCATTTTATGGTCGAATAAAATATTAATATGTTATTATTGGAGGTACATTATAGGTAAAAGTGGACATGACAGGTGATAATTAAAGTTAATTAAAATTGCCTGCTCCCCTTTGTTGGGATATTTGACTCCTCTCATGTTCGTGTTTGCAAACCTGGATATACAAATATATATATATATATATATATACATTGCCACCTGGTTTTATCTCAGAGACCTAAAAAAATTGTGTATAACTAAAAAAAATAATTGTTAAACTACAGAAGCCTGACAATAAATGTCCCTACCACTGATATTAGTTTACATACACTATTGAGACAAGTGGCTACATTCAAATAAAAAGGCGCTAATGGTCTTTGATGTTTAGGCGCCCAAAAAATCACTAATCGCATTAAAAAAAAACACGTGTTACAACACGTGTTTCACCATCAGATATATCACAGGGAATTTACAGAAATATGTAATATTGCAAATCTTATAGTTAAGTTTATTAAATGGAACGGAAGGCGTTCTTGAGGAAGCTGGGCTTAGCTTCGTTGCAAATATTACTCCCGTTACCATTTGCAGCAGAACTGTGTTAGTAGTTGTTATTTTACAGATTTTTAGAACTAGCGTTGTTTTCTCTTCTCAATTTCCACTTCCTTTTACCTGACCAGTCCTTTTCCTCCATCCCCTTCCTTTCGCGTCTTTCTGGCTATCATTCTACAAATTATGTTAGGCTATGTTAACCCAATCTCTCTCCCGGTGTTATCCATTCTAAGATCTTGTTTCGACATGTTTTGTTGTCAATAAAATTTACTTTCATTTCTAAAATACGCCATTTTCTATATTTGTATTATGCCAGAATTGAATATTACAGCAGCCCATTATTAGGTTAAATATATATTTTTTTACAATTCTAGTATTTTTCTTGCTGAAGCCCTCATTTTTGTCAGCCGTTCTGACTTCATTATTTCTTTGAGTAAGTAGGGCGACGCCTCACATTGATAGCCTGGCTCTTGCTGACCATTCCCTTATTAACTGACATGTTCAGAGTTCTTGACGGGGTTCCGAAGGTGTCACCTTATATCACAACAGCTGCAGAAGGCGTCCCTGGGGGCACACCAGGGCTCGGCTCGGACCAGTCCAGAGGGGAGCTACTGTATTGGTTCCTGGCTCGGCCTACGGGCCCGTCGACAAACTGTGGGGTCGCCAGGAGATGAGCACCTGGATGTACTAAAAGTCTCACACTGTTGGGCTTGTAGCCCTAGCCGGTCTCACAACGGCTGCAGGACACGTCCCTGGAGGCAGAACAGGGGAATGGTCGGTGGATCTGCGACAGCAGTCCTCCCGGCTAGGCTCATGGAGCCCGTGGACCAACTGTGGAGTCGTCAGGATTGAGTGACCTGATGTACTATGTAGCTCAGCAATTCCCAGATTGCAAACTCCAACACTCTCTCCCTGGGGTGTTGGTTTAAAGACGGAGAACTTGAACGTGGACGTGAAAATAGGATAGGGAGGACTAGAACTAGGACTTGGGAGTATGGTCAGGACGACCGAGGTATCCCAAGGGGTGGACGGATGGGCCTAGATGTCACCTTATATCACCCCATCACGAAATCATTTTCTTGTCGTTGCACATCCCCCGTGACGATGATACTGAGGTTGGATTCTAGAGGGTAGTTGTAGAATTCAAGTTTTTTACCCTATTTGAAAGTTAATAGCCTATATTTTTTATTTTTGAAAAGTTCTAGGAACATGCAGTCACAGGGACAATCTGTTTGTTTTAGGAACTTATATTTATGTATGTGTGTATGTGATGAAATAACCGTAACATGGAATTAATCATCCCTACCGTACACGTGACTTTGAAGTTGTTTATATATTGCAGAATTTAAAATAATTGGTTATCGTTATTTCAAAACAAATAATAACATTTGAACATTTGAGTACGTGAAGGAATGAAAAACAGAGAGTTACACTTATTGCTAGAACAAACTGAAACTTACGTTTTTATTTCTCTAGATATCATTACAAATGTTGTAATTTGATTTTTATCTGGTGTGCTAGATGAAACACTTTTAACTGTGTTAGTCAAACTGAGTAGATTATGATTATTATTACAGCTCCAAGTTCCTTGGCGTCATTAGTTAAGGTCAAGAAAACGAAGAGCACGTACACTAGAGAAAAAAGTAGTTATCTCTGCGTTAGATCTGAAAGTAGAACGTGATAAGTAGCCAAATAAAACTGTTATTAGGCAACACGAATAAGAATTGCACTGTTGGATATTAAATTGAATGCCTTTCAACGACCAGAAAATTAAGTTGAAATTATAGACTGTTATCGTTCTGATCACATAAAGTTATGTACTTTTATTTAACAAAATAATAATTGAAATGTTGATTAATTAAATGATCTTCAATTGCGCATCCAATCTGCATTTAATTTGGCTTCATTTCTAATCTGATCACGTTCCAAGCAACTTCTTTACTACTTATACTTTTTTTTATATATTCAAATATGTGATACAGTTGAAGACAAATTACAGACCACACCTTTGCAAATGTTTAATATTTCTTACATTGTCAAAGGTAATTATAATAACTTTATGTCAAAATGGCGGCGTGGGAATAATAAATCAGAAAAATTGCTGAATAGAATATTCCATTCGTGAACGGAATTATATATATATATATATATATATATATATATATATATATATATATAAATGTCCGCAGCCATTGTTTAGTGCTAACGTAGTTTCCTCAGACCCTAATTTGATCCCTGCGCGGGATACGTTTCCTGAGTGAGATTTTTCGGGGTTTTTCTTTGACTTTAAGAATAACGTCAGGAAACGTTAAGGGCCAAATAGCCCAACCCCAACTGACAATCATCCATGTCATATTCCCCTTGTTCGGTATGAACTTATTAATGAATGGTGCGAATTGACTTAAGTGTTCGTATTGTCTCGGATGTGGTCCTGGCATTGAACTCATCACTCATCCAAGAAGGCTCTCCTTGTCCTTGCATAGTCAAAAAATCGTGTGTGTGTTTATGTGTGATATCAAGAGTTTAAAATCCTTTCCTGACAGGTCGTGTTCCTGTAAAAAGTGTGTGGCGTGGGACATCAAAAATACCTTTAAACGGAGAGGTTGAACTAAGGTAAGGAAAGAAAGAAATAATATAGTCGGACATAAAAAAATTTATGAAAAAGTTTTTCCCTCCGCGTCGCTTTCTTATATCAAACGTAAATCATCATCATTAATAATATTCTAGGATTAGACCTTGTGGCCTATTCCGCTTTAGACAGAGATTTTTTTTGACGTGCAAAGTCTCTTTTCACAAGAGTAGTTGAATAGTTTCCGGAGCAGCATGTTATACAGTAGTTGTAGCAGTTACTGCGAAACATCTTGATAGTGAGAGTGTAACCACTCAATGGTGGCAACAAACTTATTTCGGCAGCTTGTATTCTTGAGAGTTGGCTTGATATTAGGATCCAGACTTCGGAACCATATAGTAGATTCGGAATTGATGTTTTTTAAAAGTTTATAACTATGTCTAGTCCACTCTATTAAATAATGTTATTTTAATTATGCCTAAAAATTGTTGAAATTTGGCCAATTTGATATCTATGTTTCTATATCGTAAATATATAAATATTTGTGCTGGTTTGGATGTTGAGAAGAAATTGTTACTTTATTATTAAGGAGCTCTATGTAACAGCTTATTGCTAATTGATTCCAGTTATTAAATATTTACATAAAATATATAATGTGTTCTGATGGCTTTAATTACTTGATGACATTAAAAATTCAGAATAAATTTAATATGAATTTACATGAAGATTTTTTGACAAAATGTATAAAATTAATAAAACACAGAACTATAAAACAATTTTAAAAAAATAGTTTTTCAAAAAATCTGACATTAATAAATTAATTAACGCAAACTGTTAAAAGAAATTCTGTATTTAAATATTTGTATTAAAATGATAATTTCAGTTCTGGCGTTTATGTAACTTGACGTTTAGTTTATTTCTGTTGTAACTATTCTCAGGGACGATAAATTTTATGGCCCATTTATCTTCTTAGAACCTTAATTGTGGATGGAACATTATTTTTATATGTAGCATATATGCCTTCACGTTCGAGGAATTTTATTCTTATACTAGCTAATACCTACGTCTAAATAAATGAAACGTGTGTTTTTATTTTTAGTTGAATAAGTAAGAGAAATAACTAAAATGTATATTGTAATTATTTTTAGATGTCCCATCCGTCTGGGAATGAAACAGATTTATGAGTATCTAAACATCTGTATGTATACATTTTCGTAAAGATCGGCTGAACGGTTTAAATAAATTAAACTAATGTATCTTGTATGATGCATTGCCAATTTAAAGGTTAATTTAATTAATGGTATATAAATGTCGATGATTCAAACATGGCAGTTTCTAGAGTCATTTTTCAATGTTTAATTTCAGATAAACCCAAACTTCTGGTGATCGGATTTCGCTGATTTTTGTTAATACCTATATCGGTTTATTTTAGTAGCTTAAAACAAGTTTCGTTGTGAATTATCGAAAATTTTGATGACTAGAGCGATTTCTAAATTTTTGTTTCAGGTGAACTACTACATCTAATGATTTTAGAGCATAATATATAGCGGCTTAACGCTCGCCGTACCTGAAAACCTTTGTGTATAAATATATACACTGTGACGAACCAAACATGGTGGTTGCTAGAGTCAGTTTTTAAATTCGGATTACAGATAAACCCCCACTTCTAATGGTCGGATTTCGCGTCTTTTCGGATATCTATTTCCGTTAATTTTAATGGCATATATTGAGTTTCTTTGTGAAACGTCTAAAATTGCGACCGCTAGAACGATTTTTAAATTTTCGTTTCCGGTGAAATCCTACACTTAGTGACTTGGATCAAAATAGATGACGGCTAAACACTCGCCGCAAAATAAAACAAAATTCAAAATAGTTTTGACAAGACAAGCTTCTTTTAACAGTTTTTTTCATTTTTCATATCACATAATTAATCTAGTAAACATTAAAATCAAAATCATCATCAATGGCAGGCATGGATTAGGCCATTGGCCTGTTCCGCTTCAGGAAAGAAATTGATCCCTCCATCTCTTCTTAGGTCTTCCTGGGTCTCTTCGCTCTATGGGTCTGTAGTTCAATAGCTGCAGAGGTAGTCTATTGTTTGGCATTCTCATAAGGTGTTCATGCCAATTATTTTGATATTTTTGAATGATTTCAGTTATTGCTGGTGTGTTGAGAGCTTTGCGGATATCTTCATTACGTATGTGATCATAAAGCGTATAACCCGCTAAAGGTCTTAATAACTTCATTTCTGCAGCTACTGTCCTATTTAATTTACCTGTAGTAAGAGTCCAGGTTTCAGAACCATAAAGTAGAGTTGGAAGAGCCATTGTTTTATAAAATTTTAGAATTGTATCTGGACGTACTTTTCGGAAAAGAATGCTTTTTATTGTTCCTATAAGTTTTTGAAATTTGACCAATTTTATGTCTATGTCTTTACATAGACATAAAATCAGAAGAAAAATATTAAACTTAAATATTTTGAAAACTAAAGTTTTCCTTTCCGCTTAGGAAAATAACTTATA
Organism: Diploptera punctata; assembly: GCA_030220185.1. Classification (NCBI taxonomy): domain Eukaryota; kingdom Metazoa; phylum Arthropoda; class Insecta; order Blattodea; family Blaberidae; genus Diploptera; species Diploptera punctata. The sequence goes on along the minus strand of JASPKZ010009811.1, from coordinate 1,251,724 downwards.
AGTGGATCTGCTATTTGATCTTTCACAGGAAGGGATAAATTATATAATTTTAAAGTAGGAGATGTGATTTAGACCGTTAAAATTATGGGCAATTCAATTGACTTCTCATGATATATATGTATATATATCAAATCCATTATTTTGAGTACTAACATTAATAATCCTTAGTTACATTTGCAGGACATTCTTTAAAGATGAATAGTGATTTCACACATAATGAATGTTTCCGACCCATGATTATTCGATATATTATTCGCGAATGAATGGATTAACGAGATTCTCTCTGTCCCTATCTACATTCCTGCTAGGAATATTTAGTAATGAAGTGTTATACAGATAATATAAATCGGACTAATCGACATTTTATTTAATACACATAACTGAACATACTAATTCAGTCCCCGCCTGCATCTGCTGCAAAAGGATAAACATTAACTTTTGTTTTAATTGAAATTGTTATATTGAATAGATTGGACGTTGATACGCTAGTTTCATTCTCCTGATATTCATTTTCTTCACGTACATTACGAATTAATTGTCCTAGTAAATAATAGGCTATAACATGTCTAAATTAAAAATTAAAATCAAATAAATATTTTAGAAACATTAAATGATAATAACTAGAAGAAACAATTCCTTCTTAATACTGATTTATTGGAAATAATGTTATATTTAGGTCAAATCTTAGCGCTCATATTTTAATTTTGCGCGCACACGGGTTGTATGAAGAGCTCATTTTGAAACCGTCTCTTCTCCGGTCATTGAACCATCAACTTTTTGTATGCCTATATTCTTCTTAGATTACTAATGTGCAAATATTACCATTTACCTTCAAAAATCTTTTAAATGCCTACAAACATGCGTTCAAAGAGGCTATTATAATCAAACAGCAAATTTACGACAAGAGACGTGAAAATTACCTGCTCAGGTACATACCCCAAACACACATACATACACACACACACACGCATATATATGCATACATACAAAATTTCTACTTTATAGTATGTATACTTTACTTCAATTACAATTTGAAATGTTTTAATCTATTTACAAAATGTATTTCATCAATTTCAAAAATTCTCTGTATCCTTGAGACAATCCTCTAATGAGGAAAGTTATATATAATAAAAAATCTACTATATATACATATATATATATATATATATATATATATATATCTAATTTGGTATTAGAAGATTCCAAAGGTACCATTAATATTTGTAATAAAATTAAATCACAAAGAAATTAAACATAGGCTCAATTCTGGAAATGCATGCTATTATGCATTGCAGAGACTTTTGATGTCCCAACTCCTTTCAAAAAACTTTAAGCTGAAAATATATAAAACTATTATTCTACCAGTTATATTATATGGGTGCGAAACATGGACTCTTACTTTAAGGGAGGAAAGGAGATTACGAGTATTTGAGAATAAAGTTCTTAGGAAAATTTTTGGACCAAGGAGAGATGAACAGACAGGTGAATGGAGAAGACTACATAACAATGAACTACATGGTCTTTATAGGAAGCCACATATAATAAGAACAGTTAAGTCTCGTAGACTGCCATGGGCAGGACATGTTGCTCGTATGGGGAATGAAAGACGTGCATGGAAACTTCTTGTAGGAAAGCCAGAAGGAAAACGCCCAGTTGGTAGACCAAGAATGAGGTGGGAGAACAACATTAACTATGATTTGAGGGAAGTAGATTATACAGGCAATGATTGGAAAGCATTGGCTCAGGATAGGGATGTATGGAGAGCTTATGTCCGCGCGGCCATGAACCTACGGGTTCGATAATGCCAGTGTGTAAGTGTAAGTAATAAATTAAATACTTGGGAGTTGATATCAATGAAGATATAAACAATGATTTGGAAATAACAAAAAGAATAGTTAAAGGTCGACTTGCAATATCAATGTTGAATGAAATTTTGTGGGATAAAAAGATATTCAAAGAAACTAAAGTCCATATTCATAAATCAATAATAAGTAGTTTAATGACCTATGGAATACAAACGTGGTTTATAAATGCAAAATTAAAGTTAAAGTAGCAATCTACAAAAATTGATTTTTTAAGATCTGCCCGATGCTCTAAATTAGACAAGTTCAGAAACAGTTAACTTTAACGAAGCAATTATACAATTTGTGGGAAATAAACAATTACAATGGTTTGGACATGTGAAGAGGATCAATGAACATAGATTGTCAGTTAAAAGTTTGGAGTGGATTCCAAATCGGAGGAAGACCAAAGAAGAAATGGGTAGAGGAAAGAGGGAATTATGCATTTGATGAAGGGCAGGGGACTGCAGTATGATGACTGGAAGGATGGAGATGAATGGAGGAAGGGAATCAAAACTTAATATTGGGTACATTTTAAACATGTTAAATAAAAATTATAGGGCCTATGTATGTATGTACACCTATATATATATATATATGTGTATATATTTATGTATGTATATATATGTGTATATATATATGTATGTATATATGTGTATATATATGTATATATATATATATATATATATATATATATATAAATATATATATATATGTATATACATATGTGTGTGTGTGCGTGTGCGTGTGCGCGTGCGCGTGCGGGTGGGTGTGTGTATGTTATTATAGCAAATCATAATATATCATGTTTATGCATGTTATAATTTAATGTAATTATGATATGAAAAGAAAAATAAATGCCTGAGTCGGAATTATATTTTTATTATTTTTCTTTTTATGTCATTGCCTTCAACGCCAAATGTCAAAAATATAGTTATGATATCTAAATATACAAGCGTTACTGCTATAGAGTAAATATTCTCTTTAAATATACTTACTTGTTATAGTGGCCACAAGATGGCAGTTGGAACGATATCCCGCTTCCTCTCGTGTAAATTGAGAATACTACATATTTAAGAAAAATAAATGTTCGTTTTAGGATTCCTGAGTAGTTCAGATGGTTAGAGCGCTAAACGTACCGAGTTTAGAAACTCGGGTTCAAATTCCGACTCAGTCATTTATTTTTCTTTTCATGACATATTTGTCTTCATTGCCAAATGTCAAAAATATAGTTATAACATATGTATAAAATTTTCTTGTTGTAGATTATGATCTGGTTTCATTTATATAGTAGGCCTACTCGTTTCCAAATAATTGCTGCATTTTCAAGACTGAGTAATAATAAAATCATACTGTAACTTAAAGAAAACGTGTCATCCATTTCTTACGATAAGTCACATCAGGTTACTTGAGTTGATAGTTTACTTGTTTTCCCCTTAAATCAGGAAAATAGGGCCCTTACAGGAATAGGACCTTTGTGTTTATTCATAATTTTATATTTATTTTTATACAATTTATATATTTCTAAACTTTTAGAAGATCATGAAATTTATGAGTATTGATCGATCTAATTATGTTGAGATTACCAAGTCAATAACATGATCATTGTGAATATGTTGCCCAACATAATGCATACACGGGTTTTTAAACTAATGTTTGTAGAACGGGTTCCATTTAATACAGTAATACATTAACGTAATCAGAGACATATTCCACTAAATACTAGCATTTATTTCCTTTCAAAATATATTAATTTCCCAAACACGAGTAAATGCTCACATCGGAATCCCAGATTTTAATACAAGGTATTTTCAATATAAAAAATAAATAAAGAGATACGTAAAATATAATAAATTTAATTTTTGTTTAAAATTCGTAGCAGCTGTTTCAATACCGATCTTCATTAATACAAATAATTTAGATTTAGATAGATTTATTTAGCCTGGTGGAGTTAATGCCATGTGGCCTTCTCTTCCACTCACCAGGAAAAACATACGTTATATTTCAGTACAAAAAATTACAATAATAATACATACTAAACAAATTATCTGTAAAACTGAACAAGAATGAAAATTATGTCTAATAATACACCGTGTTCCATTCAATATATGGAGCCATTTAAAGAAAATTGTGTTATATTTCAGTAGTAATGAAATTACAGTTTATGTTTATGATATTATTTTGTATCTAGTGTCAAATCTAATACTTTAAATAAATAAATATTTAATAAAAATAAGTAGAAAGTACATTCTATACTAACCTAATATCTCCATAACGTAACTCCGTATAAAATTCACGCCACTTTTCTTGAAGTACTTATCTGCGAAGTTAAAATGAATGCAGTTTAAGAGCATTAAGCCAACATGTGAAACTGACTGATGTAGTGTGTTTAATTTTATGAAGCAGCTTCTAGTATCGTTAACATATTTTCATGCTGTTGATAGATGTATTTAGGCTAAGTATATTTTTTCACAGTATGAGATTTATCAGTATATTTTACACGATGATTTATGAGAATTTCGATTAAATTTTCAATTTATTTTGCAGATCGTACTGAAGTGTGCGAAAGACATAAAACATATAAAACATTAGATTCTATTTTAAGTTAACATAAAATTTAGTTAAAACCAGTAAAATTTATGAAGATACTTTATGCAACAAATAATTTACGTTAGCTATTAAAGAAGATAGATTCATTTAAACAGTTATATCAAACATTTTCATTTTTATTTATTAATTTGCCTGTAGTATATACATGATTCCAACCTGCGTTTTTATTGAGTTCAAAGGAAGTCTATTGTTTATTGTTGAATTTATAAAAGACATAATGTTGGTACTGTAAATCGAAGTCATGATATAGAACCTATACGAAAAGTAAATGTTTTACAAATAATTGAAACTTTTATAAATTATTATTTGGCTTCACGAATTGAAAGAACTATTTAACTCACGCCTCAAATGGCAGTCAATGACCAATCATATTTCAATGAAGTTTTATTTACAACCAATCACACTCATTTTTCACATCGATTTTATCACTTTCATTTTATCGCTTTCATTTTATCAAGTGGCTCCCAGATTGTGTGTATATATATATATATATATATATATATATAGAGAGAGAGAGAGAGAGAGAGAGAGTGCACGAATGTAACCAGATTCTGTTTGCGAGATATAATATAAAAACATTCGTAGCAATTGATTATACCAACAAAGAAAAAGAAACCACTGTTTGCACTTTCTTGAAAGTATTATTTCCCAGGAATCAACATTGCAGAAAAATATAATTGACATATTTACATCATAGGACATCAGAAATTAATTAATAACCTGTAATGATGTTTCATTTTTTCTCCACTAGGGTGCATTCTTACAAGATTGCGATTCTAGTTGACAATAAAACTGACCTGGTTGCAGTGATGAACAAATGAAGCATAACAAACGTTTCTCATTTGTTTTCAAACATCGCCGTTTACATTGAATATATAAATATTTTAAAATAACTATATTTAAATAATGATTTGTGAGCAAACCGCTTAATTTTATTCGTTAAATAGTCCTAACAAATGCCAATCTTGATTTCCAAATGCTCTAGATAAATTCACTCCTCACTTCGTGAGTCATGAATTAGTCGATAATTTGGAAATCACTCGTGGCATTACATTAGAGAAGAAATTGTAGGCCTACCTCCTTTTTTTTCATGAAAAAGTCACGCGGTCCAGAGTAATTCCCTGAAATTAATAATCCTTGGAGCTGAAATGCGATATATTTCAATCTCTGTTAAAACTCCTGTGTTGTATTCCACAATCAAACGGTTTCGTAAATACATCTTTAACGTTCATATTATTGTTTAAAATTCCTTTAACTACGATAGAGACCGGAAGTTTAGGCATTATAAATAATTAAAATAGGCAGGCAAAAAGGCATTATAAATACAGTAGCTAAATAGGCAATAAAAGACAATTAAATCATATTTTGCATGTGAGTACTTTACCATCAGTGCAACATACATCGGATCCAAAAGTATCACTTTGTCCTTGAGGCAATCCTCTAATGAGGAAAGTTTTATATAATAATTAAAAAACGTAACTTTCACTTTACTGCGTAAAGGAACACTGAATTTGGCATCTTGCTGTTAGCTACAACAGTGTTGCAATGAAAGAAAAATAAAGTCAGACCCGCACTCATTGTTGCTTTTTCAAATAAATACAAACGGTAACTAAAATGCTTTCTGTTATTTATACATTTTTCTGCACGGCAGCACTTATTGTTGCAAAGAGAATATTATGAACTGACTGAAAGACAATAATATACATTCGGTGAAGTCACTTTCATTGTAACGGATATGGAAATAAATTAAAATATACCTACAGGCAATTTTTAATACTAAATTAATAAATAGTAGAAAAATAATCAAATAAAGGCAATAAAAAGCATTTATTTCGTAAATTAGGCATTTATATTTCAAAAGGCAGAAAAAGGCAACATGATTTGTGACGTTTGAGTCACAAAGGTATAATTCGTATAGATTCACTTTCAAATTGAAGATAGATTTGACATTTAAAAAGGCATTCTGCCAAAGTTCCGGTCTCTGGTGATAACGTTATGGAAATTGGTGTATCTGTGAAGTGCAAAGTTTTCTTTCTCACTAGAGACAATGGCGTCACAATCGAAGTCACTCAATGTCACGATCTCCGATTGATGAACAAACACTTTAACATCACTAATAGGTCCACCAAGTATCATGTTAATTGGATTCTCAAACCGTCGGGAACTTTACTGGATTGGACATTTCAACCCCCATTGATTATATTATCTACATGATTCTGGTTTATTTTATTTCTTAGATACATACTGTACGTTTAGATTCGCCGCCACTCCCTGTGTCACCCTGGGCTGAATGCCTCCTGTAGTGGTCGCCAACTATTTCAGACCACGTCAAGTTTTCAGGACTAGCCTTTGATTTCGGTTTTGTACGAGCTAATAGTACGCCATTCGCTTTCCTCCTGGCAATCTCACAGTTGATCAACGCAGTTCTTTGGACTTAGCCGTGCTAAACTGCTCAGCTCCATTAACAATATCCTATCCACACCCGGGAACTTGTGTTGCCACCGTCGTAAGTAAGCTCCTTTATTCACACAAATATATCGTGTTGTTTAAAACAATCATTGCTACAATATCCATGGTAAATTTAACATACCAAGGGATTTGGCTCAAGTGGCAGCGTGTGAGACTAATATTCGGGAAGTCCCGGTTCGAACTACCTGGCTGTGGTCATAAAGGGAAATGTTGAGTTAGACTTCTATTGCAAGGACCCATTCCATAGTATAATTTCATCATCAACAACAAGGACTAAGCCCAATGGCCTGTTCCGATTTCATTATAGGTCGAATTAGTCCTTCCTTCTCTTCAATGGTCTTCCCAACAATCTTCTCCCTTTTGGTTTATAATTATACATTCTTCTTGGTATGCGCTGTTCATTCATTCGTATTACGTGCTGAAGGTAAGCATTTTGATAGCATTTTATTATTTCACAGAGATTAAATATATTAAGTTCTGTTCTTATATCTTCGTTTTTCTTTTTTCTTTTTTTTATCGGTCCTTTGGTATCCTGCTATTGCTCTCAACATCTTTAGTATAATTTTAAAATAAATGGACGCGGTATGAACTTGGAAATGAAAGATCTACGAATCAGTGAAATAAAAACAAACCAGAATGGTTTATATTTGTTTTTTTTTTTTTCATTTTAAATACGAAGATTGTAGACTACTTACTTTCTGAAAAGCTACTGAACGTATAAAAAACTACCACTTCATAACTGTTTTTAGCTTTACTAATAAATTGATAAATGACTCTATTGAACACTTAGGTTCATAGCCACGGGGACATAAGCTCTCCATAAATCCCTATCCCGAGCTAATATTTTCCAAACATTCCCTGTATAATCTACTTCCCTCATATCATGGTTAATGTTAATCTCCCACCTCATTCTTGGTCTATCAACTGGGCGTTTCCCTTCTGCTTTTCTTACAAGAAGCTTCCATGCACCTATTTCATTCCCTATTCGTGCCACGTGTCTTGCCCATTGTAGTATGCGAGACTTCACTTTTCTTATTATATCTGACTTCCCATAAAGACGATGTTACTCACTGTTATGTGATTTTCTCCATTCACCTGTCAGTTCATATCTCTTTGGTCCAAACATTTTCCTTTATTAATTTACTCTATATAGTAACACTGCTTGGAGAGTGCAATTCACGATAAATCTAATATCAGTGCATTTTCAGGGACTTTACATTTGTTTTTCAGATGAGGAAAACTGTAAACTCTAGCAGGAAATTCAACCTAAACTGGAACTCGAATCCGCGTCCGCTGCGTAACAGAGTTGTCTGTTTGTTTCTGTAGTACAATAATTACTGTTATTCAAAAAGATATTAAACATAATATCTTCAGTGTACACAGAACGCTTTTTAATAATGAAGGTAGAGCTTGGTTTATGATTCATAATATTTCGTAATGAAACACTAAAGAAGATAAATAGGCCATAAAATTGTAATTATACGCCTCTAGGGAACAAGAGTTTATTCCGTTTTGAGTTGGCAGTCTAACACCCTCCTCTAACACCTTCTTCTCCGCATGCCATCAATGTCGTTTGCCTTGGAAACATTCTGCATGTCAAGGTTGTGTGACCATGACTTATTTCATTGTCATTAATTCTCAATAATAATGCCCTTACAATTTCCGCATTGTTTATCAGTAATTCTTATTAAAACACTTGTTTTCGTGTAAGCAAAACTCTTTCTGCATTAAATTATTATAGGAATATATCAGGCAGAAAAATGTACAGTTTCTTAAATGTAAATATGTCATAAAAAATATTCACATGATAATAAGATTCTGCAGAATATCTAAAAATCACCCATTTCAATCTCATATTCTTAATTGATTTCGAATTATCAGTCTTTTTTTTACAACCTACCGTATTGTTATAACTTTTTAGGCTTTCACAGCCGGTATTTTGATTCTTGAAATCGACTTCTGGGCTAAATGGGCATGGTCCAGAGCTGTTACTACACGACATTTCGACTACTGCCGCAGTAGACATCCTCAGGATACTGTGAACTTCTCATCTGACGGCTGCAGACTGGTTGTCTCTCAACATTTACAAATATATTAAAAAATAATGGAAATGTTTCCAGCGTCCAACTAGTCTGTAGCCGTCTTCTGACTATGTCGACCGTAGTGGAGTAGTATCAGCTCTGCCATTCAGCCCGAAATACGATTTCAAGCAGCTTACTACTGTCTAAACACTCGTAATATAAATTATATACCAAATATATGCAGGATGAAATTGAACTCTACTGATAAACTTTCACGGATTGTTCTAACTAACTCACTGACACTGTCAAACCCGTAGGTTCATGGCTGCGCGAAGATAAGCTTTCCATACATTCCTATCTGTGCTAGTGTTTTCCAATCATCCCCTGTGTAATCCACTTTCCTCAAATAATGGTTAATGTTATTCTCCCACCTCATTCCTGGTCTACCTACTATGCGTTTTCCCTCTGGTTTTCCTACAAGCAGCTTCCATACAACTCTTTCATTCCCATTCGTGCCACATGTCCTGCCCATCACGTTCAGGGATTCTTTTGCTGATGCCGGACATTGGCATCTTTTAAAAGAAATCTAAATTTATATTTGCTCTAAACTCGACTTCATTATTATCCAGTGTAAGATATATATATATATATATATATATATATATATATATATATATATATTAATTGGTGTTTCCCGTATAATGTATCATATTTATATTATTATTATTATTATTATTATTATTATTATTATTATTATTATCGTATCATTATTGTTATTACCCTATAAAATGTTGTTTGTACATGACATTTACATTGCTACATTTATTGTATCTTTAACTGTTTATAATTAGTATAGTGTATATCTATATTTGTCGAATATTTATTTGTATTTGTGCTGGTTGAGTGGAAGAGAGGGCCTTATGGCATTAACTCTGTCAGAATAAATAAAGTATTATTATTATTATTATTATTATTATTATTATTATTATTATTATTATTATTATTATTATTATTATTATTACCGAGATATTTCATTGTTTTTACTTTGTGCCGTTGCTCTCCTTGCCGGTGATAATTCGCAGCCATATGTGGTTTCAACGTGCAGGGTCATTAACATACTTTTCTGTGTATGTTAGGGAATGCCTTGATAGAAAGTTCGAGCAAAGATGGACTGGTCATGGTAGTCCTGTTTCATGGACAGATCGGTCACAAGGTCTAACACTCATGGATTTTTTCTCTGGTCACATGAACAGCCTGGTGTATGCAAATCTTGTCGAAAAGTGGATGGACCTAGTAGCTGGGATTGCAGCAGACGCTGAAGATATGCGCCAATCTGAGATCATATAAGTTTTATTTATATCTATTCCATTCTTAAGAAGAAAGATTATAATTTATTGATCTTATTGGAAAACTACAGAGCTGTTTATGACGTTTTATACGAACTCAGTGGCAATCGGACCGAGCATTAGCACTTGTCGTTCCCGGTGAATGTGGTCCGCCTACAGTCGAACGCTCTCCATCCCTGTCTTCTCTCTCTTTACCTGTATTCAAGGTTAGTAAACAATATGAAAACTGTAATTTCAATTGCCGATTGTAACGGATCAAGTTCACCTGAAATTATATGCGCTGAACTCTGGCACGCTTGTCGCCGAGTGCCGCAGAGAATATCATAGACCGCTCAGTTTTATTGATAGAAACGTTTTCATTAAATGTAACTAACTTGATCGTTCAAGTGGTCGAAGACACAAAATCTATAAACATGCCGTGGAATGTATTAGAGACTTTCAAAAGTTATTTAATTGCTCCCATGCTGCGAGGAAAACATAGAGGTACAGTGACCGTACCTGAATTCGAAAGACATCGAACAATGATCACTTAAATGGAAACTTGAAAGTAAAACTCGATAGTGTCTGAATTTTCCCTTGTAGTTTATCCACATAATCACAGCTTCAGTGAGTGTATTACTTCAAGGCAAATAATGTGGTACTGTTGCCGAAGCACTTACCAATCGCTTGCCTTCTCCGTCCCGCGGCTTTATCTAATTAAAACCTCACAATTCGGCACTGTCCATTTCTTTCCTTCCTCTCGGGAAGCCTGCTTATTGTTTTTTGGGAATATGCTCACCATAAAGAGCTACTGCTTACTTTCATAACAGTTAAACTCCATGTTTCTAGATGTATTTTTCGTGATGTCATAATGTTGTGGTTTTAATAACAACAGGTTATTGCAAAATGCTTATTGCATGTGGAACAATAGGAGAACGTTTAGATGAAGAAAATATCATATACATTTTAAATTATATTGAAACAGTTAAATATTCGTATTAGTATAGTTACGTTTACGATTGCCATTAACGAATCTACCATTCACTATACAGGGTGTAAATATTTCCCATTTCAGGCTCTGAGGACATGAAGTAAGATCCAAGACGGTTACATTTAGCATAGGTAATGTAAGCATGTCCGGTAATGTACCTCTTTCCACTACACGCACTCAAAATAACCAGAACATACGTTCAATTCTCCCGCATTTCCGGCGCCAAAGACCCTGCACGTCTTCTAACTTGATGCCGCTACACTACTACCTGTGTGGTCACATCTCTGATTTACGAGACCCCTGTGACATCCGAGGAAGACCTACTGGTGCGGGTTATGGCTGCGGCAGATGTTGCAGGATCAAGGATAGGTGGTCATGTGTACCAGAACATGTACGGAGGTACCGTATCTGTGGTGATGTTGTCACATCGAGCCCTTCTTGTAGACTCAGACTACAAGCAGCAGGCGTCAGAGAGATCAACGTGTTTTGTAGTATTTTTCGTGTAGCGGGAAAACGGCACGTTTCCGGACTGAGTTCCTATGCTAAACGTAACCGTCTTGTTTCTCACTATACGTCCTCAAAGTCTGTAATGGAATTTAGTTACACCCTGTATACAAAGGAAATCTGATTGTTTGAACAAAATTAGTTGACTCTCTTATTAAGGATATATACCTTCTTAATTCAAATTAGCGAGATTAAAATGTTCGAATAAATCAAGCAAGACAGTTGAAGGTTACCAAATTGGAAGTTTATTTATAGAAACTCGACATTCCTTTCGTAAAAAGCTTCACTTTCAACAGACATAATTTTTTATTAAATTTTTCTCCACTCAGAATAGTAAATGTCTTGATTATATGAATGAGTATTTTGATCTAAAATGTAATCTGTTTGTCCAAAAATAAGAGTGGTGTCACGCAGAATCATACTGACGTCACACATACCACTATCCCCCAAGTTGTCAGTTTCCTCTTTTAACTCTACAGCTCCATTAACAATGACGTAACAGAGCCATCTTTACATTGCAAGATGATCCACAGCTTTTAGTCGCCCTCAGAGACTTGGTAGCTGTTGGAATTCTTATAAATCACTCGACTGTCTCATATACACTTGTTTGTCGGCCCTCTCAGCAGCAACAAGTATATCGATTCCTTATCCACAGAGTCTAAATTAACGGAACCCAACAAATTTACCTGGTTACAAGAATTGTGGATAATAATTTCAGAAGAGGATCCCTAATTTCCAATAAAATGTATTTTGAGTTGTTTTAGAAATATTCATCGATTCTACCTACCGAATAGACAGATATTTATGTATATCTCTCTTTACCTTAGTTTAACATCTCCCTTAGTAAGTAAATTTGCATGCCCCACGCCACACGGAACTTACATGATCCTGTCGCGAGACGATTTTAAACTCTGGATCACACACGTACTTTTTTGGTCACGCATGGACATGGAGGTTCTCCCCAGATGAGTGATCTGTTCAATTCCAGGGCCACCTCCCAGATAACACAAACATTTAAGACGAAGCACACGATTCACTCATACATACCTCCTAAACAAGGCAAATATTATATGACCTTACAGAAAAAATACTTCGTTCAGAAAACTTCATCCGACGGATATCGAACTTGGGCTCGCTGCGTCTGAGATATCGATATTACCACACACACACACACACACACACACACACACATATATATATATATATATATATATATATAAATTGCTTAACTGTTATGTTAGCCACTAGATGTCAGTCGGAACGAATTTCCGCTACCTCTTGTGTGAATTGAGAATACTACATATATAAGAAAAATGTATCTTTGAATTGGAATACTTGGGTAGCTCAGGTCGTTAGAGCGCTAAACGTACAGAGTTTAGAGACTCGGGTTCAAATCCCGACTCAAGCATTCATTTTTCTTTTCATATCATATTTGCCTTCATTACCAAATGTCAAAAATAAGTTATAACATCTAAATATACAATCGTTACTGCTATAAAGTAAATATTCTCTTTAAAAATTTGCTTAATTGTTATGTTAGCCACTAGATGGCAGTCGGAACGAATTGTCGCTATCTCTTGTGTGAATTGAGAATACTACATATATAAGAAAAATGAATGTTTTAATTGGAATACTTTGGTATCTCAGGTCGTTAGAGCGCTAAACGTACAGCGTTTAGAGACTTGGGTTCAAATCCCGACTAATGCATTCATTTTTCTTTTTCATATATATGCATATATTTTTTTGACATTTCATGCATATATATATATATATATATATATATATATATATAACTATATTTTTGGCATTTCATATCATATATATATATATATATACATACATAAGCAGATTTTAAATTTGTACACACCTTTCTGTGCCTAAAGTTTAATTTTCCTTCTCCACTCGTCTCTATCCACTCACTCCATGCCCTCCAGTCCTCTTGCTCTCATTCCAGTTCTTATTTCTTGCATCCACGAGTTTTGAGGTCTTCCTTTCCTTCTTCTTCCAAGTGGACACCATTCCAATGTTCTTCTGGGTAACCTTTCTTCTTTCGTTCGTCGCACATGCCCATACCAATTGAATTGCTTATATCGTATATAATCTACTATTGAATATCAAACATTAGTTTTTTCTCGTATGACAGTATTTCTTATTTTTTCTAATTTAGAACATCTTGCTGCTCTTCTTATGAAACCCATTTCCATCCACATAAGTTTTTGGTCTAAGTTTTTGTTGAATTTCCAAACTTACTGTACATATACGCTAATTGCATGTCCGCGCGCATGTGTGTGTCTGTTTGTTTGTTGACCTCTAGCTGCAGCGTTTTTCATTGCCAAACTTGGCATATACCAATCAATTAAGAAAAGCAAGATCGTGTTCATTAATCATCAAAATGAGATCATTAAAACTTGTGATCAACCTGTAAGCTGAAATTTTAATCGGAACATTTTGAATGCTCCTTAGGGTGCATTGTTTTCTAAAAATGGAACCTAATACATAGAATTGAATTATCGAAAGAAAGATATGTTTCACAAACTAGCAATATCGGATTATAAGACGCTTGCTTAGTTTACACAATTCCTGCGTCACATACTTTTTTTTATATTTCAGTAAATAAAATACATGAATCAAAATACCTGCCGCGAAAGTCTACAATTTTACATAAAATCTAACTGTTAATTATATTTCCAGAAGTTTTCTTAGATAATTAATCATTACTCATTTACGTATCCAACAACGTGCCTGTATGACTATTGAATTAGTAACATTTACCTTTTTTAACTATGCTATTATGAATTACAGGGATCTATGACATCCCAATTTCTCTCAAAACACATTAAAGTAAAAAATGTATCTTCTAGATATATATATATATATATATATATATATATATATACATATATGCGAAACACGATATATCGCTATTGCCGCTGGAAACCAAGAAGAAAAAGTAATTTGAGCTATTTTTGTTATAGCAGCCAAAACAACTAATAAACTAATTAATTCTATTTCCATTCTATTCTTTATACAATCCAAATAATAAACAAAAATCATCTACCAAAATTTAGTATCCAAGCGAGGAGACATATTATTATTATTATTATTATTATTATACATATATATATATATATATATATATGCGAAACATGATATATCACTTTCAGAGAGGAGACATTATTTATTATTATTATTATTATTATTATTATTATTATTATTATTATTATTATTATTATTATTGTTGTTGTATTTCTTATTAGTTATGAATATGTTTGACTATGAACAGACAGATGAATGGAGGAGAATACATAAGTAAGCTGCATGATGTTCATGGAAACCCAGTTGCAATAAGAACAGTTAAGTTTCTTGGACTGTGATGGGCATGACAAGTGGCACAAATAAGGAAGGAAAGAGGGGCATTAAAACGTCCATTATGAAAATAGAGAGAAAGCGCTCAGTAAATAGACCAAGAATTAGATAGAAGTAAAACATTAACCATGGTTTGAGGGAAATGAATTATATAGGGGATGAAATGATGTATGGAGAGCTTATGTCCGCGCGGCCGTTATCCCTCGGGTTCTACGGTACGAGCATACCAGTCATACTTATTTTTTTGAGCTTGTTAAATCAGTTTTAACACAAAGTAACCTAGTGTAAAATAACTTCACATAACCGAATCTAACCTAACCTATTTTAACGTAGAAATAGTATTACAAGTGCAGAAACGTAGGAATTAAAATCTAGGATACTGAGTAAATTAAATTCTGCAGAAGTGGATTTTTGGAGGAATTCAGCTGGAATTTCTAAAAGAGATAAAGTAAGAAACAGCGTAATTAAACAAAAATGAAAGTTCAAACTTCAATTGTGGATTTCATAAAAATAAAAATAAAAGTGATATCCATACATCCTTAGTAATTCTGCCAGAAGGCATGTCTTTCATTGCAATCATAGCATTTTTCATGCTATGCTTTGCAGCTTTACTAGGGAATTATAGGTGTGGTAACTTCCCGTTGCTTTCCACACCAGTGAAGGATGATGATGATGATAATGATGATGGTGATGGCCGGATGATTTTCGGGGACTGTTGGGCCCTAAGATTCCTGACATTTGTTTTACAGATAAGGAAAACCCGCGAAAAGAATTACCCAGGCGACTGTCCCGACCGGGAATCGAACTCGGGCCCCTGCGTGACAAGGCAGCACGCTACGGTCATGTAAAAATAATTACAGAAGACAGATTCAGAAGAAGAATACTAGAATGAGTGTCACTTGGTAGAAGAAGAAGAAGACGGCCAAAAATAAAGTGGATTGATGGTGTTTTGAGCAGCATGAGGAAAAAAGGATTGGACGATGAAGATTGGAATGAGAGAGATATGGATGAGAAAGACAGTAGGTTAATTGGGCTCAGGATGACGTTGTGAAACTTGCTAAATAAAATATACAGAACTCTGCATATGTCTAATATTTAGACTATATTTACAATGGAACATTCAAATTTGAAGATTGAAAATTTCATATTGCAACTTTTTACACAGGTATATGTAAGATTTGTATATGTTGTTATTGCTGCTGATTTATTTAGCGACATGACATCCGCTTTACCCCCGAACATTTATGCCGATAATAATAATACTGTTTTATTTATGCTGGCAGAGATGAGGCTGTAAGTCCTTCTCTTACGCATAACCAGCGAATCCTAACATAATAAAAACATTTATATACCTGTTACAATTTTAAAAAATTACTAAAATATAGATTAATAATTTACAATACGAATGTAGTCTAATATTAACACTAACAAGACATAGAATAAAATTAAAGCAAGAAAAGTTTCCTAGCATGATATTTATAAGTACATATAAAATGCTGAATATATTTGTTATGTAGGTAGCATTTTCATTATGTGCCACTTATATTTTAAGTTGGGGACACGCCATAGCACAGTGGTTAAGGCACTACGCTACAAGCCGAAAGGTCGAGGGTTCCAGTCCCAGCTTGGTCAGGATTTTTAAACTGACCCATACCTTCTGGCGGCACTGTGACCCTGGGGTCGACTCAGCCTCTAACGTAAATGAGTACATGATGCTTGTTCTAGGGGTAAAGGCGGCCGTCACGCATGACTGACAACCCGGCTGATATAAAGTGCCGATTGCCTAGAAAAAATGGGAGCCTTAACCCCTACTATCCCAAGGGCCTCCTGTGGCCTGTAGTCGGATCACTTTACCTTTTATATTTTAAGTTAATTTAGATTTAAATAATGATAGTGTCTGTTACGACTGGGAAGTGAGTTCCATAGTTATAGATGTTGTGAAATATTCAGATTATAAACATGTCCTGTGCTGAGGTAAGTAAGGTAGTATACACCATGCTCCAAAATGATGCACGCGGTTTTAAGTAGTTGGGTGTAGCTTTACAATCGAAACTGCATGCGTGATTATTTGTTATAATGAAGGAAAAACTGTGAAAGTGTCATATCCTGTATGCAGTAATTTGTTTCTTGTCATTAATACTTCACAGCATTAAATTTTAAAATTTAAAACCCGCATATAGGTACAAAACGATAGTTCGACCAGTTATTGTATATGGAGCAGAAACTAGGGCTGATACAACAAAAACTAAACAAATGATAAGCACAAGTAAAATGAAAATCTTAAGAACTATTCAGGGGAAAACATTATTTGATAAAATACACAACACAGAAATTAGGAACAAATGTCATATTCAAGACATAACCAAATTTATTATAGATAGACGAAAATATTGGAAGGGTCATATAGAGAGAATGGAAAAAAAAAGACTTGCAAAAAGAGCTAAAGAAGATAGACCAACGGACGGGAGAAGAACAAGAGGAAGACCAGCCAAGAGATGGATAGACAGTGCACGTACATCCAATACGTCTTCCTCCGAGGAGTGATTTTGGAAATAAACAGAATGAAAATCCTACAAATTATGTTTAAGAAGGAGCGTTAAATTTGTGAAAATGGCGCCTTCTGTACAGAAGTCATACAGTGTGTTGCAATCTGCGAGGTCTGGTTCCATTGTTGCAGTGCAGCGAGCTTCATACCAGTCGCAAAGGTAAATAAACATAATGTGCGTATTTGGAGGGTGGCGAATCCACTTGCAATAATCCAACATTAAAGAGATTCCCCGAAGGTCAATGTTTTCTATGCTGTGTCGAAACAACAAATCTAGGGGTGTTCTTTTGAATGAAAAACAGTGTCAGGCAGCTCGTATCTGGGTATGCTGCAGATGTATCTTTTCTTCTTTCTTCTTCTTCTTTTTCTTCTTCTTCTTATTCGGCTTTCCCCCACTTATAGGTTTGCCGTCTTCAGTTTCCATTTATTTCTAACATTCCAATCTCCCTCTTCCAAATTCCTATCATCCATTATGGTTCTGACGTAGGTTTTCCATTTCCATCTAGGTGTGCCACGTTTATTTCTTCCAGGGGGTGACCATTGGTATATATTTTTTGGCCATCTTTCATTTTCCATTCTTTGTACATGGCCATACCATTTAAGCGTTTGATTTTCAATCCTCTTAACAACAGATGTGGTGACATTCATTTCTCTACAAAGAAATTCATTTCTTATTTTATGCTGTCTTGTTTTTTGGAGGCTTCTTCTAAAATAATCAAATTCAACTGTTTCAATTTTATTCTTTTGTAATCCCGTCAAAGACCAAGTTTCACTTCCATATGACAAAATATTCTGTATTATGCTCTTATAAATTTTCATTTTTATTTCCTTTGTAATATTTTTGTTCCAAATTACTCCATGTAATGTCTTAGTTGCATTTTTTGCCATTGCAATTTTAGTCTGTACATCTCTCTCACAGGTACCTAAACTTGTTAATTATTGACCCAAGATATTAAAAAAATTCACATTGTTTTTATTTTCCCTTTTCGAGTATGAGGTCATCCACATCCTATCCCAAACACATATATTCTGTTTTCTGTAAATTTATATTCAGTCCCCATTTTTTATATTCTTCAATTAGTTTATTTATCATATATTTCATATCATCTTCATCCCTGTAAAAATTATTTGATCATCTGCAGACACCTAAGTAAGTCCGCATCTCAAGACTTCATTTGGCAACAAGACGGCCCTCCACCTCATTTTCTTAATAATGTGCGACTGTGGTTGAACGATAATGTTCCCCGACGATGGATAGGACGCGCCGGTCCGAACGACATGGTTCATTATCGGTGGCTTCCATGGTCTCCCGATCCCACACCATGTGATTTATTCCTGTGGGGGTATGCGAAGGACCATGTGAATATACCAGCACTTACCGTCGACCCTCCAGACTTGAGAAGAAGGATCGTAGCTGATGTTGAATCCATTACTCCAAATATGTTGACCAAGGTTTGATAGGAATTCAACTATCAGTTACATGAGTGCCGTGTAACGAAAGGTGCACTCATCGAACACTTATAAAGTATGTTATGAAAACTCGAAGCTTCTCTTTAATCTCATATAAGTTTTGTTCTTATATATACTGTATATGTCTATTCAAAAAAGAAGGAACATACTTTAAACATTTATTTATTGCAAACTGCAAAAAATCAAAGACAATTTCAACATTCCTGGAAAGAGAAAAGTTCAAATTTCGCTATTGTATGCATTCAATATGAGCACCATGTGTTACATGACAAATGTCAAAACGGTGGCTCATTTCTTGCCACGCACTTTTCAGCTGGTCTCCAGTTACCGAATTCACAGCTTCAACAAATCGATGTCGCAGATTTTCAAAAGTGTTAGGCATAGGGGGGATAAAAACACGGTCTTGTACGTAAAACTCATATAAAAATCACACGGGGTTAGGCCTGGTGACCTGGGAGGCCACCGGCAATGAAATTGATCTTCTGCTCCTCCTCTTCAAATCCAACGCTTGGAATTGTGTTACTCAGGTAACGTCGGACGTGGTTAGAGAAATGCGGCAGTGATCAGAACTTCAAACATTTATCTATCCAGGAATGTTGGAATTGTGTTTCTACTTTTTGTAGTTTGGAAGAAAAAATGTTTGAAATATGTTCCTTCTTTCTGAATAGCCCTGTATATAATATAAGGGAAACTAAAACAGCTTTGAAACCCCGTCCATCAATTTGGAGCACGGTGTATTGTAGGCTAAGAATGAAATGGAAGAATTACATTAGTCATATTTCTAAATTAATTAATTATACAGGATAAGATTATAAAACATTAGCTCAGAATAAGGGTGTATGGAAAGCTTAAGTCTGCGCGGCTATGAGCCAGCTAGGAATTTGAACCATACTAACTTAGTTACTTGTTTTCGTATAGATGTCATCTGAGTGGTCCGTGGTCAGCGTTCCACCTCATACTAACATCTAGGAAACCAAAGTAGTACTAGAACGGGAAAATTCGGTAAATTTGCTTAGAGGCATTTTCATTCAGGCTTAAGGATTTTTGCGAGCCTGAAAACCTTCAGACTCGGGATCCATGGCTTAAAGTCCCTCCGGGAGGACTTGCTCCTTGGATTTTTCCATCCTAAAAAATCCGTCGACCCCGACCGGGTTTGAACCCGCGACCCTCGGGACCATGGGCTTACAAGGTACAAGATGTATCTAATGGCATCATATATTTTTCCTATAACTTCCAAGATATCGTTTTGACTAGATTGTACTGGTATTCCTAATAGCATGAGTATGATTCATGAAGACATATAGGAACACAAGAAACAATGAAGTACTTCAATTAAACAAGTCAGAATAACCACTACGTAGAAGAATAACTTTTTATGACAAGGAAAAGTATTATGGATTGAAGAAGAATGTATATTTTTTCAATGTCTCTTCTAGAGACAATGGCTAGTTCCCCACGATCAGCCAAAGGCCAATGAAAAATTGACCTTAATTCTCAGAGAAAGAAGAAAAAACTATTTGAAGATACATTTCAAGATGCATTGCCTTGTGAAGTAATTACACTTTCTCTTCACGCATGCGTCCAGATAACCTGTACTTATCGCACCTATATAACAAAATCATCTGTAAACAATGTTTTACGCATTCTTTTCTTCACTACATGTTATGATATTATTTCCATCTTGCATTTTTTACTTTATTTTCTACATTTTTTCTTCACGGAATATAATAGAGACTTAAATCATAGTTTTTTTTTTGCTTGTTTATTATTTAGACACTTTAGCGTGCTGGTTCATATCGCATCAAGAATTTTTGGTTTCAGGCTTACGGCAGTATATTCATATTGTTTGGTTATAAGACCGTTTGGTGAGTTAAGCGAGCAGTTCTTCCTAGCAAAACATTTGAAAGGATTAGGGTGTGAGAGAGAGTTTGTCACTATATTGAAAGACGCTATCAGATGAAAGTAAGAGTAGTTGGTACTTTAATTGCCAACCTGAAGGAAGACAGCAGTTCCTGTGGACCTCAGATGGAAACAGAATGTTATGTAGTAGGCATAATTAAGATGGAGTTATTTTTCTTTTAATGTGTGATATAAAATAGTATAAAATAGAATTAACATAATATAAATATGAAGTGTTCCTATATTCGTATATAATATTAATGATTTATTTTAATTGTAGCACATGCGCGGGTAGTGTTTTTTTCATTATAAAATATTATGAACATTTAAAAAAAATGTTCTTTATGGGAAACCAGTTATAATAAGAAAGGTAGGTCTCATGGACAGTGTACCTAGCACGAATGGTGAGTGAAGAGGAGCAAGGAAATTCTTTGTAGGAAAACTAGAAGGAAAGTGCCCAGTAGATAAGCCAGGAATGAGATGGGAGAATAATATTAACCATGATATTAAGGGAGGTAAATTCACAGATGATGATTGGAAAATATTAAATCGGGATAGGGATGTAGGGAGAGCTTATTTCCGTGCGGCCATTAAACCTACGGGTTCCAGTGGGTTAGTTAGTTCTTATCTTATTATAATATTATACAAATAAAAAATAAATACCGCAAATATAGAATAAGTAGTGAATGATTGTTTTTAGGTGGTATAGGATAGTATATGGCTAACATTTTTAAAAACCTCAGTTACGTGCTCTGAACCATCTGCCTGGTCACGCGACGACTCTTTGAAAATAATCGTAAGAATATACTCCTATCTTTTCAAACGGAATATGCTTGTGTATATTTTTCGCACTTCGCTCTTATAAATTCTAACGAGTTATGGCAAATGACGAATAAATGCATCTTGATTATAAAAAATTCAGTCATACATTTGTACTAAGGAAAGCTGTAAAACAATCAGGTTAACCTGCTCCAGGATTTTGATTTGGAACCTCGACATTATGTATATGTGTATGCATTTATTGAACCGCTGTTAGGCCTTGGCCTGCTGCTGACACTCTCTCTGTTCTCTCTCTCTCTCTCTCTCTCTCTCTCTCTCTCTCTCTCTCTCTCTATATATATATATATATATATATATATATATATACATGTTTAAGAAATATTTGTTGGGTTTTCCGCATCATGCATTCAAGGTTTGGCCACTGATTCCGAAGTTTCGACACAAACAAAAATATACTTATATTCGCGAAAATCTACAATATAACTTATGTGTATATATATTTGTTTTTCTTTTTTTCAAATTCCCCAGGTTGTCATTTCGACATTACTGGTGTTCTCTCCTGGCATGGTGTACTTGTAACCCACTTCTGAGGTTGGGGCACCTGGAAGGCGGGTTATGCTGCCCCGATGATATGTGAGTTGATGGTGATGGTAATGATTCGCCAGGAGAGGCCTTAAACTAAACTTAAGCTAATTAGGCGAATATAATAATGATGATTGATGATAATGATGGTCAGATGATGTTCAGGGACCGTTTGGGCCTTAAAGTTTCCTGACATTTAACGTACAGGTGAGGAAAAATCCCGAAAACAACCTGACCCAGGAAACATGTCCCGACCGGGTATCGAACCCGGGCCCACTGCGTGACAAGACAGCCGGTTACCTCGAGACCACAGCGGTGGACATCCTACGTGTATATATATATATACCTATATATATATATATATATATATATATATATGTGTGTGTGTGTGTGTGTGTGTGTGTGTGTGTATGTAGCCTATATATAGGGGGCACGCCGTAGCGTAGTGGTTAAGGCACTGAGCTACAAGCCGGAGGGTCGAGGGTTCAAGTCCCGTTGGGGTCAGGATTTTTAAACTGACCCAAACTCTCTGGCGGCACTATGGCCCTGGGGTCGACTCAGCCTCCAACGGAAATGAGTACCAGACGCTTGTTCCGGGGGTAAACGCGGCCGTCACCTAGGGCTGACAACCCGGCTGACATAAAGTGCCGATTGTCTAGAAAAAGTGGGAACCTTAACCTCCTACTACCCCAAGGGCCTCCGGGTCTGTTGTGGGATCACTTTACTTTACTATGTATATATAGTTGTAATGACAGAGATACCTCGTATGTGGAGGAGACGACAGTAGATTAATTGGGCGGAGGAAGATATCGTGAAACATCGTAAAACCTGCCCTCTGTGTATATTCTATTTATACAAAAAAATAAAATCCTGTATTATTATGCAGTATTAGTGTGAGTCTGACATACCTACTAATACTTGAGCTAGATAATGTCAAAACTGTTTGTTTCATCCGTATGACAATATACGTATAAATATTAGTTTTAACCAGTGGTACGTATAACTATTGTTGGAATTTCATTTTCATTGTATTGACCTTACCGTTCATTTTACTTTCTCAGTGTTTTCGACTACGTTTCCTCTTTATAACTGAGAAAGGATGTTAATAATAGGGTAATTATTTCATTACACCTTTCTTCTTTTTATTTTTGCATTAAGTTTCCAGCTGACTGCATTAATTCATTCATTTTTATATCATTGTGTATTTTTCCATAGTGCGTTTGGTTGTCCTCTACTTTTCGTTCCATTTGGTATCCATTTATGTACTCTCTTCACTAGATTTTCACTGCCGTCATTGTGTTTATTCAATTTTGTTTTCCGATTAATTATTCAACTATTGAAAGTTCATATTTAATATTCTTTCCTAATATTTTCACTTCTTACTTTATTACTTACTATTTTGTTTTCATTTTTCTAAACAATTCTTATTTCAGTAGTTTGATGTACTGTATTTGTATGATTCTCTGTAACTTATTATAGTTCTGCATTTACAGCCGTAAGTTAAGCACTGGTTTTATAACAGACTAGCTAAATGCACTGTTACGCATAAATACATTAAATGTATTGTTTAAATTTTCGTTTAGGTAAATTCCTACGCCTAATGTTTTTAAAGCATTCGCCGTACCTGAAATTGTGTAACACAAATAAATACATTGCGACGAAGCAGTGCTCTGAATGTCAAAGTGAAGAAATTCAAGCAAGCGCGAGTAAACGGCGGGAGTAACTATGACTTGCCTGCAATAGCGTCGTGGACACCTTCGCGAGGTTTTCCCTGTTAAGATTCTCTTACACCTTAATGGTGGGAGGCTGAACTAAGTTCCATCCCCTTTGGGAGGTCCTGCTTGCCTGATTCCCCAAGTTCTTATTTATTAAGTTGGTAAGAGACTTTTTCCAAATTTAGGAACTACCCTAGTAGTGGTAATGTCATTCGCTAGGCTCGTTAATCTAGGGAGTCTAGATAATTTCACGGCCCAAGTGTCAGTGCTCTCTAGTCTTTCATGTTGCCTTCGGGCAAGAGGTATCCAACGCCTCACAGAAAAGTTGTAAGTGATCTCATTCGAGATTAGTAATAGCCATCTAATTAGTGACGCGCATGAAAGGATTAACGAGATTCCTTTTATCCCTATGTACGTATAATACCTGAAAATATGTAATACAAATAAATACATTGCGACGAACCAAACATGGCGGTTTGCTAGCGTTAATTCTTATTTTCGGATTTCAGATAAACCTCCACTTCTAATGGTCGAATTTCGCTGAGTTTCGGATAATATCTACCCTTCGGCTTATTTTAGTAGCATATATTGAGGTTCGTTGTGAAATATGGAAAATTGCGACTGCTAGAGACGCCTTTTAATTTTCGTTTCAGGCGAACTCCTACACCTATAGGTTTTATAGTATAATAGATAGCGGCGTACTTGAAAACACGCATGTAAAAAATTTCATGAAGATCAGTTGAGGGGTTTAGAAGTCTACAAGTCACAAACATTCTTGTAGGTAGGCCTATATAAATCATAGTTTTAGTTTCGTTTCAAAAATGTTTGTTGTTCCATATCGTTTAAACAGCCACCCATTTTATTCGCCATATTTTCTTGATATATCACTTCATTGATTATAGTCTGTTCGTTTCTATGACTAGGTTGTAATATAACCTTAATATTGCCCTGCTCCATGACGCGACAGGCTTAGAAGACCCTTGCACAGCGACTCTTGATTTCACATTTACATATGTCATTTACAGGTGGAAGATTATCCAGCCAGTACAGGGGTGACGTATGAATATTATGACGGGTCCCCAGCCACTTTACTATAGACAATTTCCTCGACCTCTAGCCGGCTACTTGTAGTTGCTATCCAAATTCGCACGATGATGTAATAACACGATACTGGCTGAATTCTTTCTTAGGATTTATACCGTAAATTTGCGCCAAACCATGATGCCTTACACCATTCGGATACGGTCCAAGTCTGTGCTTCTACCAATAAATAAGATCAAATCGAGTAATTTTAAGCATAATTAACTGACTTATTGTCCTTTTTCTGTATATAAATTAGAAATAATTGGTTTAAGTTTTTCAATGAAAAATAATTTCAACCAATAAGATAGAAGTTATCGTCCACATGCAATTTACATCGCTAAACAATTGCACTTACTTCTCTATCGATAATACACAGAAAGGAGTTGAAGATTGATAAAGTGGAGTCATCCCACTACAGGCCTTAGGATGTCCTTGGGGTGGTAGGAAGTAAAAGCTCTAAATTTTCTAGACGATAGACACAAGTTATCAGAGTGGTAAACTCTGCATTTACCAGAACATAAGTGGGACACATTACTGTTAAATGCTGAGTCATTGCCTCAGCCAGAAGGTTTAGGCTAGATTAAAAATCCTGACCCCATCAGGAATCTGACCGGCAACTTTCCGACTTTTAGCATATTTTCTTAACCAACCACCCTACTGTCCGGCATGCGAACGTTATGAAATGTGGAAAATGACTTATTCTGTTGTGTGGGTAGTTTTTAATGTGCTTTTCAAAGAATATTTTGATCCCAATGATCGCAACCTGCATGGATGTTTGATTTCTTAATGGTGAATTTCTACCTTTACGCCCACCGGTAGCCATTCTGCAACTAATGTTCGTCACATCCCACTTACATTGAAACATGTTTCTCCTGTAGCGATATATTGTCGGATCTCGAACCCGGATTCAGTTAATTTACAAGCGTAAGTGAATTACCGGACCTACTGCTGAGGACGCAGCCAATGGCATTCCGAGAAACCTAATGTTGTCTGCTGGAAAATCCTTACAAGCAGTGACTCAGCATTGTTTTATCTGCTACACAAAAATTATATATTTAATGTAAACGACAATTTCTGCTAAAGGTTGTCGTCGAAATATCTGACTCCGATTAGGTGATTGGAAAAAAAAAACTAATATCATTTTCGTCTTCTGCGAGTCCGAAAACATAGTTATTGATACATTTTGAGCCTGCGAGTAATTCTTTGTTGTTGTGTGTTATCTAGAAAATGGGAGCTTCAACCTTCCACTACCCATGGGTCTCCCTGTAGTGAGATCACTTTACCCTTTACTACAGATCCATAACAGTGAATTATCCAATAATATTATTAGCACATATTTTCGATATTTTAATTTTATTCCGATTCCGATTGAGGGTCTTTCCACTTTTCAGCGGTTGCCCTTTTACCAGCCGGCTGCCGGCCCTTCACATCCACATGTGTCAATCACAGAGGCAGATGATCAACAGCCAGTGTAGGGGTGACATGTGGTTAGCATGTCGAGTCCCCCAGCCGTTATAGCTGGTTCCTCAACCTGGAGCCGCTACTTATTGTAGCTACCCAATTGCCTCACGATGCTGGGTGGGCACCGGTCCCATACTGGGCGAAATACCATGAGAAAATTTCTTCCCCCATGGAGACTCGAACCAGCGCAAGTCCCGTAGCTCTGCGCCAAGGCTTCCTACCTTAACCGCTCGGCTATTTTTAACAGTCCAACATTACATTCGGACCAGTTCATTTTGAGCTCATTTCAGGGATATCTGTTAGTTCGATTGTTGAATATTTGTATATTAAATATAATTAAATTCGACATAATACGAAATTTTAAAAAAATCACAGTATATTATAACAGACAATGTTCTACGATTTTGTTTCGAAACATGTCATCTGTAAAAAAACTCACTCCCATTCCTTCTAACATAAATATATCAGGGCTTTAGTTAGCGAGCTTTTCTCATATTCCCAGCTGAGGACAGGAAACTGTTGCGAGAAAAAAATCTTATTCTAACGCGAATGGGTTATCTTGTATTTCGAAGAAAACAGAGTCCTCGAAT
Organism: Diploptera punctata; assembly: GCA_030220185.1. NCBI lineage: Eukaryota > Metazoa > Arthropoda > Insecta > Blattodea > Blaberidae > Diploptera > Diploptera punctata. The sequence continues at coordinate 1,224,472 of JASPKZ010009811.1, read as the reverse complement.
TTACTTCACCTGAGGAGTTTTTTTTTATTTATTCAATGCCAACTGTTTGTCATTTCGACATTTATGGTATTCTCTTTGGTATTGTAACTCACTTCTTATTATTTTGCAGTGACTAATTCTCCAAAAAATACGGCTACCAAGTTTTATATATAGTGCACGAATGTAAAAAGATACTGCTTGCGGTGGTATAATAGAAAGAAATTCGTAGTGTTGATTATACCACAATAAAAAGAAACCATTGTTTGCACTTTCTTAAACTATTATTTCCCAGGTATTCACGTTCCAGAAAAATATAATTTACATCATAGGACATCAGAAATTAATTAATATGTTGGTTATAAACAGTTTGATGTGTTTCATTTTTTCTCCACTAGGGTGCATTCTTCAATATTACGATCCTTTGGCAATAAATAATATGATCTAGTTGCAGTGATGAACAAATGAAGCATAACAAACGTTTCTCATTTGTTTTCAAACATCGCAGTTTATATTAAATATATATTCTCATCCGGACTTGGGACCGGTAATGATGGAGTTATAATAATAATAATAATAATAATAATAATAATAATAATAATAATAATAAGTTTATTTATCATCATCATCATGAACAAATTCGTTTTAGGCCATGTGGCCTGTACGGTAAACCTAGCGAAGATGGTCTTGATTCCAGTCTTTGCTTAAGTTTCTTCGAGTAATAGGAAGTCCCCTGGGTTGGTTACCAGCCATCCACAGAGCAAGACTAGTAGTAGGGCTGCTACCTTATAGCCTCTAGTCAGGCGTTCAAAATATGGAATTTCCTCCATATTCGATGGAACGGTTATACCGCCGTGACTCGGTCCCCATTACCTCGTTAGTTAAAAGCAGGGTGTACCACGTGCAGGTGAGGTTGAGAATTAGGTAGGAGAGGTTATAGAATGCACATCACTACCTCTTACGCCCCAAGTTTATTTATATAGATTTTTAATGTTTAAACATCTTTCTGTACCTAAAGATTTTTTTTCTTCTCCACTCGTCTCTATCCACTCACCCCATGTCCTCCAGTACTTATTTTCTCATTCCAATCCTTATTTCTTGCATACACGAATTTCGAGATCTTCCTTTCCTTCTCCTTCCAGGTGGTCACCATTCCATGTTTTCCTGAATAACCTCTCTTCCTGCATTCGTCGTACGTGCTCATACTGTGGAGGAAATTGGTATAAAGGCACTTGTTAGAAGTGTGAACACAAGTTTATTTACTCTTTCTTTGGCATTTTTCTATCTTAACTTAGGAGGTGATTGAGTATAAAACACACACAAATAATGTCAAAATTAATTATCCATTTCCGTCCAAAAAAGTACATGAAAACTGAAACCACTCTCACATATGGGTGGAAATTAGTATAAAGGCACTTTGTGTATTTCGCAGATTAAACCAAAAAGACTGAGCACAAAGTTTACAACAAAGTTCTAAAGTTTAGTCGAATCTCCACTGTTGTTAATTCCTTGGATGATTGTCTTTGGCATTGACTTGATGAGGGTGTTTATTTCTTCCACTGAGATTGAAGCCCACTCTTCCTGAATTACATTTTTCTGCTCAGTCACTGTCCCAAACTGCCGTCCATTGCGATACACACGCCTTGCCATGATCCCCTATAAGTTCTCAATCGGGTTTAAATCAAGACTTCTGGCTGGCCACGTCAAAAGTGGTATTTCTTTCTTCCTGAACCACTCCTTTGATTTGGCAGACACGTGAATGGAAGCATTATCTTGCTGAAAAATTAGATCTTCATCAAATTCCTCATACATTCGTATCATTTAGGACTCCAGAAGCTCCTCAGTGTAGGACTCAGAATTCATCTTGGTGCGAATCCATGCTATTTTTTATCTTCCTTTAAAGCAGAATGCTGCCCAAATCATAACGCCTCCACCACCGAAGTTTCTACTCATTCTAACTTGCTCTTCAGTACGGAGGTCGTGCCAGTAATACTGAAAGCCATCAGGCCCGTCCAGATTAAACTTCTTCTCATCACTGAACATTACTTTATTCCATTCTGAGGTCCAGGACATGTGTTCTTCAGCAAAAGTCATTCTAACTTTCTTATGTGCATTGTTCAGAGGTGTTTTTTTTTAATTTTAGGTTCTTGTCTTCTGACAGAATTTGTCTTACTCGTCTGGCTGTTACTGGCAACTTCAAATCAGCCTGGATTTGAGAAGAAAACATACTCTTACCTTTTGCTTTACGTAAAATGAGACGTTTAGTGCGCTCAGACAATTTTCTTGTCCGTCCATATTTCCCGTTTTTTTTTTTTTTTTTTTTTTTTTTTTTTCCATATTGTGAGCCCAGTTTGACAAAATTATCAATGACACATCTTGAAGCCCCAATTTCGTAGGTATTTGTCTATTGGAAAGGCCCATCTCCTTGAAGGCACTAACTCTTGATTTCTCTTCATTTGATAGAGGCTTTCCACGTGGCATTGTACGTACTACTGACTTGTAACTGATGAACGATGCTCACAGACACGTCGTCTCCATGTAACTGCAGTGTTTTGTTTACATTTATGTCTCTGTAAGAGCCAGAAGTTGACCTGCCTTTATACCGATTTCCACCCCTAGGACAGCGTTTTCTTAGTTTTTACGTATTATTTACGTATATAATAAATACAAAAAGAGTAGAACTGTATGAAATTATGTCTAAGATAATTATATGTAATCTATGACACACATACGGTATCTGCATAAATATTTCAGGTTGTTTTACTACAAAAGTTAGTGCCTTTATACCAATTTCCTCCACTCTACCAATTTAATTGCTTATATCTTATATAATATACTATTGTATAATAATAATAATAGTAATAATAATAATAATAATAATAATAATAATAATAATGTTCTTTTTTCATTTCACTGACAATTTGTGATCTGTTGTTCACTCTTTACTGTATTTACTGATTGATTTTGTTCTGTTTTTACATTCTGTGATATGATAGAGTTTGCATTTATCACCGCGCAGTGCGCATCTGCAATCTTCAGTTGGCTGATGGAATATTAAAAATTTAAATATCTTAACAATGTGAAAAGTTAATAAAAATGTTTTTTATTATCGTAAACTAAGGCGGATCCGTGACGCAAGTAGTTAGACAATCGTCCTCTACCTCTACAATGAGAGTTCGCGTCTTGGTAACTTCATTTGAAGTTCGTGGTGGAAGAATTGGAGCCAAGGCAGCTTTCCTTTTATGAAGGAAAAAATACTGGCTTAGTTCCTTTCCCGTATTCTCCTACCAAAAACTTCACGCCACCACATCTCCATTCCCATGTTATTAATTTCGTTGTAATTAATTTCTTCTGCAGTTGGAGTTATGCGAAAGGCATGGTCAGCCGACATGTTTGATATCACAGATCTTCAATAAAGGGGATTCATCTCATTTCATCCCTCGATCTGTCATTACGTCGGACACGAGCAGAGGGATTATTATGGAAATTTGCAATGTAATATTTAAATGTTATCAAAACTTTATTAAAATTATTTTTATAAAATTAAATAATTTATTTTTAATTAGATTTGTGTTCAAAATGTAAGACTATTTTATCATCATCATCATTAGCAGCATCAAGGATTAGATCTTAAAGTTTGTTCCGATTTCATGTTAGAATTGGTCTGACCATCTTTACTGGGTCTTTCTACATTTCTTCATCCTAGTGGTCTGTAGTGAACAATTTGTTTCGAGATTCTGTTGTTATCCATTCTATTGATGTCCATCCACTCGTCTCTGCATTGTGCAATTCTATCTAATAGCTTGAATGAACGAGTATTTAGTTATTTTCGTATATTTTCATTTCGTTTCCAATCTGCTATTGTATAGTTTATATATTACTATTTTATATAAGACTTACTGTAATATGAATTCTTGTGACCGTGCAATTTATATTGAGTGCCCTCACTTGTTTACTTGTAAAATTACTAACTAAGATTGTCATTCTTTATTTATAAACTTGCGTCAGTTTTACGGATATTAAACTACAGGGCAATGTATAGTTTCTTATCGGTATTTTTATAAGATTGTAAATCATCGAAATGAGACATAATATGAAATAAAATATCCATCCATAGTAATTCTGCCCGAGAGCAGGTCTTTCACTGCAATCATAGCATTTCCATGCTATGCTTTGCAGCTTTACTAGAGAACTGTAGGTGTGGTAGCTTCCCGTGAAGGATGATGATGATGATAATGATACGGGTGATGTTGATGGCCGGATGATTTTCGGGGACCTTTGGGCCCTAACCTTGCTGACATTTGTCTTATAGTTGAGGAAAAACCCCGAAAAAAGCCTCACCCAGGAGCCTGTCCCGACCGGGAATCGAACCCGGGCCCGCTTCGCGACAAGGTAGAATAAAATATATTTGTATGTAAATATTTAGTCTAGCACCCATAGAGAAATGTGACTTTCTTTCACTCTCTTTTACTATTTGTTAATTTCGAATGCTCAAAATAAAACGAAATTTCAACATGGCCTTGTTCAATGCATTTCTTTAAATACAGCATTATGGCAGTAAAAGCAGAAATTGTCGGTCTTTCGTCACAAATGTCTGCAATGTTAGATCTGAAAGAAATATACTTACTTACTTACTTACTTACTTACTTACTTACTTACTTCTTACTTACTTACTTACTTACTCACTCACAAACACTATCGAACCCGTAGATTCATGGCCGCGCGGACATCTTCTTCTTCTTCTTCTTCTTCTTCCTTCCAAGTATTAGGCCAAGGCCTGTTACGATCCTATAGAAATTTTTTCCTCTAACGTTTCATAGGACGGCCCAGTGATCTTCGTCCTCTTGGTATATAATTATAAACAGCTTTGGAGATCCGATTTGCACTCATTCTTTTAAGATGGTGTTTCCAATTTAGTTGGTACTGTTTAATATATTCCAAAATTCAACGCGCAGACATAAGCTCTCCATACATCCCTATCCTGAGCTAATGCTTTCCAATCATTCCCTGTATAATCTACTTCCCTCAAATCATAGTTAATGTTATTCTCCCACCTCATTCTTGGTCTACCAACTGGGCGTTTTCCCTCTGGCTTTCCTACAAGAAGCTTCCATGCAAGTCTTTCATTCCCCATACGTGCAACATGTCCTGCCCATCGCAGTCTACGAGACTTAACTGTTCTAATTATATCTGGCTTCCTATAAAGACCATGTAGTTCACTGTTATTTAAGCCTTCTCCATTCACCTGTCTGTTTATCTCTCTTTGGTTCAAAAATTTTCCTAAGTACTTTATTCTCAAATACTTGTAATCTCCTTTCCTCCCTTAAAGTAAGAGTCCATGTTTCGCACCCATATAATATAACTGGCAGAATAATAGTTTTATATATTTTCAGTTGAACGTTTTTTGAAAGGAGTTGGGACATCAAGAGTCTCTGCAATACATAATAGCACGCATTTCCAGAATTGAGCCTATGTTTAATTTCTTTGTGCATCTCATTCCTATTTGTGATTATTGTTACTAGGTATTTGAAAAGAAATATAACGTCTATAAAATATCCAGGTTTACAGGATGGAAGTGCCTGTTTTTTAATTGTGAATTTATTATGGCAAATAGGACAGTAAAAGTTCTTTGGCCACAAATATCTGGTTTTATCAGATTTTTTGCAGAAATGTATTATTGTACATTACACCTACTTCATAATGATGGAAATGATTGTTCTGATTTACACACAGTACCGATAACAAATGTATTATTAAGAATAGTGCACTGATGACGTGATATTTTTCATGAAGGATAAGAGATGTGAAATACGTAGATCAACTTTATCTTTAGAATTTTTCAATAAAATACATAATACGGTCATTGTAATGTTTCCAATGATTCTCCTTGCATAATAGAAAAATAATAATATCGCCCCTTTTCATTGCATTTGTTCTAAAATAAACAATGGGATAAAAAATACGAAGGATAAAGTTATACCATTTCACGTCTCCTATGTGTTGTGTCAAAATCAGACTGGCAATTCCCATTGTTATAACAAATCCATTTTTCTGAAGGGGAAATAAAACATGGATTTATGATCCAAAATGTATAGGTCTAAGACATTTTATTATAATTAGCACACACAATTCACTGTAGAATGCAGGCTTTCGCGGCCGGAAATCATGATATTGCTATAAGGCCGTGGTCCATAACTGGTGTTTTTCCCAGACGTTTCTCTCTAGGCTACGGAGGACATCTTCAGTACCGAGTTCTTCTAGGTGATGTTCCCTGTGCTCGGCTTCCGACGAGAGAAGATCACATAGAACAACTCGCCACTGAAGATGCCCTCCGTAGACAAGGGAGAAACGTCTGGCAAATACACCAGTTATGGACCACGGCCATATACCTCGAAAACGTCTATTAACATATAATTCATACTTAAAATATATGCATTTATATTACTTCTAGCCTGTATAAGTGACCCCTTGGCGCTAATAGGCTATTAAACATAAATAGGAGATGTTATATTCACGATAAATTACTGTAGACTACCATATCCATATGAATACAATAAAAACCGTCCCATATGCGTATATTTAAAACATGTAAACCTTTTTTGTGATGTTTGACCACCCAACAAGAAACTAGAATCAAGAGCGAGGTTATGTACAGGCATTTCATCAACATCAATATTCACTAGTTGTGACGTCATATTCTGCAGAAACATCTTGTAGAGTGAGTGATGCAGTCCATGACCCTGTTATTTGCTGAAGTCTGGGCTCATACTAAAATAACTTATACACTTGAAGGTTAGATTGACTTTCATCTGTAGCACAGTGTCCCATTCAATAATCGTATTTCATAAAGACCATATTTTCATCTCTTACTATGTTCTAAATACCTGTTACTACCTGTTACTGTTTGTTATCCTTGGTTTTGATGGGTAGCCGATCTCCATTAAAACAGAGACGGTGTCGTACGACTATCATGCGATAAATGTAATTAATCTTGTGTAAATGACAACTTTTTTTCATTTAGGCATATTATTTTTCGATAAGTTAACAAATAGGCCATATGGGGCCTATGTGAGATTTATTTTCCTGAAAGATTGGAATTCAATCGCGAATACAAGTAACTTGGAGCAGATAAATTTAGAATCTGATAAACAGAAGACAATTCATATTTCTGCGCACAGCTAATTCATGCTAGCTTAAAGATCTGTGGGACGGCCATACTTACGAACATTACATACAAAATGAATGCAAATAAGTAATTTTAACAAGAAAACAACTAGAATTATTTATTTACTTATGTATTTATATATTTATTAATTTTAACTGACAGAGTTAATTCCAGAAGGCCTTCTCTTCCACTCAACCAGCAAAAATAGTATAAATGGAAAAAAAAAAAGTTACATTATATCGTAACGTTGAATAAATAATAATTATAAGAAGTGACCTAAGGATGGCCGAGGAAAAAACTATAATGACATATGCATAACGTAGCTCAATGATACTTGTCGACCTATTATAAATAATTGTTGGCTCTACAGCAGTTGAAACAAAGCATGTTTATATTAGACTACCTCAAAACTTCATGCTTTTCTTCTCAGACCGTGTGCAATGTATGTTCTTTTCTAGTAAGTTAGTTGTGATAGTCAATCACAAAGGATATCAGAAGATAATTCAAAATTTTATTTAATTACATTTGAGTTTGGATTGTACAAGTGGCATCTGGTCGTGCAAGCGTATTGTCACTATTTACAAATATTCCGTACATTCTTAACATTACATCGTCCTGCGATTTTTTCGCTCTCTTATTATAAGTAGGCCTACACTGGACGCAGGTTATCTGAAATCCTCCATGAGAATTAGATTCTCAAACATTCATCCTTCACACCATATTTAAATTAAAGCATCCACCAATAAGGAAAATATTTTTCCCTAATCCATCACTTGCATGGAAGCTTCTTGTAGGAAAGCCAGAGGAAAACGCCCAGTTGGTAGACCAAGAATGAGGTGGGAGAATAACATTAACTATGATTTGAGGGAAGTAGATTGCACAGGAAATGATTGGAAAGCATTAGCTCAGGATAGGGATGTATGGAGAGCTTATGTCTGTGCGGCCATGAACCTACGGGTTCGATAGTGCCAGTGAGTAAGTAAGTAAGTAATCCATCCCTCCGATTTCATTTCTCTCTTTATATCTTTCTCCAACCTGCAAGTATCAATTCTTTGTTCAGTGCTGCATTGGTATTGAATAACTTAACAGGTAAGAGACAGTGTTATATAATATTCTCTTCACTCTAGGATCATTCCTCCTATGACGTACCAGAAGCTTTCTGTTAACTAGCGCTTGGTGTAAATGTATAAGTAACTGGAAACTTGAGTAGTATCGTGAATCTTTCTGCGCTTAAAGGTTATATTTATATCACTTTTTCTGCAAAAGTATTACCTGAAAGACTACAAACGTTACATGATATATTAGTACTAATTTTTCAGTTTGTAACTTGGATTCTAAACGTGTGATTAACAACATTACAAACACAAATACATAATAATGGCTCAAAATAAACTCAAATGTTATCAACAAATTAATAAATAGACAACAAAACGTTACATTACATATTACCAGGGCAAGGGATGTGGAGTATAAGCTCAATCATTTTTAGGATAGTATGTCGTAGACACCAATTCACTCACAGCAAATTACATGCACTTTTTTAGAATATTGTACACCCTTAGACAAAAAATTGAGTCATCTCTTGATTCTATGAACCGATCGGGGAACTTCGTGAGCACTCGCAGAAGCCTTATTCACATTAACACGTTTTCAGTAATTGCACTGTGGTGTTTGCTAGTTAACGTAGTGCACACTCAAGTAACATAAAAGAGAGAGCTTGCCTTTGTGTGTTTCCGTGGTCGAGCGGTTTAACACACAACATCTGCGTTCGTAACCTGACGGGTTCGATTCCCGTTCTACTTTATTTTTATACTGAATGTTAGGATAGCATTTCGCCTGTAATATAGTTTCATATTTAATTTTATATTTGAGTTTTATGGCTTAAATGCACACACAAAACACATAAATAAAAACCTTCTGATAATTAAATGAAGAAAGGAAATAATATATTCTAAAATGAAAAACTTCAACAAAAACAAAATCAATATCGGTGTATGAATCCTCAGTATCTATTGCCGCCCTAAATCTGCGGGGCATTGATGCAAAAAATGTCTACAGGCACGTGGACGATCGGCTAGAGCATCCCAAGCGTCTTGAATTTGTGCCCATAAGCCATCTTTCGTTTTTCGTGCATCTGCAGGCCAATTAGAGTTCATCTCTATTTTCATCTTAGCCCACACATTTTCGATTGGATTCAACCTGGTGAACAGCGAAATTTGATTCGCCTTCTCCTTTAACAATGAAATCAAATTTCGCTAAACATATTTCAGAAAGCGGCCACAGTTTCAACAATATCGATAAAACAATGTAAATTATACACAGAGAAAACAACAGACACAAAATTAACATTTTACAAGAAATCGAAATTATCAAGAAGGCCAAGAATACAAACATTCTCAACGAAAATGTGCCTAATAAGCAAAACCCTCTATTAGACATACAGTTAATTCAATACTACTACAAAAACCCAGAACATGAAGCATGCATCGAAAGGCCTAGAGTGAAATCAACGAAAATTTTAGATAGTTGAGGAAGACGGTAGTATACAAGGTAAAAATAAATAGTAGTTTAAACAAACTAAAACAACACGCTTTATTAGAAAACCGAACTAAAAAATGAAAAATAATTTTATTTTCCAAAACCCTTGGGATAAAATTAAAGTGGTCAACAAAAAAATGATCTCCAACACATCTAGAATAAAACTAGAGTTATCTACAAAAACAATAATTTTAATATCAAAAGCGTGGGGTGCTCTATATCAATTAATATTTATATTTGATAATAAACAGATATTGGTAAAAGTAAAGTCTCTAAGAAGAAAACGTAAAAACCATAAAAATCACCCAACGCTTTTGATGGTAAAATTATTTTTTTTTTGTAGATAACTCTAGTTTTTTTCTAGATGTGTTAGAGATGATTTTTTTGTTGACCACTTTAATTTTTTCCCCCAAGCGTCTTAGAAATTAAAATTATTTTTAGTTCGGTTTTCTAATAAAGCGTGTTGTTTTAGTTTTTTAAACTATTATTTATGTTTTTATTTTTTAGTTCGGTTATCCAATGAAGCGGGTTGTTTCAGTTTTTTAAACTATTATTTATTTTTTTAATTTTTAGTTTAATTGATTGTCATAAACCGGTATCCCATGAAAATTTAATTGCTTAATACTTTTCTAAAAAAAACTCCGGCCCGGATTTGAACCAGCGACCTATTGATTGCTGACATTATATACCACTACAGCCCACCGCTCTACTAACTGAGCTCTTACAACGATTGACTAAAAAGTCGATAAGTCTGCAACCTATTACACAGGTTTTTATTTTTTTGATTTTCCGATGATTGTGGCCAGGAGTTTAGAAAAAAAATTATGAAATTATTGTATTGTCATGGGTCCTTTACAAGTATATAAAGTTTCAAGTCGATCCAATGTTTTTAAGTGGATGAAAATCGTGTTCAAAGATTACGTTACATAGATACAGTTTCGTTACATAGACTGATACAGGTCAAGCTAATATAAAGCGTGTAAAACTATATAATTTAACATTGTTATAACCTCAACGGCATTAAAAAATTATGAACTTAAAAAGTATAGATTAATTCAAATGTCGAAATAAAATGTATTTAATTCATAAAACGTTTTAATACAAATATCACGAAAAAACTGCGTAATTGAAGTCACGAACCTGCGATCTTCATTAACAGAACCAGTGACCGCGTGCTTTACTGCTGAGCTATCGGGACTCGTAGAAGAGTCTTCAGTTCATGCCACATAACACACTAGCTCAGGGATTGCACAGTTATGACTAGTTTCCTAGTTTGAACCCAGCGCTGTGCCGAGTATGCCTTAGAAGAATTGTGCGTTCAAGAGATGACTTTTTTTTTGTCGAAGGGTGTACATTTTCTACGAGTATAATAGATTATATTCAATAATAAACACGTACCAATCACTGAAATACAAGCTTTTAATTGGGTAAATAATGTTACATTGTTTACTTTTCGGTCTATTTCTGTAAGAAACGTATTGGAATCGCTGAGTGACAGACTTAAATATAACTGTACTTGTCTGTAAGTGGCACCCTTTGAAGGAGCAAGATCCAAAGGTTCGCTATTTCCTGAGCGTGGAAGGAAATGCAAATGTCTTGATGTTAACAGATAACTATGACCTTATAGGCCTATTGTTCGAAATCGCTTGTCCTAATTATAATTGAATTATAATAAATTAAGACTCCTGGAATAATGGGACTTGTAGCATTAGCATCGGAGATAAACTATCAAAAATTCCAATAAGTAAATAACATTGAGACGAATGTATAACTTCCCATTAAAGAACCAACCAACAAATATTGAATGATATGATAAAAAAGAAAAACGAAGTATGGATCATTAAAAGGAATAATAAGAAGGAAGAAACCTCCAATGAGCTAAGGTTAACATAGCTATCAAATCAGAATATTTGTTCAAAATTACATAGAAATATGATCTTTATTGCGAATATGGTAAAATAGGAAATAAAAATCATGTAATTTTAGAATGTAAATAACGATTTCAAGAAAACACTAGACTGTATGAATAAATTCACAACCGCTTTGGAAAATGTAAGGAACATGCTCTGATTGAAGGCAATGAACATGATTCAACAAAACTCATTAAACGACACCACCACAAATGTAAAATCAAAATTTTATCAGTCGATGATGGAACATTTTTTTATAAAACAAGAACAAAATTATTGAATATTTCTTTATTATTGTTCCCTGAGAGTAGTTACATTAATAATAATAATGATAAATTCGTTATCTGTGTCAAAGTTATGTTTATTCAAGAATTCATCGAAGTTTCGATCTCCTTATATGAGATTTGTATCAAAACATTAATTCATATTATTGAATAAAAATTGTCTACATTAAAAGATCCTGTGAAATTGACATTTCCAGCAATAATTAGAGATTCACTATTTGTAAGTTGCACATTGTCTTCCCAAATGCCTTCTTCCATCCAACACACAAATAAATAACTATCCTTACAGTATGTGGATAGCAGATACTTTCCCTGTAGCAACCGCTGCCTTCTCTATTATTTCATTAGACAGATTTTCAATAATATGAATGATCTAGCACAAGGAGATTGAATAAACATAACTTTGACCGAGATAACGAATGTATTATTAAAAACAAAAATAAACATGTTATCGACATAAAAGTTCGGAGTGAAGCTAAATAAATAAAAAGAACATACAATTCCTACATATGAATTTGAGTATATAAAATTTTAAATCCTATGAAATCTTCCAATTTGAATCTTCCACTGTAAATAGGACATAACCATTAAACTATTTTACATTTCTGTGTATTATTTCTAGCTTAAATTGGATTCGATTAGGTTGGATTAGGTTAAGTAAAGTTAGTTTGGGTTAAGTTGGAATTAACAATCTCAAGAAATTAATATAATAGTCCACCGCTGTGGTCTCGAGGTAGCGTGCTGCCTTGTCACGCAGCGGGCCCGAGTTCGTTTTCTGGTCGGGACAGTTTTTCTGGGTAAGGTTTTTATCCGGATTTTTCCTCACCTGTAAGACAAATGTCAGGAAAACTTTGAGGTTCAAACGGTCCCCGAAATCATATGGCCATCGCAATCATCTTCATTTATATTCAACTTAGATTAAGCTTAGGATTAAGGACTCTCCTGGCGCACCACTATCATCATCACAATCCATTATATCATCGGGGCAACGTAACCGCGCCTTCCAGGCACCCTAACCTCAGAAATGGGTTACAAGTTCGCCATGCCAGGAGAGAACACCAGGAATGTCGAAAGACAACTTGGGGCATTTCCAAAAAAAATAGTATAACTAACTAACTGGCACTGTCGAACCCGGAGGTTCATGGATACATGGATATAATCTTTCTATATATCCCTATTATGAGCTAATATTTTTAAATCATGCTCTGTATAATTCACTATCCACAAATCTCCCACCTCATTCTTGGTCTACCTAATGAGCGTTTCCCTCTGGTTTTCCTACAAAAAGTCCTATGACCTTTTTCACTCCCCATCCGTGCCATATGTCCTGTCTATTGCAGTCTACGTGACTTAACTGTTCTTTTTACATATGGTTTCCCATAAAACTCAACTAGCTCACTGTTAATTCAGTTTTCTCCATTCACCTGTCTGTTCGTCTAGCTTTGATCAAACATTTTCCTAAGAACTTTATTCCCAGTTACTCGTAAACTTTCATCCTCCCTTAAATTATGATATCACTCATATAACTGCAAGAATAGCGTTTATATGTATATCCATCTATCGATAGTAATTCTGCCCGAGGGCAGGTCCTTCACTGCAAGCATAGCATTTCCATGCTATGCTTGCAGCTTTACTAGGGAATTGTAGGTGTGGTAGCTTCCCGTTGCTTTCCACACCTGTGAAGGATGATGATGATGGCCATATGATTTCGGGGACCGTTTGGGTCTCAAAGTTTTCCTGACATTTGTCTTACAGGCGAGGAAAAACCCCGATGGAAACCTCACCCAGAAAAACTGCCCCGACCGGGGATCGAACCCGGGCGCGCTGCGTGTCAAGGCAGCACTATATGTATATATATTTTTTTTGTTTAAATTTTTGTGACAGGATTTGGAATAACAGGACTCCATTTAATACATAATAGCATGCATTTCGAGAGTTAAGCCTTTGTTTACTTTTTTTACTGCACTTAATTGCTGTTTTTAATTATTTTCCTACATATTTGAATTTTGACCTTCTACAAAATTTCCTTCATGTGTAGTTAACTATCCACTTTAATATATAATGTATTTCTACATGTGGCCTCATTTAGTTTTATTAATAGGCCTATTTAGTTACCTCCAGTCCCAGTTTCGTAGTATTATTTTAATAGAATGTACGTATTGTTTTTCAATTTATCGCGTAATAAGTAATCAGTACATATCAACAGCTGATTAATATCAAAGAGTTGTACGCCCTGTTTTATCATCTAAAAATGTGATGGCATTATCTAGTATAAAATTGATTAACAAATGGGATAGTACATCTCCTCGCTTTAAACCATTGTAAATTCCAAAATATCTGAAAACTGTTTCCCACCCGTACCTTATTCTTTGTGCTATTCGAATAAATCTGTATTTTTAGGAACTCCGATTCCCAGGATACTAAACAGCTTCTCCTTAATTGAATTATGTGGCTACTTGAGGTGTACATATAATTGATGTACAGTGTCATTATATTTCCCTTTATTTTCTAAAATCTGTCTTATAAAAAATCTTATCTATTGTAGACCTATTTGCTCTAAATTCATATTGATATTAAGCTATTACGTTGTCAAATATAGGATTTAAGCCTGGATAGTAAAACATTTGTTAGAATTTTGTACGAAATTGAAAGTAATGAAATGCCCCTGTAGTTGAAAAACTCAATTATATATATAGGTATGATAATTTTGATTATTTCATTTTATTTTAAAATCACAAATAATAAATAAAATAATTAAATATTTTATATAAACTGGAACAGTTACGACCATAGAGCCATAATTAAAATTCGAATTAGTATGAAATATTACTAACATATAGGCCTATATATACTTAAAATATACACTTAAAATAAATACAATAATATAGCAGGTATAAGTACATGTGATTATAAAAACTGTGATTTATCAAGTAACTTACGATAGACCTATTAGAATAAAAGTGACACTACTATAGATCTTCCAGTTATGACAATTTTTGTTTGAAAGTGGCTATGCTATCAGCTCCAGGTTTCTACTGGTAGCGAATTCCAATAACAGGAAAGTGAGACATTTAAAGAAGAAGAATGAGATAATCTGTGATAGGGTATGTTTAATATTCCATTGAAGTTCGATATAGTGTTGACATTATGATTAAAGGATAAAATATGAAAACGAACTGACATATATCTGGGGGTTGAAATTTTTATAATTTGGATCAATAGAGTTAGAGAAAGCAAAGTTCTGTCATTCAAGTGGAGCCATGATAATGAGTCAATAGATGCAGAAGCTTGGTCATATCCTCGGATATTACAAATATATATAATGCAAGAGTTGTGAACATGTAACTTGTTTGGTTGGTAGTATTCCAGTCAAACGAATGATTCAATAATTAATATGTCACAGTAGCCCAAATGTGGCTTGAGGAGTGTCTATAAGGTAGAATGTATTTCAGGTGGTGAGAGAATGAAACATATTGAAAACTTCCTTAGATATCTGATTTACTTGACTATTCAACTCACGCCCCAAATGGAATTCAATGACCAATCACATTTCAATGATTTTTTAATTACAACTAATCACAGTCGTGTTTCACCTAGAATGTATCAAACAAGTTTATCATATTAAAGAAAGCTCCTCATTTTTAACATTCTGAATAGGTCATAACATTATTTTGCAATGACTGACTATCCAAGAAATACGGTTACCAGATTCTATATGTAGTGCACGAATGTCAGCTGATAGTGCTTGTGGAAGATAATATAAAAACATTTGGAGCAATGTATTATACCACAAAAAAAGCACTGTTTGCACTTTCTTAAACGAATTATTTCCCACGAAATAACGTTGCAGAAAAATATAATTCACATTTTTACATCATAGGACATCAGAAATTAATTAATACCTATAATTTTGATTATAAATTTCTTCACTAGGTTGCATTGTTACAATATTGCGATCCTTTGGCAATAAATAATATGATCTGGTTGCAGTGATGAACAAGCGTAACAATCTTTTCTCATTTGTTTTCAAACATCGCCGTTTACATTAAATATATAAATATTTTAAAATAAATATATTTAAATAATGATTTGTGAGTAAACAGCTTAATTTTATTCGTTAAATAATCCTCTCTTGATTTCCAAATTCTCTAGAAAAATTCGATAATTTGGAAATCACTTGTGGCATTACTTATGATAACTCCAGCTCAGATTACTATCGACGTAAAAACGAAAATGTTTCACTACGGGGTAATATCTATCCGATAGGATCAAAAGGATTTCCGAGTTTTTGAATAGAACAATGTTAGAAGTTTTTTTTAACTCATCTGTTTTTGCTACAAGGTTAATCCCGATATTGAAGTTTAACACCTACTACTGGATTTTTTGCCAATGATATATATTTAATATCCAAAAATTTATTTTAAATTCTCTGACACCGTTGAAATTTTATAAGTTTAGTATAGAGTTATGCATTCCATAAAGACTCTCATCGTAAATAATAATAATAATAATAATAATAATAATAATAGCTTTATTTTAGTAATAATAATAATAATAATAATAATAATAATAATAATAGCTTTATTTTACCTGGCAGAGTTACGGCCTTAAGGCTTTGTCTACCACTCAACCAGGTTTTAAAAAATACAAAAAAAATAGTCTTACATCTAAATTACAATATACATAAACGATTACATGTTATGAATACAATAACTTACAATTAATATTTATAATGTATTTTGATTTACTCTAAATTTAACGAATTAAATCTATAATATGTACAAGACATATAAAAAAACGAGGAAAACATTGACATAGTATAAAATTAAATAGAGAAAAATTAATTATTAGACAACAGGTAACTGTATAAGCGTGACTTAAAGGTGCCAAGTGTGCGGCAACCCCTGGTATCTTGAGGAAGGAGATTCCAGGCTACTGTGAAGGAAGTAGAATAGGATGAAGTGCTATGAAGAGGAATTGTTAGCAGACTGCTATCTTGTGACCTAGTGTCAATATTGTGGTAAGAGGATAACTTCTCAAATCTGGACTCCAGGTAAGTAGGAATGTAGGAATTCAGAAGCTTGAAAAATAGTGAAAGAGAATGCAATTTACGTCAGTCAGTAAGACGGAGCCAAGATAGGTTATTAAAGTATTCGGAAATGTGGTCGTAACAGCGGATATTGAAAATGAATCGAACGCAAGCATTATGAACACGCTGCAGTCTCTGCGACAAGTCATAGCTTAGATCATTATATATAATGTCACAATAATTGAAGTGTGGTAACACAAGATTCTGCACAAGGATTTGTTTTAACGAAACTGGGAGAAAATTCTTTAAAAGTCTAAGATAATGTAAGATGGAGAAAGTCTTTTTACATAGGGCCTATGTGTTTTATGGGAAGTATGAATTTTCCTAATCTGAAAATTCCAAATATTTTAATAGAATCTATAGCTTGAACGTTTTTGAGCCCGTAAAATAAACTCAACCCTGAAAAAAGGCCCCTGAACAAAATTTAACCGACCTTCATCTGCCCGAGTAATACCTTAGTTTCCTAATAGATCGAGGCGATGTACTAACCACATGTCCCTCGCTGACATATCCTATGTAAGGATATAAGCGTAACTAAATGAGTCTGGTTAAGAAACTTCCCACTAAGGAATAACTCATGTACCCGCAGTAGGACGAACGGAGTCCAATCAATCAATCATAGCTTCAAATTATTTTATTAGAGCAATAAGACCGAAATTATCAGCCAAAATCAAGTGAAAATATTATTTTTAACGAGTACAAAGTACTTTGACAGATGTAAAACTTTAATTTTGTGATATTTATATTGCACAATTTTGAATCAAATGTTTTTTATTCTTTCCTGATATTAAAATGTGTTAAATTTGTAATATTCGAACTTTAAACATAAATTGGGTATAGGGTTATTTTTATTATCTTATATATAATTTTATACGTATAAAAAATAAGTAGACAAATAATATTGCAAATCATAGGAGCTTTTTCAAATAATAATGCAAATCATAGGAACTTTTTTTTACTTTTTTTATTCTTCTTTATATTACAATAAAATGCGAAATAAAAAAAATTATATATTTGAAAATTTAAACAGTAGGCCACAAAGAGTAGGGTGCGTGTAGGCAAACAGTTTTCGGACACTTTTAAAATCCAAAATGGGTTGAAGCAAGGGGATGCACTATCTCCTCTACTATTTAATTTTGTACTAGAGCATGCCATTAAATCTTTAGAGGATGAGGAAGCTCACTACTCAATGGTATTAATAAGCTGTTAGTTTATGCTGATGATGTAGCGAGGAGATACTAAAGGACAACACGCACACACTATTGAGTAACACTAAGAAATTAGGACTGGAAGTAAATATCAATAAAACTAAATATATGGTCACAGGTAGAAATTCATTATATAATGGAAATGGACAGCTAATGACAAATGAGAGAAATTTTGAGGAAGTGGCTGAATTCAAATACCTAGGAACAATAATCACAAATAGGAATGAGATGCACAAAGAAATTAAACATAGGCTCAATTCTGGAAATGCGTGCTATTATGCATTGCAGAGACTCTTGATGTCCCAACTCCTTTCAAAAAACGTTAAACTGAAAATATATAAAACTATTATTCTACCAGTTATATTATATGGGTGCGAAACATGGACTCTTACTTTAAGGGAGGAAAGGAGATTACAAGTATTTGAGAATAAAGTACTTAGGAAATGTTTTGGACCAAAGAGAGATGAACAAACAGGTGAATGGAGAAGACAACTTAACAATGAACTACATGGTCTTTATAGGAAGCCAGATATAATAAGAACAGTTAAGGCTCGTAGACTGCGATGGGAAGGACATGTTGCACGTATGGGGAATGAAAGATATGCATGGAAGCTTCTTGTAGGAGAGCCAGAGGGAAAACGCCCAGTTGGTAGACCAAGAATGAGGTGGGAGAATAACATTAACTATGATTTGAGGGAAGTAGATTATACAGGGAATGATTGGAAAGCATTAGCTCAGGATAGGGATGTATGGAGAGCTTATGCCCGCGCGGCCATGAACCTACGGGTTCGATAGTGCCAGTGAGTAAGTAAGTAAACAGGTGATTGTGTTCATAGAGGCATTTTGTAAAGATAAATGTTTCTCTACATGGATTTTCATATACAAAAATTGACTGCATATGAAATTTCCCTTAGGCGAATACTCAATTATTTGTGTGAAAATTTCTAGAAATACTGTTAAAGTATGTATTTATGTAATTGAAAACGCATTGTTAGTGCACCGATATAAACTGAACTAGAGAATTGAGTGGTGCTGTATTTTTTTAGCAAATACAGCATTCGTTTTGTGAAAATTCCTAGAATCACTAAAAAATTATGAATTTATTTAATCGAAGATATATTACAAGTAAGATCATTGTTAAAATAGTAACCATCGTCAGGTATGGCCCTATTTGCCCATTCCGCTCCCATTTGTAAGATGTGTTAGGTCGTCTTTCTAGCGTCTTGTTTATCTTCCTATATTTCTCTTACCTTAAAATTTGTATAGTTACATAGTCTATAGGCGCCATCAAAAGCAAATGTTTAGCTCTAATAAGAAAAAAAAACATTGTTACTGCCAGGTAGAGCCGGGGAGTTGTCATTGGAGGTTTTAAGACGCCGCTCCAAAACTGAAAAAATTTCTCTGCCAATAACATCTTCGAATTTTTAAATGAAGTTTTCATGTCTATTCCACGTGGATATAATTATCTTAACGGTGTTGCAACTTTTGTCTTTTGCAGTATATTTAGTTGGTAAAAATGTATTCTAGTGAATAAAACATGACAACACCGCTTGATAGGCTATGCTAAATATTTATGCGTTCAAAAATAGACTTACTTAACCACAAAGCAAAGCGCCTGTAAACTAAATGACTGAACCGACTATAGTAAAGATTTTTATAAATTCTGTTTTCATCTATCGTTTGGATGTGTTTATACCAAAACTTAATTATGAAATAGTATAATATATACAATAATTACGTTTGTTTACTCTACGTTTAAAAAATAATCAATTTTCGACTAATAAGCATTCTTAGAATTTGAAATGTAAGCTCAGTTTAATTATAAATTGTAAAATGTTTTGTAATGCACAAACTTGTTTAACATTTAATAAACATATTTTTTGCAGACGTAAAGTTGTGATTGTACTTCTTTCAGAGCGCAAAAGTTGTCATGTACACAGAAATAACATAGTAACTTTTAATTAGTAGAACTCATTAACTTGAATGAGAACATCTTGCAATTCAAGTTGTTAATTACTACAGCCCACATTGTGAATGGAAAACGGCATTAAAGACTCATTCAGAGTTTTAATTATTATAAACTGCACATCCCATAAGAAGCGATGTTCTTTAAGTGTCATTTCAAATAGAGACATTAAAACGTCTTGAGATTATAAACATAAACCAGTAATAATTTATACATTGATCACATTGCTGTTTACATTTATTCTTTCTGGTAGCTGATATAATAATTAGTTGCTGACTTGTACAGGGCTACTCAGAAACAAGGAACACACTTTAAACATTTATTTCTTCCAAACTACAGAAAATAGAAACACAATTCCAACGTTTCTGAAAAGAGATAAGTTCAAATTTCATTATTTTATGCATTCGATTTGAGCACCATGTGTTACACGACGAATATCAAAATGGTGGCTCATTTCTTGCCATACACGAATCAGCTGGTCTCAGTTATCGAATCACAGCTTCGACAATTCGATAGCGCATATTTTCATGAGTTCAGGCATAGGGGGATAAAAACATAGTATTTTATGTAACTGCACACATAAAAGTCACACGGGCTTAGGTCTGGTGATCTGGGAGGCCATCGGCGATGGAGTTGATCTTCTGCTCCTCCTCTTCCAATCCAACGCGATCGTGATCGCACTTTAAAGTAACAGCGCCAATGCGACCGTGATTGGAACTTCAAACTTTTTTCTTTCTAGGTACGTTGGAATTGTGTTTCTACTTTCTGTAATTTGGAATAAATAAATGTTTGAAGTCTGATCCTTCTTCCTGAATAGCCCAGTATTTCAATTTACTCTTGGTGAAAACTAGGGACAAGTATCGACCGATGTTTTATAAACGTTAATGAATGAATAAATTCACTATTTGATGTATGACAATGGCATTTCTATTGGGCATAAGTCGTTTTTGTGTTACTTCATGTATAGTTTATGTTGAACAAAATAATGTGGAGTTGGTCCTGGTGGACTACTGGTTACCATGTTCGCCTCTGTTTTAAAGTTTGCGGGTTCAGATCCAGCCGGGATCGATGGATTCTTTAGAACGTATAAATCTTGGGTATGCTTCCTTCGGAAGGTAACTAAAGCCGTGGATCGCCTTTCGTACATTTACGACATGTAAAAGAATCTCAGGCTTGAAACAAGATACCCCGAGATTTTTTAGCCACCCTGATTTGAATTTCGACGCTACTTGAATTTAGGTAAGTAAGCTCACATCCCTACCTGCGTAATCGCTCTCCTACATTCTTATGTTTATAATTTATTGATTCAATTACCTTTTTGTAATTATGTTTTAACCACTCTATGTAGACATCTGTAAAACATTTTTACTCTGCCAGAAAAAAATATTATCAACAGTGGCACGACCTGTCGGGAGAGATATTTTAAACTGTGGATCACACATACATTTTTTTCGCGTTTTTTAGTGCGTTTTGTCGTACTTACAGCAATGGCGACCATGATTAAAAGTTCAACTAAGACACACACATACATATGGTTAATTATAATAAATATTAATTTGTATAGTTTAACTAAATGTGTACGCTGCCTATCATTAAGATTGAGCACTTTTGGTTGTTAAGATACGCAAGTCTTAGCGCGCGGTTCACAAGAGTACCAATGTATTGTACTGTGTACGACACGACATCGTAATTTTAAGCTTGTTATTTTTCATAAGTAATGCCACGAGTGATTTCCAAATTATCGATAAATCCACGACTCACGAAGTGAGGAATGAATTTATCTAGAGAATTTGGAAATCAAGAGTGGCATTTGTTAAGACTATTTACTCACAAATCATTATTTAACTATAGTTATTTTAAAATATTTATATATTTAATGTAAACGGCGATGTTTGAAAACAAATGAGAAACGATGGGTCGCTTCATCTGCTTCTTTTGTTTATCACTGCAACCAGATCATACTATTTATTGCCAAAGGAACGCAATATTGTAAGAATGCTCTCTAGTGGAGAAAAAATGAAACACATCAAACTGTATATTAATTCATTTCTGATGTCGTATGATGTAAATATGACAATTATATTTTTCTGGATTATTACCTGGGAAAAAATAAATTTAAGAAAGTGCAAACAGTGGTTTCTTTTTTGGTGGTATAATAAATTGCTACAAATGTTTTTATATTAACTCCTGCAAGCGCTATGTGTTGACATCTATGCGCTATATATCAATTTGGTAGCCGTATTTCTCACAGGATCAGTCACTGCAAAATAATGGTCATACCTGTTCTGATTATTAAAAAGGAGGAGCTTTCTTTAATATGGTAAATTTAACACTGATAAATATTTGGTGAAACACGTCTCTGATTGGTTGTAAAACAGAAATCATTGAAACGTGATTGGTCATTGACTCCCATTTGGGGCATGAGTTAAATAATCAGTGAAATACACCCATTTAAGGTGGCTATGACAGTGTAACATTTAGCTCCGTTTTTAGAGTGCAGGTCTAGGATTCGATCCGAATCGATTTTTTTCTTCCTCTTTGCATTTGTCTATACTTAAAGACAAAACACTGTTGGTTATGTGGAATTGTTTATTACTCTACATACAAGGGTTCTTATGAGGCTGGAATTAGCCAATTAAAAATAAATGTCATATTTGGAGGTATAATACAAAGTAAATAGACGAAAATAAATAAAATAAATAAATTGGATTAATAGTCAACATAAATAAATTTAAAGAATCTGGGGAACTAATTGTCTTTCTCATTCCGCTTGCGTCTGTTACTGCAGGCATTCATGAGATTTTCGAAGAATCTTAACAAATGCAACCTCTTCCCATATATCAACATAATGTCCTTGCTACAGTATAGTATTCTGCCCATTTGGAGCGTAAAGTTGCCTTCACTCTCGCCCACACAGTTTCTATTGGATTCACGTCAGATGCCATCGGAGGGTGTTCTATGAGATGGATATCACTAAAAAACTCCATGGCGATTTAGGCTTATAAGGTCCTTGGCCTACTAGCTGACTGTTGGCCTCACACCTACATGTGTTAATCACATAGGTAGACGCTCAATCTGCCAGTGTAAGGGTGGCATGTGTTCAGCATGTCAAGTTCCACAGCCGTTATAGTTTTCTCAACCAGGAGCCTCTACTTATTGTAGTACCAAGTTCCTCACAATGCTGGGTGATCACCGTTCCAATAATGACCAGAATTTCATGAGAAAAATTCTTCCCCCATGGAGACTCGAACCAGCGCAAGTCCCATACCTCTGCGCCAAGGCCTCTTGTCTTAACCACTCGGCTACAACTCGGGACGATGGATATCACGTCTCCCCCAACACAAGTTTTCCTTCAGGATAACACTCGCTAGCGGAATATACTAATAAGCTCTCCAAAATATTAATATATGATACATTCTAGAACTCCTCCCCTATCGAACGACATCTGCCCCAACATGACCTCGCATGATGAGTATCACATTGGTTCAAGTGATACACACGTACTCGAGACAGTTACTTCCTCGGAGAAACTTAGATGCTCCAATTGAAGTCCACGAACTGCTCATCATACTTCCCAGCAGCTCTGACCTTGGCTATTGAGAAGTCTCCTAGCGGTTGCTGTGGAGGCCGGAAACTTGGATCTGATTATTAATTCAGGGGAAGTTAGCAATGGGTAACACCTAACTTCCCAAATTAAACTCGCATCCCCTCTCCGGGAAGAAATTCGTCGCCTTCCAGGAATTACACGATTCCTATTTCTCCTAGAAACAAAAACCGATTGGCTCACCTTCTTGCCGCAGACGCTGGAACCCCAAGTTCTCATCCCGCTTCGGTAGCAAAAAGGCCGGTGCGAATGAGTCTTATTAACTGAAATCTTAGATGTAGTCTATCTGCTATTTTCAGGGATTATGATGTGCATGGGAATAGGTTTAAAGTATGTTTTTTAAAAGATGTCGCCGCATCACTACCGAGAATGTGTATGTAATACAATTTATGAAACAGGATATGCATTCTCTATTATGCAATCATGTTATATTTAAAATTGAACATATACAGAATTGTGCTATTTATCCATACATGTTAAATTGCATAACATGTCATAGGCCTACCAAATTACATATAGGAACGGCATTATAGGGAACAGTTCTAACTTTTCTCTACAGATTGTAAACCGACCGTTCTCTGTTAGTTTTTTTCTCTTGCATGTGCACGGTTGTATATTCATTTTATTAGGCTAAATATAATGTGTAGACAAATTATTTTTTTCTAGATTTATGTTGAAAAATATGTTCATTAAGATATAGTACTGCATGGGATTCAAACTGGACACCAATGCAGTTTAGTATCTATCATGGTTCTTGTGTTAACTTTGATAATCCAGCCTGTATTTCTTACCATCTTATTAACCGGTTTATACAAATTAAGCGCAGAGTTTTAATATTGCTTCACACATTTCTGTTCAATCCAAACAAATATTACAATCTTCGGAGCCTCAGAATACACTATAATGTCTGGTAAACATATTTCAGACCGCTCATCCAAATAAGATGCTTAAGTATTGCCTAGTCGTTTGAACAAACGTTCGCAGGGCATTGCGGAAGGCGCGGGACTTGTAATATTCCAAGCGATCATTCTCTACTTATTCCTCTTGTAAATAATTAAATAATTTCCTGAACAAGGGCGAGTAACACAAGAAATACATATTTAAATAAATATATGTTACGTGTTCCTTATTCTGTAAACTATTTACTATATATAAATAAATATATACATTATTAATTATTATTGTTATTATTGTTAAAATTATTATTATTAGTATTATTATTATTATTATTATTATTATTATTATTATTATTATTATTATTATTATTATTATTATTATTATTATTATTATTATTATTATTATTATTTCGAGAATTCCTAGAATATTTTCTGCGTACAGACGTAACTTCGACTAGCTAAAAAAAAAAGGTAATAATTGAAAATTTAAAATATCGTAATTAATGTATTGAAATTAAGCTGGGAATCCATTGCTATTATCCAGTGCCAACGTCGTTGTCTCAGACTCAGCGGGCCTGCGTCGATCATCGATCGGGACATATTTCTGGGTGAGGTATCATTCGGAGTTTTCCTCGCAAATGTAAAGAAATGATAAGGCTCAAATAGTCCACGAACACTATTTGGGCCTCAAAATCATTCACATTTCATTCAGCTTGTTTAATAAGAAGGTATAAGTGAATGGTCAGTCTTGCCTTAAATGTTCGTGCCCTCGGAGCTGATCACTCATCCGGGGAAGCTCTCCATGCCTTTGTGTGATCAAAGATTATGTATGTGATCCAAATTTAAAATATTCTCCCAGCAGAGCGCGTCACTGTAAGACCTGTGAGACGTGGGATACGTACAAATATATTCAACCTCTAAGGAAAAGAAAGAAATTAATTATAATGGAACAATAATAGTCTATATGTTAGGTAAGATCTTTATTAGATTATGAAAACTCTATTTTTTTTAATAATGAAGTATTTTGACCTCCGCCCTAAGTAACATGCTCCATGAACATGACAGTGTCGCCCACATTGGGCGAGATCATGGTTTCACATTACTTTGTCCCGAAAAGATAAGTTACAAAATTGATAATGACAAATACTTTGCAGACGGCAACAAAGGAAATGTACCATCCACTCGGATGCCTGGGGGACTAAGCTTTTGTAGAGATGCTATTTAGAAATGAAGCGTTGTTGAAATTGTGTGTTAAGTCTCATGGGCGTAGTTGGAGCCACAGGTCACTATTGTTATGTGATGCGCTGCAGCTTGTACGCTGTCTGCAAACTGACAAAAACAGGCGGTTCTGACATTAGTCTCTTCTAGCAACAGTTTCATTTTTAATACTGCACTTGTCTAATTAACTGAACTGGTGCCTACAGGCTTTTTGTTTGTAATATTATCTATACCAAACATTTCATCATTTGCAAAGCATGTCAATAGGCTTGCAAAGCAAGTAAAAAATAAAACATGTCATGTTAAAAAAAATAAGTTAAAAATTAAACCATTGTACATCGTAATAAATCAGCTATAATTTTTAAACTTTAATCAAAATAATCTCTCTTTCCGAATTGTATTCAGTATTGTTTATTAGTGAATTCCGAGTAATGTAGCTATTGAGGTTGTTCTCATTAAATGGTTTCTGAAAAAATGTAAAAAAAATACTCTACTATATACGCATCGAAAATGAGCATAAAACACACATACACACATTTATATATTTTATTTATATATAGAATTTTAATGTTTACACATCTTTCTGTGCCTAAAGTTTTATTTTTCTTCTTCACTCGTCTCTCTCCATCCAATCCATGTCCTCCAGTCCTCTTGCTCTCATTCCAGTTCTTATTTCCTGCATCCACGAATTTCGAGGTCTTCCTCTCCTCCTTCTTCCAGGTGGACACCATTCCAATGTTTCCCTAGATAATCTTTCTTCTTGCATTCGTCGTACGTGCCCATACCAATTTAATTACTTATACCGTATATAATCTACTAGGCCTATTGAATAACCAATATTCAATTTTTCTCTTATGACAGTATTTCTTAATTTGTCTAATTTTGAACATCTTGCTGCTCTCCTCAAGAAATCCATTTCCATCGACGTAAGTTTTTGTTCTAAGCTTTTGTTGAATTTCCAAACTTCAGCTCCATATGTGACAAGGCTACTTCTCACTATTGAATTATATATTTGTAACTTATTTTTCCTGGTTATATGTCTGTTCCAAAAGACTCCATTCATCATTGCTGTCATTGCTCTACCTTAATTTATTCTGTTCTTAATATCACTTTCTTTTTTATCCTCTTTATCTAATTTTACTCCCAGATACTCAATTTCTTCACATCCTCTAATATACCCCTTTTCATCTTCTAATATCAAATCTTCGGTTTCGGTTCCATATCCCATATAAAATGTTTTTTTCTAAATTTATTTTCAAACCCCAGTTATCGTATTCGTCCAATAACTTTCTGAAATAAACTCCATGTCTTCATATTTTTGAGCAATTATTATCTGGTCATCCGCAAATAACAGTGTATCTGTTGATCCATCTCCAATTATATATATATATATATATGTATATATACGGTCCACCGCTGTGGTCTCGAGGTAGCGTTCTGCCTCGCCATGCAGCGGGCGCGGGTTCGATCCCGGTCGGGGCAGTTTTTCTGGGTGAGGTTTTTATAGGGGTTTTTCCTCACCTGTAAGACAAATGCCAGGAAAACTTTAAGGCCCAAACGATCCCCGAAATCATATGGCCATCATCCTTATCATTACCATCATCATCACCATCATCCTTCACCGGTGTGGAAAGCAACGGGAAGCTACCACACCTACACAATTCCCCAGTAAAGCTGCAAGCATAGCATGAAAATGTTACGATTCCAGTGAAGGACCTGCCTTCGGGCAAACTTACTATATATATATATATATATATATATATATATATATATATATAACCTGTATTATAGTGGTTCATATTTTAGACTTTTCGTATTTCATTCCGCCGTTCTTCTTTTTTCTCCCCTTTGATTGTAAGAAGTACAGGGTTTTCACAAAGTGCTGCTCCTAAAACAATGTAATTTAGCTCGTAAACTATTTGAGAAAAATACATGCGGTTTTTTGCAACGTATTCTAAATCTCTCAAAGTTTTGTTTACATTTGTTGCAGATAGTGATTTATACGACAATAACGACACCACAGGAAAAGACCCAATGTGTGTGGTGGTATGCTGAGTCTGGTAAATCACCAGTAACTATTCAGCAAAATTTCCACCTGCAATATGGCAGAGATCCTACATCCAAATCATTCATAATTAGATTTGTCGAGACATTTCTAACAGTGTAATGAACTTACCCAGAGCGGACGACCAGGTGTGAGCCAAGAAACTATCGACAATGTGCAACTTGCATTTCAACTCAGACCTCAAAAATCGGTTCATCGTGCTTCACGGGAACTGCATTCACCAAAATCAACCATTCATAAAGTCATCCATAAGCGACTACATTTTCAGATCTATTACGCAAGCATTGCTGCCAACTGACTTCCCTCGGCGTGCTGAATTTGCTATTCCACACTGAATGCAATTTACGAAAGCAGTGAGTGCCTGCAGAGGGCGATGTTCTCTGATGAAGCGACTCCCTTTGTGTCTGGACATGTTAACTACCATAACGTTTGGATGTGGAGGTACTGTTGATTTGCCAGATTCAGCATACCACCATACACATTGGGCCTATCACGTGATGTCGTCATTGTCGTTTAAATCACAATCTGAAACAAATGTAAACAAAACTTTGAGAGATGTAGAATACGTTGCAAACAAACCGCATGTCTCTGTCCCAAATAGTTTGCGAGCTAAGTTACATTGTTTTGGTAGCAGGACTTTGTGGACACCCTGTAATTTTAAGTACAGTTTGTTGGAATGAGGAACTTGAGCTGCATTGAGCTAGAACAGGCGCCTAAAAAAACAGATTGAAAAAATCGATAAAAATGGCAATGATTTATGAAGTAAATTAATTTAATTCAAACAGTTTTATTTGAAGATATTTATTGATTTATTTATTTTGTTTAAGGCGATAGAAAAATACTCTTGCTGTAAGTAATTTCTTTGAATAAGCTATTTATACATTCAGGTGCAGTACGGCATGGGTTAATATTAATTTAATGTAATGAAATTTGATACACTCAAATTTGGCCAAGAGAAAAAAAAAATAGGGAGTGTGCGTTGAAATCAGACGACATTTTAATTCCACCCCTATAATAAGGATCACCCTTATATATATATATATATATATATATATATATATATGTGTGTTATATTGCAGATTTTCGCGGATATAAGTATGAAAATGAAAGTTTTCTTGGGTTTTCCGCGTCTTGGATTCAAGTTCGGCCTCTGGCCACTGATTCCGACGTTTCGGCATGATCCCACATGCCGAAACGTCGGAATCAGTGGACAGAGGCCGAACATGAATCCAAGACGCGGAAAACCCAAGAAAACTTTCATATTTATATATGTGTGTGTGTTTGTTTGTGTGTGTTTGGTGTGTTTTTTGTGTGTGTTTTTTGTGTGTGCTTGTGTGTGTGCTTGTGTCTGTGCTTGTGTAAGTGTGCTTGTGTAAGTGTGCTTGTGTGTGTGCTTGTGTGTGTGCTTGTGTGTGTGCTTGTGTGTGTGCTTGTGTGTGTGCTTGTGTGTGTGCTTGTGTGTCTGCTTATGTGTGTGTGATTGTGTGTGTGCTTGTGTGTGTGTTTGTGTGTGTGTTTGTGTGTGTGTTTGTGTGTGTGTGTGTGTGTGCGTGTGTGGGTGCATGTGTGTGTGTTTGTGTGTGTGTTTGTGTGTGTGCTTGTGTGTGTGCTTGTGTGTGTGCTTGTGTGTGTGCTTGTGTGTGCTTGTGTGTGGTTGTGTGTGTGCTTGTGTGTGTGCTTTGTGTGTGTGTGTTTGTGTGTGTGCGTGCATGTGTGTGTGCGTGCATGTGTGTGTGCTTGTGTGTGTGTGTTTGTGTGTGTATGCGTGCGTGTGTGTGTGTTTGTGTGTGCGTGCGTGTGTGTGTGCTTGTGTGTGTGCTTGTGTGTGTGTGCGTGCTTGTGTGTGTTTGTGTGTTTGCTTGTGTGTGCTTGTGTGCGTGCGTGTGTGCGTGCGTGTGTGTGTGCGTGCGTGTGTGCGTGCGTGTGTGCGTGCGTGTGTGCGTGCGTGTGTGTGTTGTGTGTGTGCTTGTGTGTGTGTTGTGTGTGTGTGTGTGTGTTTGTGTGTGTGCTTGTGTGTGTGTGGTTTGTGTGTGTGTGTGCTTGTGTTTGTGCGTGTGTGTTTGTGTGTTTGTGTGTGTTGTGTGTGTGTTTGTGTGTGTGTGTGTGTGTGCTTGTGTGTGTGTGTGCTTGTGTGTGTGTGTGTTTGTGTGTGTGCGTGCGTGCGTGTGTGTGTGATTGTGTGTGTGCTTGTGTGTGTGCTTGTGTGTGTGCTTGTGTGTGTGCTTGTGTGTGTCCTTGTGTGTGTGCTTATGTGTGTGTGAGATGTGTGTTTGTGTGTTGTGTGTGTGCTGTGTGTGTGTGTGTGAGTGGGTGCGTGCGTGTGTGTGTGTGTTGTGGTGTGTGTGTTGTTGTGTGTTTGTGTGTGTGTGTGTGGGTTGTGTGTGGGTGGTGTTGTGGGTGTGGGTGGGTGCGTGTGTGTGTGTGTGTGTGTGTGTGTGTGTGTTTGTGTGTGTGTGTTGTGTGTGGGTGTGCTTGTGTGTGTTGTGTGTTTGTGTGTGTTGTTGTGGTTTGTGTGTGTGTGTGCTTGTGTGTGTGTGGTTGTGTGTGTGCGTGTGTGGTGTGTGTGTGTGTGCTTGTGTGTGTGTGCGCGTGTGTGGGTGCGTGTGTGTGTGTTTGTGTGTGTTCTTGTGTGTGTGTGTGCTTGTGTTTGTGCGTGTGTGTTTGTGTGTGTGCTTGTGTGTGTGTGCATGCGTGTGTGTGATATTGTGTGTGTGTGCTTGTGTGTGTGTGTGCTTGTGTGTGTGTGCTTGGTGTGTGTGCTTGTGTGTGTGTGTGTGTTGTGTGTGTGTGCTTGTGTGTGTGTGTGTGATTGTGTGTGTGCTTGTGTGTGTTTGTGTGTGTGCGTGCGTGTGTGGGTGCGTGTGTGGCTCCGTGTGTGGGTGCGTGTGTGGGTGCGTGCGTGCGTGTGTGTGTGTGTGTGGGTGCGTGTGTATGCTCAAGTGGCCACGAATTTTGTTTTTTTTAATTTCTCTATATATAGCAATTAATTAAAGAAAGAAAGGTTGAGTTCGTTAACCACCAAAGTCGCACCTTCATCTCTTAAACAAAAATTACAATATTTATCTTCTGGTTCTATTTCAGGAATATCAAGAAATAAAATTTCAATTTTTCGTACCAAAACTCAATATATTGCAATCAAATGAAACGAGAAAGTCCATTATTTTATATGTTAAGCTAATATAATAATATTAATTTCTTCATCAGGCCCACCTTTTTCAAATCAAAATTAAAAATCACGTTAGTTTATTTCGAATAGATTTTATTCCATGTTTTAAAGTGATACGTACTATAATTTCTGATTTTTCATTTATTTAATTACTTATTTCTTTATTGTCTTTTATCTACTTTATCTATGTCTTTTGTGTCTAAACGCTGATCAGGAAAGCTATAAATTAATTTAGTTTCCATGGAAAAAGAAGTAAAACACATTTGCTTAAGATAAAGACAAAGACATCCCACAAGCTTTAGGAACCCCTTGGAGTAGTAAGAGGTTAAGCTTCGCATCTTTCTAGACAATCGCCAGCGAAATATCGGCCGGTCCGTTATGGCCGCTTTTATATCCTGAACATAATCGGTACTCATTTTATTTGGAGGCTCAGTCTACCTCAGAGCCATGGTGCAGCCAGAAGGTTATGACTAGTTTAAAATGTCTGACTCTATCGGACTGGAACCCGCCGCCTTCCGGCTTAGAGCATATTGCCTTAACCAACTGGGCTACGGCGGGGCCACATATTTGCTTATTAGAAAAATTAATTTCGAAATTAAATGTTGTCAAACATTTGGTAATTCAAATGTAAGTGAAATTTTAATTAGGAAATTCAAGATTTCTAATTTTTATGGTCAAAATCACACACATATCTGAAGATTACAAACTGAGTATTTTAATTTGTCAGCAAATGTTCAGAAATGCATATAAAAGGTCTCACGAGATTTTGAACTTACGAGAGACTGGGTTGTACAATCTACAGAGAGTTGCCTAAGAATTGAATAAAGAACTCTTCACACACCAAGAAGTTGTATTGGATTCTCGCGATGCCAGTTACCTTGTGCATGAAACATTGAAGGATATTATGTGGGAGCAGTACTCACTGGAAAAAGGATTTTTATGCACTAAACGTTAAGACCGTAACACAGATTACTATAATGTATATGTATCAATATTGTACTCTAATGCGAAAGTAGCATGTGTAAAATTAAGGTAATTGTGTAAAGATAGATAAATCATGATGGTTAAATTTTAAAGTCCACATCTGTATTACAATGCTACGTAGAAGGCTGGAGTTGCAAAGCTTTGTTCCATTTAAACCAAAGTTGTAGTCTGAAGAAGAACAATATTTTAAAATTACAAGATAACACCGAAACAACTTTTCAAATAAAATAGAAACTTGCCTATATCACGAAAATACTTATACTGAATTGATATATCCTACAAAAAATATTAATGTTTTTAAAGGTACATTTATAAAACCGAACCTGGCCGGGGTTCATAGGTTTTTGGTATGGAAAAATCCAAGTGATAAGTCATTCGGGAAGGTCTTTAAGCCGTGGGTCCCGATTATGAAAATGTTCAGACTCAGAAAAGAAAACGCAAGCCTGAATAAAAAAGGCTCTTGTGCAAAATTTAACCGATCTTCATCCATACAAATAATAGCTTACTTGCTTGCTACAGTCCAGTTCTGATAACTGTAGCCGTCTTGGTACGTGGCGGGAGGGAATTAGTAGCCAAGAAAAAAGCATTTTCTTATTAATAATATTAATACTATTATTAGTATTAATTGTTATAAAACATCGCTATCCTATAATGAACACTCTAAACTTGTTGGACAATTAAAATATTCACCAACACAGATCTAATAATTAAGAAAACTCAACTATTATGTTTTCAAAACTGAGGATAGTTGCTGGCAGTACCTTCAACTCGCCCTCCGCACCATACACCACATACCACTCAAAAGCTGCTGAAAAAGTCAAGTTCTAACCACATGTCACTCGTTGACATATGTAGGTAAATAAGCGTATCTACATTATCTTGATTAAAAACTCCCGCTAGAAATCACCCATGTCCTCACTGGGACGTATGAGGTATGTACATTTATAAAACCGTGTCCAAGTTATTTTTGCAATCAATTTAAAATAATTATATTGTTTATTATATTATGTTACAATCTTAACTTCCAACCATTCAAATCCGCTCCCTATGACCTCGTATTGGTTAAGGCAATATATGGAGTTCGAGACCCGATGCTAATCAGGATTTTTAAACTGTCCTGAACCTTCTGGCGATACCATGACCCCGGGGTTGAACTCAGTCTCTAACGGAAATGGCTACAAGACGCTTCTTCTGGGGCTAAAGGCGGCCGTCACGCAGGGCCGATAACCCGGATCATATCTCGTCCGATTATCTAGTAGGGTGGGAGCCTTAACCTCCTACTATCCCAAAGGCCTCATAAGGTCTGAATAGAATCACTTCACTTAATTGGTAGTTACACTGCATCAGGTGCAAACAGTGACACCAAACTTTATCTGAATCCAGAGTTCAGTTCTGTCAGCACTGTGCTACAGTATCTAACGTTCTGTAGTGTTTATTGTCTACATCTAGTAGCACTCGAAGTGTCTAAAAACATGCCAGTTTGTAGTCCTATGTCATCAGACACCCTGTGCAGACCCGTTTGTTCAAATTGTACAAACATTCCCTGACTACATCGATTTCATAAAGTTCTGATTGATGTCACAAATTCTGTTGAGCTTGCAGTTAGGACTAATGTAATTAACGGCCTCTTTGACAGATTTACGATTAAATTTAAAGTTAGTACTTGTTTTCAAGACCGACCTCAAGAATTAGAAGAAGTGTTTTATAACTTTTTAATTGCTTTACATTCTTCAACTACTTCATTCTTTAAACATCTTGTTTTTTCTCATTCTTTTTTATAGGCTTGCTTCTTGGTATAACCTTTAGATACTTCAGATTGTTTTTCTTTGTCCTTCTGGCAGTCGTCATTAGGCAACTCTAGGTAGACATAAAATCTCAAAACAATAAAACACGTGCCTGAGATTTAAGTCGTCCTCAAATAAACAACAATATATTTTAAAATATCTTGTAAGACCTTTCGGAATATGTTCTATCATCAGCTTTTAAAATGGTACCAAATGCCTACAAGGTGGTTTAAAATAAAACTTATTTTATTTGAGGACGACGTTTTATTTATTTATTGTTTTTGTTTTACATAGTGACCTCAACGTGATTTGTAATGAATCTTAAATGAGTGTCTATATATATATATATATATATATATATATATATATATATATATATATATAGACAATAATCTAAACGATAATTTATACAGCCATGTTGACTAGGATGAGTTAGAACCATGATTTTTGTCTTGTTTTTCCTTCGTTTCACAATTTTCTCCTTTCTGTTGTAAGTTTAATCTGCACTTTTACTTTTGATACATACAAATAAAAGGAAGGAAAAAGAAGAAATTAAAATTCAGGCAGCGAAAATGAGATTTCTAAGGGCTGTGAAAGTTGTACAAGAGAAGACCATATTAGAAATGAGAATATTAGAGAGGAATTAAAAGTACAACCACTTCTTCAACAAATAGAAGAACACAGGAACAATTGGATAGAACATCTGCAAAGAATGACAAAGGATAGGATACCAAAGATGGCACTGTTGTATAATCCTGGAGGACGAAGATCGGTGGAAAGACCAAGAAAGCGCTGGGCTGAACAGGTGTGAGATAGGAACAGGCAAATACCTAATCCGTGATGGATGATGATGACAAATACGAGGATAGAACACACAAACAGGTTAAAAATAACCTACCTCGTCGGGAAACGAGCTTGGGAGTTGCAAGGTGAGATAAGAACCCGATCACACCGCTGAAACAGATTTTTTTCAACTTCACCGGGAATCGAAGTAGGATCCGCTAGACATAGGCAAGCGTGCTACCATCTGAAATATAGGCCTAACAGTCACTAATTCAGATTCCACATACATCTGATGCATAATTGTACGGTATTAAAATAAACCCCTTACTCGTAACCGATGATATGCCAGATGGAGGGATGAGATTAGGTGAATCCCTATTATTGAGTCTGCGTTATACAAGAATGCTGGCGTGTCGCACAATTACAAGTGGCATCTGAAGTGAAATGCAATGGATGTCATGAAAATGCACAAATATAAGAATGTTTTTGGCAGCAGAAAATGGTAGAAATCCGAAGAAAAAAGTAGTAAATCCGAAATTAGCTAAGAATAAGCTTACAAAATGGACTCACTAATAAAATACAACCAGAAGGACAACTTTATTTATTTATATGATGATATCCTGAAATTAAAAGTTTTGTTGCCAAATAAATTCGCATCGTGAAATGTTAAGATAAAATTTATTAATTTTGAAACATTATAATATAAATTCTTTCATTTTTTTCCACAGCTGAAAAGTATATATTTTTATGCATCCTTTCATCTTTAGCCATTAATTTAAGTTGGAATCACTTATTCTTTTTAAAATTCTGTAAAATGCGCATGGAAATAGAATAAATAATTCAAAAAGATATCTTTACTTTCTCAAGACAGTTTATTTTTTTCTATGAGGCAGATGCTTTTATTGGAGAGCGCATTAAAACATGTATAATGCTCTACTGCTTGCCTGCTCCGTAAATTGAAATCAAGATATTAAAGATTGTGAATAGAGTTACATTCTGTATACATTTTTCTCTCGCTTCAGTGGAAAAATTACAGTTTCTAAGAAATTATAAAAATAGAAGAGATATGAACATTTTTCATATCCCCACTTTTTCTCCACGCCAATTTTTTCACAATTTTTAGCAAATTCAGAAGGAATTTTTTCCTAACCAAACTCGGCTCAACTAAGTAATTAATTGGCTCACTGGTACTACCGAACCCGTAGGTTCATTGCTCCGCAACATCTGCTCTCCATAAATCCCTGTCCTGAGCTGATGTTTTCCAATCCTTCGCTGTGAAATAATTTCACTTTTCACAAATCCTGATTAATATTAATCCTATCTCATTCTTGGCCTATCCACTGGTCGCTTTTTCTTTGGTTTTCCTACAAGAAGTTTCATGCCCCTCACACATTAACCATTCGAGCCATCTATCCTTCCCATTCCAGAGTTTAAGGCCGGTATTCAAGAACCAAGCTTTCTGCGAAGAGCACTCTCAGCCCGTATCTCCATGGTTAATTATGTGTGTGATGCAGAACCTACTCTAACTGGCTCACTCTATTCAACATCATGTTGTTAATTATGTGGGTCATGCAGAACCTACTCTAACTGGCTCACTATTCAACATCATGTGCTAACAAAATATTTATTAAATAAACGTTTCTGGGAATAATTGAAAGATGATAGCCTCAGCTTATTGGAAGACGGAGTTGACATGCCCTAGAGAGCTTGGTTCTTGAATACCGGCCTAAGACTTAGTTGTTTTTTATTACATCTGATTTCCCTTAAAGAATATGTATCTCACTCTTATGTAGTGTTTTCTTTCCATCTATTTGTTCGTGTCTTTTTGGTCCAAAAATTTTCCTAAGAACTTTATTCTCAGATGCTCGTAGTCTTTCTCCTTAAAGTAAGAGACAATTTTCCGCATTCATATAGGCCTAATACTTTCTTTATATATATATAGGCCTGTATAATATTTTTAGTTTAACCAAACTCGGCACATAACAGTAATAAAGGAAAATAAGATCGAGTTTCTTCTCCAGCAAAGTATGACCTTTAGCAGCGGGGCCAAACAAAAGGCAAAATTAAAAATAATCACTCTAACGCTGCAATGTTCGTGTTTCGCAACGAACCTCGGTATATCTCATTGAATTAAAATGAGAAACGCGTTTTCCGAAGTTTTAGTT
Source organism: Diploptera punctata (assembly GCA_030220185.1). NCBI lineage: Eukaryota > Metazoa > Arthropoda > Insecta > Blattodea > Blaberidae > Diploptera > Diploptera punctata. Next base: position 1,187,671 of record JASPKZ010009811.1, on the reverse strand, counting down.
AAATTAGACATTTAGGAATGAGGTTTTACCTGGAAGTCGAAATAGTAAAATCGCTATTGCTGTTGTTATTTTTGTTTCCTCGTAACGAAACTGGATACTTAAGACTTATTAACAAAAGAGAGATAATCCATAAACCAGCAAAATCAGACCATATATTCAACCTACCGAGGGATTACTTTAGTTTACGTGACTTCTGCATGACGGACTTTTTTCATATCTTTAACGGAATTATGTAAGGTAAATAAGGCACAAATACAAAATATGACATGTAATAAGATCGTTACGTGTAAAATTAATTTTCTTTATAATTGTTTTTAATTCTTGACATACTCAAAACCTGGCCCCGGTTTTGGAAATGTTGATTTTTGCATGAAACTATAAAAAGTCCGTCACACAGGATCTACATTAGACTAAACAAATTCTGCAGCAAGTCGAATTTTGCTGGTTTACAGAATATACCATTATTTTGTTCATTACGTAAATCACATATATATATATATATATATATATATATATATATATATATATATAGCCTATATACTTACTTTGCCAGAAAATATACATGGCTGTCTCTAGAGGGATTTTTATATTACAGCTTTCAGTTAAAACCATTCCTAATGGTCGGGTTGTGCTGGTGTTTGAAGAATATATTTGTTTTATTCTAATGGTATAAGGGCTACCTAGTTTCCTTGCAAACGATCGAAAAGTGCAGCAGCTAGATATATTTTTAATGTTGGCTTGAGGTGAACTCCAACTCCAGTGGCCACATTACTGTAGGCTGGTTAACGAACTGATCTTTTTTTTTTGCGACAACTAGAGCGTTAGCAGACATGATATTTATTCCTGTCATCATCACTTTCTGTGTCTACTAACCATCCGTAGGCGAAGATTTTTATTTCTTAAATATTTTTATGAGAAGAATCTCAATATACATTCTTTCGAAGTGACAATCCATGGCGTGAAATGGTAAAACACACATCTAAAGATCCTTGATGCGACTGGGGTTAAAAACAAATTTAAAGAAGAACTGAATAAGAAAATGTAAAAACACTAGCATTGCTGTGCATTTCCGTTTATAATAAGGTTATGAATAAGGTGTAAAATAGTTATTTACATTACTACAAATGAAAGTGAGTTTTTTTACGGAGGAGCTGATGCGTTGCTTTTATCATAATAATAATAATAATTATTATTATTATTATTATTATTATTATTATTATTATTATTATTATTATTATTATTAGTAGTAGTAGTAGTAGTAGTAGTAGTAGTAGTAAGTAGTAGTAGTAGTAGTAATAGTAGTAGTAGTAGTTATTGTTGTTGTTTTAGTATTAATATTAGTATTGTAAATTTATAAAAATAATAATAATCGGTCTCGTTCTAGTGGTTATGTTCCTTGCCGGTTTTAAATCGAGCCGGATTCGAAGGTTTTATAGAATGGAAAAATACAAGCGATAAGTCCTTCAGGAGGGACTTCATGCCGTGGGTCCAGAATTTAATATTTTCGAGCTCATAATAGGACTTCAAGTCTGAATAAATGCATCTGAGGAAAATATAACCTGCATTCTCCATTGAACTAATATTTCAGTTGCGACTAGATGTCTCATTGAGGCGATGACCACATGCCATTCACTGACATCTGCAAAAAAATAAGCGCATCTAAATTACCTTGGTCAAGAAACTCCCGCCAGGGAAGCACTCATGTTTCCAAGAGACACGTATGGGATATAGGCCTACATAATAATAATAATTATTATTATTATTATTATTATCATTAATTATTATTATCATTAATTTGAATATTATCATCGTTAATACTATTGTTATTATTATTATCATTAATTATTATTATTATTATTATTATTATTATTATTATTATTATTAGCTCGCCACTGAAATGGACTACTGGAGACGTGCTGCAAGAATATCCAGGAAGGATAAAATCAGAAATTCATATATAAAAGAAAAAATGCAGGTACAATATTCAATATTAGATTTTATAAAGAAGAAACAATTAAATTGATACGGGCACATTAGAAGAATGGAAGAAGGAAGATTACCTAAGATAATCATGGATTGCGAACCACAGGGAAGGAAAAAGAAGGGTAGACCAAATGTTACGTGGATTCAGGGAATCAATAAAACTAAGAGGCAATGGGAAATAGAAGAAGATATATGGATGAACAGACAAGAATGGAAAAATGTGTTGAAACAAATGTGTAGTTAACTGTGAACATGGGTACCGGAAAAATGTATATTCATTGTAAAAGCCGGAATAATAATAAAAAAATTATTATTATCATTAATTTGAATATTATCATCGTTAACGGAGGGTCGAGGGTTCAAGTCCCGTTGGGGTCAGGATTTTTAAACTGACCCAAACCCTCTGGCGGCACTATGGCTCTGGGGTCGACTCAGCCTCTAACGGAAATGAGTACCAGACGCTTGTTCTGGGGTAAAGGCGGCCGTCACGCAGGGCTGACAACCCGGCTGACATCAAGTGCCGATTGTCTAGAAAAAGTGGGAGCCTTAACCTCCTACTACCCCAAAGGCCTCCTGAGGCCTGTTGTGGGATCACTTTATTATCATCGTTAATACTTTTGTTATTATTATTATTATTATCATTAATTAGTATTAGTATTATTATTATTATCATTAATTATTATTATCATTAATTTGAATATTATCGTCGTTAATACTATTATTATTATTATTATTATTATTATTATCATTATTATTATTATTATTATTATTATTATTATTATTATCATTAACTCTCTGGTAATATCGATGTTGATGATCGATTAATTATTATTAGCAGTATTATTAATATCATTACTGTGGTACAATTCTCAAGTGCTTGTTTTAACTGGTCAATAGAGAAAATACATGAAGAAAAATAAATAAATGAGTTTGTTTATGAATCTAGCGGTAAAGTTTGAGATTCATATTCAGGAGGTCCCTGGTTCAAACTCCGTCAATACATGACTTTCCTGGTATTATTATCAACAGTTCCAATACTTGTTTCATCTTATTCGTCATTTCAAAGCATCAAAAAAAAAATAGTAAACCGAAATAATAAAAATTCATTCATTTTGAGAATTTTCCTCATCATTGAGGGTTTTCTCCAAACAATCTTAATAAATAATAAAATACGCTCAAATAGCTTGTATTCGTTTATCATTTTAATAATAAGAAATAATAAACGAATATAAGGTATATGAGCAAAGATGTTAAAAAGCATGCGTAAAACAGAAAAAGGCTTAAATGGATGTATTCACTACTTTTTCTTCCCTTTTATATGTTTCAAGTTTTTTTTTTCAGTGATAAAAATGCCTTAGTGTATTTCTTTCTATACAACAAATAAACGTAAACATACTATTACATTAATGATATTATAATATATTCAACTCGTGTCGACCTCTGGATCGGGGCCGGTGGATGAGATGAGATGAAGTTCCTACATTTATAGAATCTGTGAAAGACAAAGTGCCAGACGAGCACGCCTGACGCACCGTCCCAGTGGTGGATAAACGAAATGAAAAGAAATGGATGAGATGAGTATGAAGAAATGAGGAATAAAATTTATGGCAGAGGAAAATGGGAGAAACCCTGAGAAAAACCTGCCCAAGCCCCGTTTCGTCCACCACACGAGTTAATGATGTTAATACCAGTAAAGTAAATTGATCCTTCTCTATTTCTGCATGCGTGTGGTTGTATGTATATGTGTGTGTGTGTGGGGGGGGGTGTATTCTAATGCCAACCAACTTACTTTTTGTACTTCAGGTTCCACCCTTGGCGAAAAGCTATATTTAATACTGGCTATTTCACTTTACGTACCACTTCAGCAGACCATCTTATGTAGATAATGTAATTTTTATTGTGTACAGAAAGGATTATATATATATATATAATATATATATATATATATAGTACAAGAGAGTTAAATGAGAGATGATGAAGAGAGGAAGTGAAAGCCAGAGCAGACACGTGGTCTACTCATGTCGTAAAACACCAAGGGAGCCATCATCCGAAAGACGAATGACTATCAACAGTTCCACGTACGTTCTTCCGTATACTGCAGAGAGTTTTTCAAGTTGACGCTTTAACTATCATGGTCTCCAATTGAAGTGCACATATATTTTTCATATGGATGAAACCATCAATTTCTGCAAAATTATTTTGAAAACTGTATTAACTATTATTTATGTAATCATCCTCAACTTACCCAGTTAGTAGTTGCTATTTACCGCTCGATTCACTTTGGTTATATGATATTGTTCCTCCGAACACAAATGTCACACTATATTGTATCTCTATTCGAAGTTTGTCTTTTATTTCATACAGACTTTCTTTATTTATTTATTTCTGTTTTCCTTTACCTTGGTTTAACCTCTCCTTCTGTAGGTACTTTAAATGCCCCCAGGCCACGCGGGCCTTAGAGTGAGTTAATTTTATATTACTGAACACGTGCATATTTCTTTTGACCCCATTCAAGGTTATGATGGGCATCATTAGATGAGTAATCGCTGAATACCGGGGCCACCTTTGAGATAATATGAACATTTAAGACAATATACCCCATTCACTCACGCATACTTACTAATGAAACCGAATATGATATGGATGATTTAGATGACTAGTTATATTCGGGTGCTATTTTTGGGCTTAAAGTTTGCTAATATTTGTGTTCTAGGTGAGGAAAATCCCCGAAATAAACCTCACTCAGAAAATTTGTCTTAACCAAGGATATCTAGCCTGCACTGATTCTGAGACAACAAAGGTCCAAGACCACAGCTGTGGACTTAATTTTTTTCTTTCAGTGATGGAATTAATTGTTTCGTTAAATTAATTATTTGGGAACAATCTAAGGAAACTTTAAGGTCCAAATGGTCCCCGGTCATTATAATCACCATTATCATATTCGCCATGTTTAGTGTGAATGGTGTGTTTCGTCTTAATGTTGTGTTGTCTCGGAGAAGGCCTTGATGTTGGGCTGATCCCTAACTAGGGGAGACCCTCCATGTCCTGTGTGGTCAGAAAAGTATTGTGTAGTCCATAGTTAAAATTCCGTTCCCGACAGGTCGTGTCACTGAAAGTCCAGAGTGAAATGTCGCACGTAAAAGTACCTATAAAAAGACAGGTAAAACTAATTAAATGCCATGGCATAGCAGGAACAATCTAATTTCGTAAGAATTACTTTTAGATCAGATTTTTAGTATAAGACAGATTTTGGAAAAGAAATAGGAATATAATGGTACTGTACATCAACTATATGTAGACTTCAAAAAAGCATATGATTCAATTAAGAGCGAAAAGTTATATAGTATCCTGCTGGAGTTCGGAATTCCTAAAATGTTAGTTAGACTTATACGAATGTGTCTAATGGCACAAAGGGTAGGGTGCGTGTAGGCAAACAGTTTTCGGACACTTTTGAAATACAAAATGGGTTGAAGCTAGGAGATGCACTATCTCCTCTACTATTTAATTTTGTACTAGAGCATGCCATTAACTCTTTAGAGAATAAGGAAGGCTTACAACTCAATGGTATTAATAAGCTGTTAGTTTATGCTGATGATGTAGTATTATTGGCCGATAGCGAGGAGATACTAAAGGACAACACGCACACACTATTGAGTAACACTAAGAAATTAGGACTGGAAGTAAATATCAATAAAACTAAATATATGGCCACACGTAGAAATACATTTTATAATAGAAATGGAAAAATGAGGGAAATTTTGAGAAAGTGGCTGAATTCAAATACCTAGGAACAATAATCACAAATAGGAATGAGATGCACAAAGAAATTAAATATAGGCTCAATTCTGGAAATGCGTGCTATTATGCATTGCAGAGACTCTTGATGTCCCAACTCTTTTCAAAAAACGTTCAACTGAAAATATATAAAACCATTATTCTACCAGTTATATTATATGGGTGCGAAACATGGCCTCTTACTTTAAGGGAGGAAAGGAGCTTAACAAGTATTCGAGAATAAAGTACTTAGGAAAATGTTTGGGCCAAAGAGAGATGAACAGACAGGTGAATGGAGAAGACTACATAACAATGAGCTACATGGTCTTTATAGGAAGCCAGATATAATAAGAACAGTTAAGTCTCGTAGACTGCGATGGGCAGGACATATTGCACTTATGGGGAATGAAAGACTTGCATGGAAGCTTCTTGTAGGAAAGCCAGAGGGAAAACGCCCAGTTGGTAGACCAAGAATGAGGTGGGAGAATAACATTAACTATGATTTGAGGGAAGTAGATTATACAGGGAATAATTTGAAAGCATTCGCTCAGGATAGGGATGTATGGAGAGCTTATGTCCGCGCGGCTATGAACTTACGGGTTCGATAGTGCCAGTGAGTAAGTAAGTATTACCTATTTAAAGTTTTGGAATATGCAGTTATCTGTTGAATAATTTAGGGATTAAAAATTGCGCACCACCAGCCCTCCTTGTACCAAGATTAAAAGTGTTAAAACTAAATTTCCAACCCCATCAAATATCAAATCCGGATCCGCTAGTAAGGACGCAGGCACACTACCGCCTGAGCTAACATGGCATACCTCGGTATACAGCAGCATTTGACACTAATTTTCTTGAAGATATATAACATTCACAGAAAGTTATGAAGTGTATTTGTAGATCTCTGATAATATTAAAATGTAGTTTTTGGTGGCACCACACGTATTCTCGGGAGTGCAATCAGCTATTTCCGATGAACAATACTCTGGCGTATATTAATATCATTGAATTATTCAGAGTCCTCGGGGCAATATTCTCCCATTCGGAGGTTTCAATTCCCCTGGAATGTGAATAAACCCATCCAAAATTAATATTCACACAAGTGGAATTTAATTCTTGTTTAGAATGTTTTGCATATTTAATAAATTAACTGAGCAGAAGTCGGTATACTCTTTACAACCTTCTGGGTTCAAACCCAGCCGGTATCTCTAAACATTTCAATATATAAAAACTTTAAATACGGCTTGACTCAGAAGTAACTAAATTCGCAGGTTCTGTGCCATAGATTTACACAAAAGTAAAATAATCTTAATCTTAAAATAAAGGGCCTCTGAGCAAAATCCGATTTTTTTCCTAGCTTTGGATTACGACACTAATGACTTGAGCGGTTGAGAGTTCCATTAAATAAAGAATGTTATCTCCAGATGTTCTAACTAAAATGCGGATAAAAAAAACACACCAAAATATTTCCTACTAACTAACTAACTCACTGGCACTATCGAACCTCTAGGTTCATGGCCGCGCGAACATATACTCTCCATGCATCCCTATCCTGAGCCAATGTTTTCCAATCATCCCTGTATCATCTAGTTCCCTCAAATCATAGTTAATGTTATTCTCCCACCCTCATGCTTGGTCTACCAACTGGGCAATTTCCTTCTGGTTTTCCTACAAGAAGCTTCCATGCACGTGTTTCATTCCCCATTCATGCCACATGTCCTGCCCATCGCAGTTTACGAGACCCAAGTGTTCTTATTATATCTGACTTCCTATAAAGACCATGTAATTCATTGTTATGCAGTCTTCTCCATTCACTTATCTGTTCATCTCTCTTTGTTCCAAAAATTTTCCTAAGAACTGTATTCTTAAATACGCTCCTTACTCGTAATCTCCTTTCCTCCCTTAAAGTAAGAGACCATGTTTCACATCCATATAATATATGTAAAAAAACAACTTTCAAAAATATTTTCATGAGAATACCCTCAATAGTTTAATTTCTTCGGAATTCGTTAAAATATAGGACATATTTTATAGGACATATTTTGCTCAATTCTGGAAATGCGCGCTATTATGCATTACAGAGACACTTGACGTCCCAACTCCTTTCATCATCATCATCATCATCATAGTACATTCACGAATTTAGGCCATTTGTTGACCTGTTTCGGCCTCAAGAGAAACACCATCCAGAAGTCATTTGAGTGGACGTCCTGGTCTTCTTCTTCCTGCAGGTTGATATCTTAACATTTGTTTGGGTATTCTGTGATCTTCCATTCGATGAACATGTTGCATCCATCTTGACTTATAATCAGAAATTTTGTTTTCTAAAGATTCCATGTGTAATTCTTCTAAGATGTCTTCATTTTTTTTTGTGATCTAGTAGTGTGTATCCTGCAGTCCTCCGAAGATATCTCATTTCAGCAGATCTAAGTCTCTGTATATCCTTCTGTTTCAACGTCCATATTTCGCTACCATACAAAAAAGTTGGAAGAGCCAGTGTTTTATATACTTTCAGTCTTGAATGCTTTTGGACTATCTGTGGCTTGAAGATAGAATTTATTAACCCTAAAATTCTTAAAAATTTAGATATTTTTGCATTTACATCCTTTTCTTCTTCATATGAGATATTGCATCCTAGATATGTAAAATTATTCACCTGCTCCAAAATTTTATTGTCCAGTACAATTTTACTTCTGACAGGATCTACATCTTGAAATGCCATAATTTTTGTTTTTTCTGTAGATATCTTTAATCCATATTCTCCTGTAATTTTGTTAAGTTCATACAGACCTTCCTGTAAACTCCTTTCAAAAAACGTTAAACTGAAAATATATAAAACTATCATTCTAACAGATCCCCATCAAAGAAGTATGTGTGTGACCCACAGTTTAAAATCTCTCTCCCGACAGGTCGTGCCGCTGTAAGGCCCGGGTGTCGTGTGGCATATAAAAAGTACCTGTAAGGTGAAAGGTTAAACTGAGCTAATGGAATGGGTTTTATATCCTCAAATGTATTTTAATTTTTTCAGTCTATTCTTTAAGTTAATAATGTAGTAGTCTACAAAGTCTGGGGTAGGATAGAAGATTGTCGCTAGTATAGTGAACAAGAGAGCGTGATGCCAAACTTAGAGCGTACAGTTCGTAAAACATGAAAAGTGAAATGAATACGCGAAATGAATATAACACTTTTACTTCACAAAACTTAACCATATTATATATAATCTATCTATCTTGATTATGCAATATTCCCTCCTCACTCGCACATAATAGGTGAACCAAATCCCACCATTTACACGGCTGAACTAGGTATATTGTAGAAAAAACTTGAAGTATTTGTGACATAGATGTCACAGGCCATAGTTCTGAAACACGTCGTTCCTATTCCTCCCTTGTAGATTAATACTCACTTGTTATGGATGTCTCGATTTTCTGTTTACGGCATTGTTGTTTATAAGTTATCTAGATATTAATTACATATATCTATATTTCTATTTTTTTAATACTTATGTCCAAACTGTTGTTCAAATTCTTTGTTCTTGTGAAATATAGCTACAATCTGATACAGGAAACTCCCGATAATTGACGTGTATAGACAAAGCGCTACAGTCGAATTGCTACATGTTTGTTATTGCACAACGTGAGTGATTGGCGAAGTATAAAGAGTATCAAAGTTCAACGCACTATGTGTTATTGTATATTAAAAACCATTCATGTTAACACAATCTAAATTTCTATAAGAACAATACAATAATGTTGAAATATGTTAATACACAATAACCTAATTATAAATACACAGATTGCAAATCACAAAATGCTATTTTGTATAACCCTGGACCTCGTGAGAAATAACATATTTTGGCGATATGTTTGATTTTAACGTGTACTAGCCCATATTTATTAATGCTTTGGAATGTTTTATAACTTTACGATCGTGAGTTTTTATACTCTCACTTTAGTTAAAAAGAGTAAGTTAAAATATTAATAATGAATTATACCGTATAATTTCCAAACGAAGGATAAAATAGGGCAATATAGGAAAAATTGGAGGGAGTAAGTTCACAGAATGGAACTAGAACGAATATCAAAAATTATTTTAGATTATAGGCTACAAGGTAGAAGAAATATGGGTAGACCGAAGAAGAGATGGATACAACTATTAATTAAAATATATGAGACCAGAACGATCCTTACCGGCTCAACTCATGAAATATTGTTGATGATGATGATTTATTACGTCATCTTGGGGAGAGCAATATGTATTTTTTCATGTTTTCCCATACTGTGCTAGTTAGAAGCTTATGAAGATTGAAAAATGAGGAAAACGGAGATATCAAATCTATTTCTTGTTATTGATTTTACTCTGATGTTAAACCTCGCAGTTCTAGGAAGCGTGTATGTTAGTAATGCATGTGATGAATATATCTGTTTATCAGATCAATATAGCACTGATTCTTGTTAGTGTCAATGTATCAGGATACTAGGAATATTTTAACCTGTATGGACATTATGAACTGTTTATTAAATTATGTATTAAACCATACAAAATATTTTAGTAAATATAAAAAATAAATTTATATATGAATTGTTCAATTTGTTTGTATTCCTTGAAAAAAAGAAAAGGATTTTTTCAATGTAAAATGCATACATTATATTTGTATAGTACATTTTTACATATAAAACTTAACATGAAAAAATACATGAATTTAGAGAAATGTAAATATATGTGTACGTGTATATATATATATATATATATATATATATATATATATATTGTGTGCGTGTTTCTAAATTGTTTTTTTTTTAATGTTGAAGAGATTTTATGTGTAAAAATGTAATATACAAATTCAAAACATAAATTTAACATTAAAATATTATTTTTCATTGAACATAAAAAACGCGTAGGTATATGGATATGTTTGAATGCCACGCATTGCACTTTTCGTGCTTTGTTCTCCATACTAGCTGGATAGATAGATAAAAAACTTTATTTTAAATATTTCACGTCATTTTGGCTGACGACTGCGAGTGTGATGTGTACACCCTGAGACAAAAAATGAGTCATCCGCTGATTCTATCAATCGATCGGGGAACTTCGTGAGCACTCGTAGAAGCCTTATTCACATCAACACGTTTTCAGTAATTGTACTGGGTTGTTTGCTAGTTAATGCAGTGCACACTCGAGCAACTTTAAAGAGAGAGTTTGGCTTACTGTGTTTCCGTGGTCGAGAGTTTTAATAGACCTCGTCTGCGTTCGTAACCTCACGGGTTCGATTCCCCTTTCTAGTTTTTTTTTTTTTGGACTGAATGTTAGAATATAATCTAGCCTGTAATATAGTTTCATATTTAATTTTATATTTGAGTTTTATGGATTTAATGCACATACAATAACATAAATTAAAACCTTCTTCTAATAAGTAAATGAAGAAAGAAAATAATATATTCTAAAATGAAAAACTTTAACAAAAACAAAATCAATATCGGGTGTATGAATTCTCAGCATCTATTACCGCCCTCAATCTGCGGGGCATTGATGCAATCAAATTTCTACAGGCACGTGGACGATCGGCTAGAGCATCCCAAGTGTCTTGAATTTGTGCCCATAAGCTATCTTTCGTCTTTCGTGCATCTGCAGGCCAATTAGAGTTCATCTCTATTTTCATCTTAGCCCACACATTTTCGATTGGATTCAAATCTGGTGAACAGCGAAATTTGATTTGCCTTCTCCTTTAACAATCAAATCAAATTTCGCTAAACACATTTCAGAAAGCGGCCACAGTTTCAACAATATCGATAATACAATGTCAATTATACACAGAGAAAACAACAGACGCAAAATTAACATTATAGAAGAAATCGAAATTATGAAGGAGGCCAAGAATACAAACATTCTCAACGAAAATATGCCTAATGAGCAAAACCCTCTATTAGACATACAGTTAATTCAATACTACTACAACAACTCCAGAAGATGAAGCATGCATCGAAAGGCCTAGAGAGAAATCAACGAAAATTTTAAATAGTTGAGGAAGACGGTAGTATAGAAGGTAAAAAATATATATAATTTAACATTGTTATAACCTCAACGGTATAAAAAAAAACAATTATGAACTTAAAAAGTATAGATTAATTCAAATGTCGAAATAAAATGTATTTAATTAATAAATCGTTTTAATACAAATATCACGAAAAAACTGCGTAATTGAAGACGCGAACCTGCGACCTTCATTAACAGAAGCAGTGACCGCATGCTTTACTGCTGACCTATTAGGACACGTAGGAGAGTCTTCAGTTCATGTCACATAACACAGTAGCTCAGGAATTGCACAATTACGACTAGGTCCTAGTTTGAACCCAGCGCTGTGCCGAGTATGATTAGAAGAAATGTGCGTTCAAGAGATGACTCTTTTTTTTTGTCGAAGGATGTACTTGTGTACAGAGACGAGTGTGGGTTGAATATTGAACTGTGAGTGTGTTGTATGTCACCGGGCGGGAGGGATGAGCGCACCCACACTAAATACACTACGGAGCCTGGACTCAACCATTAACCAGCGTCCCCGGGTGGCGGACAGGGGAAAAGGTCAGTGGAACTGCTAGTCAGTCCTCCCTGAAGTCCGAGGAACTCGTGGACCATAAGTGGGGTCGGCAGGAGATGAGCGCCCTGTCGAAATATTGCTTATCTGTCGGAGCTTGCGAGCTCCATGCTAGATTACAACGGCGGCAGGACACGTCCTGTCCGGCAGACCACGATACGGCCCGGGTCAACGTAGTCAGGGAGAGGTTGCGCTGACTCCCGTCTCAGCCAATGGGCTCGTGGACCAAATGTGGGGTCACAGGAGATGAGGGCTTGTTGGGTCAAGTATCGCCGGTCTCACAACGGCAGCAGGATACGTCCCTGGGTGGCGAACCAGGGGAAGGGTCGGTATAGTAGTCCTCCCAACCAAGCCCGAGAGGCTCGTGAACCCCCTCGTCAGGGGTGAGCTCCTGGCGTACTAAGTAGCTCAACCATTCGCCTGAGTAGTCACTGCCTTCCTTTATGTTGCTCTTAAGTTCAGAACTTTGACGTAATCCAGCTGATATACATAAGGGAGACAAAGCAGCCTGTGGTGTCCCAAGGGGTAGCGAAGGGTACAATTGGATGTAGGAAAATGATGAAGGCGAAACTCGATGGCAGCACATGCCTCCTCCTGTCATTCAACAGACGAATCGCTTTCATCAGATTCACATGTCTCCTCAACATATGTACCGGGGAGTTGATTGGAATTTAATTCAGGGATTTCGTGCATAATTAACGAATAAAAATTAATTATAGACCTATATTACCATCCCTTTTAGCCCCGATATTAAAAAATCTCACATCTGAAATATTTCATCTCGTCGAATATCGAAACCGAACCCGCTAATCATGAACTAGGCACGTTACCAACTGAGCTACAAAATTGATGCAAAATAAAAAATGACTGATATTTTTTTATTTAAATATTCTAAATGAGATATTAACAAAATGCAATATTCATTTTTAGAAAATGTCCTTCTAGCCGACAGAAGCTATTCTCGAAGCATTAGTTTCCATATCCATCCATAGTAAATCTGCCCGAGGGCAGGTCCTTCACTGCAATCATAACATTTTCATACTATGCTTGCAGCTTTACTAGGGAATTGTAGGTGTGGTAGCTTCCCGTTGCTTTCCACACCGGTGAAGGATGATGATGATGATGATGATGATGATAATGATAAGGATGATGATGATGATGATGATGATGATAATGATAAGGATGATGATGATGATGATGGCCATATGATTTCGGGGACCGTTTGGGCCTTAAATTTTTCCTGACATTTGTCTTACAAGGGAGGAAAAACCCCGATAAAAACCTCAACCAGAAAGACTGCCCCGACCGGGGATCGAACCCGGGCCCGCTGCGTGACAAGGCAGCACGCTACCTCGAGACCACTGCGGTGGACTGTTTCCATATAATATCCATAATTTGCTAAAACCAGTTTTAATTATTTCACTATAGAAGAATCTACATAAAATTCTTGAACGCAGTTTTCTATTAAAATAAAGATGAATGTTTATTTGGTCCAGGAGCTGCGCATAAGTATCTTACTGTAATATGGAGCACCACTGCATAAATTTGGATTAAAATCCCGTTTCAGATGCAAATTGTTCTCTCTAGTTAACTATTGCCAACCAGTGACTAATGCGGAAGCATCAGTTGTCATATCACTTTCGTCATTAGCTGAAGTAACAATAAAATGATATCACAGGTTGAGGTTATCTAAAAGTATCTCACTTTCACTAAACCCATGGAAATAGAAGAAAGGGGAATTTCTGCTTGGTCTGGTATATTGATAACGTGGAAAACTAACTTCTAATCCTGACTCAGTTTTATAGTTTTTTCTAGTTTTGTTAAGTACAACCAACAGACGGTCTAGAAGTATTAATTTCCAAATCAACTTTGTAAATTGATAATACACATTTTTTGCAATACCCTATTATCTAGAAATTGAAAAAAAAAATATTTTGAATTTATTTTCACGTAAACCCATGGATTAAAGAGAGAAGAATTTGCTCTTCTTCCGGCGGTTATATAACTCAACAGTATAGAGCAATGTATAAGGGACAAGTTTTCTTGGGTAACTTTTTTCGGGTTTTTACCTCGCCAGTAAAAAAAATGTCTGGAATCTTTAAAGTCCCCAAACGTTCGCCAAACATCATTTGGTTATCATAATAATCATTATCTTTTCGCCATGTTTAGTGTGCTGTCTCGGAGGGGCGGTCAAACAAGTAGGAACGTGATGCGTAGTTAAATGTCTCTCCCGACAGATCGTACCACTCTAAGACCCAGATGGTGTGTGGCACGTGAAAATACCTATAAAGCGAGAGATTAAAACTGCGTTAATGGAATAGAATATAGGATCGATGAAAATTTGTAAAAAAAAATTCAAAAATCTTATCCTGAGTACAAACACTCAGTAGATACATCCCTTCAGAATTCATTGAAACTAGATGTGCAATGAAATAAATCTTGCTCTTCTAGATATGAAACAGTAGCATGATCTGAGTCAATTTTCACCCATATTTCCGATTTTAGTGATCTGCTGTAATATTTAGTCCTTTTGGGTGAATTTTGTATTATTAAAATGAATGTGAATTTTTTAAATATCTTGGGTCCATAAGTACATGTTTAGGTACATGTAAAAGAGATGTATAAACTAAAATTGCAATGGCAACAAAATGTAACTAAAACATTACAAGGAATAATTTGAAACAAAAATATTACAAAGGAAACTAAAATAAAAATTTATAAGAGCATAATACAGAATATTTTGACATATGGATGTGAAATTTGGTCTTTGATGGAAATACAAAAGAATAAAATTGGAACAGTTGAATTTGATTATCTTAGAAGAAGCCTACAAAAAAACAAGACAGGATAAAAATAAGAAATTAATTCCTTTGGAGAGAAATGAATGTCACCATATCTGTTGTTAAGAGAATTGAAAATCAAACGCTTAAATGATATGGCCATATACAAAGAATGGAAAATGAAAGATGGCCAAAAAAATATATACCAATGGTCACCCCCTGGAAGAAATAAACGTGGCAGACCTAGATGGAAGTGGAAAACATAGGTCAGAACTGTAATGGATGATAGGAATTTGGAAGAAGGAGATGATAGAAATAAATGGAAACTGAAAACGGCAAACCTATAAGTGGGGGGAAAGCCGAAGAAGAAGAAAATGTAGGTTTACATGAGAATTAGAAATATTGTGTTTCCTGTTAGCACCAGTAGCTGAGCTTTCAATTAAACATTTTGTGAAGCCTTGCTTCATGATGAGAGAAGTTTGTAACTAATTGGAAGTAAGGCGTGAAGTCGCTTTATTGTGGACATGTGCTTCTGTTTATCCAGTATCGGTTAGCCTTACAAGTGTTTAATTTCATAGCAAAGGCGGCTTCACTTTTTAAAGGAATCCAGACCCATACAGAACACACTGATATGCGCTCTGTTTTGATACAACACATCCAAACATGTTATGCTAATAGTTACGAAGGCGTTGTCTTTCCAGTGTCATTTACCGAAGCTTCTGGGAATCAAAAATAACCAACTGTAAGTTTTTTACACGAAGTAAACATCAGTACAACTAAATATGTGATTTCACACATATAAATATATTTTATGATAGAAATGGACAGTTAATGACAAATTAGGGAAATGTTGAATATGTGATTGAATTCTAATTCCTACGAGCAATAATTACAAATAGGAATGAGATGCACAAATAAAATAACTATAGGTTAAATTATGTGCAGATACGTGTTATTATGCATTACCGGGACTCTTGACGTCCCAACTTCTGTCGAAAAAACGTTAAACTCAAAATAAATAAAACTGTTATTTTCCCAGTTATATTATATGGATGTGAAACATGGACTCTTACTTTAAGGGAGGAGAAAATATTACTAGTGTTTGACAATAAACTTCTTGTAAAATTTTTGGACCAAACAGAGATGAACAGACAGACGAACGGAGAAGACAATACAACAGTGAGCTACATGATCGTTATAGGAAACCAGTCTAGAATTAGAACAGTTAAGTCTCGTAGCCTATAATGGGCAGGACATGTGGCAAGAATGGGGAATGAAAGACGAACATAGAAGCTTCATATAGGAAAACCAGAGGTAAAAACGACCAGTTGGTAGACAAAGAATGAGCTGGGAGAATATCATTAACCATGATTTGACGGATTAGATTATACAGGGGATCACTGGAAAACATTACTCAGGATAGGGATGTATGGAGAGCTTGTGTCCGCGCGGACATGAACCTACGGATTCGATAGTGTCTGTGAGGTAGTAAGTTTTTTTTAAGTTTATTCCCCATAAAAATAGAGTAATTGCGATGTAAAGCATTTCAAATTTTCAAAATTAATCTGGAATTAAAAATAAACGATTGTTCCTTCAATAAATACTACAGTTCTACCACGCAAATAGATATTTCCAGAAATAATGTGGAAACCACCACCGCGGATATTTATTTTTTATTGTTTCCAGGGGGGACTGAATATAAATTATATTAAAACAGATCACATGGTAATCGGAGGAAATTCAGAAGACCTGCAAATAAATAATACAGGCCTACTAATTAAATGTGTGGAAGAATTTAAATATCTTGGTTCTATAATAGATAAATCTGGTACTTGTGAAAAAAATATATTATTAACAGAGTAAATTGTGCAAGGAAGGCGATTAGATCCATGAATGGTCTTTTATGGAATAGAAATTTGACCAGAAAAACAAAAACAAAAAAAGAGATTATACAGACAATAATAAAAAAGTATACTAGCATATGGATCAGAATGCTGGACAATAAATGAAGGGATGCAGAAAAGAATCTTGGCGACAGAATTGGATGGATTACGGAGAAGAATGAGAATATCCATGCTACAACATATTATAAATACATATATTAGACTATAAATGGATGCACAAGAAAATGTTATCGATTGGATAACAAAGAGAGCTTTACAGTGGTATAGATTGGATGGTACCAGACAGAAGGAAGAGGGGGAGAAGTAGAAGAGCATGGTATGAGGGAATATATATTGTCATGAAGAAGAGGGGTATGGAAGAAGGACAATGGGAAGATAGGAATTTCTGGAAAGCAGGAATTAAGGGCGAACTGCTGTAAAGTGGAAAGCCTGTATTAAGTATTAAGTAATTGTTTACATGATAACTTAAAAAATTGAAAGTCGGTCACGCAATAACTCCTTAAACTATGAAAATTATCAGAACATCGACTTTATGGTCCGATATTGCTAGTTTACGGAACGTACATTTAGTCTATTTTCTTAATTAAAACATATGCATCAAGTTACGTTGCGAGAAAACAAAACAGAGTTACTAAAGTGATTTTTAAATTATATCTTTCAGGTAAACACCCACTCCTGAGGGTCATATATCGCTTGTCTTTTTTTGTTAATGTCTTTCTCGTTTGATTTCAAGGGCACATACAGTGTTTTGTTGAGGAAATTCGAAAATTGCGGCCGCTAGAGCGATATTTAAATTGTCGCTTCAAGTGAACCCCCACTCCTGATGATTTTTCTGGTTAATGAGGCTTGGTCTTACTTTTTTTAATTGATTGCTACATATAATATACATATGTGGCCTATAGATAATTTTTGGTCAATGTAATTTTTGGTGTTTACTAAATAATACATTTTCAAAAATATTTTCATGCGAATAACTTCAATGGCTACATTATTTGTGAATTTGCTAAAAGTGTAATTTGAAATATTAATTGGTATGCGAATATGAAAAAACCAAAACAAACTTACATGTTACTAGATCATAAGTGAGGACAATTCTAGTTTATTGTATGGTACAGCTAAGAGCGTGTAAATCATAACATAGTTATAAATATAATAGATTACATATTATATTTTTTCATAAATAAAATCAATCTGATTTTTTTTACATTATAAATTATTTACACCGCAGAAAACCTAGATTTTGGAAATGGGATTGTAGTTGTAATTCTTTTCCATTTTCAAATTAATTAAAATGTTGAGAATATTTGAGTAGAACCCCGAGAAAAATCTAAAAATATCGGTATTGCCCACCACCAATACCCCTCCGGAGTCGCCGGGATTCGAATGTGGAATCCAAGTCCGGTCAGGTACGCGCGAGAGATGGTTAACATTACCTTTAGACTGGCAATGTATCGTATAACAAACATTGATTTAATTTATTTAATATTTTTATAAAAAGGGAAAACTAACTGGAAGAAAGTGTTTAAATTTATGTCGAAGTACAACATACGTGGTCTTGTGGTTAGAGCATCTGACTACTTTCATGAGTTCTCTTAAGATACTCGGTCTGATCATAGACATTTCTAAAAGGGAACTATTCATGTGGTCTCCCATAATCTGGAAGTTAGGTTAAGGACTTTCCAAGTGCTTCATTAGGCTTACTTTTATCGCCCATCATAAATCTTTCATTGAAAGCACTATAACATCAGAAATGGGTTAGAATTCGCTAATGCCAGGAGAGAAAGCCATCAATGTTTGTAAAGATAACCTGGCGAAAATAATGAAAAAACTTAGTTATACAGGATTTTGTTTAGAATGCTGTCCACCTCTTGATCTGGATGTTTGTTCTGTAATGTCCTGAGTTGGTTCAAAGTATATTGCTCCTTCTCTATAGGCAACCCGCCCAACTTCCATGGGATGTGTACACAAAAGGAGGGAGAAAGAAGAAGAATTAAAACAGGAAGAGTTAGCAAGATGAATATTAGATTAGATTAGATTTATTTAGCCTGGTGGAGTTAAGGTCATGTGGCCTTCTCTTCCACTCACCAGGACAAACATATATTACATCAGAATATAACAATCTCAATTAACTCTAATATTAAATACTAAATTAAAATTTGATCAAAAAAGATAATATCTATTATATTGCAATCTATAATGCAACCAGTTAATGTTAAAATTAAGACTAAAACTAATAATAAAATGTATACAAGCAAAACATATTAAATTGTCCCTGTCTAATGTGTATAAAAACAAAGGAAAATAATGAGATATACAAAACTAATTTTACGATTATACAATATTTAAAACAAAAGAAAATATTTGTTAATCTTAATATTATTTTCGTAAATAATTAAATTTCTTAATTGTTAAAACAATACGTAGAGCAACAGAAATACATAGCCTGATGATTTGACAATCGGACGCAATGTGACAATGTCGCTTTATTTTTTATAATTTACAATATTCTATTTTTGCAATTTGCAGTATTTTATATTCACTAGCTGCCCGCCATTATTATCAACGTAGATTGCTGATGAATATTGGGAGGCTAGAGAGAAAGTGAGTGTTCCGGGATAGTTTGTATTATCTGTATGTGTATTAATTTAATAGTTCGTTAATTTAGTAGGCCTACTGTTAATTTTGTCAGCTGTTACTTTTTATATGTTATCTGACTGATGATATTTCCATAGCCACAGCTTTAAACATCATCATCATCATCACTCCAAGGATTAGGCAATTGCCCGTTCCGACTTCATATTGCATCAGCCCAACGTCTTCTAGGTCTTCCAACATCACGCCTTCCTCTTGCTTGATAATTTCTGGCTAACAATGGATATCTCTCCTTGCTCATTCCATCCATGTGATCAATCCATTTCTGTCTGTAATTCGTGACTTTATCCAACAAAGGCTGTACTTTCAATTCTTCTCTTATATCCTCATTTCTTATTCTATCAAGTCTTGTACATCCTTTTACTTGTCTTAGGAACCGCATCTCTGCCGTCTGTATTACACACACACACACACACACACAGCTTTAAACAAATAATAAATTCATATTTGTCTTCTTCTTCTTCTTTTTACGTTTCTATAACATAATCCTTTATAGCACTTTTACGTGCACCACACCACCCAGGCCCTTACAGGAGCACGACTGTCGGGAGAGGATTTAAACTGTTAATCACTCGCATACGTTCTTGACCTCACAAGAACATGAAGGGCATCCCTGGATTAGTGATCAGCTCAATGCAAGGGCCACCTTCAAGACAACACGAACATTTAAGACAAGACACATCATTAATTCATATAGCCCTATTCATATTAAATAAGACAATTATAATGGATAATTGTGATGGCCAAATGTTGTTCGGAGACTAGTACTTAGGCCTTAACGTTTCCTGATCTTTGTCTTACTGGTAACGAAAATACCCTAAAAATTTCACCCGGGAATTTTATCTCGACCGAGGAACGAACCCACGCCCTTTGCAACTAAGGCAACAACGTTACAGCTATACCGTAACGGTGGATCAAAAATAATAAAATAAATAGTTGTATTATTTTATTTTTTTTATATCATAAAACATATATTCCTGGCTAAGCTAAGATAACATGTACGATGAGTTGGGAATGGAATTCTAAATTTGCATTTCAATCATAATCATGTATAGTCTTTATCTCTGTATCTGCGTTGGTTCTTAGGATCTGCTGAGCCACGGATTTACTAATGCCTTAGGAAAGATGAGGAATTGTGCGAATAACACAGTATCTTAACCCATTTCCAAATGTGTGTCCACAATGCTGAGGTAGACTGGGAGCCCTTGGTCCCTTTCATACCTCAGAAAAATGTGTTTTGGAAGTCTGAATTGCCATTACGAACGTAAACGGAATATTTGCAAAAATTAAACGACATTTATGTTTATGGTTACTTCTCAGGGACAGGCTTAAATGTCATCTCATATTTTCTTATGATCAACTAAGTAGGCTAGCTTAGAATATTCAGGGGTTAGGCTTGTTAAACATAATTTTACAAAATAATTTAATTTGAAAGTGATTAATATTGGATTTACATAAAAAATTATTTTCAAATAACAGCTATAATATGTTGCAATGAAAAAAATTAAACCACGATTTAAAATATATTCAGAAATTCCATTCAATTAAATCAGTTTAAACTTCGCCACACTCCACCCGGGCCTTACAGTGGCACGATCTGTCGGGAGAGGGATTTTAACTATGAATGACACACATGCTTTATTTGACCACACAAGAACTCCCCGATAGAGACGGTAAAAATAAGTAAAAAAGTTTCATCCTGGAATTAACAGATACTGTGAGAACTTGCGAACTTTGATATGAGTATTTTAACAGTAGCTATACAGAGCACTCCGAGTTCCCTTAATTAGACGCCAGCCCAAAATTTACAGATTTCTCACACCCATAAATACGTAAATCAGTTATGAAAATAAAATGTGGAATAACTTAATTTTAAATATCCTATTTTTACAATAATACAATAATTATTGTTCTACTGAACGATATATTTTAACAGTTTGCATCATTAGCGCCGCAGTTCAAATCTGCAAGTTTAAGGCCGACAATTTTTTACAGAGTCCTCTTATTTCAGGTTTGATATTAGTTTACGTTCCGTTAAAATGTGACACCGAATTCTTGACTTAATTTCCACGTTCAGGATGTTTACGCCCTTAAAAACTCGGTCGAGTACAAGAATTGAGTTTCCATTGGAACAGAGCCACATGCCACCAAAGTATGTTCTCTGCTATAATTTATTACTTATGATACTAGATGGCACTGGCTGTCTCCCTACACCAAAACCACAAAATAGCTTGGCAGGTGGAATATGTTTCTTTTCCGCTATGCCATCAATTTATCGGTTATTGCAGTACAAATGAATCGATATGTATGTTATAGCGAGCCACGAATTATAATTATTTCGATTCTTATTGATTATTTTCCACTACTTTGATTCACATCTCATACTGTAAACTTTTTTTTGTGAGATCTACCGACATATGTTGGTACTATAACCTTCATCGTTTAACCACTTCTTCTTCTTCTTCTTCTTCTTCTTCTTCTTCTTTATCTTCTTCACTTCGCACACTAGGCAAATTGCCTGTTCCGCCTCACAGTTCTTCTGTCCATCTTTTCCAAACTCATCTCTCTCGTTAAACGACGTGATTTTTTTAAAATAGACATATTGTTTCATCAATTAAGTTTCAGACTATCCCATCGTTAACATGGCTGTGTTATTGAAAGTTAAGTTAGGCCATTACGTTGGATCGCATAAGGTTACATTAACAGTGTTATCCAATTCTCTACCCGGTGGAACTCAAGACGACACCGATAGCCATTGAATCAGAATAGCCGACACATTTCTAAGTTGGCAAATCTGTTCTAACTATTATTCATAAATAACTTGGCACATTCCATAATGTTCATAACATTTTCTTCAATGTTTATATCAAGTTTTTTTTAGGTATTTCTATCTGAACGTCTAATGAACTGTTCGGTTTTTTCGTACATTCTTCTGATCAAATGTATATAATTCTTCAGGTCGCTAATAGTATTTTTAACAGTAATTCGTCCGCTTTTTGGTGGTTAATTACTGTACGCAGCCATCTTCTAAACTAATCAATTGTTATTCATCTTTTGTGAACTACTTTTATTATTATTAAAGTTGATGCAGAGATAAAATATAAAGTTGACATTCGACCTTTATTTGAGTGTGTAACTTACTAAAATATTCAGCAAAACGTATAAAAGTGTAATATTCTCTACATACAAAGTGCAGCGCCTTGCAGGCCATTTCCTTGTATGTAGTTCATTATGGGAACAACCTGAATTTATATGCAAATTACATCTTTTGAAGCTTTTCAACCAAACCATGGCATGCTTGGGGCTCCAATATGTCGTCAGGATATGCTTTCTCAAAAGTGAGCCGCAAAATAACAACTCTTTCTTCCTTTCCTTTTTTTAACTTGAATTTACATGTTTTATATCATGTATATATTTTTCCTTTTGCTTTCACTTTCAGTTGCAGTAATTCGTAGAATATTCTTTTAAATATATACCACTTGATTAAAAGACCAGAAAACTCTATACAGGGCTTCTTTTATCTTCCATATGTACACTTCACTTTCCCTCCAACAGGTTCTTGATATTAATTCATATGAGTTTTATTCTTTTTTCTCATGCGAGGTTTTATTTTCTGTAAGCATAAGTTGCATATCTCCATTATTTATATTATTTACGATAGACAAAACTGGAGATATTGAAAAAAGTGAAGCATTGCTCTGTTCATATCAACGAAAAAGAAAATAAATTATAATATTTTGTTACGAAATAACTAAATAAAAACATCTAATTATACGAAAACATTCATTTGATGAAATATACTAAGATGTCAATTCCTTTTTACTAACATTTATACATTAAACTGGCTACGACTTTATATTATCCGGTTAAAATGCAACAACTTTTTAGTGACTTCCATTTAATGTTACTAATGGAAAATTCAGACAAGTAGCTTCATTAGCTACAGGAGTTAATAAAGCAAATGTATTCATTTAAAATATGCAAGTATTATCATTTTGAGTTAGACGATTACTTTCGGGTCATTATTTCAGATGAATTAAGGACTTAGTCTACCATTCAGAAGCATGCAATCATTATATTAAAAGATTCCGGGCTTTGTGGCCGTGGTCTGTTACTGGTGTTTCTTCCAGACGTTTCTCCCTCAACTGCGGAGGACACCTTCAATGGCGAATGCTTCTACGTGATGTTCTCCTCTCGCCGTAGACTCTACTGTGAATGAGTCGAGTCTACGACAAGGAAACACCATCTACAGTAGAAGCACTCCCCACTGAAGATGTCCTCCGCAGGGACGGAGAAACGTCTGGAAGAAACAACAGTTATAGACCACGGCCACATAGCCCGGAATCTTTTAATATTATGATTACCGGCCGTGAAAGCCTGCATTCCATATACATTCATTACATTTTAAAACACAACATATTTATATAAGATGATTGTATTGAAATATTTATTCATAAAGGAAACTTGCCCCTACTTTGTTGGCATTGGACTTACGTCCTTATTTTGTGTGAAAGTTTTAAATACACCGATATTAACATCACACCCAGTATTGTTTCATTCCGAGCATAAATATTATGGCTTTAAAAAGACATTTTCATTTGATTTTCGCATGGGGCGACCCAATGAATGCTTTTCGTGCGGGGATATTTCAATACTGCCTTAGGAATCCTAGATGGGTTAATTTTTCTTTTGATCTCATTTGATGTAGCCATCTGTTCGCGCTTAAATCTCATTTCGCAGGTTCTTAATCTGGTTACATCTTTCTTTTAAAGAGTCCGTACTTCTCTTCCATAACACAACACAGGTTTCGCCTTATCTTACATAAACGAATAGACGTTCAATTGTGTACCAATGCTAGAGTCCAAACACTGTTAAAGTTATCCAGAAATTGTTGAATTAAATAAATGTTCTCTGGTATGTCTAATTTTTGGACAAAAGGTAATTTACAGTCTAAATAAAGAAATACGTTAAGCCATTATAATATTTTGTTCTTCAAACATATCTTGCTTGGCACTGGATATTTACCATAAAAGTTCATTGTTGTTTATTTTCTGTGTAGGTGTTTCTATTGAACACATCTGATTGGTACAACATTACTGGCAACCAGTTTGTGGGAAATTCTATTACTTTCAAGTCTAATAAAAGCAAAAACTTCGGTATTAAAATAACATTTCAAAATCTGTATACGCCTATATATCTATAACAACATGTATATTTTAAGTGTAGTGTTTAATAAAAATAAATAATAGTTTTAAAAAACTAAAAGAACACGCTTTATTAGAAAACTAAAAAATGAAAAATAATTTTAATTTCCAATACGCTTGGGATAAAATAAAGTGGTCAACAAAAAAAATCATCTCCAACACTTATAGAATAAAATTAGAGTTACCAACAAAAAGAAAATAATTTTACCATCAAAAGCGTGGGGTGCTCTGTATCAATTAATATATTTGATAATAAACAGATATTGGTAAAAGTAAGCTCTCTAAGAAGAAAATGTAAAAAGTCATAAAAATCACCCCACGCTTGTGATGGTAAAATTTTTCTTTTTGTTGATAACTCTAATTTTATTCTATATGTGTTGGAGATGATTTTTTGTTGACCACTTTATTTTATCCCAATCGTATGGGAAATTAAAATTATTTTTCATTTTTTAGTTTTCTAATAAAGCGTGTTATTTTAGTTTTTTAAAAACTATTATTTATTTTTTATTTTTTAGTTTAATTATTTTACAGAACAAGATAAAAATGTAAATATCTTTAAATTAGATACTATGGTAGTATGAACTAAAAGTAATAAATACTCTTCTATTAAAAAAAACCCTCCCAGCCGGATTTGAACCAGCGACGTATGGATTACTGAAATTATATACCACTAAGAGTTCACTGCTCTACCAACTGAGCTCTTAGAACGATTGACTAAAAACTCGACAAGTCCGCAACCTATTATACCAGTTTTCATTTTTTGATTTTCGCATGAGTCTGGCCAGGATTTTAGAAACAAATATGAAATTATTGTATTGTAACGGGTCCTCTACACGTATAAAAAGTTTCAAGTCGATCCAATGTTTCTATGTAGGTGAATGAAAATCGCGTTGAAAGATTCCGTTACAGTGATACAAAAACCCCTTTTTTGATTTTCTGATGATTATGACCAGGATTGTAGAAAATAAATATGAAATTATTGTATTGTCACAGGTCCTCTACAAGTATACAAAGTTTCAAGTCGATCCAATGTTTCTAAGTGGGTGAAAATCGCGTTGAAAGATTCCGTTACATTGATACAAAAACACTTTTTTTTTTATTTTCTGATGATTATGGCCAGGATTTTAGAAAATAAATATGAAATTATTGTATTGTCACGGGTCCTCTACAAGTATACAAAGTTTCAAGTCGACCCGATGATTTTAAGTGGGTGAAAATCGCGTTGAAAGATTCTGTTACATAGATAGATAGATAGATACAGGTCAAGCTAATATAAAGCGTGTAATAAGGATTATTATTGTAAACCCGCCAAAGCGTGTCCCAAACCAGGTTAAAAAAGGGTGAACAAAAACTTATGTCGATGGAAATGGATTTCTTGAGGTGAGCAGCAAGATGTTCAAAATTAGAAAAGATAAATACTGTCATAAGAGAAAAAATGAATATTAGATATTCAATAGTATATTATATAAGATATGATCAATTAAATTGGTATGGGCACGTACAACGAATGCAAGAAGAAAGGTTACCCAGGAAAACATTGGAATGGTGTCCACCTGGAAGAAGAAGGAAAGGAAGACCTCGAAACCCGTGGATGCAATAAATAAAAACAGGAATGAGAACAAGAGAGCTGGAGGACATGGAGTGGATGGATAGAGACGAATGAAGAAGAAAAATAAAATTTTATGCACAGAAAGATATGTAAACATTAAAAATCTGTATATAAATAAAATTGTTATTGTATGCAGATTTAGAGCTTCAAACTATAATATTGCCACTGATTTTCTAAGTGACATTTTTATTATCTTAAAGGTTGATTTCATAATATTTAAAAAAAAATTGTTAATAATCTCATATTTCGCTGTGCAAAATTAGAGAGTTCCCTATATGTTCTAATAAACAGAGAATTTTAGTGATGTATGTGGTAGCATAATGTTTTGTAACACCTTGTAAGTGAGAAAGAAGAAGCGTCAGGTGCGGAATATTAAGATAGTTGTGGTGACAGCCTGAGAACATAATTCCAGAAGAAAAATAAACAAGGCTATGAAATCCTGGTGGCTATATTTCAAATGAGCGTGTTTCTGTGCCTCACAGGGGGTGCTTCAAAGTTATATCACCTGTCACAGACCATTACATCCCTCGCGCATTACACATTATTGACAATCTACCAGAACGCTTCCTCCACATCAAATTTTCTTTTCTTTATCAAATGTGGCACAAGCAGTTGAGAATTATGACGTTTCTCCTTTGAACTGAAAAATAGACGTTGGACTCGTAACATAAAATTCTTTTCACAAGTAACCTCACAGATTTCTAACATAGAATGCCGCTATTCAAAATTACGACAGTGAATTTGAGAATTCTGTTACATGTTTTTTTCTCTTTCTTTCTCTCTCTCTCTCTGTCTGAACATTTTTCCATTCTTTGTTTAAAGTCGAACTAATCAACCGTTTATACGGTCTTATATTTCAACAATTCTACTTCCTTAAACACATGTTCTTCTTTCATTTCATTCTATTTTTATCATCTTAAGGTTAATGTTCATATCTATTTCTAAAATGTCTCCCTGCATCGATGATTGGCTTCAGTCAAATGATACTCCTACCAATAATTAAAAAAATAAGTATGATGTGACAATTACTTGTTGCTATATGACAATAAAATTCTAAATCACATAAAACGAATTTAACAAAAGATGAAATGCAGATTTAATTACTATTTCTATTGATTTAAATTATATCGTAAGGTTTAGATAGAATTCGTGGCTGTTCCGTGGCGCAGGTGGTTGGACACTCTCCTTGTATATTTGGGTCCCGATTTCGCGACACTGTCATTCCATGTGAAGTTTGTGGTGGAGAATCAGATTCAGGACATAGTTTTCTCGTGATTTCTCCCATTTTCCCTGACAAATACTTCATTCCACCACTTCTCGATACTCATGACACATAATATTTGGTTTCATTTGATTTAATTTGTTCCTGTAACGGCATGCTCCCTCATGTCATCCCTCGACCTGAAATTACGCTGAACATGAGTAAAGGGTTTCCGTAAGAAATACTACTTCTAGGGACAATTTAAGTCCCGAATTTTGACATAAGTATTTAAACTCTGTGTGGGTTCTACGACTACTACCCAATTCACCCATTAATTATTTTAATCAATATTAATTTTCATAAACAAATAATAGAGAAGTGAAGAGAATTCAACTTAGAGACGCACATCCTCTTTATAGATTATAAGAAGGCCTTTGATAAAGTGTCTAGACCAACATTATGGAACATATTAAGTGAAAAATGAATTCCACTACACTTGATAGCAGTAATTAAGAAAATGTATGAGAAAACAAAAATAAAAATAAATCAAAGGGAACCAATACATATAAGAGGAGGAGTTAGACAAGGTTGTCCACTATCAACCACGCTTTTTAACATTTATTTCGACGACATGATAAGATCATGGAAGCAAATGACGACTGGGGGAATTAACTTAGGAAATATAGTAATAAAAACAGTAGCCTTTGCAGATGACCAGGTTTTAATAGCAAAAACAGAGGACGAACTACAAAGAATGCTATATAAACTAAATAAAATATCAAAAATTTACAACATGGAAATATCCTCACAAACATAAAAAACAATGGTGTTCAAGGGATGCTCATCCAGTTCGGACAAAGATAATATTATAAAATAAACCAATAGAACAAGTAGTAACATATAACTTCCTAGGTTGCGAAATGTCATACACAGCAGAAACAGATATAAATAACAAAATAAATAAGTTTAATTATATAACAGGTACACTAAAAAGAACTTTGAAAAATAAAGCCAGGAAAGACTCTATAATGAAATTATACAAGACAATGGCAGTGCCTATTATCACTTATGGATCCGAAACATGGACAGTGACAACACAACAATCTGCCAGGATAAAAGCTGCTGAAATGAGATTCCTCAGACCAATAGCAGGATATCAAAGAACAGACAAAAACATAACACAGAAATAAGACAACAACTAAAAATAGAGGAATTAAACACAACAATAGTGAAATACAGAACAAACTGAAAAGAACACTTGGCAAGGATGACTGAGAATATAATACCAAAAGCAGCATACAACTATTCACAACGAGGAAGAAGAAGTTTGGGAAGACCTAGGAAAATATGGAAATAGCAGCAATTTGGAGCCGGAACAGGCTAGTAAATAAGCCTAAATCGTGAAGAAGAAGAAGAAGATTAATTTTCATAGAAATGTTCAGTGCAGGTTCATAAATTCAATTTTTCTTATGAACAACCATAAGAGGCTTATAGTTGATTTAAAATTTCATGGTAGCCTATATTTAATCAAATTCCTCTTCTTCTCTATCTCTCTAAGCCCTATAAGATAATTTGTTTCCTCAATGGACCTTCTACAGATGTTCCTATCCTATAATGTCTGTGCCTAATCCCATGTTCTTCCTATCACCAGATTCTAATGCACATAATCTCACCGTCTGTTTTTAGGTTTCTCTCTCTCTAGGTCTACTTCATTGTGTAAGTGAAAAATACTTGTTTCACCTTTCATTCTGTTAACATGATCAATACAATTTAATATTCCTGTATCTTCAAATTCCGTAATGTATCGACGTCTCCAATTATCATATAATTAAATTAATTTATAATATACATTATTACTTATATAAATTACACAATTTAAAGTACTTCTTGGCTACATTAATAATAATAATAATTATTATTATTATTATTATTAATATTATCCTGATATCAGTTGATCATCTATAAATCACAGTTTAAGTTAATGTAATTCAAAGTATTTATGTATCGATATTTTATTACTCTTTTTTCTTTCTTTCTTTCTTTCTTTCTTTCTTGCTTTTCTGTCCTTGGAGTCCTTCTTTCTTCCTTTCTTTCTTTCTTTCTTTCTTTCTTTCTTTTTTTTTACCTCAGTTTAACACTACCTGTCGGGAGATAATTTAAAATTCTGAATATCACATGTATTTTCATGAGCACAAAAGGGCATGGAAGGTCTGCGCGTATGAGTGATGAGCTCTGCCACCTCCGAGACAACATGAACATTTAAGACAAGTCACGCAATTCACTCATGTTAGTATTAAACAAGGCCAATATAATGTTGGCTATATGATGTTCGGGGACGATTTGGCCTTGACGTTTCCTGACATTTTCCTTACAGCTGAGAAAAAACTCGAAAAATCTCATTCAAAAATTTTATCCCGACAGGGAAACGAACTGAAGTCCGCTCTGTACGAGACAGCGACGCTATCCCAACGCTTGACACTTTGAATATGTAGTTAAATAAAATGACAATATTGAAAACTAACTTATGCCGGTACGGTGGATGCATGGACAACGCGCGGTTGCCCCGACCGGGATCTCAGGTTTGAATCGTGCCGGTTTATTATAGGGCAAACCGAGATTTTTCGGGGTTTTCTCGTGGTTTCCCTGTTTCCCGAATTTCAACCCACCAACACTCTCCACTCCTCCTCTTTCCCCATCATGTCATTTCATTTCCATTCATTTCATATCGCCTTTCATCTCATCTCATGTTAGGTAATAAACATTCCGGTTTATCAAACCACAGGTTGGTTATCTAATGCAGGCCATGAATCCGAGCCTGTGTGTCAACTTAGGGCAAAACGCTGCCAAAAGGTGGGTTGTAGCCCCCCTCCAGGCCTTGGGGCCAGCCCAAATAAATGGCGGTATAATTGATGTGTGTGCATGTGTGATGTTTGTCGAACCAGGAACACCATGTTAAAATGTTATCGTTTCCTCTATTTTATTTGAAATTGTATTATTTAGTACGTTATTTGTTCTGTAGGCAATTTTTATGTAATTATCATTTTTTTGAGAATTTGTGCTAGCTTTTGTGTTTCTGTACCTGTATTATGTTAATGATACCCACTTATTATCACGTTTATCATTTTCCCTACTTAATTGTGTTATGTTTGTTTGTTTTTTTCTATTGTTTCATAATTAATTTATTAATCATTTCTTCATTATATCCAATTTTATAAGCCAGAAGTTTTATATAATTTGGTTCCTTATTATAAGTTTCTTGGGCAAATGGTAATTTCATCATTCTGTTGATTAAGCTGATAAAAGTGCTATTTTGTTGTTGTGGAGGATGTCCGGATGTTTTATGTGTTGCTTGTAGGTTTTCTATATATGCCGATGCCCAAACTATTGCTATATAATTTTTTTGTTAGGGTAAGGTGTAGGTAATGTATTGAATTGTTATTTTCCGTTTCCGATGTGAATTTTATTTTTTCATGCATCCTATTTAGTTCTATTAAAATATCTTTCTCTATTGAATG
This sequence comes from Diploptera punctata, assembly GCA_030220185.1. Classification (NCBI taxonomy): domain Eukaryota; kingdom Metazoa; phylum Arthropoda; class Insecta; order Blattodea; family Blaberidae; genus Diploptera; species Diploptera punctata. Next base: position 1,156,463 of record JASPKZ010009811.1, on the reverse strand, counting down.
TTAAAAATCTTGAGGAACGCCATAACAGACTACATATCACTGTAGGGTAGATTTCCTCTCATTGAATATATATATAAGGTGTATTAGAGTCTTAAACCTCTAACCCGTCTCTACTAATCTAAATACTAAATTATAATCAGCAGTACAATTTAGAGCATTCCGTGGCTATATTAATAATAAATATTATTCCTCCGATATCAGTTGATGAGGTATGAACCTCAGTTTTATGTAATGTAATCCGAAGTATGTATATTATTATCTACGTGTGTGTGTGTTTATCGATCACTTTGATCTAAGATTAAATTCTCTTTTTTTTTCATTTATATCATCATCATCATCATAGTACATTCACGAATTTAGGCCATTTGTTGACCTGTTTCGGCCTCAAGAGAAACACCATAAAGTGGAAAAAAAATAAAAATAAAATAAATAAATAAATAAAGTGGACACAAAAAAATATATTGGTAAAACATTGATGGAATCTGTTGCAATGTATGGAAGTGAGGTATGGACAATCAATAAGTACTACAAGAATAGACTAATAGCTCTAGAAATGGATTATTTACGGAAAGTGCCAGAAAGTCTAGATTAGAACATGTCACAAATAGGAAATTAGAAACATAATGGAAGCAGAAGAAAGCATAATTGAAAGAATTGAGGAGAAGGAATTAAAGTGGTTAGGACATGTCTTAAGAATGGAAGATGAGCGATGGCCAAAGCAACTATATGAATGGCATCCGAACAGAAAGAAGAAAAGAGGGAGACCAAGGTTAACATGGAAGGAAAACATGAAGACAGTAATGCAAGCTAGAGGGCTAAGCATCGAAGATGCCCAAGACCGTAGGCTTTGGAGATTTGGCACGGAAAGACGGCAGCAGCTGTAAAAACCCGAAGATAGGTAGATATAAAGTGGTATAATGAATGATTTGATGGAGCATATTTAATTATGTAGTTATTGAATGTTTGTTGAAAGCCCATAAGAAGTGATAGAGAATATTCGCACACATGTATATTCAATAAGACATGGCATGACCAGTGGTTATTAAACTCCTATCTCATTGGTCATAAAATTAATATGGCAATAAAAACGGTTGTCACCTCAGCTAAACAACTTATTTTGTATTATCACTAGTGCGCATGTGTATTATCACTAGTGTGCATGCTGACGCTCTATATATGGAGTTGAAAATGAGAATTCAAAATTGTTACAGCTACATGCATTGAATACTAATATTGAACCCGCATACTTTGAATTCGAAGATATGAGACTTAGTTGATATTCTGAATGAGTAAAATATAGACAATTAGGTCATTATAGTAAAGGAATTTTATTTTCTGCTCTCTCTATAATTTGCAAACCTGTCATTGTCGTTTTAAATGAGATTTATATGCAATCTTGGGAGAGAAAGATTTATTGCAAGAGATATTTTTACCTCTACCAATAGAGTGACCCGAATCTTCCAAAACACAAACATATATATATATATATATATATATATATATATCCCTACTTACTGGTATAAGATTAATATATATATATATATATATATATATATATATATATACTAGCTGGCCCGGCGAACCTCGTATCGCCTTTAAATATTTTTACGTTAATTTTTCCGATGTTTTAATAGTTATTTGCTATTCGGGGCGGAAACAAATCCAACAAATCAAAGATCATAAAAATCGGTCCAGCCGTTCTTGAGTTATAAATAGTGTAACTAATCCGACTTTGTTTTATATATATATAGAGGTCCAGGCCACGCGTTCCTGTGGCTAAGGTATACGTTAAATTATGTTGTAGTAAACTAAGTGAGAAATCTAAATCAGAAAGTTTTTGTTTTACACAATTTTTTAGTTCTGGTACGTTAACTACACCCGGTATAAATATGGGTGGTGGTTTATGTGGAAGTGGTTTTGTTGATTAAGATGAATTTATGTTGTCTGCATTCTCAGTATCATCCATAAGTGTATCATAAGGATTATATACATTTATTGATGGAATATTTTGAGGAGGCTTGCTGATTTCATTATACTTTCGTTTTTTTCTACGAACTTGTTGGCAGTTTGGATTCCCATCATCATCAAGAAGTCTCTGTATAGTAATACCATCTTGTGATATATTATGGTCATCTTGTTTTTCATTTAATTGAGGCATGGAGATTGTTTCTGTAATAGTAGGCATATTATTATAACTAACAGACTTACTTACAATTCTGTTATTCCGTTCCTTAGGACCTTCATATGTTTAAATTGGCATTCTTCTTAAATATAAGATTTATGTCACATTAGGCCTATACCAATTTGCGGAAATTCACTTGATATCTTATCATTCATTAGAACTGATTCGCCATATTGTTCAATGTCTCTTCTCGGTCCAGTAAAATTTAAATTAAGTTGCTGTCCTTCAGCCAGATTACTTAAAACTAATACTTACACACGAAATTAATATAATTAATAAAATATATTGAAAATAAAATAAACACAAACACACTTAAATTATGAAATAATCATTGTTTGTAATTCAATTGAAATTCGCGGTTGCAACAAAAAGCACAGCCACCTGGTTAAATAATAAACCAATTACCTTGCACAGCCATCTGTTAGAATCGTATGGAACTCGCAGATAATTATAACTCTTTGTTAAATAATAAACAAATAATTTGCAATAAAAATAATGCGACTATAAATTTAGTTATGAACTTCCCTAAGTCTCAAGTTGGATCAAACTGCACACAGTGTGCAAAATTTTATTAAAATCGGTTCAGTAGTTTAGGATTCCATCGCGGACAAACAACGTAACTCGTAATTTTTATATATTAAGATATATTAACTCACTGACTCTATCAAACCCATACGTTCATAGCCGCGCAAATATAAGCTCCCCATACATCCCTATCCTGAGCTAAAGGTTTCCAATCATCCCCTGTATAATCTACTTCCCTCAAATCATGGATAATGTTATTCTCCCACCTCATTCTTGGTCTACTAGCTGGCCGTTTTCCCTCTATATAAAGGAAATTTGAATAGATATTTATGAGAAATTTTAATCGTAAAAAAATATTGAGTAACTCTTAAAGTACAAGTCATATTGCGATACCTTCACTGAATAGTTTTTTTAGCTTCGCCGCCATGGCACAGTCTATAGAATACCTAATTTCCACTCAAGAGTTCCGGATTTGATTGCCGGCACATTAGACTTTTTAAATTTCCGTCTTGGCTCTAGATGTGTCTCTAGTACAGTCCGCAGATCAGAAAAAAGCAAGTGCGGAATGAGGCAAGCAGGGGAAATATAAGCGTCACAATAACAAACACATAGCCTATGTTACGCATCTGCGGGGTATATTTTGGGCGTATTCTGCTGAGGATTGTGCATCAAACTCGAAAATAGCACGTCCGCTGAAAGGTTTAGTTAGTAAAATCCCACTTAATGTATTATGATCCGAAAGAAATTCCTGGTGATTGCTTTCTTTCAATCTTGCGGACTGTATGTGCTGCGGTGGATCTGCTGACAGAAAAGCCCGCCACTGCGTTTTACATACTACTTGCTCCAAGACAATAGGCAAACTGCCCAAGAAATTAGCTCGAAAATCGCTTGAGCATGTGCGAGTAAAAGTAGAGAAAGGTAAACATATAAATAAAATAATGGATACTCTTTTAGTATATTAATAATATTCACGTTATTTATTATATACGAGGGGGTTCTATAAGCAATGCAGCTCATTTTGTTTCTTAAATCAGGTTGGTTTTATTCAGGATTCAAATACGCCATATTATTCCCTTGTCTTTTGGCTAGAAAACCTTATTTTTCTACATAATCTCTGTTCAATGCTACGGCCTTACGCCATCTTAAAAGAGAAGGCCTGTATGCCTGCATGGTACCACTTTTGTGGCCTATGTCGGAACCAACATCTTGCTGCATCAATAATATTCCCATCATCCTTGTAATTCTTCCCTCGGAGTACATCCTCCATTGGGTCAAACAAAAGGTGCGAGATCCGAGCTGTAGGATGGATGAGGAAGAACAGCCCAATTAAGTTTTGTGAGCTACTTTCGGGTGTGGAGACTTGTGTGAATCCTTTGCGTTATCACGGAGAATGAGAAGTTCGTTTGCATTTTTGTGGCGTCGAACGCGCTGAACAGTTTCTTCAGTTTCCTTAGAGTAATACAATACGTTTCAGAGTAGATCGTTCCATCATTAGGGAGAACATCGAACAGAATAACAGCTGTGTGTGGCCTGGAGATCAGACAGGTTTGCTCGACCTTGTGATGATGACAGACGTCTCGCCGAGCTTATGTACACTGACAGGTCTCTATAGACAATCTTCAAACGCCTCTGGATGTCTGTAATGCTCAGGTTTTCTTCCCAAGGAAACTCAATAACTAATCTCTGTTTGAAACGCACTTCCGTTACAGACACAATTTTGAAGGCTAGTTATAGCGCATCCACCTATCGGAAATCAAACTGCATGAGATGAACCGGGAATATTTAAAGATGCCCCAAACAATACCCTACTTTTTTGAACCAAGATTGGCCGGAAAACATAGTGCGTTGCATTACTTACTGAATCCTTCTCGTGATTCCTCAACTCGTGTCCAACTCAGGGTCGGGTCGAGGGATGAGATGAGATAAAACCCGTATATTTATAGAGGTGTATGAGCGACAAGAGTACACGTGACTCACCGTCACAGAGGCGGATGAACTAAATGAAACGAAATGAATTTGTGGCAGTGGAAAAACGTGAGAAACCCCAAGAAAACCTGTCTAAGCTCCATTTCGTCCACCACGAAATCCGCATGGAGTGACCGAGACTTAATATCGAGACCGCAGCGGTGAGAGGCGAGCGTCTAACCGCTTGCGCCACGAGCCTCCTCATGTTATTCATACACCTTTATATGTTTCTCTGCTTTGAATATATCACACGTAAGCCTGGTAATATTCATAGCCTCTGGTTCCGAAGACCGCGGGTTCAAATCTGGGGTCGATGGATTCTTTAAAAATAAAAAAATCGAGAAACATGTCATCCGGGAAGTATTTAAACTTTAGGTCCCGAGCCAGACAATTTTCGAGCTCGTAAAAGAACCCCATGCCCAGAATTGAATTGCGATTCTATTGGTCTGAATTGCAAAGCGCATCGTTATATAAAATGCTTACTCACCAATACTTACTTATTTTTATTCCGCTTTTTTTACAACCGGAATATAGTATTATCAAATTTTAAAACTTTTTTTCTTAAAACCTTTATTATTTCATATTTAATTGTAATTAATTTTTCCGTCAATCAATGACTATTATATCTGATTTTAGAGCTAATATACGTTACCGTTAATAAAATTATAATTATGCAAAGTTTTTTGTCAGAAAATATTTTATATTAAACTTAAAAATTAATAAACAATAACAAAATTAAATAAAACATGTTTAATTAAAATTATTTCCCATAAAACTAGATATTCTTGCCATTTAACATTTCACCACAAACGAAATATTATTAATATTTTTAAAACAATTAATTAATTAATTAATTAACTCCAAGAAAATCGATATGATTACTCATAATATTTATGTAAATATATATCCTCCGCTTATCTAATAGCGGTTTGGTTTTTTTCTACGCCGTTTTAATGTCCTTCTTTCATTCCCTGTATGAGCAACTGTCCTGCCCATCACCTCTATGAGACTTATTTGCTCTTACTACAGCTGGTGTCCCATAGGCCTAAATATCATGTAGTTCACTATTAGGCTACGTAGTTTTCTCCATTCTTATTTTTTGTCAGTCTTAAATCCAAAAAGCTTTCTAAGCTCTTTGTTCTAAAATTCTCGTAATCATTTATCCATTTTTAAAACAAGACATCATATTTCGCACCCATGTACTATAACTGGAACAATTGAAGTTTTATATATTGTTTATTAGTTTTTTTAAGATGGCAGGAGTCCCTGTACTGTATATTAGCATGCTGATAGTTTAAAGGCAAAGGTATTCAATTACTGCATAATTACCCAGTTACACGTCACGTTCGGAATTTAAAATAATTTGTTGTAATTACAATTGTAATTACAATTCTATCGTAAATGAATTGTATTGTTTTTTTAAATACCACGTCTCATCTTTTTTTTTCAGCTCCGTTATCTTTACAATGTAACATCTAGATGTTGTTCCTTTCTAAAAGAACAAAGTGAAAAAAAAAACACTACAAAGACTGTCGTTGAGTTCTACAGCCAAAAGAAATTTTAATCTTCTTATTTCCCCTTCATCCCGAATCCCGTTTCATTTATTTCCTTCCCTTGTATACTTGCTTTATTAAAGAGAGTTGAGTAGACGTTTAGCCTTTCCTTTTATTTTTTTATCTTTACAAAAACTTGTTACCAGAATTATTTTTTTCATAATATCATATATTTTATTTTATTTAAAAGACAACTGTGAATGTATTTTATTAAACTACGTCACTTATTTAATAACATGTATGAATTAATATTAAGAAAATGACTTTTTAACGGTTGAAATAATTTATTTTTCGTAATATTAGTGTTTTATGTGTATTAACCATGATTTGAGAGAAGTAGATTATACAGGGGATGATTGGAAAAAAATTAGCTCACAATAGGGATATATGGAGATCTTATGTCCGCGCGGCTATGAACCTAGGGGTTCCATAGTGCCAGTGAGTTAGCTAATGATGTGTTGTGTACTTCTATAGTGAATTAAATAAATTAATTGGTTAGGGTATTAAGTAAATAACAAATATTTATATTATCCAGTTGATTACATCTCTGTTAAAAATCCTTAACTCTCAACAGATCTGAAATAACAAACCATTAAAGTATAACGGTATTGTTTAAATCTTGATACATTAACTTTTCGTCCAAACTTTGAACATTTTGCTGGATATAAATACAATTTATGTTTTAATTCAATATTATCCTCAACCCAAGTTCCTAAATACTTTTTATCGAATTCCGAAGGAATGTATGTAACATTGAGGTTGTTATCGTAAAAATATTTTTTTTATTTCACAAATCATTATCGATCATACTTATTGGATACCGAAAATGATATATATGTATATATACATACATATAAATAATCACAGCAAAGTGTTTGAATTTCATTCGTGGGCGAATGCACTTTAGCAGATCCAAAAATCGGTAAAATTAGTGAGAATTGCAAAACATCAAAAGTGCTTCCTTAACTAACTAACTCACTGGCACTATCGAACCCGTAGGTTCATGGCCGCGCGGACATAAGCTCTCTATATATCCCTATCCTGAGCCAAAGTTTTCCAATCATCCCCTGTATAATCTACTTCCCTCAAATCATAGTTAATGTTATTCTCCCACCTCATTCTTGGTCTACCAACTGGACGTTTTCCCTTTGGGACCAAATTTAGTTGAAATGTACTGTTTTTTTTTGTTCAGCCATATATGATAAATTGGGCCTGAAAGAGTTAAGGTAAAAAATGTTCCATAATTACTTTCTTGTCTATTGTTTATTTTAGAAAATATTACTTCCTATTTTTATATAATATGGTTAACTACTCGTAATTTTGTTCAATGTAATCCAAAGTGAATGTAATTATTCTGGCAAGAAACTTGGAACATGCATTTTTTTCGTTTGAAAAGGAAGTTAAAAGGCGTCCATCCTATGTTATAGAGATGTGTGGAACTTTATAAAATTCTTAATATGAAGAATAATTGACAAATTCACAATTTATGATGATATTTTTCCAACATTTCTTTATCGTAATAGATACGCCTGCTCTTGCTCTACTACGTTTTGGCACAATGGTTTGGGCATATATTTACAACGAAGACGGATGGATAGCAAATGGGAGAAACAGGAAATGAAGACCAAATGGAAACTGGATAAATAAGTCTAGAAGAGTTATGGAACTGAAAGGCCTACAAGACACAGATGCATTGGATAGCGAACAATGGAAAATGAAGATAGTGAACATTTTATGTAGGGCCTACTGTTTTTAACTTTGTTTGATTGAGGAAAAACTGTAGCGTTGCTGTAAAGCGTCAAAAAAATAATAATGAAAAAAATTCTGATAATGATATTACTTCTTTATGCTAATATAGTCTCCCTTCAAACATAACCTTCGATGATTTTAGTCCTTCGAAACAAACTTCTTCGTGTCCTTTTTTTTTTAACATTTCCTGAAAAATGATGGATTATTGTAGCTTTGACTAAATTAATGATTTAGTTGTAAAAGAACGATTATTTTTATAGACAATTATTTATGAGTATTTCAAAAGTATATGGGATAAACGTGACAAAAACGTATGTTATTATTATTACAGACTATTTTACTAATTACAGCATCGGTCTGTGCGTTAATGGTTACCGTGCCAGCCTCTTGTCCCGACGTTCGCGGGTTCATACCTGGAAGAGATCCATCCATTTTTAGTAGGCTGAAATCCTCCGAAACTGAAGCAAACCATGGGTCTCGTATCGTAGATTAAGCACTCATTAAAAACCTCAAATCTAAAATAATATGGATCTGAGCAAACGTCGTCTGCAGTTCCACGTCCATCTCTAAATTGTGACGCTATAATGAACTGAGTTGTTAAAGAGCATCGTTAAAAAATACTACTGATACTGCTACTACAATAATAATGCACGTAATTCATTGTAAATAACAAGTGATAATTGTGTGCAGTCAGATAATTGTAAAGTACAAGAGTACTTGAAGGTGAACGTAGCGGTAGACAAGTTGCAGTTGCAAATTACTGTCTTGAGTCACGACAATGTTGAGCCACGTGCCTCACGTCATTTTTTCACAGTTCTCTCAATCTCACACTTCTTCAACTGTCTCAAGCTAAAACTGAAATTCCATACTAGATTTCGGCTGTTAATATCACAAAGAGTAATTCCAATTTTGACTAAAGTAAATGCATATGCAGGAGAGGATCGTTTATTTCAGGAATTAATCGAGCAATAAATAATAATAATAATAATAATAATAATAATAATAATAATAATAATAAAGACCATCCGCACATTCTTGTGGTCAGAGCTTCTGACTACAGTTCATGAGATCTCTGGTTCGATTCACGACCAGACCACAGGACTTTTCCCTTAAAGAAAATTATTCCTTTGGTCACCTATTGCCTCGAATTTAGGTTAGGTTTAAGGACTCTCCTGATACTTCATTATCAGTTATCACCCATCATATCATCGAGGTAAAGTGCCTTCCAGGACCAATCTCAGAAGTATATTACAATTCTGCCAATTCCAGGAGTGAATGCCAGAAATATCGTAAGACAACCCGGTGTTTTTTACAAAATAATAATAATAATAATAATAATAATAATAATAATAATAATATATTCGTGAATATGTTATGATTTAATTATTGTACTATTAGGCCCGGAGCACGTCATAGCGTAGTGATTAAAGAAATATGCTGCATACAAGTCGCGGGTTCGATTCCGATGGGATCTTGAATTTTAAAAAGGCTTAAACGTTCACTACGCCAACTCAGGCTGTAATTGAAATGAGCATCAGACGCACGTTCAGGATAAAAGTGGCCGTCACTCAAGATTCACATCACGGCGGCTGACATCTTGTGTCGAATATCTGCAAAGATTGCAGTCTTAACTCTCCTATCTACCCACGGATCCTGTAGTAAGATCAGTTTGATTTTCTGTGGTAGGACTACATTAAAACACATACTTCAATCTACAGTGGAAGAAGTACGGTATGTACTTGATTAAAACATCGCTTGAGAGTGCTTTACATATAAATACTATAGTCCTCGGCCAGTACCGCACCGGACCCATTCTTCCTTGTCACAGAACTACAGAACATGCGCTGATTCCAATCGTCAAAGTTAAAAAAAAATCTCGTGGAATTATGGGATCCAACACCATGACGAAAAATAGCAACTTCAGGTTAAAAAGTCTGTTATTACTGCTGTGGAAACCGACATGCTGACTACATGTCACTCTTACACTCCTAATAAGCCTCCTAACAAACCTTCGCGCCATCAGCTTCTTGTCGACCTTTTGAAGTCCGAGACACACAGTAAACAAATGCAACCTTCACAGGATCAATAAATTTCACTCCAAAAAAAACTATATATATATATATATATATATATATATATATCCATCCATAGTAATTCTGCCCGAAGGCAGGTCGTTCACTGCAATCATAGCATTTTCATTCTATGCTTGCAGCTTTACTACGGAATTGTAGGTGTGGTAGCTTCCCGTTGCTTTCCACACCGGTGAAGGATGATGATGATGATGATGATGATGATGATGATTATGATGATAATGATAAGGATGATGATGATGGCCATATGATTTCGGGGACCGTTTGGGCCTTAAAGTTTTCCTGACATTTGTCTTACAGGTGAGGAAAAACCCCGATAAATACCCCACCCAGAAAAACTGCCCCGACCGGGGATCGAACCCGGGGCCGCTGCGTGACAAGGCAGCACGCTACCTCGAGACCACAGCGGTGGACTATATATATATATATTTTTTTATTCATCGAAACAATGTGGTTATTAAAATTATATTATGGATAATTTGTATGAAAGTTATTTTAAAAAACGCTGAAAGTCGATATTTGCCGATGATGGACTTTTAAAGTACTGAATATGATTTTCCTCGAAAAGGAAGTAAAGTCTTGGGTCCTGTGTCGTTCATTTGCAGCACGTAAAAGAACCTCGAGCCTGAAATAAGAGTTCTATAAGCGATGCCTCAGATTTGAATTACGACGCTATTGATCTAAGTTGTTAAAATTGTTACCATCACTACAATTAAATGTGCCAACGAACATCTGAATAGACAAATCATACATTTGGGACCCATAGACCTCAAGATTTTTTTATCATATTTGCCACAATAAATGCATATATAAAATCTGCACACCTATATCAGTTACATCCTGTAGATTTATAAGGCGCTTGTACGAAGTGAAATAATACGTTTGAGAATATATGTACGTGGGTTCCACTTCTCTATTTTGGAATTTTGCGACAAGCTAGAGTCCCGTGAGGATCGAAATGTTTTGCAAGGGCTCATGACTTTATGTGCGCTACTGGTATAACATACAACTTAATAGAATTATGTAATTTAATTTAATACAATCAAATGCCACTCTATGTTCCCAGAAACATGTCCCTGAGTTTCAACCTTTGTCATATATTCCTTGAAGTAGTAACCGCCCGGAGAATCGAATGAGGGATTATTTTATCTTCGGAAAATTTTACCTCAGTGTAACCCACATCCGCGTTTCTTGGAGGTTGTATTTTCATGGTAAAAGATCGTCTCTCTTTCGACAAAGGTACTTTTTTTAATCTGGCTTATAACCTTCGACCTGTCGGGCATAGGTAACTCTTTCGGCAGGAATTCTTCCTCCGCGCCACGCCACGCCGCCATAGCTTTCGGGGTCATTTAAGCACGCAAGTCACTCCACCAGGATAAGGTAGAGATACCATAGAGGGAGATAAATATTAACAATGTTTTGAGACAAGTAAATTATACAGAGAACGATTTGAAAAGATTAGCTCAAGATAGGGATGTTTGAAGAGCCTATGTCCGCACAGCCATGGACCTATGGGTTCGATAGTGCCCATAAGTTAGTTAGTTAAATAATTTAATTTTAATTATAAATGCTTTAATATCCAAAATCATATCGCTATAAATTAAATCCAGTTGGCTGCACTTGTCTTGCAGATTACCACATTGTTCATTTAATTTTAATGCTGTCATGAAACGATCATTAATTCAGGGATTTTTCAACTGAAGCCGCCTTTCCGTTCCCAATATCTGTTCTTATTGATCAAAGACATAATCTTCTTCTTCTTGAATTCCCTTTCTAGAAACAATTTATTTAAATTTCTCTTACTATGATCTTCTTGGTCTTCCCCGAATACCGGTTCCGATTGCTGTCAAATGGCATCCAAACCATTTCAACTTCCTGTTTTAATTCTATCACTTTTTTTCTGCTACCGTCTATCTCCTAATTCCTTCATTTCGGATTGTTTGCAATCTTGATACTCCTACTCGTTTTCTCAAATAATGCATTTATTTTTCATTCACAACCCATTATTTACTGTTGTAGCATAAAACACTTTCAATTAGGCCTAATGTTTTTTCTTCATGTATAATTTCGTGTTTCTGGAAATATTCTTATCCCACCATATTGAATTCTTCTTCTTCTTCTTCTTCTTCTCCTTCTTCTTCCTCTACGCATGAAAACTGACAGCTTGTTGCGAGTTCATTCACTACAGGTCCGAGGTATGATGACGTCCTTCTATAGTAGTTGTGGTCGTCCTAAAGGACTTTTCTGCTGAGGTGTCCAGTCACGTACTTTCTTCACTAGTCTACTGTTCTCCATTCTATCTATGTGATCGTTCCAATTTAGTCTTCTATCATTTATCCAGAGGTTTACAGGTTCAATTTCACATTCCCTAAGAGAGCTGCGAATTTTCTCTCTCAGCGATTTTCCTTAAAACTTTCATTTCGTTTATTTTCATTGATTTGTTTTGTTTTTTGAGTTTCTGTTCGGCATTCACAATCATATGTTAGAACTGGTCTTATGACAGATTTGTAAATTCTTACTTTTGTATCTATTCTTAAATTTGTATTTTTCCAAACAGTATTGTTTAAACATTCCGATATTTTGTTTGCATTATTTGCTCGATGGAGGATTTCATATGTTATTCTGTTGCTGCTATTAATTTCTATTCCTAAATATTTGAATGTCATGACCTGTTCTATACTTTTCCCTTCTATTTCTAATTTAACACGTCGTGGGTCCTTGGATAATGCCATTGATTTGGTTTTATTTGTTGAGATTTTGATGTTATATTTTGCTGCAATTATTCTAAATTTGTGCAATAGCATTTGTAAATCATCTTCACTTTGTGCAATTAGAACTGTGTCATCAGCATAGTATATTGAATTCAGAGATCCTAAAACTCCCGTTCAATCCGTAATTGTATCCAATTCCCTCAACATAAATCATAGTCCCTAGATATCCACTTGTTTGATTCTCCTTCAGCAATTAATATTTCGTATTTATCATTTGAATTAGTTACTAAAACAGTATTTTATTATTTGATTTTATTAAACACAATGTGTACATTTAGAGTTTTCACCAGTCTTTTGTAATTTTGGTGAGAGGCTGAGTTCTGCTTTGGCATTTCATTAGGTGGTACCTGGAGCATGGCTCGTCGCAAAGCTTACATCTGCAGTCCTCCTTCGGGTCGTGGTATGACGGATTCTGACATATTTTCCAGTGGAAACCATGCGCGGCGAAGCGTATGTATAGGTGGCGAAGTTGGAAGTTCGGTCCTTTCCACACATCGGTTTTCATTGTTTCTGTGTCCATTATTTCCATCGGTATTGCATTGGCTTTGTTTTGTCTCTCTTTGATGGCGTCTTTATATGCCTGGGTTTCTGGTAGATTGAAGCGAAGCTTGATGTCCTCAATGAAGTAGGATTCATGTGCTATTCTGTAGGCGTAGCTGTTTCTTGTGTACTTTGAGAGTGACAAGGCCCTCTTGAGATATCTGGCTTTGACATTCTCCAATTTCTTGAGGTTTTTCGCTGTTAGGTGAATCCAAATTATCTGAATACCGTATGTGGCCGCTGGTGCTACCTTGAGTTGGAACAGTGCCATCGCCGTTGGCAGGGACAGTCTCTCAAGCTTGGGGATGTCGAACATCGAATTTATTGCCGCTGTGGTCCTGTCTTGTATATGCATGGTGAACGTGGTTCCAGTGGTCTGCAGCGTCACTCCCAGGTACTTAAAGTTGGGGACTATTTCTAGGGCTGAGTCGCCGCACATAAAGTGGTCATTTTTTGATAATCTGCCTCCTCTTCTGAACTTCATTGCTTTTGTTTTGGAGCTATTTATTTCCATTGAATTTTCTGACGCCCATTTTTTGATATTCTTCATGGCTTCCTGCAGATCTTCAGGACTCTTGGAAAGGATGGCCATGTCATCGGCATACATTAATAGCTTTGTATTTCTTGCGTTTATAGCTTGTCCAATATCGGCCGTCATAATGTTAAAGAGGACTGGGCTCAGTGGGTCTCCTTGTAGGACTCCTCGTGTTTGAGCAATTTCTTTTGACATTGATATGCCATCGTAGATTGCTACATAGTTGGTGCTGAGAATCGATTTTATTGTCTCCAGTTCGCGACTTGACCTGCCCAGTGCATTCTCCAGCTTGTGGCAAAGTAACTTTCTGTTAATGCTGTCAAATGCTTTTGAATAATCTATGAATATTGCATACAGGGGGGTGTTTGGTTGTGCCATGCTATTTTCTATCTCAACTAGGATTTCTTGTACTGCATGTAAAGTCGATCTGCCTGGAGTGAATCCGAATTGATTCGTGGGGATGTTTGCTCGTAATCTTAGCTCGATGCGCTCTAGTATGATTTTGGAGAATAGTTTGAACATTGTGTTCTCCAAAGCGATTCCCCTGTAACTGTTTGGGTCGTCTTTCCTGCCTTTGCCTTTGTGGAGTACCACTATTATTGTCTTTCTCCATTGCTGTGGGATTGTGCTGTTCGTGAGGCATTCGTTGTATAGGAGGGCTAGCGGTACTGCCAGATCTTGAGACAAGGTTTTCAGGTGTTCCGCGAATATCCCATCCGGACCAGCAGCCTTGTTGTTTTTAGTATTGCTTATGAAGCGGGCTACATCGTCAGGAGTGATTGGGTCGTCGAGTTCTGTTCTTGTATTATGCATGTGCGGCGCTGGATCAACTGCTGTTTCGCCCTTCTCTCCTAGTAGGTTTCTGAAGTGGGTTTCCCATTGCTCCAGATTCACGAGAGGAGTTGGGTGACGTTTCTTGGAAGTCCTTAATATATTATATGGCTTAATTTCTGTTTCGGCGATTAGGATTTGTTCTAGGTGTAGATCATAGGCTGTCTTCTTTTCTTTTAGTAGGCGTTTGTACTCCCGGCGTTGTTCTGCGTAGTCCGTTAGTGCGATGTTTTCAGGTTTTCTGGCTTCGTGGAGGAGCTGTAGAGTTCTTTGCCTTGATAAGTAACATTCCTCGTCGAACCATGGCTTCGCCGTGCGTGTGGCCCTGGTTACCTTATTGGTGGCCTGTGCGATGTTCTCGGTCAAGGCTGCTGTTGCTCCGTCAAGATTTCCCTGTCTCATCATACTTATTATTGCCGGTATTTCTGCTTTGCTTGCTTGCCATTTTTCTTCGTCAATATGTCGTGATATTTTTGTTCTATGGTTGCAGTTTGGTCTTGGCTGTCTTAGGTGACTCAGCTGGAGTTTAGTTATTACTGGTAGGTGTTTTCTAATTGCATATTTCTCTATTTTGACTTGGGCTTGTCCCTGGCTATCTGTGAAGACCAGGTCGATTGTACTCCTCCCGTTTGGAGCTATATAGGTAAATTCCTGTTCTCGGTTTAGGAGTCGCAGTCTGTAGTCTAGGAGGAAGTCTATTACCGCTTGGGTATTTGTGTTCCACTTATCTATGCGACAGTTGAGGTCTCCCATTAGAATGGTTGGTTTACGGTCCTCTATGTTCTCCAGAGCCCTTCCTAGGTCATCTATGATGCTCTTGGGTTCAGTGTTGGGCGCGAAGTATGCACCAATTATGTTTACTATTCTGGTGGATATCGTTAATGTGTTCTCGGTACAGATGATTCCGTTGAGGGGTTGTAGATGCGATTTTACAAAGCAGCTTAGTCCCCCTGAGGGACGACCTTTATCTCCTTTTTTGGCTGGGGAGTGAATTCCATAAAAGTTGGATATTTCTGTGTCTTCCATGCAGAAAGTTTCTGAGAAAAATAGTATAATCATTTTCTTGAAATGTAATTATGGGCATCGCGGTTAATACGGAGTTCAGTCCTTCCACGTTCCATTCCATTATTTTGACGTGGTCATTCGCGTTATTGTTGTTGTTGTTCACCGTTCGTAACGTGCTATCCGGGGCACGGGGTCCCCTTTTCGGTACCGCGTTTATTACATTCCTTAAGTTTGCAGGGGTCTGTATTGTTGTTGCTGATTTTGGATTTCCGTTACATGATTGTTTGTTATAGTCGTATCCCTTGCCTTTGTTGTCTCCGAAAAATATACTGCCTCACGATAACTCCCTTCGGCCATAGTTGTGGTTGTTTTGCCTGGTCTTGTAAGTCAAAGGGGATTCCTACTCTGAATGCCCTGTTACGGCCGATTACCTCCAATTTTTCACATTCTATCGCCCCATTTATGCCGTTAGCATTCATATAATTTATGAGGTCCTCACACTCGGTTGTCTGGTGGAGGCGGCCTATGTATAGCCACGCTGTCCGGTCTGCTGCTCTAAGTGTGTTCTCCCTGTTCTCTCTGGTCCCCGTGATGCGCGTATTGCCTCTGTGTCTTCTTCGAACTTCAGTCCAGCTCTCCTGGTTTTCATGGTTATATTCATTTTCAATTATTCCTTGTGTTACATCTCCATCGATCTCCTTTCCTGTGGTGACGTGTGTCAAAGGATGCGAGTTGAGGCTGCAAGCTGTGTTTTCCCCTTCTTGCCTTTCTTCCTTATCATCTTATTGATGCTGGTTGTGATGTTTTGCATCATACTTTGCATCTGCTGGCTTATTTTGTGTATTATATTTCTTTCTAGTTCTGTGTCTGTAAGTCGTGAGTGAGTTAAGTTTGACTTTTCCGGGCGTTGGATTTTACTATCATCTCCGTGTCTATCATCATTGTTTTGATCTTTCGTTCCTTCTTCGGTCGAAGCGCACTTCTTTCCGATGGGGCCGCCGAAGTTCTCATGGTTGTTCCGCTGGGGTCCAGTAGGTGGGGATGTCTGCTCGCTATGGAGCTTCCCGCCGTCTGCAGATTCTTCCACTTCCCCGACAGATGTCGCTAGTTGTTCCGCTATACGTGTGTTTTCTTCCTTACGCATGTCTCCAGCATTTGCTACTACATCGTCTCCTTGAATATGTTCTTGTTGTTTGTTTCCATTCTCCAAGGCAACTGTCATTAATTTAAAGCAATCTCTAATGATACTTACCGCTCGCTGAATGTCGTCCTTCATTTCCTTTTTCAGATGGCCTCCTATTTTCACCACATTTAATATACTTTCTAGAGCACTTTCACACCGCAATTCTGCCTCGTTCGTCATCTTGACTATTAAATAGTATTTTATTAGCATTAATTTGTTCAATTCATCATCATCAGCAGCATCAAGAATTAGATCTTAAGATCTGTTCTGATCTCATGCTAAAATTGGTCTGTCCATCTTTTACTGGATCTCCCAACATTTATTCGTCCTATTAATTTGTAATTTGCTTAAGTATTGGTCTTAATTATTAGTCTATAATTAAATATGTCCTGCAATATTAAATTAAATAACATAATACTGGTGTAAACCAGGAAAAGCTTCAGATTAGCATATCGCACGATTTGAACTCAGGATCTCTCTGAGACATCTAGTAGAGCGAACCTAAATTCTTGTAAATGTATTCATGGTATTATCTCTAAAACAGTTCAACACATAAATTTAGTCTAGATGATTGCATTCCCTTATCTTGGCATTTTGTAGTTAGCTGTTAAATTGTAATGGAACTGGCAGATAGCGTGATGTAACAAACATTACGGGATATAGCACTTATTACGAAATTAGGGGTACATGTTTCATTACTCGGGTTTAATATGCGCATAGTGTCACACCCATTGTTTAGAGCATTTTATCCATTTCGTTGCAATAATCAATATGGCAACAGAGTAACGAAGATTCTAACTTGATGTAATGAATAAAACATATTCCAGTTGTATATATTATTCCCATTTCACTGTTGAATAATGAAGCTGACATTAAAACAATAAAATATGCAGATGCTGTTACGCTTTACTACCCCATGGAGGTTTGTTTAAAAGCAATTACAGTTTAACGTTGATTCTACACTTAGGGTATGTACTAATCTTCTCACCGAACTTTTCCCTTTACATTTTACATAATCATCATCATCTTCATGGTAGGCCCTTGGCCTGTTCCGCTCTCAGAATTCATCTTCCAATCGTCTTCTAGGACGTCCCACATCTCTATAGCCTTGAGGCTTTGTTTACATAATTCAAGGCCGAACATTTATATATATATATATATATATATATATATATATACATATTATTTTCATATCATATAATGAAGTAAATTAGGTATATACGTGTTTATCTATGATTGTATTTCATATAGTCTGATCTTGATATGAATACAATTGCGATACTTAAGAGGGTGAAGTCATATTTCTGAGTATTTTTGCAAATGTATGCTTTTCATATACGATATATCTTAAGTGTAACATAAAGTGTCTGTGGAAGATGACACTGGATTATTTCAACTTTCCTAGTTTTTCATTGACTTTGAGATTTTGTAGGCCTGGTGTATAGAGAACGGACAGATGAATGGAGAAGATTACATGAGATTGAGCTGGAAAACTAGAGATAATAAGAATCTTGTAGTCTGCAGTGGGCAAGGTAATGTGGCACGAATGGGGAGTGAAAGAAGAGATTGGACCTTCTTGTAAGAAACAGAGGAAAATACCCAGTACGTAGTTCAAGAATGGGAGATTAACATTAGCAACGATTTCAAGGAAATTAATTGTATAATGATTATAAAACATTTGTTCAGGATAGGGGTGTATATCAAATATATGTCCAAGCGGCCATAAAACTCCGGATTCGGTAGACCAATGAGTTAATTCGATTGACCCTACCATCGTAATGACATAAATACTCTACAGCAAAAAGCATCTGCTGATGATGAAATCGGTTCCGAAAGGCCTTCAGTGTTATAAAATGTTTAACTGTTTAAAACAGATACCTACCAGATATTCAATTTTATGATTTTATAATGTGACTATGTATTATGAATTAGTAATTACTGGTGGTTACCAATTCTCGTTTCTTCAGTCCAAGATAATTGGGTTCAAAACCGATGGAGATTGATGGATTTTTCAGGTCGTAAATATTCTCAGTAACGAATCTTCGGAAGAAAAAAGTAAATCCAGTATCGTAGATTTACGACACTCAAAGTAACCTAAAGCCTAAAATATGTAAAGGCCTCTGAACAAAATGTAGTTATTATTCTTTTCATGCTCAGTTACGATTCACACGCGCCGTTAGTGGCGTGGTATGTTAAACACCATATTTAATGTCTAACACAAAAGTGCACGGATTATCAAGTGGAGTACAACTGTACTCGAAATAAAAAAGTTTATCTAACAGACCAAGGCTACGTCGAAATTAGTCATGTAAAGTAACATTTTGCACTATTGTTTATTCCCATAAGCAACGTGTGAGGCAAAAAGCGACAACCATTTTAAACTTAGTTATCATAAAATGGATATTATTTACAGAATCCATTAACCATTAGAGAGAATGCGAGTTGTAATTGTGCTATTAGCAATCAAAGTGTTGAACTAACTATTTTTTATTGGGTTTTGTTCTGGAATGAAAAGTTCGAAATCACCTGTCTTCTAAATAATACCGTCTGTTTAACTGAACCGCCCATGAAGGAAGTGCTTTTGACAGAAAAGATGTATACACTTTTTAATGCTTTTATAAATTAGTTTCATAAAAAAGTCAAGTTTTAGATAAAATTATATAATACATCACAACTTTAAGACAAACTTGGTAAAATAAGTTTTATAAATTTTGGATAATAAATAATAATAATAATAAATGCATGGAACATTATGATAATGCAAAGATGGCGTAATTACTGCATTATTATAATATTTAATACAAATATTCATTCATTAAATACTTTTGGATAAATTTATTAAAAACTCTTGGATAAAATATTATATAGTACTTGTGATTAATTTAATTAAATCCATTCTTAGAATTTCCTTCTTCTTGTGGATAATATTTGATTTCAACCATGCATTATGACAAATAACTAATTATTTGAAATTGTAATTGAATTTAAACAAAGTAAAGCACTCGTACCATTAATGAACCTATATTATGTGACTAAATAAAGGTACGTTATTTTAGAAGCATATATTTGTCGGTTGAATGCTAATGGGAGTATGCTTGCTCGCTACTGAATATTTTTAACTATTATAATGGGCACATGGGTTTCATTGTGGACGGAAACGGAGTTTAGGCAGGTTTTTCTCGGGTTTTTTTCCTTGCCACAATTTATTTCCACTATCTCTCCATACTCATATCATCCGTTTCATTTAATCTCGTTTATCTACCCCCATGATGGTGCGTTACGCGTGGTCAGCCGGTACTCTTGTCATTCACAGACATATATATATATATATATATATATACCCGACCTGAGTTGGAGACGAGTTGGGGATATTTATTTATTTATTTATTTATACCAGACACAAATATTTCATGCAACACAGTTATAAAATACAATGTGCGGCAAAAGACATAACAAATATGAGAAGTGTTTGACGCATGAGTAGTCCGACGCCTTGGCGAAGTCCATATCTTCAATTCCGATGACCCACATTCGATTTTCGGCAAGATATGAGATATTAAACCTCCATTTTGGATCTGAATGTATGATCTGTGCTTGTACCAAAATGTCAAAAACGAAAAAGGGAAGTAAAGGTAAATGAAAAAGGAAAAAAATCCAGATGGATACTAATAATTAGCTTGAATAAATGTGTGTCAATATAAATTAATCCAAATATATATATATATATATATATAGAGAGAGAGATAGAGATAGAGATAGAGAGAGAGAGAGATAGAGAGAGAGAGAGATAGAGAGAGAGAGAGAGAGAGAGAGAGAGAGAGAGAGAGAGAGAGAGAGAAATCTGATTAGATAGCTTCTGTGTGGAAGTATCAATATTGTTCAAATTTATAAAAAAACTTGATTTCATATAAATAAATAAATACCCTCAACTCGTATTCAACTCAGGGTCGGGTCGAGGAATGAGATCAGATAAAGCTCCTATATTTATGGAGTCTGTGAACTACAAGGGTGCCGGACGACCACTCCTGACGCACGTCACAGGGGCGGAATAATGAATTGAAAAATGAGATAAGTATGGACAAATGGTGGAATAAAATTTGTGGCAGGAGAAAACGGAAGAAACCCCGAGAAAAACCTGCCCAACTCCGTTTCGTCCACCACAAAATTCACTTGGAGTGACCGAGACTCGATCTCGGGACCCCAGCGGCAAGAGGTGAGCTTGCGCCACGCAGCCGCCTTAGGTTTAATAATCCATGCTAAAATAATCTATTTGAGATATACATCTCTTGGTAAGCGAAATGTACTATGACTATAATTGTTTCACGTTGTGTATTTTAGTCTTCAAGCCAGGAGTTAAAGAGTTCTGAAAAAATTATTGACTCTTTCACGCTCATATTTTAATCGTGCAGTTTAAGCATCAGCAAGTAACACTGCCTGCCGGTATTTTAATTTCCTAAGTAGCTGTGCTCGGCTCGCCATCCCAGCTGTGTGTGTGTTAGAAGTAAGAGAAATTTATAATTAACATAAAGCTCCTGAAGATGTCCCTCAAGACAAATAAGAAGCTTATTAACATGTATAACTTTGTTTACATGTTTCATTTAGAACTTCTTTCATATGAAAAATTTTATTGCATTCTGTAATAAAGTCATTTCAAATTTGTTCATACTACTTTTACATGCAAGCGCCATCATTTAACCAGTTTGAAGCCCTCCAAGGAAAATACTAATACACTAAAGCATTATGCATTCTTAGTTGATTGATGAGGATCGGTAAGCATTTTGTTAAGTATGTGAGGGCAGAAAGGAAATTAACTCTACCGAGTAACATTTTCCAGGGCGATCAAACTGTAAATTTTTCCTTCGTACTTTCTCTTCATCCTAAAGTTGAATTTCGGCAAACAAAATGTTATTTTTGTGTTTTAATACATTTCTTGTGCAAAATAATAGTAATTATGAAAACAAAAGCTATTGTTGGACTGCAAATTTTGGACTAATTACGGGAGCCTAAAACTGATTTGGACAATTGAAATGTTCATGTGTTACATAGTTATTAACTAGCAAAATAATGTACACGTGTATTTATTGGACAGAGTTATAACTTAAGAGCACTTTCTGTGTTACTTTTTCCCACAGTGATTTAGATCTTCCCAATCCCTTTCTTGCAATATATTCTCCACCATTGAGATTCAAATTTCTTGTATCCATAAAATCTCTGGCCGATCCTTCTTCTTTCTTCCCTGGGAAGTCCAATCAAACACATTTTTGTGTAACCTCTGCGCCGGTATTCTTCTGAAATGTCCATACCGATAATTGTTTAAATAGCATTTAACAAAGTTTAATATAGAATAGTGTACCTTCTTTCCCTGCCACCTGGTTACAATGTTTCTATTATTTTTTTCAATTTCCTCCCTCAGGGGAAAATATATCTAGAGAGCGCATTCCCAGGTGTCTGATAGGGGAATGCCTCTCAGTTATGAGAGGTAGGAGGGAAATAAACACCTCCCGCGAACCAAACGGCAAGCTCATTAGCTGAGTGTTAAACTAATGATTGTTCTAGGGGAAGATAATCCTACAATTGCATCCCAGGTCCTCCATTACTATCGCTCAGCTCGATGTTCATTTGAAAAAAAACTATACTCTCCTAACATGGTCAAAGATGGATATAAAACGAAGACAAAAGCTGTAAAAAGACTGTTCCTTTGGAAATGTGGATTGTTCGAGGAATTACAAACAAATACAGTTATATTAATTATGAATTAGATAAAATTGTTTACATTTTTACGAAATAAATCGAGAGTCAAATATCGGGCGGATTGTATATTATAATTATATGATATAGTAAAATGTTTTGATTTATACGTACATGAAACCATGAGCATGAATCAAAGTTATGTAATACTGTGAGAGGAATAGTTAAGGGTTCCTTCTTCGTCTTAGGTTATAGGTTAGTACGGGATGTTTGGGCGACAGGAGTATCGAAGGAATTCTCCATGTATGAGAATTCGGGTTGCTCAGATTGGAAATTGGTAGAGCTGAGGTTCTTTCTACAGGGATGACAAAGAGCTGGCCGGCGCAAGACTACGCTAGATGAATTTTAATAAATAGGTTTTATTAATCGAAGTGGACACTGGATACACGTATAATTCTAGACACACTTAATGTCGGACAAAGTACTGACCGCAGGAACACATTTAGGATCCAAGATGGAATCTTTGAGGATCTATCACGGGCGAATTGTTTCTAAGTGTAAAATTCCTGAAGTTATGTTTTTTGATAATTGATGGCCATTGTGCCGATTTACAACTATGATGGTGAGTCTGTTCCGACTCCCGCCTCGGTGAGTTCCGCAGGACTCAGAACGCAGAACTAACTGAACATGATTTAGTTGGGTATAAGGAGAACTTCGTTTACCCTCTCTCTGTAATCGTGCCGTCATGAGGTCATTACCTTGTCGTGATATAACCCTTTACTATATTGACTGACAACGATTCCTTACGTCTCAGGAAGGGATCGCCGTCTTTTGATTGGACAAGATTTCACCAAGTTTCTACGTCCTTCTAAAATACAGTTTTACCATGAGTTCGTACTCTGGGGAATTTCGGTCTAAATTTATTATATAACTTTCTTTAGGTCAGTGACTTTTTTCCCGCTTGTTTGCTTGGCTAGACGCTCTAGCAGCTTGCCTGGTTCCTTATAATGAGTTGTTTACTTCACGCTGTAGTTTCCAAGCCCTACATCAATTCTTTGTTCATAACCTGTCAGCGAAGCTCGGTTTAAGATCTTAGATTGCTGGTCTACAAAGAAACGTCTGGTAATCCGCTAGTAGAATGAATTTCCTCAAATTTCAACCCTTCTGTCGCCGCTTCAAGTGTCTGTCGCTTGACAATAGCGGTACCATGTACTTGTTAAATGGTTTCCGTAATATCTAACTGATCGTTTATTCGGGATCCTATCAACTTCTTTAATTTAATTTATTTTAATTTAATTATATAAAAATCAAATCCCTCGTGTTCTCACCATTTGATTGCATATACATTTCGTATATCCCCGATGATTATTTCGTCCTATAGAGATTTAACATCTGTATGATAATAATACTCGTCCTAATTAAGAAATTATTTTAATTTCTTAATCTAGGAGTCTGGGTGAAAGATTATGAATAATAATAATAATAATAATAGCTTTATTTTACCTGGCAGAGTTAAGGCCTTAAGGCCTTGTCTACCACTCAACCAGGTTTAAAAAAAATACAAAAGAAAAGTCTTAAATCTAAATTACAATATATATATATAAACGATTACAAGTTATGAATACAATACAATTAATATTTATAATGTATTTTGATTTACTCTAAATTTAACGAATTAAATATATAATATGTACAAGATATATAAAAAAAACGAGGAAAAGATTAATGACATAGTATAAAATTAAATAAATTCAATACAAATAAATAATAAAACCAATAAAAGCCGTTTTGTTTGACTTGTTTACAGAGACAAATATTTCTCATGTAGCTTATCACATTATACAAATGGACGTAAAGAGACTAAAGTATTGTGTGTAAGAATCTCATTCTCACAACATATTTTATCAATCATAAGCAGTTTACACAACGTAACTCGCAACTTAATACCTCTGAGCTGAGTAAAAACTGTTTAGTGTTATTCTAAACCACAGTGGCGGAGCCACGTAATCATTAATTTTCTTTTATTTCACTTAAAATGATTTAATTTCTAATAGACGCCAGGTAATGGGATGTGACTGAGGAAATAAAAGAAATGCAGTAACAAATATTAAATTGACTAATCTGAGAACGGAACTCGTAGGTTATTGTGTATTAAATGAAAATTTAATATCAATGAATTCTCACCAACTCACGAATACAGAGATCAATCCTACCGTACATAGCAAAGAATCTTCCGGATATCCTCTTATTTGTTTAATAATATGTTTCCAGAATGTCCAAATATCATAAGAAATAATAAATAATTAATGAATTAATTGTGTTTGTGTTTACTTAATGAAAATCCATATTTATTAATTAAATAAAAATAAAACTTAGTTTTATTTGATTTACATATGTATTAAGATATAATTCAGTGACAGCTGTTTCGGTACACTGTACCTTCTTCAGAAATATTAACAAATTATGAATTGTGTTATTATAGTACATATCAACTGATCTAAGCAACAATACAACAATAATTTATTTACATTTTTAAATTTAACAAGGGCGATTCATTCAAATCAAGTTGGCAATTTAACAGTTTATTACTACATTTCAATTTATTTATTTCTACAGCCTCCAAAAAGTCCAACTTTTTACCCTTATCACAAACACGTAAAATTTCAAAATTTGGATCGAAACAATGATTAAATTGGAATAGGTGGTTAGCATATTTTCAATATTCTAAATTTCTGTTATATCCTCTCATGTGTTCCTTTATCCAGGGATAAAAGGTTTACCAGTTTGTCCTATATAGACATTGTCACATGTATCACACTTCAATTTATATATACCTGATAATTTTTCTTTTTTTATTTTGGTTTTATTGTTTTTTATTATATTTTGTAAAGTTTTATTAGTTTTGAATTCCACATTAATGTTCAACTTTTTAAAGTGTTCAGATATTTTATTTTAAAGTGGGCCTATGTATGACATTATGACATATTTCTTTATGTTTTCTTTAGGTGAAGGAAAAACTTTGTTAATTGCTTTTTTGTAATGAATTTTCTTAATTAAATATTCTATAATTTTAGGGTCGTAGTTATTATTAATAGCTAATTGTTTAATAATATTCAATTCATTATTATAATCCAAGGGCGAAAGAGGGATATTTAAAAGTCTATGAATGTAACTAGACAATTGAATTCCTTTTTAAATTTTATTAATAACATTCACAGAAGTATTAATTTCACAATGGCATTAGGAACAAATAAGAGTATAAATTTCTTGGATTTATCAATAAAACACATTGATAATAAGTTTGAGTTTGGTATCTTTCACAAACCATCTCATACTGATACCACTATCCATAGTTCTTCTCTTCACCCATATACTCATAAGATGGCAGCCTTAATAGTTACATTCATAGACTTTTAAATATCCCTCTTTCACCCTTGGAATATAATAATGGATTGAATATTATTAACAATTAGCTAGTAATAATAACTACGACCCTAAAATTATAGAATATTTAATTAAGAAAATTCATTACAAAAAAGCAATTAACAAAGTTTTTCCTTTACCTAAGGAAAACGTAAAGAAATATGTCATAATGTCATACATAGGCCCACTTTCAAATAAAATATCTAAACACTTTAAAAAGTTGATCATTATTGTGGCATTTAAAACTAATAAAACTTTACAAAATATAATAAAAACGATAAAAAAGAAAAATTATCAGGTGTATATAAATTGAAGTGTGGTACATGTGACAATGTCTATATAGGACAAACTGGTAAACCTTTTATCCCTGGATAAAGGAACACGTGAGAGCATATAACAGAAATTTAGAATATTCAAGATATGCTAACCACCTATTCCAATTTAATCATTGTTTCGATCCAAATTTTGAAATTTTACATGTTTGTGATAAGGGTAAGAAGTTGGACTTTTTGGAGGCTGTAGAAATAAATAAATTGAAAAGTAGTAAAAAACTGTTAAATTGTCAACTTGAATTGAATGAATCGCCTTTGTTAAATTTAAAAATGTAAATAAATTATTGTTTTATTGTTGCATAGATCAGTTGATATGTACTATAATAACACAATTCATAATTTGTTAATATGTCTGAAGAAGGTACAGTGTACCGAAACAGCTGTCACTGAATTATATCTTAATAAATATGAAAATCAAATAAAACTAAATTTTAATTTTATTCAATTAATAAATAATTAATTGTTTAGTATAATTAGAAGATAGTCAGAAAATACCAAAAGTCAACATCAATATTATATCAAATAACACTATGTAACTGGGGCGGAAGTATTGTTATTGTTTTATAAATTGTTACAACTGTTGTTTCTCTGTTCTCAATTTATTTCCTTCTATCTAAGCAGTACTTTTCTTCCAATCCTTTGCCTTGATGGTTTGTTAGATATTATTCTTCCAATTGTGTTTAGGTTGTCCCAATCTCTCTCTTCCAGGAAGAATCAATTCTAAAATCTTCTTTGGCCACTTTATGTTGTTCATCCTAACTGTGAGTCAATACCACTTTAACTGTCGTATCTGTATTTCATCAATGATGGAATGGCTTTTCTATCTGTTTGTTATTTAATTTAACTTATTTTCTACATCTTTTTAAAAATTCTACACTGGTGCCAAAAATGTCTTCCTTAATACCTGTTTTACACTCCATACTTCAGCTGCATAGACTATAACATTTTGGACAACACCTCTATGTATATATTTTTCTCCCCATAGCGCGACAGGCCTACCAATCGGCTGCTTGTCTCACATCCATATATGTTAATCACAGAGGTGTACGATCATCCAGCGAGTGTAGAGGAGTCATGTACTCAGTATGTCGAGTGCCCCAGCCATTAAACTGGTTTTCTCATCCTGGAACTGCTACTTATTATAGCTACCCATATTCATTATGGTGCTGGATGGGCACTGATCCCATACTGGCCGCAATTCCTCCCCATGGGGACTCGGATCAGTGCAAGTCTCATAGCTCTGTCCTAAATAATCCATGCCTTAGACCGCTCCTCTTCTGTGCGGGACTATGCTTTTTGTTTTCTCTTTTCCGTGTTTTTTTTTCATAAGATAGAGTTTAAACATCTTGCTAAAATTCTGTATTTATTTATTCTACATGTGTAGCGATTAATATGATAGGAGACATATAAACTAAGATACAACTCTAATATGCATGGATCTGTAACTAAAATGTTCCGAAATATATTAAATTGTTATTAAAATTAAATAAATCTATAAATAATGAAAATAGAATATATTACTAATATCGCTATAAAATATTATGTGGAAAAGTAGAAATATATCCAGGTAAAAATTCCACTTACATTTGTCTAGAATAAAATGCTGTAAAACGCTACCTGCTATACAAATGACAAATAAAGAGGTATTGTCAGAACTCTACCTACTACACAACTTCCAAATAATATAGGAACACAAAAAGGGTATTGTCAAAAAGAAATCCAATTAGCAGCCTATACAACTAATAAGAAAAGATAACATTAGTTAGCTATTAAAAATATTAAAAATCTATTGACCAATTCTCCGATTGAGGGTCTTTCCACTTTTCAGCGGTTGCCCTTTTACCAGCCGGCTGCTGGCCCTTCACATCCACATGTGTCAATCACAGAGGTAGATGATCAACAGCCAGTGTAGGGGTGACATGTGGTTAGCATGTCGAGTCCCCCAGCCGTTATAGCTGGTTCCTCAACCTGGAGCCGCTACTTATTGTAGCTACCCAATTTGCCTCACGATGCTGGGTGGACACCGGTCCCATACTGGCCGAAATACCATGAGAAAATTTCTTCCCCCATGGAGACTCGAACCAGCGCAAGTCCCGTAGCTCTGCGCCAAGGCTTCCTACCTTAACCGCTCGGCTACGGCGCGGGACTTGACCAATTCTTAGAAACCAATTAACGCTACTAAGCAATTCCAAGAAATGATGATAAAGAATTACTACCTGCCTAGTACAGACAACAAAAGACATTCATTCACCTCTAGAAAAGATAATCTCTTAACATTGACAGTTTACAAAGAAACTGATAAACATTTATCTATTAAATAGCAAAGAACCAATTTACCCAGTTTTTAGAAATGTTATACATACTAGTAAATAATATTATTATAACATAAATATATATTCAATTGTAAGGAGTGGATTCGAGAAAAGTGGGAGGAGCCACCGCCTTTATAAGCGAGAACTTATATCAAAATACAGTTGACTATCACTATCAGTGACTCTGTGATCAGTGTTGAAACATAGTAGATCTGCAGACCGCGATCTCCGATTTAGTTGACTATCACTATCAGTGACTCTGTGTTCAGTGTTGGAACATCGTAGACCTGCAGACCGCGATCTCCGATTCAGTTTAAATATTAGATTCGTCCGAGAAATAGTTAAATTTAAAGTTATAGTCCGTTAAGCATTTGGACTTTGAAAATATTGATTCGAGCACGTGGACCTCTAAGTGTTTCATCGACTCCACTCATAGATAAAACTTTGTAACTGTATTATCAAAAGTGTATTTCTCCGTAAATAAACAGTTTCTTCGATTCGTTAAAATTGAGTGTACATTTATATGTTGTTCTTTTGCTTATAAAGAGTTCATAACCCTGAGATCTCTTGCCTACCACCGAGCTCCGGTACACATGTGATTTCCTCACCGTTACTGCTTTCTTTGTTATAGATAACGTTTAAATATTTGTATTTTCCATCTCCTTTAATTTCTTTCTTTACGTATTTTCATTTCATTCCAGTTTATTTAAGGGGAATTTCATCTAAAGACTGGTTGAAATATTTTCTTCAAGAAAGCAGATCAGAATGTAATAAAGAATGTAGTAAAGTTCAAGACAGCACATAATACATTGTTATTAGTGAAACACAATTTAAAAATGTGAAATCTGAGCACAAGATATCTCCGGATCCGGCTCAATATATCCACAGTTAATTAAATACGGGATGGAAGCAAATATCAATAAAACTAAAATATATGGCTAGGCCTACACGTATAAACTGAAACGGGATTAGGTTAGGAAGGAGAGAGCCACGGATTGGTGTGAATTTGCGTCTCCAAAAGTTGGGCATCAATATGAAATGGGGAAAAAGGAGTTAGTTGCGCCAATATGAAATGGAATAACGGAGTTATAGGTCTACGTTGGGCATCGGTGTGAAATGATTATAGGTGTGGGACAAATATATGTTTCAGGAATATTATGGCTCATGAATGTCCAGTTGACAGTCTTTACCTTTTTTATTGTAATATCTCCCTCGATGACTTTCGGGTCACTTGTCACTCTCTATATCCACTTGTAGAATTTCTTCTGCGAAAGAGGTTAGTAAACACTACTTATGTACATACTTATTGTGAAATATACTATTTATTTAACGTAAAATTTAATTTCAGGCGAATTATTTTACAAAACTTTATATACTTACATATGTACGACGATGTTCCACTGAGTTAGGAAATATGAAAAAGAATCACCTTAATTTATAACATTTTAAATATTAAAGTTCGGGGAACGAATATCCCGTGTCGTCCAGCGATACAATTCTAACCGTGTCCAGCAG
The DNA here is from genome assembly GCA_030220185.1 of Diploptera punctata. Classification (NCBI taxonomy): domain Eukaryota; kingdom Metazoa; phylum Arthropoda; class Insecta; order Blattodea; family Blaberidae; genus Diploptera; species Diploptera punctata. The sequence continues at coordinate 1,126,264 of JASPKZ010009811.1, read as the reverse complement.
TCTAGATGAGAACTTGAGATGCAGGATCTCTTGATTATATAGGCTACAAGTCAACGCTTAAGGAAGGCCGATATTTTAAGGGGATTTTCGAAATGTTAAGCAAATATTTTTATTGAGTGATTTTAAAGTTCTAAAGTCACTCCTAATCGCATCTTTGCGACGTTGCCACGTTCAATATGTGAGTATACGAAAATATCATGAAATTTTTATCAACGGTTGTATGATGTACTCCAATAACAAACGAATGCTCCTGTCTAATAATTAGTTCTCAGAGAGGTGAGACGGGTTATCTTAATTGTAATATGAAGTTTTTCAATTTTATTTTACTCATTTCTTTATATATTTTTAAAGGCTGGATATATTAAAACATGGATTCACCACTGATTTTTAATATGGAAAGTTATTGTACGGCTTCAACTTTTTTTTATCTACCTTTTTATGTTATCGACGTTATAAGAATTTAGCTGACAAATATGAAATTGTAACTTCATTTGTAAACGCTTTATTATACTTACGAGTGTGTATATATATATATATATATATATATATATATATATTTAAGACTTTAAATGATTGATTTAATGTTAAAATAAAATCATTACATACTTATTAATATAATTTATGGATTGATATGTAATATAAGATAATCACGATTAAAACAAAAAGGTTATCAATTTAATTAATGAACATATCTACAATTGTGATAAATTAATAGTTATAGAACTATAAAACAATTCAAAATATCTTATTATATTAACAAAAAATAGAGAAATATTGAAGAAATGACAGATTTCAATCAGCTAGGAACGATACTTTAGATGTGAATGAGGTGCAGAAAACAAATTAAAATAAGCTGAACTCTGGAAAGGCATGACGTTATGGACATGGGGTTCTTATCGTCCCAACTCCTCTTAAAAAAATGGTTAAAACTCATAATATAAAAACGGTTATTCTTCTAATTATATTATATGGATGCGAAATATGGTTTCCTAATTTAAAATAGGAGAAAAGATTACGAGTGTTTGACAATAAAGTTCTTAAGAAAATATTAGGACCAAAAAGAAACAGAGTGAGCTACATGATGTTTATGGGAAAATATATGTGATCTAAATAGTTAAGTTTCGTTGGCTGAGATGGGCAGTACATGTACCATAAATGGGGAATAAAACAGGGGAGTAGAAACTTCTTGTAGGGAAACCAAAGGGTAAGCGCCCAGTAAGTAGACGAAAAAATGAGGTTAGACAATATTATTAACCATAATATCAATAATTTAAAACTGTCAGTCACGTAATGTGACGTAATCAGAACCGTAACTGATACTTATATTTATAGATTTTAGCAATAACTATTCTTGTTAATGATAGCCTCGCTGTCGAAACGTGTTGAATATTTTAATAGATATTATTAATATAAGAAGATTTAGAGATGAAATTTAGAATATTATAAAGAAGACTAATTTGTTATTATTGACTATTTAATTCATTCCCCAAATGGGAGTCAATGACCAATCGCGTTTCAATGAATTTTGATTTAAAACTAATCGCAGTCGTGTTTCACCTGGAATTTATAAAATAAGTTTATCATATTAAAGAAAGCTCCTCCTTTTAACATTCTGAATAGGCCAGAGCATTATTTTGCAGTGACTGACTCTCTAACAAATACGGTTATCAGATTGTATATATACATAGTGCACGAATGTAACCAGATACTGCTTGCGAGATATAATAGAAAAATATTTATAGCAATTGATTAATGCCACAAAAAACGAAACCACTGTTTGCACTTTCTTAAACGTATTATTTCCCAGGAATTTAAGTTCCAGAAAAAATATAATTGACATATTTACATCATAGGACATCAAAATTAATTAACAATCTATAATATCTGGTTATAAACAGTTTGATGTGTTTCATTTTTTTCTCCACGAGGGTGCATTCTTAAAATATTGCGATCCTTTGGCAATAAATAATATGATCTGGTTGCAGTGATGAACAAATGAAACATGACAAATGTATCTCATTTGTTTTCAAACATTGCCGTTTAATTACTTACTTACTCACTGGCACTATTGAACCCGTAGGTTCATGGCCGCGAGGACATAAGCTCTCCATACATCCCTATCCTGAGCTAATGTTTTCCAATCATTCCCTGTATAATCTACTTCCCTCAATGATTTAATTTTATTCTCCCACCTCATTCTTGGTCTACCAACTGGGCGTTTTCCCTCTGGCTTTCCTACAAGAAGCTTCCATGCAAGTCTTTCATTCCCTATACATGCAACATGTCCTGCCCATCGCAGTCCACGAGACTTAACTGTTCTTATTATATCTGGCTTCCTATAAAGACCATGTAGTTCATTGTTATGTAGTCTTCTTCATTCACCTGTCTGTTCATCTCTCTTTGGTCCAAAAATTTTCCTAAGAACTTTATTCTCAAATACTTGTAATCTCCTTTCCTCCCTAAAAGTAAGAGTGCATGTTTCGCACCCATATAATATAACTGGTAGAATAATAGTTTTATATATTTTCAGTTTAACGTTTTTTGAAAGGAGTTGGGACATCAAGAGTCTATGCAATGCATAATAGCATGCAGTTCCAGAATTGAGCCTATGTTTAATTTCTTTGTGCATCTCATTCCTGTTTGTGATTATTGTTCCTAGGTATTTGAATTCAGCCACTTCCTCAAAATTCCCTCATTTGTCATTAGCTGTCCATTTCCATTATTTAATGAATTTCTACGTGTGACCATATATTTAGTTTTATTGATATTTACTTCCAGTCCTAATTTCTTATATAAATATTTTAAAATAACTGTATTTAAATAATAATTTGTGAGTAAACAGCATAATTTTATTCGTTAAATAGTCCTAACAAATGCTACTCTCCATCCATCCATAGTAATTCTGCCCGAAGGCAGGTCCTTCACTGCAATCATAGCATTTTCATGCTATGCTTGCAGCTTTGCTAGGGAATTGTGTAGGTGTGGTAGCTTCCCGTTGCTTTCCACACCGGTGAAGGATGATGATGATGATAATGATAAGGATGATCATGATGATGATGGCCATATGATTTCGGGGACCGTTTGGGCCTTAGAGGTTTCCTGACATTTGTCTTACAGGTGAGGAAAAGCCCCGATAAAAACCTCACCCAGAAAAACTGCCCCGACCGGGGATCGAACCCGGGTCCGCTGCGTGACAAGGCAGCACGTTACCTCGAGACCACAGTGGTGGACAATGCCACTCTTAATTTCCAAATTCTCTAGATAAATTCACTCCTCATTTCGTGAGTCGTGAATGTATCAGTAAATTTGGAAATCACTCTTGGCATTACTTATGATAATGTTTAATAGAATTTTATCACCAAGAAGATCCTATTTATTAATATAATAATTTACTTATTTAATTACTATAGACATATGGTTAAGAGCCGTAGAGCTATGTCATCATAGTGAGTATTTGAAGTATTGGTTAAAATGACAAACCCTAGTGTTTCTAACTCATTTAAAAATGCTGGTGCCAGCGTTACTCGTACACGACCGGCAGGTCATTTTTACGGAGCATTTATTTGTTCTGTTACCTTTAATATTGAAAATGTCGCGTTAAAAAAACAAGATATCCGGAATTTTGAGGTGCAGCCATGAATATAAGAAGATTTAGAGATGACATTTAGAATATTATAAAGAAGAGTCGGCTTTGACATAATTCTCAGTACACTAAGCTTTCTCGTTCAAAACTAGTGGTACAAAATCAGAGAAGCTGACGTTTTCTCTGATGTGCTTAGCGGGTAATCTCCTCTAACAAACATATTTACTTTCTTTTCAAGCCGAACAAACGACTGTAGAATTAAATACACTGATGGACAAAGCATTCGGATAATTGAGTTTATTATTTGAAATCGCCTCTAGATGAGAACTCAATAAAAAGAGTTGACGAGTTTTATTAACAAGATAGTTATTTATGAACCAAGGGTATTATGGTTATTATGCCCTGAGGCAGGCAGGTTACCAGGCCGAGGGCCCGAGGCTTGATAAGTCCCACGGGGATATAATAACTTATAATACCTGTGTTGCATACATATTATCATCTTATATTGTATTGTATTTTTATATGTAAAATAAATAATCAAATTCATAATTCTATAAAAACACACCTACTCTTTCTGTTAAGTAATAGGTCAAAAGTATTCGAATATTATACAAAAAATATATAATATGCAATATCTAATTGCGTTGCTCATCCTTTTCTGGAATATCTTATTTCAATCAGGCAGGGGTAATAGAATGAACTAATTTCTCCGTGACATTTTGTCCAATTTTATACAATTTGTATGTTTTTAGCTGGGTCTTGTTTGTCATGTGGTGTTTTTGCGTTTGTCTCTCCAGTTTATACCATAAATGCTTTATATAGGATTTAAACAAATGTCAGGAAACCTTTAAGGCTCAAACGGTCCCCGAAATCATATGGTCATCATCATCATAATCATCCTTGTCATCATCATCATCCTTCACCGGTGTGGAAAGCAACGGGAAGCTACCACGCCTACAATTCCCTAGTAAAGCTGCAAAGCATAGCATGAAAATGATATGATTGCAGTGAATGACCTGCCCTCGGGCAGAATTACTATGGATGGATAGGATTTAAGTGCAGATATTGGGGTGGAGCCTGATGATCCATCGTCAGGTCACTGTGATGTTGGAAACAGTAATTCCCATGAAGAGCAAGTTTTTCACCATTTTTCTGGAGATTATTTTCCAATATATTCATGTATCCAGTACACTATAAATTTCTCCCCTCCCATACTTCAGTTTGGACTGAATGTTCTTCTATTTCAATTCTGTGTTTGGCTTCCTCTACGACCAAGCATACCCATTTAAATGAAATATCTGAAATTATTTTCGTCTCACAAAATGCATTTCTTCCAGAACTCCAATCTTTTCCCACAAATTAATTTGCAAATTATAGTCGTTTCTTTTTATTTATCTCAGCTTTCTTCTTGGTACTCGAACATTGTACCCAGCCCGATGAATAGTTCTCTTCACTGTTTTTGGATGAACATCTTTCCCCAAAACTGGATGTATCTAAGCTATTATTTCAGATGAATTTACCATTGAAGTTTTCTTCATTATATTAAAACTTTTCTTTCTTCTCTTGATGATAATCTTCTTTCAATTTATTAAAATATTCCTTTCTTTTATTTGTATAATCTCAAAGACAGTTGAGCAAATCTTTACTATTTGGTTATTTTTGTGTGCATTTCTAATTGTTGATACAAATTAATTTATTATGATTTTTTTCTTCAATAGACGTTTATTTATTTTTAGGACCCATGTATTTGCATGTTTTCTAACTATGGAGAACAGGAGCAGACTGCATAGGAATGCAAGTGATCATAAACAAAACATGTGTACAGTATTCTTTTAAGTTAACTATCCGATTACTTCTGTTCTAGCAAATTTCAAATCAACTAGATAAATTTCCCATTGTTGTAGCTGTGTATGTATTTATAAACGTTTTATTATTTTAGCTTAAGTCCACCGCTGTGGTCTCGGGGTAACGTGCTGCCTTGTCACGCAGCGGGCCCGGGTTCGATCCCCGGTCGGGACAGTTTTTCTGGGTGAGGTTTTTATCGGGGTTTTTCCTCACCTGTAAGACAAATGTCAGGAAAACTTTAAGGCCCAAATGGTCGCCGAAATCATATGGCCATCGCAATCATCATCATTCATATTCATCTTAGGTTAAGCTTAGGATTAGGGACTCTCCTGGCGCACCATTATCTTCATCATCATCACCCATCATATCATCGGGGCAACGTAACCCCGCCTTCCAGGCGCCCCAACCTCAGAAGTGGGTTACAAGTACGCCATGCCAGAAGAGAAATCAGGAATGTCGAAAGACAAACCTGGGGCATTTGGAAATATATATATATTTTAGCTTAATGCTAAAGTTATATATCTTCATACTTGTAATGATTTTTTAACGAAATATTATTTTAAAGTTCATCTACAGTCTTATCCTAATACTTTTGTATATCAATGTATATACGTATATACACTGATCCAATATATATAAGAAATAATTATTTAAAATCTAAAAGCACTTAATTTTATACAGAATGTTTCATAATTAAACTGATTAAATTTAAACGATCTTGAAAATTTATGAAAAGAATATATTATTTTTAACAGTGTGAAATTTTAATGTAACGGAATTATTCGTTGTTATTATAATTACTGTGTAACAGCAAGATATGTCTATGATTTGTCGTTAAAGCATTAATTTATACAATTCTAGCAATACATTTTGATGTGAACTGTTCTTATAGGTTTATTATTGTATGTATTACATTTTTAAATAAACTTTTGGGCGTGTAAAATTATCAAATAGCAAGTAAAACATATTTGAAGTATCGAATGTAAAACTTTAGGCAGTTTAAATTAAATCTCAAATGTAAAATGTTTTTCTATCAACTGAAATATGAGTTAAGTTAATGATAATAATGCAATTAATTCAAATTATTCACACAGAGTGCGTCAAAATTGTAGTAATTGAGTGTTCTTATAGAAAAAGAAAAGACGTGAACATGGATCTAGAAATGTATAATTACAGAGTTATTAGACTTAGAGATGTGTCAGATGAACTGGTGACTAATAAGTTTGATAATTCTGTAATTGTGTGTTTCCAAACTATCTCTCTCTCTCTCTCTCTTTCTATCTCACCCTCTCTCTCTCTCTCTCTCTCTCTCTCTCTCTCTCTCTCTCTCTCTATCTCTCTCTCTTTATAAGGAATTTACTCCTGATATGTTGCCGTCGAGTTTGATATAATAAAAACTAAAAGTTATGATTCAAATTTGTTTTTATTGATTCTTCAATTGTCCACCGCTAGAGTCACGGAGTTCGGTCGTTGCCTTTTAAGCAGCGAGCCCGCGTTCGAACCCCGGTCGGTACATATTTTCTGAATGATGTTTTTTTCGGCATTTTTCATCACCTATATGACAAATATCTGGAAAATGTAAAGCCAAAACGGTCCCTGAATGTCATCTGACCATCATAATAATCTTTATCATATTAGCCAATTTTAGTACAAATGTGTGAGTGAATGTCGAGTTTCATCTTAAATTTTGTATTGTCTTGGAGAAGGCCCTGGATTGATCTGATCACTCATTCGGGGCCTTCATCTCTTCGCATGGTCAAACAATTATACATATGAGATCCAAAGTTTAAATCCCTCTCCCGACAGGTGGTGTCACTGTAAGGCTCGGGAGGCGTGTGGCGTGTAGAAGTACCTACAAGGTGGATATGAAGAAGATCATTCTTAAATAATGTTTAGTTAACCCTTTCATCCGCGAATTAATTGAGTGCTAAAAGCTAAACTCCATGGCGCGAAGCCTAGAATGTCCTTGGCCTACCAGCTATCTGCTGGCCTCACATCGACATGCGTTAATCACAGAGGTAGACGATCATCCAGCCAGTATAGTGGTGACATATGGTCAGCATGACGCGCCCCTAGCCGTTATAGCTGGTTTTCTCAACCTGGAGCCACTACTTATTGTAGCTACCCAAATGCCTTCACGATGCTCGGTAGGCACTGGTATCATACTGCATAAAATTCCATGAGAAAATGTCTTTCCTATAGAGACCCGAACTAGCGCAAGTCCCGTAGCTCTGCACCAAGTCATTTGAGTGCTAAAGCAACATATTTTGAAATATCTCGACAATTTCCCCGCAGAAAATCGCCTGGATTAGAAGGAGTATGGAGGCCCCGAAATAATGGAACAGTTAACTTTGCTTATAAAGAAAATATTTCGATATAATACTCGCGTACCCGGCAGTCTTTGTCCTCCCCGAACGTCCAATGCCTGGCCGCACGATGAAAGTATAAATTACATTTTTTTCACTAATTAAGACGTAATTAGATATTATTAAATAAGTTCGCAAGAAACCCTCTTACAGCCATGTGTTGTAGCTCAAGAATGCATGACATCACATTGTTGTCGCGCGGAATATACGTCGATAATGCAGATGACTACACATCTGATATAAAACATCCTATAATCCGATCTCAGCGCGCCACCTACCGAGTCTAGTTGTGAATCTAAACCATCCAGGGATCCACTCAAACACACCCAAAAAATTTCATCAAAATCTGTCCAGTCGTTTAGGCAGTTTTTAATTTTTGATTTCAAGTAAAATTTCATTTCTAATTGTCGGATTTCGCTCATTTTTGGAAAATATAAACCTCGGTTTATTTTAATAGGATACCACCGAGTGTCGTTGCGAAACATGGAAAAATGTGAACGCAAGAGCGATTTTTCAATTTTCACTTTAGGTGAACTCCTACACCTAATGATTTTAGCGGGTTCAATTGTAAATCTAAACCATCGAGGAACCAAATCAAACATACACAAAAAGTTTAGGAGTTCAGTAACAAACACACGTACAGAAGATTATTATATATATATATATATATAAAGATAATCGCTGAAATGAGATATCTTCGGAGGACTGCAGGATACACACTACTAGATCACAAAAAAAATGAAGACATCTTAGAAGAATTACACATGGAATCTTTAGAAAACAAAATTTCTGATTATAAGTCAAGATGGATGCAACATGTTCATCGAATGGAAGATCACAGAATACCCAAACAAATGTTAAGATATCAACCTGCAGGAAGAAGAAGACCAGGACGTCCACTCAAAAGACTTTTGGATGTTGTTTCTCTTGAGGCCGAAACAGGTCAACAAATGGCCTAAATTCGTGAATGTACTATGATGATGATGATGATAAAGATAATCCCAGAAAAATGGCAAACACACATATTAATACAATTTTTGAAGAAATGTTTTCACAAAATTATAGAGGCATACATTTTCTTAACACAAACATAATTTATAATAAATTAACTGGCATACTGACATATGAAGAGGCACAACAGAGTTTGAGAAGTGGAAGATTATGTACAGACGCGGTTTTTATAAAGAGACAGTTGACAGAAAAAGCCATTGAATGCAATAAACCAGTCTTTATTTGTTTTGTGGATTTGATGAAAGTTTTTGACCGGGTAAAATTAAAGGATTTTCAACATGTTCTTCAACATACTTGAATATCATTAAGTTGTTTGAAGAGATATACTCCGAGAGTTAAATAAGACTCGACATTAAAGAACAACTATTGAATGAAGAAATCTTCATTGGGAAAGGAATTAGACAAGGATCCCTTCTATTTAATTTAATTATGGATAAAATAATTAAGGGAATAAAAACAAAAAGAAGATCTCGCATGGGAAATAAGAGAATTAAAATCGTATGTTTTGCGGATGACACAATTCTACTATCTGAAAGTGAAGATGACTTACAACTTTATTATATCAATTTATTTTAATTGCAAGTGAATTTAACATGATGATATCTCATAAAAACAAAAGCTATGACAACTTCTTGATATCTGATAGGTTGTAAATTAGTTACGAATGATGATATAATCAAACAAGTGTCAGAATTCTAATATTTAAACAGTAAAAATAACTAGTTTTCAAAGATGGTGTATATGTGCAAGTAAATAAAGCTAATAGAATTGCAGGATGCTTAAGAGACACAATATGGCGAAATACTATTTGAATTATGCCAAGATAAGAATTTATAAGTCAGTTATTAGATTAAGGTTGGCATATGTAGCTGAAACCAGATCTAATGCTTCAGTGACAAAGAGCATTTTGGAAACAAGTGATATGAGGACTCTAAGAAGGATCATAAATAAAATAATATCAGAAATGAACAGATTAGATTGGAATTACATATAGATAAAATAACCAATTGGACATTCGACAAGAAACAAGAATGGTATGATCATGTAAGCCGCATACAAGACACAATAATAATCAAGATTGCTAAGGGATGCATTACCTTTGTAGAGAAAGAGAACAGGACGACCGGAAAAAAAAACGAAGGATGATTCAAGGTAGAGGTGATTTACTAAAGAAGAACAGGCAAACTCTCCTATGTTGGAAGCAAGAAGAAAAACATATTTTAACAATTTTCTTTCTTGAAACCGAAATCACGTAAGTTATTATAACTACATTCAAACATGGTTTTGTATGTGAATAGCTAATGTTGGCAAATAACTACGTGGGGGGATGAAATGGTTAATTATAATTAATTCGTCGATATCTGCTTTTTTACTAAAAATTATCGCCGTCATTAACCTGAAATCAATATTTTAAATTTTAACTAAACTAGATTCGAGTGAAAACGTCGTGCAAGTAAAAAAAAAAGTATTAAATAAATGAAGTATGGATTTGTTGGAGCCTCAAGTAGAATAATAGGCCTACCAGTGATTCATATTAATTTGTCTATTTTCATCCAATTTAAAATATTTAAATATGCTTAGTTTAGACTGTTGCAATTATAAGCGTTTAGTCTAATCGTTAGTGACTTTGCTATTTTGGGTCAAATTTCGCTTTTAAAGAGATTATGCAAATAGCAAAGCAAAATTATGCATGTTTTTCTAATTGACAAATTAGTTGAAATATTAAAAGCATGAATTAATATTTTCATCAAAAATGGCACGTGCACTTTCTGTAATACCGACTTACGACAACTAATATCCATTTCCAGAAATGTCTTATAAATTCTAAATCTGATTACATACATCAATTACTTTGATTGTGAAGCCTCTTATATTTGTTTGGTTTAATTTTTTAATCTTATTTATGTCCAGAAATGTTAATTTTTTGCATTCTCTAAGAGAATTCTGTTCTAAAATAGTCCACTATTTAGGCTAGATAGTCACAAGAGGGAAAATCCATAAGCTCTATATTAATGGGTTCCAATTTTTTATAACGCATAACTGTTTTATGCAATAACAATTTATCAAAGGAATTAAAAAAAATAGCCAACAAATAGATTTTTTAAAAAGTCCGTCGAACTAAGCGATTCTTAGAAATTCTAATTTATGGTTCGATTTTTCCAGTTTACGGAATATTCATTCATTTGTGATTAAATCTGTGTGTCCAGTTTCTTTGCGAAGGAAAAACATGATGGTCGGTAAACCAATTTTTAAATTTCAGCTTTCAGATAAACTCCCATTAAAATGGTCGAATTTCGCATGATTCATTGAAAATATAAATCTTGTTTGATTTTGATGATATATATCGAGTTTCATTTACGAAGAATTTGAAATTTGCGGCCGCTAGAATGATTTTTTAATTTTTTATTTCATGCTAACATCCTCTTCTAATGACCATATTTAATTGATTAACACTCTACTTTATTACTTATTTAATTCATTGTATAACGACGCCGAATCACTGCGCTACAAGCCGGAAGGTCGAGGGTTCGAGTCCCGGTGGGGTCAGGATTTTTAAACTGACCCAAACCTTCTGGCGGCACTATGGCCCTGGGGTCGACTCAGTCATTAACTGAAATGAGTATCAGACGCTTGTTCTGAGGGTAAAGGGCTGACAACCCGGCTGACATCAAGTGCCGATTGTCTGGAAAAGTGGGAGCCTTAACCTGCCACTACCCCAAGGGCCCCCCGAGGCATGTAGTGGGATCACTTTCTTTACTTTATTTTACTTCACTTTAATACGCCGAATTTGGCTCCGAAAAAAAAACAAAAATTGCGACCGATATAGGCCTATATATGTTTATGGTCATTTTCGTTATCTCTCAGTAGAATCTCTAAAAAATGTAATATTTTTCAAAATGGGTTTCATGAGAACAACATAAATAACTAAGCCTTCGCTAATAGAATCTTTAGTGTGTCACGTATCGATTTTGAGAGCCTTCTTACTGCAGAATTTCGGGTGGAGAAAAGAACGTACTGGCATGTTTAAAACACGGTTGACGTTCTCAGAGGATTTATCACTTAACTTGTGGAACAGATTAGTACTTCGCTAAAAGGTTCTCAAAGCTAAGATCCACAGCTCTAACTGTTTATAGTGAAAATATAGGTTAAGCGCACAAAATGTTGGTGTACGTGTTCAAATTGATGTGGCTACAGCACCATAACACAAAAAGCCAGGCAAACGCTTTTGATAAAAATGTTGCTTCTCTTGATATAGTCGTTCAAAGACGAGATAAAAGTCTCCTCCTGTTTTAATTGCCTTTTAAAGTTTCTTGCAGCATTTTATGAACAAAAAAATACACTTTCACAGCCTTTAAAGCACAGACAAGTTAAACGAATATTGTAGTAGGCATAACCATTATTGCTAGGTACAGAATGATAAGAATTCAGCTTATTATTTTCTAACTATAGAGTGACAAGAATGAGACTTCCATTTTTTATTCGGCATTGTGTGGGTTGTAGTTGATTATTATTATTATTATTATTATTATTATTATTATTATTATTATTATTATTATTATTAATGTCATTACCTTATAATTAAAATTATTATTGTTATAATTATTATTATTATATAATAAACAGAACGAAGAAAACTATATTTCAAGTTCTGTTACAAATTATTTTATTATATGGGTCCGAAACCTGGACAGTAAGTAGAAAAGAAGCCAACAAGCTGTTAGGAGTAGAAATGGATTTTTGGAGGCGATCGACAAGAATTTCAAGAGGAGATAAGGTCAGAAGCAAATCAATAAGGGAAATTAGGCAAGTTGAAAAAAAATATTAGGAAAAATAGACGAAAAACGTTTGAAATGGTATGTACACCTCTAAGGAATGGAAGAAGAGAGAATACCAAAGAAGATCCTTAATTGGAAAGCTAATGGAAGAAGTGGAAGAGGCAGACCTGGAGAACAATGGATGGATGGAGTGAAGAGAAGAATTCAAGGTAAAGATTTGAAGGAAGAAGATGCTTTAGACAGGAACCTCTGGCGATATCGCTTTGGGTTGAAGGAGAAACACCATATTGTGGAATATTCCTAAATAAAACAAATTTTACTGTTATTATTATCATTATTAATATTATTATTATTAACGAAGTACACGAAGGAATGTAGTTATTGAGGTTTGCATCCATGCAAATATTTTTTTTGTTTCAAACTTTTGTATATTAGACATAAAAAAATGACATTACAATAATATGCTTCTTAATGCTCTAGGGACCGCATTTTTTCGTACCCAAACTCGTCACATAATAATAAATTCAGGAAAGTAAAATCGAGTTAATTAACCAACAAATTCGGAAGGTAGAAGCGGGAATTAACCTGAGGAGAAAATGTATTACTCTAAACGTCATCTCACCGTCGACGCCATTCAGTTCGTCATAAATGACCAGAGCTTTGGCCCATCAAACATTGGCTGTTGGTACTCGACAATGCTCCAGCTATGGTTGTCTAAAGGCAAGACAACAGCTCGATGTATTAGCACTCCCTCCGTAGGATCTACACATTTGAAATTACACCTAACGAATTATTTCTCTTCTGCAATAAACTGAAACATAAACTGCAAGGGCGAAAATTTCAGTCGCCTGAGAATATCATCACTGTCACACGAGAAGTCCTGGAGAATATTCCTGCTAATGACTTTCAGACGCGTTTTTGTTCCACGATTATGTATATAGGTCTACAATTCTACACATACATTCATTCTCATACATAAAAACAGGTAGAAAAAATACTCTCTCTCTCTCTCTCTCTCTCTCTCTCTATCTTATACAAGCATAATTATATATATAATATATATATATATATATATATATATATATATATTGATGTATTTATTAAATGTGTCTACAATTTAAACACAGACATGTATTCTCACACAAAAAAATAGGTGAAATATGATCTATATCATACATGCATATATATATATATATATATATATACACATACACACACATACCTATCATTATTCAGAGACTTTGTCGGCCTAATAATTAAAATTTGCCTTAAAAACCTTGAAAGATCACACACACAGCAAATATAGTAAAAGGCTATTCAAATGAAATATCTTAATATTAAAATTGAACACTGGAAAAAATACACATGTGGAAGTTATATTTTTTTCAATAATAAAAACGTTTTATCTCATTTGACCCCAATCTTACTATCACTCAATTTTCCTACTAACTGAATGACATTTTCCCATTATCCACATTAAAAATCTCTCGATAACAACTGCAAACTAAGTAGTTCTGTCTCTTTACAAAATGTTGTCAATTATCCCGCTGATTGTAATGAGAGCATCATTTAACAGGAGGTATTTCAAAATGAAGAGAAATAAGTGGTCGGTGTTAACTGAGAATGTGAAGCTGTCACCTTGATGTAAGATATATGTGTCGGAGCCTTGGAGATGACAATCAACTGTCATCCCTCAGAGATTCAAATTAAGCGTGATGTATTACCAGATAAATTTGTTACACGATTGAGTAATACAATGTGGCATGTAATTGATTCAGATTGGAGAACTGACCTTCTTCGCCTTGTAGGCCCATCTCCAAGGTGTGGAAGACATTGCTCATTAATAACAATCACTTCGGTATCTTTGGAAATTGATATCGTAAATTTCCCCCTAGGGCTCTAGGTACACTTGAATATAACAAAACTGTTCTTAGACAGCTGATACCAAAATCGTATACTAAAAAAATTATGTATTATATATAATTATATAATATATGAGTAAAAATGTAATTTTTGTAGTTTTCAAGCATAATAATAAATTTGTGTTACTTTATGCTTACCTATAAAGTTCTCTGCCTAAGAGATGGTCCTTCATTGCAAGCTCAGCATTCCATACAATATCCTGTAATATTTGTAGTTTTGCTATATAGGGACTTGTATAAATTCGGAAGCTTTACGTTGCTTTCCTCACAAAACATTTCTCTTTAGGATTTTAATTATCGTAGCGAGTTTCACGTGGAGATGAGGGGACTGTATTTGGCTCTATCGAACACTCGAATTACACCAATACTTCGCACAATGGTTAACATCACTTTCATTTACAAGGTCGGAGAGAAATCCCAACTAGCTTTTGCCTCCCTTAATTTATAAAACTTCAATAAATTATTTAGAATATTCTACAAATCCCGATTAATTTTGTTAGGGTGACTGTTTGTAGCAATTTGCAATTTGTCTCATGTAATTTATAATTCTTATATATATATATATATATATATATATATATATTTCAATTAGTATTAACCGTTTTTGTCGTTATCATATTTGTTTATGTAATTGCATTTTCCTTTAAAATTATTCTGTATCTCAATATCAATTTTTTTAATTAGGATTATTCCACAATACAGTGTTTCTCCTTCAACCCAAAGTGATTTGTCGCCAGAGGTTCCTGCCTAGAGCATTCTTCTTCCCTCAGATCTCTAGCATATCTATTATTAACATTACTTTAAATATTCTCTTGGTTCATACAGCATAAACTATATTTAATTGTATACAAACATTGGTATGTATTATATACTTTTAATTGTTACCGGTTGAATGGAAGAATGGACTCGTGGTCGTAACTATACCAGTGTAATTAAAGCTTTATTATTATTATTATTATTATTATTATTATTATTATTGTTGTTATTATTATTGTTATTATTGTTATTATTGTTATTATTATTATTATTATTATTATTATTATTATTATTATTATTATTATTACTATTATTATTATTATTATTATTATTATTATTATTATTATTATTATTATTATTATTATTATTATCGTTTCATTTCAACTCTATATTCAGAGACTTCGATTTAATATTGATATCATATTTTTATTTAGAAATTTCTGCAATACCGTAATTTTCCTTCAACCTAAGGCAAATTTATTATTCCAAAGATATCAAGTATTTAGAACTTTTTTCTATAATTCCCGTCCTATTCTTTGTGCTCCTGCTGCTGTTAATCCATTTTCACACTGAATTTTCATTTCTCATCCTGCTTCCAGGCGCCCATTCCAATATTATCTTCACGGTTTTTTTAGAAGTTGTAATGTTCTTGTACCATTTGTTCCAACAAATGTTCAACAAATTCTTAAAATAATATTTCCAAACTTCGTAATTTATCTAATTCTTTTAATTTTTCTCTCTTCTTGGTAGTATTGGTCCTCTAAAAATAATTTAATTTTCATGCTTTTACCTAATATAATTTTTTAACAATCACAATCTTCCTTGCTTTAACATTAAGAACTCTACCATTTCTCGAAGTGTAGGAAGCTCTCTTCCAAAATCTAATGTAGGCCTACATCTAATATATAAAAATAAATGTTTGTTTGTTTGTGCGCCCATACCGTTGATCCGATTGTGATGGGGAGATTCCCGGGATAAACATAGGCTATAAGAGTTGTAATACTCAACCCTTTCACACCTAAAAATTACCCTTTGTAGTGAAAAACGTGAAATAAAGTCCCTATTTTGACGCTTAAATGGCTTATGCTACCTAAGCCATAACAAATACACCAAATTAATGTACACATACTTGAATATCTCAAAACCCACTACAAAAAAGTCCGCGACAGCATATGTTTATCTTCTACGGATAACTCACAATAACCACTTTTGCCTTAATTGATGCCAATAAGATCGAGATAAGCAGATTCCCGGGCAAGCATAACAGTGCACGGCTGGTGGTAAAAACACATTAACATTTATTTAGGAGTAGCAGCGCACGCCGGGTATTAGCTAGTTATTAATAATTATCAATTATAATTGTTAAAGTATAATTTTGATTACGTACGTTACATAGTACTATTAAAATAGTTACATAAATTCATCATTAGACCTTGGACTTTTAGCATATAATAGGCGTTAGAAATAGTAAAATAGATTCTAAAAGTAATTTTAGGGTTTTAAACATGCATAATAATAATAATAATAATAATAATAATAATAATAATAATAATATCCTAAACACATGTACAACTCATGGTCGGGTCAAAAAATGAGATGAGATGCCGGCCGGAGGGTGGAGAAATAGTGGAATGAAATTTGTTGCAGAGGAAAACGGGGGAAACACCGAGAAAAATCTGTCCAAGCTCCGGTTTGTCCACCACGAAACCCACATGGAATGACCGAGTCTTGATCTCGAAACCCCAGCTGTGAGAGATGAGAGTCTAACCGGTTGCTCCACGCAGCCCCTTTAAAATGTGTAATATCGCATCGTATTTAACATCAAAATGGTTGTAAGAATTATGAAATTAATAAAAATAAATATAAATTCCGATGTATAAATTATTTATGACTTGCTAAATTATACAAAACAAACTAATTAACTCACTGGTGCTATTAAATCTTAAGGTTCATGGTCGGGCTGACATAAACTCTCCATACATCTCAAACTGAGCTATTTTCAAGTAATCCCTGTATAATTCACCTCCTTCAAATCAAGATCAATGATATTATCCAATTTCAATTTAGGCCATCCTCCTGGGCACTTTCTCTATGGTTTTCCTACATGATGCTCCCCATCCCCCAATCTTGCCATATGTCCTGGCCATCGAAGTCTATCACAACTAACTGTTATTATTTCATCTGGTTTCCCATAAAGATAATGTAGCTCCAACGTTACTGTAAGTAGTCTTCTTCATTCACCTCTCTGTTCGTCTCTCTTTGGTCCAAAAATGTTCCTAACTACTTTATTCTCAAATATTTGTATTTTTTCCCCTTGAAGTGAGAGACCTTGTTTGGAATCCATGTAATATAACTGGAAGAAATGCCTTTTATATATTTTATCGTTTTTATAGAGAAATTGAGATGACGAAAGTCCATATTATGCATAATGACGTGCGTTTCCAGAATTGAGCCTATGTCTAATTTCTCTCTGGACACCATTCCTGTTTTTAATTTCTGTTCCTATAGGCCTACAAAACATAAAATAAATCTTAAAATTAGTAAAAGACCAAAGAAAAGATAGAAACAGCTGCAAATTGGAGCCGGAACAGTGTAGTAAATAAACCTAAACCGTGATGAAGAAAAAGAACAAGAAAGTAAGTAAAAGGAGTGGATCTATTTATGGATCTTATAAGATAAAGATTCATTACAATCTGTGTAGTTTCATTTAAAGTCCTTCGTGTTCCTTACATTCTGAACATGTGTAAAGTGTTTTCAGATATTTATCCAGCAAAAAAAGAGTTGTTAAACGTATATGGTATGTATGAAGACAAGCGTAACAAAACTGATGAGTGTTTTCGCAACTTTTTTTGTTGAGAACTTGTTTTGGAAATGTTGTTTGTTAAAGTGACGGTTTATGTACATTCAAATCTCAAGTCACGATTCAATTCAAGTGTTTTGATCTCATAATATTTTTTGTTAGCAACGTAAGCGTAGTCATTGTGACATCTTAAACACGTTCTGCAGTAGTCAACTCCGTTCTTCTGTTTATCGAAACAAGTTAACTGCTGTTAACTCCATAAAGCAGATGCTAGACATTGTCAAATTCCTGACCCCTTGTATGTGAATATGTTGTCATAGCATAATATAATTTATAATCTCCAAACAGAATGGTGCATTCAGAGGTGTAATAGCCCGCTGAGAGTATATCAACATTAAAACAAATTAGATCAGGGTGTCCTACTTCTACGGATAAACTTATTAGATCCACAAACTTTAAAATCGTATTATATAATTCCGGCAGCTGCTTTAATGCATGGGTAACATAGTTTCGTTATAAATGGTAACTTGTTATAAGAATATCATCATCATCATCATCCATGCAAGTATTAGGCCATGTGGTCTGTTACGGTCTCAAAGAGGAATTTTCCATCCAGCGCTTTTTTTGGACGTCCCAGCGATCTTTTGCCTTGAGGGCAGCAACGAAGCATGGCTTTTGGAATTCTATGAGACGACATTCGTTGAAGATGTGCTTTCCAGTTGTTCTGGTAGTTTTGTATATGATGAAGAATGGGTTCTACATCCAACTCTTCCATAATTTCATAATTTCATTTATGATCCCACTTTGTATAGCCTGCTGTACGGCGCATAAATCGCATCTCGTTTGCTGTTATTCGGCTTTCATCTCTTCTTCGTATTGTCCATGCTTCACTACCATATCTTAATACTGGTCTTTCGAGGAAAAATATAAAGCCGTAATCTTGTTTTCTTTTGTACTAAAGATGGTTTCATTATATTGTTAATTATCCCCGTTGTTTTTGTGAAATTTGTGATTTTCTTCGATATATCAGCTTCATCTTGAAATGTTAAATTATAATCCAAATAATAAATGGTTCCAACACGTCCAGAGAATGTCAAATTCCCGTTTACAAATATGATTTACCACCTCAACCCTAAAGGCAAAAGAGACCTCGGAAGACCCTTCAACCAATGGAAAGATCAGTTTTTGTAGTCGCAGAACGGGCATCATCACCCAATACTGCATTCGGAAGAAGAAGAAGAAGAAGATAATAATTAAATGCATTTACTCGTTCTAAAATTTCATCGTCCAATACAATTTTGCTAGGTATAGGATATTCCCAACAAAATGTCATCACTTTAGTTTTCTTTGTATTGATTTCCATATTGTACCTTTTTTCAATTATATTAAAATTGTGTAAGAAGTAGAATATAATTATGATATTTTTATGTGGTAAGAAATTAGAAATTTCATGTAACGAATCATTAATATTAATGGTTTTTACATACAAAAAATTCAGAAAAACTATATCAATTTTATATAAAATTGTAGACTTTCACGGCAGGTGTTTTGATTAATGCATTTTATATATTTCGGGCTAAATGGTCGTGGTTTGGTTTTATTATCACTCAACGTTTCGTCTACTACTGCGGTAGATATCCTCAGGAGATTCTGCGTGCTCTTTGACCTGCTAACTCTTCAAATGTCGGCTGCAGACTGGCTGATTTCCAACGCACAGCCAGTCTGCAGCCGACATTTGAAGTTAGGAGGTCAAAGAGCACGCAGAATCTCCTGAGGATATCTACCGCAGTAGTAGACGAAACGTTGAGTGATAATAAAACCAAACCACGGCCATTTAGCCCGAAAGACATAAAATACTTGTATCAATTTTATTTATTTTTGTGGATAAAAAAAGTCAGAAGTGTGTAAGCTTTTGTATTTTCCAATTCATTTTTTGTGCAGACGTGAAGATGGCATTCATGTGGTCTATTTTTAATTTACGCACTACAGTACTTCGGCAGACCATTTTATACAGATTATGTGTACTTGTATTATGTTAGAAGAGGTGTTGTAAGTGGGAGGTTCCTTTAATTCAATATTATTTCGAAAGGGCGTTATAGGCTTTGGTAGCGTGGCTTGTTAGGGTTTTATTCTAATTTTTCACCTTGGGGAAGAAATAATGTATATTTCAATTAGAACTTTAATTAACATAATTAGAACTAAAATATCAATTACATGTTTTAAAGATGCTATTCTGCCTCGTATAAGAGTCGCAATTCATAAACTCAATCTTCTTACGATTTATTATTAATAAATCATATCAAACAACTCGTTAGCCAAATATGGAGCACCAATCCTATACATTTCAAACTGTTATACTTTTTTTAATAGAAAGAGAAATCATGCTTTTAAGATAAGATTTACTTATAAAACAAAATCCCTATAGGGTTATAATTCTTAATTCCTGAAATTTATAAAGTTATCTGAGAACTCTGCTCGCTGGTTAGATGATCCATTGGTGAGGCGCACCCACCACGCCAGGGGGGGGGGTGATTCGGCCCGACTCACTCTATCACACAGAGCAAGCCTCCAACTGAAGACACTTTGGGCCGCTACTTCCCCGTTTATAAATCTAAATTTCTCCCATCATTAGGGATCCATCTTGAAATGTTCAATTATTATCTAAGTTGTTATTAATGAGTTTTCAATTGCTTTATCCATCCATCCATAGTAATTCTGCCCGAGGGCAGGTCTTTCACTGCAATCATAGCATTTTCATGCTATGCATTGCAGCTTTACTAGGGAATTGTAGGTGTGGTAGCTTCCCGTTGCTTTCCACACCGGTGAAGGATGATGAGATGATAATGATAAGGATGATGATGATGATGATGGCCGTATGATTTGGGGACCGTTTGGACCTTAAAGTTTTCCTGACATTTGTCTTACAGGTGAGGAAAAACCCTGATAAAAACATCACCCAGAAAAACTGCCCCGACCGGGGATCGAACCCGGGCCCAGTGCGTGACAAGGCGGCACGCTACCTGGAGACCACAGCGGTGGACAATTGCTTTATATATTTGGAAAATTACTTTATAATGGCTTTAAATTGCAGATGTTATTAACGTATTTTTCAAAACATGTTTTAGAATCTGTTGATTATCACCCATTTTAAATTCGGTATATTAATACTAAGAATGAAATATGTGATTAATAATTTATTTAAATTAGGTATAAAAATGAAATAATATCCATGGTTAAATTACGTTACTAAAAATTATGTATGTTTGCTGCAATAATCTTTTATAAATCTGCATAATATTTGAGTTAAATAAATCTGCCTGTTTCCAATGTTAATATAAATATGTTTAATTATCACAAGAACAGTTAAGTCTCGTAGACTGCGATGGGCAGGACATGTTGCACGAATGGGGAATGAAAGACTTGCATGGAAGCTTCTTGTAGGAAAGTCAGAGGGAAAACGCCCAGTTGGTAGACCAAGAATGAGGTGGGATAATAACATTAACTATGATTTTAGGGAAGTAGATTATACAGGGAATGATTGGAAAGCATTAGCTCAGGATAGGGATGCATGGAGAACTTATGTCCGCGCGGCCATGAACCTACGGGTTCGATAGTGCCAGTGAGTAAGTAAGTAAGTAAGTAAGGAGTGTAGGATGAGTGTACGTTTAAGCATTTGATGTGTTGTGTGTGTTTTATGAGGAGTGATGAGATAATGAAACCCAGTGCTGGCATATAATAATAATAATAATAATAATAATAATAATAATAATAATAATAATAATAATAAATGTGTGTGCCTGTTAACGCTTCAGCTGAATCTGTTTTGGAACCAAACTAGGCAAATAATATTAATAATAATAATAATAATAATAATAATAATAATAATAATAATAATAATAATCTTCTTCTACTACAAGGTTTAGGCTATGCAGCCTGTTCCGGCGAAGTTAAAAGTGGAGTCCATCTTCTACGTGGTCGGCCAACATCTCTTGTTCCCCTGGGATTATACAGAAAGGTTCTTTTTGGTATTCTTTCGTTGTTCATTCTCATTAAGTGTTCTGTCCATTTCTTATTATTTTCGCTGATTTTATCTTCAATTTTATATATATTTAATTCTTCTCGTATAGTTTCATTCCTTATTCTATCCGCTCTTGTGCATCCTTTCACATTACGTAAAAACAGCATTTCTGCAGTCTGTATCCTGCTTTTATCCTTTGATTTCATTATCCAATTTTCACTTCCATACAACAACAAAGGAACAGTCATTGTTTTATATAATTTAAGTTTCGTATCTTTCCTTGTTTTCCGACCTAAGGTTCTTTTTATGGTTCCACAAATAGCCTGGAATTTATTTACTTTATTTTCTATATCTTTATTTTCTCTATAAGTTATATCACATCCTAAATATTGAAAATGTGATATTTGTTATATTTTTTGTTATCCAGTACAATTTTTGATCTAATTCCATATTTACCAATAAATGTCATTACTTTTTACTTATTTATTGATATTTTACAATTATTCTATTGGCTATTAATTTAAATGTATATGCTAACATTTGGAGCTCATTTTCAGATTCTGCTAAAAGTACAACATCGTCAGCGAATAATAAAGCATTTTATTAATAATAATAATAATAATAATAATAATAATAATAATAATAATTTTCTGTTGAAAAGCACCGAAGTTTAACGTCCACGGACGAATCACTATAGACAGTGTCACTTGTCTTCTCAATGTAAGGGCTGCTGATGGAATTGAATCCAGGCAATTGAATCAAATCTAGCGATTAAATTTGTATATCGGACATGGGTTCCCTCTTGAGAAAATATTAGTTTGCCGTCCCGACTACTACGCCTAGTTCGTATACTCCTTGTACAGAGTCATCAAAACCGATAAAATCCATGGTTGACTATATATATATATAATGTTATGATTTACGAATTCTGAAGGAATGTAGCTATTTAGGTTATTCTCATGAAACGATTATTTTTACACGTTTACAAATCATCGATGAAACCTGGACATTAACAAAGGCAGATAGTAAACAAATAGAGGCTGCTGAAATGAAGATGTTGAGAGCAATAGCAGGATACCAAAGGACCGATAAAGAGAAAAACGAAGATATAAGAACAGAACTTAATATATTTAATCTCTGTGAAAGAATAACATATTACCAAAATGCTTATCTTCAGCACGTATTACCCACGAATGAACAGCACATACCAAGAAGAATGTATAATTATAAACCAAAAGGGAGAAGAACGTTGGGAAGACCATTGAAGAGATGGAAGGACCAATTCAGTAAACTATGAAAGGAACGGGAATGGAATAAAACGACTGATTAGATGGAAATAGAAATTGGTTAATAGAGAAAGATGCCAGATATAACAATCTGTAGAATAATGCTAATAATAATAATAATAATAATAATAATAATAATAATAATAATAACGATAAATGTGTGTGTCTGTTAACGCTTTAGCGGATGTTTTTTGTACAAAATTAGGGAAATAATAATAATAATAATAATAATAATAATAATAATAATAATTAGTGTTCACCAAGTGGTCGAAATTCGACCATAAATAACACTTCACTTTGTATTATATTAAACATTGTTAGTTTAAAATTGTATTAGACCATAATTATAAAAATACAGGGTATATAATTATGTTGCAGTGTCACGGGTGATGGGGGGTGTTAGTATTCTAAATTAGCATCACGAGGAATTTCGTTAGCTGCAATAAGTAGCGGTTTCATGTTGAGAAAATCAGTTATAACGGCAGGTGGACCCGACATGTCACCCCTACACTGGCAGGATGATCGTCTACCTCTGTGATTAACACATATGTACATGTATTACTTCCTTATAGTTTAAATGTGAGCTTTGCCTTCCAGTTAAAAAGGGCAGATTTTTTTTTGGACATGGCCTTCGTACCTCACATGCTTCTCTGTAAAAAATGTAACTCTTGAACCAAGCAGATTTTCTATAAGCACTGCCTTGCAATTAAAACCGCAGAACTAACTGTTTCCAATGTTTTATTGATAACACTAAAAGCTCGTCAACAGCAACTAAACAAAAAAAGAAAAAGAAAGATAATATTTTGACAAACAGATGAGAAAATGGTACTTAACTGCTTACCCTATTTATATATAGATAATAATAATAATAATAATAATAATAATAATAATAATAATAATAATAATAATAATAATAAATGCTTTATTTAAACTATGAGAATTAAAGCATTATGTTTCACTCAACCATTAGAGTAAGTTTCACAAAATTGACTTATACAGGCCAACTGCACTTATAACTCACTAATATACTGCTTGCACTAACATATAAATGCATTTAAAATTGAATATAATATTTTGAATATCACAGTGATTATAAGTGCATGTAATTGTAAATAATTTATGATTTATCAAGTAACATATGATATCGATATAAAAAGTGGCATTACAGTAGAGTTTTCAGGAATTATTGACATTTTTTAAAAGAAATCTAAATTTTTATTTGCTCTAACCTCGACTTCTTCATTACCCAGTGAAAGGTGCAGCCTTTGAAAAAAATGATGGCGCAACTCTTGATGATGGAAAGTTAGAGTTTTGAAGAGCGATTCACACCAGTACGTTGTTATATATTCTGACTCGTTTGAGTATAAAGCGGACGGCGTAAATCTCTCTTTATGTAGCATTCGTATCGTTAGCTTCAGTGGAGCAGTCGGTAAGATGCTCTTTTTCCGACGACGCGGGCCCACGTTCAATTCTGACCAGGTATATATTTTTTTATTTATTATTATTTAATAACGTCGTTGATTTGCATAATGCGTACATGTTACCAGGCTTCGTTATGTAAATAAATTTGTATATATATGGAAATATTCCCGGTCGGGACAGGCTCCCGGGTGAGATTTTTACGGGGTTTTTTCCTCACCTGTAAGATAAATGTCAGGAAGCTAAGGTCCCAACGGCTCCGAAAATCACCCGGCCATCATCATTATCCTCATCATCATCATCATCATTCTTCGCCGGTGTGGAAAGAAACGGGAAGCTACCACACCTAACAGTTCCCTAGTAAAGCTGAAAAGCAAAGCATGAAAATGCTATGATTGCAGTGAAAGACCTGCACGCGGGCAGAATTACTATGGAATGGAATATATGGAAATAGATAAATTAAAGGAACAGCTTATATATATATATATATATATATTATATATATATATATATATATATACGTTATAATTAAATTTTATATATATATATACGTTATAATTAAATTTTATATATATATATATATATATATATATATATATATAATGAATAACGATTGTAACGTCTCATTACTTTGTTTACAAAACACATGGCATAATAAAATTATTTATTTCCATTACTAATACAAAATGCGTCTGATTAATTTAAATTAAGTTAATATATAATTTCCTTATGCAGTACTAGTATGTCCTGAAGTACTGCATCGCTTCATATAGACGATTTCTAGGAGAGATGGTTGTGGCCTAGTGGAGGGAGCTTCTGTTTCTCTTGTATGAGGTCGCGTGTTCCATCCTGCTGTCATGCTTTTTTTTATTTTTCTCGTCCTTATTTCAATTAATTTTCTTTCTTTGGATTCATTTCTTTTGCTTTTTTATTTTCAGTATTTACAACACCACTTATTTACACGAAATTGTTTTCCATTGCACGACACACATCGAAATAGAACGGGTTTAGTTTCTTAAATAATTGTATACTTGTGAACCAAATAGCTGATCTCTGATCATGCGCAGTGGCTTCGTTCTGAGACTAGAAAATTATCTGTGCGCCATGAATTATTTCAAAGGCTGTACATATATCAATTGGTGTTTCTCGTATAATTTATCATATTTAGACTACTACTACCACTATTATCATTATTATTATTATTATTATTATTATTATTATTATTATTATTATTATTATCATCATTAGTATTATTATCGTAAGTGTTATTATTGTTATTATCGTATAAAATGTTGTATCTACATGAAATTTACATTGCAACATTTAATGTGTTTTTAATTCTTTATAGTTAGTATAGTGTATATTTATATTTGTCAAATATTTATTTGTATCTGTGCTGGTTGAGTATGAGAGGAGAAGTCCTTATGGCCTTAACTCTGCCAGAATAAAAAACTTTATTATTATTATTTTTATTATTATTATTATTATTAATAATTTTTCTTTGAAAGTGGCTACTGGCCGGGAATTTCTGATTTCCACTTGTAGCAAATTCCAATAACGTGAAAGAGTAAAAGGAGAAGAATAATGTTCTGTGATACGTTAATGAAATATTGAACTGAAATCTCCGAAAGCATTGGTTGTTTAAAAAAAGAGGCAAAACAAGAAATGGTTTGATGAGGAATGTGCCGACATTGTAAAGAAAAGAAAGCTAGCAAAAATTAAATGGTTACTCGAGTCAAATGAGGTAAATTTAGAGCAATTGGGTAGTATTAGACGGGAAATCACCAAGTTACTAAAGAGTAAAAAGAGGGAATATTTGAGAAAGAAGATTAATGGTCTTGAAATGAATGCAAAAAATAGGAACATTAGAGAATTATATCAGGGAATTAGTATAGAGAAGAAAGGGTTTGAGGCTAGAACAAACATAATTCGGAATGAAAATGGGGGTATGATTGCAGATTCTAGGAGTATATTAAATAGATGGAAAAGTTACTTTAATCATCTATTAAATGTACATACAGAACAGGACATTGAGGAGGATAATTTACAGACAGCAGAAATGCTAGTCGCAGAGCCAAGTGCATTAGAGGTTGAAGTGGCGATTGAAAAATTGAAGATGTATAAAGCATCAGGTTCAGATGAGATCCCAGCAGAACTGATAAAATCAGGGGGAGAAAAATTGATGGACAAGATACACTGGTTGCTTAGTATGATTTGGGAAAAAGAAGCTCTTCCAGATGAATGGAAGGAATCAATTATCGTACCAATTTATAAGAAAGGAGATAAAACTGATTGCAACAACTACAGGGGCATCTCATTACTTTCAACTTCGTACAAAATTCTAACAAATATATTAGTAAGCAGACTTACTCCCTATATTGATGACATTCTAGGAGATCATCAATGTGCATTTAGAAGAAACAGGTCTACAACAGATCAGATTTTTAGTATAAGACAGACTTTAGAAAAGAAATGGGAATATAATGGTACTGTACATCAACTATATGTAGATTTCAAAAAAGCATATGATTCGATTAAGAGGGAGTTCGGAATTCCTAAAAAGTTAGTTAGACTTATACGAATGTGTCTAAATGGCACAAAGAGTAGGGTGCGTGTAGGCAAACAGTTTTCGGACACTTTTGAAATCCAGAATGGGTTGAAGCAAGGAGATGCACTATCTCCTCTACTATTTAATTTTGTACTAGAGCATGCCATTAACTCTTTAGAGAATAAGGAAGGCTTACAACTGAATGGTATTAATAAGCTGTTAGTTTATGCTGATGATGTAGTATTATTGGCCGATAGCGAGGAGATACTAAAGGACAACACGCACACACTATTGAGTAACACTAAGAAATTAGGACTGGAAGTAAATATCAATAAAACTAAATATATGGTCACACGTAGAAATACATTTTATAATGGAAATGGACAGCTAATGACAAATGAGGGAAATTTTGAGGAAGTGGCTGAATTCAAATACCTAGGAACAATAGTCACAATAGGAATGAGATGCACAAAGAAATTAAACGTAGGCTCAATTCTGGAAATGCGTGCTATTATGCATTGCAGAGACTCTTGATGTCCCAACTCCTTTCAAAAAACGTTAAACTGAAAATATATAAAACTATTATTCTACCAGTTATGTTATATGGGTGCGAAACATGGACTCTTACTTTAAGGGAGGAAAGGAGATTACAAGTATTTGAGAATGAAGTACTTAGGAAAATGTTTGGACCAAAGAGAGATGAACAGACAGGTGAATGGAGAAGACTTACATAACAATGAACTACATGGTCTTTATAGGAAGCCAGATATAATAAGAACAGTTAAGTCTCGTATACTGCGATGGGTAGGACATGTTGCACGTATGGGGAATGAAAGACTTGCATGGAAGCTTCTTGTAGGAAAGCCAGAGGGAAAACGCCCAGTTGGTAGACCAAGAATGAGGTGGGAGAATAACATTAACTATGATTTGAGGGAAATAGATTATATAGGGAATGATTGGAAAGCATTAGCTCAGGATAGGGATGTATGGAGAGCTTATGTCCGCGCGGCCATGAACCTACGGGTTCGATAGTGCCAGTGAGTAAGTAAGTAAGTATTGAACTGAAATCTAGTGTTGGTGTTATGATTAAAGGATAAGAAGTGAAAGCGAGAGACACTCATCTGATATTTTTTTGGACAGTAGAGTAAGGAAATTTAAAGTTATTTTGTCACTCAACCGCAGCCAAGACAGTGATTCAATAAATGCAGGAATGTAGTAATACTTTCGAGTATTACAAATATATCTAACAAAAGCGTCATGAGCACATCACATTGTGATTTGTTTGATAGTCATTTTTCAAGTCAATAATTGTGTCTGAATAGCCAAACTGTGGCATGACGGGTGTCTATTTGATCTGTAAGGTGGTAAAGAGAATGAAATGCAATGAAAGTCATCTTGGACACTTGTTTTACTTGATAACTCCTGCTCAAATTACTCGTACTATCCAAGGGGTAATATTGAATTGGTGTTCCATCCAGTACATTAATAGGCAAAATCGGTGTTCAGAGTTGTAAGTAGTTTTTTTTGTCCAAGTATTATAGATTCTGTTCTTTTTTTTTTGCATTTATTTAAAATCCGTCATGTTATTGTTAATTCTGTCAATGAATTCTATAACTTAATTTGGTATAAAATGTAAATACATTTGCTAATCGTCTGTATAAATATGATATCGGCAGTGTGATATAAATTATATGCTACGTTATTTATAAATATAAAGTAAATAAAAGAGGTTTCAAAACTGAACCAAGCGGCACTTCCGGATCTGTATATCGCCAAGAAGAAGTCTGTTTTCATATCGACATTTACTAGTGACGTGCTGAAGTCAAGTAGAGTTAAAGCCTTCAATTCAGTTATGTCCACTGCTTCACGAATGTCTTAAACTACGTTCAGAAGTGCAGTTGCTGTAGTGCGTCGGGTTCTAGAGCCTGATTGATATCCGTGAATCAAGTGATAAGTTTTCAAGTATTCAAGCAGTTGTTAATATGTAATATGCTCTAGTGATTTGGAGAGAGCAAGAAGGTTATTGACTGATCTATAGTCTCCAGTGAGATGTCAGGCTGATTTCTTCTAGCAATAAATTATAACGTGTGATTTCGAATTCCCTTACTAACAAAATCGGACAATTAGGAGTTCACCTGAAGCTAAAATTTACAAATCGTTCTAGCAGCCCCATTTTCCATATTTCGTAACGAAACTCGGTATATATCGTTAGAATAAAACGAAAGGTTATTCCCAAAATCAGCAATATAAGCCCACTAGGATGATTTTTAACTTACTTTACATCTTTCAATCTTATTTTAGGTGAGTAACTTACATATTTTAGAACCTGAAAATCCGAGATCAAGTTACAATTGACGAATTCCATAAAATTCTATGACGCTGCAACGAAATCTTGGGGTCTTTGCTTTGGTATATTATAAAAATGGATTCTCTAGGCGATCACTATTATATTTTAACCCCATACATCCCTCGTGGAGTCATGAGTGCTCTCCTAGCGGGATTTTGACCAATCATAGTTATGCTTATATCCCTATAGATGTCAGTGAGCGTTATGTGATCAGCAAATCGCTTCAATAAGACATCTAGTAGACATATGTGGTATTAGTTTGATGCGGAAGGCCAGTTAAATTTTGCTCAGAGGCGCTAATTTAGTCTTGAGGTTCTTTTACGAGCCCGAAATCTTCAGACTCCGGACTCACGGATTTCTCCATCATAAAAACCAATCGAACCGGCCGGGTTTGAACTCGCGACCCTTAGTACTAGAGGGAAGGGACATAACGACTTACATAAATATATGAATGACATGAAAATAAAAATTAACGCCTGAACCGCGGTTTTAACCCGGGACCTCTAACTATATACGTTAGGGCGATGCCGTCTTCGCTATCCGGACTCCCAGTGCAAACAGTAATTTTCCTTTCCTTATATACAATTATATAAAATAATAATGTTTACATTGGGAGCCTGGATAGCGAAGACGGTATCGCACTAACAGAAGTCCCGTTAATGTTTCTTTTCATTTCATATTTGGATTTCATTGCTAAATGGGGAAAAAAAAACTGTAACATCAAAATATACATATACACACGCGCGCGCTTACACACACACACACACACACACACACCACACACACACATATATATATATATATATATATATATATATATATATATATTAGAAAGTAAATTGTTACTCTATAGTTTATTATTATAGGATTATAGGATGTTATTGTTCGGATAAAATAAATTCGCAGTATTTGAAGATGCTAATTAATAGTAACAATACTGGTAGAATAATTATGAAATTTAATAATGGTTTGATTGATGCAAATTTACGCCTCTAAAATAAATCTACCTATAATTAGTAAGAGAGGAAAGAAATTATTTATTTTTAATTGACGATATTGAATCAATATCACACGTGCTTGTGTGTACATTCATGAAGGAAACGCATGGATAATGTATTCGTGCAATTAACAGGTAATTGCTCATAAATAACGTAGTCACTGTTAATTGTGTATGTGGGCTTACATTAATTTATTTTGTCTGGTATTATGTTCCCTTATTTATGTGTGATTGGGACTGTCACACGCTCTATGAAGGCTACATGCAGATACGACAGTCAAACAGATTACAACATGGAATATGTTGCTAGACTTCTGGCTAGTTGGTTTAAAATTTTAAGATTCGCAGGTTTAAATATGGCCGAGTTGTGTGGGTTTTGAAGGGCGTAAAAATCGTGAGTATATATTCCTTCGGAACGGAAGTAAAGTCGTGTGTCCCGGGTCGCACATTAATAAAGGGGTCTCTGACTAAAATGTGTCTACCTTTTCACGCCGAGATTTGAATAATTGCGACGATAATGACTTGACAAGTGAAATATCTCTGTTCGGATTTTAAAACTTACTTAATCAAGAGATGAATATGGGACATGTTCCGAACGGCTTTAAACCAACTTTTTAGTTGAGTACAACTGAGATTTCAGGTACAATTTTATAATTTCAGCTTTTGCTTTAAAATTCAGTTGACTGGTCACCTAGTAAGGATACGTATCAAAAATCAGCTGGGATTTCTAACTGCAAGGTCCTGAGATCAAGCTTGGCAGCTCGGCAGTGGTACTTGGACAATTACATACACTGTCTGGTTATTATCTCCACACCCATTTATACCTGTATGAATGGCTCCCGAAGCGTAATTTCGCCGCTTTTTCAAGAAATTGGATTAAAAGTCGCAGCTAATTTTGGCTCAAATAGTAAGGAGATGCAGTGATGCAATGTAAGTGAACATTGATTATTCCCTAATGATCGTTAAAGAATTCCGTTATATAAAATATCACATGTTGGTTATTGCACCTTGGCTACGCAACTAACCTCAAACAGTGTGTAGATTAGTGAAGCCGAGGAGTTTTATGTGGTTAATAGAGGAGTTGCAGACAAAAAATTTGAGATGAGCAATACATTGTCTCACAAGGGAACTGTCTTCCATTACAAGTCGAAACCTTGAAATATCTCTCAGAGAAGGGTTGTGATGTACCAACACCGTGTTCAAAAAAGATCTGCAAGACACAGAAATCAAAACGAGAATCCAGCAATGACAACTCACTGTATGGAACAGTTCGACTCCCTGCTTCAGTTAGAGCGGAGTGGAGTGAGGCGAGATGGGGTGCGAACGGCAAGTAGTGAAAGTTATCCAATATGCCAATTCGGAAGTTATATTAGTTCCCTATAGTTTAAATAGGAGATCTGGCGCTGGATTTTATTGCCGTAAGATAAAAACTCCAGATTTTTGTTTTTGTTTTTTTGACACGGCCTTTGTACATCACAACGCTTCTTTGGAAGAAATTTTAAAGTGGGTTTCGGCATACAATGGTTGGCAATTCCGTTGACAGAAAAGTAAAATACTTGTTAGCCTATTGTTAAAAGAGTTATTAATTTTATTCTCATAATCCAGTATTAAAACTAAATGGGAGTGAGTGAGATGGCTTCGGGCCTTAATTAGGAATTTATGAATCTCTATTGTTAACAACCCGGACGTTCGAGACCCGCTGGGGTCAGATTTTTAAACTGGCTTAAATCTTCTGGCGGCACTATGGCCCTGGAACCGATTCAATTTCTAACGGAAATGAGTAGCAGACCAATATTTTCGGGTTAAAGGCGGATGTTACACAGGGCAGACATATCATTCCAATTCTCTAAAAACCAGTTACTGCCCCAAGGGCCTTTTAAAATCTGTAATGACATTACCTTTTATTGTTACCCTACTATTGAGATGTAATAAACTGTAGTTTCAAAATTTAGCTTTTAAAGATTTGTTCATTATTTGCCGCCAGTTATATAAATTCTGTAAAAACTAAATTTCGGAAATAGTTTTGAATAGATGGTTTTAACCAGCTGTCAATTTGAAGTCTGAAACCATCCCATTCCATCCTATAAGTTTATTGAATTATTGAGTATCGAATATAAACATTGTAACAAGATAAAACTCACAGATATATTCTATGTGATATGATTCCCTGTCTCAAACTTCTGGTTTGCTATCCATTTATAACCAGTTTTTTTTTTCGTTTAATTGATTTAAAATCTGTTTTGGGGCGATTTACTGATCACGTGTCACTGGCATCCGTAAGGAAACAAGCATAACTAAATAGGCTAGGTCAAGAAATCCTCTGTAGGGGAGCACCCATATTACCATGAGGGAGATATGGCAGGAAACTTTAAATGGCGAAATACAAAGTAATATTTTCAGAGTACAAAACTTTTCTGACATAACATGGCACCGTTTCAAAATAACAGATGATCCACAATGTCTCGGCCCGGGGCGAATCCAGACTTGAACCATCTCATCTAAGAGTGCAAAACACTAAATACAGAAAGAACTTCCTTCAGGCAAAATATTATCAGAACTGGAGGCAGTGGGTTGCGAGTAATTCGAAAAGATAATAATTGCTTAAGAAATAAAAAAAAACACTTTATAAAATTAGTACAGACAGTTAATCTGCAGTAGAATAGCCATTCAAAGGTTAAACATTGAACAATTGCAAAACAAAAGACCACAGACACATCTCAGGCAGAGAACCAATTATTTCACAGTAGCTATACCTATATTTGTGAAATATTAATTTGTGAAAAATTGTACTTGAATTTAATTAACACAGTTGCTTTTTATTTCTAGTTTAAATATAAAAATTAGTTCTGTAATAAAATACTGGTTAATTTGTGCTGCATTTTTCAAATAAGTTTACATGCAAATTGAAACATTGAAATTTTAAAGCAAATCCATCAAATTATGGAAAAAAGAAGTTGTTTAGAACTAGCATTTTAATGTTAACGATACAGGGCATTTTGGATTCATTAAAGGACAGCACTAACAAAAATATGGGTTTAAAATAACAACTGAAAGAAAACGTGGAAACAGGGTCATTATAATGGTATGGTGTGCAGGTTTGTAGGTCTGTGTATAATACACCGTGTTCCGCTTATAAGAAAATAAAATAAATATTTATAATTTCAAAATTATTCATCCAAAATTACTAACGTTGGTAGCATTTAAAATAGGAGGATGAGACATTTTAATCCAATGCTGCTGTTAATTTTAGAAGCATCACGTTTGATTTTTTAACTCGTTTCATGAGAAGAGCCTCACTAGCTTCATTCCTTCAGAATTCACTAAAAAAAAGTGCAAAAAGAATTTCCAAAGATTATTTTAAAAGTTTGGATCAAAGAGAAACAGACATACGAATGGAGAAAACTACATAACAGTGTACTACATTATCACAAACCTGACTCAATCTTCACACATCAAGACAATAAACCTGATTCACATGTCACACATCAAGACGATAATCTTCTAAGATATAATTCCTGAAAGAGGATCACACGGCCTGCCAGATCACCACACCTAACACCACCAGACCCGTTTTTAAAATAACTGTTAACATTATTATTTTAAGTTACATGAAGGTAAAGGTCGGTGAGCTCTACATGAATCACGTGGTGAGCTACTTCACGTAACACGTACTTGTTGCTTAGGTTTTGTTAATTTTGTTCACTTGCACTTGTTTTAATATTGTTCACTTAATTAGTTCTAACACTCTGTTCAATTGTCTTCCCAGTTCTTCCTGCTTCTCACTCTACTTGACCAATGATTTATTACACGTATTTTTAAGAGATCAGCACATCTTAGTCTTGGTCTTCCGCGGAAATTTTTACCAATGTGAGCGTCTCACATTTGTGACAAGTCATTCGCTCAGCCTCTTATTTTAAATAAATAAGTACTTTCAATAAAAGTGAATGATTTATGAACCCGTAATTATTATCAGAATTAGGGCATATTTATATTCAAATGAATTGTAATGAAAATATGAATTCAATAGTAACAAAATTAAAATGATATAACCTACCACAAAATAATTTAATAAGCAATAAATAAAACAGTAGTACCAAGCAATTAGCGCTAGTCATAGACCTGGACCCTTGCTATTGTAGCGAACGAAATTAGTAAACATCATACAATGGATCCGTAAGCCCTTATACAATGGGGAAAAAGTCTGCAGTTTCCTTTGTCAAGAGGATTTACAAGACTGCACTATTATCAAATTGCTATAACAATGTTAAGCCCAAAAACTTCTTACAAAAGGCTGGGAAGTCACAAACAAGCAATTGGATTTTCCTAGGTAACTTGTGGAAAGAGTTATCCCCAAACGAATTTTAACTAGTACATGTCGCTAACAGCGGGTGACTTCTTTGCGGCGTAAGGTAGATGCCGACAGTCGATAGCGCGTCCTATTAAGGACCACTCCATTTGGTCAACCCTGGAAATTTTATATTATGAGGCAACTAATTTAAAGGGGGGGACGAGGTCACAAACTTCTAAGTTTAACACCTACGACAACGCCCTTAAGGTAAAATTTACCAATCAAAATTAGTATAACATATAAACTGTTTGTGAGACGATAAGACTTTTGGTGGAAGGGACTAATGCCGGCCCACTCGGAATTAATAAATATTTTTTATTTAGCGAAAACCAGAGTTCAGTTCTGTTAGTAGAGTTCAGTTCTGTTAGTACAGTTCGTCAGCTGGGTGGTCAGTAGCGACTAGCGGGTGTGCCAATGCAGGGCACATCGCTGTCGATAAACGAAATAAATTAAGGCACACCGCTTTCGTATAAGTTTCAGCGCGTCGTTGAGTGTTATAACCATTATTATTTCTGACTCACCAAGAGCCTTCTCGTCAAATCGTCGTCTAATACGACAAATGTAAACAAGTGACAATAAAAGTGGAACATCAATTACAAGACATCACACTGGGCCTACTGTTTTTCCCCAAGTGAACATCCTTTCCTCACGGATTCCCGAGATTTAAGTCCATTGTTTTACCGAAACCTGAACCCAACTAGCCCGGAGCACAATTGTCCTTGTACCATAATCCTGGACACCTAATCAAAACCTAAACCCGACTACAGTCCTGTCTGTTCACATTGTGACTTTCAGAGTTCATATTTCTTCTTCCAACGTGGTCTTCACATTTCAAATTGGTGTTAGCATCTTACTTTGTTAACTAACTAACTCACTGGCACTCTCGAATCCGTAGGTTCATGGCCGCACGGACATAAGCTCTCCATACATCCCTATCATGCGCTAATGTTTTCCAATCATTCCCTGTATAATCAACTTCCCTCAATTCATAGTTAATGTTATTCTCCCACCTCATTCTTGGTCTACCAACTGGGCGTTTTCCCTCTGATTTTCGTATAAGAAGCTTCCATGTTCTGACCATCGCAGTCTACGAGACTTAACTGTTCTTATTATATCTGGCTTCCTATAAAGACCATGAAATTCACTGTTATTTAGTCTTCTCCATTCACCTGTCTGTGCATCTCCCCTTGGTCCAAACATTTTCCTAAGAACTTTATTCTCAAATATTTGTAATCTTCTTTCCTCCCTTAAAGTAAGAGTCCATGTTTCGCATCCATATAATATAACTGGTAGAATAATAGTGTTATATGTTTTCAGTTTAACGTTTTTTGAGAGGATTTGAGACGTCAAGAGTCTCTGTAATGCATAATAGGACGCATTTCAAGAATTGAGCCAGGATAGCGGACAGGATCCTCCTTCGGACTAAAAAAAAGTTCCAAATTCAGGTATTTCTGCACCCCTGTAGCATAATGCAAAGCATCCTGATTCCTGGCTACCTTCTCCTGGCCATCTAACTTCCTATAAAGCGACTATATCCAAGGGTGATTTATCTAATTCCCGCGTTAATACCTCTAGCGCCCCGCTTTTGTATAAAGTCCTAACATTCCATGTTCTTAGGAATATGTTCCTGTTTTTGAGCCTTTGGCGTGGATACCCTGAAGTAGTCCCCGCCCGGAGAACCGAATGGGGGACTATTTTACCTCCGGAAAATTTTACTACAGTGGAACCCATTGTTAGGTCATTAATTTCTGACATTTTGAAGTGCTTCATTTTTTTCCCTGACCCTCAGTGGAATGCCTAGGATCTTATTTAGTGTACCTGGAGTCTGCTGCGGAATTGGCGGTGAGAGACAACAATACAGCAGGTAGTAGTGGTACACAGATTTAATGTCGTTGTTAACTTCATTAGTTTCACACTTGATTGAAGGATACAGAGTGATTCAATTCCTATCCCACATTTCCAGGGTTGTAGAGGATACTTAGTAGATTAAGTTTTTGATAAAGAACCTACGTCTAGAAATACACTATTTAGTGCTACAATCACGAATTATTATCTAGCTTCACCTGTAAACACCTCGACCATTAATAATAATAATAATGATAATAATATAAATAATAATAATATAAATAATAATAATAATTATTATTATTATTATTATTATTATTATTATTATTATTATTATTATTATATACGAATGTGTCTAAATGGCTCAACGAGTAGGGTGCGTGTAGGCAAACAGTTTTCAGACACTTTTGAAATCCAGAATGGGTTGAAGCAAGGAGATGCACTATCTCCTCTACTATTTAATTTTGTACTAGAGCATGCCATTAAATCTTTAGAGAATGAGGAAGGCTTACAACTGAACGGTATTAATAAGCTGTTAGTTTATGCTGATGATGTAGTACTACTGGCCGATAGCGAGGAGATACTAAAGGCCAACACGCACACACTATTGAGTAACACTAAGAGATTAGGACTGGAAGTAAATATCAGTAAAACTAAATATATGGTCACACGTAGAAATACATTATATAATGGAAATGGACAGCTAATGACAAATGAGGGAAATTTTGAGGAATTGGCTGAATTCAAATACCTAGGAACAATAATCACAAATAGGAATGAGATACACAAAGAAATTAAACATAGGCTCAATTCTGGAAATGCATGCTATTATGCATTGCAGAGACTTTTGATGTCCCAACTCCTTTCAAAAAACGTTAAGCTGAAAATATATAAAACTATTATTCTACCAGTTATATTATATGGGTGCGAAACATGGACTCTTACTTTAGGGAGGAAAGGAGATTACGAGTATTTGAGAATAAAGTTCTTAGGAAAATTTTTGGACCAAAGAGAGATGAACAGACAGGTGAATGGAGAAGACTACATAACAATGAACTACATGGTCTTTATAGGAAGCCAGATGTAATAAGAACAGTTAAGTCCCGTAGACAGCGATGGGCAGGACATGTTGCGCGTATGGGGAATGAAAGACGTGCATGGAAACTTCTTGTAGGAAAGCCAGAAGGAAAACGCCCAGTTGGTAGACCAAGAATGAGGTGGGAGAACAACATTAACTATGATTTGAGGGAAGTAGATTATACAGGGAATGATTGGAAAGCATTGGCTCAGGATAGGGATGTATGGAGAGCTTATGTCCGAGCGGCCATGAACCTACGGGTTCGATAGTGCCAGTGAGTAAGTAAGTAAGTAAGTATTATTATTATTATTATTATTATTATTATTATTATTATTATTATTATTATTATTATTATTATTATTATTATGAAGTAATGATTTTAACTGGCATGATTAAAACCATCAGTGAAACAAATATTACACATAAAACAATCATATAAGATTATAACATGATAAACTATTATAATAAAATAATTATGCAAATTAAAATGAAATTAAAATTAATCAGATTAATTTATTAAAGAAATGAAAACTCAGAAACCATGAATTAATCTTCTGAGAGACCGATTTCAAAAGAAAGAGATTTAAATTGATTTTAAAAGAAACTATTGTACGGAAGCTCCTTCCTTATATTATTACTCTTTTCTGAAAATTTCAGGCGACTTTTTTGTTGGATGACAAGTAAGCAGTACGCTGTGGTGCAACCACATTCGCTCAAGAACATTCAGTGGCACGTCGTTCACCTGAATTTCTACAGGAAAGTCAAATACCTTGGGCCTATCAGTTTGTAAATAGAAGATATTTGGAACTTCAGATGTCACTCTTTTAATATAGGGTTCCTACTGCAAGTAGGAAATTTGAAAATTTTATTCTTATTATTATTATTATTATTATTATTATTATTATTATTATTATTATTATTATTATTATTATTATTATTATTATTATACCAGCAAAACATGGATTCTTCATCGAAATCGAAGATCTAAGAAGTTTTCGTTACAACTCTGAGAAATTTATAATATGGATTCTCAAATACATTGTTGAAACTTTAGTGGATTCTTTCTTGAAATCCAGAATATCAGCATGTCTTCTAATCAGATTTTCCTTTTTTTTCTAAAAAATTATAAAATGTTTTACGTTAGTGATTATGAAACGCCCCTGTATCTGAATCAGAAGTTCGCGGCTTCAAATCCGGATGAAGTCGGTAGGCAGGCTTTCTTGAGGACTTAAATTACTTGGTTATGTCTTCCTTCGGAAGACAAGTAAACCTGTGAACTCTCTGAAGTGGGCCTAGATTTATCGTCTGTAAAACAGCTACAAACCTTAAATAAGAAATCTCCAAGAAAAAAAATGTCGGTCCTTTGACAGTCAGCTTTGAATTGGTATTCTAATGACCTAAAACAGTTTTCAAAATTATTTTTCAGGACTGTTCGTACTCACAAAATGTCCTGCTAAACACTAAATAAGCCTACAATTAAAGAAAAGCATAATGATTTTTTCTTTACAAACCTACACTCAAAACTGCTTCAAAACAACTTTCTCCTTGAGAAGTTTAGATAGCCAATATG
Organism: Diploptera punctata; assembly: GCA_030220185.1. Classification (NCBI taxonomy): domain Eukaryota; kingdom Metazoa; phylum Arthropoda; class Insecta; order Blattodea; family Blaberidae; genus Diploptera; species Diploptera punctata. Next base: position 1,086,749 of record JASPKZ010009811.1, on the reverse strand, counting down.
ACATACAGATAGTAAAAATGTGAGGAAAACAACATGCAAACGGCCTACTCAAAATTGCACCTAAATCATACAATAAAACACACAAGATGAGAGAGATGTGGCCATGTTGGATAATTAAAACCAAAGCATTAGCAGACACTTAAACTGGCTATTTAAACCATGCCCCAAATGGGAACCAATGACCAATCACATTTCAATGAATTTTGATTTACAACCAATCACAGTCTTTTTCACCTCGATTTTATCAGTTTAATTGAATCATATTAAAATCAAGCTCCTCTTTTTTTAACATTCTGAATAGGCCAGAGCATTATTTTGCACTGACTGACTCCCCAACAAATACGGCTACCAGATTGCATATATAAGTGCACGAATGTAAACAGATACTGCTTGCGGGATATAATAGGAAATCATTTGTAGTAATTGATTATACCACAATAAAAAGAAACCACTGTTTACACTTTCTTAAACGTATTATTTCCCAGGCATTTATGTTCCATAAAAATATAATTTACATCATAGGATATCAGAAATGAATTAATAACCTATAATGTTGGTTATAAACAGTTTGATGTGTTTCATTTATTCTCCACTAGGGTGCATTCTTACAATATTGCGATCCTTTGGCAATCAATAATGTGATCTGGTTGCAGTGATGAACAAATGAAGCATAACAAACGTTTCTCATTTGGTTTCACATATCGCCGTTTACATTGAATATATAATTTTTTTAAATAACTATATTTAAATGTTGATTTGTGAGTAAACAGTTTAATTTTATTCGTTAAATAGTCCTAACAAATGCCACTCTTGATTTCCAAATTCTCTAGATAAATTCACTGCTCACTTTGTGAGTCGTGAATTTATCGATAATATGGAAATCACTAGTGGCATTACTTATGAACAATTGGCCTACATGCTGCATAAAATATATGATATATACATGAAAATGTGCGCAATTGAACAACACTATGATGTCAAAATTAGAAAATCAATTTTTTGTATATTTTAACACATCGTAATTAAATTTGACTTAAAATAATATAAAGTAGAATGATAATAATTGAGTGTATTTTAATGTTTTCGCATGGAGCTTAAAGGTAAACAATGTTATTTTCCTGACAAGTTATTATGACACTGCCTATAGATACAATAATGCAATGTGCTCATTGTGCATTGCGTGTTGTGAAAGCCCTATCTCACGTGAACAAGATATAAACTACGGCTTATTCTAGAGATAACGAAGAAATTAATTTGCTGCTCTCTCGGAAGCTCCATTTGAATCTCTGCACGAGTTACGTCTCTAAGTAATTTGTGTCTCTCTAACGAATATTTTCATTCATCAGACCTCGTCCACTACATCACTTAAAAATTACTCCAAGAAATGAGTTCAAAAGAAATTATAGCCTAGTTAATGTATACGTACGTGAAGCAAATATATCAAATGAAAAATCTAACAGAATTATTATTATTATTATTATTATTATTATTATCAATACTATTATTATATTCACTAAAAGCTAACATGCACATTCTATTTGAGTAGCACTAAGAAATTGGGGCTGGAAGTAACATGAATAAAACTAAATAGGCTCTATGGTCACACGTATAAATTCATTAGGATATAATCGATTTGGACAGTTAATGATAAATTATGGAAGTTGTAAAGTGGCTAAATTAAAATATCTAACTAACTAACTCACTGGCACTATCGAACCCGTAGGTTCATTGCGCTCGGACATAAGCTCTCCATACATCCCTATCCTGAGCTAATGTTTTCCAACCATTCCCTGTATAATCTACTTCCCTCAAATCAGAGTTAGTGTTATTATCCCACCTCATTCTTGGTCTACCAACTGGGCGTTTTCCCTCTGGTTTTCCTAAAAGAAGCTTAAATTCACGTCTTTCATTCCCCTCGTGCCACATGTCCTGCCCATCGCAGTCTACGAGACTTAACTGTTCTTATTATATCTGGCTTCCTATAAAGACCATGAAGTTCACTGTTATGTAGTCTTCTCCATTCACATGTTTGTTCATCTTTCTTTGGTCCAAAAATTTTCCTAAGAATTTTATTCTCAAATTCTCGTAACCTCCTTTCCTCTCTTAAAGTAAGACTCCCTGTTTCGCAACCATATAAAATAACTGGTAGAATAGTAGTTTTATATATTTTCAGTTTAACGTTTTTTGAAAGATGTTGGGACATCAAGAGTCTCTGGAATGCATAATAGCATGCATTTCCAGAATTGAGTCTATGTTTAATTTCTTTGTGCATCTCATTCCTGTTTGTGATTATTGTTCCTAGATATTTGAATTCAGTCACTTCTTCAAAATTTCCCTCATTTGTCATTAGCTGTCCATTTCCATTATATAATGTATTTCTATGTGTGACCATATATGTAGTTTTATTGATATTTACTTCCAGTCCCAATTTCTCAGTGTTACTTAATAGTGTGTGCGTGTTGGCCTTTAGTATCTCTTCGCTATCACTCAATAATGTTACATCATCAGCATTGAGTAGTGAGCTTCCTCATTCTCTAGAGATTTAATAGCATGCTCTAGTACAAAAATTAAATAGAAGAGGAGACAGTGCATATCCTTGCTGCTTCAAACCCAATGTGGATTTCAAAAGTATCTGTTTGCCTACACACACCTACGTTTTGTGTCATTAAGACACATTTGTATAAGTCTAACTAATTTTTTTAGGAATTCCAAACTCCAACATGGATCTATATAACTTCTCCTCATATGCCTGTTTTAAATCTACGTATATACAGTACCATTATATTGCCATTTATTTCCTAAAATGTCTTATACTAAAAATATGATGTAGACCTGTTTCTTCTAAATCCACATTGATGGAATTAAAATATCTAGAAATAATATTTACAAACATGAATGAGGTGCACAAAAAAAAACATTAAACAGAAGATATATATAGAACTGTTATTCTTCCTTGTTACATTAGGGTAAATATGACTATTTCGTGATATCAATAATTTCGTGATAAAATTTAAATTATTTGTCAAGGAATTAAAGGTTTCACTCCAGACATAGCATAAGATTTCTTCTTTTCTTGTGTTCCTGTGCCCGACTTTTGAGAAGCAATATCAAAAGTCATCGTTAAACTCAAAGTGGTTGATGAAATATTTTTTTGAAATATGTCCTTGAAAAAATGTTCTATATTTTAGGTAACTGTTTATTCAATTGTAATATAACATTCTAATATTGTATTTTTAATATCAACTGACAAACTGAGACATGAGTCTTAACATTATAAAAGGATAGTAATGGTGCAGCAACTTTTGAAATTTCGATTTTTTAAATTTTTGTTATGATAAGGCTGTGCCTCTCATATTTAACCGTTCGAATGCAGACACTAAGAAGAAAATTGTTAAGAACATTAATAAGCTTTCACATTAGTTACATTACGTAGAAATCAGTTTATATTAAAATTATATATTTTACTCATTAACAGGTGTATAATCATTAAGCATGTAGCTGCTAGGTAGGCATTAATAGATATCAATTTAGTTTTTTTAATTAGGAATATTCCACAATACAGTGTTCCTCCTTCAACCCAAAGTGATTTGTCGCTAGAGGATCCTGCCTAAAGCATCTTCTTCCCTCAGATCTCTAGCTTCCATACTTCTCCTCACTCAATCCGTTAGACGTTCTCTACGTCTGCCTCTTCCACTTATTCCATTAGCTTTCCAATTGATGATCATCTTTGGTATTCTCTCTTCTTCCATTCTTATGAGGTGTCCATACCATTTCAATCGTTTTACTTCTATTTTTTCCAATATGTTTTTTCAACTGCATAATTTCCCTTATTGTGCTGTTTCTGACCTTATTCCTTCTTGAAATTCTTGTCGATCGCCTCCAAAAATCCATTCCTAATGCTAACAGCTTATTGGCTTGTTTTCTACTTACTGTGCAAAAATCAATTTCTTAAAATAATTTATTCATTGCTCGTTAACTTATTGAGTTTTTTCTTTATTTTCGATAATTGTTGTTATTGCTCTAAAAATTATTGTTCTTATTATTTTATTCAATGCCACTACTTGTCATTTCGACATCCTGGTATTCTCTCCTGGCATGGCGTTATTGTAACTCACTTCTGAGTTTAGGGCGCCTGGAAGGCGGAGTTACCCTGTGCCGATGATATATGATAGGTGATGATGATGATGATGATGATAATGCGCCAGGAGAGATAATGATGGCCAGATGATGTTCGGGACCGTTTGGGCCTTAAAGTTTCCTGACATTTGTCTTACAGGTGAGGAAAAACCCCGAAAAAACCATCACCCAGGAAACTTATCCCGACCGGGAATCGAATTCGGGCCCGCTGCGTGACAAGGAAACACGCTACCTCGAGACCACAGCGGTGGACTTGATATTATTATTATTATTGTTATTATTATTATTATTATTATTATTATTATTATTATTATTATTATTATTATTATTATTATTATTATTATTATTATTTCTTGTATAAAGGAAGGACAATATTTTTGCTACAAAGTAGAACTAGTATAATTATTTGCTTTCAAACATTTTATCACCATGTGTATTTTAATACTTTTATTTGATGTTAAGTTTATTTTTAGAAGAAATAGGCCTAAATATTAAATGTTGTTTGATATCACTTATGTATTTGTCTCATAGCTTATAACATTGACTACAAATTTTAATAAACGCAGATTTCAGTTGTATTTTTAATTTACATGCTTTTATTTTAAAAACACAGAATTTTGAACTCACGCCGTTAAGATATCGCTATAGCGGATATATGAATCGTTTCACGTATCGAGGAATACTTGTCTTGAAGAAAAGAATGAAGTATTTAGGGACAACTGTAAATCGGTATGGAGTGAATTTGATAAATAATCTCGTGGCAGGTTCATACTACGTTCCTTTATTCATATTTTGTCGCCATTATCGCATTTTTTGTCTAATGTCACCAGGTTGTCTTTTATGGCATTACTGGCTTTCTCCTCTGGCATTGGCGGAATTGGAATCCACGTTTTAGGTTGGGGCACCTGGAAGGCGGAGTTACGTTACCCCGATGATACGATGGGTGATAAATGATAATGAAGTTCCAGGAGAGTTTTTAACCTAAACTTAACCTAAATTCCAGATTGCTAGTACTGTAATTACAATTAAGAACCCGAAGGTGTCTTTAATGGAAAAGTAAGGATGGAAGGGAATTTTATCAATATTTCTATTTAACCATTATGAATAATTTTCCCTTATTTAAGAGGTCTTTACTCATTTGAGTTGGGGGTTTTATTTTTTTTAAGTGGGCAACCACAGGAATTCTTATGGTCTGACCAGGAATCGAACCAAGGACCTGATGAACAGTGGTTGGTAAAGCTGACCACTAAGCCCATGAGGCTGGTCACATTATCCCATATGTTAATTTGTACAAAAAATGTAAAACACTACACAACTTTGCCCTATATGGATTCTAAACATGTACTCTTACTTTAAAGGAGGAGAAAATATTACGAGTATTTAGGAAATTTTTGGACTAAAGAATTCGGAATTGTAACCATTTTTTAAATAGGCCTAACAGTGTTGATGTTAAGTACAGTGTTGTGATTTTTAATGCAAGTAAATGGAATTACTGTTCTAATAAAAGGACGAAAATATGAGGGAAACCTATATGTTTGATTGAAAATGAGTTTCCGTTTAACACAATGTGGAATAACAGTTGGACAAGTTGTTGGTTGTGTGGGTGGATACAATCACGCCCCTCCGCAATTACAGCTCCTATACTGTTCAACACAAATCCAGGATATGAGCCAGTAAAGTTAACTAACCATGATATTAACAATATCGATCACTTAATCATCGTCATCAGCTTAGTTCATAAAAATAATCTAAACAGTTTTTCTACTCTGAGATCCTGGAATATTTCATATCTTTCACATATTTTAAGACCAAAGTGTTTCTGATCTAAACATTCTAAAATTTAACCACTATTACATTTTGATAATATATTGCTAAACAATAAGATTTTTTTTGTAATCCCACTACAGGCCTCACGAGACCCTTCGGGTAGTAGGAGGTTAAGGCTCCCACTTTTCTAGACAATCGGCACTTGATGTCAGCCGGGTTGTCAGCCTTGCGTGACGGCCGCCTTTAACCCCAGAACAAGCGCCTGGTACTCATTTCCGTTAGAGGCTGAGTCGACGCCAGGGCCATAGTGCTGCCAGAAGGTTTGGGTCAGTTTAAAAATCGTGACCCCACCGGGACTTGAACCCTCGACCTGCCGGCTTGTAGCACAGTGCCTTAACCACTACCGTACGGCGTGCTCCAAACAATAAGTTACGTATCCTAATCCATCTTACTTAGTTAAATTTCTAATTATATTTTTTATTTTTATATCTTTACCTTAGTTTAACCTCTCCTTTTTTAGGAAATTGTTACATGCTCACACCATCTGGACCTTAGAGGAAAACGACCTGCTAGGAGAGAATTTTCAACGTTTGATCACACACATAGGTTTCTTCGCCATGCAAAGCGCGAACATTTAACGTATGACTCACCATTCTCTCGTACTAACAAGGAGAATGTGACATGGATTATTGAGCACGTCACTTAGTGTTCGAGGGCTATTTGGGCCTTAAAATTTACTGACATTTGTCTTAGGTAAATAAAATCCCGACAACCTCACCCAGAAAACTTGGGGATCGAACCCGGTCTTATGCGTCTGAGGTAACCACTATAGAAACAAATTCATAATCGTTATTATTATGGCGATATCAACATTATTGTTCATATTATTACTTTTAGCATTATTATTATGATTAGTAGTAGTAGTAGTAGTAGTAGTAGTATAAGTAGTAGTAGTAGTATTGTTATTACTGCTGTTATTATTATTATTGTTATTATTATTAGTAGTAGTATTATTATTATTATTAAAAGAACAGTTAAGTATCATAGATACCAAAGATAAGGCTAATAATAGGTACGCCAAGGGTGAGATGGGAGAATAATGTTAACCATATTTTGAAAAGTTAAATTATTGAGACACTTATTGGAAAGCATTAACTCAATATATGGATATATGGAAAACTTATGTCCGTGCTGCCATGAACCTCCGGGTTCGATATTGCCAGTGATTTGTTTATTATTATTATCATCATCATCATTATTAAACTGTTTCCTCTATATCATAAAAGTGACTTTTTTTTGGTACAAATTACACTTCTTCATACCTAACAATAAATTCCTTATGTGTTTAAAATGCATATTAACAGCTTATTTATAGAGATCCTACACATCACATTGATGTAAAAATTACACAAAGTTGAGAATAAGGAATGTAACTTATTAATGTAAAAGGGAAAAGTTGTAACATTGTGCATGAAGTGATATACACGAAACATTACATCTGTCGAAATTAATGAGAGCCCGGCTCTTCTAAGTGGAATGCGGGTAATAGTGACCTATACTCACGAATTGATTGCCCTTTCGCACGACACTCCGCAGCAGGGGTTGCTTCAGCTAGCAGGGTGCATTAAGATCACATTAGACGCAGGGTGAGTGGTGGTAATTGGTCTCTCTACCAACATCTTTGATCCGATGAAAATAATATATTGTTCACGCATGAAGGTATTTTTTAAAAGAGGATTAATGTAAGGTCGTTTCCTCAAACTCGATTTATTGTAGTGATCTCCACTACAAAACATTGCATTTATCTTAAGATTAGTTAGAAAATAGAGAGGTCAACACGTTTTCATCTCTTTTTTTGTGTTTGCTACCGCGTGACTTGAGTTCTCTCCACTCTAGACACAACGTGTTTAATACCTATATTTTAAAATAATAACCAACAATAATAACAAAAGTGCGTCACGCAGAAAGTGTGTATACTAAGCGAATTTCTCAGCGAGTCGAATATATGATCCATACAATGTATATTTATTAAGTTGATTAAATTTCTCAGCAAGTTGAATGTATGATCTATATAATGTATATTTATCATAAGTAATGCCACGAGTGATTTCCAAATTATCGATAAATTCACGACTCACGAAATGAGGAGTGAATTTATCTAGAGAATTTGGAAATCAAGAGTGACATTTGTTAGGACTATTTAACGAATAAAAGTAAGCTGTTTACTCACAAATCATTATTTAACTATACTTACTTACTTACTCACTGGCACTATCGAACCCATAGGTTCATGGCCGCACGGACATAAGCTCTCCATACATCCCTATCCTATGCTTTCCAATCATCTCCTGTATAATCCACCTCCCCCAAATCATAGTTAATGTTATTCTCCCACCTCATCCTTGGTCTACCAACTGGGCGTTTTCCCACTGGCTTTCCTACAAGAAGCTTCCATGCAAGTCTCCCATTCCCCATACGTGCAACATGTCCTGCCCATTGCAGTCTACGAGACGTAACTGTTCTTATTATATCTGGCTTCCTATAAAGACCATGTAGTTTAACTATAGATATTTTAAAATATTTATATATTTAAAGTAAACGGCGATGTTTGAAAACAAATGAGAAACGATTGTTACCTTCTCTATGATACTCAACGCCCCCTTCATTTTTTTTGAAAGTTCACAATCGGAACTGTTGATGGCGCTGAACCTGCTTCTGCTTCTCTTAATTTGTCAACCTCGGAAAATTACAGTGTGAAAAAAATTACTACTATTTTTTAAATCTAATGTAATTTTTTTTATAAAAAAAAAGTATTCAAACCTTTAGGACAAAGTACTTTTGTAACTGAGAATAACAGAAAATATCTCAAGTTATTTTATTTTTAATTTAATTGTAGCGGATTTTCTTTACCGAGTTTAGCCCTCCTGTATCGTCTCTCCGTTCCATTCCGATTGTTACGCTTCATCTGCTTCTTTTGTTTATCACTTCAACCAGATCATACTATTTATTGCCAAAGGAACGCAATATTGTAAGAATGCTCTCTAGTGGAGAAAAAATGAAACACATCAAACTGTATACTAATTCATTTCTGATGTCGTATAATGTAAATATGACAATTATATTTTTCTGCATTATTACCTGGGAAAAATACATTTAAGAAAATGCAAACAGTGGTTTCTTTTTTTGGTGGTATAATCAATTGCTACAAATATGTTTATATTAACTCCTGCAAGCGCTATGTGTTGACATCCATGCACTATATATACAATCTGGTATCCGTATTTCTTATAGGATCAGTCACTGCAAAATAATGGTCAGACCTGTTCAGAATATTAAAAAGGAGGAGCTTTCTTTAATATGGTAAATTTAACATTGATAAATATTTGGTGAAACACGACTGTGATTGGCTGTAAAATAGAAATTATTGAAACGTGATTGGTCATTGACTCCCATTTGGGGCATGAGTTAAATAGTCAAGTTAATTAAATGGTAAAATCTTTTTTGTTGCAGGAAAACAAACATGGCGGCTGCTAGAGCGATTTTTAAATTTCGTCTTTCAGGAGAACTCCCACTATTGATGGTGGATTTTGCTGATTTTTTAGAATGTCTTTTTCTTATATATATATATATATATATATATATATATATATATATATATATATATATAAACGAGCTTTGTTGCGAAATATCTAAAACAGCAGGAGGTAGAAAGAGGTTAACTGGCATTCCTAATGGTAGGATTACTCAGCGACATAGAAAAATAAAGGAAATTACAAAACTGAAAATTACAATACGTGTAGTAAACATTTAATGTCTTTGACGAAAAGTTAAAAACTATGTGGTACATATAAAAATAACCCCGTAAAATGGCGACAATATTATAATAGTGATGATTTCTGTTTCTAATGATCGTACTATTTTGTATTTCATTTAACTAAACAAATAGTTACGACACGCCTCGACCTTACTTTTCTTAATCCATTGCTATATACCAATGTGGCTATTAGAGTGTTAACAGTCACACACACACATAAATATATAAATATATATACAGGGTATAACAGGACCTCACCGACAAAATTATAGGGATGATAGGCCATGCAGAGCGGATCATTTTTTGTAAAGGAACATATAGTCGCAAACGCGTCGTTTATGAGTTATGCGCAGATGAAGGTGTTCACCCGTAAGGATCGTAATTGAATACAAACAATTGTACACATATAATTTTATTGAAAAATACATTTTTTTTTACAATAAGTGTTCAAACAGGCAACCCTGTGCCTCATTGCATGTTTAATATCGTCGCAGCAACGATTCAAGGATTCTTTATGACGTCGTCAAAACATTTACTGTTTGAATACTTATTGTAAAAACATGTATTTTTCAATAAAATGATACGTGTACATTTGTTTGTATCCAATTCCGAACCTTAGGGTGATTACCTTCATCTGCGCATAACTCATAAACGACTTGTTTGCGACTATATGTTTCTTCACAAAAAATGATCCTCTCTGTATGGCCTATCATCCTTATCATTTTGTCGCTGAGGTCCTGTTACACCCTGTATACTCGTATATGAATTAATGGAATTTGTCTTTTTTCAAAAGAAAGGAGATACATATGTATTTACATTGCGCACGGGCCTGCTTGGCCGTACGTGCATTATTTTTCCATGAATAAAAGAGAAATAAAACAAAAATGATAATAATATAAACAAATCCCTATATGGGTACACACCTGTATCAAAACAATGAATAAAATCTATGTCTACAACTACATGTGCATTAATGCACATCTACACTCATCCATGAAACGACCATGAGTACAGATATAAAAAAGTCTCATTCTGTATATTAATAATTAAAAAATGCTATAAAACAAATTAAAAAGAGATAAGAAATAAAACACACACACACACGTATACATACATACACATATGTGTGTGTGTTTTATGGTTATTTTCGGCGACAGTTAGTAGGATTGATAAACATTTGTAAAATATGTTCATGAAAACAACTTCAATAGCTACATTCCTTTGGAATTCGTTAATAATAATAATAATAATAATAATAATAATAATAATAATAATAATAATAAATTATAAAATATAATTGAGCAATGAAGATTATTAATCAGGTATATAAGCGTGACGTAGTGCACAGTTGGAAAATACATCCGACCAGTAATATGTTATGGCAGTGAGAATTGAGCAATTGATCATACGAACCCCCAGAGAATACCTGCGTCAGAAATGCAATACACAGTATGCGAGATACTCCGGAGGGTTAACTGGTCTAAAAATTATCTGGATATCCTAACATATTAGATTATTTTAATGTCAACATCAATTTTGGGTTGTGATGAACTCAAAACTCTGTGCCCGGTTTTCTCTTGTGCCAGAGGTACCATAACTATTTTTTAGTTAAATGACGAAAATCGTACAAAAAAAAAGATCAGTAGAAACAGAAATCATAATTGTTACATGCTCAATTTACCGTTTTACGGGACTATTTGCATATGTATAACATAGTTTTTAACTGTTGAGTGATTCCGGGCTATGTGGCCGTGGTCCATTACTGTTGTACCTATCAGACGTTTCTCCCTCAACTGCGCAGAGCATCTTAAGTGGCGAGTACTCCTAGGTGTTGTTTCCTGGTCGGAGACTCAACTTTTTCATATTTCGAAAAATGATATCCAACTTTAATTTTTTTTTCGAGAAAAAATACGGAATACATTTTATGTAATCTAATGTTGGTGCGTAGCGTGTTGTATCTGACACTAAAGTCGTTATAAAAAAGCAGAGAACGACACCTAGAAGTACTCGGCACTTAAGATGGCCTCCGCAGCTGAGGGAGAAACGTCTGGTAGGAACACCAGTAATGGACCACGGCCACACAGCCCAGAATCACTCAACATTATGATTACCGACCGTGAAAGCCTGCATTCAATCATAGTTTTTAACTTTTCATCAAAGGAATTAAATTTTTAGTATACTTATTGTAATTTGTATCTTAAAATGTTCAGTCTTTTTATTTCATTTGTTTTAATCCATGTCATTGAGTAAACCCAAACAGGGTCATATAAATTAATAATAATTGAAAAGTTGGCGTGGAATGGAATTGTATCAATATTCATATTGATTCTAAGATCCGGTTTAATGTAGAAATATAGATTATTAGTATTGCAACCATAATAAAATGGAGGAAACTAAAAAGTATAACATGAAGAACTGATTAATTGTTGCGTCATCTACAGCAAATTCTCCTTATATGTATTGAACTAAATCAATTTCAAAATATGGAATATCTGATAAAATAGTTTTAATTACTGTGGCATCTCAAAATTATATTTGCCCTCGTGATAAAATATATCGTTTGAAAATTGTTGCTATAATTAAATATAAAATAAAAACTCCAATGGATGATATATGTAAATATTTATATTTCTCGTCCAACATATATATACAAACAACATTGAAGTATTTGGAGAAGTCGGCCATAATTTTAATCTCGGCAATATGATTAAATCTTTCAAACATTAATTCATTAAAGTATTGTAAGAGAAATAAACCCCTGTCACAATTTTTACTTGTAAACATAGGCCTAAGCCTAGAAGATACCCAAAATGTTATAATCTTCTAATAGAATGGACCAATAAGAAATTACGATGGTATGAATGACTTGAAAATTGAACCAATTGTACATTAGTACCAAACTTTGAAACAACATTGGAAAGCTCATATCAACAGAATTTCTCGATCTAGAATACTATGATTTATTAAGAAATGTTTGAGCAGAGATCACAACAACATTTTTCTGCCAATTTTGGAGATTTATGATGTGTATAAAATAGAAAATCTGATTTCATTAACGTTACAGTTAGGTAAGTGTTTTGTCGCTTTTTTGTCCTAAAATTTAGTGGAATTAAAGAAATTGATAACATGCAAGATTCTGTATAGGTTAAATTAGATTAAGTTAGGTTAGATTAGATCAGGATAAATAAGGTTAGATTATTTTAAATTAGGTTAGATTACGCTGGATTGCTTCAAGTTGAAAACGGTAATGATTTACTCTTATTGAATATTTTGGACGGAATTCATCCAAGAATTTTCTGTAAACAGATTTACGAGTAAGGAACTGATATGGCTCTGATTAGATAAATAACTACCTCGCTGACAATATGAAAACCGAAAATTCGTGGCCGCGCGATTTAAACTCTCCATGCATCCCATTCTGAGGTAATATTTTGTAATAATTGTCTGTATAATTCACTTAATGTTTAACCTTGTTCTCCCACATCATTATAGGCTTACCCACTTTACATTTTTCCCCTCTAATTTTCTTACAAGAAGTATCAGTGCTATAATTTCATTCCATGTGCTCTGACTATCGCAGATTACACAACTTATTAGTTATTACTTTAGGTTGGTATAAACATCATATACCTCAATTTTATTTATTTTTCACCTTCAATCTATCTGTTCGTCCCCCTTTGATCCATAATTTTGCCTATGTATTCTATTATTAAATTCTCGTAATTTTTTTTCTCCTCTCTTAAGATAACAGACTACATTTCACATATAACCAGAAAGAGTGATAATTAAATATAAAATAAGCTCTAACTTATTTAAATTGTGTAATATGAAGCAGTCATCATAAATAGGCGTATGTATTAAATTTTGGACAGTCGAGGAGATGTTAAAAAAGACAGTGTCTGAAAAGGGTGTTTTGATGAACGTTCTGTGAAACATGTTTACATTGGAAGATAAAGCAATGAAAAGCCAGTAGAGTTTCATCTGTTACATTTGTCAAATAGCTGAATATCCGGATTCTCTGCTTTCAGTAAACATACATTTACCGAAGGATATTTCGTTTCACAAATAAACAGATGGATGGGAAGATTACTGGCTGTCTGAAGCAAGTGTCAGAACTCTACACCAGGGTAATAGACGTAGCCACTCATTTCAGCGTGAGATCGATAGCCACAAGTTTACAAACGCCCCCTTTCACGTGTTTTGAAAAAAGTGCGAAAAGCTCTATTTGAATCGATACGCCGGAAATACCTCTACAATCACATCAGTAAGGTCAATGATCCTACTTATATACTACATCTAAGGTTATTCACACATTTTTCATTTCTGGCGTAATAATACAGCCTACCTCCACTGGAACACTTCACATTTGAATAATCCATTATTTTTAAATAATAATAATTAATATAATTTATTTGTTAGAATTTTGTATTTATTGACGGTTGTATTTTTACGGTGAAAGATCGTCACTCTTTCGCCCAAGGTACTTTTTTCGTCTGGCTTATCACCTTCGACCAGTTCGGCATGGGTAACCCTATCGGCAGCAATGCTACCGCCGGCATAGCTCTCAGGATCATTTAAGCACGCAAGCCACTCCACCACGACAAGGTAAAGATACCATGGAGGGCGTAAAGTGATCCCACAACAGACCCGGAGGCCCTTGGGGTAGTAGGAGGTTAAGGCTCCCACTTTTTCTAGACAATCGGCACTTTATGTCCGCCGGTTTGTCAGCCCTGCGTGACGGCCGCCTTTACCCCAGAACAAGCGTCTGGTATTCATTTCCGTTAGAGGCTGAGTCGACCCCAGGGCCATAGTGCCGCCAGAGGGTTTGGGTCAGTTTAAAAGTCCTGACCCCAACGGGACTTGAACCCTCGACCCTCCGGCTTGTAGTTCAGTGCCTTAACCACTACGCTACAAGCAGACTTACTCCCTATATTGATGACATTCTAGGAGATCATCAATGTGAATTTAGAAGAAACAGGTCTACAACAGATCAGATTTTTAGTATAAGACAGATTTTAGAAAAGAAATGGGAATATAATGGTACTGTACATCAACTATATGTAGACTTCAAAAAGCATATGATTCAATTAAGAGGGAGAAGTTATATAGTATCCTGCTGGAGTTCGGAATTCCTAAAAAGTTAGTTAGATTTATACAAATGTATCTAAATGGCACAAAGAGGAGGGTGCGTGTAGGCACAGAGTTTTCGGACACTTTTGAAATCCAGAATGGATTGAAGCAAGGAGATGCACTATCTCCTCTACTACTTCATTTTGTACTAGAGCATGCCATTAAATATTTGGAGAATGAGGAAGGTTTACATCTGAATGGTATTAATAAGCTGTTAGTTTATGCTGATGATGTAGTATTGTTGGCCGATAGCGAGGAGATACTAAAGGACAATACGCACACACTGTTGAGTAACACTAAGAAATTAGGATTGGAAGTAAATATCAATAAAACTAAATATATGGTCACACAAATAATTACATTATATAATGGAAATGGACAGCTAATGACAAATGAGGGAAATTTTGAGCAAGTGGCTGAATTCAAATACCCAGGAACAATAATCACAAATAGGAATGAGATGCACAAAGATATTAAACATAGGCTCAATTCTGGAAATGCGTGTTATTATGCATTGCAGAGACTCTTGATGTCCCAACACCTTTCAAAAAACGTTGAACTGAAAATATATTAAAATATTATTCTACCAGTTATATTATATGGGTGCGAAACATGGACTCTTATTTTAAGGGAGGAAAGGAGATTACAAGTATTTAAGAATAAAGTACTTAGCAAAATTTTTGGACCAAAGAGAGATGAACAGACAGGTGAATGGGGAAGACTTCATAACAATGAACTACATGGTCTTTATAGGAAGCAAGATATAATATTAACAGATAAGTCTCGTAGACTGCGATGGGCAGGACATGTTGCACGTATGGGGAATGAAAGACTTGCATGGAAGCTTCTTGTAGGAAAGCCAGAGGGAAAACGCCCAGTTGGTAGACTAAGAATGAGGTGGGAGAATAACATTAACTATGATTTGAGGGAAGTAGATTATACAGGGAATGATTGGAAAACATTAGCTCAGGATAGGGATGTATGGAGAGCTTATGTCCGCGCGGCCATGAACCTACGGGTTCGATAGTGCTAGTGAGTAAGTAAGTAATATAATTTATTTTACCTGATGAAATTAAAATCAGATTCGTTATAATATGAAGATATTAAAGATTATGTATTATCTATTATTTACATAACAATAGAATTAACAATTAACAATAGAATTAAATATATAACAATAGAATTCCAAAACAGATTCTTCATTACAAACCAGTAGGACGAAGAAATGTTGGAAGACCCAGTAAAAGATGGACAGACCAGCAGGTCTAATCCTTTTTACTGACGATGATGATGATGTATTATTTATAATTAAATTAATTACAATTAATTTCAGTAATATGGAATTGATAAGAAAATACAAAAATACATCAAGATATAATAATATCATAGAAATTGATTAAATGATCGACTTGAAAGCACAAAATATAGAAGAATAATAAAAATAACCCTAGATCTAGTTTAAATATTATATTGTCTAAGGAAGTTTCATTAACTTTTTTAATTGTTTTTAATCGGTAAATTCTTGATATAAGAGGGCTCGGTATTCCTGAGACTAGTAGCCCAAACAGGTTTTCCATACGCAATTCTCAAATTTCATCCTACCTGTAGGCTACAATGATCTAGTATTGCGGAGATTGCATCTAAATAGATCGACTTGGCCGCCACATCCTCATCCTAGTTTGAATCTCGTTTCGATTTTCATTCAGATTTATTTAGTTATCTTATTTACTCGCAGATGTCATGAATGGCATGCGGTCAACACACAGACCCAATGAGACATCCTATAGACAACTAGGGTATTACTAGGACGTTGATGTCGGTAAACTTTGCTTAGAGGCCTCTTTATTCAGGCTTAAGGATATTTTACGAGCCTGAAAATCTTCAGAATTGGGTCCCACGCCTTAAAGTCCCTCCCGGAGGACTTGCTCCTTGGATTTTCCGTCCAAAAAATCCATCGACCCCGGCCGGGTTTGAATCCGCGACCCTCGGAATCAGAGGCAAGGAGCATAATCACTAGTCCACCGCGGCCGACACATTCTATTAACTCAAAAAAAAGTTGTGATAGCAAATGTAGTGTAATTTTGGTTATAATATTCACGCTTAAGTAGTTTAAATAAAAACATAATTTTACAAAGATGATAGACCTAATGACAATGGGACACGAGGAGCGAGATGGTTAACGAGCACGTTGCGCCAAAGCCGCAATGTCAGGAGAATAGACCGCAGTATATAAGCAAAAGGTTAAGTCACCAGCAGCACCAGGTTGTAAATTACGTTATCATTCTGTCCCCTAACACCAACTACAGGGCGCTCACAATACTTATTTACGTCACAAGGTTTCAAAATTAAACTTAACGTTGTCATTCTATCACGCTTTAGTGTGTCACAAGAATCCAACATTAAAATTAACGGTGAGTTGAGAGGAATTTCGAAACGAATTCATAAAACACTTCAAACCTTAACAATGTACATAATTCTATTTTATGTTATGTCGAATGTATTATTATTTAGAAAATAAATATTCATGAGTAGAGTTTAGTACCTCTTCATCACTATTTCTCATCTTCCTTGTTTCTCTAGAATTTTTCTCGCCTCTTATATCAAGGATTCCCCGACTCAAAAACAGTTCAAAATAAGCTTATAAATACTTTCTTACACAATGTAATACATAACCAAGTTCCAGAGACATTTTTATTATTCTTTTATATTTTGCACCTTCATTATCAAGATATTAACTTCATCAAGTTATAGACTATTGTTAATATTAATATTCTTTAATATATTTTTAATTTTTCTTATCAACTGTATATTGTATAGGCCTATCATGTACTATTAATTTAGCCTATAGATAATGCATAATTTTTAATACCTGTATAAATTAACTCTGGTAAAGTGGAAGAGAAAATACGTTTTAACTCCATGATGTAAAATAAACAATTGTTTATTTGTTTAGCCTGGTGGAGTTAAGGCCATGTTTCCTCTCTTCCTGTCATCAGGACAAACATATGTTATATTCAAATCCAGAACTCACATTAATATTACATATTACACGATTATTTGGTCAGACTTTACTTTAATGAAAGTAAGTTCTAATAACACAATGAAGTAATTTCAATTAAAATTAAAATTAATAAAAAATATACATTAAGGAAAAATGGCTCCTATATATTAGCCTACTATTATTATTATTATTAGTATTAGTATCATTATCATTATCATTATTATTATTATTTATTATTGTTATTATTGTTATATTATTATTGTTATTATTGTTATTATTATTATTACTATTATTATTATTACTATTATTATTATTATTATTATTATTATTATTATTATTATTATTATTATTATTATTATTATTATTATTATTATTAACCTGCATATCCACTGAACAACTGATTGGAAACGACAACTGTAAATATGAACTTTCTCGAATAGAATATTTAGGTTATTATTTTGAGATGAAACGTGAATAAAAATGTACAGGTTCCGTATATCCAAAATAGATGGCAACAAAAAATTAATTATTCCATAAACTTCAAGTTATGAATATGTGTTTATAAACCTACTAATTGGGGCAAATCGTAGCGTAGTGGATAAGGCAATACGCTACAAACCGAAAAATTGAGGATTCGAGTCCCGGTAGATCAGGACACAAACATTTTGGTGGCGCCGTGGCTCTGGGGATCAACTCAGCCTCTAACGAAAATGAGCACCAGACGCTTGCTCTTGAATAAAGGCGGCCGTCATGTAGGGCTGACTACCCGGCTGACTTCAAGTGCCGAATGTTTAGAAAAGTGGGAGCCTTAACCTCCTGCTACCCTAAGGGTCTCCTATAGCCTGTAGTTGAGTATTTCATTAGACAAAATCACGAGCGACGAAACACAACCTTTTGTTAGATCACTGTTAATAATTCGGAATGCCTTCTATTGTTTGCGATTCTTAATTTTGCCCATATATTTGTGTTTTTATTTTTGTCTAACGTAGTTAAACCAAATAGTAAAGTAAAGTGATCCCACAACAGACCTGGAGGCCCTTGGGGTAGTAGGAGGTTAAGGCTCTCACTTTTTCTAGACAATCGGCACTTTGTCAGCCGGGTTGTCGGCCCTGCGTGACGGCCGTCTTTACCCCCAGAACAAGTGTCTGGTACTCATTTCCGTTAGAGGCTGAGTCGACCCCCAGGGCCATGGTGCCGCAAGAGGGTTTGAGTCAGTTTAAAAATCCTGACCCCAACGGGACTTGAACCCTTGACCCTCCGGCTTGTAGCTCAGTGCCTTAACCACTACGCTACGGCGTACCCCAGTTATAAACCAAATAATGTACGTAAAAATCTCATTTGGGCTGCTTGTACTTTTTTTTTATTTAAACAAATCATGATATTTTCAACCCATGTTCTGCCATGGGCATATCACGGGATATTTTACTTAATACATTTACATTGCTACAATTTTATTGTTCAAGAGTTTGTTCTTAAAGTGTATGGAAGATGATGATGATGATGTAGTCTGTCACTCCGACGGTGTTGGTGTGGAGCTTTGGTATCTGGGGCAGTGTTTGGGTTGTTATTGTATATCTGGTTTAACTTGGCAAAGAGAGAGATGGAGATGTAAGGGTAGATCCTTGACCGCTTTCGCTCAGATACAAAAGAAAGAACTCACCCTGTTGTCGGTTTTCCTCTTCCCCTCACTCCTATTAACATCTGGTGAAGAAACACCTACAACACTGGTGCGATGAGAGAGGTAAGCACACCTGTCTCTTTCTACAAATTTCTTGCAAAGTTAAGCCAGATGAACTATAGAACAGGACGCCGGTCTCTTGAGGGCAATGAATATTCTGTCAGAAGATGTATTGCTGCCTGGTGATGGGGCAGTTACATAGGGGAGACGGTGACTTTTTGATCCTGTGAAGATATGTGCCGAAGCATCCGTGGTTGGTTAGGACTACTTGCACTTAGGATTTGTATTTTTAGTATAAAATCCAGTTTCTACTGTTGTATTTTAAAACTGCCCTTGCTGTTTATTATATAACCGTAATTTTGTATTTATTGATATAAAAAATAAAGTGATCCCAGAACAGGCCCGGAGGCCCTTGGGATAGTAGGAGGTTAAGGCTCCCACTTTTCTTAGACAATCGGCACTTTATGTCAGCCGCGTTGTCAGCCCTGCGTGACGGCCGCCTTTACCCCCAGAACAAGCGTCTGGTACTCATTTCAGTTAAAGGCTGAGTCGACCCCAGGGTCATAGTGCCGCCAGAGGGTTTGGGTCAGTTTAAAAACCCTGACCCCAACGGGACTTGAACCCTCGACCCTCCGGCTTGTAGCTCAGTGCCTTAACCACTACGCTACGATATTTGCTTCCAAAATTACGTTTAATACTCTAGTAATTTTGCTGTGTTTAATCGCATAAATTTCAGCTGTTTCCTATCAACAATGCATCACTCAGACTCCTGTAAGATTAAACATTTACTTACCAAGACGAGTGTTACCACCGCAATTACATAAATAACGTAGTTAATACGTGTCCACAGCGCATCTGAACAATGCATCACTTCTATATTCTCAGACTCCTGTAAGATTAAACATTTACTTACCAAGACGAGTGTTACCACCGCAATTACATAAATAACGTAGTTAATACGTGTCCACAGCGCATCTGAACAATGCATCACTTCTATATTCTCAGACTCCTGTAAGATTAAACATTTACTTACCAAGACGAGTGTTACCACCGCAATTACATAAATAACGTAGTTAATACATGTCCACAGCGCATCGTGCATTCTTGTTTGCAAACGATCCCTTTGCTAATTCATCCAACATACTTGTTTCATTAATTAGCTCAGAAAGGAATACATTTTTGTTACAATGCAGTCGCTCTTCACGTTATTTCCTATTCAGAAAAACGTTTAGACCTCTTCTTCTGCTCCTTTTTCTTTAATACGTTCCAACTTCTTTCACATTTATATGGTTTCACCCATGTTTATTTTTCATCTTCCTTCATTGGTGTTTTTTATAAATGCTTAATTGAATACCTGCCCAGAATAAGTTGTAATCCTCAACATTTCCAATGTTGATTATACATGGAAAAAGATTGTTAAGGGCGATAGCAAAAACAATAAATGTATTATTTAAAACTCATCCATTATTTCTCTTTTACCTGCAGTTAACTTTTTTCCATGTAAAAGTCAACCTAGGAAAACAATAAGGATACAACCTTCTTCAGGTCGGCTAGTCAACTGTAAATCTATGCTTTCAATATTTGTGATAATTGAGTAAAATAGGAAGTCTTTTTGGCCTTACTCTGACAGAACTATTGTTACTTTTATTATTATTATTATTATTATTATTATTATTATTATTATTATTATTATTATTATTATTATCTTATTGGAACTCAGCATAAAAGGACAAAAATTGTAATTGGAGCAAACATAATTGAACAAGTAACTTGTTTCAATTATCTGGGATGCATAATATCGTACCAGCAAAATTTGGACATGGAGAAGAAATTAGGGAAATTTCAACAGATATGTGGTTCAATAAGAAGATATTTGAGAAAAAGACCACAAGGGAAACTCAATTAAAATTTTACAAAACAGTAGCCGTTCCAACATTAACATACGGGTCTGAGACTTAACGATCTCTGATAAAAATAAAATTGAGACAATAGAAATGAGATTTCTCAGATCAGTTGCAGGTGTATCTCTAAGAGATCAAAAGAGAAGTCAAGATATCACAGATGAACTACAAATCTATAATATAAATGAGAAAATACACACAAATAAACGTAATTGGTTTGAACATATACAAAGAATACCAAATAATCGTTTATCAAAACAGCTGCTTCATTATAGGCCTCTAGGTCGAAGAAATGTAGGAAGACGTCGTTGTAAGGACGACCTGCGCCTGCGGCATGTAGTGCGCCGGGGAGCGGAACGGGCCAACAGGCCCATACCTTGAAGATGATGATGATGATGATTATTATCATTATCATTATCATTATTATTATTATTGCCATTATTAGCTAATACACGGCGTGCGCAGCTACACCTAAATAAATGAAAATGAATGTGCTTCTATGTTTAGTTGAACAAGTGAAAGGAAAAATAATTATAAATTCATATTATTTTGCCCACGAATCTACTTATCCCGATCTTCTTGACATAAATGAGCTGAAATACGAAAACTAATGTGTTTTATGTTTAGTTGAACGAGTGAAAGGAAAAATTTATATCGTAATTATTTTTAGATACCCCGTGCTGTTTACCCGGCGTTGTCCGGGAATCTACTCATCTCGATCTTCTTGGCATAATTGAGCTGAAAGACAAAAATTAATGTATCTCTTACGATTAGTTGAATAAGTAAAACGAAAAATAATTGTACATGTATATCGTAATTATTTTAAGATTCCCCGTGCTGATTACCTAGTGTTGACCGGGAATCTACTTATCTCGATCTTTTTGGCATAAATGAGCTAAAAGACAAAATTCGTGTTTGAATAAAAAAAATACCCGCTATGTGCTGCTATGCTTGCACAGGAATCTATGTACTTCTCTCGATCTTCTTGGCATCAATGAAAGACAAAAATGGTTATTGTGAGTTATCCGTAAGAGATAAACATACGCTGTCGCGGACTTTTTTGTAGAGCTTTTTGAGATATTCAATTCTGTGTACATTGATTTTGTGTATTTGTTATGGTGTAGGCAGCGTAAGCCATTTAAGCGTCCAAAGTGCTACTTTTTTCACGTTTTCCACTACAAAGGGCGATTTTTAAGTGTGTAGGAGTTGAGTATCACAACTCTCTTATAGTTGTTCTTCATCCCGGGAATCTCGTGAACATTTTGCAAAAAGTCCCATCACAATTGGACCAACGGTATGGCCACGCATAAAGTACGAACAAACATTCATTTTTATTAAATTGATTATTATTATTATTATTATTATTATTATTATTATTATTATTAGTATTTTATTATTAGTATTATTATTGTTATTATTAATTTTTTTGCAAATGCCCCAGATTGTCTTTCAACATTCCTAGTGTTCTCTCCTGGCATGGCGTACTTGTAACCCACTGCTGAGGTTGGGGCGCCTAGAAGGGCGGGGCGCCTAGAAGGGCGGGGTTACGTTGCCCCGATGATATGATGAGTGATGATGATGACAGTGGTGCGCCAGAAGAGTCCCTAATCCTAAGCTTAGTCTAGATATGAATGATGATTGCGATGGCCATATGATTTCGGGGACCATTTCGGCCTTAAAGTTTTCCTGACATTTGTCTTACACGTGAGGAAAAACCCCGATGAAAACCTCACCCAGAAAAATTGTCCCGACCGGGGATCGAACCCGGGCCCGCTGTGTGACAAGGCAGCACGCTACCTCGAGACCATAGCGGCGGACTTATTATTATTATTATTATTATTATTATTATTATTTATATTATTATTATTATTATTATTATTATTATCACTATTACTATTATTACTACTATTATTATTATTACTACTATTACTATTATTATTACTCTATTATTATTATTATTATTATTACTATTACTATTACTATTATTATTACTATTACTATTATTATTATTACTATTACTATTATTATTATTATTATTACTATTATTATTATTACTATTATTACTATTACTATTACTATTATTACTATTGTTACTATTATAATTATTACTATTATTATTATTACTATTATTACTATTATTATTACTATTACTATTACTATTATTATTACTATTACTATTATTATTATTATTATTATTATCATTATTATTACTATTATTATTATTACTATTATTATTATTATTATTATTATTATTACTATTATTATTATTATTACTATTATTATTATTACTATTATTATTATTACTATTACTATTATTACTCTTACTATTGTTACTATTATAATTATTACTATTATTATTACTATTATTATTATTACTATTATTATTACTATTACCATTATTATTACTATTATTATTATTACTATTACTATTATTATTATTATTATTATCATTATTATTAATATTACTATTATTATTATTATTATTACTATTATTATTATTATTATTATTATTATCACTATTATTATTACTATTACTATTATTCTATTACTATTGTGTTACTATTATATTATTACTATTATTATTATTATTATTATTATTATTACTATTATTATTATTATTATTATTATTATTACTATTATTATTACTATTATTATTACTATTAATATTATTACTATTATTATTATTATTACTTTTACTATTACTATTACTATTACTATTACTATTACTATTACTATTACTATTACTAACTATTACTATTACTATTACTATTACTATTACTATTACTATTACTATTACTATTACTATTACTATTACTATTAGTATTATTATTACTAGTATTACTATTATTATTATTATTATTATTATTATTATTATTATTATTATTATTACTACTACTACTATTACAGATACCGTAATACCTAAAGTCATATCGTGTCCAGGATGTATCAAGAAGGCTGTGTTTCTATTATGTTTGTTGTGTGTTTTCTGAAGAAATTAGTTGATTTAATTTATGACTCTATGACTAGTTTGTTGATAAACTTTGCATTGAATATTGACAATCCAATTTACAGTCCGTTCAATTTGAACCAATCACGGCCCACTATCATTGAAATATTCTTATAATGAAACTGTCAACCATGATACACAATTGTTGGGAAATTGTCGAAAACTGACTCGCAAATGTTTCTAGTTTATAAACTTCAGAAATCAGAGGACCCTTCTATCTAAACACAATCAATCAAATTAAATACTATTATATGCGTAACTTATTTTCATTTTGTCGTTTCGACAAACACGCAGCTGCCCGGACTGGGATCCCAGGTTCGAATCCTGGCGGTACAAGAGGGATATTGGTGGTGGGCCATACCGAGAAGTTTCGTGGTTTTCTCCGGGTTCTCTCATTTCTCGAATTTCATCCCACCAACGCTCTCAATTCCTCCTTCCTCATTTCATTTCTCATTCATTAATTTCGTATTACCCTCCACTTTACCTTAGCTTAAAGGAAAAATATTGTTTGGCTGTCAATCCATAGTTGTTGAAAATATGTGGTTGCGGGATCTAATAGGGACCAACCAGGATGCTCCCCTTATGGCTCCGAGCCTGAACAGTAAAAAGGCCAGAAGAGCAATGGGAGGGATGTAGATCCCCCCCCCCTCGCGGCCACGGGCTCAATACTAAAATGGCGGTATGGGTCATGGGAGTAGAACCTGGTGTGTCGGACATAGAAGACTACCTAGAACTTACATAACATCGTAGAGTAGACTTTCATTCACCTCATCTCCATAATAGATCTTCGAGGTCGCGATGTTCAGGGCAGTCTGCTCTCCCAGCTAAATAAATAACTGTATAACTATTTCCATTGCATTAGTGCTCTTTACAAAAAAATTCCATTCACTACATAACACATTAAAATATCACACAAGTTTTCATCTCTTGGACAATTAATCCCGTAGCTACGTTCCGATCGTGAGTTACGACAAAAATGAAAACCCTTGATAACATTTAATGAGATGTAACAGTATCCCGTTGGTATTCCACGTTAAAAATATACATTTATTAGCTATAAACTTTATTTAGTCAAATTATAACATTCAATCAAATCTTTAGAGGATAAAGAGGACGTATGTTATTAATCAGCTAATAGGCCTATATGCTGATGCTGTGGCAGTAAAAGGACATAGTGAGGAAATACTAAAAAGCATTACACGTATTCTATTAAATAATTGAGATATTGAGAGGCATCTGAGGATATTATGGCCCACTTAACGTTTGAGAATTTTTACAGCCGCCATTTTGGCCCGAGTTTGTTTGGTTTTCTTTGTATTATATTCCTGTATATGCTTACTTCCTTACAAAAAAAGTAATTATTGTACTTGCATGTTAAATTTTGCGAAACTGGTCATTTCCCAAAAGCTTACCTTGGGCCATAACACCAACATATGTATGTGATATGGCCCACTTATTTCCCCATTTAAAACACTGGTTAAATGTTACTCAGGAATGTAATTAATATGCAATGGAAACAATGTAATGTGCAGTATGAATAAGAACCGTTTACAATATATCAATGAAGTCGGTTTACAAATAATTAACTCAAAATTATATATGTAAAATTATGGAAAACAAAGATTTATTCGTAAGTTGGGCAAACGAAAGGTTCGTGATCTTCTCATGACAGCCCCACGCATTCCTCATGAACATAATTATTACACACTAGCTTACCCGGCAGACGTTGTCCTGCGCGAATGTTCAATTCTCATGTCATGAGCGGACGATAAAAATGTTACTTTTTTACCATAAAATTCAGCAATTAGGACATAATTATATATTATTAAATAAGCCGCAAGAAAACCTCTTACAGCCTTCTGTTGTAGCTCAAGAAGTGTGAATGATGACGTCACATAGTCATGAACATTAGAATTATACCCTCCTTAGTTAAGAACCGTCATACAACAATTATATTAGAGTGAAAAAAAAAGATAAATTGATGAGAGTCAGTCAAAACAGTTTTTTTTCCAGCTATATTTCATCTCTGACCCACTGTGCACCGTTCCCATACTGGCCGACATTCCATGAGAAAAATATCTTCCCCCGTAGAGACTCGAACCAGCGTAAGTCCCGTAGTTCTGCGCCAAGACTTCTTGCCTTAACCACTCGGCTATGGCGTGACACTCTTGGAATCAATGAAAGACAAAAAATGGTTATTGTGAGTTATCCGTAAGAGATAAGGGACCCTTGATATCAATGAAAGACAAAAATGGTTTTTGTGAGTTATCCGTAAGAGATAAACATATGCTGTCGCGGACTTTTTTTGTAGAGCTTTTCGAGATATTCAATTCTGTGTACATTAATTTTGTGTATTTCTTATGGTTTAGGCAGTGTAAGCCATTTAAGCGTCCAAAGAGCTACTTTTTTCACGTTTTCCACTACAAAGGGCGATTTTTAAGTGTGTAGGAGTTGAGTATCACAACTCTCTTATAGCCTATGTTCATCCCGGGAATCTCCTGAACATTTTGCAGAAAACCCCATCACAATCGGATCAACGGTATGGCCGCGCATAAACTACGAACAAACAAACATACAAACATTAATTTTTATATATAAGATTATACACAGTCTCATGTCCGTAACCTCGTCTTTACAAACTGTGCAATACCATCTGAGAGATTGGATTGGTAGATTTTTTAGATTTCCTTTAGCCTCCGTTATTTTAGCTCTTTGGGATTTATTCTTCTTGCTGGTGTTGGTGAGCTTAGCTATCGTTTTCTTGGTGTTGCTCTCTGAAAACAATTGTTTCCTTAAATGTACTCCACGCGAGTTGATAGCTCGTTTTCTGTTAGTGGTCATATTCTTCACCCTCTTAGGTGTGGGGAAGAAGTCACTAAATGAGCTCTGCCCTGATGAATTTCTTGATAAATTTCCCGGCGAATTATGTTTAGATTTTAGAGGTGTTGAGGGTTCATTTTCAGCATTCACATTGGTAGGTACTGAATCGATGACATCTGAAACATCACTTTCAAATGAAAAGTCGTAGCTGCTTCCGGAGTTTGATGAATATGAGTAATTTCGCCGACGAGGATTAGAAGGCTTCTTTGTTGCAGTCGATTTCTGAGATGTGCTTTAGAGTCCTGAAACTCCCGGCTGTGGGTTATTAAAATCTTCATTATTCTGAAGAATTCCTTGATCATAAGGTTGATTCGTTGGTACGCTGTGTGAATATGCCTCTTCTGGAATGGCCAAAGGGTTGAAGGGGTATATGCCCGTGGCTCTGAAGCCTGACGTACGGAAACCTTGTTTTCTTTTACCTCTCGGATGGCCTTGGATAATGACTCCTGTGTCCATTTACCCCTTTAGTTCAACTGACTGTCATCGGACTTATTTTCTTTTGCAATTATTGAATATCTGGAAATAACAAAACTATATAATATTGCAGTAATTTTGAACTATTATAAACGTGTTGGTGATATGGCCCACCCGGCAATGCGTGGGCCATAACAACGAACAGAGTGGTTTCATAAACAATAAGTAATAACCACCGCCATTACGACACTAAGTGATACAATTTCAACAATCAAATCAATTTAATATGGTGATTAGTTATGAAAATGTATATCACTTACCAGGAGCAAATATGACAAGCGAGATTCCTGCTTCGCGTTTATGTAGCAAATGACAGCTTCCGGTTAAGACTACTTGGATTAACTTTCTTCCATTCATCCTAATCGACTTTTCAGAACGTCCTGAAGAGCCGTTCACTTCCATCTACTGGCTGCTTCATGTATTACGTTGACATTAAACAATGGGCCATAACACCAACCGGGCCATAACACCCTCAAGTACCTTATTAAGAAAACAAAATATATGATTAGAGTAGAAATATATTATTAAATTGAAATGGAATTTAACACAAATGAGGGAAACTTTACAGAAGTGTCAGAATTCAATTACCTAGGACAATATTTACAAACAGGAATGAGGTGCAGAAATAAATAGAATATTGCCTCAACTCCGGAAATGCACGATACAACGGTGTCCATTGCAGAGACTCTTGTTATCCCAATATCTCTCAAAAAAGTTACAATAAAAAAATAATGGTTATTCTCCCAATTATCCTATATGGATGGGAAACGTGGTATCTTGCCTTAAGAGAGGGTGAGTTGTTGAGACAGAGTGACGAACAGAGGATGAATGGAGTAAATTGCATAATAATTAGCTACGTGATTTTTATAAGAAGTGTGATGAAATATGAGTTAAGTCTCATAGACTGCAATTTTATTGGGGACATGAAGAACGAATGGGGAATGAAAAAGGGGTAATGGAAAACCAGAAGGAAAGTACCCAGTAGATAGGCCAAGAATAACCTGAGATAATAATATTAACCATGGCTTGAGGGAGATAAATTATTTACAAGGAATTATTGGAAAAACATTATAATAGGGATGTATGGAGAGCTTATGTCCGCGAGGAATCAACTTTCGGTTTCAATAGTGCCAGTATGTTAATTAATGGTGGATACGTTGCAATGTTATATGGCTCTACTTGTACATATTCGTTCAGAACATAATACATTTTACTGGGGTAAAGTTGTATCCCTATTCGTATGCAAAAGAATCTCATCCTGCAAAAGCAACTAAGCCACGATTCAACTGAACTGAGAAAAATGCAATTGAAATTAAACGTCAATAAAAATTCAGAAATAAACATCTACTTATTGCTTCAACTAACAGAATAAGAAAGAGCTTCTATTTTATGTGAAAGGTGGTAACTCAAACTTTTTTTATTCACAGATTTTACACATTTTTGTTGTTTGGCTCCTTCTGGAGAAAAAAGAAATATGTCATATTATGTCAGCGTTTTCTTGCTACGTTCATAGATGACATAAGAATATGGTTAATGGGTTGGATATTTTTTCAGGGCAGGATACTCGAGGAACAATAATATAGCATTAACACATATATTTCAAATTTGAAGGTTGGTTCCTTTTTGCAGAAAGTGGTATAATTACTCTTAACTTATAAAAATTATATTTCGGATTCTAGATGCGTTTGTGAAATTTAGTCTGTGAACTGAATATATTGAGAATTATTAGAAAGCGATACATCATGCATACATGAATGGTAACAATTCGAGCAGGGGAATCTGTCGTCATCCTCTCTCGCCGTGTGATTGGCCTGGTAATGCGGAACGTGACATGCCTTGTAATAAAGTTCAATACGTTGACATCTATTATCTTACCTGCAGTTAGGGGGGGAGTAATTTATTCATTGACTGGGCTTTTTTTAATTAATGTCTCTTGCACAAACGCAGTTAGTACATTTAAACTTGTTTCGCTATTATGTGGGGTTAGTTTATTTAAAGCTTAAGGGAGTTGTTCATCCTTTAGGTTCTCCTTAGCTAACCTTTATCTGGGGAGGAAGTGTTTGCCTTTCTGGCAATTCTATGACTTTTCTATTATCTATATTATATTTATGGTGATAATGAAATAAAGTTACTTGAGTTATAATGAGAGAACAGAATACAAATAATAATAATAATAATAATAATAATATAATAATAATAATAATAATAATAATAATAATAATAATAATAATAATAATAATAATAATAATAATAATAATAATAATAATAATAATAATAATAATAAAGGAAAAATTAAATCTATGTTCGCGAATTGTAACGCAAATTACTATTTATGTATTTAATATTATGTAATACAAAAGCAGCTAATACGGTCGAATTACTATTGTAGAATATGATTAGAGACCTGAGGTATGTATGTGTGTGTATATATATATATATATATATATATATTATATTATATTGTAGATTTTCACGGATATAAGTATGATTAAGAAAGTTTTATTGGGTTTTCCGCGTCATGGATTCAAGGTCAGCCTCTGGCCACTGATTCCGACGTTTCGGCATGATCCCTCATGCCATTATCAAGATATGATAAGTTCGATTCACTGCTTTAGGTCTTGTATAATGAAACACATTGAGTTTTTATCATTGTTGTCCGTTTGAATTTTCAGTTTATATATATACGAGGAGTTTTTTCAAAACTCAACATGTCAATTTCATTAATTGTTTCATGAGATGCAGAAAACCATCTTCTAATTTTTAATTTTTGTTTGGTGTAAAAATCTATATTCACACACTGATTTCATTGGGATATAATTATATTTGTTAAAAATAAATAGATAACTGAGATATTTACCATAACAAATCAACAACTGAAGTATTTAAATTTTGGACATGTTCAGTTAAAAAAACACACACACACACAATATATAATTTTTGATCAGAATAAAATACGAAAGGTAGTGAAAAAATGAATTAAAAGTGGAGTAAAAATGTAATATTAACATTTTGAATGGTGCAGAGAGCGCTATAAATAACAATTATAACAAATAAGTCCGCCAAGCACTGAAACTTCGTAAACTAAGCGACTTGCTCAGTAAGTAGTATTTATGGTCCGATATTACTGATTTAAAAATGTATTTATTTAGTTCAATTGGAGGAACTCTTGTCTTGTTTATTTGAAGACAACAATGCGCCGTCCAGTGTGCCAATTCTGGGCTACCTCAACCCTTGACGGCTATTTACATAGTGGCTAAATGTAAGAACTGCTACGTAACTCTTTTTACAAAGGAAACGGCGGTTGCTACAGTTAATTTTTAATTTCGGATTTTAGGTAACCCCCCGTTTCTAATAGTCGGTTTTCGCTAATGCTTTTTTGAGAATACCTTCCTTCTTTTATATTAACAGTAGGCTGTATACTGAGTGTCAATAATAATAATAATAATAATAATAATAATAATAATAATAATCTGTTTGGAACCAAAGAGAGATGAACAGACAGGCGAATGGAGAAGACTATGTAAGAGTGAGCTGCATGGTCATTATAGGAAACCTGATATAATAAAAACATGTAAGTCACGTAGACTGGATGGTCAAGGCATGTGGCACGAATGGAGAATGAAAGAGGAGCATGCAAGCTTCTTGTAGGAAAACCAGAGGGAAAACGCCCAGTTGGTTTATCAAGAATGAGGTGGAAGAATACCATTAACCAGAATTTGAGGAAAGTAGATTATACAGGCGATGTTTGAAAAACATTAGCTCAGGATAGGAATGTACAGAGATCTTTTGTCCGCGCGGCTACTTATCTGAAGATTTCACAACAAAAAACTGGTGTTCCAGGTAAGTGGAATAATATTTTCGTCCCTCTTAATAACTAATGGTAGAATTACGATTTTTCCCCTAAATTATGGAGTATTTATTCCTAAACAGATTGGAATAATTCCTGTCCTTGTCGACAATGATTTAAGTGTTGCCAACCTATGAAAATTGAAACACTGTATTTCGAGTGAATAGGGACAGTAATTTTCGACTGAACAGGGACAGCGTTTTTCACTTATTTATTTGTAATTCTTGCGTTGCATGCGGGTAATTATAACAGACTTGAGAAGAAGTTGATATGCATAGAGCTATTAAAGTAACCCCCCGTTTCTAATAGTCGGTTTTCGCTAATGTTTTTTGAGAATACCTTCCTTATTTTATATTAACAGTAGACTGTATACTGAGTGTCGTTGTATAACATTGTAAATTGCGACCGCTAAAACGATTTTTAAATTTTCCTTTCAGCTGAACTCCTACATCTAACAGTCTGATGGTGCTGATTAACGAACTCAACTTTACATTTAAATTGATTGCTGTATACATAAATTAATTAATTTGATAAGGCGGCTCCGTGCGCAAGCGGTTAGAGGCTCGCCTAACACCGCTGGGGTCCCGAGATCGAGTCTCGATCACTCCATGTGGGTTTCGTGATGGACGTAACGGAGCTTGGGCAGGTTTTTATTGGGGTTTCTCCCGTTTTCTTCTGCCATCAATTTCATTCCATTTCTCCATACTCATCCATTTCATTCATCCACTCCTGTGACGGTGCGTCGAGTGATCGGCCGGCACCCTTGTCGTTCACAGGTCTCTATAAATATAGGGGCTTCATCTCTCGACCCGAGCCTGAGTTGGGCACGAGTAGAACATATTTATTCATTTATTTATTAATTTTATAAAATTTCCCACTGTACGATTACTTTTTTTATACACACAGTAGCCAGCTTTCTGTTGCAATTATTTGTAAAAAGTAAATTGATGACTCTGTACTTTAGGGCGATTTGGCTCTAAGTAAACATATATTTCAAACAGTTATACGAATTTTATTTGAAACAGAAATTCTTGCTGATGTGTAAAGTATTAATGGAATCTTTGTGAAAGTTAAAAAGTACATAGTCCATTTTAAAATAAAAATGTAAACACAGATCTTTCTCAATGGCATGTGTTTGTTGACTCACTTTATCGCGCGAGTGGCGGCTGAGTTATATTTGCAAGGAAAAATCGCAGCCGGGCTTGATATGCTGAAAAGCAAATACAAATATTAAAGCTTTGCTTTTGTATACGGCTTCAACAGATTAATGTAGGAATTACACGGCGAACTAAACTTACCGCGTCCCCTATTCAGAATTAAATCCAGCCCGCCATGCGCATGAATACACATGGAACATCAAAAAAACTCCATAAAAATATGTCTTGTAAATTCAACTAGTAATTTCTTCTTCAATAAACTCTGTAATCTAACATCCTTACCTCTCAAGCTACGATTTCAGTTGAAATATCTGATATATTCTTCACTTCTAAGACTTTATCCACCGCTATAGTCTAGAATAATCCCGTAGGAATAATATGGCCAGGGTTCGATTCCCGATCGGAATAAGTTTATAAAAATATATATATATATATATATATAATATATATATATATATATATAAAGTGACTAGACCAAAATTATGGAACATATTAAGTGAAAGAGGAATTCCACTACATTTGATAGCAGTAATTAAGAAAATATATG
The DNA here is from genome assembly GCA_030220185.1 of Diploptera punctata. Lineage (NCBI taxonomy): Eukaryota > Metazoa > Arthropoda > Insecta > Blattodea > Blaberidae > Diploptera > Diploptera punctata. The sequence goes on along the minus strand of JASPKZ010009811.1, from coordinate 1,053,409 downwards.
AGAAAACAAAAATAAAAATAAATCAAAGAGAACCAATTCATAAAACAGGAGGAGTTAGACAAGGTTGTCCACTATCAACCACTCTTTTTAACATTTATTTCGACGACATGATAAGATCATGGAAGCAAATGACGACTGGGGGAATTAACTTAGGAAATATAGTAAAAAAACAGTAGCCTTTGCAGATGACCAGATTTTAATAGCAAAAACAGAGGACGAACTACAAAGAATGCTGTATAAACTAAATGAAATATCAAAAAAACACAACATGGAAATATCCTCACAAAAACAATGGCCTTCAAGGGCGCTCATCCAGTTCCAATAGAACAAGTGGTAAGATATAACTTCCTAGGTTGCGAAATATCATACACAGCGGAAACAGATATAAATAACAAACTAAATAAGTTTAATTATATAACAGGAACACTAAAAAGAACTTTGAAAAATAAAGCCAGGAAAGACTCTATAATGAAATTATACAAGACAATGGCAGTGCCTATTATTACTTATGGATCCGAAACATGGACACTGACAACACAACAATCTGCCAGAATACAAGCTGCTGAAATGAGATTCCTCAGACCAATAGAAGAATATCAAAGAACAGATAAAAAAACGTAACACAGAAATAAGACAACAACTAAAAGTAGAGGAATTAAACACAACAATAGTGAAATACAGAACAAACTGGAAAGAACACTTGGCAACGATGACTGAGAATAGAATACCAAATGCAGCAAACAGCTATTCACCACGAGGAAAAAGAAATTTGGGAAGACCAAAGAAAAGATGGAAAGAGCAGCAATTTGGAGCCGGAACAGAGTAGTAAATAAGCCTAAACCGTGAAGTCATGGCAACTCTTTTTTTTATCAGCCAACAAAGCTGTAAGAAACAATTATCAGTATATACAAGTGAGAGTCACTGGAATGTCCTTCACAATGGTGGTACAAAACTGGGATCCAGATACATGAGGATATGGGTAAGAGACATTGAAAGGTGCATAAATAGAAATAATTGTTTTACTTCTATTAAATCTTCTTGTTATCTTGTAAGCCCATGTTTCCCTTAACAGAGATTTAGGCACTCCCCTCCTACAGGGAAGATTTTGAATCATACTAATTTAGTTACACTTGTTTTCGTATATATGTCATTTTAGTGGTCCGTGGTCAGCGTTCCGCCTCATACTGGCATTAGGAAGTCAAGGTAGTACTATGACGGGAAAATTCGGTAAATTTTGCTTAGAGGCCTTTTCATTCAGGCTTAAGGATTTTTACGAGCCTAAAAATCTTCAGACTCGGGACCCACGGCTTAAAGTCCCTCCCGGAGGACTTGCACTTTGGATTTTTCCATCCTAAAAAAAATCCATCGATCCCGGCCGGGTTTGAACCCTCGACCCATGAAGAAAAATAATAATATTCATATAACCCACAGTTAACACACTTCAAAATTGTAATTGAAGATGCTGCTACATGTGAAGCAGTTTACAAACAGGGAGGACCTCTTAACAGTGTTTCAACGAAGAATGGTGCACACAGACAAATCACAAACAGCTAATGGTATTCAGCACCTTCCTTAACATTGATAAAAATGTGGAAGCCTTCGGGGATTATTTTGAAGGGTGTTACTTGTGGGTTATATGAATTTTTTTCTTCACATGTAATAGAAGTAAAACAATGATTTTTACTCATGCATCTTTCAATGTTCCTTACCCATATCCTCCTGTATCTGAATTCCACTTATGTGCCACCATTGTGAAGGACATTCCAGTGACTCTCACTTGTTTCTTGCAGCTTTATTGGCTGATAAAAAATAGTTGCCACGACCTATGAAATGACCCTCGTATATATATATTATTTAGATTGTATAATTTTTTAATATAATTAAATCAATCTAAATAATGAATTTAATGTTATATTCCAAAATGTAATATTCAAGCAATTACTATTAGGTAATAAAGCTACACCCCCTATTCGATTTAACTATGCTTGCATCTGGTTGCAAGGTTCGCGGGAACAAACCAGGCAGGGGTAAATTAATTTTTCAGGATGTAAAACCCCTGAGGATGGGTTCCTTCGGAAGGAAATTAATGCCGTTGGTTTTTTAGTATAATTATACGTAATATACGTCACATAAAAGAACATCAAGTCTGAAAAAAGAGGCATCTGAACAAAAGCCCTTCCACGGAAAGATTTGAATTACGACGCTAATGACATTAGTGGTTAAAAAGAGGCGTTGAATGAAATAATGACATTAACAAGAGTTTATTCTGAAGACTTTACTCACCTGCAAGATACAATGAATATCAAGAAACTTTAAGGCCCAAATATTGCCTGAACTCCATCTGGCCACCATAATAACCCATAACACATAAGTCTTATTAGTATATCCTGTTCCTCTTATAAGTATAATAAAAGATATATATATATATAACGTCTGAACTAATGTAAATCGAAGGATGAAACCAATTGCTACAAAGAAAACAGGAATAAGTTATTTGTTTACCTTAAGTTCTATGAACCTCAACATGGCTTCCATTAGTAACATGGTAAATGTCCAAACGGCATTCAACCTTGACCCATATCAATATTATTATATCAATGTAGATGCAACAATTTCTTCGTAAACACGATATCAGCGAATGGTTGATGCGACCAATGTACATGACGTCAGAGGGAAGGGGATTAGAATAGTTTTCTGTACCGTCTGGTTATAGCAGCTGTTTGCAATAACCAATAACCACTTTACATTAGTTATATTTCACTCCAAACGTTCCGAATACCATGGTACAAGTTTTATATTCCACTGAAGTATACTTGTCTAATCCTTCTCTTGTTTACATGTGACCGCATTTCAGAGATCAGAGTGACCTCTACTGTATGGTTGAGACTTAGTCAATTGCGCGTCATTGGAAGGAGAGGTTTCATATCTAGTTATGAGGCACTTGTGGTGTTGCATTTTTGACAACATAGGAAGTCTCCCAATTCACGCACCGGTAGTAGTGTCTTTAACAAACCTCCAACAGGAAAAATCAGGTGGTGTTAGGTCTTCTGATCTGACTGGTCATGTGGTCCTCTTCTGTTCCATCTTGTAAGGAAAATTTCGTAGGAGATTATTGATATGGATTGTGACATATAAGTCTGATATCACACATTGAATATGTCTGACCATATAACTCACTCTTATGTGCTCTTCTCCATTCATCTATCTGTTCGTTTCTCTTTGGTCCAAAAATGTTATGAGACGTTGCACTCTTTGTAGTGAATTCCGAAGCAATGAAACTAGTGAGATTGTTCTCATGAAAATAACTTTAAAATATTTTTACAAGTATAACTCTTGTAAAATTAATAACAGCATTTAATTGAAACGCCCCAACCTACTCTTTCAAATGCTAGTCGTTTTGAATGTACAGTTTTTAGAGTATAACTATTTATTTTATTACACTTATAAGCGGATCGTGATATATATATGAGTAAATGTTGTGCCTCGTCTTAAACATTGCTGTGACTGAAGCGATCGCTCATCCGAGAAGGTCCTCCATACCCTCTTCCGATACGTCGTACCTCCTCTCTGTTGTTATTTCTACTTACAACAAGGGCTGTCCAAGCATAACATTTTAATTTAACTGCTTCTTTGTCAAGAAATTTGGGTTTAGATTTCGGTCACTTATAATTATAACTAGCAGCTAATTTTTGTCTCTTGGTTCAAAACAGAACACAGATGCTGACATAAAAATTTCAAGTTACGTTTCGATATGATAACATAGCCTAGTTCCTTTGCAAGTAAAAGAGAGACAATATTTAAAATTAATTAAATAAAGATGAGAGATAACTAGTTCAACAAGCATAGTCTAAGAGACGTCTCTTAGATAATAATTGATATCAAGATTTATATAAAATTTACCCATTTCCACTCGATACATTATTTTATTAAATATAGCTATTTTATTAACTTCTCTTGTTCTTTGTTCTTAAAACAAATAAATAATAGTTTTAAAAAACTAAAACAACAAGCTTTATTAGAAAACCGAACTAAAAAATGAAAAGTAATTTTAATTTCCAACACGCTTGGGATAAAATTAAAGTGGTCAACAAAAAAATCATCTCCAACACATCTAGAATAAAACTAGAGTTATCTACAAAAATAAAATAATTTTACCATCAAAAGAGTGGTGTGCTTTTTATGGTTTTTACATTTTTCTTCTCAGAAACTTTACTTTTACCAATATCTGTTTATTATCAAATATATTAATTGATATAGAGCACCGCACGCTTTTGATGGCAATATTATTTTCTTTTTTGTAGATAACTCTAGTTTTATTCTAGATGTGTTGGAGATGATTTTTTTTTGTTGACCACTTTAATTTTATCCCAAACGTGTTGTAAATTAAAATTATTTTTCATTTTTTAGTTCGGTTTTCTAATAAAGCATGTTGTTTTAGTTTTTTAAAACTATTATTTATTTTTTATTTTTAATATTTTACAGAATAAGATTAAAATGTAAATATCTTTCAATTCGATACTATTGTAGTATAAGCTAAAAGTAATTCTATTGTAAAAAAAATCTACCCGGCCAGATTTGAACCAGCGACCTATGGATTACTGAAATTATATACCACTACAGTCCACCGCTCTACCAACTGAGCTCTTACAACGATTGACTAAGAAGTCGACAAGTCCGCAATATATTATACCAGTTTTCATTTTTTTTTCTGATTATTCTGGCCAAGATTTTAGGAAACAAATATGAAATTATTGTATTGTCACGGGTCCTTTACAAATATACAGAGTTTCAAGTCGATCCAATGTTTCTAAGTGGGTGAAAATCGTTTTCAAAGATTCCGTTAGATAGATACAGACACTTTTTTTTTATTTTCTGATGATTCTGGCCAGGATTTTAGAAATAAATATGAAATTATTGTATTGTCACGGGTCCTTTACAAATATACAAAGTTTCAAGTCGATCCAATGTTTCTAAGTGGGTGAAAATCGTGTTCAAAGATTCCGTTACATAGATACAAAGACACGTTTTTTGATTTTCTGGTGATTCTGGCCAGGATTTTAGAAAAAATATGAAATTATTGTATTGCCACGGGTCCTTTACAAGTTTCAAGTCGATCCAATGATTTTAAATGGGTGAAAATCGCGTTGAAAGATTCCGTTACATAGATAGATAGATAGATAGATAGATAGATAGATAGATAGATAGATAGATAGATAGATAGATAGATAGATAGATAGATAGATAGATAGATAGATAGATAGATAGATAGATAATAGATAGATAGATAGATGATAGATAGATAGATAGATAGAATAGATAGATAGATAGATATATAGATAGATAATAGATAATATATAGATATAGATAGATAGATAGATAGATAGATAGATAGATAGATAGATAGATAGATAGATAGATAGATAGATATATAGATATATAGATCATAGATAGATAGATAGATAGTAGATATTATATATATAGATATATAGATAGATATATAGAATATATAGATAGATAGATATATATATCTCGATCGCTCTCTCCTATATCGTATATTATATACTATATCTCTATCTCTATCGCTCTCTCTCTCTCTCTCGCTATCTATCTCTATCTCTACTCTCTCTATCTCTTTCTTCTAATCTCTCTCTCTCTCTCTCTACTCTCGCTCCTCTCTCTCTCTCTCGCTCTCTCTCTCTCTCGCTCTCTCTCTCATCTCTCTCTCTCTCTCTCTCTCTCGCCTCTCTCTCTCTCCTTCTCTCTCTCTCTCTCTCTCTCGCTCTCTCTCTCTCTCTCTCTCTCTCTCTCTCTATCTCTCTCTCTCTCTCTCTCTCTACTCTCTCTCTCTCTCCCTCTCTCTCTAGCTCGCTCGCTCTCTCGCTCTCTCGCTCGCTCGCTCGCTGCTCGCTCGCTCTCTCGCTCGCTCGCTCTCTGCCTCGCTCGCTCGCTCGCTCGCTCGATAGATAGATAGATACGATCGATCATAGATACAGGTCAAGCTAACATAAAGCGCGTAAAATAGGCATGAATGCCATACGGTAGGCCTAGTGTTATTGTAAACTAAAGTACTGTTTTTAATTTAAACAAACTCGACTATTACTATTAGGCCTATATATTTTTAAATGTTCAAAAATATCGCAACGAATGTAGTTTTGATGGCCTACATGCAGCCTTATTAGAATGACATTAGTTAGTGCGAGAGAGGACTCTGCACGCGTCACAAACTAAAACCAAACAACGTAGATCTACATGAATTAATTCGCGATATGGTTTTTGTACTGAAATTAAACAACAGACAGTCTGTGTGATGCTGTGCGACGTGCTACTCCGCTAAATATCACTGCATTCAACTTTTTTACCTTCTCTTCCATAGTTAGATGAGTAGAAGTAACGATTTTCAATCTCATTTCTCAGTTTCACTCTTCCAAAATGAAAGAAATTATTTGACTTACGATGACCAATATATCAATAAATGTAGCAAACATCTCTTTCACTTTCTTACAGTTTAAGAAAAAACTAACTTTGAGAGTTGCATGAAGAAGAAATGAACTCTAACCCGTTGAATACGATTGAACCAATTTATAAACGTTTCTTAAGTGTTGTAAATTGAAGAGAAATATAATTACTACACATTCACTCCGTCAGAAATTATAAAGTGGTCCCACTACGGGCCTTGGGGTACTAGGAACAAGACAATCAGCACGAGGTATCAACCCTGCGTGACGGCCGCAGAACATAGCTCTGGTAAAATCTGAGTCGACCCAAGGTCATAATACCGCGAGAAGATTTAAGACAGTTTAAAATCCTGATCTCATCATGACTCGAATCCTCGACGCTCCGCCATACTGACCACGAATACAGAGAGCTCCTTTACTGTATTCGTTTAATGTGTGTTAAGCCCGGGACACACATATCCGCACAGTGCCCGTACCGCACTCTCCCCGAGCCGTCTCCGCAACACGGCCAAGTGTCGGTGATGGAGTTGGAAGGCCGCACTGTTCCGAGTGTTGGCCGTGCAATCGGCTCAGTATTCGTTTTGCGCTCCAATACGTTGGTCATGTTGAGAAGTTTTACCAACTGTGAGTTAGGAATGGTGGCATTAGCACTGGAAGAAGAAGATATTAATTGGAGACGAAATCATCGCAGAAAAGGAATGTGGGTCCACAACGCGTGGAATAAAAGTGGTGTTGAAGGGGAAGTTGTCTCGCTGCTGCCCCATGTGAAGTGCGATGACACGAAGTTTTACGAATATTTTAGAATGTCGATGTACACATTCAACCAACTCGAACAGAAACTAGAGAAGTTGAGGAAACAAGACACATTGTGGAGACAATCATTAATACCTAGAGAACGTTTGACAATATGTTTGAGGTATGTAAACATTCATAAAATAAAACGCCGGATTGCACTATGCTGTTTAATTACACTTAACTAAGTTGCACTCTAATTAAAAATACAAATAATCATGTATTCTTCAAGCCAGAAACAAAAAGTTTGCTTCGTACTTTCCTATCACCATTTTCATTTCCCTCTGTCAAAGTTGTTAGTAATTTATTTTTAGTAAAGCGTAATTTACAAGATACATAATACAAACTTCCACAAAACCAAATATGAATATCAGAACACTTTCAAACTGCTGAACGTTTCAGTTGTCCGATTGATAGTACGTGATACCTCGTTGTTTTTACTGTAGTTCTATACTGTTTTGTGACGTGAAGTTGTGTAGGAGCTAAGGGAACAGAAAATACGGCTGTTGTTCAACATTTGTGGATGCGGTTGACGGTGATGACCATCCTGATGACTGTATAGGGTCGTAAAATGTGGTGGCATTCGATAAGGTTACTGTCCACTCGCATTCATTTGTAACTGCCTAAATTCTAGTTCCTGCACAATATATAAATATATACGGTGTATATATATATATATATATATATATATATATTTTTTTGCTTCATTCAGCAGAATAGGGCTGAGAGATCTTAGAGTAGGCGCGATTCCACACAAGAAAATATCAACTGTATCCTGTTTGCTGGATTGTGAACTTTGTGCGTTTCCTTTCGCAGCCTCTTTTTCTGCCAGGATGCAGGCCATACGTTGACTCGCTGGGGAGTCATTTCACGTCCTGGAAATGTCCTTCTGCTTGCTGAAGGACTGGTAAACTGCTGATACCTTATTAGTAGTTGGTAAAGGTGAGGATGTGGCACGTATATTTGTGTCCATTAATAGTGCCTAGTTCATCTTCTTGGTCATTTTCGTCAAGTTTGCTGACGTTTTCGTCTTGGTGCATTTCTTTAGTGAATGCGTCTTGCGTGTTCTGCGAGCCAGCAGTACTTTCAAAATCATTATCATCTTCATTGCCTGATGCTGGCACGTTAATTAGTCTATCCCTTTCGCTTAGATGAGGCAACAGGAATGTGATACTGTCCTCATACTTATACTAGTTGTGTTTCTTAGCAGCCTGTCCATTGTCGAGAGCAACTAATCTGCACCGTATCCGCGTAAAAACTAAACTCAACTAGTTTGACGCTGTGTGGATGCGGTGCGGGCACGGAGGGGTGAGACGGAGGTGGAAAGGTGTTGACTGACTGGTAAACGTTCATTTGTTTACTTTTTCTCCGTATGTCGTCCAACACACGGCCGTCATGCTGTACGGACAAGGTGCGTATATGTGTGTCCCGGCCTTTATTCAGAGTCCATAACCTCTTCATACAAACTAACGGACCAGAGCATTGGCTAATAACTCTGTAGGGGTGCAAACCTTGCAAAAGCAGGGAGGGTAGAAGGAATAAAAAGCGAGAAAAAGAAACTAAATATCCGTAATATTATACGATCATTAAAACTGTTGCAAAGCAATGGCGTATAGAAATGGCAGTGCATTAATGTTCAGAGAAAATTAATTAGCTAATTAGAGAAGGAATCAATTCTTTCTTGTATGCGGAACTCAGAAGGTGAACGTCTCTTATTAGTAAATAGGCATGGTTTAATTAAATGGACGTGTTTCCGACATTTTGACTTGCCGTACCGCTAATTTAATGGGTATTACTGTTAGAACATTCACTAATGAGAAATTGTCAAATGCAGTGACAATTTATTCATTTGTATTCGGAGTAAATATATACAGATTTAAAATATTAAGGCATTTTGTTATGATATTTTAAAATGATGAATGATGGTAATGGTATAGAGCAATTCCATATGTGACTGACTGACTTTTACAATACACTTTTGCTGCAAAATGCTTGCATAAATATTACAATTTGTTGAAATTAGAGGTATTATATACGTGATATGATAGAGGAAAAGTGTCTGATTAAGATTGTACATAAATATACAACTTCTGAAGAAAAACAATGTTATTTATTATCTATCAAAGTATGTGTGACTGATTGACATAAATGTCAACTCATAATGCAGCTTCACATGTTCATCTACATCATTCTCTGAAATGTGATCCTTAATTCAATTTTCCAAAATATCGTTTGGAGGGCACATTTCAAGTTACATTTTAAATGAAAAAATAAACCTAAATCACAATTAACACCAAAGTTATAACCTAATATGTGATGTGTGACTGACTGACATTATTTTGTGACTGACTGACACATCTGAATTTTATTTAGAATTTCAAAATGCAAATATTACACAAATGTAACAAAATACTATGAAACTAGATAAACAGCTTCAGTAACAGAGATTAATAAAGAGCAGCAAATGCTTTATCAATTCTACGAAAATTATTTAATTTAATTTTGCTGTAAAATAAATATTACTTTAAATCAATAATGTAATTAAATTAACTCGATTACCATGTACCATTTTAAATTATAAATATAACGAAACTATTAAATACTTAATAACAAAGTGCCTTCCCTATTGTTAAATATACCTACTAAAATTATATGCACCTATATATATATATATATATATAGTAACTGATTGCAATTTAGTCCGGCGTCATAGCCGAGTGGTTAAGGCAATAAGTCTTAGCGCAGATCTATGGGACTTGCGCTGGTTCGAGTCCCCATGGAGGAAGATATTTTCTCATGGAATTTCGGCCAGTATGGGGCAGGTGCCCATCCAGTATCGTGAGGCATTTGGGTAGCTACAATAAGTACCGACTCCAGGTTGGTAAGACCAACTATAACGGCTGGATGACCCGACATGCTTTCTACATGTCACCCCCACACTGACTTATGATCGTCTACCTCTGTGATTAACATATGTGGACGTGAGGCCAGCAGCCGGTTTGTAAACCAAGAGCCTTCTAGGTCTGTCGCGCTTGGAGTGGAGTTTATTACAGTTTACCTGATGTAAGATTTAATATTTTTGATATCTAGATTGAACCACTGAAATAAAAATTTTAAGCCCCCCAGAATGTATACACATTCTTAATAAGTTAGTTATTTATCAGAGTGCATGTACTTTCAAAACAAATTATCGTAAATCGCATTAGTAAGCTGTAGTTAGTAAACAATTGCTGACGTATTGAATTCTACTTTTAAACAACAATAAAAACATAACTCTAATTAGCCCGAATTCTGATGACTCACATCATAACATCGATGTATGAGATCGCATTTCTCTCCCTAGTCTTCGCCGCTAACTTGACCTGACTTGACCCATTAATAAAAATAATGTTTCCTGTCACGCATGAAGTCCCACGCTGTAACTGAATGGTTTGAGTCAAGATGTCTCAATAGAGAGCACTGATTCGAGCCCCATGAGAGAAGAAATTTTCTCATGGAATTTCGGCCACAATGGGATTGGTGCCCGCCCAGAATCATGAAGAATTTGGGCAGCTACAATATTTAGCGGTTGCGGTCGAGAGAACCAGCCATAACGGCTGGAGTATCCGACATGCTGACCACATGTCACCCTATATGTTGGTTAGATGATTGTTCACCTCTGTGATTGATATACTTGGATGTGAGATTAGCAGCCAATGGCTTTCTATACCTGTCACGCCATTCAGTTGTTTTTAACACACGAACTTATGAATTTGTTGCGCTGATTGTTTGACAGTTGTGCATACTCTATAACATACGGGTCCAACGCTTTCACGTTGTATATCAAATGAGTCTCTGTTAGATGCAAGATATTAAAATTGTTTTTCTAAAAAATTCTTTCCTTCTTCTATATCTTTTGTGACTCCAGTTATTTGGTTGGTTTTACAGCTCACATTACATAATTCTGCACCATTTTGTATCTTCTTTCCCGATTTTTCATACATCCGTGCCATCCTTTTTACTTGGCCGCCAATCGCATTTATAGCCCCTTTCCATTGTACGATTCAAAGAAGTTCCATTTTATGTCAAAATCCAAATATGCAAGTAAGTAGTGTCACATTGCTAAATGTATAGGCCTATTTCTATTACCTGCTGCTCCAACTGAAAATTTTTATCACCTCAAGTTTTTGAAGAAATCACTATAGTTCAGAAAAACACTTTTCTATAGCAAACATCTGTAGCACACTTGCTATGTGTCACATAACCTGACACTAGAACAAAGTATTTCTTCTGAACTTCTCGTCACCTTCCATATAAACTAGGCAACAGCAGTTAATATTGAGATAGGCCCTATGCTAATTTTTCCAATGAACTGCCTGGATCTCATTGTATATAATTTTCTGAGAAATCAACAAGTATGGCTGCTTCGTTTACTGCAACATTTTTCCTGAATATATTAAAATGCTTCCGCTAACTGTCTTTTAGCTCAAATTGACATATAAAAAGGGTCAGTAATTATTTTATGGAACAGCTGAGCCGAACAGTCTACCAGATTTCCTAAACCATGTTTATGTTAATCCTCAGCGGAGTGCAGCAAGCAACTGACTGTAACATGCGTATTAGCATATATACGATAGGACAAATGACAGTCAGTCACGGGACACTAGCGGAAAAAAATAATGACTTTACAAGAAAATGTCTTCAATATTTTTTTGTTAGTTGTGTACCGATAACGTAGAATCCAAGAGGAAATTTTATTCCATCAATTATTATGTTGTGTACAGTAAGTTTTATACGTTTTCTGTGACTGACTGACCATAGCTTGCAGTTAACAATTATTGGATACATTTAGTATATAGAACATTATAAGACAATTAATATCATTACATTTACGACTAGGGAGGACGAAGGTATGGTTTAACAAAAGAGTTTGTAAAATAAAACAAATTAATACGACCAAATCATTAAAGAACAAATTGGTAAAATTTTGCGTGTTTTTACAGGTTTGGAATATGACAAGTTTCACCACTGATATTAGATTAAAATAATACACTTATGGAATTTATCTTATAGAATCAGAAAATGTGATCCTTAAAGATATATATTACGCCAAAAAAATTAATCCTGCGTCAATTTCAAAATTTTGATCTCGGTATGACATTTTCATTGGAATCGCTCTATAGGAAAACCCTTCCAAGCTTATCTTTGATTCTAAATTAAATTAAATATCTTGCTCGCTTATTCAAACCTGACCGTCATTGAATTTATAAAATTGGAAATCCATCGAAGATCGGGTTCTAATCGCGATATCAATTTAGTTAAAGCGACTTTAAATTGCTGCACAAAATATCTTACACAAAATTGGCATATGTCCAATCAAATGTTTCCAAATATGCTATTCATAAACTTGTCCCTCGTTTCTAAATGCACGGCACCACTAATTAAAGACACAGTTGGAAAACTATAAGAAGTATATATATATATATATATATATATATATATCTGGATCGCCTAGTGCAAATTCCACCAAATTTGATACACTTATGATGTAAATTTGGAAAATGTACTGTGGGGATTAAAGTACCCCTATCATCCCTAGAGGAGCGAGAGATGGTAACATGTAAAAAAAACGTTCCACATTAGTGTCTATAATGATAATAAAATTGAAATGGGAATATATAATACCAAAATACCATACCAAGGAAATCAACTCTGGTGTCAGACAAGAATGTCATTGCCACCAGCACGTTTTAATATATATATACATATAGACAACTGAAATTACTGGAAAAATGCTTTAAAAATAATTTTAAAATAAATAACACTGTTATTGATACTGTCATGTTTGCGGACTATCAAGTGGTATTGCTGATATTGTAGATAAATTACAGTATGATATGCATAATGTATATGCTATCTCAAACGAATGTGGTTTGGAAATACAGGGTGATTCATGATTCATATTATAAACTTCTGGGAGTTGTAGAGGGGACTTAGTATATAAAGTTTTGATAAGGATCGCATATCCGGAATCCATATCGTGTGTCTTGTATTTCAGAATAAGTATTACAGGCTTCTAGGGGTTGTACTACACCTGTCGAGTCGGATGAAGATCTTCTTGCACGAATTCTGGTGACAGTATAAATTATTGAGCACACTAGGTATTGCGGGCGTGTGTATGAAAACGTGCGTCGCAGGTACTCTTTGTGCAACGAACAACAGGATCGCCATATGGAACCACCCTTGTAATATAACCTCTAGAAGTCTGTAATACTTATTCTGAAACACGAGACACACGATATCAGCCCATTGTGTTTCGATCGCCACATATTTCACATCGAAATGGTACGCTTTCGGACATGGGTTCCTTATCAAAACTTGATCTACTAAGCCCCCTCTACAACTGCTAGAAGTTTGTAAAAGTATTTATGAATCACCCTGTATATGTAAATAAAACAAAAGTTATAACATTCAAAGAGTCTTCTTAACTACTTGCAAAAATATGTATATATCAAGTAAACCATTTTAATTGCCTGGAATATGATGTAAAATACAATAAACAAAGGAATGTCGGAATTAAATTGAATAAATTCAGATACATGTGAGGAACAATAAGTAAATGTTTTAAATACTTGAAGAAAAAACAAAATTAAAATGTTATATGGTTATAACTGCTCCTGTGTTTTTATATGGCCCCGAAATTTTGACGTAGACTAAAAATAAATTAAAAAAGAATAAAATCTGCAGAAATGAGTTTCCTGTGACATGCTTCACAAATTAAAAAATATAGCAAAGATCTTAGGGATGAGCTTAACACATTCAGTCTAATAGATAGAATTAAACAATAAAAACAAAATTGGTTCGATTACATTGAAAAGATGGATCAAAAACGCATAACAAAACATTTATTCGTATATAATCCAGAGGGGTATAGATGTATAGGACGGCTAAGAGCTCGTTGGAGAGATGAGACCGCAACGAATATTTTGCAGTTAAATCCATGAAGAAGATGATGACTTCCAAAGCTGTTTTGAGACCAGGTTCTAGGCATGAAAAATAGATTTAAAAAAATGACCGAGATTATCGTTGAATCCATATTTTCCAGGGATTCTAACCGAATTGTGACAAGGAGACTACCCGTACAACGCCGAATAATCAGCTAGTATTTTATATTAAAGGATCACAATAGTTGTAATAATTTTAATGGAAGTCATTGTACCAACCTAAAGGTAGATAATACTGAGTAACACAGTGTCTTCTACATATTATCAATACAATTTTAAATAGGCTTTATATTATTATTATTATTATTATTATTATTATTATTATTATTATTATTATTATTATTATTATTATTCACTTCCTGGTTTAGGCAAGAGTTGCCTGTTCCGTTTTCTGGACAATCGGCACTTTTATGTCAGCCGGATTGTCAGCCCTGCGTGACGGCCTCCCTTACCATTATTATTATTATTATTATTATTATTATTATTATTATTATTATTATTATTATTATTATTATTATTATTATTATTATTATTATTATTATTATTATTATTATTATTATTATTATTATTATTATTATTATTAGTGAACAGTTGAAAATTTGGATTTATCAGAGAAAATTGTGAATTTCAACAAATCAATGGGAATCATTAATAGAGTTTTAAAACCTTTATTAGTGCAAAAATCAACTCGTACTCGTCTTTATCAAATAATGGCTCGACCAGTCCTATGTAATGGGAGTGAAGCGTGGACTATAAGGACGAGAGATGAAAGCAGACTAACAGCTTGTGAGATGAAATTTATGCGCCGAACAGCTGGCTACACCAAATGGGATCGAAAGAAAAAAAATGTAGAAATCCTTCAAGGACTTAATGTGTCACCAATACTGGACTCCATCTCTAGATATCAGCTAAACTGGAAGGAACATGTCTCAAGAATGGCTAGATCCAGGATCCCCAAGGCAATAATGAACTACTGTCCAAATGGGAAACGGTCACTTGGTCGACCTATGAGAAGATGGCACGAAAACCGCTTTCTCAGGCCGTAACAGTTCTTCTAGGACTAATACCTGGCAGGATTATTATTATTATTATTATTATTATTATTACTATTATTGTTATTATTATTATTTTAAATAAATAAATAAATTTGTTGGTAAGACTGCTAAAGGTACGGTAGTGGTGCAATGGACATAAACAGGAGAAACAACAAGGGAAAACCAAATGGAAACTAGATAAACGGAGCAAGAAAATGATGGTACTGAAAAGATAAGGAACAATAGAGGAAGAAGATACAACAGTGGTCATTTTATGTGCTGGTTTATCTTTATTTAGTTGAAGACAAACTATAGCATTGTAGAAAGTCTTAATTAAAAAAATAAATAAATAATTTTGAGTTTAACAATTTAAGACCAAGGCGTAACAGCATGAAAGGCTGTCCTAATCGCATGTTTTATTCATCGAGATGTAGCCTACATTCATCCAGCTAATTAGAAGTGGCATATAGAAGCGTACAGAGTCCCTAGCCATTGTAGCTGATTTTCTCAACTTGGAGCCAATGCTTGTTGTAGATTCCTTCGCCGCGATAATGGGACAGATTAGTTTTCAAACACTGTCCGAAATTGTATGAAAAAAATGGAATCCTTCATTTGGACTTGAACAAGCACAAGTCCCGCCGCTCTGCGCTTCAGACATAATATTTATGAAGTGTCTGTCCGTCTATTCCCGTACATTCCCGCATTGAGCAAGAGTGCCATCTTGCGGGAGTTGATTTAGTTACGCTTATTTCTCTGCAGCTGTCATCAAGTAAACAAATGATTATCTTAATTTTTCAAACAGATATCTAATAGGCAACTAACGTATTACTTGGATCGGATAGGCAGATTATATTTTTCTCAGAACCTCTAATATAGGTTTTAACTTTCACAAGGATCCCATAAATACTGTACACATCAGCTACAATTTCTGTTTCAAATAAAATTCCTATAACAATTTGAAAGATATGTTTACTTAAGATTAAATCGCCTAAAAGTACAGAGTCGTCCATTTATTTCATATCAATGCTTGTAACAGAAAGCTAGATACAATCAGTGTAATAACTGATCGTACAGTGGGCAATTGTATGTATTTATTTCTTTTTCTTCAGTTGACAAAGTAGTTCATTCGGTGCCCTCATCCATGGTAACCATTTATTCTTAGCAAACTGCGTTATGTGGAATTACTTTCGTTATTAATCGAACAACTTCAGAATCGAACTACAGTCCCTCCATGGTATCTTTACCTTGTCGTGGTGGAGTGGCTTGTGTGCTTAAATGATCCTGAGAGCTATGCCGGCGGTAGCATTGCTGCCGACAGGATTACCCATGCCGGACTGGTCGAAGGTGATAAGCCAGACGAAATAAGTACCTTGGTCGAAAGAGTGACGATCTTTCACCGTAAAAATACAACCGTCAAGAAATGCGGACATGGGTTCTACTGGGGTAAATTTTTCCGGAGGTCAAATAGTCCCCCATTCGGTTCTCCGGGCGGGGACTACTTCAGGGAACCCATGCCAAAGGCTCAAACACAGGGACATGTTCCTAGGAACATGGAATGTTAGGACTTTATACAATAGCGGGGCACTAGAGATATTAACACGGGAATTGGATACATCGCCCTTGGATATAGTCGCTTTACAGGAAGTTAGGTGGCCAGGAGAAGGTAGTCAGGAATCAGGAAGCTTTGCATTATACTATGGGGGTGCAGAAAGACCTGCATTTGGAACGGGTTTTTTAGTCAGAAGGAGGATCCTATCCGCTATCCGAGATATTAAGTTTGTTAGTGATAGGATATCATACATAATTCTAAAGGGTAAACGACATGATTTTATAATTGTAAATGTACATGCCCCCACAGAAGATAAAGATGACAAGATCAAGGATGAGTTCTATGAAGAATTAGAATGCTTATTTGATAGCCTTTCACGATATCATATGAAAATTGTCTTAGGAGATTTTAATGCAAAAGTGGGGCGGGAAGATATATTCAAACCAACAATAGGCAAATTCAGTCTTCATAAAGATAGTAACGACAATGGGGTTAGATTAGTCACATTTGCCACATCAAAGAATTTGATTGTTAAGAGCACAACATTTCAGCATAAGGATATTCATAAATACACCTGGACGTCCCCAGATGGAGAAACTCGGAACCAGATAGATCATGTATTAGTGGATAAACGCTAGCACAGCAGCATCATTGATGTTAGATCAGTTAGAGGGACAGACTGCAATTCAGATCATCATCTGGTCAGGGTGAAAATCAGACAACCGCTATCGCTTATGAGAGGAACAAACGCTAAAGATGATTCTGTAACATATGAATTAAAAAACTTGAAAAATGATGAAATGCGGCAAGAATACCAAATCAAAATTGCTAATAGATTTGAAGTACTGGAATCTTCAGATGACAATGTGGCAAACGAAGAAGAAACTGATATAAATAAAGAATGAGAGGCTATAAGAGATACTATTAAATTGTCAGCATCAGAAAGCATTGGTTGTTTAAAAAAGAGGCAAAACAAGAAATGGTTTGATGAGGAATGTGCCGACATTGTAAATAAAAGAAAGCTAGCAAAAATTAAATGGTTACACGAGCCAAATGAGGTAAATTTAGAGCAATTGGGTAGTGTTAGACGTGAAACCACCAAGTTACTAAAGAGTAAAAAGAGGGAATATTTGAGAGAGAAGATTAATGATCTTGAAATGAATGCAAAAAAATAGGAACATTAGAGAATTATATCAGGGAATTAGTATAGAGAAGAAAGGGTTTCAGGCTAGAACAAACATAATTCGGAATGAAAATGGGGATATGATTTCAGATTCCAAGAGTATATTAAATAGATGGAAAAGTTATTTTAATCAGCTATTAAATGTACATACAGAACAGGACATTGAGGAGGATAAGTTACAGACAGCAGAAATGCTAGTCGCAGAGCCAAGTGCATTAGAGGTTGAAATGGCAATTGAAAAATTGAAGATGTATAAAGCATCAGGTTCAGATGAGATCCCAGCAGAACTGATAAAATCAGGGGAGAAAAATTGATGGACAAGATACGCTGTTTGCTTAGTATGATTTGGGAAAAAGAAGCTCTTCCAGATGAATGGAAGGAATCAATTATCGTACCAATTTATAAGAAAGGAGATAAAACTGATTGCAACAACTATAGGGGCATCTCATTACTTTCAACTTCGTACAAAATTCTAACAAATATATTAGTAAGCAGACTTACTCCCTATATTGATGACATTCTAGGAGATCATCAATGTGCATTTAGAAGAAACAGGTCTACAACAGATCAGATTTTTAGTATAAGACAGATTTTAGAAAAGAAATGGGAATATAATGGTACTGTACATCAACTATATGTAGACTTCAAAAAGCATATGATTCAATTAAGAGGGAGAAGTTATATAGTATCCTGCTGGAGTTCGGAATTCCTAAAAAGTTAGTTAGACTTATACGAATGTGTCTAAATGGCTCAACGAGTAGGGTGCGTGTAGGCAAACAGTTTTCAGACACTTTTGAAATCCAGAATGGGTTGAAGCAAGGAGATGCACTATCTCCTCTACTATTTAATTTTGTACTAGAGCATGCCATTAAATCTTTAGAGAATGAGGAAGGCTTACAACTGAATGGTATTAATAAGCTGTTAGTTTATGCTGATGATGTAGGACTGCTGGCCGATAGCGAGGAGATACTAAAGGCCAACACGCACACACTATTGAGTAACACTAAGAAATTAGGACTGGAAGTAAATATCAGTAAAACTAAATATATGGTCACACGTAGAAATACATTATATAATGGATATGGACAGCTAATGACAAATGAGGGAAATTTTGAGGAATTGGCTGAATTCAAATACCTAGGAACAATAATCACAAATAGGAATGAGATGCACAAAGAAATTAAACATAGGCTCAATTCTGGAAATGCATGCTATTATGCATTGCAGAGACTTTTGATGTCCCAACTCCTTTCAAAAAACGTTAAGCTGAAAATATTTAAAACTATTATTATTATGCTGATGATGTAGGACTGCTGGCCGATAGCGAGGAGATACTAAAGGCCAACACGCACACACTATTGAGTAACACTAAGAAATTAGGACTGGAAGTAAATATCAGTAAAACTAAATATATGGTCACACGTAGAAATACATTATATAATGGATATGGACAGCTAATGACAAATGAGGGAAATTTTGAGGAATTGGCTGAATTCAAATACCTAGGAACAATAATCACAAATAGGAATGAGATGCACAAAGAAATTAAACATAGGCTTAATTCTGGAAATGCATGCTATTATGCATTGCAGAGACTTTTGATGTCCCAACTCCTTTCAAAAAACGTTAAGCTGAAAATATTTAAAACTATTATTCTACCAGTTATATTATATGGGTGCGAAACATGGACTCTTACTTTAAGAGAGGAAAGGAAATTACGAGTATTTGAGAATAAAGTTCTTAGGAAAATTTTTGGACCAAAGAGAGATGAACAGACAGGTGAATGGAGAAGACTACATAACAATGAACTACATGGTCTTTATAGGAAGCCAGATATAATAAGAACAGTTAAGTCCCGTAGACTGCGATGGGCAGGACATGTTGCGCGTATGGGGAATGAAAGACGTGCATGGAAACTTCTTGTAGGAAAGCCAGAAGGAAAACGCCCAGTTGGTAGACCAAGAATGAGGTGGGAGAACAACATTAACTATGATTTGAGGGAAGTAGATTATACAGGGAATGATTGGAAAGCATTGGCTCAGGATAGGGATGTATGGAGAGCTTATGTCCGTGCGGCCATGAACCTACGGGTTCGATAGTGCCAGTGAGTAAGTAAGTAAGTCCCTCCTGGAGGACTTGTCTCTTATAAGATATTAAATACAAAATCGGTACCTGATAAGTCACTCGTCCTCAAATAAATTATTAAACTTCATAAGTAGTTCCAATATGGAGGCCTTTCAAAACAATGTTTCATCTTCTGAAGATGAAATTATTAAACTTCATCAAGTATTCCAATATGGAGGCCTTTCAAAACAATGTTTCATCTTCTGAAGATGAAATTAGTAAACTTACCAAGTAGTTTCAATATGGAGACCTTTCAGAACAATGTTTCATCTTCTGAAGATGAAATTATTAAACTTACCAAGTAGTTCCAATATGGAGACCTTTCAGAACAATGTTTCATCTTCTGAAGATGAAATTATTAAACTTACCAAGTAGTTCCAATATGGAGGCCTTTCAGAACAATGTTTCATCTTCTGAAGATGAAATTATTAAACTTACCAAGTAGTTCCAATATGGAGGCCTTTCAGAACAATGTTTCATCTTCTGAAGATTAAATTATTAAACTTACCAAGTAGTTCCAATATGGAGGCCTTTCAGAACAATGTTTCATCTTCTGAAGATGAAATTATTAAACTTACCAAGTAGTTCCAATATGGAGGCCTTTCAGAACAATGTTTCATCTTCTGAAGATTAAATTATTAAACTTACCAAGTAGTTCCAATATGGAGGCCTTTCAGAACAATGTTTCATCTTCTGAAGATGAAATTATTAAACTTACCAAGTAGTTCCAATATGGAGGCCTTTCAGAACAATGTTTCATCTTCTGAAGATGAAATTATTAAACTTACCAAGTAGTTCCAATATGGAGGCCTTTCAGAACAATGTTTCATCTTCTGAAGATGAAATTATTAAACTTACCAAGTAGTTCCAATATGGAGGCCTTTCAGAACAATGTTTCATCTTCTGAAGATTAAATTATTAAACTTACCAAGTAGTTCCAATATGGAGGCCTTTCAGAACAATGTTTCATCTTCTGAAGATTAAATTATTAAACTTACCAAGTAGTTCCAATATGGAGGCCTTTCAGAACAATGTTTCATCTTCTGAAGATTAAATTATTAAACTTACCAAGTAGTTCCAATATGGAGGCCTTTCAGAACAATGTTTCATCTTCTGAAGATTAAATTATTAAACTTACCAAGTAGTTCCAATATGGAGGCCTTTCAGAACAATGTTTCATCTTCTGAAGATTAAATTATTAAACTTACCAAGTAGTTCCAATATGGAGGCCTTTCAGAACAATGTTTCATCTTCTGAAGATTAAATTATTAAACTTACCAATTACTTCCAATATGGAGGCCTTTCAGAACAATGTTTTCATCTTCTGAAGATTAAATTATTAAACTTACCAAGTAGTTCCAATATGGAGGCCTTTCAGAACAATGTTTCATCTTCTGAAGATTAAATTATTAAACTTACCAAGTAGTTCCAATATGGAGGCCTTTCAGAACAATGTTTCATCTTCTGAAGATTAAATTATTAAACTTACCAATTACTTCCAATATGGAGGCCTTTCAGAACAATGTTTCATCTTCTGAAGATGAAATTATTAAACTTACCAAGTAGTTCCAATATGGAGGCCTTTCAGAACAATGTTTCATCTTCTGAAGATTAAATTATTAAACTTACCAAGTAGTTCCAATATGGAGGCCTTTCAGAACAATGTTTCATCTTCTGAAGATGAAATTATTAAACTTACCAAGTAGTTCCAATATGGAGGCCTTTCAGAACAATGTTTCATCTTCTGAAGATTAAATTATTAAACTTACCAAGTAGTTCCAATATGGAGGCCTTTCAGAACAATGTTTCATCTTCTGAAGATTAAATTATTAAACTTACCAAGTAGTTCCAATATGGAGGCCTTTCAGAACAATGTTTCATCTTCTGAAGATTAAATTATTAAACTTACCAATTACTTCCAATATGGAGGCCTTTCAGAACAATGTTTCATCTTCTGAAGATGAAATTATTAAACTTACCAAGTAGTTCCAATATGGAGGCCTTTCAGAACAATGTTTCATCTTCTGAAGATTAAATTATTAAACTTACCAAGTAGTTCCAATATGGAGGCCTTTCAGAACAATGTTTCATCTTCTGAAGATGAAATTATTAAACTTACCAAGTAGTTCCAATATGGAGGCCTTTCAGAACAATGTCTCATCTTCTGAAGATTAAATTATTAAACTTACCAAGTAGTTCCAATATGGTGGCCTTTCAGAACAATGTTTCATCTTCTGAAGATTAAATTATTAAACTTACCAAGTAGTTCCAATATGGAGGCCTTTCAGAACAATGTTTCATCTTCTGAAGATTAAATTATTAAACTTACCAAGTAGTTCCAATATGGAGGCCTTTCAGAACAATGTTTCATCTTCTGAAGATTAAATTATTAAACTTACCAAGTAGTTCCAATATGGAGGCCTTTCAGAACAATGTTTCATCTTCTGAAGATTAAATTATTAAACTTACCAAGTAGTTCCAATATGGAGGCCTTTCAGAAACAATGTTTCAATCTTCTGAAGATTAAATTATTAAACTTACCAAGTAGTTCCAATATGGAGGCCTATCAGAACAATGTTTCATCTTCTGAAGATTAAATTATTAAACTTACCAAGTAGTTCCAATATGGAGGCCTTTCAGAACAATGTTTCATCTTCTGAAAATTAAATTATTAAACTTACCAAGTAGTTCCAATATGGAGGCCTTTCAGAACAATGTTTCATCTTCTGAAGATTAAATTATTAAACTTACCAAGTAGTTCCAATATGGAGGCCTTTCAGAACAATGTTTCATCTTCTGAAGATTAAATTATTAAACTTACCAAGTAGTTCCAATATGGAGGCCTTTCAGAACAATGTTTCTTCTTCTGAAGATTAAATTATTAAACTTACCAATTACTTCCAATATGGAGGCCTTTCAGAACAATGTTTCATCTTCTGAAGATTAAATTATTAAACTTACCAAGTAGTTCCAATATGGAGGCCTTTCAGAACAATGTTTCATCTTCTGAAGATTAAATTATTAAACTTACCAAGTAGTTCCAATATGGAGGCCTTTCAGAACAATGTTTCATCTTCTGAAGATTAAATTATTAAACTTACCAAGTAGTTCCAATATGGAGGCCTTTCAGAACAATGTTTCATCTTCTGAAGATTAAATTATTAAACTTACCAAGTAGTTCCAATATGGAGGCCTTTCAGAACAATTTTTCATCTTCTGAAGATTAAATTATTAAACTTACCAAGTAGTTATAATATGGAGGCCTTTCAGAACAATGTTTCATCTTCTGAAGATGAAATTATTAAACTTACCAAGTAGTTCCAATATGGAGGCCTTTCAGAACAATGTTTCATCTTCTGAAGATTAAATTATTAAACTTACCAAGTAGTTCCAATATGGAGGCCTTTCAGAACAATGTTTCATCTTCTGAAGATTAAATTATTAAACTTACCAAGTATTCCAATATGGAGGCCTTTCAGAACAATGTTTCATCTTCTGAAGATTAAATTATTAAACTTACCAATTACTTCCAATATGGAGGCCTTTCAGAACAATGTTTCATCTTCTGAAGATTAAATTATTAAACTTACCAAGTAGTTCCAATATGGAGGCCTTTCAGAACAATGTTTCATCTTCTGAAGATTAAATTATTAAACTTACCAATTACTTCCAATATGGAGGCCTTTCAGAACAATGTTTCATCTTCTGAAGATTAAATTATTAAACTTACCAAGTAGTTCCAATATGGAGGCCTTTCAGAACAATGTTTCATCTTCTGAAGATTAAATTATTAAACTTACCAAGTAGTTCCAATATGGAGGCCTTTCAGAACAATTTTTCATCTTCTGAAGATTAAATTATTAAACTTACCAAGTAGTTATAATATGGAGGCCTTTCAGAACAATGTTTCATCTTCTGAAGATGAAATTATTAAACTTACCAAGTAGTTCCAATATGGAGGCCTTTCAGAACAATGTTCATCTTCTGAAGATTAAATTATTAAACTTACCAAGTAGTTCCAATATGGAGGCCTTTCAGAACAATGTTTCATCTTCTGAAGATTAAATTATTAAACTTACCCAGTAGTTCCAATATGGAGGCCTTTCAGAACAATGTTTCATCTTCTGAAGATTAAATTATTAAACTTACCAATTACTTCCAATATGGAGGCCTTTCAGAACAATGTTTCATCTTCTGAAGATTAAATTATTAAACTTACCAAGTAGTTCCAATATGGAGGCCTTTCAGAACAATGTTTCATCTTCTGAAGATTAAATTATTAAACTTACCAATTACTTCCAATATGGAGGCCTTTCAGAACAATGTTTCATCTTCTGAAGATTAAATTATTAAACTTACCAAGTAGTTCCAATATGGAGGCCTTTCAGAACAATGTTTCATCTTCTGAAGATTAAATTATTAAACTTACCAAGTAGTTCCAATATGGAGGCCTTCAGAACAATGTTTCATCTTCTGAAGATTAAATTATTAAACTTACCAAGTAGTTATAATATGGAGGCCTTTCAGAACAATGTTTCATCTTCTGAAGATGAAATTATTAAACTTACCAAGTAGTTCCATATGGAGGCCTTTCAGAACAATGTTTCATCTTCTGAAGATTAAATTATTAAACTTACCAAGTAGTTCCAATATGGAGGCCTTTCAGAACAATGTTTCATCTTCTGAAGATTAAATTATTAAACTTACCAAGTAGTTCCAATATGGAGGCCTTTCAGAACAATGTTTCATCTTCTGAAGATTAAATTATTAAACTTACCAAGTAGTTCCAATATGGAGGCCTTTCAGAACAATGTTTCATCTTCTGAAGATTAAATTATTAAACTTACCAAGTAGTTCCAATATGGAGGCCTTTCAGAACAATGTTTCATCTTCTGAAGATTAAATTATTAAACTTACCAAGTAGTTCCATATGGAGGCCTTCAGAACAATGTTTCATCTTCTGAAGATGAAATTATTAAACTTACCAAGTAGTTCCAATATGGAGGCCTTTCAGAACAATGTTTCATCTTCTGAAGATGAAATTATTAAACTTACCAAGTAGTTCCAATATGGAGGCCTTTCAGAACAATGTTTCATCTTCTGAAGATGAAATTATTAAACTTACCAAGTAGTTCCAATATGGAGGCCTTCAGAACAATGTTTCATCTTCTGAAGATTAAATTATTAAACTTACCAAGTAGTTCCAATATGGAGGCCTTTCAGAACAATGTTTCATCTTCTGAAGATTAAATTATTAAACTTACCAAGTAGTTCCAATATGGAGGCCTTTCAGAACAATGTTTCATCTTCTGAAGATTAAATTATTAAACTTACCAAGTAGTTCCAATATGGAGGCCTTTCAGAACAATGTTTCATCTTCTGAAGATGAAATTATTAAACTTACCAAGTAGTTCCAATATGGAGGCCTTTCAGAACAATGTTTCATCTTCTGAAGATTAAATTATTAAACTTACCAAGTAGTTCCAATATGGAGGCCTTTCAGAACAATGTTTCATCTTCTGAAGATGAAATTATTAAACTTACCAAGTAGTTCCAATATGGAGGCCTTTCAGAACAATGTTTCATCTTCTGAAGATTAAATTATTAAACTTACCAAGTAGTTCCAATATGGAGGCCTTTCAGAACAATGTTTCATCTTCTGAAGATTAAATTATTAAACTTACCAATTACTTCCAATATGGAGGCCTTTCAGAACAATGTTTCATCTTCTGAAGATTAAATTATTAAACTTACCAAGTAGTTCCAATATGGAGGCCTTTCAGAACAATGTTTCATCTTCTGAAGATTAAATTATTAAACTTACCAAGTAGTTCCAATATGGAGGCCTTTCAGAACAATGTTTCATCTTCTGAAGATTAAATATTAAACTTACCAATTACTTCCAATATGGAGGCCTTTCAGAACAATGTTTCATCTTCTGAAGATTAAATTATTAAACTTACCAATTACTTCCAATATGGAGCCTTTCAGAACAATGTTTCATCTTCTGAAGATTACATTATTAAACTTACCAAGTAGTTCCAATAATGGAGGCCTTTCAGAACAATGTTTCATCTTCTGAAGAATTGTATTAAAATTAAACCTTAGACCAATTACTTCCACTCTGGAAGGCCTTTCCGAACAATGTTGGCCTCTTCTGAAGATTAACTTATTCAACTTACCAAGTAGTTCCAATATGGAGGCTTTGTCAGAACCAATGTTTCATCTGCTGAAGATTGACAATTATTAAACTTACCAAGTAGTTCCAATATGGAGGCCTTTCAGAACAATGTTTCATCTTCTGAAGATTTAAATTATTAAAACTTACACCAACTTCGATTCGCCAATATGGAGGCCTTTCAGAACCAATGTTTCATCTGCTGAAGATTATATTATTAAACTTTACCCAAGTAGTTCCAATATGTATGGAGGCCTTTTCACAAACAATGTTTCATTGTTCATCTTCTGAAAATTACATTATTAACACCTTAACACAGTAGTTCCAATATGGAGGCCTTTCAGAACAATGTTTCTACTTCTGAAGATTTCAATAGATGAGTAACGTATACCAAGTAGTTACAGATATGGCGGCAACTTTCAGAACAATGTGTTTAATAAGGTTCTGAAGGATGAAATTATTAAACGTACACAAGTAGATTACCAATATGGAAACCGGCCCTTCAGACACAATGTTTCATCTTCTGAAGAGTAAATTATTAAAACTCTACCAAGTAGTGGCAAATAATGGAGGCCTTTCAGAACAAGGTTTCATTTCTTCTGAAGATTAAATTATTAAACTTACCAAGTAGTTCCAATATGGAGGCCTTTCAGAAACAATGTTTCATCTTCTGAAGATAAAAATATTAAACTTACCAAGTAGTTCCAATATGGAGGCCTTTCAGAACAATGTTTCATCTTCTGACAGATTAAATTATGAAACTTACCAAGTAGTTCCAATATGGAGGCCTGTCAGCACAATGTTTATTCTTCTGAACGAGTAAATTATTCAACTTACCCAAGTAGTTCCAATGATGGAGGCCTTTTCAGAACATTGTTTTCATCTTCTGAAAGATTTCAACCAATTAAATTATTAAACTTACCAAGTAGTTCCAATATGGAGGCCTTTCAGAACAATGTTTCATCTTCTGAAGATTAAATTATTAAACTTACCAAGTAGTTCCAATATGGAGGCCTTTCAGAACAATGTTTAATCTTCTGAAGATTAAATTATTAAACTTACCAAGTAGTTCCAATATGGAGGCCTTTCAGAACAATGTTTCATCTTCTGAAGATTAAATTATTAAACTTACCAAGTAGTTCCAATATGGAGGCCTTTCAGAACAATGTTTCATCTTCTGAAGATTAAATTATTAAACTTACCAAGTAGTTCCAATATGGAGGCCTTTCAGAACAATGTTTCATCTTCTGAAGATTAAATTATTAAACTTACCAATTACTTCCAATATGGAGGCCTTTCAGAACAATGTTTCATCTTCTGAAGATTAAATTATTAAACTTACCAAGTAGTTCCAATATGGAGGCCTTTCAGAACAATGTTTCATCTTCTGAAGATTAAATTATTAAACTTACCAAGTAGTTCCAATATGGAGGCCTTTCAGAACAATGTTTCATCTTCTGAAGATTAAATTATTAAACTTACCAAGTAGTTCCAATATGGAGGCCTTTCAGAACAATGTTTCTTCTTCTGAAGATTAAATTATTAAACTTACCAATTACTTCCAATATGGAGGCCTTTCAGAACAATGTTTCATCTTCTGAAGATTAAATTATTAAACTTACCAAGTAGTTCCAATATGGAGGCCTTTCAGAACAATGTTTCATCTTCTGAAGATTAAATTATTAAACTTACCAAGTAGTTCCAATATGGAGGCCTTTCAGAACAATGTTTCATCTTCTGAAGATGAAATTATTAAACTTACCAAGTAGTTATAATATGGAGGCCTTTCAGAACAATGTTTCATCTTCTGAAGATGAAATTATTAAACTTACCAAGTAGTTCCAATATGGAGGCCTTTCAGAACAATGTTTCATCTTCTGAAGATTAAATTATTAAACTTACCAAGTAGTTCCAATATGGAGGCCTTTCAGAACAATGTTTCATCTTCTGAAGATTAAATTATTAAACTTACCAAGTAGTTCCAATATGGAGGCCTTTCAGAACAATGTTTCATCTTCTGAAGATTAAATTATTAAACTTACCAATTACTTCCAATATGGAGGCCTTTCAGAACAATGTTTCATCTTCTGAAGATTAAATTATTAAACTTACCAAGTAGTTCCAATATGGAGGCCTTTCAGAACAATGTTTCATCTTCTGAAGATTAAATTATTAAACTTACCAAGTAGTTCCAATATGGAGGCCTTTCAGAACAATGTTTCATCTTCTGAAGATGAAATTATTAAACTTACCAAGTAGTTATAATATGGAGGCCTTTCAGAACAATGTTTCATCTTCTGAAGATGAAATTATTAAACTTACCAAGTAGTTCCAATATGGAGGCCTTTCAGAACAATGTTTCATCTTCTGAAGATTAAATTATTAAACTTACCAAGTAGTTCCAATATGGAGGCCTTTCAGAACAATGTTTCATCTTCTGAAGATTAAATTATTAAACTTACCAAGTAGTTCCAATATGGAGGCCTTTCAGAACAATGTTTCATCTCCTGAAGATTAAATTATTAATCTTACCAAGTAGTTCCAATATGGAGGCCTTTCAGAACAATGTTTCATCTCCTGAAGATTAAATTATTAAACTTACCAAGTAGTTCCAATATGGAGGCCTTTCAGAACAATGTTTCATCTTCTGAAGATTAAATTATTAAACTTACCAAGTAGTTATAATATGGAGGCCTTTCAGAACAATGTTTCATCTTCTGAAGATTAAATTATTAAACTTACCAAGTAGTTCCAATATGGAGGCCTTTCAGAACAATGTTTCATCTTCTGAAGATTAAATTATTAAACTTACCAAGTAGTTCCAATATGGAGGCCTTTCAGAACAATGTTTCATCTTCTGAAGATGAAATTATTAAACTTACCAAGTAGTTCCAATATGGAGGCCTTTCAGAACAATGTTTCATCTTCTGAAGATGAAATTTTTAAACTTACCAAGTAGTTCCAATATGGAGGCCTTTCAGAACAATGTTTCATCTTCTGAAGATTAAATTATTAAACTTACCAAGTAGTTCCAATATGGAGGCCTTTCAGAACAATGTTTCATCTTCTGAAGATTAAATTATTAAACTTACCAAGTAGTTCCAATATGGAGGCCTTTCAGAACAATGTTTCATCTTCTGAAGATTAAATTATTAAACTTACCAAGTAGTTCCAATATGGAGACCTTTCAGAACAATGTTTCATCTTCTGAAGATTAAATTATTAAACTTACCAAGTAGTTCCAATATGGAGGCCTTTCAGAACAATGTTTCATCTTCTGAAGATTAAATTATTAAACTTACCAAGTAGTTCCAATATGGAGGCCTTTCAGAACAATGTTTCATCTTCTGAAGATTAAATTATTAAACTTACCAAGTAGTTCCAATTTGGAGGCCTTTCAGAACAATGTTTCATCTTCTGAAGATTAAATTATTAAACTTACCAATTACTTCCAATATGGAGGCCTTTCAGAACAATGTTTCATCTTCTGAAGATTAAATTATTAAACTTACCAAGTAGTTCCAATATGGAGGCCTTTCAGAACAATGTTTCATCTTCTGAAGATTAAATTATTAAACTTACCAAGTAGTTCCAATATGGAGGCCTTTCAGAACAATGTTTCATCTTCTGAAGATTAAATTATTAAACTTACCAATTACTTCCAATATGGAGGCCTTTCAGAACAATGTTTCATCTTCTGAAGATTAAATTATTAAACTTACCAAGTAGTTCCAATATGGAGGCCTTTCAGAACAATGTTTCATCTTCTGAAGATTAAATTATTAAACTTACCAAGTAGTTCCAATATGGAGGCCTTTCAGAACAATGTTTCATCTTCTGAAGATTAAATTATTAAACTTACCAAGTAGTTCCAATATGGAGGCCTTTCAGAACAATGTTTCATCTTCTGAAGATTAAATTATTAAACTTACCAAGTAGTTCCAATATGGAGGCCTTTCAGAACAATGTTTCATCTTCTGAAGGTTAAATTATTAAACTTCATCAAGTAGTTCCAATATGGAGGTCTTTCAAAAACAATGTTTCATCTTCTGAAGACGAAATATTGTTTTTTAAAGGCGTTCATATTGGAACTACTTGATGAAGTTTAATAATTTAGTTGATCACGACTGACTTACCAGGTAGCAATGTTATATTTAATACCTTATTACATCACCTCAACGGTGCTTTAATATCAATTTTAAAAGTGTTGATTGTCTCTTATATTGTTCCATCGTGAAAAGCCATCAACCTCGGCCGGTTCTCGAGACCAGAGACAAGTAACTGAACCCCAAACCACCGAGTCCGATATTTATTAATTAAAATGGTTTAAATAAGAATAATATATGTTTTATATTTCATAAAATCGAGGTACAAGAGTGGCGGTAAAAGAAAAAAAGAAAAATTTTATTTGTATATCATTATTCCATTTAAATTCGTTTATTTGCGTAGATGATTGATCCAAGCATTACGTGCAATATCCGCTGTAAGAACGAGACATAAATTACTGCACAAACACGTATGTTCGTTAAAGGTGTTATTCCATCTGTGTCTCTAGAGATAAATATAATGGACTTCTACGGAAAGCTAACATTTCTCTTAAAATAATATGACCTTAGTAAATCCTCTCATACATTTCTTTCTTCTGTTTTTTTTTTCTCAATCCCGATGGTCTAGTATTCAAACCCGGCTTCGGACTACGAAATTTTAAAAATGTAAAAATATTAACAATGGCTTCCTTCGGAAGTCTTTATATGTATACTTATTCTTACAAGCAAAATAATGGCTACCCTTTTATATTTGTTCATTTTCATGGATCTTACAGCATGACAATATAAATATTTTCGTATATTAATGTTAAACGTGCCATGAAACATATGAAAAATATATTTTATACTAATAATGTTTAATGATTGCCAATATTTTGGACTTTTAGTAAAAAAATGTATTCTTGTTGATATATTCAATAAACAAACACTGTCCAATATAACATTACATTTTCATAACTTGATTGATTTTTTGTGCAACAGAGATTAGTACTCTCTCCATGACTGAGGGCGTGAGGAATGAGTGAAGTGGAAAATATTGTCATCTCGTTTGAAACATGGTATAGCTTATATCTGAACTCTGATATGATTAAATGGATAGGGGAGAAACAAAAAAATAAATTCCATTCATTTGTAGGGAAAAAAGAGGGTACGATGTTAATTTAATGTGTTGACGACAGGTGGGAAGACTGACCAATATCAGCACCTGTTACATCACTTTAGATAATTCAACATGTTGGCCTAAAGTTGGCAGTGGTGTCACTTAAATCATATGAGAGAAGTCACATCTCTCTGTTAGCTTCAGATTTTATCTGATTCCCTTCTGAGAACTGTTACAAACTATTTAAAATTATTACCTCGCTTCTTCAAAAGTTGGACTCTCCTTGGAAAGAAGAAAAGTGAATAGTCAATATTTTCAGCTGAATTTACAATTTTTTCATAGTCCAATACACGAACCTAACTTTCGTCCCCGTATAAACAAACATTACCAATATTTTACAAGTACAGAATTGTTAGCTGTATTTAACAATTTTCTAGTTGTTAAATTTAATCCTTTACTAGGAACATAGAGTTTTTTTTTTTCTAATGCCACCTGGTTGTATTTTATGACGTGTCTAGCTTTCTCCCGTGGCATTGACGGAATTGTAATGAATTTATTTGGTCGGGGAACCTGGAAGGAAGAGCTACGTTAGCCCGATGATATGGTGGGTAATAAATGATAATGAATCGCGAGAAGAGTTCTTAACCTAAATTCCAGATCATGGGTAACCACAGAAATAATTCTCTTTAAGGAAAAATTCCTATAGTTTGATCGGGAATCGAACCCGGGACCTCATGAACAGTTGCCAGAAACACTAACCACTATCCCAACGAGGCTGTTCTAGATTACAATTGAAGAGGTAGATCAAAAAACACTCATGTCCATTTTATGAGATTCTGATAAGAACTAATAAAAGCAGTGTTCTCTTTTTGGTAACTCAGATACTTCTGGGGGACAGTGTTCATAACCTTAATGCATTTCAGGATTTTCTTTTACCTACAAATAGCTTAAATATATTCTCAAAAATGAAAAGTTATTGATCTGATCTGGAACGACGTGAATGGTTAATTAAACCCAATATATAAATTATACACCAAATAAAATAACTTCATTGACAAAAATACTTTTTGAAAGTGTTCTATATCCAAAAAAAAATAGAAGTAAATAGAAAATACTTCTTCTTTTTCCTCGTAGTTTTAGTCAGAATCTCAGTATTCTTTATTACTTTCACTATTCTTATTATTTTATTCAACTGCTGCCAAACGTTCAAATAATATCTTTAACGTCTAGAAAGCATTTAATGGTAGTTTCTCCTTCATTACTTTACATTTCACAAACGTTCATTACGAACCTAAAATGATATTCAAAATTATATTGATAAGTTGATGTTCGTAGCTAGGATAGTTACAATAAATAAAAAGATCCTATATTCAGTATCAGATGAAACAGTACAAATTAGTGAACAACATTGTGTTGGTGAACGATACAACAAAATACACTTCATCTCGGTACCGCGTGTGATGGATCATTGCGTGTGAACATAAGACTCAACATCGCGGGCACGAATACTCAATCAATTCAAATACATCTACTGTTTAAGACATTTTGATCATTCTTCAACTTATGCGTTCGCAAATGGTTTCTTGGTGGAGAATATGTCAAAATCCTAGTTTCGACCAAAAGTGGGCCTGGAAGGTTTTCGATCGATCTGGCCTCTTCAAGTAGTGAGGTCTGTTGATACTACCCTCAACCTTTTGTACAATGGACATGTTTGGTAGGTGGTAGCATGTCTGCTTCCTGACTATCGGATCCGGGTTCGATATCTGGCGGGATTGAAAACTTTAATTATTATAAAATTTACAATTTTTTGTCTAGGAGGGGTGTTGGTGAATAAATATTAATAGGTAGATTGTTCACCAAAATTCTGGATTAAATTCCAATTCCCTCTCCAATATATATATATATATATATATAAGTTGAGAAGACATGTGGCACTGTTGCTAGCGGTTCGTTCATCGGGATGGGGACTTTAAACATGGCAATCCTCTTGGTTATTTTGCACAGTTGTAGACTATGTGCCGACACTAGGTTTAATCTCTACATCATCTTCCCTCTACATAAATGCATAAATATACACTCATGCTACAGTCCTCTCTATACACAATATAAGTAGACATCATTTACGTCAAATTGTCGGCTGAAGTGGTCCGTAAACATAAAATATACCATATTAACGCCATCTATCTGCGTAACGCTAAATCTGAAGCACGACAAATGTAGTGGGTGGTATTGAAATATAGATTGGCCTATAGCAGTTGGGGACCTGACATGCTGACCACATATCAGTGATGTCGCCTGTATTCTGGGTAGAATGATTGCCCATCTCTGTGATTGATACATGTGGAAGTGGGTCCAGCAGTAGACAGGCAGAGATCAAGGGCCTTCTAGGCTTTCGAGCTGTGGATCATTAGCAATTGAATAACCACCCAGATTTAGGATCTAACGTTTTTCTTTTTTTAAGTTTTACATGAAAATAAGTTGTTAATGACACTTGAGACCTTTTTCCATGTAATAATCAAACTTCGGAAAACAAAATTAGGGTTATAACCTTATTCTGGGCAGCTATTCAATTGATAAAGTTGTATCCGGACTTACAAGTTTACAAGTTTTTTTTTAATGCGCCATTCATAATCAAATCACTACACCGATTATTATAATTTTTCCGATAACCGTACATTTAAGATAGTAATTATCAACTGGTGAGCAACTCGATTCGGAGTATGATTCCTCAGTAGTTGAGTGGTGAGAGAGTACTTGGATGAGGAGTTGAAAGGAAATGAGGACGTCATGTATACCTTGACAGCACTGCAGTGGTTCGTGATCACAGTTCATGTTTAGTATAATCCGTTAGGTGTCATCTACATCAACACCAACACTTCATGGGAGTAAATATATGTTATTACGTAACAAGATAATGCTTCAAAGTGTTTAATTTCTATTAAGATACATTACATTTAAATTAATTATTATATTTTGTTCTTTCGTTCTCATTATAAAAACATTAAGCCGAAGAATATGAAATAATTTCATAAATTTCGTTACAGATATTCCTATCAGTAGGATCACCTAAATTCTGTAAAAAATAACTTACAGAAAATATTCAAAAGGACTAATGACATTTCTTTTCTTCCTGTACAATAATTGTCATCGTTCAATTTGGTCAGTTTTTTAGACCAATGCATATTATTATTGTTAATGTTACCGTTATTATTATTATTATTGTTATTATTATTATATTTGTTATTATATTTATTATTATTATTATTATTATTATTATTATTATTTTCTAATAGCCGACTATTCTATGATAAATCCAGTTATATTACACGGATGCGAAACACGATCTCTTTACTTTAAAGGAGAGGAAAAGATTACGATTATTTAAGAATAATGTTTTTTAGGAAAATGTTTGAACCAAAGAGAGACGAACAGACAGGTGAATAGATAAGACTCATAACGCAGAGCTACATATCTTTATGGGAACTAACTCACTGGCACAATCGAATCCGTAGGTTCATGGCCGCGCGGATATAAGCTCTCCATACATCCCTATCCTGAGTTAATGTTGTTCCCATCCCCCGTATAATCTACTTCCATCAAATCTTGGTTAATGTTATTCTCCCACCTCGTTCTTGGTCTACCAACGGGGCGTTTTCCCTCTGACTTTCCTACAAGAAGCTTCCATGCACGTCTTCCATTCCCCATTCGTGCCACATGTCCTGCCTATCGCAGTCTGCAAGATTTAACTGTTCTTATTATATCTGGCTTCCTATAAAGACCATGTAGTTCACTGTTATGTAGTCTTCTCCATCCATTTGTCTGTTAATCTCTATTTGGTCCAAAAATTGTCCTAAGAACTTTATTCTCAAATACTCGTAATCTCCTTTCCTCCCATAATGTAAGAGTCCATGTTTCCCATCCACATAATATAACTGGTAGAATAATAGGTTTAAATATTTTCAGATGACGAAATTATTGAACTAGTATCCCGCTTTAAATATTTAGGATGTGACATCAGCTATGGGTATGATAAAGATATTGAACACAAAACACATCAGTTCTAGCTATTTGTGGTACAATAAATAGAACATTGAATAATAAAGCCTATAAACAAACAAAATTAAAATTTTATAAAACAATGGCTGTCCTTGTCCCTTTGTATGGGAGTGAATCTTGGATTACCACTACCAAACAAGAAAGTGAAATTCAAGCAGCCGAGATGAAATTTTTAAGAAGAGTAAAAGGCTGCACTAGAATGGACCAGATAAGAAACGAGGATATCCGTAAAGAACTGCAGATTTACTCCATAAAAGAAAAGATATTTAGCAACAAGGTACAGTGGAAAGAACATGTGGAAAGAATGGAAGAAAGATTACTAAATAAAATCTTCCATTATTTTCCAAGAGGAGAAGAGATGTCGGACGTCCTCGGAAGAGATGGTCTTAGATCTATTAGTGAAGACGGAACAGGCAACTCTTGCCTAAACCAGGAAGTGAAGAAGAAGAAGAAGAATATTTTCAGATTAACGTTTTTTGCAAGGAGTTGGGACGTCAAGAGTCTCTGCAATGCATAATAGCACGCATTTCCAGAATTGAACCTATATTTAATCTCTTTATACATCACATTCCTATTTATGATTATTGTTCCTAAGTATTTGAATTCAGCCACCTCCTCAAAATTTCCCTCATTTGTCATTAGCTATTCATTTGCATTATATAATGTATTTCTATGTGTAACCATATATTTAATTTTATTGATACTTACTTCCAGTCCCAATTTCTTAGTGTTACTCAATAGTGTGTGCGTGTTGTCCTTTAGTATCTCCTCGCTATCGATCTTTATGGGAGACCATACATAATAAGAATAGTTAGGCCTAAGTATACTGGGGAATGAAAAAGCTGCATGAAAACTTATTGTAGGAATGAGGAGGAAAAATAATATTAACCACTGTTTGAGGGAGATGAATTATACAGGGAGTGATTGGGAAAAAATAATGTATAAAGAGAATATGTCCGCACTAACATAAACCAGATTCAATAGTGCCAGTACATCACAAAAAACTAGTTATATGTGAATTTAGGTTCAAAATATCAATAACTCTTCAGACCAATGGTGAACCAAGCATTTTATTTGTTCTTCTTCTGTAAAAAAAAGTTTATTTCTTCATCTGCATTAAATATGTTACTTTAACTTATATAATTTTTTCTCAAAAGAGTAAAATGTGGACTTGGTCCACTTTTGCTCCGAACCCCCCCAAATATGTATATATACCTCTAATTTATATAAAAAATGTACTGTAAGACTAGGTATATAATAATAGGGCTGACAATAACAATAATAATAATAATAATAATAATAATAATAATAATAATAATAATATTTCCAAATCAATTCGCAAGGCAGCATTATCAGAATATCACTGTCTACGACTGTCTGTAGCTCCTCTTACCTCATGCCTATCGCCTATGAGAGCAGAGCAACTCGAGTTCTCTCTCCCTAGAGCAATGCAACATAAGTCCTGCCCAATAATTTCGCAATTAAAACCACCGAACTAACAATTATTTTTCCAGTCTGTAAACCTATAACATACATTTTAACTTGGTTTAACCTCTTCAGTATCTCTCATATTTGATACATAAGATAGGCCTATTTAATTTTTCTCACATTTTTAACTACACAAGATTGGTTTTATAATGATGTTGCATGACCATGCTTCGTGCTCATATTTTCATTTTATTTCTAAATGTTAAGCTCAGGTAACAGAAATGTATAAATCCTAATAACTTGATAAAACCTATTCTGTCATAAATTAAAAACACTCTATTCCCATAAAATATTCCCTTTGTTTTATTTTGTAAAACTGTACATTAATGTGTTACTAACTTGATAACTCATGTAACACAAAACAAATCAGTTTGTGCTAACATAAAAGACACAACATGTTTACCTCAACAACTTTTGTTTTCGAAATTAATAATATGTGTCCTTAAATATATTAAATACAGATATCTACCGTATAGCCTATTAAACGTAGATAGGCGTTTCTAAGGTTTTGGACACTTTCCCACTCCTAGTATCGCTTTTTTCTATCCAATGCATCTTCCAAATCAGTCCTCTAGTCCTCATCCCTTTCATCACATTTTTATTCTACTTAGTACTTGGTCTTCCTCTCTTTCTGTGGCCAGGATGTTGTCAATTGAAGATCTTCTTTGCCCATCTCTCATCCCGAATTTTTATCCCTATCCCAACCATCTTGAAGATGTTTGCTCATTTCGTTCTATGATTTTTAAACAATTATCAAAATATATTAAACATAAATAAAATATTAATCGGAATAATTTCACTTTAGAACTGAAGAGGAAAATCGCATTTGTGTTTGATACTTTAACCATTTTAAGATGCATTCGACCTTAAAATCCGAAAGTAGAGAAGACAGGAACATAAAATAGCATACCAACGTGAGATACCAAGGTTTTGCGAACTCTTCTTTAGCGTAGAAGTTTTCCGAAATGACGACCATTTCAGTAATGGTCGTTGTGCTTGGTGTTTGTTTTTTAGTTTGTTGCGAAATTCAAGGTTTTTGGCCATTGTTATTGAAATGTGAATTATGTCTATGGTCTTCGTAATTTGGAAGAAATAAGCAAGTTATATTATTCTATATTAATTACATATTTTAAATAATATTTATTGTTTAAAATAAAATGTGTTTTTTTTTCAGTTCTTATACGCTGAAATGGGGAGATAGTTGTAATTTGAGATATTTGGATAATAGTAATATGAGACTCCGCCTCAACTTAAGAGTGTTTTACAATATTTCTGAGATGCCAGGAACAAAAGATCTAAGACAGAATTACCGACAAGAAAATGCGTTAAAGGTTAATTAAACTATTAGAGCAGCCAAAAATTAAATTCAGTTGTATTAATCTATCCTTTTACGTTTGTGTTCGATGGTATGCAGATAGTTATGCTTAGATTCAATTAGATGTTAAATTTTTAAATATCTTGGGTCAATAAATACGTGTTTAGGTACATGTGACACAGATGTACAAACTAAAATTGCAATGGCAAAAATGTAACTAAGAGATTACATGGAATAATTTGGAACAAAAATATTATAAAGGAAACTAAAATGAAAATTTATAAGAGCATAATACAGAATATTTTGTCATATGGAAGTGAAACTTGGTCTTTGATGGAATTACAAAAGAATAAAATTAGAACAGTTGAATTTTATTATCTTAGAGGAAGCCTTCAAAAAAACAAGATAGAATAAAATAATAAATGCATTTATTTGGAGAGAAATGAATGTCACCACATATGTTAAGATGATTGAAAATCAAACTTTTAAATGGTATGGCCATGTACAGAGAATGGAAGATGAAAGATCCAAAAAAATTATACCAATGGTCGCCCCCTGGAAGAAATGAACATGACAGACCAAGAAGGAAATGGAAAACTTGTGTCAGATCTATAATGGATGATAGGAATTTGGAAGAAGGAGATTGGAATGATAGAAATAAATGAAAACTGAAGACGGCAAACCTATAAGTGGGGGAAAGCCGAAGAAGAAGATTCAATTTTCTACGTTTTATTAGATTATTTCTTGAATAATGTATTTTATATTAATATATCTTCATTAGTTCAGCTGAAAATATTATTTATTTAATGCAGGGCACTTGAAATACAGATCATTCACTCACAGCTGACAATGTAGTTGCTATGAAAAACATTATTTTATGTGAGAGAGACGTTGCTCAGTTTTTTTTCCTTAAATAATACACTGAAAATTAATATTTAATAATATTCGTTCTAGTTGTGCCAAATTTTTACGTTTTCCTCAGCACATATTTAATCTGCTTTATCTTAGATGACAACTTGAAAACTCTCTGGTGAATTTCATCCTTGAGATGCAATGTAGGATTAACTGCTAATGACATTAGGGTAATGACCGAACAAATTGCAATTAGAAATGAAAAGTGCAAAATACGGATCTGTTGGTTCATGTCATACACAAAATGATTTCAACATATTAATTTGAAAACCATCCGAATAATTTCCAGTGTTGTTGATGGTTACAATAACCAAACACGCAATGTGATCGAGCAGACCGAAGAGATTTTGTGACTGCTGTGTCATTTCCCCACAAACTAAAACCTTTTATACAGAAATGTCCAGTGATTTCATCATTACCAAACAAACATAATCTTAATCATAGTGCAGTGATCTGCATAAGGAAATAAAATTTGCTTGTTGAAAAGGTAAAGAAAGTTCAGAATGAGAAGATGACTCAAGGAACACGGAAATTCCAATTGAATTAAGGCAGAGACTTGTATATGAATGATCCTGGCCATCTTGAACGAGGTTCAGAAGATACTACCTGAATATTTGGGACTGTAAATTTTTAAGGGTGAATTGTAGATGAATTGCTTCCTATGTGAAATGTGAAACCACAGTGATTGTGCGACCTACGTCCGTGACTACTGTGTAACCAAGAGAAAGAAATTGTGTACATTCCTATTATATGAATATTTTAATTATACTTCCTATTTTTAATGATCTGTTGTAATTTTATAACTTAAATATAAATAATTAAAATGGTACTGCCTCGTATTACTACGCACCTTGAAAACACCGAGTTTTTTTATTGCATTTGTAAAAATTAAACTTTTAAAATTCAGTAATGGGCATACAACTTATACAGCTGCAGCATATGTCATATTACATTTACAAACATTTGGCCTTAACTCACCAGGCTAAATAAATAAAATAAAATAAAATAAATAAAATAAATAAAATAATATATTTTGAGACTTGCTAATTCAAAAACAAAAATATGTGTCTCATGCCCTTACCTTCTCCTCTACAGTATATATTTTGCTTCTCCTGTACAATTTCAGATTCCCTGAGCACGCCTGTTGACACACGAGTTAACAACACCTCCTATAGTTAATATTAGCAGTTTTTTGAAACTGATAGAGACGGTTGGAGAGTTGTTTGATGATAAGATTGTACTTGCTGTTAGATGCGTGAAGTTTTGAGGCCATATTAAACTACTGGGATCCAATACAATAAGTCAATGCGTGAGATTTTCAACGTCGATAAACGATAATTAACCTCGAGGTTGGCATTGTCCAATCTCGCCGGGTGGGCTTTCACCATCACGACTGACCGCCATGCGTAGTACAGTCGCTATAGCTCATATAAATCCGTATGACACAAAATAAATACTTTTACAGCAATCTGTGAAACGTTCCATCTCAGTAACCAATTTTAAGAGACATAATACCAGATGGGTTGTTTTTAAGCAGTGCGTTAGAGACTCGTATTTGAGAGATCGCGGGTTCAAATCCTGGTCCTAACAGAGTTTTTTTCATCAATCGTCAAGGCAAACGCTAGTCTGTCATTACATTACCAGGACATCTTTTTCGTCATATTCATCACCTCACAGTAGCATTGAAAATTAATAATATATATATATATATATATATATATATATAGACTCTACAGAATTATGACCTTAGATATTAGACCCGTTTATAAGGAGATAATCTAATTTTAGTATGATAAATAAATTAATAATGGACAAAATTAGAAACATCGAGTGAATTAGCTCAATGGATAAAGATTGAAACTCGGACTGGGAGATCCCAGATTAAATTTGCGGGACCGATCAACTAACTTTTTCTTCTTCGATCGTCATGGTGAATGCTGGATTGGAATTCTGTAACGTAAGCTAATTTCATTGCAGTCACAATTTTATTATTTCGTCAAAATTAAATTAATGAACTTATATTTTATACGATATAAATTACGTGCACACACTCTTCAGTGAAGAAATATCAGATTACATGGATGCAAGCGATTAGAAGATAAATGGCGAAGAAGAGGAAATTGATTGAGAATATAGGAATGAACGGAAAAAAAATTAAAATGTAATAAATTTGCGTACAGCAAGATATTTATTGTAACCCTGTCTAACCCTACTTAACAGAACCAAAGAACTATTCTGAATGTTAAAGCGTCTATAAACGAGATTGAAATAGAAGTGAAGAGAAAAAAAATGATTTATAAACGTATAAGATATTCAGCAAAATACCCGTGTGTCTAAGATTCAAATAGTTCTGAAATGGGTATTTTGAGATAAGAAACCATACTATTTCGGCTATTACTATTACTATTTCGGCTTTAAACAATTATATATATGTGTGTGTGTGTGTGCGTGCGTGCGTGCGTGCGCGTGCGTGCGTGTGCTTAAGTTTGCATACCAAATAGCTTCTGTACAAAGTGAGCTGGTGAATTAGGTGCTATCTGCCAACACAGATATCGAGGATATAGAGAGTGTTGCAAAATCCATGCGCGTCTGTACAGGTTGGTAGAGACACTTCGAACTGTTCCCCTGAGTTACTAGTGACAGTGGACGTATAAAATAAAGCAGCTTACCTTCTCAGTTCTGAGAAAACATTTTTATATTATAAAATAAAAATTCGAATTTATTCTAGTGTTAAAGATCTATTTAAATCGATAAAATAAATGACAAACATCCAAGATGTCTCAGACGCTCTGTATAACTTTAAATTCCGATATCAGATCGCAGTATTTATTTCTAGAATTAAAATTAGTTGTATTATCTCTTTAAATTAATAAAAATTATTTAGTGGTAGGAGAGGTATGGATAAAATTATTGTAATATCCAAGAAATAGAGTTGTTTTAAAGTGTCAAAGTGTATAGATCTACACGTACATCAACAATAGCTGAAATAATAATCATATTCAAGACTTCCAATTGTAACTAAATAGATTTAGACAGTTTTGTGCAAGAATGCAAAGAATATTAATATTATATAATGTAAAAAAAAAACAAACAGTATCAAATCTTTATAAAGGACTTCAATGCATTTGCTAATATATGGAAATGAATCATGTACCTTAACATCAGATTAATTGAGACAAATCGAAACATCAGAAATAAGATTTCTCTGATTTTTGTCCAGTTATAAATATTTATTCACAAAATGTTCATAGATATTAGAGAATAATTAATATAGTTCAAAAGCGCAGAAAAAACTGGTGAGATCGCATCCAACGAATGTTGCCTACACTATAATCTAACAGGAAAAAGGAATATAGGTCCTTTAAAAAGATTGATTTCATAAGGAACGAACCAGAATTATTTATGTTGATGATGATGGTGGTAAATTTTATATTCGAAGAAGCACTAATGGTTCAATAAAAATATGGAAAAGATGTTGTTAAATAATAGGTAAAATTTCTAGTTGGGTAGAAAACGTAGGGTTAAAAAAGAGAAGGAAAGACAAATATGATTATCCAGCAGTCTTTAAACTTCACCCTCTGGAGACCTGTGTTTTCTAGCAGACATACTCATTCTCCATCTCCATGTTAACCTCTCCCCTTTGTCATGCGTAAAAGTGCTGTCCGCAGTGCGTTACATTTACATAGATAACAATGTACAGCAAGATTAACAAAACACACGAGCCGCATCCCTAAAACAACACGTATTTTTAATCGGGATTTTACCACTCTCTTAACATTGCGAATTTAGGTAGCGCTTATTAATAATTTCAGCTAGTAAATAAGTTTTACACTGCTTAATATGAATGATATTGCAGCCATCCACCGCTGTGTTCTCGGAGTAAAATCTTTTTGTTGCACGCAGCGGGCCCGGGTTTGAACCGTGGTCGGGACAGTTTCCGGGGTGACGTTTATTTCGGGATTTTTCCTCACCTGTAACACAAATGTAGGGAAACTTTAAGGTCCAAATGATCTCCGAACATAATCTGGCTATCACAATCATCCATATTATATTCATTTTGTTTAGTATGAATGTGTGAATGGCGTGTCTTGTCTTAAATGTTCGTGTGGTGTTGGAGGTGGTGACATTGAGCTGATCACTCATCCAGAGAGGTCCTCCTCCACTTCCTTGTGTGATCAATTATATATATATATATATATATATATATCTGTGTGTGTATGTGTGTGTGTGCGTGCGTGCGTGCGCGTGCGCGTGTGTGAGATCCAGAATTAAAAATCTTCTCCCGACAATCATGTCCCACTAAGGCCCGGGTGACGTGATGCATGTAAAAAGTACCTATAGTGAGAGAGATTAAACTAAGGTAAAGAAAGAGACAGATATTGTAATTACATCATTAATTAATGGCTAGTTAATTCATCATCATCATCATCATCATAGTACATTCACGAATTTAGGCCATTTGTTGACCTGTTTCGGCCTCAAGAGAAACACCATCCAGAAGTCTTTTGAGTGGACGTCCTGGTCTTCTTCTTTCTGCAGGTTGATATCTTAACATTTGTTTGGGTATTCTGTGATCTTCCATTCGATGAACATGTTGTATCCATCTTGACTTATAATCAGAAATTTTGTTTTCTAAAGATTCCATGTGTAATTCTTCTAAGATGTCTTCATTTTTTTTGTGATCTAGTAGTGTGTATCCTGCAGTCCTCCGAAGATATCTCATTTCAGCAGATCTAAGTCTCTGTATATCCTTCTGTTTCAACGTCCATACTTCGCTACCATACAAAAGAGTTGGAAGAGCCAGTGTTTTATACACTTTCAGTCTTGAATGCTTTTGGACTAACTGTGGCTTGAAGATTGAATTTATTAACCCTAAAATTCTTAAAAATTTAGATATTTTTGCATTTACATCCTTTTCTTCTTCATATGAGA
Organism: Diploptera punctata; assembly: GCA_030220185.1. Taxonomy (NCBI): domain Eukaryota; kingdom Metazoa; phylum Arthropoda; class Insecta; order Blattodea; family Blaberidae; genus Diploptera; species Diploptera punctata. The sequence goes on along the minus strand of JASPKZ010009811.1, from coordinate 1,009,263 downwards.
TATTGCATCCTAGATATGTAAAATTATTCACCTGCTCCAAAATTTTATTGTCCAGTACAATTTTACTTCTGACAGGATCTACACCTTGAAATGCCATAATTTTTGTTTTTTTCTGTAGATATCTTTAATCCATATTCTTCTGTAATTTTGTTAAGTTCATACAGACCTTTCTGTAGATTATCTTCGGAATTTGCTATTATTATTTGGTCATCTGCAAACAGTAGGGTGTTTAATTTTCTATTTTCTGATATTCTTATTCCAAATTTATATGTTTTGTTTCCAGCAACATATTACTTCATTGATATAAATTGCAAACAGTGTTGGGGATAGGGGGCAGCCTTGTCTCACACCACGATTTATAATTCCTTCTTCAGAAAATCTGTTATTTAATTTAATCTTTATGGTGTTGTCTTTGTAAATATTTTGTATGTTCTGCCGAAGTAAATTTGGTATATTTCTGTCTTCCAATATATTTAAGAGTTTTGATCTCTTGACTGTGTCGAATGCTTTTTCAAAATCTATGAAAGCAAAATGTGTTTCTAAGTTGAATTCTCTTCTTTTTTCAAGCAATAGTTTAACAGAAAATGCTGAATCAATACAAGATCGTCCTTTCCTAAATCCATTTTGACATTCCATAAGGAATGTTTCACTGAAACTTTTCAATTTTCCATTTAAAATGTCTGCATAAATTTTGTAGCATGTGTTTAACAAACTGATTCCCCTATAGTTGTCCATTTTTCTCTTGTCTCCATTCTATTGATTAATAAGATTAATTGGAAAAATGAATATAATTAGTGTTAAGATAACCTAACTTAGTGAGAATGAAAGTTACTTAATTGATAAGTTAAGAATTCCGCCACCGGAGAAAAAATCGAAGATATTTATAAGTTACTTGAACCTTTCTGGTATTATTCTCCCCTAATGGTATTGCAATTTGTAAGTCCTGATCTAAAGAGCTGCACTTCCAATAAATATGGACAAAAATAATATAATGAACATAGAATTTTCGACAAAACAGGCGTTTGAAACTCGTATTTGAGAGTTCACGGATTCGAACCCCAGGGCCGACCAACCTGACTGAGGATTGTGTTTAAAAAACCTATCACGCTTTTTTTTCAGTCCTCCTTCGCTGATCAAGTTGGCTAAGACGGTAATAGTTTGAGAGCCGTAATTGTCAGGTTCCGAATTCGAATCCCAGAAAACAGATAACAGATAAATACAGTTTATCAGTATTTACCCCAAAACCTTAGATTCGATATGGCTAAAGATGTTTAAGGGCCTCAAAAGAAATCTAACTAAAATGAAAACATCATTCTCTTGTATTAAATTCATTAATGAATTATAAAATATTGTAGGATAGAAAAAGGATGTTATATCATCAGAGATGTAGGGGATACTAAGAGTAAAGTGATTTGTTTCTGTTGATTTTATAATTCACTCATTCAGGAAGGTCTTCCATTCCTTGTGTGGTAAAAAACGTATTGTGTAATCCATAGATTAAAAATCCCTCTCCCGACAGGTCGTGCCACGGTAAGACCCGGGAGGAGTGTGACATGGAAATGTACCTATAAGGTGAGAGGTTAAATTAAGTTAATGTAATGGAATGGATTTTACAATTGCATTAATTTATAAACAAGTACCGGTAATTACTTGTTTAGAAATGTATCTGCTATTATAATCATTCAAACTAAATTTTTTGACTATAATTAAGAGATGTTTATTATGCGTGAATCGATAATTGAATCACTGATCTCCACTCAAGCATCGAGAGAAAGTTAGAAACTACACAATAGAACGGCTTCAAGTGGAGAAAACGGGCAATTACTGTATTTATAACTGTAAACGTTAGTTGGCAGCATTGTATAGCCTAAGTCGAAAATTGTAATAGAAACCTAGTTTAGTCTACTCTCGATCATTCCCACCTGGGGATAAGGATGTCTCCCATGGGGAATTGCTTAACCTACCTAGTATAGCTGTGCGTATTCCATACAGATGTCAGCGAGTGGGAAGTGATATAACACATTGCCTCAGAGACATCTAATAGGCAACTAAGGTATTACTTGGATGGGAAAGGCCGATTAAATTTTTCTGTAAGGCTCCAATTTAGGCTTGAAGTTATTTACGAGCCCGAAAATATTCAGACTTGCTTGGAGTCCCTCCCGGAGGACTTGCTTGGAGTCCCTCCCGGAGGACTTGCTTGGAGTCCCTCCCGGAGGACTTGCTTGGAGTCCCTCCCGGACGACTTGCTTGGAGTCCCTCCCGGACGACTTGCTTGGAGACCCTCCCGGACGACTTGCTTGGAGTCCCTCCCGGACGACTTGCTTGGAGTCCCTCCCGGAGGACTTGCTTGGAGTCCCTCCCGGAGGACTCGCTTGGAGTCCCTCCCGGACGACTTGCTTGGAGTCCTTCCCGGACGACTTGCTTGGAGTCCCTCCCGGAGGACTTGCTTGGAGTCCCTCCCGGACGACTCGCTTGGAGTCCCTCCCGGACGACTTGCTTGGAGTCCCTCCCGGACGACTTGCTTGGAGTCCCTCCCGGACGACTTGCTTGGAGTCCCTCCCGGACGACTTGCTTGGAGTCCCTCCCGGACGACTTGCTTGGAGTCCCTCCCGGACGACTTGCTTGGAGTCCCTCCCGGAGGACTTGCTTGGAGTCCCTCCCGGAGGACTTTTCCTTTGGTTTTTTCTAATAAAATTGTATTTTTTTTTATAGTTCCAGATATTTTCACTGTACTTGTAAAGTTTTATTTTTAAGGAGGAATATAGTTTGAATTGGAATATATCTGATTTGCAATTATCAAATAATTGTGGATTTAAGCTAAAAAAATATCGACTCTGGGAGTTCTAACCCACAACTCTCGAGACCAGAGATAACAAACTTAACCCCAAGATCACCAGAGCTTATTATTAGAACATATGATAAATTATAAACATTCAACCCTTGTCAAAGTGACGTAAAAATATGATTAATTTTGCTGCTTTATAAATTATGCAACATAAATAATATTATAATTCTCAAATCAGTTTTGGGTTCAAATTTGGAGTGTAATAACATTTGCCTTCGAAATTAAATTTACTTTGCGCTCACGCAAAATAAATAAATAAATAACGTTGTATTTGTCATAATTTCACTTGGAACTGAAGATGTGCAAGTTTGAATTTGTGTGAAAATGGCTTGAAAGTAAGTATGAAGTGTGGTAAATGGATTTAGGGGTCTTAAATAAAGGCGGACAGATGCTTTTAAGGAAAGAGATACGCTTCTTGTGACATAAACCTTGCGTAAATTGAGTGAGGCCACACGAGTAACCCATGTGTATTTAAAAATTCTTGATAACAAGTTTCCCTTCACAGAATGGACAAGACATTCGTGAGGCACGTGTCTTTTATGTGAGTTTATCAACCTGGCCTCATAAACTGTTCTCTCTCAAGTATATAAAAACAAATTAACTATTCTAACATAAAAATGGGTTTCATATCATTCCATACAATTTTAAACAGTTTTCTTGAACACGGTAAAGTTGTGTTCACATTTTTATTACACAAAACCTAGTGATAGTGAAGGAAGACAAAGTCATACATCTTGAAACATGAAATATTCTAAATTGACTAAATTATATCATTTTACTTTAGTAGGCCTATCATCCTAAATATCGGTTACTATAACAATATTTATGAATTATTATTATTTTTATTATTATTATTATTATTATTATTATTATTATTATTATTATGATATAGAATACCTCACTAGAAAATTAATACAAGAATATAGTTTATGGGGTTTAAAGATCAATATGGATAAATCTAGATATATGACAATAGGGGATCTTCCTCAAGATTTAATACTAGAAGAAAATTTAGGGACAATTAAATACACTGAAGAATATAAGTATTTGGGAATTAAAATTACTAAAGATGGAAAACAAGAAACAGAGATAAGAAACAGGATCAATATAGGAAAGTATGCTATATCTGCCCTAAATGGAATAGTATGGGACAAACATATCTTCAAAGAAACAAAAAAAACTATTTTAATACAATAATCAGAAGCATTATTACCTATGGAGCTAATGTGTGGGTTTAAATGATGCACAAATGAAAAAAAAAATTACTCGCCACTGAACTGGACTACTGGAGACGTGCCGCAAGAATATCCAGGAAGGATAAAATCAGAAATTCATATATAAAAGAAAAAATGCAGGTACAATATTCAATATTAGATTTTATAAAGAAGAAACAATTAAATTGGTACGGACACATTAGAAGGATGGAAGAAGGAAGACTACCTAAGATAATCATGAATTGGGAACCACTGGGAAGGAAAAGAAGGGTAGACCAAATATTACGTGGATTCAGGGAATCAATGAAACTAAAAGGGAATGGGAAATAAAAGAAGATATATGGGTGAACAGACAAGAATGGAAAAATGTGTTGAAACAAATGTGTAGTTAACTGTGAACATGGGTACCGGAAAAATGTATATTCATTATAAAAAAAAATATTATTATTATTATTATTATTATTATTATTATTATTATTATTATTATTATTATTATTATTATTACTATTATCAAACAAGTTTAAAGTGTATAAAAACATATTCCTGTGACAATGTTACAGTTTTATTCTTCTCCTTAAGCTTTCCCCTTGTGTAATGTTCTCCTACCAAGTATGTTGAAGTTTACCTCTTCTCCCCGATGGCTCCATTCTAAAACCTTCTTTGACATTATTTCATCCTCCGGGCTTTTTAATGTCAAAACTAATCCAGTTGTCTATCAATTCCATCAACTCCTTTTTATTAACACCTTGTCTAGTTTTTGTTCTTTATTTTTTCACGTCTATAGTCATGTTTTATTATTCTTATTATTATTAGTGTTATTGTTATTATTATTATTATTATTATTATTATTATTATTATTATGCTATATTTATTCAGGTAGATTTTGACATAATGCCTTGTCTTCCGCTGTACCAACACAAATGTACTTTATGCAAACCTCAGCAATGCACATAAATATAAGAAGCTGTAACTATTTTAATAGATTTTATTAAACACAATGTGCACAGAGTTTTCACCAGTCTTTTGTAATTGTGGTGAGAGGCTGAGTTCTGCTTTTGCATTTCATTAGGTGGTACTTGGAGCATGGCTCGTCGCAAAGCTTACATCTGCAGTCCTCCTTGGGGTCGTGGTATGACGGATTCTGACATATTTTCCCGTGGAAACCATGCGCGGCGAAGCGTGTGTATAGGTGGCGAAGTTGGAAGTTCGGTCATTTCCACACATCAGTTTTCATCGTTTCTGTGTCCATTATTTCCATCGGTATTGCATTGGCTTTGTTTTGTCTCTCTTTGATGGCGTCTTTATATGCCTGGGTTTCTGATAGATTGAAGCGAAGCTTGATGTCCTCACTGAAGTAGGGTTCATGTGCTATTCTGTAGGCGTAGCTGTTTCTTGTGTACTTTGAGAGTGACAAGGCCCTCTTGAGATATCTGGCTTTGACATTCTCCAATTTCTTGAGGTTTTTCGCTGTTAGGTGAATCCAAATTATCTGAATACCGTATGTGGCCGCTGGTGCTACCTTGAGTTGGAACAGTGTCATCGCCGTTGGCAGGGACAGTCTCTGAAGCTTGGGGATGTCGAACATCGAATTTATTGCCGCTGTGGTCCTGTCTTGTATATGCATGGTGAACGTGGTTCCAGTGGTCTGCAGCGTCACTCCCAGGTACTTAAAGTTGGGGACTATTTCTAGGACTGAGTCGCCGCACATAAAGTGGTCCTTTTTTTATAATCTCCCTCCTCTTCTGAACTTCATTGCTTTTGTTTTGGAGCTATTTATTTCCATTGAATTTTCTGACGCCCATTTTCTGATATTCTCCATGACCTCTTGCAGATCTTCAGGACTCTTGGAAAGGATGGCCATGTCATCGGCATAGGCCTACATTAATAGCTTTATATTTCTTGCGTTTATAGCTTGCCCAATATCGGCCGTCATAGTGTTAAAGAGGACTAGGCTCAGTGTGCTGTAACTATTTTAAAATATGCAAAACTGAAATGATTATATTTTATATAAATACTATGCGATTTAATTGCAATAATATAATGTAATGTACAGGATGTCGCATTCAAACCTCCCACATTTTAATTAGTCATAACTAACAAAGTATGCGGAATTATGAAATGAGGCCGGTATTAAACGAAACAGAAACGCAAAGAATTTTCATTGCCACACACTAAAACACCTCTATATGTGCACCATTTCTTCGATCTTTCCTTCTGAAACACGTGTACGAGCACCTCCTGATTATTTTTTAACGCTTCCAGTCGCCAGAAACTTCTCAAAGCCATGTTTTAAATGTATTCCAATCAGGTGCATTTCCTCCATATTCTCTCCGGTAATTTCTTTGCACTGTAATTTTTTAATTTCGCCTCTGCATACCAGAGGAGTCGCCATTTTGTTTTATGTCATTATTGTCCAACATGCGACAGATAAATCAACTGCAACAATGAAAACAAAAGTTCTTTGAGTTTCTCTTTCTTTTAATACCAACCTCATTTCATAATTCCGTATACTTTGAGAGTTGTGATTAATTAAATTATGGGAGGTTTGAATGGGACACGGTGTATATTAGGCACTCAATATAATAATATTGATAATATTAATAATGTATCTTGTAATAGGCCTAATAATTTAAATATTTAACAAATTAAAGAAAGATGAGATAGATTTTAATTGAATCAGTCATTTCGAAAAGGGATCATCTACGATTTTTTCTGAAATTCACTTTTTTCGTTATTCCATGATTACATATGTCCTTACATCGATTCCGCGTCAGAATAGATCAAACACACAATTATTTTACCACTTTCTGACTTTACCTTTTCAGGTAGTCATTTCAAAAAAGGATCAACACGCCGAGTTGTTCCCTTTTCGAACGGACTGACGCACGAATGTGATCTTGACTTCAGCAGCATATCTGTCCTGAATGCCCTTTGCACTCTTTCAGTGTTATTCAAAGTAAACAACATTAAAATAATGCTACAATTGTTATTTATTTAATGCAGGGCACTTGAAATACAGATCATTCACCCAAATGACAGACTTTATTAACATATTTGCAATAACTATACATAACATAAACACTATAACAATATAAGCAGAATAATATTAAGTAGATTACAATCGTATCGGTTGAGATCTGAACGTTAGTTGTTTATTGAAATTGCGCTATTGTGAGGCCGTCAGCCGTGTAATAATGATGATAATATTAATGAATCTGTTTCGGAATCGTCGGAATCTGACGAAAACGGTCGTTCTACTGAGAGAAAGAAATGGATCAGACAACCAGAAAAATATTTGCACAACATAATCAAGAAAGCTAAAGTTCAAGGGCAGAGACATGTCAACCACGCCAAAACAGAAATTCCGGATCGAAAAACAGGAGAGGATTATGGGTAAGCAATATTAAGTCATGATGTTGAGTGATTCCGGGTTCTGTGGCCGTGGTCCATAGTTGGTGTTGATACCAGACGTTTCGCCCTCAACTGCGGAGGGCATCTTCAGTGGCGAGTGCTTCTAGGCGTGTTTCCTGGTCGGAAGCTCTACTTAGAGTGAACGCTGCGGGTGTTGTATTGATACTAGTGGTGGGAGCAGGGTGAGCGGGCGTGGCTCTTGCTGATTGGCTAATGGTCGTCTCCTTGTTGTCCCTAGTGTTGATGCATTTATTTTCTAGTGTACGGTACCAGGCCTTAGACAAAAAAGGAAAATATTAACAGAAAAGAGGAAGGTATTAAACTGTCTAAGGCCTGGTACCGTACACTAGAAAATAAATGCATCAACACTAGGGACAACAAGGAGACGACCATTAGCCAATCAGCAAGAGCCACGCCCGCTCACCCTGCTCCCACCACTAGTATCAATACAACACCCGCAGCGTTCACTCTAAGTAGAGCTTCCGACCAGGAAACACGCCTAGAAGCACTCGCCACTGAAGATGCCCTCCGCAGTTGAGGGCGAAACGTCTGGTATCAACACCAACTATGGACCACGGCCACAGAACCCGGAATCACTCAACATCATGATTACCGGCCGTGAAAGCCTGCATTCAAATATTAAGTCAGTTTGAACCTAACATTGAAAACGCTGTACCTGCACAATTTGATTTCATTATTGAGTTTAAATTCCAATTTTAATTCTATTTTAGATGTCCACGCCGTTGCTTTCAGTCATTCTCGCCCTTACGATGACAGGAAAATTCACTAAAGTTAAAATATACTTCCCCCAAAGAGGTCATTCCTTCAATGACTGCGATAGAAATTTTGCTGTAGTAAAACGCAAAATCCGCCTTCACGACCGCGTTTATACTCCAGAGGAATATGAGGGCTTCATAAGGAGTTGTTCTCAAACCAACAAGTTTTCTTTGAAGAAAATTCATCATACGGACATTACAAATTTTCAACAATGGTGGCCAATATTTTTAAAAAGAAAGTGTTGTCCATACAAAGTATGGGTAAAAATGTTCCAAAGGAACAAAAACATTATTTTACAATAAATAAATTTTACGAATTTGAGTGTAATAGTGACAAGCCTGGAATCGTAATCGGCCGGAAATTCATTGACACAATTTTCGGGGAACAAGAGTTCAACTTGCTCAAACCAAAGTCCCCAGAAATACTACAAATACCAGATGTGAAAACATACCCTGCCTACAACAGCAAAGTACCAATCAATCACAAAAAAATGGATGGTGTAAAGAAACTTTATCATTACATTCATGATATCCATCGACATTTTTATGATGATTTATTCAAATGGCCTACAACTACAGCTCAAGTAGTAAAGAACGCCGAAGATGTTCAATGACGAAATTTTTCGGATGTACTTTTTTTATAGTCACTTCCAAGTAATAAGATAGAACAAAATGTATACAATATTACTCCATTTATGTAGTTATTTCGCAATAATAAACTTTTTTCAACGAAATGTGTTAAATTTAATAAACGTTTCTTCGTTCATTTAGAAAAGGGATCATCTCCGGAAAACTGTAATTAGTTTTCTGGGAAAACCAACAATGGGAAAGTCTTGTAAATCGGTTAGCGAACGTGAATGAGCATGAAAATTATTCAGTAGATACTTCAGATTCATAGCTTTATCCTGGAGAAATTGAATCAGTTTTTTCCCTCTTCTGTAAAATTTGATCAGCTGTAGATGATCCCTTTTCGAAATGACTCATTTAATTATAATTAAGACTTAAAATGTTTAGTTTAACATTATGCTTACATATTAAGTTTTGTTACGTATCCAAACAAAATGTTATGAATAACCACTTTCTGAGCTCAGATACTCAGATACTTCTCAAGAGATTTAAGTCTTAGACCTCGTGGTAATTAAAGCTAATATAACACATTATATATATACATATATATATATGGGGGCACGCCGTAGCGTAGTGGTTAAGGCACTGAGCTACAAGCCGGAGGGTCGAGGGTTCAAGTCCCGTTGGGGTCAGGATTTTTAAACTGACCCAAACCCTCTGGCGGCACTATGGCCCTGGGGTCGACTCAGCCTCTAACGGAAATGAGTACCAGACGCTTGTTCTGGGGGTAAAGGCGGCCGTCACGCAGGGCTGACAACCCGGCTGACATAAAGTGCCGATTGTCTAGAAAAAGTGGGAGCCTTAACCTCCTACTACCCCAAGGACCTCCAGGTCTGTTGTGGGATCACTTTACACTTTATATATATATATATATATATATATACTAGCTGGCCCGGCGAACCTCGTATCGCCTTTAAATATTTTTACGTTAATTTTTCCGATGTTTTAATAGTTATTTGCTATTCGGGGCGGAAACAAATCCAACAAATCAAAGATCATAAAAATCGGTCCAGCCGTTCTTGAGTTATAAATAGTGTAACTAATCCGACTTTGTTTTATATATATATATATAGAGGTCCAGGCCACGCGTTCCTGTGGCTAAGGTATACGTTAAATTATGTTGTAGTAAACTAAGTGAGAAATCTAAATCAGAAAGTTTTTGTTTTACACATTTTTTTAGTTCTGGTACGTTAACTACACCCGGTATAAATATGGGTGGTGGTTTATGTGGAAGTGGTTTTGTTGATTAAGATGAATTTATGTTGTCTGCATTCTCAGTATCATCCATAAGTGTATCATAAGGATTATATACATTTATTGATGGAATATTTTGAGGAGGCTTGCTGATTTCATTATACTTTCGTTTTTTTCTACGAACTTGTTGGCAGTTTGGATTCCCATCATCATCAAGAAGTCTCTGTATAGTAATACCATCTTGTGATATATTATGGTCATCTTGTTTTTCATTTAATTGAGGCATGGAGATTGTTTCTGTAATAGTAGGCATATTATTATAACTAACAGACTTACTTACAATTCTGTTATTCCGTTCCTTAGGACCTTCATATGTTTAAATTGGCATTCTTCTTAAATATAAGATTTATGTCACATTAGGCCTATACCAATTTGCGGAAATTCACTTGATATCTTATCTTTCATGGTCTCTAGAACTGATTCGCCATATTGTTCAATGTCCGTTCTCGGTCCAGTTAAATTTAAATTAAGTTGCTGTCTTTTAGCCAGATTACTTAAAACTAATACTTACACACGAAATTAATATTAATATATTGAAAATAAAATAAACACAAACATACTTAAATTATGAAATAATCAATATTTGTAATTCAATTGAAATTCGCGGTTGCAACAAAAAGCACAGTCACCTGGTTAAATAATAAACCAATTAACTTACATGGCCATCTGTTAGAATCGTATGGAACTCACAGATCATTATAACTCTTTGTTAAATAATAAACAAATAATTTGCAATAAAAATAATGCGACTATAAATTTAGTTATAAACTTCCCTAAGTCTCAAGTTGGATCAAACTTCACACAGTGTGCAATATTTTATTAAAATCGGTTCAGTAGTGTAGGATTCCATCGCGGACAAACAACATGACACGTAATTTTTATATATTATTTTATATTTTAGGAAGGATTTAGGTTTAAGTTGGGATTAATTTAGGTTAATTGCAGTAGAGCTGGATTCTCTTCTCAGGGGTCGGAAGTTGGTATATAGGAGACGCTTCTTTAAATAAAAAATTGTTTTTGTAGAAATTTGAGAATTTATTCCAAGTAGATCAAGTAAATTCCGCTGGAAAAATTCTTCACCATATATTTAAAATCAATTCTTCTTATTCACAACGTTGATTATTCTAATTTTAAATATAAAATTACACTTTTCTCAATCTTATTATTGGAGAGAATGTTTTTTTTTCTGAAGAGCTCTGCTTGCTTCTATCCAGAACGAAAGTTTTATACAGAATGAATAAATTTTAACATGTTATATTAAATCCATTATTACGTCACATGAAATTATTTTTAATTTATACTGGTTAATAATTATATTAAATGTAAGGTTAGTCCGATTGGTCATATAAGAAAGATAAGTGCTTTTAACTCCAATCGCAATTTAGTTTACTTTTATTTATGAGAGTATACAATTACTCATATTTTTATCAAAGTTTAATCAAAATATTTATAATTCTGACAAAAATGAGTTTAAAACAATTTGTAAAAGCATTATTTGGAAACATCTGTATCTAAAAATATATTTATTGTTATTAAGAGATTTTGATTCTTTTATTTGACAATAACTAACAGTGAAATATTTAGATTTTTTATTTAAAGTTAAATTTAGGTATAAAAAGAATATTAAAATACAAGATTATTTTTATTAAATTTTAATTTAATGTTCAGGTAATATTAAAATCCCACTTTAATATATACTCTGTATGTTGGTACTCTTTCGGTTCTATAATAAGGAAATGCCCAAAAAATTGTTTTATAAGAGGTCTCTTTAATATTTCAATGTTTGGATGAACTCAATATTTTCATACAAATGGTCAGTTTCTTAAAATCCGGCGTTAAAACAAATATTTCATGAACTTACAATGATATTTGTATCAATTTCTATTTATAGAAGTTTATATATATATATATATATATATATATATATATGGTATGATTGAACACACAATTACTTATATTATTGTAACTTATAAATATAATATAACGTTTATTCATAAAATAACAATTATTAACATACAGAAATTTGCATAATATCAACCAACTAGCACTAACATCACCCTCGAATTGTCGTGACATAGTGTTTGGACTCTAGACCCCTTTGACGAGAAATTGCTGAAATTTAATATATGATATAAGAACTATGCTACAAACAATTACTAGATCACCAGCTCCCTGGATCCGTTGAAATTCGATTCGAAACAGAGAGGGACACTGCAATTCGAAAATACAGACGAAGCAAAAGTGACGCAATTTTAATACAATACAAGACATTAAGAAACAAAACAAATAAAAACTTTAGGAACGGAAGTTGCATTATACTCATAATCTCATTGATCGAAACACAATTACATGTGATATGTGAAAAAGTGTAGGATCAATGGGTCTATGGCAATCGTCAACCAAAGGAGACACTATTAACATGTCACTGGACGGTCTAAAGCAGCATTTTACACCCCACGCTTCATTTAACATAAACGCTGCGACCAAACACAAAACTATAGACGAGACCCTATCCAAACCCCAAACCTACTCCTAGCTGAGAAAAAAATATTGTTTTCATACGTAACGCCAATTGACATAAAATTATCATTGGACCGTAATAGAACTAAGACACAAGTCATATACAATATAAGTAGCTACTCTTTAAAGAAAATACTCCTAACTGTGACTAATTTTTAAGTCCTCAATCATGACTTAACTTATCCTGAACTTCGGAAAAAAAAACTTTGGTTAGACCATTCCCTAAAAGTAAATTGCCTCTTTCCTGTCATTTCTAAGGTCTTGGAGCATGTTGTTCGTGGACAATTAACTGATTACCTCAATGAACGATGGCCAGATAACAGTGTTGACTCTCTTGGGAGTTCAGTAAAACTTTTGATACCGTCGACATTGACGTACTGGTAGCTAAGCTAGGCGCTTTAAATATTTCGAACAAAGCTGTGAACTGGCTGGGATCATACCTTCATGATCGCCAAAAATGTGTATATCCAATGTAGATGATTTCTCGTCTTGGCTACCTCTGAAGAGTGGCGTCCAACAAGGATCGATGTTAGGACCACTATTATTCTCTATCTATAATAACGGCATATCCACTAGACTTACTTATTGCCTATATCACCTAAACGCTGTTTGCAAATTTATATTCGCTCTAATCCCCACAAGTACTTGATACATTAGACTAAGTAGTAACTTAATCTCATTTCCCCTATGGTTGACGAAGCATGGGCTTAATCGTAATGCTGACAACACACAGTGCATAATTATAAATCGCCGACGAAGGCAATCACGGAAATATTTCTACCATTCTCCTAAATGTCAAAGCATCTCCTACAGCTTAGTAGTAAAATAGCTGGGTATCTATGCGGACCTGCACTTTGATTAGAAAATCCAAATGAATAATACCGGCAATAAACAATTCTCAATTCTTCACTCCCTAAATAGATTTAGAAAATACCATCCCATGAAATTAAAACAAATACTTGTATATACTCTTATAAACCCGCATTTCGATTACTGTGACATATTACTGACTGATCTGACAGACTGTAGAGTGCTCATAATGCGTGCAATCGATTTGTATTTAATCTCCGTCGTTATAACCACGTGTCTGCTTCATTTCAGGTCTTATCATGGCTATGTCTATATGACCAAAGAACTCTACATTCACATGTTTTGCTATTCCAAATTCTGCACGCACATTTACCAATTTATTTATCGATGTGTTTTCAAAATGTATCAGCTCATCACAATTTAGGCACAAGATTACAAGATTCTACCTTACTTTCGATACCACAGCTCAGGACATGTTTATATTCTGAATATTTCACAATATCTAAGATTAGAGCATGGAACTCACTTCCCAGTCATGTCAGGGACTATCGATCAGTATCATAATTTAAATCTAAATTAATTGATATCTTGAGTTCCACACAATGAAAATACTAACCTGTATAACAACTATACTCTACATTTTGTATGTGCCTATAACTATTCTTCTAAGAAGCTTTTATAACTTTATTTTATTTTACTCTACATTCACATGCATTGTGCATTACTAGTCCATTTTAATAAGATTTTTAAATTGTAATATGTTTATAAAAATGTATTAATTTATTATTCGCTGGTTGAGTGGAAGAGAAGGCCTTATGGCCTTAACTCTACCACATTTAATGTAGCATTATTATTATTATTATTATTATTGTTATTATTATCATTATCATTATTCAATCGGCCGCGGTGGACTAGTGGTTATGTTTCTTGTCTCTGGGCCCGAGGGTCGCTGGTTCAAATCCGGCCGAGGTCGATGGATATATTAGGATGGAAAAATCCAAGGAGCAAGTCCCGAGTCTGAAAAAGATCTTTAAGTCTGAATAAAAAGGCCTCCAAGCAAAATTTACCGAGTTGTCCCGTTCTAGTACTACCTTGGTTTCCTAGATGTCAGTATGAGGCGGAATGCAGACCACAGGCCACTCCAATGGCATCTATACGAAAACAGGCGTAACTAAATTAGTATGGTTAAATTTCTTCCCTGTAGGGGGAGAGCGCCTAAATCTCGTTGAGGGAAACAAGGGCTTACAAGTTACAAAATACAAGAAGATCACTATTCAAGTATTAACATGAAAATAATTTAGTTGAAGGGAACACTCTTAATCATGGAATTGGTTGTAGTTTAATATATTTTAATTTTATCAAACATATATATTAAATATTTAAAATTAAGTAATCTAAACTCACTTAATGTATTTAATTTTGGGAAACTATATAATTTTTTTTCTCCATGATGTAAATACTTTTAAAAATATATTATTCACCACCGTTGAGGTTGTTGTTAAATATTTAAAACAATACAAATTGTGCCTGTGATGGCAGTCGTCCTCAGCAAATTAAAATGTTTTGAAAATAATCAGCTGGGCCTTTCTGAACTAGTTTCATTTTCAAAGCTGTTCCAAAAAGCCTAACTGATTATTTTAAACAAATTGTAATTTGTTAAGGACGACTGCCATCACAAGTACAATATTTATTGTTTTAAATATGATGTAATATACCTAGAAAGCCATTTGCCTGATAGTAACTTCTAAGTTCATTTCCACGTGTGTTAAGCACAGAGATGGAAGATCCCCAGCCATTATGGCTGATTTTATCGAAGTTTTTTTTAACAAAGGACATTTTTATATTAAAATAATGTGAATAAATTGGCAAAGGGTCGAAAGTTAATTTGAAATTACAAATGATGTAATAAGAAGAAGGGAAAGATGATCTGATAAATATTTAAAGTATATTTTTATGGTAGGACTATTTTGAGAGGTGTCGAGTGTTGAATGATGGGTGAAACATGTGTTTGAGATAACGTGCCAAGTACAAGCTGATGAAATGAGAAATCACCTCGCTCAGATTAATTACTATACTTTCCTTCCATATTGATTTCTATCTATGTCTTATTAATAAAAATGTTAATAAGATTGAGCGCATCTGCTTCTCTTCTCCGTCGTAGTTTAACCTCTCATCTTATAGCTACTTTTACATCCCCCACGTCGCGTCACCCGAGTCCTACAGTAGCCTTATAGTCGGGAGAGAGGTTTTAAACATTGGATATCACACAATTATTTGACAACACAAGGACAAGGAGGGCCTCCCCGAATTAGTGATCAGTTCAGTCCAGGGCCTCCTCCGAGACAACACGTACATTTAAGAAACAGCACATCAATCACTCACACATTCATACTTAACATGGTGAGTATGATTATGATGACTATTTAACTCTTGCCCCAATTGGGAGTCAATGACCAATCACATTTCAATGATTTTTTATTTACAACCAATCACAGTCGTGTTTCGCCTAGAATTTACCAACTAAAGTTTATCATAATAAGGAAAGCAGCTCCTTTTTAACATTCTGAATAGGCCATAGCATTATTTTGCAATTACCTACCCCGTAAGAAATACGGCTACCAGATTGTATATATAGTGCATGAATGTCAACAGAAAGCGATACTGTAAAAACATTTGTAACAATTGATTATACCACAAAAAAAAAAGAAACCACTGTTTGCACTTTCTTAAACGAATTATTTTCGAGGAAATGACGTTGCAGAAAAATATAATTGACATATGTACACCATAGGACATCAGAAATTAATTAATACCTATTACGTTGGTTATAAATTTCTCCACTAGGGTGCATTCTTACAACATTGCGATCTTTTGGCAATAAATAATATGATCTGGTTGCAGTGACAAACAAAAGAAGCAAATGAAGCTTACCAATCGTTTCTCATTTGTTTTCAAATATCGCCGTTTACATTAAATATATAAATATTTTAAAATAACTATAGTTAAATAATGATTTGTGAGTAAACAGATTAATTTTATTCGTTAAATAGTCCTAACAAATGCCACTCTTGATTTCCAAATTCTCTAGATAAATTCACTCCTCACTTCGTGAGTCGTGAATTTATCGATAATTTGGAAATCAAGAATGGCATTACTTATGATTAATGATGACTAGATGATGTTCGGGGACCATTTGGGCCGTCACGTTTCCTGATATTTGTCTTACAGGTGAGGAAAAATTCCGAAAAATCTTAACCCGGGAAACCTGTCCCGACCAGGGATCGAACCCTGGCGTAAGAGGTACAACGTTATCCCGAGACCACAACGGTGGAAAAAATACTTTTTTTATAATTAGCTTTAGTGGTCTAGAGATATTACTTGGATTTATTCGTGATTGAGAGAGAGAGAGAGAGAGAGAGAGAGAGAGAGAGAGAGGGAGAGAGAGAGAGAGAGAGAGAGAGAGAGAGTGTGTGTGTGTGTACGTATGTGCATGCATGCGTGCGTGTCCGTGTGTCTCAAACAATTCACGGATAATTCAAGTAGTTGAAAAATTATCAGGTGTAGGAACTCATGCTCATAGGAGGTGCTCATTCATTATTATCGCTACACATATTCCGAGATTTGGTTATTTCATTAACTACATTTCAACCCCTACTGTAATTTGTTAAATTATACAATAATTCTTTTTAAACTAAGTTAATAGTTTATAATAAATTATATTAATGAAAATGTCCCGCGCCATAACAGAGCGATCTTCGACATAATCCCTTGACATAGAGCTACGGGATCCATATTGTAGTTCGAGTTCGCAAGAGGAAATAAATATCACGGGATTTCGGCCAATAGGGGACTGCTATTCACCAAGCATCGTGGTGAATTTGTTTAGTTACAGTAAGTAACGGTTCCAGTGGAGAAAACCAAACTATAACGGTTGGGGTATCCGACATGCTGATAAAATGTCACTGCTATATAGGCTGGATGTAAATTGTACGTGTGGATGTGAGATCAGCATGATCATCAATCGGCTGGTAGGTCCAGGGATATTATAGGTCTGTCGCTCTATTAAGTTTGAGTTGTATGGAAATACAACATTTTTAACATTTAAGAATAATTATGGCAGTTGAGGAGAATTAAACATAAGTAATTAACACAGGCACTATCGAACCGGAGATCTCGTGGACATAAGTTCTCCATACATCCCTACCCTGAGTTAATGTTTTCCAATCAGTCCTTGTATAATTCACCTCCCACCTTATTCTTTGTCTACCTAATGAACGCTTTCCCTCTGGTTTTTCTATAAGAAGATTCAATGGCCTTACTTCTTTCATTTCCTTCCATTCGTTCAGTTAGCCTGCTCATCGCTGTCTATGAGATTTAACTGTTCTTATTACATCTGGTTGCCACAAACAAAAATTTAAAAAAAGTGTTGTCATCACTTCTTTTCTGGTAAGTGGTACTCAGGTAATTTTTAAAACGTAGAGCAGATCTGTTCACTGTGGTGAAGAGAGTGTATAATGTTGTTGCAGCATGTGGGTTGTGACGGGGTAGTGGGCTCCACCAAGAGGGTGGATGTGTGCGGAGTGTGTGGTGGAGACAACAGCACCTGTCGACTTGTGTCCGGTCTCTTCACGCGACCGCAGCTTCCTGTGGGTTACAATCTCATCGCTCAAATCCCTCGCGGCGCCTGCAACATCACCATCCAGGAGCTTAAGCAAAGTAGAAACTACCTCGGTAAGTAAACACTCCTTATATTATAAACACTATCATATACATGGTATTGTACATGTGGCGAAAACACGTTTATTTTAGTGTAAAATTGCCACATAATTTGCATCAAGGACAAATGCATATACAATGACATTATTCCTGCGTTGTGCTGAGAACGCACGGCAACTGGAATCAAGTCATCGGCCGGTGAAGACTCGAGTACACTTACAAAAAAAAAAAAATGTGTCAAGTACTGTTGATGTAAACAGATTTCTGTTGCGTTGTTCACAAGGTAACATTCTTTCCTCAACAACTTGTATGTGATTGCAAGACGTGAACACAACACAAGATATTGTCATTATTAGAACGAGGAATTATATGAAATTTCATTTTTTAAACTATTTAGTCCGAGAGCACTGAGACAAAGTATCTTTACATTTTATGATATATAGAATCAAATACGACCAAACAACTGTCATATTTCATAACATCTTGGCAACATCTTCATATTTTAGTAAAAATTTCATACTCTTTCATATTTTTCAACTTTCAAATTCCGTTTTTTTTTCAATAAAATTCTAGTAATTCCTTAAAATAATTTTTGAAAACTGTAGTTCTGAATTTTTTGACACTGTAATATAGTATGACATGTGAAAATTCCTCAGTATCCAATCCTGAATACGATAGATGGATTTGATAAAAATAAATATTTGGATGAGAAGGAGTTAGATGGAGACTTTTGTCGGAAACTCGATCCCCAAAACAAGAACATAAGCCTAGATGAATAAATATAACAACAATGTTGGTAGAATAATTACCACCTGTTCTTCTCTAGTCTGGTAGAGGCAGTTCCTCTTGCTACCTAAGGACAGTCATTTCTTTTTTGTGAGTGCATTATAGCATTCAAATGTAGTACTGCTGCTGCTAAACTTGAAGCAGTGTAGGAAAAATAAGGTCTTATTTCTCACTTTCAAAAATCATTAAGTTCTTGTAGGTAAGGCCAACATTCTCACATCAAACTATCAAATATAGTGTCATACAAGTATGATCCCATAACTTTGTGTAACGTGAAGCATACTTTTTCATCTTACAAATCAATTCTATCAGACATATTTTACTATCAGAAAATATATTATAATCATCTGTGAAGTACGAACAGAATTGATTATTGAAAGCGCAAGACATTGTGCTACGCACATTTCATGGAAACAATTAATATTAAAATAATTCTAACTACATTTCACCATGTTCATAGTTTAAGATTCAATCTAACTGTAACTGCAGAGAGAGTTTTGAAACACTCCCTAAATTACTTGTGGATTAATAACTTTATGGCATCTTGTTTCTCAAAATATGACACACTGCACTTGGTCTACTTGTGTTCTGAACCATCTAATTGTATGTTATTTTACATTTGCACCTACTGAAGTTCAATATCTTTAAGCAATGTAAATAGCAATAATTCAAATTGTACCCACTCTAAATTTTTCAAGTGCTATATTTTCATAGAAGCCTGTATGTTTTGGTGACCATGTTTTGTTTCTTGTATATATTTGAATTTTGTAATTAATTATCATTGTATAAATTAATAGATTGTATTTTACATATAGCACCTCCCATTATCGATTTATTACGGTAAAGAGATCCCACTATAGGTTTGGGGTAGTGGGAGGTTGAGGCCCCCATCTTTTTAGACAATCGGCACAAGATGTCTGCCGATTTATTGGCTCTGAGTGATGGCCGTCTTTGCCCCCAGAACATGTATCTGGTAATCATTTCCATTAGGACTAGAGACAACACCGGGGCTATGATGACGTCAGAATGTTTGTACCAGCTAAAAATCCTGATCCAATCAAGACTCGAACCCATGAACTTCCAGCTAGAGCGTGATCCTCAAACAACTACATTATGGCATTAACCATTAAAATTCCTTCAAATCATGGACATGATATTTTCATGGGTCAGAATTAATGAAGAAACTAATTAAAATGGAAATCCAGCGAACATCTTGATTCTTGAGCCACAAATAAGGTCTGGATCTGCTTGCCTCATCTACGTGCTGGTATGTACAACTATAAATTATACAGGGCCTGGGTATATAAATATAAGTTTATGTAAGAAGATTAGAAAATAGTAGCTTCATAATATTTTTGTATCATAATTTTCATATTTTTTTCTTTATATTTTGTTATTTCGATTTCATATTTTGATACAATTTTCTTCATATAATTCCTCGCTCAAGTCATTATATTATTTTCATAATTCGTAACTTAGCATCACGTTTTCAAAAAATCAGCAATCGTGTTCGATCCCAAATTAAATGTAAATATGTATGTATATATTATATATGTATATATTATATATGTGTGTGTGTGTGTGTGTGTTCATTTACGATCGCCTTTCAAAAAATATAATTTAATAATACTAATAATAATAATAATAATAATAATAATAATAATAACGAAAATAATAACAATAAGAAGAAGAAGAATATGTCTAATGATAATGGAATGATTTATTCTTGAATTGTGTCCCAAAAAATAGTAGTAGTAGTGGGACTTTGACTAAAACAAAGATGCATACAATGCTATTTACCAAGACGGACAGCAAGCCGTATGTGAGTGTTAACAGTCCGTATCAATAAATGAATGTCTAGTAATAATATAAAACAAACAAAACAAAAAGGACAACACAATAGATAACAATACAAGTACATTACACATTAGTTAAGTTACGTATAGTTATTAAGTATTAATAATATTACATTTTGCTTACATATTAATGTATTCACGAATGAATGTTGTTAAAAACATACAGTACTTGGAATCTTACTTTATTTCCTTAGACAATAAATAAAAACAGAAATGAAAATAGTGGCCCTAAAATAAATATATAAATAATTGAAGAGTCCATTCGCTCAGTTGTTCCTAACTAATCAAATTTAAGTATAATTACGTAATGTAAACATGCTAGGAAAACGTATGGTGTCACCTCATATACAGAATTTCAGGGCGAATGTATAGCGGTGGCTCTGAGTAAAAACATCTAATTATAAAACCTAATAAGTAATAGCATTGTTTTGAATCCATGAGATGTGTAATTGTTTCTGAAATAAGCATTTTAACACATTTTAACAAATTTAATAAATGATTGGGGACATATTATTTATTAAAGTAAATTAAAATGTCTTAAGTTTATGCTCCACACGTATTTTATATATTTCCATTCAAGTTTTCAAGTTACAAAGAGAAAATCATAGACGAAAGCGAGAATTCAATTATATAATATACCGTACTCTATTGAACCATTGCTTGTAAAGGTCGAGAATGTGCAATCTTAGAAATCTAGTACCTTACATTTGCTACTGATTCATTCCTTTTTTGGGTAAGTGTATATAAATCTCTCAATTCAAACGCAAGGGTTTCTCAACTTCATTTAGAATTACAATAATCACCTACCTTTGACACAGAAGATGAAGAAAAAATATTTTTTTTATCTCAACACATTAATTTTCCTTGCACAATTCTGAAATGTTTGATACACAATTAATAACTTGACGATAACCACTTTATTGAATAAATCTCTCGACTAGTACTTCATGATTATGACTATCTTAATGTTTCACGCGTTTGCGTCAGTTACCCGAAAAGGTAGCTATAACGCTTCTGAGCCGAATACGTACAGCGTATTTATTTTATGATTCAATTTAGATCGGAAATGGTCTAGTTGGAGCATAATATGTCGTCCCGCATTCTGCTATGACTTGTATGCATGTCATTGTATCTGGATCATACTGCGAATTTACATACTAATATACACAAGTTTTGTTAAAAATTATATTCTTCATAAAAGCGAGTTTCAGAAAACCTATCTACAAAAAAATTAATTCGTCATTATGTATGATTCAATGTATATTTTGTCTAATGCCACCAGCATTTCTTTTATGGAATTTTTGGCTTTCTCCCATAGCATTGGCGGAAATTGTAATCCATTTCTTAGGTTGCGGCACCTGGAAGGCGGAGATAGGTTACTCCGGTGATATGATGGGTGACAAATGATATTGAAATCTCAGGAGAGTCCTTAACCTAAACTTAACCCAAATTACAGACCATGGACAACCATAGGAACTTTCCCCTTTGTACACTTACCACTTTAAGGAAAAATTCCTATGGTCTGACCAGGAATCGAGCATTGAGGTTTTTATACATAAAGATATTACAGAATAAAATGAATGGAAAATTTAAATGGTGTTGAGTGTTTATCATTTATGATACAGTAGAATGCTATTACGGTTTACCATTTGTATGGTGCTGCCACCTAACCTTAACGTAAATAAAATAAAATATGAATATGAAGACCAGTTATGTAAGACATTATATAACCAGTCACAACGGATATTAATACAGAGAAAGAATCTAATTCGTATGTATTATATAATATTCAAAATGGCTGAAAAGGATAATCGCAATTAATAAAAATTTAATTGAAAGATAAGAAGTATATAAAATATTATTCTAATCACTTGGGGGTTATTGTGAGTCGGCAGAAACAGTTGTATTTGTCTGATCATTAAATGGAAAAACACGGGTTGGGAACTTCACTTGTTGCTGCAATTAACAACATTAAATAAATTTTGTTTTATTTTTTTCCTACCCATAATTCTATACAGGATAGCTTATAAAATTGTTTAGAATGTTTACGATGGACGAGGACACAATTTTATACGACATAAATCTTATGGGAACCACCATTTTCGTATTAATATGGAGCACTTATAATTCTCTCTCCCTTACAATTTAACATTCCCCTTTGTACACTTACCAAGTGTACATTCCGAATGAGCGACCTACTCAATGCTGCCACCATATCCGAGACAGCAGGAGACATTAAATATTCTTATTAAATAAGTAAATGAGATAAGGGTAATTACTGTTTATGATTCCCAGGTGGAGTTTTAGATATTTCTGCCTTACACTTGGCATTTGTCTTATTAGGCGAGGAACAAAAAAGCACTTAGAATCTATTTCCACAAAAGCGGCAGACATGTTATCTTAGAGACGCTATAATTGCTCTTAAAATGGAATAATTTGTGGTAACTTGTATTTTGTAAAATTCCATGAATTATTACAATGATTTGAATTTACAGCTACTTCACCATAATTGCCATTTCTTCTACAGTGCTTACAGTGATTTTTTTAACGATTTAGCCATTTTTATTTACGTCTTGCAGGATTTTTTTTTTCAATTCTTAGGATTGAAAACTTTATTACACAATTAATATATAATATTTTATTATCATGCCTGAACAAATTCCTTTATTTGTTTGAGCAGCTGGGGTTACTTTCCTTTCTTTTTTAAAAACATCCGATTTTCTAGAGTATGTCGATCATCGTCCTTATATTATGGTTGACCGCATAGAATATTGTTACGTTTTACCTCTTTTATTTTTGAACATTGTAAACGACTTCTTTAATTTTACTTCAGATATTTCTCTGTAGAACAATGTAATATATCGTACGTTTTTCTTTAGTTTTCTCATTGATTGTAAAATCGCTCATCCCCGGTAAAAACCAGATAAGTCATTTTTATTATATTTTCTTAATGGATTCTGTTATTTATGCCGCTTCATACGGCAACAAGATAAGTCAATTCTTCATTCTATTAGCTTTAATAGATAATTTTATTTTGGATAAATCTAAAAGGGAGGAAGTTCACTGGGGAAAAAGCAGATATATCGACCTATCTCTTTTGTGCCAGTTTTTGACTTGTTTAGTTTAGTATGAGTATATTGTGCCTGTCGTTATTTTATTCGACAACTTTTCCGTCATTTCTGCTTTGCGGGTCAGTCACACATAGTTTACAGGCGCAATGACAAGAATCACACATAAAAAATAGGTGCTGAGACTTGTAAAGGAACTTCTATATTATATAAACAGATGTCTGAGATTTATTTTGAGTATCTGGTGGGAAAAATGAATAATCATGGATGATAACATCACAAAATGAAATCTGGAAGGAAATGAAATATCATAAATGGAAATGGATTGAACACACTCTCGGAAGAGAACATAGTGTGCCAAAGATAGCTCTGGAATCGAATCCACAGGGTTTTCCTAAGTAAAGACGAAAATCAAAATTCGCATGGCGCAGGACAGTAATAACAGAAATTGAACAATAAGGGAAAGCTGGAATGTAGTCAAGAATTTAGCAAAAAAACAGAATCCGATGGCGCGCTTTCACGATGGCTGTATAATGCTTCTAAGAGGAGTGCTACTACTAGTGCAACTTCGTCCTTCGTTCAATTAGGATCTAGCCTATAAATCAAACGTAAAAGAGCGTACACAGTAAATAGATATGAGACAGTTCAATTGACAAAACTTAATATATGAATGTCTGAGATAATTACCATATTAAAGTTTGCATTATTCATAATATACATTTATTCATTCAGTCGAAATTTTCCCTCCAAATGTTATTAATGTCCGCAAAAATTTGCATTTTTTTTTTCTTCAAGCTCGATCTCCTCTTTAAGAGATCCCAACGCACCAATCTCCCAGTACCGATCTGAGAAATCTCTCCGATACAAACCTGTGTCTTTATAAAATATCATGTTTCTAATATCTCACTTACTATATGGAGGACATAATTTTATTCCGTCTTCGCTTCTTAATTTATGGGTAACCCAAATGGAACCAAGAAAATGCACTTCTAACATCCCACCCAAAAGGGCATGTACCTCTCTCTTTCTCCCCCAGCGGATAATATAAGTTCTGATTGCAGGAGGAGTGCTATTTCCTTATTACTCTCTGTCCCCATGCTCTGCCTGCCTATATCAATTTGCATCTTCAAATTTTCCTCCATCCCATTCCTATGCCTTCTAGCTTCCTTTTTACTCCGATTAACCAATCCCCCGAAACAATGTCTTCTTCTTTCCATCTAACACTCCGCTCTGATTACGTTTACTATTTCCAACCAATACTTTATGGTCATAAATCTGGCCATTATTGTGTCTGAAAATGTGTAATTGATCACTTTAGCATACAAAGGTTTTACGTGCATGTGCAGTTCCAGGATTTCTAAGTTCGATAAATCATCAAAAAAAAGGGCCTCCTTAGATATTAATATGTAACTTGCTAACAAAATATTTTGTCCAGAAAAAAATTCTAAACAAATATATGTTTTTATCGTTCTATCACAATGTATCATGAGCAATACATAAACATGATGTTTGTTAGAGATCGTACGTTAAGGTCCATACAAACATAAATGTATATTGTGATGATGAGACACTTGTATTTCAAATGGTAAATTATACACAGTGAAACGTGCAATAATTGTGTTGTGTACCCAGCATATGCCATTAACATTTAAATTAATTATAAATTACCGCGAGTAAACGTTTGTGTTCTGCAATTCAGATGCTATTCCCTTGCGTTCCTCTAACGAGACAGCATTTCTTAACGTATTTATTCAGTTCGTTTGTTCAAGCATTTATTTTATTCGCAACAAATTAAAAAGCACACAGTTTAAATATACATAACATTGACAGAGCACGTTTTAGTGTTTGGGAGAGTCTCGGTTCCATGCCCGGCGGCGTTGGAAATTTTAATTGCAAAATTTCCAATCTCGGAGCTAGGAAAGATGGTAATGTAAAATTTGAATCGCTATATTATATACCAGATGTGTTTATTAAGTTTCTAATCCCTCTGCAGTGAAGACACGTGGTATTGTTGATAGTGATTCGCGCGTCGAATGGGGATGTTAATCCTTGTGGTCCCTTTGGTGCTTTTCAACAGGAGTAGGTAACGTGCAGGCATCAGGTATCACCTTCTGCCTTCATTTTATCATTCTCCCTCACACAAAACACTTTACAACACACAAACAATTTTATTAATTGTAAATTAATTTACGTAATTGAATCGGACATTTTTACACTTCACTTCATTAAAAAATGTGATTTTCATCGAGACTAGTTTCGGAGGCATCCTCTCCATCGCCAGCTCAATTTCCCCTCCGATATGGAGAGGATGCTCCCGAAATTAGTCTCGGTGGGAATCACATAACATTTTATAAGGTGACGTGTAAAAAATATCAGATTCAATTATGTAAATTGATAATTGACCTCAGAGTAGCTCTTGCCATAGCAATTTTATTAAAATTAAACATATACTCATAATTAGAGACCGGATTATATGCAACATAACAAGCTCAACATATGCATGTAAATATGAATGAAAAATGTATGTTATTATCCAGAATAAATTATTAAGGTATTATTAATGCTTGCTTAGTCCATTTTCGAATTGACTTTGGTCAACAATAAATACGAGCATTTTCACCATGCATAATATTGTAAAGTAAAATAATTATATAGTTTTAAAATAGACAACATTTGACGACTTCCTTCAGATCACACACCATTCAATTCGGTTTATTCTTTACTTCAAGATATATATATATATATATATATATATATAGGCCTATATATATTATTTCAGGATTGTTTCCTGTTACATACACAGGTATCCTCAACCAAAACATTTTTTTTCTTCCACACTTCCCGGTCTTGCTTCTGTCATATTTATCTTCTTTATGTTGTCTTGAATTCCCTTTATCCACTTTGGCCTTGGTCTACCACGTTTCCCTTTTCCAGGAGGTATCCATTTCAATACTTATTTGTTTGTTTCTGTGTCCCTCTTCTCATTATATGTCCATATCATCGTAGTCGGATTTCTTCAATCTCTTGTACAATATCCTTTTCTACATTCATTATTTCTCTTATTGTATTATTTTTTTATTTTGTCTAATTTTGATATTCTTGCCGATCTTCTTAAAAAAGTCAATTTCTGTGACTGATAATTTATTTCTGTGATTTTGCTTCAACGTCCATGTTTCCGCACCATGTAATAAAATACTCTTCACAATATTGTGTTATATATTAATAATTTAGTCCTCTTGATTATATGCTTACTCCATAAAATATAATTTAATACGCCAATAACTTTCTTTGTCTCTGTTATTCTTTTTTCGATGTCTAATTCGGATGATCCATCTCTTGGAATTATTGATCCCAAAAACTTAAAATATTCCACTGTTTTAATCTTTGTTCCATTTATTTCTAATTCCTTGGAAAGATCTGTGCTCATATATTATGTTTTATTATAATTAATTGTTAAACCAATTTTGGAATATATTAAACAGTACCAACTAAATTGGAAACACCATCTTGAAAGAATGAGTTCAAATCGGATCCCCAAAGCTGTTTATAATTATATACCAAGAGGACGAAGATCACTGGGCCGTCCTATGAAACGCTGGAGGGAAAATTTTCTATAGGATCGTAACAGGCCTAATACTTGGAAGGAAGAAGAAGAATTGTTAAACCCCATCTTGAGTATTCTTTCTCTAGTTCCCTACCCATATAGTTTGCGTCTTCACATCCTGAAGTGAATACCACTTGATCTTCTGCGAATAATAAGTTATGTACGTATTTGTTCTCTTTTAGTTTTAATCCCATTGGTTTACATTTCTTTGACTATTCCTATAATATACTCGTATATCGATTTCTATCTCTCTCTGGCTTAGATTAATCTATCCCTTATCCTACTTTTACGTGCCCACACCTCTCAGGCCTCTTCGTTCTTAACCTCACGTGGACATGATGGGCCTCACCGCATGAATGATTAGTTCAGTATTGAGGCCATCTCTGACACAAAACCAACATTTATGACAACACATTCAATTTACTCCTACTTTTTTGTTAAACGAGATGAAAATTACATCGGTAATTATGATGGCCAGATGACTTGAACCTTTACAAATATGTCTTAAAGTTAAGTAAAAATGCCCGAAAATCTGGCTGAGGAAACTTATCCCGGCCGACGGATGAATCCGGATCCTCTGCAAGCGAGGCAACGACATTAACCCTACAACTAAACAGTACACTCACTTTACTTACCTAATCACTGGAATAATCTCTCCACACATCCCTATCCTGAACCAATATTTCGCATTCGTTCTATTATATTTCTTCTCCCTCCAATCATGGTTAATGTTATTCTCCCCATCATTATTGACCTACCAACTGGGCGCTTTTCCTCTCGTTTTCCTACAAAAAAAAGTTTCCATTTTCCTCTTTTATTCCCCATTCCTGGCACATGTCCTGACCTACTCAGTCTACGAGAGTTAATTGGTCTTATTACATCTGGTTTCCCGTGAAGATCATGTAGCTCACTATTATGTAGTCTTCTCCATTTGCCTGTCTGTTCGTCTCTCTTTAATCCAAAATTTTTTCTAAGCATTTTATTCTCAACTGCTCGTAACATTTTACACTCTCTTAAAACAAGAGACCATATCGTGTCTATAAAACTAAAAAAAAATCACCGTTTATATATATGTGTGTGTGTGCGTGATTGTGTGTGGGTGTGCGTGTTTGTGTTTGTGTGTGGGTGTGCGTGTTTGTGTGTGCGTGTGTTTGTTTGTGTGTGCGTGTGTTCGATTGTGTGTGTGTTTGTGTGTGTGTGTTGTTTGTGTGTGCGTGTGTTTGTTTGTGTGGGTTTGTTTGTTTGTGATTGTGTGCGTTTTGTGTGTGTATGTGTGTGTGTTTGTGTGTGTGTGTGTGTGTGTGTGTTTGTGTGTGTGTGTGGTGTGTTTGTGTGTGTTTGTGTGTGTGGTGTGTTTGTGTGTGCGTTTGTGTGTGTTTGTGTGTGTGTTTTTGTGTGTGTTTGTGTGTTTGTTTGTGCGTGTGTGTTTGTGTGTGTATGTGTGTGTGTGTATGTGTGTGCGTGTGTGTGTGTGTGTGCGTGAGTGTTTAATTTTTTGGTAAAACTGGGATGACAAAAAGCACTGTAATACATTATATCATGCATTTCCAGCCTATGTTAATTTGTTTTAATTCCTTCACTTCTTCTAACTTTCCCTCGTTTGGTAAATGACCCCATCTATTAATGTATTTCTACATGTGGCGATATATTTAGTTTTATTGATGTTTACTTCCAGCCCCAGTTTATTAGTGTTATTAATAGAATATGTGTGTTTACTTTTAGTAGGCCTATTTCCTTGCCATTGCCTAATAAAACTACATCATTAACATAATATGTATATTATGCAAACATTGGATTTATAGACCTACCACTGAGTTACACAATTATTTATCTTCTAAATATTTTATTGCATGTTCTAGTTAAAATTCAATATCACAGGAGGTAATGCATTTCCTTTATTTTATCCATTGTAAATTAAAAAAATATTTTAAGTCTGTTTGGCTACCCGCGCCATAATATTTTTCTATTTAAACACATTCAAATAAGTCTAACTTTTTAGGCGACTTACTTTAGTAGTAAGATAATTTGAAAAGATTTTATATTGCTAAGGTTATAAGGAAGTAATTTTCCCATCTCACATGAAATAATATTTTAATAGTGGATAATAATTTGAGAGGAAAGAATCCAGTCATATTGAACAAGTGCCTGATGACCTGCGATCTCGCTACAAGCGCCAACCAGATGTTGGTGTACAAACAGACGTGACGAAATTGTTTCTCATAAAAAAGGAGATTGGTAGCCATGGTTCTCCTCTGTAAAAGAGCACTTGACATGGAATAATGTCTGTATTGCACTGCCGAGCTAAATAAAACACCCCCAAAAGTTACGATACAAGACACGACTTTATCGACTTGATTCATTAGAGTTGAACTTCAGCCCAGCACTCTCTTGTTTTTATATCTTACACCCTGAGAAAGTTCACAGGCAACTGTTTTTATTGCAACCCGACTCGAGATTTTTCTTAAAGGGGCAAAGTTATTTTTCTCTTGAGAAAGTCCTAAGATCGATTTCAAATTTTTGATAGGTCACTGGTATAACGCTGACTTTATATACAGAGTGTTTCATAATTGAAGACTCCAGGAGAATGGAAGGTCATTAGTAAATGAAGTATCCAACACTTAACAAGGGAACTGTCAAAAATTGCATGCCGAAACCTACCTTGAATTTTCTCCCAGAGAAGCGTTGTGATGTACCAAGGCCGTGTCCAAAAAAAAATCTGCATTTTTTAACTGCAAGGCACAGAAATCGAAGCCGGAATCCAGCAATGACAACCCACTGTACGGAGCAGATAGCCTGCCTGCTCGAGTAAGATCGGAGTGGAGTGAGGCAAGACGCGGCGCGGAAGGCAGTTTGTTAGGGTGATCCAGTCTACCAATTACGGATTTGTATAACTTCCCTATAGTTTCAATGAGAGATTTGGCGCTGGATTTTAGTACATTGCAGTTAAAACAGCACTTTTTTAACACGCCCTTGGTAATGACAATGCTTCTCTGGAAGAAATTTCAAGGTGGGTTTCGGCAAATAATTGTTGACAGTTCCCCTTGTTAGTATAGCCTGAGTGATGTGTTTTAAACCGAAAGGAAATGGAAATCTGTCACTAAAAAAGTCTAACTAAATATTTCCCTCTTACGCAAACCTTACACGATCACTGTACTTACTGGTTAATCAGTCACGTCCTTGTGTGATAAAAAAAGTATATGTGTGCGATTCATAAGTTATAAATCCTCTCCCAACAGGTCTTGTCCCTGTAAGGCCCGGGTGATGTGGTGCATGTAAAAGTTGCCCTATCTAAAATGGAGTGGTTAAGCTCAGGTAAAGATATAGATGAAGCACAGTTTTGTAACTTCATTATAAAACCAATCACTGTGATCTTGAGTTGTTCAAAGAGTGAGAAATAATCCATTCCCTCGCATATCATATATTATTTAAAGGTTGTGAAGAGGTTATATTTGTATTTTCATGTTTCCTAGCTCCACTGTTCATCCTCGCCCTATAGGTCTATCTACTCTCTTTACACCAGTAAAATTTGATGGATGGTGTGGTACGTGTCAAAATGGATGAAGATTTCTCTAGCGTGATAACTCTTCGAGCCACGAATTGACTTTTTTATTATATACTGTATTAACTAGATATTATTGATACAAAAACTGATGAATTGCCAGACTGGTAACTCCAAAATCACCGCTTAGTAGCAGCACTGTACATAAAACCTCTCGGTGGAATTGCACAAAAACCGGCACTCAACTGTCAATAAGAAAATAAAACAAGGTGGTTTCGTAGAAAAATCACCTAGTCTCAAAGGGTAAATGTTATATATTTCTGTCACTCTAAAAAAAAAATAATTGTTATAATTTTTTTTTTTGCTTGTCATATTCCAAATAAGTTCAAAGTTGAAATTGAACGAGTTTCTCTGCCGAGGCACGTAAAATCGCATTGGATTAGGCAGTCTAGAAATACATACAAAGTACCTGTGACCTCTTTGTACGCATAGGCTAATGATACTTTATGTGGCCATTTGAACTCCAGGCCATGTGAAATATCATTCATCTGCAAGACTGCAGGTAACTGCAAACTACAACCATGAAGCTAACATATCGCGATATCATAATTCTACATTCCTATCGTCAGTGCCTGTAAATTCTAAACTCCGCTAGGCATTACGATTAAACTTGAGTGCATATTTTATGTATCGAATTTCCGATTACGTATAAATTTATCAACTGTACATTGGGGTGTCCCTAAAAATTGAAGTATTTTATTTTTAACGCGTACCATCTTAATTTATTTGTATAATGTTAAAACAATTGTAAGTACAATTTGGTGTACGTACGTAAGCCCACAGCAACTCGTGCTGATTTCATTCGAAACATGTCAGTACTTGCTACCTAAGGCGAACGAAATTTGAACAATAATGTTTTTTTATTCTAATAAAGTAAATAGTTATACGTTTTGGGCATATTGATGTTTTATTTACTGAATGAACGTTTTGTTCTAGAATCCTTCTATACTAACCCAGTACAAATTTTCATGTCTTATGTTTGGCGTGAAGTCGGCACGGGTTGTCATGATCCAATACTTACTTACTTACTCACTGACACTATCGAACCCGTAGGTTCATGTCCGCGCGGACGTAAGCTCTCCATACATCCCTATCCTGAGCTAATGCTTTCCAATCATTCCCTGTATAATCTACTTCCCTTAAATCATACTTAATGTTATTCTCCCACCTCATTCTTGGTCTACCAACTGGGCGTTTTCCCTCTGGCTTTCCTACAAGAAGCTTCCATGCAAGTCTTTCATTCCCCATACGTGCATCATGTCCTGCCCATCGCAGTCTACGAGACTTAACTGTTCTTATTATATCTGGCTTCCTAGTTCATTGTTATGAAGTCTTCTCCATTCACCTGTCTGTTCATCTCTCTTTGGTCCAAAAATTTTCCTAAGTACTTTATTCTCAAATATTTGTAATCTCATTTCCTCCCTTAAAATAAGAGTCCATGTTTCGCACCCATATAATTAACTGGTAGAATAATAGTTTTATATATTTTCAGTTTAACGTTTTTTGAAAGGAGTTGGGACATCAAGAGTCTCTGCAATGCATAATAGCACGCATTTCCAGAATTGAACCTGTGTTTAATTTCTTTGTGCATCTCATTCCTATTTGTGATTATTGTTCCTAGGTATTTGAATTCAGCCATTTCCTCAAAATTTCCCTCATTTGTCATTAGCTGTCCATTTCCATTATATAATGAATTTCTACGTGTGACCATATATTTAGTTTTATTGATATTTCCTTCCAGTCCTAATTTCTTAGTGTTACTCAATAGTGTCTGCGTGTTGTCCTTTAGTATCTCCTCGCTATCGGCCAATAATACTACATCATCAGCATAAACTAACAGCTTATTAATACCATTGAGTTTTAAGCCTTCCTCATTCTCTAAAAATTTCATGGCGTGCTCTAGTACAAAATTAAATAGTAGAGGAGATAGTGCATCTCCTTGCTTCAACCCATTCTGGATTTCAAAAGTGTCCGAAAACTGTTTGTCTACACGCATCCTACTCGTTGTGTCATTTAGACCCATTCGTATAAGTCTAAAACGTAGACTTTATAGGAATTCCTAACTCTCGCAGGATCCTATATATACGTCTCCCCTCTTAATTGAATCCATATTCTTTTTTGAAGTACTACATATAGTTGATGTACAGTACCAATATATGTCCCCCTTCTTTTTCTCAAATCTGTCTTATACTAAGAATCTGATCTGTTGTAGCCCTGTTTCTTCTAAATGGCACACTGTCAATGATCTCCCAGGATTTCCTCAATGTAGGGAGTAAGTCTGGCTTACTAATGTAATTGTAAGAATTTTGTACGAAGTTGAAAGTAATGAGATGTCCCTGTAGTTGTTGCAATCAGTATGATCCAATATCAATAATATTTGTTATTTGAGTTATGAAGATCAAACAGATAAAAAATAGAGGGTATACTTATTTTATTTTGCGAAAAAATTAGATAATACAAAAACAATATTAATTCATATAAGGGTGTTCTGTAGCGTGAGTTACTTAACCAAGGTTAATTTAGATACGCTAATTTCCTTACAGATGTCAGTGAATGGCAAGTGTTTTGCTCATCGCTTCAAAGAGATGTCTAGTAGGCAAATATATTAGATTAAATTTAGATCGGAGGTTTTAATTTAGTCTTGAGATTATTTTACGAGCTCAAATATCTTCAAACTCGATACCATGACTCGTCCCTCCTAGAGGACTTGTCCCTTGTATTTTTCCCATTCTAAAAAATCCATGTAAGCCAGACGGGTTTAAACCCTCGCCCTCGAGACAAGACCCAAGGAACTTAATTCCTAGACCACCAAGGCGATAACTAGTAAAAATAGGAAAGACAAAGCATAATAATTTTAAAACAAAATTGTGTGCAAATATGGGATCAAAAATAAATAAACTTGTATTCGCAGATACTATAAAACTGACTTTCTATGTCCATACATTCTCCGCAGATGAGATATCATCATTTGACTTGAGAATATCACTTAAATCACTACAAAATAGACTATGCGTAAAAATGGACTGCTTTAATAAAAATGCTCCTGTTCACAACAAAATGACGACATTCTACTACTTTCTACAAATTTAAGAGAATGGACAACAGACATTTTTAAAAAAGCACCAAAATTAGTGTTTACCTTTCACATGTCAATGGATGAATTAATAACATCGTTCTGTATTTTAAAACTAATTTTTGTTTTTAAAATCTGATAGGTGATTCTAAACGGATTTTTTGTGCTGCATTCGAAAATGATCTCCATTTTCTCCCATCACGTCAGGTTTTCAAAATATTCATCAATAACTAGAAATGAAATTATAGCTTCGTAAAACGTAATAAAAATTACTTTCAACAAGATTTTGTATGAAAAACTAAGCCAGAATTTGTTATTTGCCACTAATTAGCCATTAATAATAAGTAATAATTATAAGCATTCCAGGCATATTTCAATTTTCGACTCATAGTATTCTCGAACTGACTGTACATCATCAGTTTTCGAATTTGTGGGCCAACGATTACAACAGCTTTATTTTTTTTTTTTCTTCAGAGGATAATGAAGAAAATGTAGCGCAAAGGTATTTAAAACACTCACTGTCTTTATCTAGAGTTTTCACAAATTGTTTCATTAAACAACAATACTTTTCAGGGATCAATAAGAGGTTCACTTCTTTTTTTTTTTTTTTTCGTCCGGTATTAAATTAGTCCTTCGTGGCCACTGTTCCCTTTCCCAGTGTTCTGACCATTCACATACGAAACAAGGGTATTTTTGTGAAACCAGCTTGCTGACCAGCTAATAGTCCAATAATCATGAAATCTCCACAGACTAGCATAGATGGTTTTCGTACTGCAGTTTTTGTAACAAAAACTTTACATTTTCATATGTCTCCTTTAAAACAAAAGAGTGGGCTACAGGAATGGAAGAATAAATGTTTCCATTATGAAGCAAAACACCTTCAAGACTTTTTTGAGAAGAATCTATGAAGAACTTCCATTCTTTGGAATTATAGTTTATGTTATAAAATTTTAAGACAGCAGGGATGTCTTGGCAATACACTAAATGTTCTTCGTCAGCAAAAAAAGGGACAAATTCCTTCTCACGATGCCTGTAACATTAAAAATATGTTCTCTCAGTCAATGCTTTCTTTTCTTTTAACCCAGAGCCTAACAGTTCTGCTGATTCTTTAGGCAAATTTAAATCCCTCACTAAATCATTAAGTCACTTTGATTAAGACATCTATCATGATCAGAATTATATGGTTCATCATCCACAGGAGATTCAGTTTCAGTGCTACTGGATGCAGATGACAATATATATGTTTGAGGGTGTAAGGGAACCGGGATATCAGGACCATGAGGTAAAGGCTGAATGGCAGAGGGAATGTTAGGATATACAATATCTTTCTTGTCTTTAGCATTATATCCTGCTACCTTAACTGTGCAAAAATAACAATCATCTGCATGATTTCTAAGTTCCCTCCAAATCATAGGGATACCAAAGGGCAATACTTTTTTTTTTTCATTTTTCCAACTCCTCGGCTCTGCAACACAACTACGACACACTTTGTGAGGGCACCACGATTTATCCTGGTCTCCTAACTTAAAGCCAAAGTATTGAAAGTAAGTTTTCTTTACAAAATCAGTTATATTCCTTGTTTTACTAACGTATATGACCCACATATATAGCAAATCAGATTTCGATCATTTACATAACCACACATTTTTGTACGGACCTAGGGCGGATATAGTTAGTAGATGTTAATAAATATAAACATAATTTAAAATATAAACATAATAATAGTTATATTATTTCACATTTTAAGTAATAAAGTTGAAATTATAAGTTGATGGGCCTTCATAACAAAGCGCACTGTAATATTACTATAGTACAAACATTACGAAAAGTATTCAAAACATAAAATTTTGAATTGTAAAAAATCTGACATGGTACGCGAAAACAGATTTCATTTTTGCAATCAGTGTGAAATTGTGATTCAGAAACACTCATTTATTTAAAAAAAAAACAAAATCCATGCAGAACTGTGCAATTATTTATTTACTGCTTGTGTATTGAATGAGATGTATGTTTCTTGTCTTGGCTCACGTATTTTCTGCTTGCAGCTCTCAGGAAAACTGATGGTAATTACGTTATCAACGGTAACTGGGCCATTAACTGGTCCGGAGAGTATGAGGCGGTGGGGACCCGCTTTACATATCGACGTCAGGACGCCAACAGCGGAGAGGTGATCGACGCTCCAGGTCCTCTTCTGGAACCAGTCGACCTGATGGTTAGTACAATATATCAATATTAACAAAAAAAGACACTGATGTTTAGGTAATTGTTTATTCACATTAACGACAGCTTCTTCGTGGAGCAAGTGTTTATTCACTTACCCTCTCACATGTTTACTGGAAAGTTTTTGCTTCTGCTACCATTTACTTTCAACCTTTCAGTTTGCGCTATTAATTTTGAGACACCATGTATATGTATATAGTGTTCTGCCCAAGAGCAGGTCTTTCAGTGCAAACTCAGCATTCTCCACTCTGCTTAACTCAGCTTTCCTTTTTATATCCGCATACAAACCATTTATTTTAATATTGTCTATCGTCTAATGTCACCCTGTATATGTATATAGTGTTCTGCGCAAGAGCAGGTCTTTCAGTGCAAACTCAGCATTATCCACTCTTTCCTTAACTCAGCTTTCCTTTTTATATCCGCATAAAAACTATTTATTTTAATATTGTCTATCGTCTAATGTATCTTTCTGTCTCTAACTTTCTTTCCGTTTACCAGTCCTTCTAGGGCATCCATCAGCAGGCTGTTTCTCCTTAGCCAGTGGTCAATATAATTTATTTTCCTCTTCTTTATGAGTTCCAGCATTGTTCTTCCTTCACCCACTCTGTCTAGCACATCTTCATTTTTTATTTTGTCTGTTCATTTTATACGTTCCATCCTTCTCCATATCCATATCTCAAAAGTTTCCAGTCGCTTTTCCTCATTCCGTCGTAATGTCCAAGTCTCTGCACCATACAATGCTACACTCCACACAAAACACTTCACTAGCCTCTTCCGTAATTCTTTTGCCAAAGTCCGCAGAAAATGCTTCACTTCTTGTTAAAAGTTTCTTTCTATATATATATGAGCTAAATGCATCCTTAATTAGCACAAAAATGTTAAGAATGTCAGATAATTAAAATCAGAGATGTATTATTTTTTATTAAGAGCCACTTATTATATCTCTTCACAACTCCTCTTAAGTGAAATATGAAAATTGAGTGTGGAAAAAGTAGTGTAGAACTATAACCCAGCCTAGCGGAAACAGCAGATCTTCATTTTTGTCCTCCTCCTTCATCCCTCGAACATTGTAAAGTCTTTTCCACCACCCTGTATAATTACAATATTTTTTTTTGTCACCTGGTTACTTTCCATATATGTGTTATAATTAGGGAGCGGATTTTTATGTTCTAAAAGTTAAGATTGCAACATAGTATAGTGATAAAATTACTTACTTAATACTTAATACAGGCTTTCCACTTTACAGCAGTTTGCCCTTGATTCCTGCTTTCCAGAGATTCCTACCTTCCAATTTACCATCTTCCATACCCTCTTCATCGTGGCATCATATATTCCCCTCATACCATGCTCTTCTACTTCTCCCACTCTTCCTTCTGCCTGGTACCATCCAATCCAACACCTGTTTAGGCCACTGGTATTCCGACATCCGTTGTACATGTCCATACCAATGTAGAGCTCTCTTTGTTATCCTATCGATAACAGTTTCTTGTGCATCCATTTCTTGTCTTATATATGTATTTCGAATATGTTGTAGCCTGGATATTCTCATACTTCTCCGTAATCCATCCATTTCTGTCGCCAAGATTCTTTTCTGCATCCTTTCATTTAAGGTCCAGCTTTCTGATCCATATGTAAGTATACTTT
The DNA here is from genome assembly GCA_030220185.1 of Diploptera punctata. NCBI lineage: Eukaryota > Metazoa > Arthropoda > Insecta > Blattodea > Blaberidae > Diploptera > Diploptera punctata. The sequence goes on along the minus strand of JASPKZ010009811.1, from coordinate 971,280 downwards.
CTATTATTGTCTGTATAATCTCTTTTTTTGTTTTTCTGGTCAAATTTATATTCCATAAAAGACCATTCAGGGATCTAATCGCCTTCCTTGCACAATTTACTCTGTTAATAATATATTTTTCACGAGTACCAGATTTATCTATTATAGATCCAAGATATTTAAATTCTTCAACACATTTAATTATCATATTATTTATTTGTAGGTCTTCTGAATTTCCTCCGATTACCATATATTCTGTTTTAATATAATTTATCTTCAGTCCACCTACCTCAAATGCATCGACCAACTTTCTGATCATATATTCTATATCTTCTTTATCTTGTCCTATTATAATCTGGTCATCAGCGAATAATAAATTGTGCAGTAAATGGCCATTAATGTTGATTCCCATTCCCCTACATGACTTATTCCATTTCATTAATACATCTTCTAAATATATCTTGAACAATGTTGGTGACATCCCGCATCCTTGTCTTAATCCTTTTGTTATATCAAATTCTGAGGATACTCTATTTCCAACCTTAATACTTGCTTTACAATCATACATTCTTTTTATAAAATGTACAAGAGATTTAGGTATTCCAAACTTCTCCATTGCCACCCAGAGCTTGTTGATGGGTACAGAGTCATATGCCTTTTCCAGGTCTATAAATGCCATATGCACTTCTTTTCCTTTCGCCAACATATTTTCTATAATCTGCCTAATCACAAATATATTATCAAGGCATGATTTACCTGCTGTGAAACCTGTTTGTTCTTCTGATATTTTATTTTGTATTAGTTGCTCCAATCTAATTTTAATAACTGTACTTAACATTCTACTAATTGCTGCCATAACTGTGATCCCTCTATAGTTTGCTGGATCTCTTTTATTCCCTTTATTTTTGTATATTGCACTAATATATGATAACTTCCACTCATCCGGAATAGGATCTCCTTCTCTATCACTTGGTTAAAAAGTCTAGTTAAAATTCTTATAATTCCTGAACCACCATATTTAATTAGTTCCATGGTTATTCCTCCTGGACCTCCCGCTTTTCCATTTTTTGCTGTTCTAAACACGTTTCTTACCTCGTCTTCTGTTATAGGTTCTATTAAGTCACCCTTTCCATTATCCGGTGTAGCATAGTCTATAAATTCTCTCCTAGTTTCTGTTAAAAGAATTTTAAAATATTCCTGAAAAGTTTTCATTAGTACTAAATTAAAACTCTTTGTCATATTATCATTTCGCATATTTGTAATTGTCCTCCATGCTTGGGCTGACTTTGAAAAGCCTATTGTATGCTCAATTTCTCCACATATCCTATTCCACATTTCCTTTTTATGTTTCCTGACTTCTGCTTTAACCTTTCTTTTAAGTATGTTATAACTTTGATAATCTTCATCTTTCTTGGAACTTAAATATTTTTTATATGCATTTTTCTTTTCTGTTATGATATCAAGTATTCCCTTATTCACCCAATGGTTTTTATGGTGTTTATCATTTTTAAGACCAAGTGCTTCTCTTGCTGCTTCATGAATATATTTTTTCAAATTTTCATAAATAACTACATAGTTCCAATCTTCATCAAATTTTAATTTTTCATTGAGGCGTTGGGTATATAGATTTTTATTACTCTCAACTTGTTAGAAAAATTTTTTTGTAAAGGGGATATATCTACATTTTTCTAATTCATCATCTATTTCTATATTTTGATCTTTATTTACCTTTTGCATGTTTCATAGGGCATACTATCCTAGTTGATCAGCCTACTACCATGATCCGTTCCAATATTCGCGGTCATCGATTCCACTCTAACATCTTGAACTCATTACTATTTATCCGTTTCCTCACTATTACATAATCAATTATAGATCTTAGACCGGTAGTGCGATGTTAACACGTCTATCTATGGATGGTCCCCGAGTTCTCTTAAAATACATCGAATGTCATAAAAATTAGGTCATTCACTTTGCATTCTTCTTTTAAACGTTGTCCCCCAAATTTTTTCATTCTCACTATCTTCTCCATATGGAAAACTTATGTCACCTGTTTCCTTTCCAACTATGCTATTCAAATACTCCCATAATTATTAATTCCATCATTTGAGAAATATTTTCGCGAGGATCTACAATCCAGTACATTTTTCAAAGTATTGTTCCTTGTATTACATGTGATGCATCGTTTTATGGGACATATGTACCTATTATTACTACTCTCTTTCCAATACATTGTTATTTCCATAACTAGAAATCTTCATATATTTATTACTTCTATTTGTTTTTATTGAGGATTTCCAGTCTCTTCTTAATTAAAATAGACCCTATTCCTCGTTTAGCTCCTCTCCGATTTTTCAAACCAACTCAAGAAATGCATTGTATTCACCAATCACATTTCTTGACCGTTACCTTTCCTTTTCGTTTCTGTCAGAACTGCTATATCCACCCCCTTCTTGGTAATCTCGTTAAGTACTTCATTATTCTTAGTATTCCAACCTTGTATGTTCCAAGTTGCCAAAATCATTGTCCTTTTTCTTAGCCAAAGTCTATGTCTATTGATCTGTGCGGCTTTATCTCTCTTTGCAGGAAACGTAACAATTATTTTTTATGGAACGGGTTGTCAGCCCTTCGCCAACCCCCGCATTTGGGGGACCTAACCAGAGCCTTATTTGTCGGTTTTCGGGATTCCTATTGGGCCTTCTCGGCTACCGTAGCGGTCACGGGGAAACTAGTCCCCACCGTACATCACCCGGCTATTCCGTACTTCCCGTTGTCCACCCCTCGGGAGGTTGGATTTTGAGGGGCATAGTGATAAAAGTAATGTAGTAAATCTTTATATCCAATCAACTGATTTTTTATAACTTAATATAACTTTCGTACAAAAAATATTTCTCAATATTTTGCGTGGCATCTAGCAATATTACATTTATATTACACTTCTTATTTTTAAATTAAAAAGAAATAATATAAATAGAACACTATTTATTTTTATTTAAAAGTTAGATGTGTAATATAAATGTAATATTGCTAGGTGCCACACAAACATTATTGAGAAACGTTTTTGTAAGTTATATTATAAAAAACTGAGTTGATTGGATATAAAGACTTACTAAATTAATTGTATCACTATACTATGTTGCAATCTTAACTTTTAGAACATAAAAATCCGCTCCCTGGTTATAATTAATAATTTGTCTACTTGCAGCTCATCTACCAGCAACCAAATCCTGGTATCAAGTATGAATACATGTTGCCAATGAAGACAGGAGACTTAAGTCCGGCCATGATGTCAGTTCCTACAGTGCCTCGGACTTCAGCTGCTGACAATGGAATTATAGCACCTCCACTTCTCCTGCCTTCGGGTATGACCATTATATTCTGTAATAGTAGTCGATTTATTATCTAGCAAGAAAAGGAGCACAGAATGCAATTAGAATAGTTTACTATAAACAGCCTTCAGTGTATGTTTTGTGATAATGAAGTAATCAAAATACAGGTTGCTATTTGTCTAATACACTATATTTTAAAAGTTTTCAGTCTGTTATTATCATTCCCAATATAATTTTAATAATTTTTTCAACCGTTATATTCTCACCCACTTGTCAGTCCCGACTGTCCACCGGCTTACTTCTCCATTTCGTGGGTTTGAGTCCTCCTGGATCAATGAATTTTCAGGACGTAAATACCCTGACTATGACTTCTGTCGGAAAAGAAGTAAGGGTACAAATTCAGTCTCTTAGATTTTCGGCACGTAAAAATAACTCAACCCTGACAAAACTTGTTCACACTTTCATACGCTTACAAATTTAAGAATCTCGTTATTATTATTATTATTATTATTATTATTATTATTATTATTATTATTATTATACTCTATAATAATAATAATAATAATAATAATATTGATAATGATAATGACGACGACGACGATGATTAAAAAACAACCATAACAGTGCACTGCGTAGGATAGACATTATACTTAAGTGGTTCATAATAACAATCCTTTGCCCGGGCCCATGAGAAGCAAAGGTTGATTCATCTTTCCTGTACTGTTTACGTGACATATCCACCACTTACCTTGAAATAATAACTACCTTTAAGCAATTTAGAAAGTTGTACCTATATCCTAACGGTATCGTAATCATGAGAGCAACATAAGAAAACTTGTAACATAGGAACTAGTACTAAGCAGCAATATTATTGCAAGTTAAATAGCAAACGAACATCTTTTAACTTACAGATCTTTATAATGTGTAAATAGTGAGTCAAATATTAAATAATAATGATAATTACAAATAAACTGGATATTAACTGAATTGGTCGTCCGTAATTCCGACACTCTGAAATTATAAATACAATAATAATAATAATAATAATAATAATAATAATAATAATAATAATAATAATAATAATAATAATAATCGACCATACATACATTCACACATAGTCCAACCGAGGGTTTAGGGTCCACACCCAGGATATCTACCCCGGCTTTCAGGACCTGCAAACCAAAGTAGAACTGCTCTGCTCGTGCTCTAAACGACCACGACTCTTTCTCCGGCTTCGTGTATTTGAGTTCCAGGGAAGAGAGGAAGTTGCGCCGCGCAATATCCACGACGCAGAGGAGGGGGACGCGAGGAGAGTGGAAAAAGATGATAGGAATGGCACTGTTCTAGAATCTTGAAGTAAGACATGGAAGAGATGACGTAGAGTCGCAGACGAAAATGTACTTTCGGTTCAATAACAATAAAAACAATAACAATAATAATAACAATAATAATAATAAGCTGATGGAAGAAGAACCATTGGTATGTTGAACTCAGTGCTTTTTAATAGAAATATAATATACAGAACGAAGAAAACTATATTTCAAGCCCTGCTACGAAGCATTTTATTATATGGATCCGTAACTTGGACAGTAAGTAACCAACAAGGTGTTAGCAGTAGAAATGGATTTTTGGAGGTGATCGGCATGAATTTTAAGACTGGATTAAGTGAGAAACAGCACAATAAGGGAAATGATGCAAGTTAAAAAAAGAATATTATAAAAAATAGAAGAAAAACGTTTGAAATGGTATAGGCACCTAATAAGAATGGATGAAGATACAGTGCGATCAGTATAGCATTGGACAGCAGACGCGGGGTTTGTGATGCAGACACGGGACTTGAAATGTGCACAGACTCAGCAGTATACAAGCATATCCCACGCATTCACGGTCACAGTCAGATTGTGTGCTTCGAGTAGATAATGTGCTCGCTCGCTTTTCCTTGTGTACTGAATGGCGTGTGTATAAGTTATTTCAATTTTAAAATTTGTATCTTATAAAGCAGGCGTGTATAAGTGTAAACTGAATGAAGTATGTATAACTGTAAAGTGTAAACTGTATAATGGCTAATAGTTTTTCTACTGAACAACGTGTATTTATTTATGATCAATATTTGTTAACTCAGTCTGCCAGCCAAGTACGAAGACTTATTGAAACACGGTTCCCGGGTGTAAAAATTGTGTCACGTTCAACAGTCCATAATCTGTACAATAAATTTTATAAAGAGGTGTCAAAAATGTAAGGACAACGAAGGTGAATAGTTTCAGCACCTGCTTCAATAAAGTTGGTAAGTACGACAATTTGTAAAATAGTTACGCAAATGTGTGTAGTTGTATTACCGCGATCCTACGCTGTCCGTTCTCCGCCGCGAGTGCGTTAGCAGTGTATAGTGAAATCCCCGCGTCTGCTGTCCAGTGCTATACTGATCGCACTGTAGAATACCAAAGAATATCCTTGGTTGGAAAGCTAATGGAAAAAATGAAAAAGGCAGACCTAGATAATGTTGGATAGATGTAGTGAGGAGAAGTATGGAAGCTAGAGATTTGAGGGAAGAAGATGCTTTAGACAAAAAAAACTCTAGCGACAAATCACTTTGAGTTGAAGGAGAACCACTGAAGTGTTGAATATTCCTAAATAAAAAAAGTATTATTAATACTATGATACGGTGTCTATGGGATAATTATTCGATCGAGAGTCTCTTCCCCTACATTGACATTTGAGATCTTGAAGAAATTTTACATAATAAAACATATTCTTATTCGTACTTCCAAAAATTAATGATTCAGTGTTAATTTTAAGAAACCTTACTTATTAAAAAATTCATATTAAATTATCTGTTATTACTAGAGTCAGGACAAATATCCCATTGCTGACAATGTATGTAAACTTGGTGCCTAGTTTAGGTACTAGTAGTAGATAAAGCAACTCAAGTATTTGAAAATGTGAACAAAAGGGAAGCTAATGCAGTATAATATAAGAACCAAGAAATTATTTACAAAATTTTGAAATTTTTCAACAATACCTCTGTGGTTATCTTTTTCACTGACTTCAGAAGTTAAGTACAGCTCTGTTTGCTGAATGAACTCCCACAACTTACAATTACAACAAACTCCTGACAGAATTCTGTGTTTCATCTAAGGAAATTCAAATTTTATTTTCATCCAAGATTAGTGTAGGCTATTTGCGAGATAACATTTAGATATCTGTATGAAAATACAGTTATTGTACTGGCAGGCTCCCACTTAGTTAAGTTTCTATGTTCTAGCCTATTTTGTGAAATGGTTGATTGGTATGTACAATAATTTTAAATTCTAAGAACTCTGATTGAAATGGTAAATGTTCATGAATTTATTCTTCTTTATTTAATGATGTAGTAAGTGTTTTATTTTTCTAGAAATTCAATGTTGTTTCAACAATTTTCGTTTTTCCTTATAATCTCTGATTTGTGAAAACTTAAATTGTATATTTTTGCCATTCAGTATGAAAAGACCTCTATCAAATTCTTCCAATAACTGATTTGATTTACCTTCAGTAGAGGTTGAAGACATTGTGATATATATACTATTTACTTATCTGTTCGATACAGCTATGATATTGAACCAGTGGCACAGTGTATTCCGATTAACTCACGGTCTGACTGCAGTGATGATGTCAACCAAATTAATGAATTGTACATAACTTATTTATTCTTCAGCTAATACATGTCCTCTCTCTGATTATTATTACATAGATAATTCATTGTAAGTTGCTTTAATTCACTTTAAGTTGTTATTTTTAAATGTTCCGTGTTGTTTGAACTAGGAGAGATGATGTTCTGCATTGTGGCGATATTATGAAGTAGTAAATAGTCCCATTGTGGTGACCAGTAGGTCTATTTCAGAAATGCCCAGGTTGTTGCAACTATTGTGAATTATCATTGTTTCATTTTTATATACTTGATTATACTATTGGTTCACTTTATATTCACTTTGGGTTTACTTATGGTCGTCTCAGGGTAAAGCTTCGATCTGTCTCAAGGAAGATCAGGAGAAACTCATAAAGGTTGTGAAAGAAAACTCATGTATTAGGAAGAAATAATCTTTTATTATTATTTATTGACACAGCCCCTTCTTCTTAATGAACAATTTTTAATAACCTACCCTTTTCAAATACTCTCCCTAAATTTTGTAAGTATTTATCCAAGTTGAATGGTTAGATAATTCTATAAAAATGTTAATCACTGTATTCAATAAATGTACAAAGCTATTCTCCTAATATTTTATTTGAAATATTTAAATTTTAACATCTCTCTTATATTTTATGTAGAATTTATATTTTCTATGCATACTTTTATTTAGGCATCTACCTTTCACTAGGGATGCCACATAACAAATTTTCCTGCAGTAACTTAGCATTGTTTTCTTCCTTGACAATTACACAGGCCTCCGAAGATTTTGTGGCATGAGATATTTTAATGCAAATAAGTCGAGTCAAATATCCTGATAATAGAACTGTTACTAGCTTTTGCATATCAGTTACTCCTATTTTTAACACAAAAAATGACAGCATGCAGTCCACACTTGTATGCGGTATGTACATGCTGTATTAAAATATGTAAACACCTAAAATATAATACAATTTATAATATAATCGCTGGTTTTATTCATAATAGTTTGTCATTGTGTTTAACTGAGAGTAGGTTCATTATACGACCCTCTCCTGGTTACATTACACAGTTACTGGCAATAAGGCACCAGTACATAGCACAGATATTATAATATTCCAATACTACCAACATTACAAGAAATAGTACTAGCACTTCTTCCACTTCCAGCACAGAAGATGATGATTTTAATTTGCTCCTAAAATCAAAAGACAACAATCCGTGTCCTGTCAATTAATCAAAATTAAACAATTTGGTATGCAATTTGGGTCTTATAAAAGAAAAAAGTGAACTTTTAGGTTTGTGATTTAAAGAAGACAGTCTTTAGCTCCTGGTACAACTTTTTATTGGTATAGACTTCATGAAGAACAATAACAAAGTAATTCGTAATGGGGGGGATAGTATACTGTTATATCTCTGGCTAGAATGGTCGTCTAGGAACAAGTTTATGAACTGATAGATTGGCATATTTTTATTGATTCTAGCAAAAGAAGTCTAAAGGGCTTTCTTCTGCATAATGGCAATAAATTAGATTCAGATCCAGTATTCAATTAGTGTACATGAAAGAAACATATACTAACATGTATACTATTCCAGAAAAAACAATTAATGAACACAAGTGGTACATGCTGAGACCTTAAAGTGTGGTAATTTTATTGGAGCAACAAGGAAGGTACACAAAATGTTTGTTTTTTTCGTGCCAGGGAAATACACTGGAAAGTTTCTAATTGCAGAAAAGAAAAAATTGGTGCCTGGGACAAAAAAAATGTAATAAATCACCCATTAGTTGAATCTGGAAAGATATTGCTACCTTCTTTGCATATAATACTTAGGGTCAATGAAGCAATTTGTTAAATTTTTGACAAAAGTGTCCCTTGTTATCAATACATTGCTAAAGAAAATTATGTTATTGTTGGAAGCAAAAGCGAAGGAAAACTTCTTGATGACCATAGATTTGCAGTTTTATTAGGCATGTTACTTTTAAAAACTGCAAGTCTGACATGAAACTACAAACTTGGGAAAAACAAGGACATCATCGAGAAGTTTCTGGGTAATGTTAAAGATTATCAATATGAGAAAATTATGAAGTCCTTGCTCGAAAAGTTCAGGGTACTGGGATATAATATGAACTTGAAGTTACACTTCCTCCACTATCATCTTCAACATTTCCCAGAGAATTTAGGAGCACTAAGTGAAGAACATGGCGAGAGATTCCATCAAGACATAAAAGAGATTAAATCAAGGTACCAGGATTGATGGGATGTCTCTATCATTAGTGGTTAGTAAGAGAAAATCATTGGCAAGAAATCAAATGCCAATCAACTCACCGTTCATTTCTTGCTAAGCAGAGGAGAAAATAGAGACCTTAAGGTAGTTTTTATTTATTTCAAACTGTTTTAATTACACAATATACATTGTATCAAGCCTCTGCAGTTTTCACAGCAATTTAAAGGATTATGGCCATTACTATAATGCAAAAAGTAAGAAGTATTTAATTTTAATATGGCAGAAAAACCTTAAGTGATACAAAAAAACTGCTAACATATTTTAATTCAGCACACCAAATTTAGTTTTAGAGATCTGTTAAACCCTGTGCCTCAGAAAAAAAAATTAATTTGCAGGCCTGTGTTATAGAGAGAGAGAGAGAGGCTGAAATTTTGAATATTTGTAAAATAAATTTCAATCATGATTTTTCTATGTTGATAGAAAAAAAGACATTTAATAAGGGGATTTTTGGTGTGGATTTTACACAGAATGGTTTCGGTGAGCGATGAGGATCACTTATCATAGGGAATAACGAAGGAACTTTGTACGGGCAGCGATAGTATTTTCAATAATTGTAGTTTATAAATCACTCAATTTATTTAGTACAGTATTTACTATACATATATTCAATACAATGAATACACTTGGTGATACGATCTGTATAGCGATCTGGATTTTCTATGGAATACTGAAGAATTATTATTATTATTATCATTATCATTATTATATTATTATTATTATTATTATTATTATTATTATTATTATTATTATTATTGTAATATAAACAATATTGATCAGTACCCTCAATATAACTTATTCAATGTTCTCTCTTCGGTATCTAGGAGGCTTCTTGTTCAGTCCCCGTCTCAATTTCATTTTATAATAAAAACCTCAGTATTCTTTCAATCGTTCAGATCGCTACAAGAGAAGGGTTTACAAATTGTTCCTATTGGTTTAAACATATGTGGACATATATTACATATATATATAAAGGGTGTGACTTTCCTTTGTTTCTGTTAATGATGTAACTAATAATAGGTGTGTCTATCTTGCGCTTTTTATCGACAATTATTATAATCAGGGCATAATCGCAATGATAATAAAAAATAGGTCCATTATTTATATTAAAAAACTATAAAATTATATGTAAAATATACCGGAAGATAGGAAATAAATAATCACCCTTTATATACTAAATAGTCATATTCAAAGTTCTCCAAAGGCTTTTTAGGAAATAAGAAACGAGTGAATTTTATAATATTTTATAATAAAGTATCCTGGACCAAAACCATGTCGCAACAACACCAGGATATAGTTTCAAAGGATCAACATGTTTTTCAAAACTATGGAGACACACTTACTAAAGCTTATATAACCAAGTAAACAATTATACATTTTGACTATCACAATTATATAAGTATGCAAACATCTTATACAATTTAGCCCTGACAGAACCAGAATTATTTCCAAAGGTTAGGTAATAGTTTTATTATCCGCCTGCTTATTTCTTGTAGTCTTTCGAGTATTCAAAGTTTTCCCCATTATAGGTTACCAGCCTATAGTTGGGTAAGTCCAGTGGTGGGGTTGCCACCTCAATGCCTCTTGGACAGGCATGCTTTTCTGTAGGGGATGCTCCCTTAGCCTTTGAAGTTTCTCCTTCTCCGCAAGGCAGCGGTTCCTCTCTCTTCCCCTGAGTGAGGGTAGGGTGCCTCTTTCGCCAAATCTGCCGTATTAAGGGTATCCCTCTCCGCCTTCATTGCCGTTGAGGTCTTCACCGTTCCCTGGCAAGGGGCCCTCACATGGTACTATCAGCCGGGCCAGCTGAATCATTGTTGACAACAGCATCTAAAATATATACATCCATTTTAAAACGAAAACTCCAGAAAATTACAGAAGATAAAATTGGAGAGGAACAATGTGGATTCCGAAAAGGCCGATCGTGTATCGACGCTATATTTGTTATAAAACAACTAATTGAGAAGTGGAAAGAATTTAATATCCCCCTATATATATTATTTTTAGATTTTGAAAAGGCCTATGATAGAGTCAAACGGGACATAATGTGGAAAATATTGGAAAGCTACCAAGTCCCCAATAATCTAATAAATGCTATAAAAAGTTTACATGAAACCACATTTATAAAAGTAAAGTTAGATCATGGGAAAATAACAGATAAATTTGAAATTAACCAAGGTTTAAGACAGGGATGTGGACTATCTCCATTACTGTATATTCTATATCTAAATAAAATTGTCCAGGAGTGGAAAAAACTAAACCCCCCATGAGTAAAAATATGTAGGTAGGAAATCAAATACAAACAATAATCTTCGCAGATTCAATAACCTTCTACTACGCGGATAATGAAGATGATTTGTGCAGAGATCAGTGTTTAAATTGCAGAATACCCTAGAAAAATACAACATGAAAATATCTGAAAATAAAACCAAATCCATGGCAATCACTGGAAAGGAACTTTCGAGAGTAAAAATAATAATAAATAATAAACCAATAGAACAAGTAACACACTTTAATTATTTAGGTAATAATATATCACAGTTTCATAATCAAAAAGATGTGGAAACAAATTTAGAAAAATATAACAGATTAAATGGTATAATTAGGAGAAATTTTGGAAAACAAATGAGGAAAGAAATCCAATTGAGATTTCATAATGCCATAGCCAAACCTGCTCTACTATACGGAAGTGAATGCTGGACACTTCGAGCAAAAGATAAATCCCGCATTAATAGTTCACAAATGAGATTCCTCCGATCACTAACTGGAGTAACATTAAGGGATAGAATGAAAAGTGATGAGATAAGGATGCAGTGGAATAGTAGGGAAATGGTTGAACATATACAAAATTATCAGATTAAATGGTTCCAACACGTCCAGAGAATGTCAAATTCCCGTTTACCAAAGATGATTTACCACCTCAACCCTAATGGCAAAAGAGACCTCGGAAGACCCTTCAACCGATGGAAGGATCAGTTTTTGTAGTCGCAGAACGGGCATCATCACTCAATACTGCATTCGGAAGAAGAAGAAGAAGAAGAAGAAGAAAGAAGAAGGTTAGGTAATAAAACTAAGGTGTCCACAGATTTTGGAGTAGGGAAAGGAAAAACGATTTTTTTAGAGAAGATCAGACGGGAGGCGGGGACCGAAGTGTTAGTGACAGGTCCCCTTTAGGACGGGCTATGGACCCTCTACATGGGTAAGCATAAGTCATAATAATCTTCACCATGGTGGATCATTTTAACTTCAAAACTAAAAGGTTCTTTGAATCATTAAAAACTTTAGATTAATTTGGTTTACTGTGAATAACTATGCATGATCAAATAAGAAGACCCAGGGTTCAAATTAAATAGTAACTTTAAAATTAATAATCTACAGTTGACTTAATTGAACTCTCTCATACATTCACACACGTATTAAAGTTTTAAATCAATTTCGGCGCGATCCGATATGGTGACTTTTAGCTTCCTTGTTCTTGATGTTTATAAACGTTTTATTTCTTGTTTATGATTTGTGTAATGTTGACTTTTTAAATAAATGTGTTTTGTTTTATGGTTTTAAATGTTTCTATGTACAATATGATGCTCCCGCTAATTGTGATTATAGCATGTTTCTCCGCCTCGATCGAAGGCCGACCGCTCGGGCCAAGATCTATTAAAAATATTGAACCCTTTTTACCCCTACTTTATGACCTATTATAATCTAGGTTGTAACAACAATGTTGCCAAGTTGTTCATAGTTAGGCCTTTTGGGTTTTCTATTAAGGGCCTAACATCTTATTTAAAAACCGTTAGTTTCAATTAATTTTAATGTGTTATTCGTATCCAAATTTTAATTTGAAACTTCCTAGTGAAATTCCAATTGTAAACGTTTTGTCATATTCGTCATTCATAAATATTATTTTGACTGACATTTTAGTCTGTTTTCAAATAGACATTCTGAATCATTTCTATTAACAAAGGGTTTGGTATCTATAGGCTCCTATTGCATTCATGCACCTGTGATTCATGTTTACCCTTGTCATACCGTACGTCTTCTAGACTTTCTGGCGCCGTCTGTACTGGAATAACCGAAATTTAACAAAAGGACTTGTCTTAGTCATTTATAAAAAAAAGGAAATCAAATTTTATATAATTAATAAAATTGATTCATTAATATGATCATTTGATTGCAAATAAATTTCTGAGTAATTAAAGTCCAAACTCGATATGTTTATATATATTATATCTTTATCTCAAATTATGGGCCTATATTTAAATGATTTAGATTTAATGAAATATTTAGTTAATATTTGAAACTAAAAACAATATGGCGGGAAATTTGTGTTACAATGTTCAAATGATAAAAGTGAAAATGGACTTAATTACTGCATTGTAGCAGCACTATGCAGTCAGTACCTAACATGTTATGATGTAGGATCATATGTTTAATATGGTGGATCAAAGTTACACAGCAAAGGACAAAGTAACCAGAGTTTACCGTACATTATTGAAGGCATTATTTTCAATATTACGTTTTTAAGATAAGACTGTTGTGAATTATTCTTTCAGTTTTTAGCGTATTCCCTTAAATTGGCTATATTATTGTGCCCACAATAATTATCAATAACTAACTTCCTACTTTACAATATTGTTAATATGACGTTATTTCTCAGATAATTTTTTTATCTTATTTAAAGATACCTTTAACATCTAAGGCCAAATAGTACATATTTAGTTCATTTATTTGTATTTAATTATATTATGAATTGATAAATATGTTGAAATGGATCCTGATAATGAAACTCCAATCCAGCTTTTGCCTTGAAAATTGAGTAAAACCAGGAAAAGAACTGAAGTTGATTGGAACCAGAATTTGAACCTGAGACCACCCGAATATGAGTCTGAAACACTTCCACTTGATCCAACTCCCTCAGTAGACCATTATTTATGTATTGCTACTATAATTTGTGCATGTTTAATAATTTTCTACCAACTGATGTAGCCCTTTTATTTGCACTTAAATTTCCAAGTCATATTTTATCGGCGGGAGTCACTGGTTCGTTCCTGCCAAGTAATAATTTTCATATTTTTAGATCTATAATGAAAACCTTTTGAGTTATTAACCTAATCATTTCTTCTTTCCTCAAGGTCTTAACAACCCTACAGATGATATCAGTGTTAAAAATGGTCCTACTATTGAACGGTGAGTGTTATTATTATTGTTATTGTTATTGTTGTTATTATTATTATTATTATTATTATTATTATTACTATAAATGATTACTAATTATATTGATAGTTATTGATTGCTTATCGAATAACATTCATGGTATTCACATGGTTGTCAAAATGTTTATTCACATTTTCTGCTATAGTCAATTATTGACAATATGTTTATTCAGGTTAAGCTAGCTTAGATTATGTAGATTAGCTTTAGACACACTCCTAGCATACAATCCCCAATTTTTCATTTTTATCATCATATTTCTCCTATTTACTTTTTATTGAAGATAGAAAAAAAGTTGGTTGTGAATTCAAGCAAACAACGGGTTTTGTAATATATTTGTTCACAGATCCAACAATCCCCTATTCCCTTATGGCAGTGAAGTTCAAGGTACTGAGTCCCAAGGTAGGTCATCTCAACACTTGGGTCATCAGAATGCTACACCAGTCGGAGATGAAGCCCATAAACCACAGCCAAGAAATCGAGGCCGAAAACGAAAATTTGTATGGAAAACCACAGGATATACAGAATGTTCTAAAACTTGTGGTGGGGGTAAGTATTCATAAGTATATTTTACATTTCTTCATGATAGCAAAAAGAGGTTAAAAAGTTTCTGATAAATCAAAAAGCAATTATGATATATGTGTGTGTGTATGTGTGTGTGTGTGTGTGTGTGTGTGTAATCTTCATCATCATTATTAGCACAACAACCCTGGGTTCTGCTTCCTTCAGAATTTATCTGCAGGATTCTCCATCTCTGGCTACCATCCACCAATTCTTGAGTTCTAAAGATTTGACATTCTATAGTATCCTCAAATCATTAACCCTTTTTCTTGCCTTAGGTCGCCATTGTTTGATCAATCTGGTTAAATTCTGTATAGACCTCTCAACAGTAGGATTTTTACAGGATAGGATTTCAATATCTTAAGCCCAAACTCAAGCTGGGGAATCAGGTCATTTGATTTTGGAGTTTCCGTCCCTAGATGAGTTGCTTTCACTGCATAGTCAATCTATCTCTTGCTTTTCTATCAGGGTGAGCTTCCTTAGCCTTTGAAGATCCCTCTTTACCACAAGGCAGTGGTTCCCTCTGAATCTAGAGGCAATGTGCTTAAGGAGGAATGAAAACAAAAAACTGGGATGATTGAATCTATCATGCCAACATTAGTAGTGAAAGTTGTCAGTAAAACAATTATGATAATATACCAGTGCTTTAGTGGGATGGGACACAGGGGATGACATCCCTGCAAATATATAGAGGATTTTAAGTCTATTTCTTATAATTTACTGTAAAAATATTGCTGGAAGTTGAACAACTCTCATTTCATATGCAATATATAGTATATATTTTGTATACCATTCTTTATGGAAGCTTCCATAAAGGTGAATCCCCCTCATATATTTTCCAATTAAAACATTGTAACAGATGACCTGATTACATTTAATTTGAGCAGTACGAAATAAAGAAAATATTTTGAAATCAACACATCTACAATAAACTATAATAGTAGAAAGAAAAAATTGCAGAATGGTGTTAAAGATAAGTAATGGGATAGTTTTATGCCATTTAAAAAAAGAACTGGGATTCCATCCCACCCCACCTCAAACACTGAATATATATGTATATGTGATATAATGGTTAGTGCCAGGAGTTCCAAGTTTCGATTCCTGTCTAACCATATAAAATTTTCTTTCAGAACAGGGTCTGGATGGATCCTCTCAGGCTCACCAGGACAACAATTCAATTACTTGAATTTAGAAGTAGTAAAATCTTACAAAGAATACTGCATTAAATTAAAGTCTACAGATATGTGACTCCCTGTACCTTAACTGGTAGTGAACAAAAGCAGTTCAGTTGGTTGAACTTTTACAGTAAAAAATCACTATGAGGTTTAATTTAAGATTAAATTAAATGTTTGGTAGATTCATCTTCAGTGCCCTCTCTTTGTCTCATGTTATGTCGATCAGAAGAATTATTCAGTTCTTCAGTTCTTTCAGTAGTTCTTCTGATCGATATAACATCAGTTAAAGAGAGGGTACTGAAGATGAATCCGCCAAGGATTTGAAACTGCGGTCTACTTAGAAGACTGGATATGAGGAGAGTTTTAAAACATTTAATTTAATCTCAGTTCAGTTGGTCTTAACTTTCCAGAGCTACTGTACTACACACACACATATAGTGATATCAAAGTTAAAGAATTGTCCCAGCATGTTGTCATAAGAGGCAATTAAAAAGGACACTTGGTGTCTTGGAGTATAACACCACCCAAGCTCCCTGTGGTAAAAATATAGGGGTACCAGTTGTCTGAAGTAACGGACTTCAACACTGTCTAATCATCTGCCTGGAGTATTCAGAGAATAACTGAGTGCTTCAGAACAGCATGGACAGTTATGTAATGATAATATTCTAAGAATTGGTTAATACATACAAAAGCATCCATAAGGAATACAAAAACTCAACTCAGCAGGTTAATGAATATAGAAAGTAGTTTATGAGAAATTTATTCAAGTTATTTCCCTAACACTGCATTAGTGATAATCTAGAGAAGTGGAACGAGAAAAAAAAAAAAGATATATATATATATATTCATTCATCCTTCATTATGTGTATCCAGCTGTAGCTGATGACACAAATCTATTGCATATTTATGCCTCTTGTAAAGCTGATTGATATAATTTCACTTTAGAAGAATCATAGTTGCAATGGGGCTGCATTGATGTGGTAACTTCCTAGTTCCTTGTTTACCTAATGTCAATTGGACGATGTTATGCATCAACCAGCTAAGCACCATTTTTAAAAAAAATTATATTTTGATGTCATTTGTTGCACTGGCTCATGAAGTAAATGTACGCACACTTTTAGCACCAAATCTTTAAATATAGCCTTATTATTAAAGAAAAATGTAAATGCCATCAGTCCTATCAGAGATTCTGTGTTTTGCAACAAATGGCTATGAAAGTAGATCTTCATAAACACTAATATAAATTTTGCATCATGCAGCTTAGCACCAAATGTTCCCGCTTTTATATTATAGATGTATAACTGAGTATTGTTGGTTTGGCGCTACAATAAATAGTCAGTGTAAATTTTTAATGTTATAATGACATCCAGAGATCAGAAAATTTTAGCTATGGTTTATAAGAACCGTCCTGAAAATGGAAAGACATCTTTTGTCTCACTGCAGGTATGTAAGAGTTTTATTTGTTATGTGAATCATATATTTTTCGTACATGAAGTCCATATACTCCTATTTTATAAACATGAAGATTAAAAAACAGGCGCTTGTCAATTCAGAGGTCATTGTAATAGGAGATGGAGTAATGAGATCCACCATTCATCAGTTAGTAAAATTCGTTCTCTTTTTTTTTTGTGTAATGAAAAGTGTATATTTTTTTCTAAATTTGTTCATTGATAATTTTAATCTATATATATATGTATATATCCACCGCTGTGTCTGGATATAGCATGCTGTCTTGTCACTCAGCGGGCCTGGGTTTGATTCTTGGTTGGGACAGGCTCCTGGGTGAGGTTTTTTGGGGTTCTCCTCACCTGTAAGACAAATGTCAGGAAGCTTAGGGCCCAACGGTCCCAGAAAATCATCCTTCCATCATCATCCTTATCATTATCATCATCATCCTTCACCAGTGGGGAAAGCAACGGGAAGCTACCACACTTATAATTCCCTAGTAAAGCTGCAAAGCATAGCATGAAAATGCTATGATTGCAGTGAAAGACCAGCCCTCAAGCAGAATTACAATGGAATGGAATATATATATATATATATATAAATTTCCAATGTGAATAATTCATATTAAAAATATTATATAAATTATTTGTATTATTTATTGTTGTTCCGTTTATTTTAAATACTGTTTACAGTTACATAAGCATATTACCATATTAGTCATATATATGTCTTTTAAAAACTTATTAAAGTTCAAAATAAAAGATTAAATTAAAATGTCTCATACCTCACCTCATATCCAGTCTTCTAACTAGACCAGTTTCAAAGTCTGGGCAGCTTCATCTTCAGTAATTTCTCATCGATTGATGAAGAAGTAGTTCTTCCGATCGACATAACATCAGTCAATGAGAAATTGCTAAAGATGAAGCTGCCAGGCTTTGAAACCGGTCTAGTTAGAAGACTGGATATGAGGTGAGGTTTGAAACAATTTAATTTAATCTTAAATTCAACCTTGTAGTGATTTATTCCTATAAAAGTTAAATTTAAAATAAAAATTTAGTGTGCAAGTTGGTGGATGTCTATCAATATTTTTTACTCTAAGGAATGAAAAAATTGATTTCACAAAATTGTTGCCTTTTTTTTTCTTTTTTTTTCATATGTACTGTAATTGTATGAATAAATTGGATTTATTTAGAAAACATTATATTTGAAGAGAAAAATTTTCGCCTAGATCGAGACTCAAACCCGGGACCCTTGGCTTTCTGGGCCAAGTGCTCTACCAACTGAGTTACCGAGGCGAGTTACAATCTAGACGCAAATTTTTCTCTTATATACGTTGTAATTCCCTATTGCCAAATGCTTTTGAAACCATTGCTTCTATCTTTGCAAATGGCTGCTTCTTATTTAAGAAGACATTTATTGGGAATTTAACATTACTTTATAAAGCTAGTAAGGCTTCTAATGATGTTTTTATTATTGATTTAACATTTCTCACTGAAAGATAAATTATATTTGAAGAGAAAAATTTTTCCCTTCAAATATAATTTATCTTTCAGTGAGAAATGTTAAATCAATAATAAAAACATCATTAGAAAACATTATTCATTTAACATGCACATTTCATAATGTAATATGTAAGAAATATTACAACACAATACAATATATAAACACATATCAATAATAAGTTTATTGTGCACACAAACACTCTTAATATTATGATACAATATTTTACATCAGTAGTGTATATGCATTACCTTGATGCTTGGCAGATTGATACATAATAAAATATCTCATACTGATATGCATCAATAGTGTAAATGCCCTCTTGCAGCACTTAACTGATTGATGCAGAACAATTATGACACCATTCTCATTATGTCTAAGTGTAGTAATGAAATATTGACCGTTAAAATAAATATAAATTATTTTTATTTATACAGTATCAATCAGTATATACAATATTATCTTATAAATCATTATAGATAGATCATCAGTTGATTAATGTCTTTGACATCGTTCGATTCCTAATAGCCAATTTTGTCGGTCCATCCAATCTCCTGGTTGTAGATGTTTCTCCTTCATATATAAACATATTCCCTGACTCCAGGAGGTTTTAGGTCTTCCTCTTCTTCGTTTTACCTCAGGTTTCCATTCCAAAACAGATTTTGGTAGTCGATCCTCTTCCATTCGCTGGACATGTCCGTCAGATATAATTAAATAGCTCTTGCTAGAGTTTAAAATGTAAAGAAAGAACTTTAAAAGTATTTTTCTCGAAACTTACATAATGGTGCATAGCCGATTGATGCATAACACCGTCCAATTACAAGGTTAACCCTTCTCACCCATTAAGATGAGTACCCACGAGGTTATACACTTGTTTGTGTTTAAACCTCTACAAAGAGGGCTGCAGTTTCCACTCATTGAGCCATTCTGGTGATCACATGGTCCCATGTCACCTCGCAGACCGTTGCAGTCTTTGCATGTACCCCTGTGCAGAGGATGTCATTATACATCGAGATTTTGGGTTCCTGACAGAACTTAGCCACCTTATGATGCCCACTCCTGTGACTCAGATACACTTGTCGAGAATTGTCCACGTGTAGTCAGTTATAGTTTTAAAACTTGCCCTGACTACCGTGGACTAAGTTAGTAGTCTTGTATGATTCCAAGACTAGAGATGAGAATATATGTATATATACTGTCCAGTAATCTTAGAATAACTTTATTTTAGGTTTCCCCTTTTAGCTAATAGATTAATCATTTTTTAATGGTGTAAAGAAGTTAATAAAGCCTCTGTTATATCATGATTTGAGAGGATCTTTTTTTTAATGATGTCAGAAAGCTGTGTACTTCCTTCAACCCATAAAGAATAATAAAGGAGGTATCTAGAAGCACAATTATTGTGAATCCATTATTTCCTGCCAGATTCTTTGTAATATATATTTTACTTTCTGTGTGCTACATAGAGTTTAATGTGAAATTTTAGGTACTCAGATGGCTCTAATAAGATGTGTGAAGGAGCATAATCAGCAAATTGTGTTAGACAAACGCTGCCCACCTGTGGATAAACCTCTTCCTCAAGCAATTCGCTGCAACGTGAAGCCATGCCCTGCTGAGTAAGTATCTAACTTTTATTCAAATTATTAACATTTATTTAATATTTATTTTTCAAATGGCAAGCACATTAATAAAAATATAATTTATTATTTATCAGATTTGACATTGTTTCATATCTTCCTGTGCTCAACCAATCTACTGTCATTCTCCTCCATATCTCTCTGTTATTCCAATCAACATCGTCCAATAGAATAAGATTATAATTGACTCATTAATGGTCCTAGTTGAGTGTTGTTGCCTGGGGCAGGATTGCAGGTGGGGTTGGTCCTTTTCCACATTAAGGGTACACAGCTTCCAGTTTAGAAACAACATATTGTCAAATTGATGGAGATGATTAACGAAAATGTCGTACCCTATGGTCAAGTGAAACTTCAATTTCTTCCATTCTTGACTGAGCTAAAATACTCACTATAAAGTTCCTCCAAGCTGTTTTAGATTATTAATTTCAGTGAGAATTGTTCCTTGATTATCTTTTTAATGTGTAATTTGAAGGACTGGTAAGACAGTTGGCTACTGAAGGGTAAGGATACCACAGCTCCTCTTTAGACTAAGAAATATGCTTAATCAGAAATTTAGCAGTGCCCTAGGAAGGTTTTATTAAAACATTTTAATGTTTCACAATTTTGCAACAGTTTTGAATTAAGTTTGATAAATTGGTCAAGAAAACTTACTGATTCACTTCTTAAGGTGTGATAGTAACTGGTTGTGGGCTGTGTGAACAGGCTCAGTATCTACATCAAAGACAGGTAGGTGTTGTCTAACAGTGATGTAAAAAGAGAAGAGAGGGTTGTATATACCTTCTTCTACCTTGCTTGGTTTTTCAGCTGAGAGCCATCCAGAGTCATGTTTCTTCTGGATATTTCAGTTAATTGTTTCTAGGGTAAGTTACTTGAGGCTATAGTTGTCAAATAATTGTACTCTATAGTATAATCTTACATATTTTAACATTACACCGTTTGTTGACCCTCTGAATTGGTTCAGTTAGTAATATGTGTAACTCCTGATCAGTGGCACCTTAAACAGAAAGTGAATAACAACATACAGACATGAAAAAAGAAAGGGGTGGTGTACTACTTAAAAAATAATTAAATTATGAAGTAACTCATGCAAAACTGATAATGCTTGTTATACTACACTAAGGGCCTAAATGCAATAATAATAATATTCTATAAAAAGCCGATAAAGAATAGACACATATACATGTGTATTATACCAAAAAATAGGGCATAAATATTCACCCTTTAAATGCGGATTAAAATCTTAATCCAAATATACATAAGTGTTTTATAGATAAAAAAACTAAGGAAAAAATTATTATAAAATGACTATTTCAATTCAATATATTTGTCAAACAATGAAGACACACTTACGAAATCTTATATAATATCAAAAACAACTTATTAGTTTCAACCTAATAGGAAATTCTTACGAAACCTTATGTAACCCAAACACATTAGGGAAGAAGTTAAAAACACCTTATATAATTTGGCCATGAAGATACTAGGAATATTACTACAGATGGGGCAAGAAATAGGGCTTCCATTAGCTTTAGGGGATGGTGAAAGGTGAAGATAATCATATAAAAGCCGGGATTTTTGAGTGAGAAAGGAGAACGGCAGCGGGACCGATTGCGGTCCCCCCCAGCGGGGCCCAGCGGGGCCCAGCGGGGCCCAGCGGGCCGGTGGCAACTACATGGGTAATATGAAAACTTTCTTTCATTTTTGGTCATTTTCAGACTTAGACTTTAAATAAGGGACCAAATGGCCCTAGAAACTTAAGATAACGAACAAAGTGGAATATTTTTACGTTTGACAATGTGGCGATTTCAGCTGTTTTAAATAACTTTTTTATATGTTATGGTTTCAATATCTCTTTATGTTTGAATTTATTCTAATAAATTATGTTAATTTTTCGTTTACTGTGATTTAATATGTTTAATTGTAGAACTCTTCCTCCAAAACCAAGGCCAACCGCTCGGGCCTAAGACCACTTAAACAATAGGGAACTTAACGCTATCATTACGCAGGGGCTTAACAGACGCGCCCGCGTAACAATGCTTTCCAGATTAGTGAAAAATCAAAACTATATCTCTTATCCTTTTAAAGGACAGATGTCACACATGTATGTTATGGCAGGTACACTCCTCTATGGCCGAAAGGCAGATAAATCTGACACATTGCAGCTGTAACTTTAAATGGATATGAGAGATTTAAGAGATGTTATAAAACAGTACAAATAAATCAGGACCTTTGTCAATGAATATTTTCCTTTTCTGCAAAAAAAAACCGAGTGAGATAATTCTTCATTTGGTATTTATTTACATCCAAAGTTGAAATATCTTGCTTTATTTTCACACTTGGAAGGGATAATTTCTTTCAAAACAACATACCATATAAATTTGATGACCAGTTTCTTTGAAGCTAAAGTTGGCTCTGGCCATGTAACTGTACTCATGAAATATTTTTAAGTATCAGAGATGGATTTTTTATGTTATTCCCTACAATATTTTAACTATGTTTAAGTTAAATCCAACTACTTTTTTCAACAAAGTATTTAGTAATTAATAACACACTCATTAGAAGTGACTGTTTTCCTTAGATGTGCACACAAATGAAAAATCAGAGGTGGATTTTAATTAATAAATTTATTTTACTTATCTATTTGTGCATTTAGTGCCATACAATTTAGTTTTTCAAAAAAGAGCTGTAGATACTGTAAATTAGTGTGGAATGGATTTGGATAGATTCACAGTTCTTCTGTCAATTAACAATATCTGTAAGTATGCTATTTTAATCAATACACATGCAAATTAAAATTAATTTTATCATGTATCTTAACCTAAAAGCTGTATTACTATGACTATTTAACTCATGCTCCAAATGGGAATCAATGACCAATCACATTTCAATGATTTTTTATTTACAACCAATCACAGTCGTGTTTCGCCTAAAATTTACCAACTAAAGTTTATCATACAGCACCTCCTTTTTAACATTCTGAATAGGTCATAGCATTATTTTGCAGTGACTGACTTACTAATAAATATGGCTACCAGATTGTATATATAGTGCATGAATGTCAAAATGTCAACAGAAAGCGCATACGAGAGATAATATAAAAATATTTGTAACAATTGATTATACCACAAAAAAAAAAAAAAACCACTATTTGCACATTCTTAAACGAATTATTTTCCAGGAAATGATGTTGCAGAAAAATATAATTGGCATATTTACATCATAGGACATCAGAAATTAATTAATACCTATAATATTGGTTATAAATTTCTCCACTAGGGTGCATTCTTACAACATTGCGATCTTTTGGAAATAAATAATATTATGATCTGGTTGCAGTGATGAACAAAAGAAGCAAATGAAGCGTACCAATCGTTTCTCATTTGTTTTCAAACATCGCCGTTTACATTAAATATATAAATATTTTAAAATAACTATAGTTAAATAATGATTTGTGAGTAAACAGCTTAATTTTATTGGTTAAATAGCCCTAACAAATGCCACTCTTGATTTCCAAATTCTCTAGATAAATTGGAAATCACTCGTGGCATTACTTATGAAAAATTTTTTCAGAACAAAGAGTGATAACTTAGCTACAACATGGTTTTTGATTCATATTTGAAAAATACAGTTAGTTGACATTAGACACACATTCTTCCCCCCCCCCATGTAATTGGATATATTGAAGACTAAAGAAAGTTAAAAATATAATACCAGTGTTATGATTATTTTAGTAATAATTCAATTTTTTCCAGTTTTTAGATGAAAACAGTTAGAAATATAAATAACAATAAATAGTATAAAAAGTGTTACTCTGATTGGCTAATAGGATTTAGATAGAGTCTGAATATTTATATTTTTTTAAGAACATATTTTGTTTTGAAATGTAATTGAATGAATGATGTATATCCTGTTAAGGATCTCACATAATGAACTAATCTACAAGATTTGAAGAGAAAAATTATACGCTCAGACCGGTCTGAGCGTATAATTTTTCTCTTCATATATGATTTATCCATCATTGAGATGTACGAAATCAATAATAATCTACAAGAGTTATGTAATATTAGTGTTGTGCTGGCACTGACATTCTAGATGCCGCACTAGACCAGTGGACTCCAGCGAGTGTTTTGTAAAAGTCTCCCCATATGGTTGAGATCTGTGTCTATTAGTAACCTTGCAACCTGTTCCCTCATTTCCACATTAGTATATTTGCTCATACAACTATGCTTGTTTGAAAATGTTGTTCCTGAGGGTGCTGTGGACTAATGGTAATGTATTGCCCCAAGATGCAAAAGGCACAGGTTCAGTAATTCATAGTTAAATATGGGAAATAACATTATGAAGTTCTTAATTCAATGAATGAAAGAGTCACTTTTTTATCTTACCTCATAGTTTATGTTTTTTTTTAAACACGGAAACATCTCTCTAATTTTCAACCAATATTGTGACTACCAGATTTTCGTTGTAAACTTCATCCATAACATTGCCATCTGGTGTTGATTTCATGAACTTTGAGATCAAGTCGTGTTCATTAGGAATTTTGAAATTCATGGATCTAAATTTGTTCTTCTCCCAAACTGACAGTTCTAAAGGTTTTTCCAATTATGTAAAATTGTAGATTTTCATGGCAGGTATTTTGATTCATGTATTTTATGTATTTTGGGCTAAATGGCCATGGTCTGGTTTTATTAACACTCGACGTTTCGTCTACTACTGTGGTAGACATCCTCAGGAGATTCTGCGTGTTCTGTGACCTCTTAACTCTTCAAATGTTGGCTGCAGACTGGCTTTGTGTTGGAAATTGTGTCCTTATTTATAGTTGAGTATTGTGTTTTTCCAATTGTTTTAATCTATATATCGAACATTTAATAACTGTCTCTATGAGTATCCTTTCTGTAAATATTGAATTCAATTTTTTGTTGTTGTTGATGGGATTTTGTTATTCTTTTCTAATTCCATAGTAAATTTTACATATTCATCTTAGTTCAATTACTAATCAGGACAAATTTCCTGAGTTTTTCCTCACCTGTAAAACAATTTTCAGGAAATTTTAGAGCCCAAGTAGTCCCCAAACACCATCTGCCATCTTAATCATCTATAACATGTTCACCTTGTTTATTATGAATATATGAGAGTGAATTGTGTATCTTGTCTTAGAAATATGTATAGTCTCAGGAGTGACCCTGGCATTAAGTTGATCACTCATTCAGGGAGACCCTTCATTCCATTGTGTGGTCAAAAGTTATGTATGTGATCCAGAGTTCAAAATTTTCTCTTTACATGTCATGTCCCAGATGGTGTGGTGCATAAAAAAAGGAAAATATGAAGAAGAGAAACTCCTAGTATTTTGTGTTTCATTTCTAAGTGCCAAATTTTGATTGTATTCTAGTAAGTTTCTGTCGAACTACAAGTTTGGTTGCCCAAATGTTATTAAAAATAATCTTAATGAATCTCTCACTTTTTGTTAGAAATTAAAACGTAGATGATACTTCTCTTTTAAAATCAGAATTAATAATATCCTCTGATATTAGTGCTTACAGATGTTATGTTGTATGTATTTGCAGATGGGTGGGAGGTGAATGGAGTGAGTGTTCTGTCACCTGTGGAGAAGGAATCCAGAGGCGAGATCTCATGTGCAAGCAAGAAATCAGCCCCACTCTCACAATGAAAGTTGTAGAAGGAGCTTGTCTCTCTCCTCCCATACTTCCAAGAACACAGAAGTGCATCTTGCCAGCTTGTCCACATTCAGAAAACAGTCCACAGCTGGAAAATTCCTGGAAGTCAAAATGGCAGGCAGGACCTTGGGGAAAAGTTAGTTTTTTTTTTCATTATTTATCAATAAATATTTGTATCAGCACTGATACCATAATAGAATTTCACTATCAACAATGGCTTGAGATTGTGCAAAATGTTATCCTGCTACTTTTTTAAGTGGCTAAAAGCAATCCTTTACTTCTTAACATCATTAACAGCATTCCAAAAAGTTTTCTAGATGTGTTGATTTCAAAATATTTTCTTCATTTTGTATTAATTATAGTACAATTGGGTCATCTGTTAGCATAATCAATTTATTGACAACCATATCCCCAAGGCAACAATACTAATCTTTAAAAGATAAATGTCACATATACATGACAGCAGGTGTACCACTCTACTGCCAAAGAGCAGATATGTCTGATACATTGCTAGAAGTAAATCTGTATTAACAACCCTTCAAAATAAGGGTGTTAAGGCATTTAAATTCCGGTGACTGGGTAGTGATGAGAATTTAAGAATCGTATACATTGAAGGTTAACTCTAGATGACAATGGTTGAATGTAGAGCGATATTTGTAACATATATAGGATGTATCAAAAAGGATGGCACAAACTTACATGGTTGAAAGTACATGATAATAGAAGCAACAATGTACCAGTAAACATGTGTCCGCAAATGAGCCGTTTACAAGATAATTACGAATGTATGGTTACAAGCCGCCACTGATGTCATTGTTTGTAACATTGTACGATTTACTCCTTGCACACTTGAAGCCGTCCTATGTTCTTTGTTTACAAAACTGAACATTGCCAAGAGGTGGAGTTGTAATCAAACCATACACGCAGAACGTACAGGACGGATACAGTACACAGTCTCAAAAGGTATCAGTCTCGTCTGAGGAGTGCCACTTGTGCTGTGTTGTAGTTACAATGGAACCTTACAGTAACGAAGAGTATGCGGATATGCATTTCATGTACGGTAGGGCTAATGGCAATGCACGGGAGGCTGCACGCTTGTACCAAGAAACATATCCTGATCGAAGACACCCCGAAAGTCGTACATTTACAAGGGTCCATCAGCGCCTGAGAGAAAATGGGGGTTTTGCACATGGCAGAGCAGTAGATAGGCCTGCTCGCATTATGCCTGAGGTTGAGGATATGGTGTTGGAAGCAGTACAGCTCTCTCCAGGAACCTCGACGAGAAGAATTGCCACACAAGTGCCTGTACTAAGCCACAGTAGTGTATGGAGAATTTTACAGCGCAATTTACTGTACCCTTACCACCTCCAACGAGTTCAATGTCTCAATGATGCGGACTTTGTTCCTAGAGTGATGTTTTGTCAGTGGATGCAACAACAGACTGTAGTCAACCCTCGTTTCGCATGTAACATTTTATTTACAGACGAAGCAGGATTCACACGCGATGGTGTTTTTAATTATCATAATACACATTTTTGGTGTGAAATAAACCCACATGCTGTTCATGAGTCACCACATCAGCACCGTTTCTCACTGAATGTGTGGTTAGGGGTACTAGGTGATCATCTCATTGGGCCACACATTCTTCCACGAAAACTTAATGGACGGAGGTACCTTAGGTTTCTGCGGCGTCATCTTCCAGGATTGCTTGAGGATGTTCCCCTTCAGCAACGTCGGAGTTTGTGGTACATGCGTGATGGAGCTCCGGCACATTTTGCTGCTGCTTTGAGACGGCATCTAACGCGCAGATATGGCCAAAGATGGATAGGTCGAGGCAGATCTGTACCTTGGCCTCCAAGATCACCTGATCTAAATCCTTTGGATTTTTGTGTCTGGGGTCACCTCAAAAGCGAAGTGTACAGCACACCCGTTAACACGGTTGAAGAACTGGAGCAGAGAGTTGTACGTGCTTGTCAAGATTTCAGAAATGATCCAAGGATTTTCGAAAGAATTCAACATTAATTGCAGAAATGAGCACAGTATTGCATCCAGATACAAGGAAGACACTTCGAACACCTCCTTTAACAGGTAACCCATAAGTGAAGTGAACTTTGAAATGTGAACTAAATGAGATGAAAAATGAATAGTAAAGTCTAAATTCAAATTAATTTGTACTAACTAGGACGATGTTTATAATGAAGTCAGTGGCGGCTTGTAACCATACATTCGTAATTATCTCGCAAACGCCTCGTTTGCGGATCCATGTTTACTGGGACATTGTTGCTTCTATTATCGTGTACTTTCAACCATGTAAGTTTGCGCCATCCTTTTTTTATACACCCTGTATAGAATGAATGTATCATACAGAATAGAGTCAGGAGGAAAGATAAATATTTTGAGTGGTGTTCTGGTGATTCTGAATTAAAAATTTCTAATATATGTATATTTTCTTAACCATTTCAGGGTAATATAATGAAACAACAAGGAACCGGAAAAGTGCAGGTGACGATAAATCAAGATACTGTTATCTTAAGTTATCTTATGGTTCTCAATTAACTTACAGTGCACCTTGCTTTTTAATTGTGTACATTTCCTCACAAAAGATGTTGAAATACTCCACCATCAACTTGAATGCAGTTTGCTGCTCTTATAGACAGATGTTGTGTTGCTGATCTGAGGTAATTTGTACATTCCTTTACTTGAGCACAAGCATGTAAAATACAATTGAGATGTTCCTCTCTTGTGTCCACTCTGTGCTTGTAGAGTTCAGTCTTAAGCCAACCCCACAAATAGTAATCTAATGGGGGTAAGATCTGGTGACATCAGTGACCAAGCAATGATTCTACTGCGACCAATCCAATGCCCAAGATGTGTTTCATTGAGGTGCCATTTCACTGGCCGAACAGAATGTGCAGGAGCTCCGTCATGCTGAAAGTACATACGAGCTTGTGTTGCCAAAGATATCCCCCAAGTATTCTAGTAACACTTTTCAAGGAAATCAAGATACTCCATTAAGATGGTTATGTAATACAACTAGACCGATGAGTTGGTCATCAAAAACACTGCAACATATGTTAACTGAGAAATGTCATTGAAAATTTGTTTTTTTTTTTTTACAGTAGCGTACACATTTTCATCTGCTCATGTTATTGATTACATTGCAGGTAAATATTGACTCGTCAGTGAACAGAATATGTGGAATTATTCGATCATTGGCAATGATCCATTGACAGAATTCTTGCCGCTTTGCATCATCTCATTCATGCAGATGTTGTATACTCTGCCAATAATATGGATACAGATCTTGCTCGTGTATTATGCGTATCGCTTGTGTTTGTGGAATACCAAGTTGAGCAGCAATTCTTCTAGAGCTGGGCTGTGATCCACTATTTGAAGAATGTTCTCAACTTCATTAAGATTTTGTTGTATGGGACGTTCAGATACAACATTTACGCTGGGAAGCGTACCATGCTCATGCAATCTGTCAAACACCCTGCTATCTGGAACTTTTCGATTAGGAAATCATTGTAGGTATTCTTGCACAGCAGCTCTGGAAAAAAAACTGTAGACAAACACGTCTGTATACTTTGCATGTGTGAAGACCCATGGCATTTTCACTACACTTAACTGTATTGACTGTACACGTAACAACGCTGTAGTACTGTACACTAAGACAAGCACTGTCAGTCTGAGATTTGAGGTAAACAAGTGAATGCATATTAAAATGGTTAGTAAAGATGGCACTACTTAACCTAATGTCGCTTTGGTTGTATCTCAACTGTCTACAAGAGCAGCAAAATGCATTTAAGTTGGTGATGGAGTGTTTGAACATCTTTTGTGAGGAAATGCAGTTAAACAAAATTAAGATAAAAGTATCTTGATTTGCTGTCACCTCCACTTTTCATGGTTTCTCATTCATTTCATTAAATTACCCTGAAACAGTTAAGAAAAGGCTATATGCATATCACAAGTATTCCGACAGGGAATAATCGCAATGATAATAAAAAAATATTATAAAAAACTATATAACCATATACGATATATACTTATTTATTATACCGGAAGATAGGAAATAAATATTCACCTTTAAAATGCTGATTAAGTCATACTCAAAGTTCATACAAGGGCTGTTAGGAATTAAAAACAAGTAAAAATTTATAAAATAATAAAGTATCCTGTACCAAAACCATATCACAACACACCAGGATGTAATTTCATATCAAAATGTTTTTCAAAACTATGCGGACACACTTAAGAAAGCTTATATAACCAAGTAAACAATTATACCTTTTGACTATCACAATTATATAAGTAAGCAAACATCTTAAACAATTTGGCCCTGACATAACCAGAATTATTTCCAAAGGTTAGGTAATAGAACTGAGGTTTCCACAGATTTTGGGAGTAGAGAAGGGAAAAACGATCAAATATAAACTCAGGATTTTTACACAAAAAAGTTAGTCTGGAGGCAGGGACTGAAGTGTTCATTTCAGTCTCCCTTGGGACCGGTGAATCCTCTACATGGGTAAGCATAAGTCATAATAATCTTCATCGTGATGGATCATTTTAACTTCAAAATTAGACGGTTCTATGAACCATTAAAAACTTCAGATTAATTTGATTTATTGTGAATAACATGCATTGGCAAATAAGAAGACCTAGGGGTCGAATTAAAATGTAAAAGTTAAAATTAATAATCTACAGTTGATTTAGTTGCACTCTCTCAGAGAAATATTAAGATTTCAATCAAATTCGGTGCGATCCAATATGGCGAATCTAGCTTCCTTGGCAAAGATGTTTTTAACTGGTTTTTTTACTATGTTTTATGTATTGTTGACATTTATAATAAATGTGTTTTGTTTTATGGTTTTATATGTTTCTATGTACAATGTGATATTCCCACTAAACCGAAGGCCAACCGCTCGGGCCAAGGTCAATTAAAATATTGAATCCTTTTTTACGCTACGTTAGGACCTATGATAAGCTAGGTTGTAACAATTTTTTTGTTCAGAATCACCAGTACTATCACCCATCAAAGCATATACCTTTCCTCCTGACTCACCCTGTGTGTATATATATATATATATATATATATATATTATAAATATATTTTTGACATTTGGCAATGAAGGCAAATATGATATGAAAAGAAAAAAGAATGCTTGAGTCGGGATTTGAACTCGAGTCTCTAAAGTCTGTACCTTTAGCGCACTAACCAACTGAGCTACCCAAGAATTCCAATACAAGAATACAATTGTCAAAAATATATTTATAATATCTATATATAAAAGCGTTACTGCTATAAAGTAAATATTCTCTTTAAAAAATTTGCTTAACTGTTATGTTAGCCGCGAGATGGCAGTTGGAATAAATTTCCGCTACCTCTTGTGTGAATTGAGAATACTATATGTAGGGTAAATTAAGCTTACTCCGTGATACTAAGGTTTTTTAAACATTATGTGTTCTAATTTCATGAATTTTAAAGCGTTGGCATTGAAAACATACAGAGAAATGATCGTGCATCAAAACATTCATGTGTAAACTTGGTATTTTTTATTGTTTAAACAAAATAAATTAATCCAAAATAATTGTACACAAAACAGGTTTCTCCGTGATATTCAGGTTAGTCCGTGATACTATAGAAGTAACTCCGTGATAGTCAACTGTTTGGTTTTTAATCACTATCATCTGATTCCTCACAGCCATCGCACATTAAATGAAGCACACTTATTACATTCTGGCACTTTTCATGGTACCAAACAAGACAAAACTGGCACTGAATCCATTTGGCGCCATTTTTCTTCTTTGTATCTTCCAAAAAGAGTCCCCCACATGATCCACAAACGTCTTCCTTTTTATTTTGTGGATTCTTTTTCTGGCCAATTTTCGAAGTTGAGGCTTCTCCCTTTGGTGATAACACCTTTGTTGTTGGGTCATCTGTTGATTTCTTCGGGGTCACCTTGCTGACCGGTAATGACAGCACTTCATTAACACTAGTTGGTGTTAGCTCCTGGAATATCCCAGTTTTCGAGAAGCTGTTACACTGTTGTGGCCCGGAATGCCGCACGATACGCTACAGCTAGGAACTTGTTGAAGTTGTATCGGTCAGGTTTCTGACCTGGGTTCTGAACCATGAATTTTGATAGTTCTTTCCTCCAGGCTTCCTTCAGTTATCTGTAAACTCTGACGTCGAGTGGTTGAAGAAGGTGCGTCGTGTGTGACGGAAATGTCACAATGTGGATATCATTAACTTCTGCCAAAGACCAGACGTCTGGGGTGACATGACTGGCATGTGAGTCCATGAATAAGACCACGGGTCATGGTGGTATGGAGTCAATAAAATGCTGGAACCATTCCAGAAAAAAAATAGAGGCAAATCAAAGAAGGGATCTGTGTCTCAGCCAGCCTGTCGTTCATCCTGACAACTTTAAAAATTATCATTGGTGGGATGTCCATTCCGGAGGCACTGATGCAACATAAGAGAGTGGTAGTTTGGCCCTTCTCTCCAAAACTTTGTTGGTAAACACATTTCTTATCCACACGGCACACGATTTTACCACTTCTCAAAACATAGCTTAACCCTGTCTCGTCACAGTTCCAAAGCAGTGATGGTTTGTCAGAGATGCCGAGACTGTTCAACAAAGACTCCACTTTGTCATAAAAGTCCTCGAGATGGGCTCTTATAGCCATGGCTGCCCTATTTAAAGATACATTTTCTGGGGTTCTTAGAGCTAAATCATATCTTTAATGGTTTGAGATGCGTAAGATCTCTTGTCTTGCTTCCTATTAATTGGTGCCATAGTGTCGAGTCACCTAATAAAGATTAAAAAAGCTAAGAAATGTGACGCCATTGTTAAGACTATATCAAATGAAGTATTTACTCAATAAGATTGAAATTTTAAAATAACATCTATTAAACACTTACCAATTTCTGTTAAAAAATCTAGAAGTCTAATCATAACGTGTAACAAATTAAAAAATAAATACACTGTACCAGTACATAGACAACAGACACCACAAGCTTTCAAAGCAAAACTGACAAAGTAAAGTAATATACACTCTCACAGAATAGCCAGAGTGTGCAGATCGCTGTCATTGTGGAACTACACGTTCCTGCCATCTACTGATAATTTTTTAAGTTACCACGAGCAGAAGGAATGCCGTGATACAGGAAATACAAACTATCACGGAGTTACTTAGTATCACGGAGTAAGCTGAATTTACCCTATAAGAAAATTGTATGCTTGTATTGGAATTCTTGGGTAGCTCAGTTGGTTAGAGCGCTAAAGGTACAGACTTTAGAGACTCGAGTTCAAATCCTGACTCAAGCATTCTTTTTTTCTTTTCATATCTCATATATATATATATCCATCCATCCATCCATACTAATTCTGCCTGAGGGCAAGTCTTTCACTGCAATCATAGCATTTTCATGCTATGCTTGCAGCTTTACTAGGGAATTGTAGGTTGGCAGTTTCCCATTGCTTTCCACACCAGTGAAGGATGGTGATGATGATGATAATGATAAGGATGATAATGATGGCCATATGATTTCGGGACCATTTGAGCCTTAAAGTTTTCCTTACATTTGTCTTACAGGTGAGGAAAAACCCCGATAAAAACCTCACCCAGAAAAACCACCCCAACCGGGGATCGAACCCAGGCCTACTGCATGACAAGGCAGCACGCTACCTCGAGACCACAGCGGTGGACATATATATATATTCCTCGTGGTAAATACTGTAAAATGCCATATATTTTGGGTGACTTGCCATCATTATAATGTAATCCACCAATAAATTTCAGTACAAACTATTTTTCTGAGAAAACCATAGATTTATCATCAGCATGTATATTATAAGACCTATATAACTGTGGTAGATAGATCAACCATTTCAGAAAGCGATGAAAACATCTGGAATATATATTCTACAGATAAATAATGCATGTGTTGCTTTATTCTAATACTGCATATACTTTTAAACTAGGTACTGTATATGTTCTGAGTCAATGAAACAAAGAATATACATCTCACAGTCTATTTTCATAATAAATTATGTATGTAATTAAATTGGGAAAACCATACTGGTACTTTCTTGTTCTACCTCAAACACTCACTATCAATATCTGAAATTATTTATATTTTCCATTTTAGAGAAATAAAGATCTCTCTTTATCTATTTAAATATATTATATAGAATTAATGAAACAGATGTAATTTGAAAACAAAATTTCATTCAGTGAGATTGAATTAGGCAATTAGTAGCTTTATTTTGTTTCTTCTACTGTTTTATTTTTTTTTATTATTAATTATGTAATTGCAGAACAAAATATGAATTACAAAGAACAAGACCAAGTTGTGACACACTATGGTACTCAAACTATGCATAAATAATTTAATATGTAATGATTTTCAATTTGTGCAGTGTTCAGTAGCATGTGGGCAAGGAGTGAGATCTCGGTCAGTGAAATGTCTGGGTCCAGAAAATGGAGAAGCAGATGACTGTCCACTAAGTGACAAGCCAGCTTATGAAGAAACCTGTGACATGGGCTCCTGTGCCACTGATGTTCAAGGATCATGGTTCTTCACAGAGTGGACCCAACATGTAAGTCATCTAACTATTTTATGAAGACACATTTAACTAGAAATAAAAAAAAAAAACTCTCAAGCAGGTAGTACATTAAAGACATCTAAAAATTTCAGGATGTCACTAACAGATGACTTGACTGGAAATATATGTATCTTAAATTTCCTCTTGTGGAATTCAAACTTACGAAATGTAATGAAGTTCAAACTTAGTTTAAAAATAACAAAATTTCCAATCCCATTGGGTATCGAACCCTGATCAACTAATCAGTAAGCAGACATGCAACCACCTGAGCTAGTGCAGCAGTATGTACTAGTTGACAATAAAACAAAGATGATCTGAAACATGTCCTATGAAAAACGACCAATATGACATCAGACTCAACTTATTTACTAGTGCAACAGACTTTGTCAGAAAATATTGTTTGGAAAGAAGAGCAAAAAAGTGTGTACAGTTATTAGCACATTCAAAATGTGGACAGAATGAGATATTAGCAATTACTTTTTCAATTGATCCTATTGAAACAAAAACCAAAAATTTGTACTGAAAACCAAATTCAGTAACATATTTTAGTACATCTTTCATTTTACATTATTTTCAACATTAATATGAAAGAAGTAGAAAGGTTAAAATTTAAAGTAGTTTGTTCTCAGAAATAAAATTATAATGGACAAATCTGAAGTATGTCTGTAGAATGCAGGCTTTCATTGCCAGTGTCATAGTACATTTATTAAAATATTCCAGACTATAGGGCCATGATTCTTCTAGAAGAACTCGCCATTGAAGATGCTCTCTGTAGTCGAGGGAGAAACATCTGGGACAAAACACCAGTTATGGACCATGGCCCTATAGTCCAGAATTTTTTAATACTAAACTGTGTCTCTCTAACTCTGACAAAAAAGTATCAGAATTAGCTTTATGATTGCATTAATTGCTGCCAAATTTAACATAAATTTTAATCAGTTATAACTTTTAAAATAAGTTTAAATGATTCATACATCTTGGTTTGTAATATATAGAAAAGAGGAAAATTATATCATCAAGAACAAATATGTGTTTATGTTTTTTTATTGGGATTAATTGTTAACCCATTGGAGACTTTTAACGAGTCTCCCTCGTGAGCAGGTAGAAAGTCCAAACAGCTCAAGCACGACCTACACTCGTTGTGTTAAAACTCTTCACTATAAGAAATTGGCTCTATCTTTACTGATTAAAAATTTATGTTTGCCATCTGTAAAATTTGTTGCTGGTTTATATAAAACGTATATGTAGTCCTAGTATATTGTATAGTTTATTATAGATATAGTTTATAGAATAATATATTTTAGGTATTTATTACGGTAAAATATATATGTTGTTTCAATGTTTTTTTTTCGAATATCATGGTTGTAAATGTAACTTTTTTTAGAAACACATTCAGTTCAAACTCTCTAAACGGAATAAAACGGCGCGATTTGAAATAACATATTAGAAATTGTACTCTTCAGGATATGATTCAAATAAACACTGGACAAGATGCACATGAAAATTCAGGTTTTACAGCAAATGAGAGTGTAGTCCTAGAATTAGCAAACCTGTTCGTAGAGAAAAGTTACACATAATTGTGTTCTCCTAATTTATTTTTAGAGCTGAGTAGATGAGACACATATTAGGGACAGTAAAATCTAACAGAAGAAATATGCCTGTAGATTTAGTGAATATCAAATTGGAAAGAAAAAAAAAAGGAGAGATAATATCATAATCTAGTCGGAGATTTCTAGCAGAGAAGTGGAAAGGTAGGAAAGACATTTATTTATTATCATCCAAACACGAAAATGCCGACATGACTGACACCAGTAAGAAGCTATGGAAGAATAAAGACGGAGAACAAGAAGAAAAAATCATAAAGGCTAAATGTATTCTAGAATATAATAAAGGTATGGGAGGAGAAGATCGACATGACAAGGTCGTGGATTTGTTTTTCAGTAATGATGAGATTTGTAAAGTGCTATAGAAAAATTGCTTTTTACATTATCAATAATTTGAGAAGATATATAGCAAGAACTTTCTAAGATTTGATAATGTATATGCCTATGCTTTTATATGTTTAGTTTAATTAATTTTTATAATATGCAGTATTATATATTTTTAATTTTTACCGTTCCTGTTAGAACATATGATTTGTGTTTACTTTAAATATAATGACTGAGAAATTTTAGTAAAAGATGGTTTTTGAAATATTAGTCAACTTTCATAGCCTTCAAACTAACAATAGATAACGGTTAAATTGCAAAAAAGAGGGTTGTAGCCAGGCCACATTCCTTTCCTATTCATAAAAGTACAAAATACTACAAGAAAAACAGGGGTAAACAAACTATCTGAAATCCATTTGTGATAGAATGCAATTGCATGGTCTGGGTATTCTGATTTAAAATCCAATGCAGCCGGAGTAGCGCTGGGGAGATTTAAATGGGTTTCCAGTGAACTTACCTGGCGCTTTAAACGTGTCTTCAATGGGTTAAGCTGATGATGTATGACATAGCATAATTGGTTAAGGCAACATACTTCACAGAAGGTTATGGGTTTGAGATTTAACAGAGTGAGGATTTTTAAACCCTTCAGCAGCTTCAAGGGATTGATTCAGCATCTAATGCAAATGAGAACAACCCTTCAGCAGCTTCAAGGGATTGATTCAGCATCTAATGCAAATGAGAACCAGATGTATTTTTTTTTTTTAATTTATGTTGAGTTATTTTTGACTCACCTCATACTTCTTAACTTCCTCGCAGACTTGAGTTTCTTCACTACATTTGTGACATTCTCAATGCTGTATCATGTTCACAACTGACGTCCAATGGCCTCCTCTCCTGCGGCCATTGGACGTCAGTTGGGAACGTGATACAGCATTGAGAATGTCACAAATGTAGTGAAGAAACTCGAGTCTGCGAGGAAGTTAAGAAGTATGAGGTGAGTCAAAAACTCAACATAAATTAAAATAAACCTCATAGTGTTATTTCCTACCTACATAACTTAACCAAATGTATGTTCTGAGGGTAAAAGTGGCCATCTTGCTGGATTCACAATCTAGCTGACATCTGGGGCTGATTATCTAGTAAGGTAGGAGCATTAACCTCCTAGCACTACAAGAGTCTTCAAAGGCCTGTAATTGGATCACTTTACCCTTATTTAGCTAATAAATTTCAAAATGAAGAATTTTAAACTAGGATGTAGGCTTTACAATGTGTGATCTTAGAATAAATAATTACATCTGTTGGAGATACCCATAATAAAGTATATATTTGTATAACTTCTATTCTTATGGTGGAGTATTGAAGTTGTTTCATACAATTCTGTGTATCCAATCCTTCTCCCCCTCTATATAGGAATGACATTTTAAAATAAATTAATCCATAGCACAACAGGCCTAGATGGCCTTGGCCTACCAGCCAGTTGCTGGTCTCACATCCACATGTGCTATTTACTTTATAATCACTTATTTTTCTAATATTATAAAAATAAATAGTCCCGCGCTGTAGCCGAGCAGTTAAGGTAGGAAGCCTTGGCGCAGAGCTACCGGACTTGCGCTGGTTCGAGTCTCCATGGGGGAAGAAATTT
The DNA here is from genome assembly GCA_030220185.1 of Diploptera punctata. Lineage (NCBI taxonomy): Eukaryota > Metazoa > Arthropoda > Insecta > Blattodea > Blaberidae > Diploptera > Diploptera punctata. Next base: position 932,671 of record JASPKZ010009811.1, on the reverse strand, counting down.
TCTCATGGTATTTTGGCCAGTATGGGACCGGTGCCCACCCAGCATCGTGAGGCAATTGGGTAGCTACAATAAGTAGCGGCTCCAGGTTGAGGAACCAGCCATAACGGCTGGGGGACTCGACATGCTAACCACATGTCACCCCTACACTGGCTGTTTATCATCTACCTCTGTGATTGACACATGTGGATGTGAAGGACCAGCAGCCGGCTGGTAAAAGGGCAACCGCTGAAAAGTGGAAAGACCCTCAATCGGATTGGATAAAAATAAATATAGATTATTTATGTCATATAAAAGAACCTTAAGTAAAAAATAAGAGGCCTCTGAGAAAAATTAGTCCTTCCACCTAAATTTTAAATGTGATACTAATGGCCTTAACTGTTAAATAAAAATACTAACTAATTTGAAAAATACAAAATAAAAGTCTTCAGGATATCATCATTATGGTATTTATGTTTTATCTGTTTGATATTTCAGTGCTCTGAAGATTGTGGTACAGGAGTTCAGACAAGAAAAGTGCATTGTTCAGGACTGAATTCAGACTCATGTGATGCAAGTGCCAAACCTGATCAAAGTCGAGCTTGTTCTAGTGATAAGCAGTGTAGTGGAAAGTGGTTTACTGGCCCATGGGGACAGGTATGACTATTTTTTTCTCTCTTTTGTTTTGTAAATAAATATAAAGTGTACAACAATACAATGATTATGTAGTTGTTATATAGAGCTATTGAATTTAATATCTTAATCTACTTGTGTTTTGTGGAGTTGGAAAAAACATTCAACCATGTTAGAATGAATGATTTAATCATATTAAAAAAAATATATAAGGTCATGATGTCCGTTATCATAAGTAATGCCACGAATGATTTCTAATTATCTAAAGGATTTGGAAATCAAGAGTGGCATTTGTTAGGACTATTTAACTAATAAAATTAAGCTGTTAACTCACAAATCATTATTTAAATAGAGTTATTTTAAAATATGTATATATTTAATGTAAAGGCTATTACAACCTGGATAGATCAGATTATAAAGGTAGCGAAAAAGGGCATGAAGTCAATATTTTCTATGCATATATTTTCTAAGACTTCTTTGCTCGAGCGGTAAAAGGCTGATTAACTGTCAAGGCTGAGAAATGTTTGTAGGAATTCAAGGTTATCTACTAAATATAGATCGGTATGTCGGTTCCGTTATGAATTCCACACACAAGACCAGCGTAACCACAACTTTTATTTAACATATATATATATAACACTGAATGAAATAAACCTTTCAGAAAAATACACGTAATTATAACCTAAACACATACAACAAAACTTTATTTTATGACGCTAATTTACATGCGCTAATATGCTAAAAATGAGAGAACTCAGAATATTTTAATGTATATTGTCTTATGTAGAACAAGTTAGAAAAGTTTGATTTCAAATTACTTCTTTCTTTAAATTCTACGTTATCGTTAATATTCTCAAGTACCGGAGAATTATACTCTCGGTAATATCTTAATTTATTCAAACTAAAGATAGTTAAAATCCTAATTTATTGAAACAAAAGATAGTTAAAATCTTAATTTATTCAACCTAAAGATAGTTCAAACCTTAATTTATTCAAACTAAAGATAGTTAAAATCTTAATTTATTCAAACTCAATCAAAGTGAATTTATTCAACCTGGAACTTTACTAGAAACTGCATCTATACTTACACACTCCGAGATTCGAAATCATGTCCGTCCTAGATCGTTCCCAAAGCTGCCTTCTGTCTCATCTTTTCCCAAAAAACGCGAGTATATATTCGTTAATTTTGTTCCCCTTCCAGCTAGAATCCGTGGCAGCCATAGTAATATTTCCTAATATTGGGTAATAATTTGGTTTCTGTCAGGGACAGATTATATAAGGTGTTTGTTTCCCTTATATAATGTGTTATTCAAAAGGTACAATATTTTGTATTTTCGTAAATGTGTCCTAATAGCTTGAAAAATATATTTTTCCCAAGACCTGAGCTGTTGGGTTATGACATGCATCTTCCCAGATCTTTTAATATTTTATTAATTTTCCCTCGTTTTTTATTTCTTAAAGCCCTTTCCTAATTTGATTACGGTCTTATCAGAGTTTTCAACGTTGATTATTTTTCCTCTACCGTCCGGTATAAAACATAAGTATATATCGCCTCTGCTTCCATCTTTTTTATCCATTTTTTATTATACCTGCAATTAAGCCCTGTTGTATTTATAATAAAGGCGATGTTTGAAACAAATGAGAAATATTTGGTTGTTTCATTTGTTCATTTCACTGCAACTAGATCATATCATTTATTGCCAAATAGGATCGCAATATTGTAAGAATGCACCCTAGTGGAGAAAAAATGAAACACATAAAACCGTATATTATAACCAACATCATAGGTTATTAATTAATTTTTTTGGGAAACAACTCAGTAAAATTATTATTCAGAAACACAGTTATTGAACATACAATTATCAAATGCATAGTTCGAAAAAATTATTCATTATTTCCTATATTCAACGTATTTGTTAGAGAGTCAGTCACTGCAAAATAATGCCATGACCTGTTCAGAATATTAAAAAGGAGGAGCTTTCTTTAATATAACTATTTAACTCATGCCCCAAATGGGATTCAATGACCAATCACATTTCAATTATTTTTAATTACAACCAATCACAGTCGTGTTTCACCTCGAATTTATCAAAGAAGTTTATCATATTAAAGAAAGCTCCTCCTTTTTAACATTCTGAACACATCATAGCATTATTTTGCAGTGACTGACTCTCGAAGAAATACGGCTACCAGATTGTATATATAGTGCACGAATGTCAGCAGATAGCGCATGCGGGAGATAATATAAAAACATTTGTAGCAATTAATTATACCACCAAAAAAGAAACCACCATTTACACATTCTGAAACGAATTATTTTCCAGGAAATGATGTTGCAGAAAAATATAATTGACATATTTACATCATAGGACATCAGAAATGAATTAATACCTATAACGTTGGTTATAAATTTCTCCACTAGGGTGCATTCTTACAATTTTGTGATCCCTTGATAATAAATGATATGATCTGGTTGCAGTGATGAACAAAAGAAGCAAATGAAGCATACCAATCGTTTCTCATTTGTTTTCAAACATTGCTGTTTACATTAAACATATAAATATTTTAAAATAACTATAGTTAAATAATGATTTGTGAGTAAACAGCTTAATTTTATTTATTAAATAGTCCTAACAAATGCCACTCTTGATTTCAAAATACTCTAGTAAATTCATTCCTCACTTTGTGAGTCATTAATTTATCGATAACTTGGAAATCACTCGTGGCATTACTTATGATAAACAGAAGTAGATAAATATTGAGGTGAAACATGATTGTGATTAGTTATAAAAAAATTCATTGTAACGTGATTGGTCACTGACTCCCATTTCGGGCATGAATTAAATAATCAAAGAAATTTACTCAGGAAATAGTACAGTTATCAAAAAGAAAGGTTATATACCCAGAGAAATATCAATTCAGCAAGGAATAAGGCAAAGAAATTACTAAATCATACACTGTTTACGTTAATAATACTTACTTACTCACTGGCACTATGAACCTGTAGGTTCATGGCCATGCAGACATAAGCTCTCCATACATCCCTATCCTGAGCTAATGTTTTCCAATCATTCCCTGTATAATCTACTTCCCTCAAATCATAGTTAATGTTAGTCTCCCACCTCATTCTTTGTCTACCAACTGGGTGCCTTCCCTCTGGCTTTCATACAAGAAGCTTCCATGCAAGTCTTTCATTCCCCATATGTGCAACATGTCCTATGAGACTTAACTGTTCTTATTATCTGGGTTCTTATAAAGACCATGTAGTTCATTGTTATGTAGTCTTCTCCATTCACCTGTCTGTTCATCTCTCTTTGGTCCAAAAATTTTCCTAAGTACTTTATTCTCCCTTAAAGTAAGAGTCCATGTTTCGCACCCATATAATATCCATCCATCCATAGTAATTCTGCCCAATGACAGGTCCTGTACTGCAATCATAGCATTTTCATGCTATGCTTGCAGCTTTACTAGGGAATTGTAGGTGTGTGGTAGCTTCCCGTTGCTTTCCACACCGGTAAAGGATGATGATGATGATAATGATAAGGATGATGATGGCCATGTGATTTTGGGGACTGTTTGGGCCTTAAAGTTTTCCTGACATTTGTCTTACAGGTGAGGAAAAACCCAATAAAACCTCACCCAGAAAAACTGCCCCAACCGGGGATCGAACCCAGGCCCGCTGTGTGACAAGACAGCACACTTACTCGAGACCACAGCGGTGGACCCATATAATATAAGTGGTAGAATAATAGTTTTATATATTTTCAGTTTAACGTTTTTTTAAAGGAGTTGGGACATCAAGAGTCTCTGCAATGTATAATAGCATGCATTTCTAGATTTGAGCCAGTGTTTAATTTCTTTGTGCATCTCATTCCTATTTGGATTATTGTTCCTAGGTACTTGAATTCAGCCACTTCCTCAAAATCTCCCTCATTTGTCATTAGCTGTCCATTTCCAGCTTACGTTAATAATGGATAAGATAATTAAAGGACCAAAAGGGAATCAAAATTGACTTCAGCAAAACTACATTTATGATGGAAAGTTAACCCCAGAACAGATACAAGCTTCTAGCTTAGAGTAGGAATAAGATATTGATTTTAATTATTAGAATTAATTAATTACATAAATGTCAACTCATTACTTAAAAAATATAGAATGCATTTAATTAAACGAGCTGAAAGGATCCTATCATGAATATTCAGTTCCATAAAGATGAGAATGGAGAATGAGGAACCCGATTATGTTGTTACAACATTGTGAGGATTAATAACTATGAGGTGAGATTTCATGACTCACTATTTATTAAACTCCATGATCTTCAAGCACAGAACTGCAGTTTCAAGATGCATCCCTCTTATCTTCAACCATCTTTACGATAAGTTTATAACGTGAGATTTCACCATTCAGTATTTATTAGTTATTAACTTGACAAATTCCTACGAGGGATACGAAAAGAATTTTAAGTACAAAAATCAATGTTTTAAGAAGATCAGCTGGAAAATCTAGAATGGATAGAATAGAAAATAAAGAAATAAGGGAAATTATGGGTGTGCAAGAGGAGCCGGACATCATAGAAAAGAAAAGATTACAGTGGTATGGCCATATCAAAAGAATGCCAGAGCAAAGATGCCTGATATTGTTATGGAATGGATCCCAATGAAAAGGAGGAAGAGAGTAAGGCCGAAGACAACTTGGATAGAAGGGGTACAAGCAGCTATGAATATCAGAGGAATGGAGGAAGATCAATGGATGGACAGAGAGGAATGGCGTTTGGTTTCTGGAAGACAGCAGCAGCTGTCATGATACCGGATGATGATGATGATGATGATTAACTTGAAAGTCTCATAATGTTATTTCTCATAAATAATTTATGAAATTGTGAGTGTTATTAAATCTAGAAAATTGAAATTAATAAATCATGTAGATCGAATGAGAGAAAGTTAAAATTCTTTCAATATTTTTATTGAGAAATCCTTAAGAAAAAGACTTTACAGACATAGTTGGAAGGATCTTAGAGAATTAGATATGAACTGGAATCAGTTGGGTGACTTTAGTGGAATGCAATATTAACCCTATGGGATTCATAAGTCATTTATAAAGGTAAAATAATCCAACTACAGGCCTTAAAGACACTTGGGGTAATAGGCGTTCTCTGCTGAGAAAATTGTATCCTAATATGATTTTGCTTACTCAGAAATCTGTTCATGCGATAATAATTGTTGAAATTCATAAGCTACCTGACAAGGTGACTTAAGAGAGAAACGAATCGTGAGAATCCCGAAGGGAACCGATGAGAACCGATGGTAACGATGTAGTTTGAAACCTTGCCGCGTACCTTGCTGCTTTATCCAAGAAGTCGGACCTTGAAGACTTCAATCATGTTTTCGGTATATGCGGAGAAGAGGAATTTGATAGAGTCTACCAAAGAATTCAACTGGAAGAACAGGAGAATCGGCGTAATATTGTGCGATGCAGACATCGTTGTATATGGTATTATTTGCGGGACGCAAGCTTAAATGCGTTCCTCTAGCAGACGAAAATAACGGAAGTGGTTTTATCGCTGAGAATTCTGGGTAATTTCTTGCCAAAATTATGAAAATGACGACTTTCATGCATGACCAGTTAGTGGGTAGTTAATTCGATCTTTGCACTTGCTCATGGAAAGTCAGTTCACCAGTGATTGGAAGTAATTTGAGTAGAGACTAATGTATTTAAGACTTTAAATTGGATTTAACACTACTTTTATGGCCAGTGAAACATTTTTTTATGTTTTTATTTCAAATTATCACTTCTCACCGATGGACAAATTATATTTGAAGAGGAAAAGTTACGTCTAAACTGGAATTTGAACCCAAGATCTCTGGTTTTCCATAGGAGCTCTCTAAACCACTGAGCTAATTGAAAATGAATATAGAACAAAATAAAATATTTTATGTCATTTTAAATGCTAAATAAAATTAAAAATTGGTCATACATAATCAGGCATTCCAATACAATTTACAAATATTACCATCTTTTTGGGGGTCTGTGTAAATCTTGATGTGCTAAAAGATGGTCTGAATTCATGTCATGTTTTCATCTGTTTGGAATACTTCTACCCATCACATTTTCTTTAAAAAAAAGAGCAGGAATAATAATGATAGTTAATCAAATGCATAGCACTTTTATTTTTAACAGAAACACCCTTAATGTTCTAATTTTGATAAAATATGTGAATATGTTACAGTGTTCTTCTGGTTGTGGTCATGGCCGCCAGACTAGAGATGTGATTTGTGCCACATTCCTTCGAGGCCAATATAGAGTTGCACTTGATATGAACTGCCCAAGTGCATTGAAACCAGAGACTGAACGACCATGTGAGGCAAAACCATGTGGTCCTGAATGGTTCCTTACAGACTGGTCACATGTAAGTAACTCACACATGCCTATTTACATTATCACGAGAAAAAATAGACTTAATTTGCTTTACATTCATGGTATCAATATTCATTTTATCACATCAATAAAATAACACAAATTTCAATATAAACATTAAAAAAGTACACTACTCATCGCTGGTAGGAAGGAAAGGAAGAGTCCACAACATTTTAATTATATTTTGGGTATAAAATGTGTTCTTTTAATCCAAGAATGTATGGTCTCCCCAAAATCCACAAAATTGGGAACAAAATGAGATCTATAATTAAGAATATAGGGTCGCCGTATTACTAATCAAAATGGCTGGTACAAAAATTTAAGAGTTTCCCAAAATTCAAAAACAAAAGTATTGAAAATTCTTTAGAACTAGTTGAAAAATGGTTGGTTGGTTGGTTGGTATCTAATGTCGAGCACTTGATAATGAAATCATTCGCTCTACTAGTTGAAAAATTGAATAACATTATAGTGGATCATAATGACAGATTTGTATCCTTTGATGTTATTTCATTGTTTCCAAGTGTTCCAATAGAAAAAATTTTGAATTTTTTGGAAAAATGGTTGAGCTCTTTAGAATTAAAAAAAGAAGTAATAGAGGAATATGTCAATCTTACAAAAATTTGTATAAGCAATGCTTATTTTACCTTCAATGGCAAATTTTACAAACAAGTTTCGGGTTTATTTACAGGAAATCCTCTTTTGCCATTTTTGGCTAATTGTTCATGAGTTACTTTGAGTGCCATATCACGAATGCTTACCCATGGATTTTCAAGAGTTGGTATAGATATGTGGATGACATTTTTTCAATAATAAATTCTAAACATATTGATGATGCTTTGAAATTGCTTAATCTGCAAGATGTATCAATTAAATTTACCACAGAATCAGAAATTGATAATCAAATTCCGTTTTTAGATTTATATATAATTAGAAATGAAAAATCCCAAAAAACTGAATTTGATGTATACAGGAAAGATACACATACTGAATATTATATTAAATCAACGGGCTTCAATCCTATTGCACATAAACATGCAATATTTAATAGCCTCTTATATAGATTAATAAATGTCCCACTCCATTCATAGTAATTCTGCCCGAAGGCAGGTCCTTCACTGCAATGATAGCATTTTCATGCTATGCTTGTAGCTTTACTAGGGAATTGTAGGTGTGGTAGCTTCCCATTGCTTTCCACACCGGTGAAGGATGATGATGATGATAATGATATGGAAGATGGCCATATGATTTCAGGGACCATATGGGCCTTAAAGTTTTCCTGACATTTGTCTTACAGGTGAGGAAAAACCCCGATAAAAACCTCACCCAGAAAAATTGCCCCGACCAGGGATCAAACCAGGGCTCACTGCACGACAAGGCAGCATGCTACCTCAAGACCACAGCAGTGGACAATGTCCCACTAAATGAAGAAAATTTTAAGAAAAAATACGAGAATATCCTAAATGGTTTCAATAAGAAAATAATAACAAATTAAGGAAATTCAAACAGAAAAAACGACTTAAAGAATACTCCACCCTACAAACTGTTAGTAAAGAAAAGAAGAAATTCAAGAAAATTACTTATCATCCGGAAGTACATACGAAAATTTCAAAAAATGTTTGACAAACACAACATTACTTTGGCACCAATAAAGAAATTTAGTCTGGAAAAACTTCTAACTACCAATAAAAAATCAACATCCCAGACAGTAAGAAATCTGGAATTTATCAAATGATTGTAGCAAAGTACATATAGGGAAAACAAAAAGGATTTTGGAAACAATTGCTGCACATAGTTTGCTAGAACATCATAAAATTGAAAAAGAGGCAAAACTTTTGAAACAATTAGATAAACCTTTGGAATTGACAGTTTGGGAAAAGATATTCATTCAGAAGAATAAATATTGATCTATGAACTTCGATATTCTGGTGAATAAAAATTTAATTTCAAAATTTATAATCCCAACTAAAGATGGCAGCACAAGAGGTGATGTCCATAGAGAAATCAACAATTAGAGAATTTCATCAGTGAAAGTCATGACTGAAGAGAGATAAGATGTTGTCTGAAACCATCGGTATCAAAGAAATTTGAAATTGTATGAGGTGAGTCATTAAAAATATGTTCTCCACTCACTATTAATGATATAACCTCATAATGTTTACTTCCCAACATTAATTTAAATATAAAATGTGTCACATATAAATTAAACAAATGGGATAGCCTCATTACAACATGTCAATGCCAACAAAAATATGAAGAAAGTCTTTCATCCAGGAGCTGTGTAAAGTAACTAAATTCCTCAGCATTTTGAATTTTGAAATTATCATATTTTGCTAAGTTTTGCAGAATACCTTTCTTGTTTTACTTCAGTGGCATATGCCGAGCTTTGTTACAAAAGATCAAATTTGTTGCTATTAGAATACTTCTTTTTTAATTTATGTTTCATATAAACTTCTAATGGTCTGATTTTGCTGGTTAACCCGTCAGCATGGAGGTACGTGACATGTATGCAGGCTGAATTCTTCACCAAATGCAGAGCGATGTGATGTATATGCTAGCTACACGCACTGCTTTAAACTGTTATTATGATCTTTGTGTTTACATTAACTATTTACCGTTTATATAAATTTTATGCAGAGACTTCAAAGTTTATATTAGTGCATATATTAATCAATGATGGCCCTGAGTAACAAATTAAAATAATTTTATATTTGCATTTATTCTTGCTGCCTCTGACATTTTTCTTATAATTATAACTTGATAAAGGATTTCTTATAAAAATAAATTCGCCTTTTTTTTGTAGATTAACTTGTCTATCAAATTGAATCTATTTTCAAATTTCTTCATTATTATTAATAATAACGCAAAATTCAGTACATATAAAGGCCCAACAAAGTTATTACCGATTTATGCTATAGTACAGGACCACAACAGTAAATTTCAGATATATATATATATATATATATATATATATATATATACCCTTACATTATGGAAAGGTAGTTAGTCTACTATTCACTCAGTATCTAAAAGGTAAAGTGGTCCACTACAGACCTTAGGAACTCCTTGGGATATTAGGAGGTTAAGGCTCCCACTTTTTCTAGACTATCGGTACTTGATGTAAGCTGGGTACTTATCTCTGTCTGACGGCCCATAACAAGCATCTGGTATTAATTTCAGTTAGAGGCTGAGTCAACCCCGAGGTCACAGTGCCGCCTGAAGGTTTGGTTCAGTTTAAAAATCCTGATCCACTGGGACTCGAACCCTCGATCTTCTGGCTTGTAGCATGTTCATCTTTCAAATCCACACCTCTGGTGAAGCTATTATAGTCATATATCATCAACTGGTTTCACCTTGAACCAGAAGAAAGACATTGAAATTTAGGGTTGATGAAGGTCTTTTAGCACAAAAGGTCTCATGTGTAGAAAGAATTTTTTTAAGGCACAGGACCCTAAAATAATGTTTCCAAAGTGTTAGAAAGACACATTTGGAGAAGGCGACCCCCCCCCCTCTACAAGAAAGAAGGTCAATGCATAAAAGCAATGTGTTTGTAATAAACATGAACAAAGTAAACACAAGGGAAAAAAAATACACTTATTGGTTCCCGAGTGTCAAACTGCTGGTTTACGCTTTGAAGATTTATCACACCAATTTTTTAAGTTCATTCTGGTTTTTTTTTTAAAGACCCTTCTCTTTGTATAAATATTTCATTGTGTTGTTAGGTAGAGCCGGTTCTCTGAATTTTTCAGAGAATTCCTAGTGCAATTCACTGTGCTACTTATGTGAGAAACTTACAAATAGAACCTACTTCAACTGTGGCACAACAATCATCAATAAGTCTACACATGCAGAGATGTTACATGAGAACCGTAATAAATTAAATTAATTAAATTTCTTCTATCCTTTATTTTCTTTTCTTCTCCAAAAAAGCCTGACCAGAGGCTATAAGATGGCAGCCCCATCACTGGTCTTGCCTTCCTTTGGCCAGCAACCAATTGAAGGGACTATTATTATGCTTTCAACTCTTATACGAGAATTTCCCGGAAGGATCAAACTAATGATGACCAAAGCATGAAGATCACTGAGCCATCCTATGAAACGCTGGAGGGAAAATTGTCTATAGGATCATAACAGGCCTTGGCCTAATACTTGGAAGGAAGAAGAAGAAGAAGAAGAAGAAGAAGAAGAAGAAGAAAATATTATATTAAGGGTTCACCATAAACAAATTGCAAAAACATTTAGATTACTCAAGATATTTCCATTTAAATGTGTTATTGGAATACTGGCATTGAACGGCTGGATTTAAATACCCGTAAATCTCATCCTGCAGTAGAGTATTGCCGGCCATTTAACTCCACCCACTCTGAAGGGTTAATGAAGTTGGCCTTACTTTACTTAATTGATTGCTATATGCCAAGTTTTGTTTCAAAAACAAAAAAACAAAAATTGCAGCCACTAGAATGGTGTGTATATATATATATGTATGTATGTGTGTGTGTGTGTGTGTGTGTGTATGTGTGTGTGTGTGTGTCTTAATATATTCATATTTATAAATTTTTGACGTATACACTTTAGGTTTCTACTAAGTAGGATCAATGAATATTTGTAAGATTTTATCAAACATCTTTTAATGGGTACAATCTTATTAGCTATATTCCTTTGGAAGTTGGTAAAAAAGAAAGTTTGTTATTGCAAACAATAATAAACACTGATCTGAATGATGTTTTGAGTAGGCTTAGGCTATATTTCTACTTATTAATAAATAATACTGTTGCAAATTATATTATGTTCGTGGAATGAATTGATAGAAAAATCATACAAAAACATCCACGTGATATACTTCAAACAAGTGACAAAATACAAATAATATTTAATGTTTTCACCAAGTTAATAATATTGTGAAAAAACAGCTGAATTCACTGGCATTTCTAAAGTAATGTTAAAAATATATACAAAGAACTTAAAGAAACTGGCATTTTATGAACATTGTCTATAGGTAATGACTCCAATTAATATAAGTTAATAATTTCTAATATAGTATAATTTAAATAAATTATGTCTTAAATAGGTGTTGAGATGCTTAAGTATCGCTAATATCATCAACAGAAGTGAATAAATGTGAAAATTATATAATGAAATAAGATGGAACCTAACAACAGGTTAGTGAACACATGCACACAATAACAGATCTACATATTATTATGTTAACCCATTGAGGACAATGAAGTGCCTAATATGTTCACTGGAAACCCATTTAAATCTCCTCAGCACTACTCCAGCTGGACTGGATTTTAAATCAGAATACAGACTAGATGCGCTGCATTCTATCACTTGTGAACTCCTCATGAGCAGACAAAATTTTAATACAGAGAAAAAACACATATTAAAGATAGCAAAAGAGAATAGTTTTGAAGAAAAGATGATTCATAAGAAAATAAAAAGATTAAGAAGTCTGAGTGTATAATTTTTCTCTTCAAATATAATTGATCTTTAAGGTAGAATATGTTTATCACTCACCTCATATTGTTCTTCTTATTTGATTATAAACTAGTTTTGGAACATAGTTTCTGTTCCATCCTCAGTATCATCACGACCGTTGTTCTGTCGTCTTGAAGAGTTGTCCTTCTCTCCTTCCATTGGCTGACTGAAAAACCTCGAAACCAGGTCATTCTCACCGGGAATTTCAAAGTTCATTAATTTCTTCTTTTCGCTCTTTTGAATGTAGATCTTTTCCCAAACAGTAAGTTCTTTTAGTTTTTCTATTTGAAAATAATAGAAAAACTAAAAGAACTTACTGTTTGGGAAAAGATCTATATTCAAAAGAGCGAAAAGAAGAAATTAATGAACTTTGAAATTCCCGGTGAGAATGACCTGGTTTCGAGGTTTTTCAGTCAGCCAATGGAAGGAGAGAAGGACAACTCTTCAAGACGACAGAACAACGGTCGTGATGATACTGAGGATGGAACAGAAACTATGTTCCAAAACTAGTTTATAATCAAATAAGAAGAACAATATGAGGTGAGTGATAAACATATTCTACCTTAATGAATATACCTCATAGTGAGAATTCCTAAAATAAGTAAGTATAATTGATCTATTATTGAGATGTATGAAATGAATAATAAAAACGTCAAAAGAAGCCATACTGGCTTTATAATGTAATGTAAAATTCCCAATTGAAAGTCTTCTTAATAAAGAAGCCACCATTTGTAAGATAGAAGTAATGGCTTCACAGCATTTGGTGCATGGGAATTAACAGCATGTATATAAGAGAAAAATTTGCATTTAGATTAGAGTTTCTCAGATAGCTCAGTTGGTACAGCATTCGCATAGAGTGCAAATAGGTCCTGGGTTCAAATCCCAGTCTGAGCATATAATTTTTCTCTTCAAATATAATTTATTCATCATTGAGATGTACGAAATGAATAATAAAACTACTGTAACTAAATTACCTTGGTCTAGTAACTCCTTATAAAGGAGATGTTAAGGCCCAATTTGGACTGTTACGCCACTGTAGATAGAAATGTATTACACTCACCAATTACTACTGTATGTAATTTACTCCATCAAACTTAAAAACACAGAATACAATAATTTACATTTCATTTTTCACAACCTATAGTAGGTCTAATTTTGAAACATCATTAAAATGTTTGAGAGTTTTTATTTCATATGGCAGAAGCACTGTTTTCCATCTGTCCAATTGTGCTCTTGCAGACTGTTATCCATTACAGAATCCATTTATTATAACTTTTAAAATAACAAATTCTACTAAAATAATTTATACTTTAATTTTATTGGAGGACATGGTTATATCCTAATTGTATTATATCGGATCATGTGAAATTGTGCTTTCATTATATGAGTCTCAATCACTACTGTTAACATCTGAGCCAACTTACCTGGAGCAAATAATATAGAAATGCATACTTTTATTGATTTTTTTTTTTCCTGTTATTATCAAAACAGAAGTATTATATTCCATAATTTAAGAGAATATTTTATATGAAGTCAATATTATAAAGCTGTGGAAACTATCATGAGTCAAAAAGAATAATATAACATTATCATTTTTTTAAAACTGGAAGAAAATATGAATTTGAATTAGACAAGAAACCTGTGTTATTTTTCTAAACTTGAAATACTGTTGAAAAAATATTTTTTCTGATTTTATAAATATACAAATATATTACTTTTTGAAGATGAAAACTTTATGCCCAAACTGAGATTTGAACCAAGATATCTAGTTCTACGTACTAGCACATTAACCATTATGCTACCTGGACATCACAGTTTAGATGGAAATTTTTCTCTCTTCTGCACACAGCAGCGAACATTAATAATGCAACATTTCTAGGATATTGATAGGATTTGATACCAAATTATAGATGTAATGCTGATAAAATTATTGTCTTCAAAAATTAATATCATTCAGTATGAGTGTATAAATTTACTTAAAAACATCATCATCATCATCATCATCACTCCAGGGATTAGGCAATTGCCCGTTCCGACTTCATATTGCATCAGCCCAACGTCTTCTAGGTCTTCCAACATCACGCCTTCCTCTTGCTTGATAATTTCTGGCTAACAATGGATATCTCTCCTTGCTCATTCCATCCATGTGATCAATCCATTTCTGTCTGTAATTCGTGACTTTATCCAATAAAGGCTGTACTTTCAATTCTTCTCTTATATCCTCATTTCTTATTCTATCAAGTCTTGTACATCCTTTTACTTGTCTTAGGAACCGCATCTCTGCCGTCTGTATTCTATCCTTCTGTCTTTTCACTGGAGCCCAAGTTTCACATCCATACAATATTGTGGGAACCGCCATAACATTATACATTTTTATCTTGGTTTCTTTTCTAATTTTATTTTTGAATGTTCTCTGTATTGTTCCACACACCGTCTGAAATTTATTTATTTTGGAGTCAATATCTCTTTCCACATTGTAGCCAACATCACAGCCCAAATATTTGAAACTAGACACCTGTTCTATACTTTGATTTTCTAAAATAATTTTGGTTCTCACTGGATCTCTTCCTCTAAAAGCCATGGTCTTCGTTTTCCTTACAGAAATTTTTAGATCGTATAATTTACATATTTCATTTAATGCATGCATTGATTTCTGTAAGTCGTCTTCATTTTTCTGTATTATGATTACATCGTCAGCAAATAAAAGATTATTTATGCACATTTTATTATCCATTCTTATTCCTGGATTTACTAAAACTTTCCATTTATTAAAAATATCGTCTATATATATATTAAACAAAGTGGGTGATAAACTACATCCTTGTCGTAATCCAGTATTTGTTTTGATTGCATCTGTTCTTTTGAATCCGGTATCTATAATTATATTTGTGTCTTCATATAATGTCTTTATTGTTTCAACAAGGCACAGCGGGTATCCTTTCATTCGTAATATTTCCCATAATTTTTGTCTGTTTACTCGATCGAAGGCCTTATCCAAATCTATAAATCCTATGTGAGTTTCTAAGTTATGTTCTCTTCTCTTTTCTATGAGTTGTTTCAGTGTAAAGACATTGTCTATACATGACCTTCCCTTTCTGAATCCACTTTGATTTTCACTTATTATTACTTCTGTTATGTTTCTCAATCTATTATTTATTATTTTCGTATATATTTTGTAGCCAGTATTCATTAAGCTAATCCCTCTGTAATTCTCGCAATTTCTCCGTCTCCTCTCCTCTTTTGAATATATTCTTGACAATTGCTGTTTTCCAAGTGGTTGGAATCCCATAGGTCTGCCAACATATATTAATTAGATGAAGTATTCGTAGTTTACACAATATTCCACTATATTTGATTAATTCCATATTTATATTATCTAATCCTGTTGCTTTCCTATTCTTAGTGGTTTTCAAAGCCATTTCTAATTCATTTATGTCTATTACATCAATATTTTCCACTTTTATTTCTTCCTCATTGTTCTCTTTTCCTTCAATTTCCTCCTTTTTCCAAAGTTTTTCATAATGCTGGATCCATTCTTGTTCTGGGATTATATTCAATCTGGCAGAATCTTTCTCAGTCTGATTTAGATGTTTCACTAATTTATAACCTATTTCTTGTCTTCCATACATATCATGTTCTACTGAGCTTATAAATTTATCCCATGACTCCTGATGGGATTTTCTTATAATGCTTTTAGCAATTCTCCTTTTCATTTTATATTCTTCATAAGATTCTTCTGTTTTCAGTCGTAAGTATGTATGATATGCTTTTTGGTTTTTCATTCACTGCATTTTGTATATTCGCATTCCAAGTTTTCAAGCCCTTCCTATTCCTTATTCTATTTTTCTTTCCTAATATCTCATTTGCTGTTTTATGTATTACATTTGATATATTTTCCCATTCAATATTTATATCTTCTGACGTCGCTATCTCTGATATATATTTATTCATTCTGCTTTCATAATGTTGTCTAATACTTTGATCTTGTAATAAATATATTTTATATACTTCTTCTTGGTTTCTTTTGTTCTTTATGTTATTTTTTCCGCCATTTAGCTATTATGTTTATTTTGCTTATCACGAGATAGTGATCAGAGTATATATCGCTGCCTCTATGTACTCTCACATCTTTTACCAAGGCTCCTAGCTTGTTGTTTACGATTAAATAGTCAATTATTGATCTTGAGTTATATCCACTTCTTGTATATTTTATGTATGTCCTTTTTTCGGAAATAGGTATTCTATATTTTTAATTGATTATAGGCTGAAAACTGTCTCAAATCCTGTCCATTATCATTTATTGTTATTTCTCCATTATTTCCTATTACATTAGGTATAGGGACATTGCCTACTCTGGCATTTAAGTCTCCACTTATTATTAAATGATGATCTTTTGTATATTTATCAACTAATGTTTGTAATGTTTTATAAAATTTTTTGTTTCTTCTTTCTTGCCTTCCTCTGGGGCATACACAGCATTATCATCATATATCCTCTTTCAATTTTAAATCTGGCTATCAGGATTCTTTCATTTATAAACTCATAGCTATTCAATTTGTTCTTCCATTTTTCATCTATTAAAATTGCTACTCCACACTGCGCTCTTGTTGTCTGTTCTACTCCGCTATACAACATAGTATAGTGTTGTAAGTCCTTTGTTCCTTTTAGTTTCTTTTTTGTTTCTGTTATTGTTGCTATATTTATTTCTTTTTTCTTTTTTCTTTAATTCTTTAATTCTCTTTCTAATTCTTCTTCTTTTGTTTTTAAAAACAACAAAATAAAAATATACATCAACTAAAGTAAAATGCAATGTAACTTTATCATTTGTAATTTTTCATTATAATTGTGTAATTATCATCTGTCAAACATTTATAATATGGTGCGTACAAATTTTTGGAAGTTGATATTTGAACTTAAGGAATATTACAATTATAAGTGTTCCAGAGAATGTGGTACAGGAGTTCAAAAGAGAGAAGTCAAGTGCTTGGATGAGAAACAACAAATCTCTTCAGGCTGTCCAGAAGAGAAGCGACCAATAAGCAGACGAACCTGTAATACTCATGATTGTCCTAATAGTCAATCAGGTAAATAAATGAAATGCTTTTATTATTAATATAATACTTCTTACTGAAGAACAAATTATAATGTAAATATAAATAAATTAAAATCCATATTACTTCAAACATTGGCTCATATTCATACTTATTTTGTTATTTGCTACTCCCTCTATTTTTACATTTAAAATATATTTAAATATTTAAAATATAATTAATGAACCCTTTGATATATTCCTTGCAATTTAATAGCTACGTGGAATGTAAACAAATAAATGTTGACAATGGCATTTTACTTAATATAACCTACAGTCCATAATAGGGAAAAAAAACTTTAAAAGTTACACTAATAAAAACATTAGTTTTTTTAAATTATACAATTATAAATCTTTTATTTTTTTTATTTTTTATATAGCAATGCAGTATTTTAAAAAAATTAAGTTATTCGTAAAGAAGTGAGTTTCTCTCAAGATCAGTTTGAGGATAATTTTTTTGTTGTGACAGGTCACTCACAGGTGAAACAAGAAAGTGACTCTGAATTTACTAATGGTGCAGGTGATCAGGCACCACCAATCGAACAAGATGAAGTGACTCACAAAGGTATTCTGAGTTATAAAAATTGTATTTATTTATTTACTTTTTAATGATAGCCTACTTCATCATCATCATTATTAATGGCACTACAGCCCATTTTGAATCCTGACCACTGACAAGATTTTCCTCCATTCATCTCTTTCCAATGTCTTCCTTCTCCATCTTCAACATAAAGCTTTTTAAGATTTTCTTCTATTCATCATATTCTATCATCTCAACTTCAGTCTGTCTATTCTTCTACTTCCTTCAGGTTTAATTAGTGTGAGTTACAGTGGCGTGCAGTGGTCAGAGCAATTACCCCAGCGGTATGACGAAAATATGACTTATAGTTTGTAAATACTTTATTCAAATTATTCAATTTATAAATAATATGAACTTTTATTACTGTAAATGTGTTTCCATTAATCTTCCATAATAGTACAACATATAAAAACCAACATTTTAAAATTCACCCTCATGCATGCACAATTCAATATGTTTAATATAAGCAACACATGCAGTGATACTAAAATGCTAAAATGCCTTGTATTTTTTTTGTTAGATCTGGTAAATCTGGAGTTGGCCTACCTTGTTCTATGAGATCATTTTTTTTTTTTGTTGAAAGGTCTGCACGAAAATGATCTACTACATTGAAAAAACACATTTATCAGTAACACTTTAAAATGAATTAATAACACATTTGAACGAACTCAGTGCCAATATTAAATCCAACTGTTGCTTTCCACAAATAATATATATATATATATATATATATATATATATATATATATATATATACGTTCGTAATAATTAAATTGTTGTTATTCAGATATATAATGTACATACTGCTTTTTAAATTAACAAGTTGTTATAGCTGACAAAACATACTGAATAATTTTATTTATTTTTTTTTGTATTTTGAAAAAATATAACTAACATAAATTAAATATTATAAATTTAAAAATGTTATTTCGAAAAATTGTATTATTGAGGAATTGGCACTTTCCAAATCAACCAATCACGTTTCTTCATCAAATGAATGTTTCATGAATAAATAGGTTGAAACGTCATTTGACCTTGTGTATACTTATTCGAGTTATGATGTTAACTGGATCCAATAAAAAATCAATGGAATAAGACACAAGCTTCATCTAGTAGATTATCGCTGGTCTAGTGTGGATTGTCGCTGGACTTGCAGGCACACATCGAAATATATTATATTGTGCTTGTGCAGATTCATTTGGTAGGTTATCACTGATTCATCTGCAATGCAATAGCTGGTGTTAGTGGGGATAACATAGAGTAAACACTCTATGTGTTCGTCTATGGAGATAATGTGAATAAGCAAAAGGCTCCGTCAAACTGCATGCGATAGTCTGCTGGCACGGCAAGAATTTTGATGTTCACACATAATTGATTTGAATGGAATTTGGCAAATATATTATTTTATTATTTTATTTTAATCTGAAATTATTAATATACTAATTACCCCAGCAGTGCTGGGGCAGCTGGGGTTGAATGCACGCCACTGGTGAGTTGTTTAATAGAATAATTGTCCTCTGCATCTTGATAATATTGCCAAACTAACTTAATCTAGCTATCTTTATAAACTTAACAATTCAGGGTCTGTAAATAAGGAATACAATAACTAAACTATTGTAATCATTGGTAAAGAAAAAAAATTACTTTTTTAGGAATTGTCACTATGAGGTGACATTTTTATTGCTCATCTCATATTCTTCTTAAATAATATGAGGTGAGTAATAAATATTTTACCTAAAGAGAAAAACCTTTGCATGAATTGGGACATAATGTATTCACCAGCTTCCATTTTCATTCTCTGGTCCATATATTCTCTTAAGAACTTTCCTCTCAAAAACCCTGAATTGTTCTTTGTTACTTTTTGAGTGTTCAACACTCATTATCATATGTAAAAACAGACCTTAATAGAAATTTATACAACCTTTATGACCTTTATTTTATTCACTTTTTATATATTGACTTGTTTGTTTATCTAATAATTTTTATTTATTTACGAATTGATTCATTTATTTATTTTCATTCATTAATATAATCATCCATTATCTTATTTTTTTACCTAGTTTTACATGACAGTGTTTATTTACCTGTATGTTTGTTTATTTATTTGCTTATTTAACCCTTTGCCCCGTATAACGTAGTAAAGCGTACCTTACTTGCTTTGTCCCTGCCCCATATAACATAGTAAAGCGTACCTCTTTATAAAACAGCTGTATTTCAACTTGGATTCACTTTCTTGGAAAACTGTGACATGTCAGTCATTCTTTGGCATCTGTGGAATGTAATAAATGTGGCAACAAGGCTTGCTTTATAATTTTTTGTAAAATTCTAACGGTACTTTTTTTTGTGTTTTCAACCCTATTTTTGAAAGCTTCCACCAGTTTATCTGTAACCATGGCATGCGAAAGCAAAAGTTCATGTGTTAGTAAAACTACCTGTAATTTAAACCCATTGTTCAGTGAAGACGATATGGCCGCGATAGATGAGGAATTTAATTATGAAAATGATAGTTCTGACGCTTCTTGGATGGGTAGTTTAGTGCAATATAGTCATATAGAACAAACGAGTGACAGTGATGAAGAAATCGTAGCGTCGACGACAGAGCGCACTGATTATAACGAGAACAATAATTACTCTTTTAATAATTGGTCCTCAGAACTTAATTTTAAAGAATTGGAATCTTTCTCATCACCAAATAAAATTATAAACGGATAAGGACAATTTTTCTTTATTATATACTGGTAGTCCACCGCTGTGGTCTTAAGGTAGCGTGCTGCCTTGTCACGCAGCAGGCCCAGGTTCGATCCCCGGTCGGGGCAGTTTTTCTGGGTGAGGTTTTTATTGGGGTTTTTCCTCACCTGTAAGACAAATGTCAGGAAAACTTTAAGGCCCAAACGGTCCCCGAAATCATATGGCCATCATCTTTATCATCATCATCATCCTTATCATTATCATCATCATCATCATCATCATCATCCTTCACCGGTGTGGAAAGCAACGGGAAGCTACCACACCTACACAATTCCCTAGTAAAGCTGCAAGCATAGCATGAAAATGCTATGATTGCAGTGAAGGACCTGCCTTCGGGCAGAATTACTATGGATGGATATACTGGTAATAGAGAAAGTAACAAATAAATATATTTTATCTGTAGTAGAACTTGGATATGCGAGAATTTTTACTAATGATGTTACTTACTTTCTGTGCCTGTGTCTTGATTTATCAGCGAAATATAGTTTTTTTTAACAATGGTACATTATTTCAAGTTGAAATTAAAAAATAAATAGAAACAGACTAATACAGTTTATCATAATAATTTTAGAAATGTATTTTATGCAAACTATAAACATTGCTATCTCCATAAGATATTAAACTGAGGATAAACCTATATAATTTATTCATACATATAAAATATTAATTGTTAATAAATATATTTGCTTCAATTATAATATTATTGAAAGGTAGTATTATCCATCCTTACAATTGTGGAATACTTTGAGGTCTTTATATATACATATTGTATCGTGACATATTTACAAAATTAATAATTAATTATTTGATGAAGATATTTGTAATTTGAAAACAAGTTTTTGATTTAGCATATTTCACATGATTTTTCAGAAGAGATCATAGTTAGTACACATATGCCATTCTTCAATTAAAAGTGTCTAGAAGACATTTAAACTTTAAATGCCGTAAAAGGAATATGTCTCTATACAGCATACTACTGGAAATAACTGAGCAGGGCAAAGGGTTAATTAATTTTGAATAAAAGTGTTAATAATTTTGAAGTATTAGAAAGAAATATAGCATCAGTTTTATCGTTCATATGTCATTCTCCTGTAAATAAAATACAATTTTAATTATATATCTGATTATGTAATTAGTATGCATCTTTACTGCCAGGAATTAAAAAAGTAAACTCAAACAAATAACACAAGATAATATCAAGGAAGGAAAATTTTTTTATATAGCCATTTTATCATAGATATCCCTATAAATAGTCTCTCTTTTTCAATGAGTAAGAACAATAGGCTCTGTGCAGCCCATATATTGTTTTTTTTTTCCGAAGGAAAAGCACCAGTTAGGCCTACTCTAAGAAATAATGCTTTTATTTTCAGTAACCAAAGTTACTAACACTATGATATTTATCATTAATCTGTAAACATAATCATCTTACAAAATAATAAATTTCAATTTCAGACCTTGTACTTTTTCAGTTTCAGAATTTGTGAAGTTAATAAGGCAATAGAAATTCAGACTTATAATCTGAGTTAAAATTCAGGTGCCAACTAATCAGTCATCAAGATAAATGCTGGGTTGGAATTTTGTTGTCAGGATTCATTTCATCATAATCGTCATTTCATAATGTCATCAAAATTTTAAATCAGTGTTTTTCAACACAAAATACATGACAAACACAACAATAGAAATTAATAGTCAATGATTCTTTGTAGTATGACCATAGATGTTAAAATGTTTATAAATAAGAATTTAAAAATAAGTTAATCAATTTGGCTTTTGACAGGTATGTGTCTTGTTTCACTGTTAATGTGCAGACAGCCATTAAAATAGAAATCTATGAATTCAAATACTTCATATTAGCTAGTGATGAAAAAATGATGAAAAATATCAGATTTTTTTAATCCATTGAAATTCCATTCACTAACCACCATTATTTTTTATATATAAAGAAATGTATGCAGAACATTCTTTTATAACATAATTAATTTTATAACAATTTCAGAAAAATTAGTATTGCATGAAATATATATAACTGACTATAAATATAATAATGTGATTAATGATTACTCATAATTCTTATTTCAGGTAACGAATGTGTTGATAAGTTTCGCAACTGCCATCTAGTAGTCCAAGCAAGACTCTGCAAGTATAAGTATTATCGTAACTCCTGCTGTCATTCCTGTCATAAAAAATCATAATTTCACTTGAAAACAGTTTGCATTATTAAGATAAACTACAATACACTTGAAGACATACAGTAAACCTTATCACCATCCTACTGCCATTCTTGCCATGATAATTCTTTCTTAAGTTAATCCATAATTAGATGTTACCCATTCCTTAAAAAAATGTAAAGAGAGAAAAAAATATTTGTTAGAAGCTCAGATTAGTAAAACAGAAATTGGTGCTTTATAGTTGACTGTTGCAATTTAATCTTCCATATCAGTAACATAGACTAAATTTAATCGCTTCCAGTGTTATGTTCATAAGCATTCTAGTCAGTGGTGAAGCTAATTAATTGTTGATAGGCTGTAATAATGTTTTCCTTATTGGTAGTAACATAAAATTTGTTAAAGCCAATAAATACTATTTTTATTCTTCTTCTACAATGGCATTGCAGGTCAATGTTGGGCCTTAGCCTCCTTTATCATTTTCTCCATCCTTCCCTGTCCAATGCCATTCTTCTCCATGCTGCCGAGCCAAGGAGTTCTCTAGAGTCAGTTGTTCCTCTATCAATCCATGCATCTTCCAACTGATATTTAACTAAATATTTTTCCTTCCATATTCTTCTTTGGTATCCTATAGATGTTATCAAACCATTCTAATGTTCTTAATTTAATATGAGTAACCAGTCAGCATTCTTTTCGTCGCCCAAACAAAATATACATTGCAACATAACTTTGCAATTTTAATTATAATAATGTATTGGTTCTGATAGGTGCTTTCAAAAGATGTGCAATGATGGATAAATCATATTTGAAGAGAAAAATTATACGCTCAGACTGGGACTCAAACCCAATACTTTGGCTTTCTAGGCCAATGCTCTACCAACTGAGTCATCTGGGAGAGTTCCAATCTAAATGCAAATTTTTCTCTTATATACATTGTCAATTCCCATGCACCAAATGCTATGAAACCATCGCTTCTATCTTTGCAAATGGTGGCTTCTTTTAATAAAGAAGACTTAATTTCATGTGCCATGAAATTGCTTGATTATGTTCCAAAAAAAATTGGAAAGTACAGACAGATAAAAGTAGAGTTGTCTATTAGACATAAATATTGTTATGATATGGTACTTGTATTACTTATTAATTTTAGAAAACTGCAAACATGAACACTAATTAAAAAGTTAATAATATTTTGTCAATATTGCACTGTTATTGCAATTCAGTGCAAAATGTGTGCTTGTTTACAAATAAATTTTCCTTATTAGAAATAATGTTTGAAACTTTTCTAAAGCAGACTGCACACTTTCTTTTACATATACTACTATACTCAGCACAATGAAACAGTGTGCTGCAAACCAAAATTGTTTAAGAACTTAGTCTAATAACTACTTTTCTCTCCTCTGTATCCAAGATTTGGAAGTTCAAACACTTGATGAATTGTTTCAGGTATAAAAATCCTAACAATGGTCAGCATCAGAAGTAAATATGGCGAAGATCTCATATATTTATGGCACATAAAAGAACTGCAATAACAGGCCTCCGAGTTAAATATATTGTTATTTTCTTGCCCTGATTTCAATCTCCACATTAATATGTCAAGAAGAGTCATTAACTTTCTACATTTTAATGATCAAAGTTATGTCAATAATTCACATTTTAGAAGAAAATTTGCATTTTCTAAGAGGGTTCTCATTTAATTCTTAAAATCTTCATTAAACATTTTATAAGGATTCAGATCAGAATTTAAGCAATTGTCAGAATTTAAGCAATTGTGGTGTAATAGAGTGTATTAAACATTCAAAATATATTGAAGTTATTTTAACTGCAAATATAAAATGAATCGTAAGGGCAGTGTAAAGTTAAATTCATATAAAATTTTATGACATCCTTCAACAGTGCCATAGCATCCTAAAATGCTGCAAAATTATCACTGTGATTCATTAATGTCCAAAATAAAAAGAAAAACATATAATCAGAAGTGTAGAACCATATTTTAGTCCCTCTCTCAAGTAAGTGTCCTGATTGATTACTGTAAATCATATCATAAAACATATATGATCAACAGTGTCTGTATGTGTGTATTCTAATGCCACCCACTGCATTTTTCATGATAAACTGTGATTTTTTCATGATAGAATTGCAGTAAACTATTAGGCAGGAACGTGGATGAACTACATTCTTCTTCTTGCTGCAACTTTGATGCTGAGTCCATGTGTGCTGTCAGTCAGGATGGGATACTTGTGTAGGTGTTCTATCGTCATTATTGAATTATCCTCATTGCAAAGTATAATTTAGGTGATGGATAGCTGGAAAATCTTATGGAAATGTGCAGCCAAACAGTTGTATCATGTGGTGATGTGGAACATAACTACTGCTTCGCATCTGGGAGAATCCAGAAATGACAAATCATCGTTGAGGGACAACCAAAGCCTTGTCATTTATTTTAATTTTATAATATTCATCTAGTTTTTTTCTGATGAAATATTAAAATTACCACTCTTTGCTGCATTGGTACGCTAATGGTTATTATGGTTTGTAGGTTCAAACCCAGCAAGGATTGATAGATTTTTGTTTTGAGGAAATAAGCTAAATAAACCAATGATTCCTGTGCCATAAATTTATAATACATAAATAAGAAGTCCCTGAGTAAAATTTGTTGCCGAGATTTGAATTGAGATGCTAATGACTAGAGTTCTATATTGTTGAATACTAAATTTAACTTTTTTTGTAGGTAGAATAAGCCTCAAAAGCCTATTACTTTAAAAGCTTCGCCACTGACTCTATCCAAAAAGTGGGTGAATATGCCCTATACAAACTGTTATGTGTGATACATTTGTCATTAAATGTTTAACCTTTGATGGTTAGAACGACTGCAGATTCTCATTTTTTGTATTTGTGTACAGTATCTGTGAGATGAGAGATGAAAGATTTAAATGTTCCAAAGTCATCAGTCATGGAACAAGTGTTTACAGTCTCGTCATAATGTAGTTAAATATTGTTGGTTATCTAATTCATAATGAATTGGTAACTTTTAAGTGTAGTCATTCATTTGTGTTCTGCAGGTGTGATATTGCTAAAAATGTTTCAGTTAACCCTGTCTTCAGTATTTTTGACTGTGGCATCAACATATAACTATATTAGAATAAATGTATTTAATTCCTGAATTAAATTAATAAAATTGTTTATATCTTCTGCTTTAAGAAACAAGTTATAACTCATTATTGTTTTAGAATTATTTATATATTGTCGGAAAAATTCTTTAACCATTATGAGTCTATATTCCAGAAGAACAGTGCAATAGAGTTCTATAAAGCTTGCTTTAGTAAAAACTTGTCATGTAATATCATTATAATTAAACAGACTGCATGCTTATCCAAGTTTCTTAAAATCATGATAATATTCAGCATTTTGCTCAGGTTGAAATATCTAGAAATTTTTATAAGGATATAAAATAATATTTTAAGAGAATATAATAATCACATTTAACCATATAAAAAAGTATCATTTTGCAAATCTGCTAACCATGAATATCATATTATTATAAAACTGTTCATAATAATTTACACAGAATTAAAATAAGCTAATTCAATAAATTTAACTGGCTCTAATTTAAAATTCATAATAATTTTGAATAATAATAATAATAATAATAATAATAATAATAATAATAATAATAATAATAATAATAATAATATGTTTTGCAAATTATGGTATAATATGAAAAGATAAATGAATGTTTCTTTATGCAACTCAGTAGGACCTATTGAAACAATAATTTGCATAAAGGTAAAAAATCCTGGAAATGTTAACTGTAAATTTTCATTTATTACACTTATATTTACAGCAATGTAATATCGTTTCATGTTACCATTGTTTTAATATCAATTAAATTTCAAACTGAAATTTTGTATGAGTTATAAATGACAGGTCATCTTCAAATGGAACCTCTTCCAGATAAGAAAACATTTTTTTATATTGAAATAGCATTTCACATCTTATACTTAATGCATAAATTATTAAAATGTATATTAAAATACTTTCCTGTGACAAATCAGCTTCTTTAATATTATTCAAACAGAGCCAATTTTCTGCAAATCTAGATTTTTTTTTTATTCAGTGCCACCAGTTTTACATTCCTGGTATTCTTTCCTAGCAGTGCCATATTATAATCCACTTCTTAATAAGTCAATCATATCTACTTTACAATCCAACACAGGCAACTTCCATAAATTTAGGAGTATTATAGTCATAAAGGTGAAACTGTTTACTTATTTTAGGAATTCACACTATGAGGTATTTCATTTAGGTAAAATTTTATCACTCACCTCATATTATTATTCTTATTTTAATATAAACTAGTTTCAGAACTTTGTTTCCATTCCATCTTCAGTATCTTCATGGCCGTTGTTCTGTCATCTTGAAGAGCTGTCTTTTGCTCCTTCCATTGGCAGACTGAAAAACCTCAAAACCAGGTCATTCTCCCCAGGAATTTCAAAGTTCATAAATTTTTATTGAAATTCCTGGGGAGAATGACCTGGTTTGAGGTTTTTCAGTCTGCCAATGGAAGGAGCAAAAGACAGCTCTTCAAGATGACAGAACAACGGCCATGAAGATACTGAAGATGGAATGGAAACAAAGTTCTGAAACTAGTTTATATTAAAATAAGAAGAATAATATGAGGTGAGTGATAAAATTTTACCTAAATGAAACTGTTTATTAACAAAAGTGAGTGACATGGTTTATACTTCACCAGCCAAACTACAAATTGAGCATAATGCAATATACTTTACTTTATTACATGGTATTGATATTACAATATAAAATATCTGATTTCTATTTTACTGGAGCTTGAAAGAAAGGTGAATTCTTCATGTGTCCATGTTCTGTAGTAAGGCTGCTACTTTGAGGCAGTGATGCTGCATTTCCTTAGCAATAGATGGAAAAGCCACTCATCAGAGTTTAATTAGTATGGACCACGAGTATATGAGGGAATTACAGTGGAGAAGCTGTGTATTATACCTTCCAAAGTTGTAATGAAAAACATGATTGTAGGACATGTAAATTATTTTTAATATTTGAGAACCAATGTGTCTTATTAAGTATAGAAATATGTAAGAAAATTACCTATTTCTTTTTACAAATATTAGGACTGCTAAATTTTAACTCTATAACCAACACTGAATACAAAAACATTCCAGGATAAAATTGTATAAAACTCTTACATTACCATGTTTTATGGATAAAGGCTGCCATCACACAGGGCTGACATCTTATGCTGATTGTCTAGAAAAGTGGGATCTTTAATTTCTTACAACCCAAGGGCCTCTTAAGACCTTTAATGGAATCACTTGCTTGCACTGACTTTCCTCTATGGAAATGAGATTCGGGTTATAAAGCAAAAATATATCTGCAGGATAAAAGCTGCTAAATGGATATACAGGATGCAGGATAAGTCAGTTAACCACTGCACATGGTTGCAAGGAAAAAAATAAGATTGGTTGAAACTGGGGCTTGAATATAGGACCTACAGAATATAATCTAACACTACTAAGCTGTAGTGTCTGAGATTATATTCTGAAGGAGCTGTATTCAAACCCCAGTTTCTTGATTGGTAGTAGTTACGGCACCTCAAGAAATGCTCCAATACCACCCATAGGGATGACAATGACCTGGATGTCTACAGAATCATCTGTTGGACTATGTCTAGTTAGAGCCAAAATAGGTCAACACTGGCTATGTCAAAAATGATGATGTTGATATAAATTCTATAACAATATGATGTATTTTAATATACACAAATAATTCTTGGTGTAAATTGCAAATCATAAAACTTAGTTACATTCATGTATAATTTTTTTATGTTTCTTGGTGAAATGTTTGAACTTCATATGATGCACTCTGTTGTTTTGCTTTCTTTTTACAATATGGAAGATGGCTGTGTCGAGTTACAAGAGAATCTGAGGCATGTTAGTTATTTATATTATTTAGGCAAATAATAATCAGGCATTATAATGCTCATAAAATCAAAAAACTCAAAATAAAATCCTAATTTGTACAACATAATATTAATGTGTAGTAAAGTCATATAGAGAAAAGGAATAATTTGAGAAAACAGTTATTTTCATGCCAGGTTATTGTTTCAATACAAAATTGCAGGCTTTCAGAAATAATGGATATGATCTATTTTTTATTTTAAAGTTATCATTCACACTGATGGATGAATTAATATTTGAAGAAAATATTTACGCTTAAATTTGGGTTCAAATTCCAGTTCAAGCATAAATTTTTCTCTTCAAATATTGATGAGAATGATACTTCATCCTTCATTATGCATATCTTTGTTCTTTTGCCAATATTTGTAATTTTTGTATTAATAATGAGCTTATTATCCATAGTCAAATCAAAATTAAGATTGGATGAAACAGATACAATGTTTCAAAATTGCTAAAAAAATTTAATGGCCAGTGAGCCAGTTTATAAATCCTTCTTGTAAGCACTCAAGACGAAAATGAAAATCTATAATATTGTGAAAATACCTATTGCATACAGCATTTCATTATATTGGTTGTGAAGCCTCTCTCACAAGCTTACAGAGGAAGACAAAAAAATAAATAGTTTATAAATTTTACAGAATTTTAATTATAGTTTTCTTTTTATTATCTTTAGTCCATTTGTATCCTTTATGATATATGAGAGGATTTATTTCTTTCTCACTCCGTAAACAACATATTGTGTTTGGTTTATAATGATGTTTCATAACTGTGCTTCATGCTCATATTTTAATTTTATTTCTAACTAATTAAGTTATTTAGTCTGTATACTCTTACCTCTTATCATTGTTTTTGTTGAACATATGTTTCAAGGCTTGTTAGACCCATCTTCAGCTATTAAAGACTGATTTTTCCCAAGTTGTCGGCCCTGATTCTTGACTCCTGCTCCCTCTTTCTATGGTCCAATGAACTTGCTAATGAGGTTCCTTTCTCTGGGAATTTCAAAATTCATAATTCTCTCCTTAGTCTTCTGTATGTAGACTTTTCCCATATGGTGAGTTCATTTGTGTTTTCTAAATGTTTTAATAATGTTGTGTATACATCTATTTAGTGTTTTTGTGACCAAACATGAACAGCTAATGCAGATTTTTCTACAGATTTATTAGAAAAATCTCCAGTAGCTGCTCATGTCTGGTTAGAAAAACACAAAATAGATAAATTATTAAACGGTTAGAAAACACAGATGAACTCACCATATGGGAAAAAATCTACATACAGAAGAACAAGGAGAGAATTATGAATTTCAAAATTCCCAGGAAAGGAACCTAATTAGCTACTTCATTGGACCTTAGAAAGACGGAGCAGAAGTCAAGAATCAGGGCTGACAACTTGAAAAAAAGTCAGTCTGTAATAGCTGAAGATGGGGCTAACAAAGCCAGGGCCAACAACTTGAGAAAAGTCAGTCTCTGTAATAGCTGAAGATGGGGCTAACAAGCCTTGAAACATGTTCAACGAAAACAACCACAAGAGGTAAGAATATACAGACTAAATAATTTAATTATTATGTAAACCTCTTAATGTTACTTTCTATTGTATTTTTAAAATTATTTCTAACTGTTCAAGATTAGATGGCAGCACTGTAAATAGTTCATAAAATCTATTGTATCATAAATGATAAACACTCAACCCCCATCAAATTTACTTCACAATTTGTTTTGTAAAAATGAAAATAATTTTTCTACTTGCATACTTACATGATAAATCACATAACATAAAAATAAAATTATTAATGTTAATTCCATCAACCTTTTGATTAATTCCTTCATGAAATTTCATTCTATGTAATCGTATTGTATTAATTCTTATGAAGAATTTCAAACATTAAAAAAATATAAAAATATTGATAAAGGAAGAACATTTATCCCTCCAAATAATTTTTGGGCACATATGAAGATTCTCAAATTTAGAGCCCAAGAACAATGTTTGCTTTGAAAAGTAATATTATTTTTTGTCTAAAAACATATTAAACACAAAAATAAAATGTTGTAATAATTCCGCTTCAGGGCTGGAGAGGATAGATCCACTTGAGGTTGACCTTTCAATTAATATGAAGTTATGGTTTTATTGTAAGACAGATGAAAAACACATATTAGCAGTATTAACACTTGTATAAAACTCTAGGAACTTGAATCACCTTGTTAGTGTTAAGCCATTTGATGGATGTCTTAAAGTTGATATAAATAATGTGTATATATTTATATATATGCCAAACCACATTGCACAATGTATTAATAATTTGATGAGTTCTTTTAGATTTTTCCTTCCCCCTCCCTCTCCATGGCATGAGAAGATAGCTTCAAACATTAAAGTAAAATGTATTACTGCTTTAAATAGTGCTTGTGCCAAATATATTGTCTTCACAAGTGTCAGTGATATAGAACTGGAGTTCCAAACCACATTGGCAAATCATTAATGGGTTTATTTCAGTTTTTATATAAATATTAAATTTCCAGACATAAAAGATCTTCATAACCTTATTTAGGGGCTTTCAGGCTAGTACGTATGCCTTCAAACCTACGGATAGTAGGTTCGGTCTTAGCCAAAATCTGATAAATACATTAGATGAGGAAAATCTTTAATTATATGTTTTCTTTGATATACAGTAATAATTTCTGTGTTGCAATGATATGTAGGACATTGAAAAGGGTTCACTTAACCCTCTTTTATAGGATCTCAAGCATGGTATAGCTATTTATCTGTTTACAAGGATCACCACATTCACTACTATAATTATTTAATTTATATTCCACGTTGGTCCTGGAATTATTTGGAAAACTCTACTTCCCCCCTTTATTTAGTTTATATTCTTAATGCCTCAATATTATTCTTGCATCATTAATGATAAGTTAAATTCCTAAATTGTAAGGGCATCTGAAATATTTCATGTTATTAGAATTAGAGATGAACAAATAGGGAAAAGAAGGAGGGAAATGATACTGTAAAAATAGACCTGAATTATTTTTTCTACTTTGTCTTCAATTACCAGTAACCTATATAAGTTAAAAGTTAGCATGTCTCTCCCTCTTCTCTCTCTCTCTCTCTTACTCTCCCCCTCCCCCTCTTCACAAGAGTCTAGTCATTCCATAATGGTAAAAATTCTGTGTTAAAATTAACCCCCTTCATAGATAATTTGATTTGCAATATGATCTAATTTTCAAGAAACATATAGAAGATAACAAAACATTGTAAAATATTTACCTTTGTAATCAATGAAAAAGAGAACTTTTTATGCCTGAAACAGGTTCAGGATTCAATTCTCGGTACAGACATAAATTTCTCTCTTTACCATTAATTACAATCATAGTAATTACCAGATATAGAAACTTACATAGTTTGTATTTTTCTTGTTTCTAATTTTTTTGTTCAAAGTATATTTCTTTACATATTCTCATGTCATAGGGAACATTGCCGTTGGAATCAGATTTAATTAAAAATATAATCAGCTACTGGCATAAATTTTGCCAAACAACTCTGCTTCATCTTCCACCCATTCATGTTATATCTAGTGAATTAAGAATAGTAGATCTACATGGGCAGGTATAGGGCAGAACTACAAAATATAGAATAAATACATTATAAAAAGCAAATGGTCCCAATAAAAGACTAGAAAACAAGTTTTGAATACCTTGTGATCTAGCTATAGGTTTGGAACTCCTCAAGTAGAATAAAATGTAGTCAGTTATTCTGGAAATGTGTTGTCCATGTAACTTACTCCCTGAATAAATGGCCACGTGTAAAGATGAAAAACAATATTTGTAGTGTA
Source organism: Diploptera punctata (assembly GCA_030220185.1). Taxonomy (NCBI): domain Eukaryota; kingdom Metazoa; phylum Arthropoda; class Insecta; order Blattodea; family Blaberidae; genus Diploptera; species Diploptera punctata. Next base: position 899,781 of record JASPKZ010009811.1, on the reverse strand, counting down.
TTATTCAGTGAATTGTTGTGGTTGTGATATGAATTTAAAGATGTGTGATTTTAAATAATTTTCTTATAAAAAATTGTCGTTGAATCTTTGATGTATTACACTGTGGGCAATTCTCACAACATTGTTCATTTGAAAAAAAATAAAAATTGTCATACCGTATGTAAACAAATGTTTACTCTAAAGATCATTTTGTCTCAGTTATCTTGTTTTTTTAGAGTGTATGATTGCATGTGTGACTGTCACTTTGTACATACATTAATAAATTAATTTTCTATTATTATTATGTTCTCATTGTTAAGTATTAAAGATGTATATTAAAGACAAATAACTTTGTTCACCCCCTCACTCATACATTTTTACCCAATGAAGAGGACTTAAGTAATAAGTTCTCTTTTTCCTCATTACCATGACCCTTAATAATATCCTTATGTACAGTAGGTGTTCATATAAACTTTACCTCCATTTACCAAGTCAGTCCTGTGGAACTAGTGGTTCCCATGCTCAGGTTCAAATCCTGCTAGGGTTGATGGGTATTTTAAGATGTAAAAATTCTGACAATGAAGGTCATGGAAGTTGTTTTAGAGAACACACCAACACTACTTGCTTTTGTTAATGATTAAAAAGAAAAACAACTCCTAAAGATTTAGCTGCTGAGGTGCAACGGTATTGGCAGGAAAAGGAGGAATAGGTGGGGAAGAATAATTTCTCCTCTTTTCTAAAGTCCTGCATTTACTTACTACCTGCAAGTGGAGCACAATGGTGATTATATGTTTCTGTTAGAGTAGATCAGATTATCTTCGTACAGGAAGTGTATTGTGAAATTACGATAGGAAGTAACATTATGAGGTTCTTCTCAATAAATAAGTTGAGTTTTTGTCATCTTACCTTATATTTGTTGATTTCTTTTAGGACACATTTCAATCTGGACAAACTGAAGATAAACATAAATGTTTTGAAACCATCTTAAAAGAAATCAATTTATTTATTGGATTGGATTGTTTACAGAGTTAGTACAATATGATCACCAGATGGGTGGGAATTGTTGAACTGTTGGTCGAGTAATTTGCTATTTCCGAAGAAGCACCTTTAAGAGAGTAACATGTTCTTTATGAAGTTATGTAGATAGGAAATAACACTATGAGGTTTTTTAATATTGTTTATTTTTTATTTCACTCACTTATGAAGTATGAGGTGAGTGAAATAAAAAATAAACAATGTTCTTTATGAACAAATAAAGAAACAGTTAACAGAAAGAGAAGCTGTTATGATTAGAAAGTTGTACACTTTAAAAGATGAGGCATCAAATGAAGAAAATGATAGTGCCATAGGAGTTAGTGATGAAGCAATGTCACCAGTGGCAGATTTTCAGGGAAGCAGCAGTTCATCTAATCAGCCATCATCTCCAAGAAAAATAAGAACAAAGTTTGCAGAAAGATATCTGGCTGATGCACATAATATATGGATGAAACAAACAAGGGAAAAAAAGGGAAATTTTTATTCTCCCTGTCTGTGTCATCCTGGATATGACATTACACCTGAAACTTACAACACTATTATAAAACATTAGGGCCTAACTGTAATAATAATAAAATACTATAAAAAAAAGCCGATAAAGAATAGACACATATACATGTGTATTATACCAAAAAATAGGGCATAAATATTCACCCTTTAAATGCGGATTGAAATCTCCATCCAAATATACATAAGTGTTTTATAGATAAAAAACTAAGGAAAAAATTATTATAAAATGACTATTTCAATTCAATATATTTGTCAAACAATGAAGACACACTTACGAAATCTTATATAATATCAAAAACAACTTATTAGTTTCAACCTAATAGGAAATTCTTACGAAACCTTATGTAACCCAAACACATTAGGGAAGAAGTTAAAAACACCTTATATAATTTGGCCATGAAGATACTAGGAATATTACTACAGATGGGGCAAGAAATAGGGCTTCCATTAGCTTTAGGGGATGGTGAAAGGTGAAGATAATCATATAAAAGCCGGGATTTTGAGTGAAAAAGGCAGAACGGCAGCGGGACCGATTGCGGTCCCCCCAGCGGGGCCCAGCGGGCCGGTGGCAACTACATGGGTAATATGAAAACTTTCTTTCATTTTTGGTCATTTTCAGACTTAGAATTTAAATAAGGGACCAAATGGTCCTAGAAACTTAAGATAACGAACAAAGTTGAATATTTTTACGTTTGACAATGTGGCGATTTCAGCTGTTTTAAATAACTTTTTTATATGTTATGGTTTCAATATCTCTTTATGTTTGAATTTATTCTAATAAATTATGTTAATTTTTCGTTTACTGTGATTTAATATGTTTAATTGTAGAACTCTTCCTCCAAAACCAAGGCCAACCGCTCGGGCCTAAGACCACTTAAACAATAGGGAACTTAACGCAATCATTACGCAGGGGCTTAACAGACGCCGCGCGTAACAAACTGTTGGCAGCCTGGTGGTATATTCGTGAAAATAATGTTCTATTATATTCACGGATAAAGAAACAAACCTTAGACCACAAAATTAACCTTTAATTCGATACAGTAAAAATCTATATGTTCTTTTTTCTCAATCTAGAAGAGAAGTCACATTGGTACTATGAATAAACTATGTCTTTTATAACAGAGAGAAACCAGAAAATATTCAACTTTGGGACATTATTAACTGGCTTTAGGTTATTTTATTTTTTTTTGGATCTAATATTTGGGTTTTATAGACAATGGGTAAAGTTTGAATATATCGCTGTTTTTAGGTTATATTTTAGGTATTGATGTTTTTTCAACAAATGTTTTATTTTTCTAGGCATAATTAAGGCTTTTTTTTTACAATGGGTAAACTTTTGGATATATACGACAATTTTGGTGTTGTTGATAATTTTTTTAGGTGTTATTTTTTAATAGGCAGACATTTATATGTACATTAATTTTTTTTCTAGGCTCTGTTATATGTTATGTTCATTTTAGAAACATATAAGGTTTATGAATTAATTTGGTGTTGTTTCAGTCAGAGGATATTTTTTTTTTGTTAACCTAGGTTATGATATTTCTTTTTTGAATATTTGTAGAGGTTGTAATGAAAGTGATTTAGTTTTTTTTTGTTTATTGTGTGTTAATTTAGGCAATATCTCATCCAATGTTGTACGTGTATAATGACAATATTTTATTATTTCGTCTATCGGTAAGACGTGGCACGATCATATGTACACATAAATCATTTCTGAAAGCATCACCACGAGAGATAAGCCCAAGGGATCATAGGTTGCTTTACACGCCACTAGATTGGGAATTTTTTTTGTCATAGTGAATTTTTTTTCATATTTAGAAAGGGTAATAAATATAAGCAAACAAGATGGCGGACACCTCTTATACTTACGCCACTAATGCACTAAATACGTTTTGTACTATGTAAACATTCATTTTTTTTTATATATTCACGTAAAACACGATCTTGGATATCTTACTGAATCATGGATAGAGATAGGATACGGAAAATTAATTAATGGTTTATTAACTAGGTAGCTTGTTTTGTTAGGAAAAATGGAAGTGGCCGACGTATAGTTTTTCCCAATTGGCAACAGAGCCATCTGACGGAGTCTATATTAAACATTACGGCCATCCCGTAGGAAACTAAACCTACCCATCTCAATCAAATAAAATTCTACTTATATTCGGGCTAATAATCAAGAATTATTATTGACATAAATACAAGAAAAATAAATCGATTAATATTTAAGTCTCCATGTAACAACTCGTGCATCCACGCTGGGACCTTTGCACCAATGCTAGTTAGGTAATTAATCTTGGCCCACGTAAGGCTCAAGGAACCGCATCATAACTTGCAAAAAAAATGAATGATTTATATTTGGAAAATAAATTAACGATTATTCTATTAATAAGACTATAAAAATTTAATTACAAAAAAGAATAGCCGAAAACTAGCAGGAAAATAGTTAGGGAGTCGGAAAACCTAAAAATCAGAGGATTTGGAAATAGAGTAATAACCGTGAAAAAATAAAGTAACATTTAACCTAACATATCACCCCTACCGGAGATCTTGAGGTAACGGAAATGTTAGGGCTCCCAACATTTTTAGACAATCAGCACTTAATGTCAGCCGGGTTATCAGCCCTGCGTGACGGCCGCCCTTTCTCCAGAAAAGAGTCTGGTACTCATTTCAGTTAGAGGCTGAAACGACCCCAGGGCCATAGTGCCGCCAGAAGGTCTAGATCAGGTTAACAATCCTAAAACACACCGGGACTTGAACCCCCGACGTTTCGGCTTGTAGCGCAGTGCTTCAACCACTATGCTAGTAGAAATAAATATTCATACTAATACCGATTTGTCACTGGAAAGAATTCTAGGATTTATATGGTATGGCGAGCACCGTATTATATTTAGGGACGTTTTCAGTTAAAAAAAATCGAGAGTAGACATAAAACCGAGGGAACTACTGGCTGCGTGATTTAAATTTAATAATAATAAAACACACAATACAATAATAATCATCACACGAAGTTCGGGTACAAATCATACATTCATAATGCGAGGTAATGGAAGAAAAGGATGACACATAATAATAATAATATTAGGGAAGTTCAAGATATAGAAGTTTTCTGAATAATAAATATGAACTCACCAGCGTGGAAAATTGCAAAACCGCCATCTTGAGAGATATTTTATTTTGAGACACGTCTTTCCTACGTGCACGAAGACTGAGAGGCTTAGGAGGTCAAATAGCTGTAAAAATTTCAGCAGATTCTGGAATGTGTTTATTTTGGGTGAAAATTTAGATTAACCACATAGATAGGGACTTCAAAACCGACTACATTAGGAACACGAACAATTTATACTATGTGCATTTACAGGGAAATAAATATTATTTTTTTCTTTACATCAGAAAGCGTATTTCAAATAAATAACCACGTAAAAACCCATGACAGTAACAGAAAATAAAAGTGGCCTATATTAGCAATCAAAGGGATTTTAGATTTGAAAACCGAGAAGGGCTTGGAGACTTAGGAGAAATAAATGAGAACTCGAGCAAGAGAGGGGAATGGAGAATTAACGCAATCACAAAAATAACAACGCACCTAATTAGGGATGTAGATTCTAGTTCCGAAACCGAGAGTATGGAAAAGGGGCATGGAAACTTCGGATAAATGAGAGAGAACTCGATCAAAAGCGGGAATTGAGATTAATAAAAACAAATCCGACACCACACACCTCCCTAAGGGAAATAACATTACTGAGGGATTTCCAATTCGAGACTCATAGAAAGGAAGACGACCGAACTTCAGGTAAAATAATAACTTAAACTAATTTTTTTTATTAACCTCTCATGCGGTGTTGAGAGATTTACAACAATGCCGGCGGGCGCATTCTGTGAAAATTTCGACTACAATGTGAGACGATTCTGAATCATGAGTCAAATAATCAAAGTAAAGTTAAGGGGCTAGCGCAATTAAGGGAGGACTCGCTCGATCCGTAATTCAGATTAAGGTTTCGGAAACGGAAAGAATGGAAATTCTGTATAAATAAGAGAGAGCTCGAATGGAAGAGGGGAATGGAGATTTGGCATAACCGTAGAGCTCCGCTAGTGAGGATTACGGAGTGGAGGTAGAAACAAGATGCTTACAGAGGTGATAAAAAAAGGACTGACTGATGCTTACAGAAATGATAAAAGAAGGATAGACTGATGCTTACAGAAATGATAAAAGAAGGATAGACTGATGCTTACAGAAGTGTTAAAATAAGGATAGACTGATGCTTACAGAAATGATAAAAGAAGGATAGACTGATGCTTACAGAAGTGTTAAAATAAGGATAGACTGATGCTTACAGAAGTGTTAAAATAAGGATAGACTGATGCTTACAGAAATGATAAAAGAAGGATAGACTGATGCTTACAGAAGTGTAGACTGATGCTTACAGAAGTGATAAAGACGGATAGACTTATTCCCAGAAATATTTTCTTTTCGGCTGTATCATGTTTTTTTTGGGTGAAAATTAGGGTACTTGACAAACAACATCGACGAATAACCCTCAAGCTGAGTACGGATAGGATGCTAGAGATTAGTTATGATATCCTCGTGTGATTAATAGGATATACCCTGGGATAACAAACTGTTAATATTAATGAAGATCCTAAAACTTAATAAAAAAATATATAATAATAATTCACGGTAATGTAATAAACCACAATAATAATGACAATAGCTATGTTAATAATAATAAAAATGATATCAGTAATAACAATAAACCTTAACGATCATACTAATAAAAATAAAATCAAATTACCAGTATTGATAATGTATAATGATAATAATAAACCACAGTAAATTTATAACTAACAACAACAATGATAATAATAATAATAATAATAATAATAATAATAATAATAATAATAATGATAATAATAATAATAATACTAATAATAATTCACAGAGAATTAATAATAATTAATAATAATAAGAACAATAATAATAAGAATAATAATAATAATAATTCACGGTAAATTAATAAACCATAACAATAATAATAATAATAATAACGAAATAAGAGCGAACTACCAGAAATAAGACTTATGTTTATGAATAAAAGGAAAGATAACGGAAGACCATAATCTCATTTTCAGCAATTAGGACTCATTTAAGTTCCGGGATAAGTAGTAGGCTAGTTCGCGAGAAGATAACGTGGAAGCAGTCCAGATAAAGGCACGTAGTATGTCAACGAAGGATAGGATCAATTACCCAGGAGTTATGCCAACACGGAGGGTAGAAACGATTTTAACATTGCAAGAAATCAGTAGTAACAACAGTTCAGATTAAGAAGGGAGGATGTGCATTATCCAACTTGGTTTGAGAAAAAAAAAATGTATTCTAAGAGAACGGAAGAGGGACATGGGAACTTAGGAAATTTTATAAACTTTTGAAATGCAGAAAAAAATCGAAAACAAATTAATTTATTCCCATAGCAATTTAGAAGATGGAGGTTAGGTTACTTCACCGATAGTGGGTGTCTTAATCGATCTAGTGGGAAGAGTTATCATATAAATTTGGAATACCAAGGGCTACACTGAATAATATTTCTAAAGGAAATTACACAACAATTATTGTACTCAGCTGATCATGACGCTTGACTGAGGTGCCTACAGGAGGAAACAGAGAAAGAATCTGCGGCCGAGATCTCTCCCTCTGTATACCTTGATAGCATGTCAGTTAGGACTAGTGACCAGTCGAGTAGTAGACACACACACATATGAGATATGACATATTACGATAATAGATGCAAACTAGATCGCTTAAGACCCTTCATATTTAGGCCTACGAGGGATAATAAAAGGATAGGCTACAACTTAGGTCAATCTAGGCTATGTAACGTCAGAAATACACAAACAGAGATGAAACTTTTACATAGTCGCACACGGGGATACAAGTTGGGAAGGACTAAGGACCCTTTTGGAGAGGTTTTGGCCTCGAAAATTTGGCGAGTTGCCTGAACACTTCGCCAACAAGCTAGGCAGGTGCAAGTCGGAAGGTGGGGCACCCCCTTTATGACATGATCTAGAGACTGAGAACTCCAAAATGATCTTGGGGCACTGGCCATAAAACCTTGCCGGCTTGGCACTGACGTTAGGGACCATATGGAAATCGTTGTTTAGAGAGAGATAGGCATCCGAGGAACTAGAAACAAAATGAAAGCACAATACAATTACGGGCAAAGAGACCCACGGAAAACTGTCATGATACCCGGGTTTAGGGAGTGATGATGGCAATAGGGGAACCCCATCAAAAAGATTAGGATAAAATCCACTTTTCCGATGAGGCGGCGTCCATGAGTTCAAAAAGGCTCTCCCTAAGGTTAATGTCCAGAGGCAGCAGGATGAGAGGGGTGTCAGGAAGGAACCGAGTCACTGTTGATGAGGATGGGAGCACCCCGGCCTCCACTTCGTGGTCGTGCAAGGTAATAACCGAGTCACCGTTGTCGGAGGTCGAGCCCATTCCTGGTCTTCATGGTCGTGCAAGGTGAATTCGCTGGCTCGCCCGACAGGAGAAATAGCGAGACAGGAATCGAAAAGATGAGAGGGGTGGGGTTAGGAAGGAACCGAGTCACTGTTGACGAAGATGGGAGCATCCCGGCCTCCACTTCGTGGTCGTGCAAGGTAATAACCGAGTCACCGTTGTCGGAGGTCGAGCCCATTCTTGGTCTTCATGGTCGTGCAAGGTGAATTGGCTAACCCATCCCAAGAATACATAGCCGGGATTAGGAACTGAGGTTAGCAAGAGACGAACCCCGTCTGGGAGGATAGGATTTAATTCCCTTCTGGATGCAGTAGTGTTCGTTGAGGAACCAACAGAGTTTCTAATGAACCCGAAGTTAGGAAGTGAGGTGAGCAAGAGACGAACCCCGTCTGGGAGGATAGGATTTAATTCCCTTCTGGATGCAGAAGTGTTCGTTGAGGCACCAACAGGCTTTCTAAGAAAAGACAAAAGAAAAGGATAGAATTAGGAAGGACAGGATGCCAGGGAAACCGCGAAGAAAAGTCGTACGCACACATGGATATGGTCATAACGAAGGAACAATGAATAATAGACAGGGACGTCAGATACGTTGGGACACTAAAGGAAAAGAATACTAAAGGAAACACAGATATTACGATTGTGCGACCGACGAGTAGAGCCAAGAGAGACAGATTGACCTAAGTAGGGATATTACATACAAAAGAGGTTAAACACATTAGATAGGGAGATCTCGGAAATAGAGGTTAAACACAGGGAAATACAAGGAGGTTGAAGTTAAATACATTAGGTGGTACATACAAAGAGAGGTTAAACATATAAGGATAGTACAAGAAATGAGAGGTTAAACACTTAGGGAAGTGCATGAAATTAAAGGTTAAACACATTAGGTAGGGATATCTCAGGAATTTAGAGGTTAAAAACATTAGGTAGTACAAAAATGAGAGGTTAAACACATTAGGTAGTACATAAAAGGAGATCACAGAGATTAGAGGTTAAACACTTAGGGAAGTGCATGAAATTAGAGGTTAAACACTTAGGGAAGTGCATGAAATTAGAGGTTAAACACTTAGGGAAGTGCATGAAATTAGAGGTTAAACACATAAGGATGCAGGGAGTTAGAGGTTAAATACTTAAGGTACTACATAAAATTAGAGGAAGCTCATAAGGAACACACGAAATTAGAGGTTAAACACATAGGGTTGTACACGATATTAGAGGTTAAACACATAGGGTTGGACATGAACTTAGAGTTTAAAACCATATGTAAGATAGGGAATAAGTCTACACGTATGAGACCAGGAACTAACTCAATAACGTAAATGGAAATTAAGAGGAAACAAAAGGATAAGAAATGAAAAAGGGAGAGGTTAAACCCATAGGTGAGATGGGGACCCAAGACACGGAATAAAGTCCACGCATAATCGGGGGTTATGAAAAGAAAATTAAATACAGAAATTCAAGAAACCAGATGAGATATTGCAGAACGAATCAGGAAAGGCTCAAGGAAATATTGCCAAAAGAATTAGGAAGGATTTAAGGGAACAACACATTTAGTTTTTATTATTAAGTTAACTCTGTAGGCTATAACACGGGAATTCGACAGGTAAATTAGAAACGAGAGTATTTAAGACGCAAAGACGCATTTTTATCAAGTTAACTCAGTAGGCTGTAATACGGGAAATCGACAGAAGTATTAGAAGCGAGAATTTAAGATGCAAGACGCATCCCGGATTGAAGAAAGGAAATGCTCTCACAATCAGGACCTCACGAGGGTATGATATACGGAATTCAGGTTACTTAATCGTACTAAGTAGTATTTACATCTTAAAGCCCTAGCGATTTATGTGTAGGCGAGCACACTCGATCGAACCCAGGACTCAAAGAAGGAAAATCAAAATTGAAATTTTATCCAAACAATGGAAGGTTGAAAACCGGCGGTAAAAAAACGGTGAAAAACTGACAATTTTTTTGTGAACCTAGTAAAACCTGAATTGCTATAAGGGCGTAAATGATTCGTGAGAAATCATAAAACCAGAAACATAAGAGCATTTCTTTTGCAACTTGAGGCTAGCTATAAGAGACAAATAGGGAAATGGGTGCACGAACCTAAACGATGCAATCTAAAGCCAGGACGTCTAATATACAATTAGGTAGACTAAACATTCAATGACCAGGAATGATAAAGAGGATGCGGACCCATGTAGTACGGGATAACCACCAAACCCATAAACGATGTTTAAAGTTATCCTCCCAAGTTTTTAACGAATGCCATAAGATTACAGCTTCACGCCTGGAACTGCGGCCACCACCACGGCACCACATGATGGGAGGCAGATTAAGTAGGGCCAGACTCACGGCGCATCCTATACATCTGAGGACGAGGGCAGCATAACGCTCAAGGACCAACCACACCCTGTACATCTAAGGACGCAGGGCAGCTGCCAGGACCATCTACACATCTCGTGTCGGAGCATAAGATAAGTGAATGTCCAGACTCACAACCAGCTAAGACAAACACCTCATTAGCAGTAAAAAAAAAAACAAACCCAGGCAATTATAAAAAATAATAACGACTTTCTCCAACGCCAAACCTTGGCCTAACTTCCTTCAGCCCAATTTTGTCCTATAGGAGTGTCAAGAAAACAAACTCCACATCAAGATTAATTCCTATCAAACCGTTCACAAGTTCTCCTTGGACCTAACTGGGTTTTGGAACTAGGCATACCTAAATCAAAGGCCTACCTGGACCAACGGCAGCTGAAAATGAACCACGACCTCAAGCATGAGAACATCGCATCCTCCATCAAGGCAAGCCTACACGAACCTGGACCTTCAAGCTAGCCACAGCAGACACCACAGTTTTTATAAGTTTTACAGTGATCCGGTTCACGGAATAGAACCGTCAGAGTGAATAACAAAAAAACCCTTCCGAAGTGCATAACAAAAGTAAAGAAATGTGAATTAGTGCGTCGGAAATACATAAGAGTGAAAGTGCGATCGGTTCAAAAGAAACCACAGACGGTTTAAAACGAATACGAGAACATTTTTTTTTATATAGTCAGTATTTTTTGTTTTTATTTCAACAATAGACATTATTTTTCTTTAACCAATAGGCATATTGTATTAAAGCGCAGCCGCAAAGGCTTGCTATGTTGTGATTTTTGTTTTTTTGCAGTATGGTGTTCTCACTAAGTAAAGGATCTTACGACATTTCGAAGCAATCAAAGGTATCCGGGGCAATTTACAAGTAAAAAAACGATCTAAAACCGCTTAGGATGAAAACAATACTTCCAACTTCCAGGACAGATGGAATCGGCAATTGACGGACGTCGTTTCCACTCCACTCGCACTCCACTTAAAGAGAAACTAATAAAATAAATGTCAGGAGGACCTAACCGCCCGAGAGGTGAGAGATAGTCCGGTAAGGAAGAAAAAGACTTTCGGTTTTTCAACCCTACAGTCTTATTTAGGGGGGGAATATTATAAAACATTAGGGCCTAACTGTAATAATAATAAAATACTATAAAAAAAGCCGATAAAGAATAGACACATATACATGTGTATTATACCAAAAAATAGGGCATAAATATTCACCCTTTAAATGCGGATTGAAATCTCCATCCAAATATACATAAGTGTTTTATAGATAAAAAACTAAGGAAAAATTATTATAAAATGACTATTTCAATTCAATATATTTGTCAAACAATGAAGACACACTTACGAAATCTTATATAATATCAAAAACAACTTATTAGTTTCAACCTAATAGGAAATTCTTACGAAACCTTATGTAACCCAAACACATTAGGGAAGAAGTTAAAAACACCTTATATAATTTGGCCATGAAGATACTAGGAATATTACTACAGATGGGGCAAGAAATAGGGCTTCCATTAGCTTTAGGGGATGGTGAAAGGTGAAGATAATCATATAAAAGCCGGGATTTTTGAGTGAAAAAGGCAGAACGGCAGCGGGACCGATTGCGGTCCCCCCAGCGGGGCCCAGCGGGCCGGTGGCAACTACATGGGTAATATGAAAACTTTCTTTCATTTTTGGTCATTTTCAGACTTAGAATTTAAATAAGGGACCAAATGGTCCTAGAAACTTAAGATAACGAACAAAGTTGAATATTTTTACGTTTGACAATGTGGCGATTTCAGCTGTTTTAAATAACTTTTTTATATGTTATGGTTTCAATATCTCTTTATGTTTGAATTTATTCTAATAAATTATGTTAATTTTTCGTTTACTGTGATTTAATATGTTTAATTGTAGAACTCTTCCTCCAAAACCAAGGCCAACCGCTCGGGCCTAAGACCACTTAAACAATAGGGAACTTAACGCTATCATTACGCAGGGGCTTAACAGACGCCGCGCGTAACAAACACTCATGGCACAGAAAAGAAAAGTAAAGAGTAAGACTGTGGTACAAAACTTCAGAAACACACTAAAACAATGTTGTTTGTCAAACCCAAACATACTGCAACATATGATAAATCCTAAAGTACATGACCATTTTATAGCAAAGAGGCAGGAATGCAATAAGACATGACTAGACCACTGGGATTTTGGGTACTGAAAATTAAGAAGAAAATTAACTCTCACAATTCCCTGCAGTTCAAAGATTCCACCTCGTTGATAGAAAAAAATTAACACAATAATATGATTGTCTGTCAAAAAATAGCCTACAAAGTTAGTAAGTGGTTGGATAAAAGAGCTGAACAAAGATCTCATACATTTGTGAGAGAAATCAGATCTTTCATTGTGGAAAAAGTCTGCCTCTAGATCAAGTAATTAATGCTGTTGAATTAGGATTTGGTAAAGAGTTTCAATTGGGATTAATTCTCGCAGTGACGGTAAGCAAGCATATCTTTGGTGTGGCTGGATCCATAGTGGCAACTACACACTCTTATATGATATACCAGCAATTTTGATGGATGGTATGCTGCTATCCCATTTGTATGTCATATTAGAGTCCACCAGCCATTTTCTGCAAATAAAATATCAATTTACTGAACACTTAGTTATTTGCTAATATGATGAAGAGGGATTTTGAGGTGTTCTAGAACAAGCAATGTGGCCAAATATACAAGAAAAAAACTGTAGTTCTTCTTTTAGTAGACATCTGGACAGCTAATATAAATGACAAATTATACAGTTCTTCATTCAAGAAGCTGATAAACTAAGTGCATAGGCATTGTACAACTGCCGATGTTTTCTTCTTCCATCCATACAAAAATGTTGTGAAATGTATCTCAAATACAATGATGATATCTTCTGATTGTGACAATGACAAAACATATGGTACAGAGACCATTTCATATGTCTTCAATCATTTGTGTATTTCCATTTCTCAGCAGCAAGGTTCTCCAACTTACTGAAATTTGTGATTTTTCAATGTGGCTTACTTACTTACTTACTCACTGGCACTATCGAACCCGTAGGTTCATGGCCGCGCAGACATAAGCTCTCCATACATCCCTATCCTGAGCTAATGCTTTCCAATCATTTCCTGTATAATCTACTTCCCTCAAATCACAGTTAATGTTATTCTCCCACCTCATTCTTGGTCTACCAACTGGGCATTTTCCCTCTGGCTTTCCTACAAGAAGCTTCCATGCACGTCTTTCATTCCCCATACATGTCCTGCCCATCACAGTCTACGAGACTTAACTGTTCTTAAGTCTCGTTCTTTTCAATGTGGCTACACCAAGATATTCTGGTGTATTTCAAACACCCTTGGAGTACTGCTTCAAAGAAAGATTAATGGAAAAGTGTTTCCATGATAACTGTGACCAACCTGCTTTCATCAAATATGCACACTGCCACAACTATGTATGTATGGACCATGCAGTTATTATTGACTTCCACATTATTTTTCTCCAATAGTCTAAAACACTATTGCAGAATGTTTGATATCATATTATTGGTATTTGTCTCAAATAATTCAGTTCTTTAATAATCATTCATATCAACTCTCAACCAGGGTGCATTTTTTGGGTGTTTTTCCTCCCCTGTAAGACAAATGTGAGGAAGATTAGGGCCCAACAGTCCCAGAAAATCATCCACATTATCATCATCACCTTCACCTGTGCGGAAAGCAACGGGAAGCTACCACACCTATAATTCCCTAGTAAAGTTGCAAAATATAGCATGAAAATGCTATGATTGCAGTGAAAGACCTGCCCTTGAGCAGAACACTGTAAAATAGAATCAACTCTCAATACTTACTCTGATTATAAATTTTACAATTGAATCCAGTTCTATCAGTCCATAGCAGTTAAAATGTATATGAATATATATTTAAAAAAAACTCCTGGCACAACAGGCCTAGAAGGCCCTTAGCCTACCAGCCGGCTGCTGGCCTCACATCCACATGTGCAATCACAGATGTAGATGATCATTCAGCCAGTGTAGGGGTGACATGTGGTCAGCATGTCGAATCCCCCAGCCGTTATAGCTGGTTTTCTCAACCTTATGAATATATATATATGAGTAACAAAGTTTTCTTGGGTTTTCCGCGTCATGATTTCAAGTTTGGCCTTTGGCTACTGATTCCGATGTTTCGGCATGGTCCTATGACATTTGGGATCATGCCAAAATGTTAGAATCAATGGCCAGAGGCCCAACTTGAATCTATGATGCGGAAAACCCAAGAAAACTTTCTTAATCATACTTATATCTGCGAAAATCTGCAATATAATATATATATATATACACATATCTTCTTTATTAACTAAACTATATGAATATAATTTCTACAACAAATAGCATGAGTCTACCTTGTGAGTATGGCTCCTTTGGAAGGGAATTGACTGTGGGTCTCGTGTCATAGATTTACAGCACATAAAAGAACCTCAAGCCTGAAAAGGGAGACCTCTGAAAAAAATTGTTGCCCAGATTTGAGCTGCAACATTATTGATATTAGCTGTTAAAGAGAATCATTAAATTAATTAGAGTTCAAATAATATTCATTCACCAATTTTTCATCTCATTAGATCATCACACTGAATATACAGGGTGGACCGCTCGAATGGACCTAATTTCAATTGCTTGTTACTGGCAAACGGTTGAAGATAGAAACTTAAAACAACGTTCATAGTACAGAAAAACTCACCAAGTTTCGAATCCTGTCGGTAGATGGCACAAAGATACGTTTCTCGTTCTTAGATTTAATTGTTTGTGAAAATGGCGACTCCGCAGATGAAAGCGCAAGCTGTTTTGTGGTATGCGGAGTTTAAATCAATCATTAGAGTTCAAAGGGAGTTCCGGCGTGTGTTTAACCGTGATGCTCCAACTGCTAGAAGCATAAAGAAGTGGCGTGATACATTATTAGCTACAGGATCTGTGTTGAAGAAGCATGGTGGTGGTCGCAGAGCATCCGATGAAATGGTAGCAAATGTTCAAGCCGCATTTGAGCGAAGCCCCCGGAAGTCATTAAGAAGAGCTTCGCGGGAACTTCAAATACCAAAATCGACATTACAACGGATTGTCCACAAACGCCTCAAACTGCACGCATATAAAGTGCAGTTAGTGCAACGTCTGGAGCCGAATGACATGCCGAAACGAGTGGAATTCGCCAATACGATGCTGGACCGTCTCGGCGCTGATCCTGACTTCATGACCAAGATTTTCTTCTCGGACGAAGCCACTTTCCATTTGTCAGGCAAGGTAAACCGGCATAATGTGCGGATCTGGGGATCGGAGAATCCTCACGCTATTCAAGAGCATGTTCGTGATAGTCCGAAGATGAATGTTTGGTGCAGTTTGTCACATAATAAGGTCATTGGACCGTTTTTCTTCGCCGAGAAAACTGTTCGTGGTACCACATATCTTGACATGCTGGAGCAGTTCTTCTTTCCACAAATTGAACAACTGCAGCCTAACATCGTTTTCCAGCAAGATGGTGCTCCTCCCCACTGGTCCAATGAAGTTCGTATGACTTTGGACAACATTTTCCCTGGCCGTTGGATTGGTAGGGGAGGACCAATCGCGTGGCCCCCGAGATCTCCCGATTTAACACCACTGGATTTCTTTCTCTGGGGCTATGTCAAAGATAAAGTTTACACCACCCCAGTCAAAGACCTTCGTGATCTTCGTGAGCGCATCATAGAGGCTATTGAGAACATTCCAGAAGACATACTCCAACGTACTTGGCAAGAAATTGTTCATCGCTTTGATATCGTCACAGTGACTGCTGGGGCTCATATAGAGATGTGGTGATCTGGATATCAAAACTTGGTGAGTTTTTCTGTAATATGAACGTTGTTTTAAGTTTCTATCTTCAACCGTTTGCCAGTAACAAGCAATTGAAATTAGGTCCATTCGAGCGGTCCACCCTGTATTATGAAAAACCAAGTTAACACCAAAAATTATGAAATGTGTGTATTCCAATGCCACTCTGTGCACTTTATGTGCTATAAAATGAAAAATCATATATTATTTGTTATTACTATATTTATACACATCCCTCTTTAATTTCTTTATTAACTGGTTCATTGGTACAATTAAGTCCGGAGGTTCTTGACAGAATGGAAATAAGCTCTCCATGCATTCCTATCCTGAGCTAATTGTTTTTCAATTATTCCTTATATAATAATTTACTTCCCTCAAATCAATGTTTATGTTATTTTCTCTTCCTGTTCTCGACCTACCTATTGGGTGCTTTCCCTCTGTTTTTCCTGCAAGAAATTTTCATGCTCCTCTTTCATTCCCCATTCGTGCTAAATGTTCTATCTATCACAGTCTATGAGATTATTTCTTTATTATTGTAAATCAATGACAGAAACTTCATCCTTCTAAATTCTCTATAATATATTACAGATTGTCAGTGGAATATATTGTGAAAACTAATCCAACACCAGAATCTGTAAAATGTTAGTTATTCATCATAACTATCATTCATCTCAATTCTCTACAATAGATTTTAAAAATTGTCATTTATTATATAAGGTACAATGAAATGAAGATAAGTCAACATGCATATATATATCATGGAGGGCAAGTTAGTACCATTGGAATTTGATAGCTGAACTGACAACAGCTACAACCTCCACTTACACACTAATAGTTAGTCTATTTGCTGGAAGTAAGGTTAGATATACATCATCAGTGAAAACAGTTCAAATGCCAAAATGTTTATTATTTCAATAGTAAACCCAAAAACTATAGA
The DNA here is from genome assembly GCA_030220185.1 of Diploptera punctata. Classification (NCBI taxonomy): domain Eukaryota; kingdom Metazoa; phylum Arthropoda; class Insecta; order Blattodea; family Blaberidae; genus Diploptera; species Diploptera punctata. The sequence goes on along the minus strand of JASPKZ010009811.1, from coordinate 882,565 downwards.
TATATTTATCCCATAGCAAGACAAGACAATTAGTCTAATTTTTTTAACACTTTTGGACTATCTACCAAACCAATTCTTTACCCAACTTCATTGGAAAGCAAAACAATGTCCACAAATATCCATTTTTCAATTTCAATGTATTAACTTAAATGTTACGCAGGGACAGTTAAGCCCCGCTTTAATGTAGCGTACAAGATCTCTATAGTTTAAGTGGTCTTTGGCCCGAGCGGTTGGCCTTGGTTTTGGAGGATGAATTCCACATTTAAACATGTTAAAACACAGTAAACAATAACATGACATATTTATTTGAAAAATCAAAACATAAAGAAATATTAAATCAACAACATATAAAACACTTATTAAAATCAGCTAAAATCGCCATATTGACCAACGTCAAAAATACTAAAACTGATAGAATTCAGAGAGAGAAAACAATCATTTAAAAGAATCAACTTTGTTCAATATTCTAAGTTCTTTGGACCATTTGGTCCTTTAATTAAATCTATGTATGACAAATGACCAGTTAAAAGAATGATAATAAAAAGATAAAATATTCATATTACCCATGTAGAGCCGCTCCTGTCCGCAGGGGGAACCGAACCCTTCGGTCCCCCTCCACCGTCCTCTCTTCGTTAGAAAAATCGCGAATATTTATATGATAAATTTTAAGTTTCTAATCGGGGGAAATTTGGGTAGAAAGTTAGCTTTTTCCCTTCAATACATGTGGGGTTTTTTTCATTGGTTTTCATTTACACTTTCCCATGATCTAGTTCAAAACCTTCATCTATGTCAAAATGGAAAACTTTGTTCCACTTCCACTTCTTGCAATTCATATTCACCCTTATCTAATGTGGTCATCTCTGATCTTTCTGACTAAATAATTCTGGAATCTTGTGACATGGTTTTGATCCAGGATATAAACTATTATAGATTTTTACTTGCGTTTTTTATATTATATGAGTATGACTAATTTGTATTTCAATGTGATTATTTATTCCTTATTTCCTGATATAATACACATGTATATGAGTCTATCCTTTATCGGCTTTTTATAGTTTTTTTTATTATTATGGCAGTTAGGCCCTAGTGTAGGCACAACATTCCCCCCCCCTAAATAAGATTGTAGGGTTGAAAAACCGAAAGTCTTTTTTCCTTATAGGGTATCTCTCACCTCCCGGGGGTTTGTCCTGACAATTATCTTATTAACTTAACTTTAAGTGGGAGTGGAACTGACGTCATCAATTGGCGATTTCATCTGTAACCTGGAAGTATTTTGTTCTCATTCTAAGAGGTTAGATCGTCTTTTACTTGCTAATTGCCCCGGATACCCTTAATTGTGTCGTAATATCGGTAAGATCTGTTTACTTAGTGAGAACACTATACTTCAAAAACAAATAAAAAAAATTACAATATAGCATGCCTTCATGGGCTCTAAAACAAAATGTCTACGCACGGTCAAAAAAAATGTATTTTTCCATTAGAAATGTTTACTGATCTCCGTCCTTTTTCCTTTTTTAAACCTTCTTGTGGTTTATTTTGAAACGATGCACTATTCACTTTTATTCACATCCGACGCACTTAACAACATTTCGTTTCTTTTTTGTTTTTCACTTCTAAGGTTCCATTTCGTGAACCTGAACACTTTAAAAAAAATATATCAGAACTGCTGTGTCTGCTGTGGCTAGCTTGGAGGTCAGGGTTCGTGTCTGCTTGCCTCGATGGAGGATGCGATGTTCTAATGCTCGAGTTCGTGGATCATGTCCAGCAGCCGTTGGTCCAGGTAGGCCTTTGATTTGGTTATGCCTAGTTTCATTAAGCAACACCCAGTTAGGTCCAAGGAGAGCTTGTGAAAGGTTTGATAGGAATTGATCTTGACGGGGATTTTTGTTTGCTTGATTCATTTATAGGTGCAATATGTGGTATGAAGGAAGTTAGGTCAAGGTTGACGTGGGAGATAGTGTTTTTTATAATTGCCTGGGTTTGTTCTATGTTGCTTGTGAGGTGTTTGCCTTAGGCTGGTTGCGAATCTGGACATTCACCCATATTATGCTCCGTCACGAGAGATACATGGTGTAGTTGGTCCTGGCAGCTCTATGCTGTGGCTCCCGTCATCAGATGTACAGGATGCGCCGTGAGTCTGGGCCTCTTAATCTTGCTCCCATCATGAAGTGTGCGTGGTGGGTGGCCCGCAGGTCCAGGCGGGAAGCAGGTAGTTCGTAATTTCTGAAATCTCAGTTTATTTTGTTAAAACCTGGGAGGATAACTTTAAACATCGATTTCTGGGTTGGCGAGTATCTTGCTCTACATGGGTCCGCATCTCCTATCATCACTCCTTGTCATAGAATGGTCATTTTCGGTTTGATTTAAACTCATTGCTTAGATGCTTCATTGTTTGCCCATCATATTTCTGATACTATATTCCGAACCCTGCTTACTAGACGTCCTGGCTTTAGGTCTTATTATTGTTATACTACGTATTACTTAGTGTTTGTTTATTATGTGTACCCATGCACCTATCTGTCTCTTATAGCTAGCCTCATGTTGCAAAAGAAATGCTCTTATATTTCTGGTATTATGATTCCCATGAATCATTTACGCCCTTATTGCAATTCAGGTTTCACTGGATTAAAAAAAATTCCCTGTATCTTACCGTATATTTAACGCTTGTTTTCAAAACTTTCCATTGTTTGGTTAAAATTACAATTTTGCTTTTCCCTCTATAAAGTCCTGGGTTCGATCGAGTGTGCTCGCCTACACATAAATCGATAGGGCTTTAAGGTGTAAATACTACTTAGTACAATTATGTAACCTGAATTCCGAATATCATTCCCTCGTGAGGTCCTGATTTTGAGAGCATTCCCTTTCCTTCTATCATGCTTCATCCTGGATGCTTCCTTGCATCTTAAATTTACTCGTTTCTAACCTATCTGTCAATTTCCCGTGCTACAGCCTACAGTAGTTAACTTTACAAAAAATCTAAATGGTGTTGTTCCCTTAAGTCCTTCCTAATTCGTTCGGCAATATCTCATCTGTTCTCTTGAATTTCTTTATTTACTTTTTACATTACTCCTGCTTATGCGTGGACTTTATTCCTTGTTTTGGGTCCCCATCTTACCTATGGGTTTAACCTCTCCCTTTTGTCATCTCCTACTCCTTTCCTTCCCTCTTAAATTCCATTTACGTTTATGGGTCAGTTCCTGGTCTCATAAGTGTAGACTTATTCCCTATCTTACCTGCGGGTGTAACCTCTCATTTCGTGTACTACCTTATGTATTTAATTTCCCATTGCGAGTACTCCCTTTAGTGTTTAATCTCTCATTATACTACCCTATGTGTTTAACCTCTAATTTCGTGTACTCCTTATGTGTTTCACCTCTAATTTCGTGTACTCCTTATGAGTTTAACCTCTAATTGCATGTACAACCTATGTGTTTAACCTCTAATTCCATGTACTTCCCTAAGTGTTTAATCTCCAATTTCATGTACAACCCTATGTGTTCAACCTCTAATTTCATGTATTCCTTATGTGTTTAACCTCTCATTTTCTGAGATCTCCCTACCTACGTCAATCTGTCTCTCTTGGCTCTACTCATCGATCGCACAATCGTATGTATGTGTGTTTCCCTTAGTATTCTTCTCTAGTGTCCAAACGTTTCTGATGTCCCTGACTAGTATTCGTTGTCTCTTCGTTATGACCATATTCTATGTGTGCGTATGGCTTTCTCATCGCGGTTTCCCTTTCCGCTTTTCTCTAACCACCGGTGGCTCTTTTTTTTCCCCTCTGGCATCTTTTTTGACTCTGGATGGTCCCTGACCATCGCTTCTTGTATTCCTGACTTCTTGGGGCCCCAGACCATGACTGGGCTACGAGCCTCGAAGGCATGGGATATGCAACGTTTCCCTTGATGCCAACGGTGGCCCTAGTCATGCCTACACCTCCCTTGCGCGATTCCTGTCTCGCTTTTCCTGTCGGGTGAGCCAGCGAAGCGGCCGGGCTGCGAGCCTCGAAGGCATGGGATATAGTAACGTTTCCCTATACGCCAACGGTGGCCCTGGCCCTTCCTGTCACACCCTCTCTAATTCTGTTGCCTCAGAATTATCGATTTCGACGTTAATCTTAGGGAGAGCCTTTTGAGCTCATCGGACGACGGCCTCATCATCGGAGTGGATTTGATCCGATTCTCTTCTGATGGTGATCCTACTATTGCCCTCATCGCTCCCTAAACCCGGGTATCCTGTGGGTCTCTCTGCCCGTGATGGCTTCTGTGTTTCCTGTGGGTCTCCCTGCCCGTAATTGCATTGTGCTTTCGTTTGTCTCTAGTTTCTCGGATGCCTATCTCTCCCTAAACGATGCTGTTCCATATGGTCCCTAACGTCAGTGCCAAGCCGGCAAGGTTTTATGGCAAGTGCCCCAAGATCATTTTGGAAATCTGTCTCCAGATCATGTCATAACGGGGGTGTCCCACCTTCCGACTTGCACCTGCCTAGCTTTCTCCCCACCTCGTTGGCGAAGTGTTCAGGCAACTCGCCAAATTGTCGAGGGCAATAACCCTCTCCAAAAGGGTCCTTAGTCCTTCCCAACTTCTATCTCTGTGTGCGACTGTGTAAATGTTTCATCTCTGTGTGTGTATCTGTTAAACGTTGCCTAGCCAAGATTGACCTAAGTTACAGCCTATCCTCTTATTAAAAAATGAAGAGTCTTATGCGATCTAGTTTTCATCTATTATCGTAATATGCCATATCCCATATGTGTGTGTGTGTGTGTGTGTGTCTACTTCTCGACTGGTCACTAGCCCCAACTGACATGGTACGAGGCCTGCAGTTCAAGAGAGTCCAGGCGCCTTTAGACACTCCAATCTTTCCCAAGCCAGTCCATTTCAGCAAGAACCATTGCCTGTAGAGTGTATTATTTGTTGTGTAATACTCAGTAATAGTATTTTGTGTAACTCCTGGGTTCCCATTTGAACTTCCACTTTCTGCTAGATCGGATAAAACATCTCACTGTTTGTCAAGTATCCTAATTTCCACCAAAAAAAAAGTCTTAAAAAAAATTATGGGAATAAGTCTATCTTTTGATCATTTCTGCAAGCATCTTGTTTCTACCTTTACTCTGTATTTCTCACTAGCGGAGTTCCCCTATGATTGAGCCAAGTCTCCATTCCCCTCTTCTGTTCGAGCTCTCTCTTATTTATTCAGAATTTCCATTCTTTCCGTTTCCGAAACTATAATCTGTATTTCGGGTCAAGTGAGTTCCCCCTTAATTGCGCTAGCCTTTATGACTTCACTCATGATTTTAAAACTTCACTTATGATTTAGAAACGCCTCATACTGTAGTTGAGCCCTACACATGATGCGCTCGCCTGCATTGTTGCAAAAATCTCAACACCGCATGAGATGTTAACCAAAAAAATTATTTTAAGCTATTATTTAACCTGAAGTTCGGTCGTCTTCCCTTCCATGAGTCTCGAGTTGAAAATCCCTCAGTAATGTTATTTCACTTAGGGAGGTGTGTAGTGTTTGCTTTGTTTTATTTCGCTAAATCTCCATTCCCCGCTTTTGTTCGAGTTCTCTCTAATTTATCCTAAGTTTTCATGCCCCTTTTCCATACTCTCTTTTTTCGAAACTAGAATCTACATTGCTCATTAGTTGAGCTCCCATTTTTTTATTGCGCTAATTCTCTATTCCCCTCTTTGTTCGAGTTCTCGTTTATTTATTCTAAGTCTCCATGCCCTTTTTCCATTTTCTCTGTTTTCAAAACTAGGATCCCTCTAATTGCTAATACATGCCACTTTTCCTTAATTGCTAGTCCCTTAAGGTGTTAATAATATTTATTTGTTTATATATTTTTTTCATCACACTTCCTTATGACCGGAAAAAAAATAATAGTATTTATTGGCCTGTAAATGTATTTAGTATAGTCAAGTAATGTAGCTTGTTTCATGAGGAGAAATCTACATTCCTATCCAAAAATAACACATTCCAGAGCCATGGCTGAAATTTACTGTTATCTGACCTTCTAAATTCAGTGCATTTCCATAGACACTCAGTTTTCTTGCACGTAGAGGGAAGAGTGGCTTCTTAAAAGTGTTTAAGTTCCCAAAAAAAATAGTTCTCAAGATGGCGGTTTTTCCCATTCCTCCACGATGGTGAGTCCATATGTTATTATTCAGAAAAAAAATATTATTTCCTGTATCGCCAGTGTATAGCTAGGATGGGCCTTACCACTTCATTTGCCACATTATTATTACTAGGTTTATTATGATTATTATTCTTATTATTATGTTACTGTGTTTATTATTATTATTATTATTAATTTTAAACCACTCAGTTATTAGTTCTCTTTTTTTTTTGTCTAACTCTCGATTTTTAACTGAAAAATGTTCTTACATATTATAAGGTGCTCGCCTTTACCATAAAATATCCTAGGATAACAATTCCAGCACTGGAATCGGTATTATTTGCCTCATGCCCTGCCTTGTCATTGTCGCACGGTTGGCTGTTTAACTCTAATAGTGTTTAAAATTATTTTGTCATAATTAGTATGATTATTTATTCTAACTAGCGTAGTGGTTAAAGCACTGCACTACACGTAGGAAAGTCGAGGTTCAAGTCCCGGTGGGTTTAGGATTTTTAATCTGATCCAAACCTTTCTGGCGGCATTATGCCCTGGGGTCGATTCAGCCTCTAACTGAAATGAGTACCAGACGCTTGTTCTGGGGTAAGGGCGGCCGTCACGCAGGGCTGATAACCCGGCTGACATCAAGTGCCGATTGTCTAGAAATATTGGGAGCCTTAATGTCCCATTACCTCAAGGCTTCCTGTAGGGGGAATACTTTACTTTATTTTACCATTGTTATTACTTTATTACGAAATTGTTCCTGTTTTCCAAAACCTTTGACTTTTATGTATTCCATTTCCCTAACTATTTTTCCTGCTAGTCTTCGGTCATCATTTTTGTAATTAAATTATTTATAGTCATATTATTAGATTTATTTTAACTGATTTATTTTCCCAATATAAATCACTCATTACTTTGTAAGTTCTAATGTGGTTCCTTGAGCCTTACGTGGGCCAACATTAATTACCTAACTAGTATTTGTGAAAAGGTCCCAGTGTATGCACGAGTTGCGGGAGTGGCTGTAATGGTTAATATAGCCTCCGTTAGATGGCTCTGTAGTCACCGTTGCCACTTTGGCAAGAAAAACATGTATAATGGACGTAAGCCAACTCCCCATTTCCTAACCTAACAAAACAATTACCTAGTTAATAAAATATAAATAATTTTACGTACCCTACCTCTATCCATGGTTCAGTAAGATATCCAAGGTCGTGTTTTACGTGAATAATCTATATAAAAAAATGAATGTTTACATAGTACAAAACGTGTGACAAGTGTTTAGTGCATTAGTGGCATAAGTGTAAGATGTGTCCGCCATCTTATTTGCTCAAATTTTATTACCCTTTTCGTAATCCTGAAAATATATGATAAAAAATCAATCTAGTGGCGAGTAAAGCAACCTATGATCCCTTGGGCTTATCTCTTGTGGTGATGCTTTCAGAAATGATTTATATGTACATTTGACCGTGCCACGCTTTCCCGATAGATGAAAAAAAAAATGTCATTATCAAGTAGAATTATTAACAGTGAATGAGATATTGCCTTAATTAACACACAAAAATTAAATCAATTTCATAACTACTCTTCCGGTTACTTAAACAGTGTAACTCTACAAATATTCAAGTTCTGAAAAAAAAATCATAACCTAGGATAACAAACAAAAAATATCATCTGACTGAAAAAAAACTTTGTCAAAATCATCTACAACACCAAAATTATCTATAACCAAAACTCTATGTGTATCCTAAATAAAAAAAAATCAAGTTCTGAAAATAATACATATAACATAACCTAAAGAAAAATATATAGATATCTGACTGTAAAGAAAATAACATCTCTATGAAAAAAACATCAACAACACCGAAATTTGCATTATAGTTACATACCCAAAAAAAAATTTACCCATTGACAATACAAAACCATTAATTATACCCAAAGTAGATCCTAAAAAGAAAATAAAATAACCACAAAAAATACACGACAGTCCTAAAGCCAGTTATTAATAATGCCCCAAAGTTGAAAATTTTCTGGTTTCTCCTCTGTTTTAAAAGACATAGTTTATTCATTAGTACCAATGTGACTCTTATCTTCCCGATTAAAAAAAACATATAGATTTTTTACTGTATACGAATTGAAGGTTAATTTTGGGGTCTAGGGTTCGTTTCCTTATCCGTGAATATAATAGAATATTATGTTCACGAAATCACACACACCGCCTGTTCGCCAGAATGTTACGCGGGGACAGTTAAGCCCCGCTTTAATGTAGCGTACAAGATCTCTATAGTTTAAGTGGTCTTTGGCCCGAGCGGTTGGCCTTGGTTTTGGAGGATGAATTCCACATTTAAACATGTTAAAACACAGTAAACAATAACATGACATATTTATTTGAAAAATCAAAACATAAAGAAATATTAGATCAACAACATATAAAACACTTATTAAAATCAGCTAAAATCGCCATATTGACCAACGTCAAAAATACTAAAACTGATAGAATTCAGAGAGAGAAAACAATCATTTAAAAGAATCAACTTTGTTCAATATTCTAAGTTATTTGGACCATTTGGTCCTTTAATTAAATCTATGTATGACAAATGACCAGTTAAAAGAATGATAATAAAAAGATAAAATATTCATATTACCCATGTAGAGCCGCTTCCGTCCGCAGGGGGAACCGAACCCTTCGGTCCCCCTCCACCGTCCTCCCTTCGTTAGAAAAATCGCGAATATTTATATGATAAATTTTAAGTTTCTAATCGGGGGAAATTTGGGTGGAAAGTTAGCTTTTTCCCTTCAATACATGTGGGGTTTTTTTCATTGGTTTTCATTTACATGATCTAGTTCAAAACCTTCATCTATGTCAAAATGAAAAACTTTGTTCCACTTTCACTTCTTGCAATTCACATTCACCCTTATCTAATGTGGTCATCTCTGATCTTTCTGACTAAATAATTCTGGAATCTTGTGACATGGTTTTGATCTATTATAGATTTTTACTTGCGTTTTTTATATTATATGAGTATGACTAATTTGTATTTCAATGCGGTTATTTATTCCTTATTTCCTGATATAATACACATGTATATGAGTCTATCCTTTATCGGCTTTTTATAGTTTTTTTATTATTATGGCAGTTAGGCCCTAGTGTAGGCATAACATTAAATTTTAACATTTGCAATGATGGACAATTATTATTTTGAAAAGAAAAATTAAAGTGTCAATCATGATTTAAACCAAAACCCCTAGCTCTGTAGTGTGCTAACCATTACACTATTTCAGACTTCGAATATAAATGTTAATTTTTCTTCCTCATATACAATTCTCTTTATTGTCAGAAGCAGATATCTGTCACTACCAGTACTATCAGCAGATTCTAATTCAAGAAGATATTTTTAATGATAAATCACATAACTTTTTATAGCACTCCGACTCCCCTTCAGCAAAATCAAAGAGAGTTCGGTTGGTTTCAGCTAAACAAGAAGTAAATCATACTAAAGATAAAGGTAAGGTTAAAAAAATAAATCATAGATAATCCTGAAATATATTAAGCTTATATTTTGATGTAAACTTAAATTTTAACTTTCAGAATGATAGACAATTATTATTTTGAAAAGAAAAATTAGCTCTGGATTTATTTTCAAAATAAAATATTGTTCATCATTCCAAATGTTAAAGTTTAAATTAATACATCGGAATGTAATGTTTAATTGCTATAAAAAGTTACGTGATTTCTTATTATAAATGTCTACTTGAATTATAAGTTGCCAGAGAGCACTGGTAGCAATGGCTATCTGCTTCTGACAATAAAGAGAATTGTATATGAGGAAGAAGAATTAACATTTGTATTGGAAGCCTAAAATAGTATAATGGTTAACACACTAGCATATAAAACACAGGGTTTTGGGTTCAAATCTTGATTCAGTCATTAATTTATCTTTTCAAAATAATTCTTTTTCAACTTTCCAAAAATGTGAAAATCATATGGGGAGAGATCTGGGCTGTAGGGAGGGTAGTGAAGTCTTTCCCAACCAAATTCCAGCATCATATTCCTCACAGAATTGGCAGTATGTGGTGGGCAGTATGTGGGATAAACCATTCAATAGGAATTCCAGGGTGTTTTAATTTAATGGCACATCTCACTGACTGTAGCCTCATGCTTGGGATATTCAACAAGCAGAGGACTCCTACAATTAAACGGTTTTCCCATAATTAACTTATAAATAGATTAATATAATAAATTTGGGAACTGCAGTGATTTGGGGTTTTTTTTTATGCTTACAGTGAATTTAGGAGGGATTCTTTTACAATTATGGTAGCGATGCCCTTAATTAATACTTAAGGCATAAAAAAACTTTAGTTATAAGTCAAAATAAGTTAGAATGAACTTATTTCCCTGGGTTGTTATAAACACACTTTAATATTTAAAGGGAAATTAATGGGATTAATTTATTATACTGCAACTAATAATTATCATAAAGCAAATCTTTGTATTTTAAAAGAAAATATTTTAATTTTGAGAAGGATATACATTTACTTGAATAATATTGGACACATTTAGATGGTACTTTGAAAAGTGAAAGTTACAGTTAGCTAACATAGTAAACTCCAGAACAATATTTTCACTCCCCTTCTCAAACCTTGGAAATATTATTGAAATAAAAATATATATATTTTGGAGACGATAGACGATGGAGGTGGGTGAGGAGTATGATGGGAGAAGACACATCCATCATGTAAGTAGATCTCTATAAACATATATTTTTTAATACTTCCATAATGTTTTATTTTCAAAATAATGTTTTGTCATATTAACAAATACCTAAATTATACTCAGTACTCTTCATACATAGGTATCCAATTAAAATATTGATCAATGTGAACTTAGGATCTTACAAACTTAGTAATTATTAAAATATTTCCAAGTATGATATTTAAGGGAAAGAACAAAATTACAATTTGAAAAAGTTTAGTTAATTCTTAAAACTGTTACACACTCTCTCAAATTAAGAGTCATATTTTGGAATATGTCATGTATTTAAAATAGTTTTGTAAATGCTTCTTCCTTCCTAGGATATTAATTTAGCATAAAAAATGTGTCATTGCAAAATTCATGTTATATTATATATTAACTTGTGACTTCAGTTGTTATAATAATAAAATGGTAAAAATCAATAATTTGTCTTTAAGATGATTTATTAAATAGTAAGCCATGACCGCTCCTGGGAAATAAGAGTTCATTCTAACTTATTCTGACTTATAACCAAAGTTTTTTTTATGCCCTGTGTATTAATTAAAGGCCTCACTACCATAATTATAAAATAATCCCTCCAAAATTCACTGTAAGCATAAATAAAACCCCAAATCATTACAGGAGGTTTTTTTAATAAGAATCAAATGAATCCTGAATTCTTCTTACCTCATACATCTATGGTTTTTTAACATAGAACTGCTGTATCGGGAAACATATCATTTCCACCGCTAGATGTTTTCATGGCTGTCAATTTTTTATTGTGCAGGTAATTTTCTAAACTGTCATCTGGTGTACTTTTGAAGAACTTTGTAATCAAACTTGGTTCGTGTACTAGAACCACAAACTTCAAGGTTCCAGACAAACCAAGTTTGATTACAAAGTTCTTCAAAAGTACACTAGATGGCAGTTTAGAAAATTACCGGAATAATAAAAAGTTGACAGTCGTGAAAACAGCTGAAGATGGGAATGATATGTATCCCGATACTGCAGTTCTGTGTTAAAAAAATATAGATGGATGAGGTAAGTGGAATTCACGATTTATCCAATTCTTATTATAAATAGATATTCCATCCATTTTCTGTTAAATATTATGTGGTATTACACAGTTTTAAAAGACTAGAGTAGGATTTTTAGAACCTATTTTACTGTTTTTTAAGCCTATTTTAAGTGCCTAAATCTACATTTCTTATATGTACTTCCTGCTACAGGAATACCAATCTATCTCTTTATGTATGTGATACTAACTCTGACTCCCTCCTCTGTTGAAGTTGATGTTCTCTAAAAACTAAAAACTAGAAAATAAACTCCATGGCTTATGGGGATAGAAGGTATTTGGCATAACAGCTAGCCTCACATCCACATGTGTTATCACAGAAGTGGACAATCATCCAGACAGTATAAGGGAGACATTTGGTCACATGTCAAGACCTCCAACCATTATAACTTGTTCTTTTTTCTCAACTTGAAGCCACTACTTATTGTAGCTACCCAAATGTACCATGATGCTGAGTAAGGACTGGTTCCATACTGGTCCAATTCCATGAGAAAATTTCTTCCACTTGGAAATTTAAACCATATCTGTGCTCCTAATCATGATGCCTTAAACCATTCAGTTAAGGTGCAATACTTTGAAATGAAGACTGGAATTGCTTAAGAGAGTTTCAGTTTAACTTAGCATTACTTCAGAACTTATTTAGGCTTCTCCTATAAAACAGCAAATATTAAATTAATCGACCATTAGTAGCAAAACTATCAAACTAGCATAAAATAAAAATTAATCAGTCAAGTTTGGCCTCGTATTTGGGAATTAATACTGAATTCAATGCTGAGATCAAAATGTTTATATCTATAATGATATAAAATTCCATCTTCCATAAGCATTACTAATATATATATATATATATATATATATATATACTAACTGAGAAATTAATTGTTTGTAAGTAGCGTCAGCTAGTCTGAGATGGCCAGCTACACAATAGAAGTAAAATTCTATGTTTCTTTTGTCCACACAGCATAAACGCTAACGGTACTGTCACAATATTCTGACAATAGCAAAATTTGCAGTACAATGACAATCAACCTGTCCATTGTGACACATACATAGGTTTACCTAGATCACACCAAGGAGATGGTTTTTCTCACAATTAATATGATAGATGAGGACAGAGACAAAACTAAGATTACATAACGTCACATCAAAAGCTGCTCTAAAATACGGAAGTGAAATTTGGATTTTAAATAAAAGAAACTCTCATAAACTTCAAGTAAGCCAAATGCGCTTCTTACGATCATTGTTAGGAGTTAATAGACTGGATCACCAAAGGAACACTACTATCAGAGGAAAACTTGGAGTAGCAAGTTTAAATGAAGATATCCAAAGATACCAGCAAGAATGGAAAAATCATCTGAGAAGAATGGCAAGAAATAGACTTCCAAAATTGGCATTCCAATATACCCCAACTGGACATAGGGACCAAGGAAGACCAAAACATCGGTGGAAAGATCAAGACCATCTTCGCTAGGTTTACCGTACAGGCCACATGGCCTAAAACGAATTTGTTCATGATGATGATGATGATCAATTAGAGTACTGTCCATCAGGACATATGCATTCATCTCAAATACGTCTAGAATTTCAAGTGACACTAAAGCAGATAAGATCAATGTACAGCCTTTGAAAAAAATGATGGTGCAACTCTTGATGATAAAAAGTTTAGAGTTTTGAAGAGCAATTCACACCAGTACATTGCTACATGTTCTGACTCGTTTGAGTATAAAGTGGACAGCATAAGTCTCTCTTCATGCAGCATTCGATCATTTGCATAAGTGGAGCAGTCGGTAAGATGTTCTTTTTCCGATGACCGGGCCCACGTTCGATTCTGGCCAGGTCAATTTTTTTATTATTATTATTTAATAACATCGTTAATTTTCTTAATGCCTACATGTTACCACGCTTCATTATATAAATAAATTTGTATATATATATGGAAATATTCCCGGTCAGTACAGTCTCCTGGGAGAGATTTTTCGGGGTTTTTCCTCACCTGTAAGATAAATGTCAGGAAGCTTAGGGCCCAATGGTCCCCGAAAATCATCCGGCCATCATCATCATACTTATCATTATCATCATCCACCAGTGTGGAAAGCAACGAGAAGCTACCACACCTACAGTTCCCTAGTAAAGCTGCAAAGCATAGCATGAAAATGCTATGATTGCAGTGAAAGACCAGCCCTCGGGCAGAATTATTATGGAATGGAATATATGGGCTCCCTGACTGCAGTCATAATAGACTGTAGCTAACAGTATGGGACAAAAGGCAAGTTCTCAGCACCTTAAAACTGAACCCTAAAAAAAAAAAAACCCAGGTCCTCCATGTCTGGGGGTTAGGCGTCAGGCTGGCAACCTGGCCCTGGAAAAAGGTATATTGCTACGTACTTCAGTAAAATATGTCAGCCAGTTGGATTTAAATATGACAGACTTAAACTACGAAAACGGACCTTTGCTATTGGCACATGGAATGTTCAAGGCTTGAATACTAAAGAACAAGAAGTAATAGATGATATTACAGCAATGAATGCAGATATTATTGTGCTCTCAGAAACAAAAACAGAAAGGGAAAGGACAGGAAAAATTAGGAAATTATACACATATCTGGAGTGGAGTACCAAAAACTAGTAGAGCAAAAAGAGGTATATCCATTTTGATAAAAAATAAGTTGGTAAAAAATATAGTGTGTTGGGAAGAAATTGATGAAAGAATTATTAAATTAGGAGTATATGCCATAAATGAGGTGCAACAACCATAGAGAAAAATGAATTTTTTAACAAACTGTCAGAAATTTTGGACAAAATAAAAAAAAAATCAAGAAGTAATAATAACAGGAGATTTTAATAGTCAAGTAGGAAGTAGAATGAAAGATGAAGTGATTGGACCATTTGGGGAAAAAGTGGAAAATGACAATGGAGATAGATTGATAAGTTTATGTAAAGAACATGGCTATATGATAATGAATAGTTTCTTCCAACATCGGGAAATAAATAAATACACACGGGAACAGCCAACAAAAAGTCTCAAATCAATAATTGATTATATAATTGTGAAACAAAAATGTGATATGATAGTGAAATATGTTAGAGTGTATAGAAAACCAGATTGCGGAACTGATCCATATATATGCTTTTGGGAAAATTCATATTAACAAGTAAGAAAAAACAAAATATTGAAGTAACGGAAGACAGAATAAATACAACCCCTTTGAATGAACAAATATATAAAGTAAGTTTACTCTATGATGAGAGTATAAAATATCTTTTTCAATCAAGATTAAAGCAAAACTTAATTTAAATTTAAATAAATCTGCAGTGGAAATGTATGATCAACTAAAGGAAAGTATACATTCAGCAGCTTTAGAAGCACTTGGGACAGAAAATCGAGAACTAAAAAGAATTAATAAATGGTTTAATCATGATATTAAAAAAATAGTAGAAGGAAAAAAAGAAAGCACAGATGAAATGGTTATCAGATCACTCAACAAAATCTCGAAATGAATATATCACTTTAAAACATAAAACAAAGGTGGAAGTGAGAAGAACAAAAAATGAGTACTGGGATAATATATGCTCGAATATAGATCATTCGATTGGATATGCTAGATCCAAAGAAGCTTGGAAAACATTACAAAATATCAGGAAATCAGAAAGAAAGAAAATAAACATTCAGTTGATAAGACCATCAGAATGGATGCAACATTATAAAGGTTTACTTTAAGAAAATAGAAATGAGTTTCAACTTCAAGATACGGATGTAGAATATAAATTTGACACTCCAGAGATAACAGAAGATGAAGTAAAAAGAGCTTTGAAAGAGGTAAAAAATGGGAGAGAACCAGGAAATATTCAGATGGAACTCCTAAAACATGGAGGAGATATTTTGGTAATATTTTTAACAAAACTTTTTAATAAAATTGAAATTGGAGACGATATCCCAGAAGACTGGAATTTATCGTACATTACTCCTATTTTTAAAAAAGGTGATAAAAACTGTGTTCCAATTATAGAGGTATAAGCGTTATACCTTCAACAGCTAGGATTTTTAGTAAAATTATAAATTTTAAACTTAAGGAGATAAAAGATAACTTAAGAGAAGAACAATGTGGATTCCGGAGTGGAAGATCGTGTATTGATAATATTTTCTGTATTAGACAATTATAAGAGAAAATCCTAGCAAAAAATAAAGAACTACATATGACCTTTATTGATTTAGAGATGGTATATGATAGTGTACCTCGACAATTGTTATGGATGGCAATGAGAAATATGAATATCTGTGATAAATGGATTAATATTGTTAGAAGGATCTATAGTAATACAAAAGCTAAAGTAAAAATACAGAATAATTTAACAGAGGAATTCACAGTGAATAAAGGCCTTAAGCAGGGATGCAATTTGTCACCAAATTCTTTTTAACATTTATTTAGACCAGGCTCTTAACTTATGGTATAAAAAATGTTCTGAAATGGGTATTCCTATAGGAGGGAAAGTACTGCATTCATTGTTGTTTGCAGATGATCAAATAAACTAATGGAAGAATATAAAAAATGGGTTATGTAGATAGGAAATAACACTATGAGGTTTATTAATATTGTTTATTTTTTATTTCACTCACCTCATTTTCGTCGGTCAGCCATCAGATGGCGCGGAGGTCAGTTTGCAGGATAGAAGGCAGTCGAACGTCAGTTGTGAACGTGACACAGCATTGAGAATGTCACAAATGATGTGACAAAACCCTGGGTTTGTGAGGAGTTATGAAGTATGAGGTGAGTGAAATAAAAAATAAACAATATAAAAAATGGGGACTGAATATAAATTTACAGAAAACAGAATATATGTGTTTGGGAAAGGATGTGGATGACCTCATACTTGAAACAGGGAAAATAAAAAAAATGTGAATTTTTTTTAAATATCTTGGGTCAATAATTACAAGTTAGGTACCTGTGAGAGAGATGTACAGACTAAAATTGCAATGGCAGAAAATGCAACTAAGACATTACATGGAGTAATTTGGAAGAAAAATATTATAAAGGAAACTAAAATGAAAATTTATAAGAGCATAATACAGAATATTTTCTCATATGGAAGTGAAACTTGGTCTTTGACGGAATTACAAAAGAATAAAATTAAAACAGTTGAATTTGATTATTTTAGAAGAAGCCTCCAAAAAACAAGACAGGATAAAATAAGAAATGAATTCCTTTGGAGAGAAATGAATGTCACCACATCTGTTGTTAAGAGGATTGAAAATCAAATGCTTAAATGGTATGGCCATGTACAAAGAATGGAAAATAAAACATGGCCAAAAAATATATACCAATGGTCACCCCCTGAAAGAAATAAACACGGCAGACCAAGATGGAAATGGAAAACCTATGTCAGAACCATAATGGATGATATGAATTTGGAAGAGGGAAATTGGAATGATAGAGATAAATGGAAAATGAAGACGGCAAACCTATAAGTGGGGGAAAGCCGAAGAAGAAGAAGAATATATGGAAATAAATAAATTAAAGGAAACAGGTTATATATATATAATATATATCATCGTCATCACTCCAGGGATTAGGAAATTGCCCATTCCGACTTCATAATGCATCAGCCCAACTTTTCTAGGTCTTCCAACATCACGTCTTCCTCTTGCTTGATAATTTCTCTTGCTAACAATGGATATCTCTCCTTACTCATTCCATCCATGTGATCAATCCATTTCTGTCTGTAATTCGTGACTTTATCCAATAAAGGCTGTACTTTCAATTCTTCTCTTATATCCTCATTTCTTATTCTATCAAGTCTTGTACATCCTTTTAATTGTCTTAGGAACCTCATCTCCGCCATCTGTATTCTATCCTTCTGTTTTTTCACTGGAGCCCAAATTTCACATCCATACAATATTGTGGGAACCGCCAAAACATTATACATTTTTATCTTGGTTTCTTTTCTAATTTTGTTTTTGAATGTTCTCTGTATTGTTCCACACACCGTCTGAAATGTATTTATTTTGGAGTCAATATCTCTTTCCACATTGTAGCCAACATCACAGCCCAAATATTTGAAACTAAACACCTGTTCTATACTTTGATTTTCTAAAATAATTTTGGATCTCACTGGATCTCTTCCTCTAAAAGCCATGGTCTTCGTTTTCCTTACAGAAATCTTTAGATCGTATAATTTACATATTTCATTTAATGCATACATTGATTTCTGTAAGTCGTCTTCATTTTTCTGTATTATGATATATATAGAAAATAAATAATGATTATAATGTCTCATTACTTTGTTTACAAAGCACATGGCATAATAAAATTACTTATTTTCATTACTAATACAAATTGCGTCTGATTAATTTGAATTAAGTTAATATCTAATTGCATTATACAAGTAAGTCATGAATTACTGCATTGCTTCATACAGACAATTTCTAGAAGAGATGGTTGTGGTCTAGTGGAGAGAGCTTCTGTTTCCCGTGCATGAGGTCGCGTGTTCGATCCTACTGTCATGCTTTTTTTTTCTGTCATCCTTATTTCAATTAATTTTCTTTCTTTTAATTTCTTTTGCTTTGTTTTGTTTTCAGTATTTTCTGCACTACTTATTTACACGAAATTGTTTTCCATTGCATGACACAATGAAATAGAAAGGATTTAGTTTCTCAAATAGTTGTATACTTGTGAACCAAATGGCTGATCTCTGATCATGCGCAGTGGCTTCGTTCTTAGACTTCAAAATTATCTGTGCACCATTAATTATTTCAAAGGCTGTACGATACATTAACAAAATTTTTAATGACGAAACTCTCATATCAGTTGGAAATCCCGATGCAGTTAGGTCCTAACCGGCGACTCTGTATGACGATCTACATGCCCAAAATCACCCTCACTCCAAATCAAAAGGCCCAATGATGGCACATGTTACTAAAATTTTTGTAAATATCTGAAGGAGGAGGGTCTAGTAGCAAGAGAAATATGAGGTTTCTTCCTAATCTAGAGCATCATATCAACACACAAGATATCTCCCTTTCGGAGGGAGAACAAGTAATTTAAGAGCACTTCTACAACCTGGAAATAGGATACATATAAGTCCATAGTAAATTGCAGACTTAGTTTATTTTGAATTAACACAATTTTCTTTTCTTTTACTGTATTAAACTTAGATTCGGTGAGAACCATCACCAATAATAAATAAAGTAGCCATAAGCAAACTAAATAGTGACCAAATTACTTGCTACTCGAACCACTACCTGAAGATATAAATTGTGGTTGGATGCTAACCAACTGTGTATAAAGTGTTGAATAAAATGCAGTTTCTGTTGTGCTTTTTGTTAAATATTCAACTTATCTACTGCCATAAACTTCCTTGGATCCCTGAGTTAGGACCTTACTGCTCTCCGACTCAATACGAACCCATCTTTGACTAGACCGCAAGCCCAAATTCCTCACGAATTGAGGAAATCCCTTCTAAGTCCACACCCACTAATCCATTACCATTACCTTGAGCAAAACCCTTCTTTCTTCAATATACTTTTCTGATACCTCAGATATAAGAAAAAGATGGAATAAAATAATATTTATCAAATTTTTTTAAATGATCATGATTAATTTTATAATTTTTAAAAAGTATACAAAATTTCTATTTATATCATAAAATACATTAATATGGAGCACAATATGAGTAAATGTCAATTAAGGATAAGACTGTTTTTTAAGAACATTATAATATTCCTCTTCTCCAATTTGGAACACATCTGAAAAAAGAAAATAAGTTTTGTTTTTAAAATAAGTAGTAAAGACAACAAAGAAATAGGATAAAATTATACTTACAAAGGGAACTGTCAACAAATGCATGCCAAAACCTACCTTGAAATTTCTCTCAGAGAAGCATTGTGATGTACCAAGGTCATGTCCAAAAAAATTATGTGCCACTTTTAAAGTGCAAGCCACAGAAATCAAAGCCAGAATCCAGAAATGGCAGCCCACTGCATGGAGCAGATGTAGATCCCTGCATAGTGTGGAGTGAGGCATGATGCGGCACAGATGGCGGATAGTGATGGTTTTCCAGTCTGCCAATACAGTTGCATTACTTTCCTATAGTTTAAATGAGAGATTTTGCACTTGATTTTAGTGTCTTGCAGTTAAAAAAAAATAGATTTTTTCTTAGACTTGGCCTTTGTACACAACAATGCTTCTCTGGAAGAAATTTCAAGGTAGGTTACGGCATTCAATGGTGTACAAAAATTTCTTTGTTAGACCAATGATAAACTTTTTCTCTTCTAATCTTAATTTAACATTTTCCTTTGAAGGTAATTTTATGTGCCCTATGTCAGATGGGCCTTGAAGGAAAGGATTTTTAACTGTGGATCACACACATACATTTTTGACCATATAAGGACATGGAAGGGTTTCCTAGATGAGTGACCAGCTCAATGCTGGGATCACTCTGAGAAAAAAAACATGTCATTCATTCATACATTTATCTTAAACTATAATTGACAGTTTCCCCATGAAGAATAGTCCCACTATGAGTTCACATGGTTCATGAAAGGCAAACAAATGAACATCCAGTGCCTGGGAGTACCCTGTCAGTGGAAGATATAAATACACTAGTTCTCCAGGTTAAAACCCAAAGTGAAAGAAGCCAGACGGATGTTACAGAGATGGATTGCAATAAGTGCTGAGGAAGGTTCAAATTCACCAAGAGCTGAAGTGCCAATGATGATGATTATAATGATCAGATGGTGTTACTTCCCAACAAATATCTAAACCAGCTATCTTTTTTTATCGAAATCAAAAAAAGTATGGGAAAGTTGAGTTTTCTCTATCTTTAAAACAATACTAAGTATAAGCTCAGGTAGTTCAGTCAGTAGAGTATTGGCCCAGAAAGCCAAAGGTCTGGGGTTCGAGCCCCAGTCTGAGTGTATAATTTTTTTCTTCAAATATGATTTATCCATCTTGAGATGTATGAAATGAATAATAAAAAAATATTGAAAGAAGCCGTACTGGCATTATAATGTAATATAAAAATTCCCAAATAAATGTCTTCTTAATAAAGAAGCCCCATTTGCAAAGATAGAAACAAATGTTTCATAGCTTTTGGTGCACAGGAATTAACAATGTATATAAGAGAAAAATTTGCATTTAGATCAGAACTCGCTCAGTTAGCTCAGTCGGTAGAATATTGGCCCGGAAAGCCAAAGGTCCTGGTTTTGAGCCCCGGTCTGAGCATATAATCTCTCTCTTCATATCTGAATAAGTATTATATTTGAAGAGAAAAATTATATGCTCAGACTGGGACTCAAACCCAGGACCTATGGCTTTCTAGGCCAATGCCTACTGACTGAGCTATCTGGGCAAGTTCCAATCTAAATGCAAATCTTTCTCTTATATACACAATTAATTCCTGTGCACCAAATGCTATGAAACCTTTGCTTCTATCTTGCAAATGGTGGCTTCTTTATTAATAAGACATTTATTTGGGAATTTTACAATATATTATAAAGCTAGTATGGCTTCTTTCGATGTTTTTATTATTCATTTCATACATCTCAATGATGAATAAATTGTATTTGAAAAGAAAAATTCCCAGATAGCTCAGTCAGTAGAGCATTGTCCTAGAAAGCTAAAGGTCCTGGGTTCAAGTCCTAGTCTGAGCGTATAATTTTTCTCTTCAAATATGATTTATCCATCACTAAGACGTATGAAATGAACAATAAAAACATCATACTGGCTTTATAATGTAATGTAAAATTTCCAAATAAATGTATCTTATATATAAAAATTAATGTTTGTTTGTTTGTATGTTTGTTTTTTTCGTACTTTATGCGCAGCCATACCGTTGATCCGATTAAGATGGGGTTTTTTACAAAATGTTCAGAGAGATTCCCGGGATGAACACAGGCTATAAGAGAGTTGTAATACTCAACTCCTACACCCTTAAAAATCGCCCTTTGTAGTGGGAAACGTGAAAAAAGTAGCTCTTTGGACTCTTAAATGGCTTATGCTGCCTAAACCATAAGAAATACACAAAATTAATGTACACAGAATTGAATATCTCAAAAAGCTCTACAAAAAAGTCTCCAACAGCATATGTTTATCTCTTATGGATAACTCGCAATAACCATTTTTGTCTTTCATTGATACCAAGAGTCCTGCGCAGTAGCTGAGTGGTTAAGGCAAGAAGTCTTGGTGCATAACTACGGTACTTAACGCTGGTTTGAGTCTCCATGGGGGAAACTTTTTTTCTCATGGAATTTTGGCCAGTATGGGACCAGTGTACAGTGGGACAGAAATAAAATCTAGCTGGATAATACTATTTTCACTCATCCTCATCAATTTATCTTTTTTTTTTCACTCTAATATGTTGTTGTTGTTGTTTTCAAATGCTGGGCCTTGGCAATGAAGCCATTAGCGTTCTTGCTCTCCAATATTTCTCTATGGTGGATCCATCAGGTAATACTTCACAGGTTTGTAGATGTTCTTCGTTCATTTCTTCGTCTTTGTTGCATAGAGGACAATTTGGATTCATGTAGATTCCTATTTTATATAAATGTTTGGCCAAATAGTCATGTTCTGTAAGCAGTCTAAATTTTGCTACTGTAGTTTTACGTGGAATTTCTGGAATATCTGGCTTCTTTACTAAAATATTCCATTTTTTGTCTTTGGCTTTATTACATATGTCTTGGTTTTGTTTGGTTTTATATTTGTTTTTAATTATTCTTTTTATGGATGTGAAAGGTAAGCTTTTAGTAGTATTCTGAATTAGATTAGAGCCTTTTTTGGCAAGAAAATCAGCAGTGTCATTTCCAGCAATTCTACAATGTGCAGGTATCCATTGCAATTGAATCCTTTTCTGTAGTTCTTTAAGTTGTTGAATCATTTTGTAGCACTCTTTAATTTGTACTGACTTCATTTTGTGTGAATTTATTGCATATATTGCTGCCTTAGAATCAGAGAGTATGACAGCATTTTGAAATTTATTTATTCTGTATAGTAATTGTTGGAGTGAAATATGAATAGCCGTTACTTCTGCATCAAAATTTGTTGTGTGGTATCCTGCTGGTTGATAAAATGAAAATAATGCACATGTAATTCCTGATCCTGAGTTGTTATCAATAGTAGATCCATCTGTGTAGACATGTAACCATTCTTCTGGTGATATCTCTTATTCACAGCTTCTAATGCTAGAGCTTTTAGTACAGGTGTGGGAGTTTTAGATTTTGTAACTGGTTCTTCTAGATTTAGCTGAATGTTAATTGGTTCAAAAGCAAGAGGGGTTTCTCTGATCAAAATATTTTCTTTAGATTTAGGAAGATTCAAATCTGTTTTTATTTCTGTTACTTTGGACAAGAAACTTGTTTGTGTTTTCAACTTGGTTGGTTGTAACTGTCTTTTTTCCCATTTTGATGTTGTTAACCGTAACATTTTTTCATGTTGTGTTATTGCCTGTTCCTCTAAAGTTAGACATATTGGAGGGTTCTGAGTTAGTGCTTGCATTGCTATGATTGGGGTTGATTTAGCTGCGCCAGTTATAAGCCGTAAAGCCTGATTTTGGCATACTTCTAGGCGATTCAGGTTAGAGTTATTTGCTGTGATTATTACCTCTCCGTTGTATAGAAGTATTGGCTTGATGAATGTTTTATATGTGGTGTTCAGAGTCTGGTGATTACTACCCCACTTTGCTCCAACTAATCTTTTTAAGATTGAAAATATTTTCGTTGCTTTGTTTACTATTGCTTCAATATGTTTTCTCCAAGATAATTTTGAATAAAAAATTGTCCCTAGATATTTTGTTTCATTTGTTTGTCTGAGGTTTGTTTTCCTGAACTGTAGATTTAGTTTTGGGACTTTTTTCTTCAAGCTAAATATTTTAAATGTTGTTTTGTCTGTATTAATGGCCATTAAATTGTTGTGGGTCCACTTCTCTAATAGGTTAAGAGCCTTTTCCATAGAAAATTTAGATTTTTCTATTTGTGAGGAAGATGTCCATATAATCATGTCATTTGCAAAAAGAGCTGTCTTTATTTCTGTGTTTGATATAGCTGGTGAGAGATCGTTGATGTTTTCACTCTAATATAATTGTTATATGACGGTTCTTAACTTATCTGCTAAGGAGAGTAAAATTCTAATGTGAAAAAAGTAGCTCCTTGGATGCTTAAATGGCTTACGCTGCCTAAACCATAAGAAATACACAAAATTAATGTACATAGAATTGAATACCTCAAAAAGCTCTACAAAAAAGTTCGCGACAGCATATGTTTATCTCTTACGGATAACTCACAAAAACCATTTTTATCTTTCATTGATACCAAGAGTCCCATGCTGTAGCTGAGTGGTTAAGGCAAGAAGTCTTGGCGTAGAACTATGGTACTTACACTGGTTCAAGTCTCCATGGAGGAAGAAATTTTCCTCATGGAATTTCGGGCAGTATGGGACCAGTGTACAGTGGGCCAGAAATGAAATCTAGCTGGAAAAAACTATTTTTACTCACCCTTAACAATTTACCTTTTTTTCACTCTAATATAATTGTTATATGATGGTTCTTAACTTATCTGCAAAGGAGGGAACAATTCTAATGTTTATGAATACAAACATCGGAAGTTGTCGATGGTTGAGAACTCATCTGGTCTATATCCCAGTTGTGTTATTAGCGTTGTGTGTTCAAGATCAGTGAGCTATTCTTCTTATTCTATATGCATACTTCACCTCAAGGTTTGTAATTTTATTGATATATTTAATGTTTTTCTATATAGCCAGATTTTATGTTAAATACATGTGGAATCATATCTTTTCCATGCACTAAAAAATTTACAGAATTATCTTATTTTAAATTGAACTACAAAGAAAACAGTTCTGAACAGTAGTACAGATTTTAGTTATAATACAGAGGGTGATTTATGGACTTAAATTCCCGCACAATAACATGTGCAAATTATTGCATTTTTTAATTTAATTTTCTCATTACAGGAGGTAGCCAGCAACTGAGGCCAACCATTGCATGCAGAGAATAATTGTTGGATTTCATATGGATAAAAATGTTAGCTAGAGGCAATAAGTTATCATTTAGTAAACAAATTAGGGGTAGGGGATGTTAGCAGAATGTTTTAAATTATATTAAAAATCACTATTTCTTTTTGAAAAGAGATTTTCTCAAACGTACGAAGTTGTGCGCGAGAAGAAAAATATATATAATGAAATATTCTGATTGGCTAGGAGTGGATGTTAACTTTACCGTTATGAAGAATTAATTTAGAACAATAACAGTCGTTGGAAAATTCTGTTCCATCTGCTTATGGAATTGGAAGAGCCAAAATAACTTTCGAAGAGGCTGGAATAAAAGAAAAGTTCACTTAAGCAGGAATTCTCTCGCGATGAACTTGCTCTTGCAACATAAATATCGCTTTGGTCATATGGTAAATGGGATACAGCTGATGTTTTAAAGATATTACTCAAAAAAAAACACAAAAAATAGCTTCAAAATAATAATAAACATTATAAATCACCCCGCTCAACTCCCCTAACTACTACGACGGACGAAACATTGTCTTTTTTGACAATAAAATATCAATATGTCAATATATTAACATGAGACTAGGTGTCAAAAAGGGAGGTTGTGATATTTTATCCATTATATAATGCTTCTAGGGAGCAACTTTTTTAATGCTACCATTCCCAAGACGGACATTTCAGCAGAAATAAGACTTTTTTTTATTCCAGCCTCTTTGAAATATATTTTTGGTCTTACAATTCCATAAACAGATGGAACAGGATTTTCTAAAGACTATCAGTGTTCTAAATGCTTAATAACGGGAAAGTTTACATTTTCTTTTAGTCAATCAGAATATTTAAGTAGAAATCTAACTTTTTTCTCTCTCTCACAACTTCCTATGTTTTAGAAAATCACTTTTAAAAAAAAATTTTCAAAAAATTTTAAAACATTCTCCAAACATCCCCTAAGTCTAATTTATTAATAGAGGATCACTTATTGCCTCTATCAATCACTTTTCTTCATATATTAAATCAAACAATTCTCTGTGCGCAAAATAGGCCTCAGCTGCCGGCCGTCTCCTATAATCAAAAAGCTAATTACAAAAAACGCAATAATTTGCACACATGTTATTGTGTGGGAAGTGAAGTCCATAAATCACTCTATATTCTAACTAAAATTTGTACTACTGTTCAGAACTGTTTTTTCGTAGCTCAATTTAAAGTAAAACGATTGTGTAATTTTGTAGTGTTTCGAAGGTATAATTCTACAATGTATTTAACACAATATCTGGTTGTATAGAAATATGTTAAATATATCAATGGAAAGTACAAACCTTGAGGTAAAGTATCCATATAGAATAAGAATAGCTCACTGAACTTTAATGCAAAAGTATTTATTTCTACAGCTCGGTACACAAACTGGGATGCGGACCAGATGAGTTCTTAACTATCGGCAACTTCCGATGTTTATATTGTCTACATAAATTTTAGAATTCTACCCTCCTTTGCAGATAAGTGAAGAATAGTCACCTGGCAATAATTTTAGAGTGAAGAAAGATGAATTGGCGAGAGTTAGTAAAATACTTTTTTCCAGCTAGATTTCGTATCTGGCCCACTGTTCGGTGCCCACCCAGCATCGTGAGGCATTTGGGTAGCTACAATAAGAAGCGACTCCAGGTTGAGAATACCAGCTATAATAGCTGGAGGATCCGACATGCTGACCACATGTCACCCTATACTGGCTAGATGATCATCTACCTCTGTGATTAACACATTTGGATGTGAGGCCAACAGCCGGTTGGTCAGCCAAAAGCCTTGTAGGCCTGTCGCGCTTTGAGATTTTTTTATATCAAGACGATCGGGATAAGATTCCCGGGCAAGCGTGCTCTGCCATATCGTTCATCCGATTGAGATGGAGCTTTTTGAAAAATGTTCAGGAGATTCCGGGAATGAGCATGGGCTATAAGAGAATTGTAATACTCAACCACTTCACCCCTAAAAATCACCCTTTGTAGTGAATAACATGAAAAAAAGTCCCTATTTTGATGCATAAATGGCTTATGTTGCCTAAACCATAACAAATACACAAATTGATGTTGACAGAATTGAACATCTAAAAAAACTCTACAAAAAAGTAGAGTATAACAGCTGGTGGTAAAAACACATTAACATTTATTTAGGAGTAGCAGCGCACACCAGATATTAGCTAGTTCTTAATAAAGAAGCAGCCATTTGCAAGAAAGAAGCAAAGGTTTCATTAGCATTTGGTGCATGGGAATTAACAGTGAACATAAGAAAAAGATTTGCATTTAGATTGGAATTCACCCAGATAGCTCAGTCGGTAAGGCATTGGCCTAGAAAGCTAAAGGTCCTAGGTTCGAGTCCCAGTCTGAGCGTATAATTTTTCTCATCAAATATGATTTATCCATTACTGAGATGTATGAAATGAATAATAAAAAACATTGAAAGAAGTTGAACTAGCTTTATAATGTAATGTAAAATTCCCAAATAAATGTCTCCTTAATAAAGAAGCTGCCATTAGCAAGATAGAAGCAAAGGTTTCATAGCATTTGGTGCACAGGAATTAACAGTGTATATAAAACAAAGATTTGCATTTAGATTGGAACTCGCCCAGATAGCTCAGTTGGTTGGGCATTGGCCTAGAAAGCCAAAAGGTCCTGGGTTCGAGTAACAGTCTGAGCATATACTTTTTCTCTTCAAATATGATGAGATGGTCTTAGATCTATTAGTGAAGACGGAACAGGCAACTCTTGCCTATACCAGGAAGTGAAGAAGAAGAAGAAATATGATTTATCCATCATTGAGATGTATGAAATGAATAATAAAAACCTTTAAAAAAGCTGTACTGGCTTTATAATATAATGTAAAATTCCCAAA
This sequence comes from Diploptera punctata, assembly GCA_030220185.1. Taxonomy (NCBI): domain Eukaryota; kingdom Metazoa; phylum Arthropoda; class Insecta; order Blattodea; family Blaberidae; genus Diploptera; species Diploptera punctata. The sequence goes on along the minus strand of JASPKZ010009811.1, from coordinate 854,769 downwards.
TAAATATGAAGGAAACCATATTCAGGATTTTTACATCCTAAAAACCCATCAACCTTGACCAGGATTGAAACAGTGAACTTCCAAACCAGAAGCAAGCTAACATATGTAGATTTATTGATCTTTGCTCATGTTTTGAATTAACTACTGTGACATAGACATGGGCAGAACTTGACTTCCAAGATGAATGTAATATATAATATTGTTTATTTTTTATTATTTCACTCACCTCATACTTCATAACTTCTTGCAGACCTAGGTTTCATCACACCATTTGTGACATTCTCAATGATGTGTCACGTTCACAACTGACGTCCAACGGCCTTATATCCTGCAGACTGACCTCCGCGCCATCTGATGGCTGACCGATGATTTCCTAATCAGTCCTCTCTCCTTATAACCGGGTTATGAAGTATGAGGTGAGTGAAATAATAAAAAATAAACAATACTAAAAAACCTCATAGTGTTATTTCCTATATACATAACTTAGTAATATATACATAACTTAGTAATATATAATACTCGTATAATTTAAAATAAAATTTTGATCATACAAATTTAATTATAAAGATGCCTACAGTGAGGATGTAAGATCAACCTTCTAATCTATTGTGAACAGATGGGATTCCTTAGACATGAATCTAACAACAGGAAAGTATAGCTAGAGAAGTTTGAATAGTCAGAATGCAGGCACAGTCTGTTAGCAACAAGAGGAAATCCTTCTTTATTACCTTGCTTAACAAGCCTTGAAAACATATGGATCCACGATTCTTGGCTCATAAATCAGTCTAAACATGAGTAAAGACAAATCTCCATCCTTCCTATATGCCTGTAATCAGAAGCTTTATCATCCGAGTTATCTGGATCATCCCAAAATAGCCTATGTCAATCTGTCAAGTAAAAGGGTATACATACATGTAAATAGTGCAAATTGAATAACCTATAGTGTTTATTAATTAAATAAAAATAAAATGTAGTTTTATTTTTATTTAATTAATAAATATGGATTTTCATCAAGTAAACACCAACTCAATTGACTATAGTGTTTAGTTCATCTAAATTAAAATAGTTATATTTTTTAATTGGAATTATCCCTTTCAGTTGACATTTAAGAAGAATTACCATATTTATTTTGAAAGACGAGCATTATTTGCTAAAATATTTCACTATTAAAAATTTAAAAAATGAGAGAAGTCACAATTAATACCTGAATGCAGAATCTTAATTTAAATATATCTGCTAAGTTTAAACCATATTATTTATAAATATTCATTGTCATTATAAGATTGAATCATAAATACACTTTGCTTCAGATTTTGTTTTCACACCTGGAAATGTTTCAGTGAACATCATCTCAACTAGAATACAACTGTTATGTTGGCTGTTAGAAGTGTTACATATTCTTTCTTTCTGGTGGTAGGTAGACAAACCTCATGATTATATTATTTTTCCAGGAACTTCAGAATTAATTAATTATTTTGTCTCTATTTTATCCCCATGGACATAGAAAATTGAGATACATAAAATAAACACTTCAATACAGAATGGATTAAACTAAGGTGTCCATAATACTTTCAATGTAAAAGAGAAATGTACAAAAAATTTAAAGGAAATACCTGGGACATTTTAAAAAAGGTGGGACACTAACAAAATATAAAAGGAATCTTCAAAAATTGTATGAAACAAATTATACAAATTGCTCATATAAGTTATCCCTATTTGTTATTGTCCATTAAAATTACTTACTCAGCTACATTAATCAAAAACCACTAAAGTCATTGTTCATTAATGTTTAACAATATTTATTTATCGCTGAAAGGGGTATAAAAATCAACTAACTAAATATCTTTCATCTAAGTTAAAATTGTATTTCTCCACCACCAAAGTATCAGAATCAGCAGGAAATCTCCAACATTGGCTGCACTGACCATGGATCGACAATTTGAAAAATGTACCAATTACCAATATATTAGAATAAAAAACAAAGATTATAGACCAAACAGTGCATTGTGGTCATACAACTGGCACTTTCTAACGTTTATATTTATAATTACGTAATAAAAAAACAAAACGAAAATCATCATTCATAAATACATTGACAAAGCATCATCCCAAAAGTGGGTAATTTAAGTGTCCCCAAGAAAACTTTCAGTACAGCGGGACATTTTCCAAAAAAACACGACTGTCCCGAGAAAAATGGGATGAATGGACATCCTAGATTAAAGCCAAATATTTACCCGTATTTTAATAATAATAATAATAATAATAATAATAATAATAATAATGTGATTATATTTGAAGAGAAAAATTTTCGCCTAGACCGGGACTCGAACCCGGGACCCTTGGCTTTCCGGGCCAAGTGCTCTACCAACTGAGCTACCGAGGCGAGTTACGATCTAGATGCAAATTTTTCTCTTATGTACGTAATTGTAATTCCCTCGCGCCAAATGCTTGAAACCATAGCTTCTATCTTTGCAAATGGCGGCTTCTTAGTTAAGAAGACATTTATTGGGAATTTAACACTACTTTATAGCCAGTAGGGGTTCTATTGACGATTTTATTATTAATTTAACACTTTTTCTCTTCAAATATAATTTATCCTTCTATGAGAAGTGTTAAATTAATAATAAAATCGTCAATAATGTGATTATTTTATTTTAATATATATTTCTCTTTAATATTTTTTATACAAGAAACATCAGTTAAATTAACATTAATATGAATCTTGATAGAAATTAATATTTTTTATGTCATAAATAATTGAACATAAGTTATCGTTGTCAGTATATTTTGATTCTGGAAGATTCTAGAATCAGTTGAGAATGTGAAAGACTTTGAAATATTTCAAGTGATTGGGTAATTTGGAAGTGAGTTAGCCAATAGTACTTGTGGCCAGGTTTATTAACCAATCAAATTTGAATTGATATGAAATAATCTTGAATTCTGGGAAGGAAATCCTCCATGATACCAACATTTCACTACAAGCAGTCATGATAACCAGTTGAAGTATAAACAGTCGCACAGATTTTATAAAATATTGAAAATAATTAAATGGTGATAAGATAGATAGTACATCATTTGATAACATATTAATAAGAAATATAAGTGCATCAAATTTTAATATAAAAATAATATATTTTGAATAATTTCTGTTAATGTGATTTAGTCTCCATTACTTATTAGCATTTCTTCAGTAACGGAAATGATTTGAGTTTAAATATACACAAAAGTGAACAAGTTAGAGAGTGAAATAGAAAATATTTAAATATGAATATACATTAAGGTAGAATATACCTCATAGTGAGAATTCCTAAAATAAGTAAGTATGATATACATAATTACCATTTGAAGTATTTAAATGGTCCTAAACAAAATAGTTTGAACAACAATTAACCCATATTTGATAGTCACACGTGATAATGGTCAAATTCTATCCAAAAAGTGAAAAGAATTAGTGCAAGTTTCATAATACATAAAATAATAAAATTTATAAAAATAAAAGTGACAATATTTTATTAAACTCACTTAGTGTTTCTATTTATATCAACAAACATCATTGTTAAAATTCATCGGAGAACATATTGTTTAAACAACTCACCTCATAGGATTCATGCTTCCATGATATCGCGATTTCAAACATAGTCATGAGGTGAGTTGTTTAAACAATATGTTCTCCGATGAATTTTAATGATTATACCTCATAATGTTTACTTCCCAACATTAATTAAATATAATCATCATTGTGTTCCCTGTGTTCCTCTGAGAAAGAGTTATTTATAGTCGTGGCAAACCAACATCAAACCCTGGACAATACAGAAGGATTCCATCTCAAGTTCAACAACAACGTCGTGCAAGTTACTACTTCAGGATTTATATAGAATACATGAGCCATAGATAAATAAATAAATAAATTCAAAACAAGAAATATAAATTAATTGACGAATACAATATCTTTCAAAAAGATAAAGGATAAAATTAAGTGTTTAAAAGATTTACACACAATAAATTTGTAAATGTATTCAACAAATTCAATATCATATTTGTACAAAAAAATAGTTCAGTATCAGCAAACTAATTAAAACACACAAAATAAAAAAAACATGATAAAAATCCAAGAATTTATCAGATAAATGTGAGGAATATGAAAAAAATATACATAGGAAAAACTAAAAGAAATCTGAACATCAGAATGAAGGAACATCTTGGACATGTAAAATATGGAGAAGCAGAAAAAATTGGTAATGGCTACTCATGTGTGGACCAAAAAAACCTAGAATTGAAGACAAATCAAAATTGCTACAAAACTGACAAAAAACCAACAGAACTCACAATATTTATAAAAAATGTACATCCCAAAAACTTCCCAGGGAAATGGATTTAATTGTGATGTTTATCTGCCTACCACCACTGATTATACAAGATATCTAATCATATTTGAAGAGAAAAATTATACGCTCAGACCGGGACTTGAACCCGGGACCCTTGGTTCTCTAGACCAAGTGCTCTACCAACTGAGTTACCTGAGCAAGTACCGATCTAAACGCAAATCTTTCTCTATATACATTGTAATTCCCATCCACCAAATGCTGTGAAGCCATGCTTCTATCTTGCAAATGGCGGCTCCTTTATTAAGAAGACATATTTTGGGAATTATACATTACAGCCAGTACGGCTGTTGCTCAGGTAGCTCAGTTGGTAGAGCACTTGGTCTAGAGAACAAAGGGTCCCGGGTTCAAGTCCCGGTCTGAGCGTATAATTTTTCTCTTCAAATATGATTTATCCATCATTGAGATGTACGAAATCAATAATAAAAAAAAAAAAAAAAAAAAGATATCTAATGGTCAACACAGTGGTTGATTCTAGTTGAGAATAAACAAACATGCCCAGCTGAGGTGTATATTTCCAATTAAATTTCCCAATATATTAACTCATAGTCTTACTTCCTATAATTTTTAAAATCACTATCAGGTTAACAAATTTTTCATAGATAATATGAGTAATGCATATCTAACTCATATTATCTAAAATAAACCTCATAGTGTTACTTCCTTCAGATATTAAATAATTTTTTCTTATTAAGAAAAATTTAAAGATACCTTTATTTTATGAAAGATCTGTATTGGAATTTCCCTATTTTCTATGCCCTCTTTTAGATTTAAGTTTTAATCTCTGTGGAACAGCGTTCAGATTCCAGATGCTCTCATTCATAATACTCCATTCCCAAATCATAATCCAAATGTCCCATCCTTTTGGGGGAAACCAAGGAGGTCGGCAATTCTTAGTCATTGCACAGTTTTCTCTCAACCACTGACATAGCCACCTGGTAAATTTCACAAGAATTATATAGTGGAAGTTTTCCCCCAGTATTTATTTTATACTCTAAATATGAAGGAAAAAAATGATACAATGAATATAAACATACCTTTGATTAAAAATGGTTAGTCACTATAAAGTGCTTATATTTATTTAATCACTATTTAAATTTCTATGAAATTTACTCAAGTTTATTCTTATACATTAAATTACCAGGCTATAATGACACATTTCTGACCAAACATTTAACAATTTTTTTTTTCATAATCAGGTACCGGTATCAAAGAATATTTTCCACAATATATTAACTGTTAAACTTAAAATATATAAAATGGCTATTCCTCCAGTTATAATATATAGATGCAAAACATGATCTCCTACTTTAAGGGAGAAGAAACAACTATGAGTATGTGAGAATAGAGTTTTTAGGAAAATTTTCTCTCACAAAGAATATTATCTTTTACTCTTCATTCGTAAAAAATTGTTTCTGTAACAATTAGACTAATGAGTTAAGAATTGCTATATTGTCAATATTGAGGCAGTTAGTAGTTCTATAACTTTTTTAAAATTTTTATTTTATTTTTTGCACATTCCTGAATCTCCTCTTGACAATAATGGGACAAAACTGTCACTAGTATTTCTGTTATACTTTTCTATTAAAATTAACCTTCCAAAAGGAGGATACAGTAAGAGAATGATGATGATGATGATGACTTTTCTATCAGTTTCAGCTCTACCTACATCAGTATTAGGCCTAATTATTTCGTCCTCATCTTCACTAAAATCATAATGTCATCACTGTAACTGTCCCAATAATTTTGCCTCAAATGAATAACATTAATTTTGTCTGCCTCTATTTATATACTAAAGATGAGAATTTAGGAGAGTGAATTACTTATAAATATTTGTCGGATGTTGAGTAAAATCTAACATTCCACTTTCAAATTCTGCATTAAATGATTTTTCAAATTCTACCCAATTAGCTTTTTTTTATAAATCCATGATAATATAATATCTAGTGGTCTTAGTGACTGACTGGTGTACATTTAAATGTTGGCAATGACAGGTTTATGACCAGAACCAGGTTCAATGATTATTTTACGAGCTGCATGAGAACTTAAGTCTGAAGAGACCATAAATATGTCTAGGTTTGACTTAGCACCACTATAATATAGGTATGTGGCAGGGTCATTAATATTATATTTTAGTTTACTATTCATTAACTCCAGATTTATTTCCCAGTTGCATTAACATCATTGCAACCCTATCTACCAGAATGAGCAATGAAATCACCAATCTGTATTGTTTTATTGGAGATCTTACGATTTAATAAATAAGGTGATAAGAAGTCATCTTACTTCATAACTTGTTGTGTTCTATTTGAACTAGTTTCAGTATATCATGTATACCATCTTCAGCTTTTCCAGACTGTTGAAATTTACATGTCGCCCTTGGGTGTTGGCTCTCACTCCAACTTCTGGCTGACCGAAGAACTTGTAAATTCAATTTTTTTTTCCCCTAGGAATTTTAAAATTTATAATCTTGTTATTGTTCTTCTGTATGTAGATCTCCAAATGGTGAGTTATTTTCTATTATCCAATTATTTTAATCATTTTGTGTTCATTGATTTTATGCTTTTCCAATCAAATGTGAGCAGTCACCGTAAACCTTTCTATTTCTCCATTTTTTACATTTCTAACGTGTTCTTTTGTTCTAATGGTAAACTTTCTCTTTGTTTTTCCTATGTATATCTTATCACAATCAGCACATTTTATTTGGTATATTCCTGATTTTTTTCCTTCTCCAATCATTAGAAAAAACACATAATTAAAGTAGCAAAGGAAAATTGTTTTGAAGAAATAATGATACACAAAAAAATAAAGAAGTGCAAAAAGCAAAAATTTATTAATGCAAGCACTCTTCAAATAAAAAAACAAATTGAAAAGAAATACAGGAAATTCACATATCACAGTAAATTTCAAAAGATTTGTGACAAATTTAATATTATGTAGCGCCAAAATATGATTACAGCATAAATAAAGTAATTAAAACTAACAAAAATGAAAAGATTGATGAAGGAAAAAATCAGGAATATACCAGATAAAATATGCTGATTGTGACAAGTAGGGCTAGGATTTTATGTACTAAAAGTTAAAATTGCAACACAGTATAATGAGAAGCTAGACTTATGACTGCCTTTTGTTTTGGTTTCACACACAAACAGTTGAATAATACATACTATCTGCATTGCAATCTTATCTTTTATTACATAAAAATCCTAGCCCTAGTGGTAAGATATACGTAAGGAAAACAAAGAGAAACTTAACCATTGGAACAAAAGAACACATAAGAAATATAAAAAATTGAAAAATCTGTTAGTGGCTGCTCACATTTGGTCAGAAAAGCATAAAATTGATGTAAACAGTTTATCGATTAAACCAGTTGGATAATACAAATAACTCAATACTTCTAAAATTAATTTTAAAGCACCATTGAGGTTATATAATAAAATGTTAAAAATATAAAATGAATACCTGATAAATAAGTCGTCCTCAATTGATATAATGGTCTGTTTGAAAACTTTGTCAAGCAGTTAAAAATATGAAGATCTTTGAAAACATGTTTCATCTTATGCATTTCAACAGAACCAGTTGATATTCATATTTTTAACTACTTGACAAAGTTTTTAAACAGAACTTTGTTTCAGTTGAATTGTATTTGTTTGTTTATTTTAGACAAAACAAAGAAGAGAAACGAAGAGAATAATAAGATAAAATTTGGAATACACAGAAAGAAGACATGCAGATAATATATTACAGCTTCTGTATTTAATCACATTACTCACAAAGAGGCAGCTTTCAATAATCTGACACACAGATTAGTAAATATACCAATGAACAGAGAGAATTATTAAAAAGAAAAAGAATACATAAATAATGTAGCAATAGAGAATGAATTTGAAGAAATCATTATACATAAGAAAATAAATAAGCTCAAAGGACAAAACATATTCAATGAAGTACACTTCAAAAAGAAAAAGAAGAAAATATAAAATTTGAGAAGTTACCCACTGAAGCACCACAAGTTTAAAAAGTAAAAAATAGTAACATAAATTCCATTCAGGAAGATTTTAAGTTTAAACTAATAACTTTTATAGTTAAAAATAAAGAAGCTTCTGTAAGTCTTGTCCAAAATAAGATTAGCACCGAAAAACAACTTTAGCTTCAATAGAATAATCAAATCCAACAAAATGAGAAAATGGAGGAAGAAAATTAATCAGGGATTTATCAGAAAAAATGCAAGGATTGTGATAAAATCTACATAGGGAAAATAAAATAAATTTGAAAACCAGAATGAAGCAATATTTTAGGAATGTTAAAAATGAAGAAATAGAAAAATCTGCAATAGCTGCTCATGCTTGGTCAGAAAAAAAGTTAAATTGAAAGAAAGGCTAAATTAATAATACAAACAGAAAAAACCTACAGAGCTCATGATTGGGGAAAAAAATCCATATTCAAAAAACCCTAAGAAGGAGAAATTAATGAATTTTGAAATTCCTATACCTCTTCCATGCAGAGTTCCAGTTATAATGTTGGTTAGTTGCCAATGCTCTTGGAATTGGAGGATTTCCATTTTCCTTCTGGCTTCCTAGTAATGTCTAACTATTTAACTTTCACAGGGAAAAAACACTATGAGGTTTAATTTAAGAATTAAATTAATATTTTTACTACCTCACCTCATATCCTTTAATCTTCTAGATTGCAGTTTTGGAGCTATATCTCCATCTTCAGTAGCCTCTTGTCAATCGGTGTTATGTTTTTTCATGGTGATTTTCTTCTTCCTTCTATAGGTAGACCGATGAACCTCTGGATCAAATCAAAATTTGCAGGAGTTTCAAAATTCATTAATTTTTCTTTCTTGTTTTTTTTTTTTTTTGGATGTGGATTTTTTTTCCAAAACCGTGAGTTCTTTCAGTTTATCTGTGTGTTTGATAGGTTGGCTTTTGTGTCAATTAAATGTTTTTCAGACCAAGCCTGGGCCGCTACTGCTGACTTGTCCGCTTCATCCTTTTTGACATTTCTAAGATGTTCTTTCATTCTAGTTTTTAAATTTCTTTTTGTTTTTCCTATATTGATTCTGTCACAATCTTTGCAATTGATCTGATATATTCCTGATTTGTTTTCTTCTTCAATTTTTTTTCATTTTTGTTGGATCTGATGTATTCCTGATTTGTTTTCTTCTTCAATTTTTTTTCATTTTTGTTGGTTTTAAAAAAACAAATCACAAATATATCATATCAAATGCAAAGATTGTGACAGAATCTATATAGGAAAAACAAACAAAAAAACAAAAAAATTTAAGTAAGAGTGAAAAAATCTTAGAAATGTCAAAAAGTGTGAAGTGGACAAGTCAGCAGCAGCGGCCCAGGATTGGTCTGAAAACATTTAATTGACACAAAAGCTGGCCTAATCAAACACACAGATAAACTGAAAGAACTCACAGTTTGGGAAAACATCCACATCCAAAAAAAACAAGGAAGAAAAACTCATGAATTTCGAAACTCCCACAAATTTTGATTTGATCCAGAGGTTCATCGGTCCACCGATAGAGGGAAGAAGAAAACCGCCATGAAATGACATAACACCGGTCGACAAGGGGCTACTGAAGATGGAGATATAGCTCCGAAACTGCAGTCTGAAGATTAAAGGATATGAGGTGAGATAATAAAAATATGAATTTAATTCTTAATGTCTAACTAGTTGCGATGACAGTTCACCAGTTGTCTTTGTAAGAGCATTACAGTGGAGTAGATGGTCTCCATTCATCACCGAGTTGGGATCTTCATATATAGTATGCAGGCTGGGGATTCAAAAATATTAATTTTATGCAAGTGTGCTGCCAGTCATCGTATAGTTCTGCTTCTTGGGTAGTCAGGGATTTGATTATTATTTTTTAACAAACTTTTCCATTTTTTGTTAAAACTTTTTTCTGTGCATTCTTCTTTCCAGGATAGTTTCATTTTGTAATTTATGTTTTTTGATGCATGAAATGAAATTTTGTTTGAACTACTTTGTTTTATATTTGTTTCCTTTTTTTGCTAGGTAATCTGCTATTTCATTTCCTACAATACTGCAGTTGAGATGGAATCCATTGGAAACATATGTCTTTTTTTTTTTGGCCTTTTAAGATTCTTAATGAACTGTGAACTTTGTATACTCTGCTCTCTGCTGCAGTTGGGATATGGTGATGATAATGCCTGTAGTGCTGATTTGGAGTCGCTCAATATTACAGCTTTAGAGAATAAGTGTGTATGAGTCAAGAGTTGTTTCAATGAAGTGTTGAGTGCTTCCATCATAGTGTGTTGCCAGTGTGCCTAAGGAGATGTAGGAACACTATGGATCCCTGCTCCTGCAATTAGTGAACTATCTGTGAATTGTTTCTAGTGCTAGCATTTTAAGCATCTCTGTATATGCAACTCATTCTGACTGTATATTTTCTATAAGATCCTCTTTATAGTTGATTTCAGGTTATGATAAAGGGTAAATGAGAAGTTGTTTATTTTTTATTATTTCACTCACCTCATACTTCATAATTCATAGCAGACCCAGGATTTCTTCACATCTTTTGTGACATTCTCAATGCTGTGTCACGTTCACAACTGACGTTCAACGGCCTTCTATCCTGCAGACTGACCTCCGCGCCATCTGGTGGCCGACCGAAGAATTTCCAAATCAGTCCTCTCTCCTTATAACCGGGTATTTCAAAATTCATAGTTGTATTTTCATTCTTGCATATGTAAATTTTTTCCCAAATTGTGAGTTCCTTCGGTTTTTCCAATTGTTTAAGTAATTTTGTTTTGGTTTCTATTCTATGTTTTTCTGACCAGGCATGTGCAGCTATTGCAGATTTTTCGGTTTCTCCATTTTTAACATTTCTGAGGTGTTCTTTTAATCTTGTATTTAGATTCCTTTTTGTTTTTCCTATGTATATCTTTTCAAAATCTTTACAATTAATTTGATAAATTCCCGATTTTTTGCAGTCTTCAATCTTTTCATTTTGTTGGTTTTTATTAAATTACCTAAGCTGTAATCATTTTTCGGTGCTAATTTAATGTTGAATTTGTTGAAAATTTTCTGAAACTTGTCAAATACTAAAGGATGGTATGTGAACTTCTTGAATTTTTTGCCTATATTTTATCTGTCTGAAGAGTACTTTCATTGATGATTTTTGTTCTTTGAATTTATTTATTTTCTTGTGTATCATCTTCTTTTGAAAACCATTATCTTTCGCAATTTTTATGATGTGTTCTTTCTCTTTATTGTAATTTTCTTTGCTCATGGGGACATTCACAAGTCTGTGTGTTAAACTATTAAATACTGCCTGTTTGTGTGAAAAATGGTTAAATCCAGTAGCTTTTATATAATTGTCGATGTGAGTTTCTTTTCTGTAGATTCCAAATTCTATTTTCTTTTTTTCTTCATTCCTAATCAATTTAAGGTCTAAAAATGGTATTTCATGATTATTTTCTATTTCCATTGTAAATTTGATTGTTTTATTTTGAATATTTAACAGTTTAATGGCATCTTCTAATTGTTTCTGTTTTACTATTGCTATGATATCATCTACATATCTTCTCCAAAATTTAAACATCAAAGGATGTGCTTTGGTTACATGACATTCAAAGTTCCCCATAAACATGTTTGCTAAGAATGGTGATAATGGATTTCCCATTGCGAGTCCTGATTTTTGTCTAAAGTATTTTCCTCTAAAGGTGAAGAACATTTGATTTAAGCATAATTTTGTTAGTTTTATGTATTATTTAATGCTATCATCATCTAATTTGTTTCTTTTCAATTTTTTCTTTCAACCATATTTCTAAAATTTTCAAAGTTGTGTCAGTCGGGATGTTTGTGAATAATGAAGTAACATCAAATGAGACCAATCTTTCTGAAGGTTCTATTTCTACATTTTCTAATTTCTCAACTAATTGGTAAGAATTTTCTACTGCTAAATTTTCAAATTTTTCCATACCTTTAAATTTATTGGATATGTTATATGGCTTAGCAATAAATTTAAAGGTATGGAAAAATTTGAAAATTTAGCAGTAGAAAATTCTTACCAATTAGTTGAGAAATTAGAAAATGTAGAAATAGAACCTTCAGAAAGATAGGTCTCATTTGATGTTACTTCATTATTCACAAACATCCCGACTGACACAACAATTTGACACAACTTTGAAAATTTTAGAAATATGGTTGAAAGAAAACAAATTAGATGATGATAGCGTTAAAGAATACATAAAACTAACAAAATTATGCATAAATCAAATGTTCTTCACCTTTAGAGGAAAATACTTTAGACAAAAATCAGGACACGCAATGGGAAATCCATTATCACCATTCTTAGCAAACATGTTTATGGGGAACTTTGAATGTCATGTAACCAAAGCACATCCTTTGAAGTTTAAATTTTGGAGAAGATATGTAGATGATATCATAGCGATAGTAAAACAGAAACAATTAGAAGATGCATTAAACTGTTAAATATTCAAAATAAAACAATCAAATTTACAATGGAAATAGAAAATAATCATGAAATACCATTTTTAGACCTTAAATTGATTAGGAATGAAGAAAAAAAGAAAATATAATTTGGAATCTACAGAAAAGAAACTCACATCGACAATTATATAAAAGCTACTGGATTTAACCATTTTTCACACAAACAGGCAGTATTTAATAGTTTAACACACAGACTTGTGAATGTCCCCATGAGCAAAGAAAATTACAATAAAGAGAAAGAACACATCATAAAAATTGCGAAGGATAATGGTTTTCAAAAGAAGATGATACACAAGAAAATAAATAAATTCAAAGAACAAAAAATCATCAATGAAAGTACTCTTCAGACAGATAAAAATATAGGCAAAAAATTCAAGAAATTCACATACCATCCTTTAGTATTTGACAAGTTTCAAAAAATTTTCAACAAATTCAACATCAAATTAGCACCGAAAAATGATTACAGCTTAGGTAATTTAATAAAAACCAACAAAAATGAAAAGATTGAAGACTGCAAAAAATCGGGAATTTATCAAATTAATTGTAAAGATTGTGAAAAGATATACATAGGAAAAACAAAAAGGAATCTAAATACAAGATTAAAAGAACACCTCAGAAATGTTAAAAATGGAGAAACCGAAAAATCTGCAATAGCTGCACATGCCTGGTAAGAAAAACATAGAATAGAAACCAAAACAAAATTACTTAAATAATTGGAAAAACCGAAGGAACTCACAATTTGGGAAAAAATTTACATATGCAAGAATGAAAATACAACTATGAATTTTGAAATACCCGGTTATAAGGAGAGAGGACTGTTTTACGCGCGGGGTCAGTTAAGCCCCGCCGTATTGATAGCGTGAAGATCACTATTGTTTAAGTGGTCTTTGGCCCGAGCGGTTGGCCTTGGTTTTGGAGGATGAATTCCACAGTTAAACATTTTAGAACACAGTAAACAATAAAATAACATTATTTATTAAAACAAAACCAAACATAAAGAAATATTAGATCAACAACATATAAAACAATTTATTAAAGTCAGCTGAAATCGCCACATTGTTAAACGTCAAAATACTAAAGTGTTAAAATTCAGATATACTAAGTTCTTTGGACCATTTGGTCCTTTAATTAATTCTATGTCTGAAAAATGACCATTAAGGTAGTGATAAAAAATGCTTATATTACCATGTAGAGCTGCCTCCCCTGCCGGGGGACCGCGTTCGGTCCCGCCGCCGTTCTGCCTTTTTTCACTCAAAATCCGGGCTTTTATATTCTTATCTTTACCTTTCACCATCCCCTAAAACTAATGGAAACCCTATTTTCTTGCCCCATCTGTAGTAATATTCCTAACTATTTCATGGCCATGTTATATAAGGTGTTTTTAACTTCTTATCCTAATGTGTTTGGGTTATATAAGTTTTCGTAAGAGTTTCCTATTTGGTTGAAACTAACAAGTTGTTTTTGATATTATATAAGATTTCGTAAGTGTGTCTTCATTGATTGAAAAATATATTGATGTGAAATAGTCATTTTATAATAATTTTTTTCCTAGTTTTTTAACTATAAAACTCTTATGTATATTTTGATTGAGACTTCAATCCGCATTTAAAGGGTGAATATTTATGCCCTATTTTTTTGGTATAATACACATGTATATGTGTCTATCCTTTATCGGCTTTTTATAGTATTTTATTATTATGGTAGTTAGGCCCTAGTGTAGGCATAACAGACTGATTTGGAAATTCTTCGGTCAGCCACCAGATGGCGCGAAGGTCAGTCTGCAGGATAGAAGGCCGTTGGACGTCAGTTGTGAACGTGACACAGCATTGAGAATGTCACAAAAGATGTGAAGAAACCCTGGGTCTGCTATGATTTATGAAGTATGAGGTGAGTGAAATAATAAAAAATAAACAATATTAAAAAACCTCATAGTGTTATTTCCTATCTACATAACTTAATTAAATGAGAAGTGTTCAATGTTAGTAGACTTAGTGCTTTGAATATTTGTACTTTTCTTGAAGTGTATTGGCCTTCTGTAAAAATACATATTGTTATATATGTAAACAGATCAGATGTATGAACTGTATTTGCATTGGTCGAATAACTGTTTCACCTTTAAGCAGTAAGAAAATATAGTTCACTCTCTAACACTCAAAATAAAGGAAATAAAAATATGCACTATCTAACATATGTCTATATTTAAGTTATATGGGAGAATCTTAAAATATGTAATTACAATTTTAATAGATTAAATGTATAAGCATTTCAGTGTCTGAGCATATAATTTTTCTCTTCAAATATAGCTGTCCTTCAATGGGAAGTATGAAATTAATAATAAAAACATCAAAGCATTTAATTGTTTAATTATTATGCATGCTCAATGCAGAATATCTTGGGATTTCTATTGTTTTAAAAAGGTCACTTTCTGTAGAATTTCTTAAAAGACTGAAAAAGAAATCATTTGAAAAGCAGAGAGAAACAAATTATTTTTTAATGTTTTCAAACAGTTTAGTGAAAATATCCCATATTAGCCATTGAGGATATGGTAAAAATTAAGCAAAATTTACAAGTAAGCCAGAATGGAGTATAAATTCTGTTTTTAATGAAATTGTAAATAAAATATATCTATTGACATCATGGAAAAAGTGTCAACATCTGATTAGGTATGCCCATATATAATTTTGTTGTCATAAATAAATAGAAATGGAAGTTTGTAATTACCTTGCATTCATCTTATTTCCCATTAAATATGATGTTGCCTAAGAACAATGTTTCTATTGATGACAGTTCCGTATACAATTCACTCATATGGCAGGTAAAAGTAACACCATAGCAGCTGAGTTTTAGATTATGCAAGTTTGTTTACAATACGACTGGAACTAGCTCGGATATGGTACAGTCAATATGATTTGATTTGGAGGTTCATTGTTTTACCAACAGATAAAAGAAGAAGCAGTGCATCACCACAACAGAACATCAGTCATGAAAATACTGAAGATGGAATAATTCCGAAATTGGTCTAAAAAGAGGAGAAAATACTAGGTGAGGTGATACATTTTTAATATTTAATTATCGATACCTCATGGTGTTACTTCCTACTATGTTTAAATGTTTCTATTGATGACAGTTGCAAACACAATTCAGTTATATGGTGGGTAAATATAGTATCACAGTTCTCCCATTAGACAGAGTAATATTTTATGTAAGTTCATTTACTGTACAACTGAAACTGAACTCGAAATTAGTATAGTGATAAGTCAAAAGGTCCCTTTCTGGATATTTTTTGGAATTTTATGCTATCTGAATCCATTTTGAGTCATTGTTTTCTTTGTGCTTTTTTCAGTCATAATTTTAAATTTTTACAATTTAATAACATTGATTCATAAGAAAATATTTTCTTGTCTAATGGGATTTTCCTTCCTTGCCAAACAAAATATCAAACACTTCACTATCATCCACTTCACAATGGGTAACTATTTAAAAAACAATACAATTTTGTACCTGTTATTGCAGTCGTCCTCAACAAATTATATCTGTATAAAATATTCAGCTAGGCCTTTTGGAACTGGTTCAATCTTCAAATCTATTCTTTGGGTAGTACAAGAACAGCTTTCAAAATAGAACCAGTTCTGAAAGGCCTAGCTGAATATTTTATACAAATATAATTTGTTGAGGACGACTGCAACAACAGGTGCTTCTTAAAAGTATTCACAATGGGTGTTTTTTTTTTCTTAGTTTGTTAATTTGATGAATCATCTTATTAATTTCCAAGGCTTGTTTATGCCTTAAAAGTGAACCGTGTACCATGTTTTTAGATTTCTCTGTGTTTCATCTCTATTACACTTCCTTATAATCACCTCACTAGATGCCATCTTACTTTCTCCATGTTATTTCCCAGGTATGTCTTACATTCACATCAAAACCAGGCACTTAAGATTAGTTCTCCACTGAACCTATAGATACATACAACAGTCACCTCTACTGTGAAACTACAGAGAGAATTCTAAAACTATAGTCAGTTCTCTGTATTGCAAATGACAAAATTCTCTGTCAATGTTAACTTAATATACAACACAATAGTTCTCCATCTAATCTGCACATCAACAAAACTATATAATACACTTTCATACAACTTTGAATACAAACTCACTTTGTTTGTTTATTTATGTTAGGAGATCTTTTATACAAAGTGTGTTATAAAGTGAATGTGAAAGATGAATATGGATATCATCATACATAGTTCCCTCAACAGTTTTTAAGAAGTTTTAGTGAATGAGTTTACATTTTTTAATTGCCTGCACATCTAATTAATTTTTGTATCATCATCATCGTCCTTTCAAGTATTAGGCCCAGTGGCCCGTTACGGTCTCCCGCCATCTCCGAAAAGGTCGACCCACAGTATCAACGTGTATATCCTTCTGGTTTTGAATCTTTGGAGACTTGAAAGCAAGTTGATTTCCTACCAGTCGGTTGCTAGTCGAAAAGTAGTAAGTCCAGTGGTGGGGCTGCCACCTAAAGCCTCTGGACAGGCATGAAGGAGGATTAGCATTTACTCTAATCCTGATGTAACAGTTATACCGCTGTGACTCGGTCCCCAGAGCCTCGTTTGTTATAAACAGGTTGCACCACGTGAAGGTGAGGTTGGGATTTAAGTAGGAGAGGTTATTGAATGCACTTCACTACTCTTTTGTAATTTTTGTATATATAATTTAATTCTCCCTTGTTAGTTATATTTTACTAAATTAATATATATTGTAGCATTTTATATTATTTATTATGTTTATAGTTGTTAAAATTCATTCTATATCATGGTCTTGTGGGCAGAGCTTCTGATTACAGTTCACGAGAACCCAGGTTCGATTCCCATACCATAGTAATTTCTCCTTAAAAGGAATTATTCCTGTGGTCACCCATGGTCCGGAATTTAGGTTAAGTTTAGTTTTAAGGCTCTCCTGGTGCTTCATTATCATTTATCACCCATCGTATCATCAGGATAATATGACTTGCCTTTCAGGTCCCTCAATCTCAGAAGTGGGTTACAATTCTGCCAATACCAGGAGAGAATGTCAGAAATGTCAAAAGACAATCAACAAACATTAGGAGAAAAAAAAAAGGATTTTTTATTATAACTCCATTATTTCTTGTTTATATACATCATTAAAACTTTTCTTATTACAACAGAATTAATTTGGCTCATGAATTAAATTTATTTTGTTTTATGGTTCATGTGAATTATCTCTATAGATATAGCTAACTTTGGCAATGTATTTATTTTTACAATTTACCTGATTTGCTTTCATATTTCCTCATGCTTCTACATTTATCATTGTCCCCCTTCCCTCTGTTTATGGAAAATTGATTTACTGTACCTTATTTCATTATATGTACTAATACCTCCAGTGCAGTAAAATTAGGTATTAAAGTCAATCCCTCTTTTTCCTATCAGTACAAATGTTGGTAGCAGACATTCCCATCCTTTCCCCTACTAGTACAATTCCGGTAGCAGAATGCAGTGCAAAAGTATATATGATTCCATTACTGGCTTGCTAGTCCTGTAATTTCACTAGAGTCCCCGTTATCCATCATTTTCAGGTTCTTGGGCCTTCTCAGTTATTGTGACAGAACAGAGAAAAACACCCAGCTATTCAACACCCGAATAAACACATCCCTATTTAATGTTGCCCAAATCCCGCAAAGAGGATGAAGGAGTCAGACTTTAGGAGGGATTGAAATGAAAACAAGATAGGATAGAATATCAAATTAAATAATCAGAGATGGTTTAAAAGTTTTAGAACTCCATAATAAATTATTAAACAATATAAACAAAATAATAAGCTATGGTCACAGACTATAAATTTTGAATGATATAATTCAAAAGAAAGTTTTGAAAATAAGATGAAAAGAACAGGGCTGGAATATGAAGCTAGGAAAGACATAATAGGGAAAAGACAGTTAAAGATTGAAAGGAAAAATGTGTGGAATAGCCAAGTTGTTAACCCAGAGGATTGGAATGATGTTATGAATTAGTGCTATTGTCTGAATTCCTGGCTGTGAATCTGATAGAATTGGAAACAGAAGTTAAATCCATAACAAGAAATGAATATGAGGGTAGTACTTACAGATGAGGCATGTTTCGAAGGTGAAGATGAGGTGTAAAAGAAGAAATGTCAGATTTTTGTTTGCATCTTTCACGCCATGCAGCTGTAGGTAGGAAGAGACGGTTAGGGTCTCTCTCTACATCTATCTTCTGTTTCATAATTTCAATATGTTGTACTCTTGGGTTTTCCTTCAACAATTTTTGTTCTCTTCGCTTTAGCTGTTGATTAACATATACCTTGTCTTGTTCCCTGTAAACAAACATATAAAATGCATACAAATTTAACATCACAAAACTAAAACAATATTTCAGCCTAGTTTCGCCAATTATTAAGGTTTAACAAATTGTTATATTTAGGTAAAATTGAATCACTCACCTCATATTTTGTGAGTGATTAAATTTTACCTAAGTAAATATACCTCATAGAGTGAATTCCAAAAATAAGTAAATTGTTATATTGTTTTAACTCACAATTTAACAAAAATTCTATTTCATCAACATATGTTTTTTTAACAATGTATTATGCTTATAGTGCATGTGCTAACTTAACATCCACTTTCCATTTAACACTTTGTTATTAATTTAATAAAATTGGAATGAGTCATACATCATCTCAAACACTCCATGTTCTTCACACCAGAGGATCATGGTTTCAGGAATAGTTATTTCTATCTTCAGCCATCTTTTCGAATGTTGAATTTTTGTCTTCTAAACTGCCATCTAGTGTTGATTTATTCTCAAAGTTCATCAATCAACACTAGATGGAAGTTTAGAAGACAATGGTGAAGGCAAAAATTCAACAGTCGAAAAGATGGCTGAAGATAGGAACAACGATTCCTGAAACTGCGGTCTTGTGCCGTGAAGTATGAGGTGAGATGATGTACAATTCATTTTAATTTTATTAATTTGAAAGCCTCATAATGTTAACTTCCATCATAAGTTTTACGAAACATTCTTATCAATTGGAAAATGGCAGCCATATATCATGTATCTAAAGCAGGTTTGCTTCATTTCGATAAATATAATATTTAATTTTTAATTTTAGGAAGTTATATTTTGAGGTTATTTTAATTATATTATTTTTAGTCTGGACATCTTACCTCAATATTAATGTTGATTTGTTCTTGAACATGTTTCAAAACAATTCTGTTTTATCGTCAGCTTTCCCAGACTGGTTTTATTTATTAAGTTATGTAGATAGGAGATAACACTATGAGGTTTTTTAATATTGTTTATTTATGTTGCATTATGTTGCACAACCTGGATGTCGATGTCAGCTCCATCCTGTGGTTGGCCAAAGAACCTCCAAACAAGGTCACGCTCCATCGGTATATCAAAATTGATAACTCTGTTTCTGTTCTTCTGAATATAAATTTTTTCCCAAATAGTCAGCTCTTTTATATTTTCTAACTGTTTTAATAATTTAGTGTCTGAATTTATATTATGTTTTTCAGACCATAATGGTAAAGAGGCTAATAAAGTATAAAATAAAAGATAAATTCCCGCCTGTAATCGTTCCGGTTGATATCCCCACCCTAAAATTAAAAATAAAGTAGGAATTAAACTTCTCTCAAAAAATAAATAAAAAGTAAAAAATCTTATTCTTCTCACATGAGCAGCAACTGCAGATTTTTCAATTTCTCCATTTTTAATATTTCTTATGTGTTCTTTGGTTCTAATTTTTAGGTTTCTTTTTGTTTTCCCTATATATATCTTTTCACAACCCATGCATTCAATTTGATATATTCCTGACTTTTTATTTTTATCAGTTTTTTCATTTTTGTTGGTTTTTATTAGTTTATTTAAACTGTAGTTATTTTTTTGTGCTAATTTAATATTAAACTTCTCAAATATATTTTGAAATTTATTATGTTCTGGAAATGCGTGCTATTATGCATTACAGAGACTTTTGATGTCCCAACTCCTTTCAAAAAACGTTAAGCTGAAAATATATAAAACTATTATTCTACCAGTTATATTATATGGGTGCGAAACATGGACTCTTACTTTAAGGGAGGAAAGGAGATTGCGAGTATTTGAGAATAAAGTTCTTAGGAAAATTTTTGGACCAAAGAGAGATGAACAGACAGGTGAATGGAGAAGACTACATAACAATGAACTACATGGTCTTTATAGGAAGCCAGATATAATAAGGACAGTTAAGTCTCGTAGACTGCGATGGGCAGGACATGTTGCGCGTATGGGGAATGAAAGACGTGCATGGAAACTTCTTGTAGGAAAGCCAGAAGGAAAACGCCCAGTTGGTAGACCAAGAATGAGGTGGGAGAACAACATTAACTATGATTTGAGGGAAGTAGATTATACAGGGAATGATTGGAAATCATTAGCTCAGGATAGGGATGTATGGAGAGCTTATGTCCGCGCGGCCATGAACCTACGGGTTCGATAGTGCCAGTGAGTAAGTAAGTAAGTAAGTAAGTATTATGTACCCAAGGGTGATATGTGAATTTCCTATATTTTTTCATAGGTGGTTCTTCTTTTTCAAGATTACTTCTGTTTATCATTTTTTGTTTTTTATACTTTTCTATCCTTATATGTACCATTTTTTCATCAAACCCGTTTTCTCTTGCTACTTTGATTATGTGTTTTTTCTCATGTTTGAAATCTTCTTCGTTTAAGGGTAAGTTTACCAATCTATGAGTTAAACTATTAAAGACTGCTAATTTATGTCCAATTGGATTGAACCCTGTTGATTTTATAAAATTTTCCATATGAGTTTCTTTCCTATGAATCCCGAATTCAATTTTTCTTTCTTCTTCGTTTCTGACCAATTTAAGATCTAAAAAAGGTATTTGTTTAGAAGAAAATAAACAAATACCTTTCCTATGAATCCCGAATTCAATTTTTCTTTCTTCTTCGTTTCTGACCAATTTAAGATCTAAAAAAGGTATTTGTTTAGAAGAAAATAAACAAATACCTTTTTTGGATCTTAAATTGGTCAGAAACGAAGAAGAAAGAAAAATTGAATTCGGGATTCATAGGAAAGAAACTCATACGGAAAATTTTATAAAATCAACAGGGTTCAATCCAATTGGACATAAATTAGCAGTCTTTAATAGTTTAACTCATAGATTGGTAAACTTACCCTTAAACGAAGAAGATTTCAAACATGAGAAAAAACACATAATCAAAGTAGCAAGAGAAAACGGGTTTGATGAAAAAATGGTACATAAAAGGACAGAAAAGTATAAAAAACAAAAAATGATAAACAGAAGTAAGAACCACCTATGAAAAAATATAGGAAATTCACATATCACCCTTGGGTACATAATAAATTTCAAAAGATATTTGAGAAGTTTAATATTAAATTAGCACCAAAAAATAACTACAGTTTAAATAAACTAATAAAAACCAACAAAAATGAAAAAAACTGATAAAAATAAAAAGTCAGGAATATAACAAATTGAATGCATGGGTTGTGAAAAGATATATATAGGAAAAACAAAAAGAAACCTAAAAATTAGAACCAAAGAACATGTTATGCGGCAGGTCTGTTAAGCCCCACCGTATTTATAGCGTGAAGACCACTATTGTTTAAGTGGTCTTTGGCCCGAGCGGTTGGCCTTGGTTTTGGAGGAAGAGTTCTACATTTAAACATGTTAAAACACAGTAAACGAAAATTTAACATGATTTATTAAAATAAAGTCAACCATAAAGAGATATTGGATCAATAATATATAAAACAAGTTATTTAAAACAGCTGAAATCGCCACATTGTCAAACGTCGAAATATTCAAAATATTAAAGTGTTAAAATTCAGAGAGAGAGAAACAATAATTTTAAAATATTCAACTTTGTTCGTTATTCTAAGTTCCTTGGACCATTTGGTCCCTTATTTAATTCTAAGTCTGTAAATGACCAAAGAATGATAAAAAAGTTTCATATTACCAATGTAGACGCCACCCCCGCTGCCCCGCTGGGGGGACTGCAATCGGTCCCACTGCTGTTCTATTGCGCTAAATCTCCATTCCCCGCTTGGTTCAATTTCTCTCTAATTCATCCTAAGTTTTCCATGCCTCTTTTCCATACTCTTGTTTTCGAAACTAGAATCTACATCCCTCATTAGTTGCGTTATCATTTTTTTGATTGTGTTAATTCTCCATTCCCCGCTTGGTTCAATTTCTCTCTAATTCATCCTAAGTTTTCCATGCCCTTTGTTCATTCTCTCGGTTTTCAAATCTAGAATCCTCTGATTGCTAATATATGCCACTTTTATTTTCTGTTAATGTCATGGGTCTTTACGTGGTTATTTATTTAAAATACACTTTCTGGTGTCAAGAAAAAAAAATATTTATTTCCCTGTAAATGCAAATAGTATAAATTTTGTTCATATTCCTAATGCGGTCGGTTTTGGAGTCCTTATCTATGTGGTTAATCTAACTTCCACCAAAATAAACACATTCCAGAGCCTTTCTGAATTTACAGCTACGTGACCTCCTAACAGACACTCAGTCGTCGTGCATGTCAAAATAAATTTAGTTCTCAAGATGGCGGTCTTCCATTTTTCCACGCTGGTGAGTTCATATTTATTATTCAGAAAACTTCTATATTCTTGAACTTTCCCTAATATTATTATTACTATTTGTCATCCAATCCCTTCCATTATCTTTTATTATGTCGTATGATTTGTACCCGAACTTCGTGTGTTGATTATTATTTTAGTGTGTGTTTTATTATCATTAATTTTAAATCACTCAGTTAGTAGTTCTTTCTGTTTTATGTCTAACTCTCGATTTCTAACTGAAAAACGTTCCTACATATCATAAAGTGCTCGTCTTTACCATAAGATATCCTAGAATAACATTTCCAGCGACAAATCGGTATTATTTGCCTCATGCCCTGCCTTGTCAGTGTCGCACGGTAGGCGGTTGTAACTTTAATAGGGTTTAAAATTTCTTGATATATTTAGTATGAATATTTATTTCTACTAGCATAGTGGTTAAAGCACTGCGCTACAAGCCGAAAAGTCGGGGGTTCAAGTCCCGGTGGGTTTAGGATTTTTAACCTGATCTAAACCTTCTGGCGGCACTATGGCCCTGGGGTCGATTCAGCCTCTAACTGAAATGAGTACCAGACTCTTGTTCTGGGGAAAGGGCGGCCGTCACGCAAGGCTGATAACCCAGCTGACATTAAGTGCCGATTGTCTAGAAATATTGGGAGCCCTAACATTTCCGTTACTTCAAGATCTCCGGTAGGGGAATATGTTACTTTAGATGTTACATTATTTTTCACTGTTATTACTCTATTTCCAAATCCTCTGATTTTTATGTTTTCCAACTCCCTAACTATTTTCCTGCTAGTTTTCGGCTATTCTTTTGTGTAATTAAATTTTTTTATATTCTTATTATTAGAATAATTGTTAACTTATTTATTTTCCCAATAAAAATCATTCATTTCTTTGCAAGTTATAATGCGGTTCCTTGAGCCTTACGTGGGCCAATAATAATTACCTAACTAGCGTTAGTGCAAAGGTCCCAGTGTGGATGCACGAGTTGTTACATGGAGACTTAAATATTAATCGATTTATTTGTCTTGTCCTTTTTATTTGGTATGATTATTATCCCGAATTTAATTAGAATTTTAATTGGTTGAGATGGATTTGGGTTAGTTTCCTACGGGGTGGCTGTAATGTTTAATATAGACTCCGTTAGATGGCTCTGTAGTCATCGTGGCCATTTTGAAAAAAGAAATAATAGACGTTAGCCAACTTCCCAGTTCTTTATCCTAACAACAAACTACCTAGTTATTAAACCATAAATTAATTTTTCGCATCCTATCTCTATCCATGATTCAGTAAGATATCCAAGATCGTGTTTACGTGAAAAAAAAAGAATGTTTACATAGTACAAAACGTATTTAGTGCATTAGTGGCGTAAGTATAAGAGGTGTCCGCCATCTTGTTTGCTTAAATTTATTACCCTTTTCTAAAAATATGATAAAAAATTTCAATATGACAAAAATTTTCCAATCTAGTGGCGTGTAAAGCAACCTATGATCCCTTGGGCTTATCTCTCGTGGTGATGCTTTCAGAAATGATTTATGTGTACATGTGATCGTGCCACGCCTTCCCGATAGACGAAATAATAAAATATGTCATTATTAACGTACAATTATTAACATTGGATGAGATATTGCCTTAATCAACACAAAAAAAATACTAAATCAATTTCATTACAACATTCTACAATTATCCTGAAAAAAAATATATCATAACCTAGGTTAACAACCAAAAATATCTTCTGACTGAAACAACACCAAAATAATTCATAAAGCTTATAGGTATCCAAAAAAAAAATCAAGTTCTGAAAATAATACATAAACATAACCTAGAAAAAAAATATGAATATATAAAGATGTCTGCCTATAAAGAAAATAACATCTCTATGAAAAAAAATATCAACAACACCAAAATTGTCGTATATATCCAAAGTTTACCCATTGGAAAAAAAACCCTTAATTATGCCCAGAAAGATAAAACATTTGTTGAAAAACATCAATACCAAAAATATAACCTAAAAACAGCGATATATCCAAAATTTACCCATTGTCTATAAAAACCCAAAAATTAGATCCTTAAAAAAAATAAAATAACCTAAAGCCAGTTAATAATAATGTCCCAAAGTTGAAGATTTTCTGGTTTCTCTCTGTTTTTTAACACTTTAATATTTTGAATATTTCGACGTTTGACAATGTGGTGATTTCAGCTGTTTTAAATAACTTGTTTTATATGTTATTGATCCAATATCTCTTTATGGTTGACTTTATTTTAATAAATTATGTTAAATTTTCGTTTACTGTGTTTTAACATGTTTGTTATGAATACATAGTTCTTTATATAGATTTTTTTATTATTTTATAGATTATCTTAATTATTCGAGCAAAGTCGTTCGAGATGGACTTTAGACATTCAAGTCTGTTGAGATAGAGTATAGTTCAGAGCAAAGTCTTGTTAAAACTAACTGTAAACATCCCTACATTTAGTTCATTTGGAATGTTAGTGGTACAGTTACGGGTAATTCGAGGTCATCTTTAGTATATAACACTTGAGAAGTGAGGGTCTCGCGTCTGTCTGTGTGTGTAAACGGCTGGAGGGTAAGTCACTGACCATTTTACTTAATAATGTAGTCCATTTCTTTTGGATTTTAAATCAAGTACCATCTATCATTTTTGAAACTATATTTTAGAAAAGGGATATAACATTTTTAATCATGTAGATTTGGTTAGATTTAAAAATTCCACAACTCCCTCTTCTCAACCCCCCCCAAGAAAGTACTGTAGTTTTAATATAGGCTTAGATTAGATTAGGGCTAGACTACTAAGGATTTATAATTATTTATACGTTAGTAATAAAATAGGTAAAAATAAGACTTCCTTTGTTTATTTCAAAACATGTAAACTGTACATCCTCATACTAACGCTCGGCTAGTTAAACGCTACCAGATTTTCCAAGTCCCGAAGGTCCTTTAAGCCTAATAAATCCAGTTGGGTTCATAACACTGGTGAGCAGTGGTGGTATATCGTATAAATATTTTTTAAATTATTTTTTATGATAGGGAAACGGACCCTTGCAAGCTTTCTGGACCGTTTGGAATACAATAAATATTAAAATTTTGTGATACGTACAGTTAGGTTAAAATCAGCAGTGTAAGATTTACGTAGAATATAGGATATTTATTATTTAATAGAAATTAAATAAATAAAAGATATTAATTCTGGATTGGGATTTAAATTTATCAGACCCTTTAAGAGAGAGGGAGATGTGGAAAAAAAAAGAAAATTGTTTTTTTCGATGTAGCTATAATAATTGAGCAACCATTTTTTTTTCTCTTGTAAAAATCTATGCATGATACATTAAGAGAGTATACTATTTTTTGTCTAGAAGAATGGATAAAAATATAAAACCATTATAGACTGGCAAAACTCATTGCTGGAACGTGGCCTGAAACGTGGCCTCCTTACGGGATATGTCGACGTATGCGAACCGAACTCGTGGCTTGTGGAAGGGGATGACACGCCATCATACTAACATGAATATTTTTGCCGATGGTGATTGTGACCAAAATAATTTCTCTGCAATAATAATTATGAATAAAATAGCATGAACTAATTACCTTCGTGGAAAATTACTTCCATATAATACTGAAATACAAATGGTTTAAATGTCTCGGGTTATTAATTACCTCAGGGCAACTCAAGCGATACCAACATATGAACGAAATGTTGAATTAAATGAGAAAATTTAGAAACGTTATATAGGAATTATTTTTAGATCTTTTCCTGCGAACAGATCGTTTCTGCATGCGTTGGAAAACATATTAAATATGGAGATTTAATAAATAAACGGACTGTGTCACTCCTATGTTGGCAATACTAAATGTCAAGTCGAAATCATACCGACGTTGTTTAAATTAGTGAAAAATGACAGGTCATATATATATATATATATATATATATATATATATATATATATTTATATTTATATAGCATATATGAAATAATTTACGGGGTAACTACAGGGTATTGTTGAGAAAATATTTAGCGAAAGGAGTCTCGGGTTCGAACCCCTGGTGACTAGCTTTACAAGATGGCGGCTGGAGTGAAGGCTATTAGATTTCTTGTCCGAGAACGGTAAGCCAGGAGTGTTCTAAATTAGCTATAATACAAGTTTATTTCTAGCAGGAATGTTAAGATATGTCCGAGGAATATTTAGTTTGAAATATGTCCCCGTATGCGAGGCTATCTAACGGGATTTTGATAAAGGTTCGGGAAATTTTCCAACTTGAATGAGGGAGTTACACTTCAAATAATTCGCTCTACACTATATGTGTTACCGAATCATCAGATCAAATATCCAAAATCATAAAGAGTATCAATTTTTTCTTAAAACAGATTGATCTGGCAACACGTGTAATGTGTTGACTAGGATGTCGTCACTAGAAGTCTTGGATTCGAACTCAGGAAAAATGTATTTATTGGAACTGGAACTCGTAAATTATTTTCCATTTTTATACAAGTCAGGAATTTTGGCATTAGTCGGGAGTAAATTGGAAATTTTCCGCAACTCGTATAACTAATTTATCGAAGGAAAATATGGAAGTATGGAACTTAGATTCTTTTACAGATTAAATAACAAAATTATTTAAAATAAAATAAAAGTGGCTCGTGGAACTCAGTTTCCTTTACAAAATAAATAATTAACTTAGATAAAATCTTGGTTTCAACGGGAGTTTATTTAAAGTGTAACTTATAATAGAACTAATTATACTTGGATGGGAAACTTGTAGCGGGCACATCAGATTAGACCTCGTAACGGTGTATTGAAAATAGATTCTGAAAACTTTCCACAAATGTTACAAGGTATGTCAGCTGATGGTTCGAACTAGGACACATATTTGTCGCATAACGTCCTTATAATTTAGAAACAAAAGAACATAATTGAGGGATGCAGAATTTTAATCTATCTTATCGAATCGGTCGATGAACGTTAATAACCATAAGCGGCAAATTTATTAACTAATGGGTTGGATACAGGTAGTTGATGAATTATAATGATTTAAATGATGTTGATTCATAAGATAGTTAGTACTGCTGAGGGAACCTTGATGCTGACCATTCTTATAATTCTCTGTCCGAGTAAACGACCTTGCCCGCATTAGACTAAGCATTTAATTAAATAATAACAGAACATGATGTTTGGCAAAATAGACATACACTGATAGGCCCGAAGATGTTAAAAAAAAAAATACTAGGAATCATAAATATTCTATACCTACACGATCACAATGAAATTAATGATAGGAAATACCTAAAGTACATCACAAACAGTAACGTGCCTATAAATGCTAAACGAAATGTAGGAGCGCGAGAGTCAACCATTTTTTTTTATTAAAACATTAGGAAACATAAATAATCTTTTATATAGGTGTGGTGATAATTACGTCTATTTTAAATCTCACTTCAGAAGGAAAAAAAAAAAAAATCCACAAAAAATAAATGAATAAATACATGGTATTGTCTATTAATCCTAACCCCAAGTGATATGATACTACATAATCAGGGATTTTTGAGTTTCTGTTGTGAATTAAGTCTTATGGTTATCTACATTATAAATTTTTTTTTAAATTTCAACCGACTTTATACATTACTTAGGACTTTTGAGTAATTATTTGAAAACCCATATGGTGAATGGTGACTTGCAGTTTCCCCAGAGAGATTTTATGCAGTGAAGAGTTTGGATTAGATCAAGAGTGTCTAGTTGTTTTAGGCATTACCTTTTAATGCGACTACATACTTAAAACAATATAATTTAGATAGGTGGCAGCATTTTTGTAAAATTGTGAACTGTTCCGATAAATTTTATAATATTATTGGACCATTTAATTTCATAGTGAGGTGAGCCAATCTAGTCGTAGATCTTTTGGAATTTTATTGTAGCAAGCGAATTTGATAATTGAAACGTGGGGATAATGCCGGCGCACTGTAGGACCCTAGAACTCTAGAAATAATTTCTTGTCATTCAAGTGCAGTTTTCGAATATTTGAGGAGTGAAGTAGACTTAGTGGTTTAACTTAATCCGTAAACGCTCTATCATCATAAATAAATAACTTTCATTACACATATTCCGGATGAAGGGAATATTTGAGGAATAAGAACATGTGGGAAGTTAGAACTCAATTAATGAACGCCTTAATAATAATAAATAACCAACAAATAATGATAACAATAAATAATAAATAGAAACCTTACTAAAATAAGCTAATAATCTGTGAATTTAAACTAACTAATTTAAAAGTAAAACATTGGTAAATGAAACTAACTTAGGAAGCGAGTAGATAATCTTAATCGCTGCAATAAATTAAACCCAAAGATTATGAGAACCACAAGTAAATATGGACCAACTACGAGTAATAATATTAATAATTAAATAATTAATGAAAAAGCAGTTTGGCAGGTATAAAGGAGCATCAGATTACGAAGACAGGTCATGAGGTAAAAGAGGATGACCGAGACTCAGTGAATAATCAACGGGAAATCTGAGCTATAAAAAGTAAAACATGATAACTAATCGACCTAATGATGAAAATAATGATAATAAAAAAAATAGTAATAATAATAATAATAATAATAAAAATAATAACAATAATACTAGTAATAAAAATAAACCAATTGCAATAACAAATGATAAGCATAAGATGTTATATCGATACTTAAAGTAATAATTAATTATATGAGAAACACTCAGATTGAAGGACCAATTTGTTCATGATGATGATGATTAATTATATGAGGAACAATCAGATTGAAGGATTGCGGATAAATATTGAAGGACAAGGGCAAAAAATCGTAACACTGAGATGCCAGATAGGACTAGCAGTAAACCTGGTATCGTATTTTAATAATAATAATAATAATAACCTTAATAACTATATTAATGAAAATAAACAATGATACCAAACATCAGTAATAACAATAGAAGTTAACAATCATACTGCATAATAATAATAATTCACGGAAAATCAATAAACAATAATGATAACAATAATAATAATAATACTAGTAAGAAATAAAAACTAATTGCAATAACATAATGATAAGCATAAAACGTTATATTAAAATAATAATTAATAATAGGAGAAATCATTAGATTAAAGGATGGCGGATATTGTTAAGAGGAAAGAGGTCTAAATGATCGTAATACTGAGATACCAGATAGGACTAGCAGTAATCCTTATATCGTAGTTAAATAATAATAATAATAATAATACCAGTAGTAAAAGAAGTAAACAAACGTGAAGGGACAGACAAACAAACATCGGCGAATAACCCTCAAGCTGGATAAGGATAGGATGCTAGAGACTAGTTATGATATCCACATGAGATTAATAGGATGTAAACAGGAAGATAAAACTATTAATATTAGTGAAGATCCTAAAACTTAATAAAAAATATAATAATAATAAACCACCAGAAAAGGAAATAATAATACTAATAATAATGCTAATAATAATAATAATAATAATAATAATAATAATAATAATAATAATAATAATAATGACAATAACTAGGTTAATAATAATAAAAAGGATAACAGACATCAGTAATAACAATAAACCTTAACGATCATAATAATAATAATAATAATAAAAAAAACAAATTACCAGTATTAATAAGGTATAATGATAATAATAAAACACAGTAAACTTATAAATAATAATAATAATAATAATAATTCGCGGTAAATTAATAAACCACAATAATAATGATGATTAAATAAGAGCGAACTACCAGAAATAAGACTTATGTTTATGAATAAAATGAAAGATAACGGAAAACCACAATCTCAATTTCCGAAATTAGGACTCATTTAAGTATGAATGGGTTCCGGGATAAGTAGTAGGCTAGTTCGCGAGAAAATAACGTGGAAGCAGTCCAGATAGAGGCACGTAGTATGTTAAGCCTATAGCGGAAGACGACTGATAGGTTAAATTAACCAGCAGTTATGCCAACACGGAGGGTAGAAATTATTTTAACATTGCAAGAAATAAGGAGTGACAACAGTTCAGATTAAGAAGGGAGGATGTGCATTATCCAACTTGGTTAAAAAAAAAAGTATTACAAAGAGAACGGAAGAGGGGCATGGGAACTTAGGAAAATTTATAAACTTTTTGAAACGCAATGAAGAATAGGACAAGCGTTGAAAGATTTCCCCAGAATTATCAAGTGACAAACATGCAGAAATGATCGAAAACAAATTAATTTATTCCCATAGCACTTTAGAAGATGGAGGTTAGGATACTTCACCGATAGTTGGGTGTCTTAATCGATCTAGTGGAAAGTATTATCATATAAATTTGGGATTTCAAGGGCTACACTGAATATATTTCTAATGGAAATTACACAACAATTATTATACTCGGCTGATCATGACACTTGACTGAGGTGCCTACAGGAGGAAACAGAGAAAGAATCTGCGGCCGGGATCTCTCCCTCTGTACACCTTGATAGCATATCAGTGGGACTAGTGACCAGTTGAGAATAGACACACACACATGGGATTTGGAACTTATTTAAATAGTAAATGACCACTAGATCGCCTTAAGGCTCGCCAAACTTGGGCCCACACTCACTCGGAACCATATTCAGATAAAACAAGCGAACAGACTGTAACCTAGGTCAATCTTGGCTAAGCGATGTTAGGGAAATCACACAGAAACCCACAAGAAGTTAGAAGAGTAACAGATTCAGGATAGGAAGCAAGGGAGGCATACTACTTCGAGGAGGCCTGGCCTACACTAGAGCCACTGGGTAGGGATGCGAACAGCGACCCTTAGGAGGGGATAGCATGAAGATAAGAGAAACAGAGAATCAGGATAGGAAGCAAGGGAGGCATACTACTTCGAGGAGGCCTGGCCTACGCTAGAGCCACTGGGTAGGGATGCGAACAGCGACCCTTAGGGAAAAACAGTGCACAGACGAGAGACAGAGCAATAGTGAGGAGTTAGGGAGTGTACAGTTGGAAGGTGGGACACCCCCGTAATAAAAGGATCTGGAGTCACAGACCTCCTCGGTGATCCTGGGGCACTGGCAATAGCACCTTGCCGACTTGGCACTGACGTTTAGGACCATGGAACAACAGCAGATAGAGAGTTAGGCATCGGAGAATGAATATTAAACGAGAACACGGATTCTCGAGGAAATAAACTTAGTCAAACACCCGGGTGATAATAAAGGTGAGCAAGATACGAACCCTGTCACGGGAAATCGGATCAAATCCACCCCCAATGACGCAACGGTGATTCGGTGAAGCCACTAGATATCAGAGGAAAATTCTGAAGGATCAGAATGAGCGGGAGTACGGTAGGGACGACTTGGGCCCCGAATGGCCAGGGCGGTAATGGATCCCCTCCCTTGAGGCGATTCGCTCGAGTTTTCTTGGGCCCCGAAGGGAGTAAGGAACTAGCGCCGTCCCCCATTGAGGCGATTAGCTCGACGAGTCCGCCAGAATGCAAAACGGAAGAAGCGGGAGTGCGGTAGGGACGAATTGGGCCCCGAATGGCCAGGGCGGTAATGGATCCCCTCCCTTGAGGCGATTCGCTCGAGTTTTCTTGGGCCCCGAAGGGAGTAAGGAACTAGCGCCGTCCCCCATTGAGGCGATTAGCTCGACGAGTCCGCCAGAATGCAAAACGGAAGAAGCGGGAGTGCGGTAGGGACGAATTGGGCCCCGAATGGCCAGGGTGGTGATGGATCCCCTCCCTTGAGGCGATTCGCCCGAGTTTTCTTGGGCCCCGAAGGGAGTAAGGAACTAGCGCCGTCCCCCATTGAGGCGATTAGCTCGACAAGTCCGCCGACTTGCCAAGACTTAGAAATAAGCGATGGTCAGGGACCATCCAGAGTCAATAATGATGCCAGGAAATCCGCCGGCGGTGAGAAGCGGAAAGAAATACCGCGAAGTAAAGACGTACGCACAGATAGAATGTGGTCCTAACGGGTAGATAACAAATACTAGCAAAATAACACCGGAAACACTAGTGCACTAGAGGGAACAGAAGGAAAATTGGGAAACGCACATACATACGATTGTGCCATCGACAGGTAGAGCCAAGAGGAACAGATTGACATAGGATGGAAAGGGAAGAAGACGACATATAAAAACGAGAGGTTAAACACCTATGGTGGTGTAGATAAGTTTAAGCGCATAAGCAGTCTAAAATAAATAAAATCCTAGGATACAAGCAGAACAGATAGGAGGAGTTCCGAGTGAAAGAAGAAGTAAGGAGAGAACCCTGGAGTAGGACGTGGGTAAATATTTCAAAATAAGAAGGAAAAAATCGAACCCCAATAAATGATGATATGTATGTAATGGGAAATCAAGGAAACCCCGGGAGTAAGAAGTAGAAAAAAGCAGTTTAAATACATGTAGATAAGAAACAATCAGGGAATAAAGTATACAAACGTAAAATAAATGTATAAAAGTTCAACAAATCAGCTATGAGAATTTGCCAATCAAACCAACAGTTAGGTGAGGTAAGAGAGTGTAAAGTACGCCGTATCTGAAGTTATGGCAGCAGAAGGGAGAATGAGGACAAGGACTCAGGTTACGTAACATCGCGGTGACTTCTAAAATTTAATCAGTAAGGATTTAGAGGTTAAACTAAGTGGATTGATATATTAGCAGTAAGATCAGATAGTCCGGGAAAATTAGACACAATGAATAATGAAAACCTGAATCCCTGTCCAGACACAAGTAACTTAAAAATCATATCTCAATTAAAGAAAATTAAGACTAGGAAAGGGAGAGTTAAGGAATAGAGGCAGTTATTTCAGAAGTGGAGAAAGGAAAGAATGCTCTCAAACTCAGGACCCTAAGGAAACGATGACGTAAATTCAGGATACGAGTATTAATTGGCGTTTGTAAGGACTAATTCGGCTTTGGTCAAGTAGCATTTACACATAAATAAGTGTAGTATATGTCTTTCCGACTGATGTGAAGACGAGCGCACCCAGTCGAACCTAGGACTCGATTATAAAGAAAGGGACTAGATAAAAACCCTTAGAATTAGGCAAAATTTAGGGCTGCTAAATACAGCAAAATATCGACCGATCTAATTATGGAAATTATGTGTATATATACACCTGAAGTACTGTCAAATTGAAGTTTTAGGGAAGATAAAAGATGATTTAGGAACTGATATTTGTTGATGAAGGCTATGCAAATTGATAGGCATAAGAGCACTCTTTTCGGTTTCCAGTGTAAAATCTAGCAACGCCAAAAGATAAAACAGGGATAACATTTGTATAGGAACGAGGTTGGCAGTTAAAGTTTAATGCAAAATACAATTTTGCTGGTTGCACCATTGAGATATGACTAACTAAAAGTAAATTTAGAGGAACTGAACGTAGGAAAATTATAAAAGTAAAGATGTACATGGTTGCTCAAGATTCGGGGTTTAGTTAAGAGGGATACTATTCTTAGTAAGAAACTAGGATTTGGTTTTGAGACCCCAGAAGGTACTATTGATTCATTTCTAAAAGTCCATATGGAATTTATTAAGAAAAAGGTAGTGCAAACCCATAGTTTTAAACAAATAAAAATCAAAAAAAAAAGAGAAAAAAAAACCAACAAGACTAAACAAAAATAACGGTAAACCAGAAAAAAAAAACCCTCAGCACAAGAAGAACGACTACGCACACGATCTGACACTACGAGCACGACTGGGCTAACTAGAAACGACGAAGGATGTTGAGTCACCTAGGACATCCCCCACACCACGAAACATAGATTAGCTGATACCAAAAACAAAAAGGAGGAAGACAGGGTCTATGCGGGTACGACTTACTACATCAGGGATAGTCATTCAACATGGGAAATGTCCACCAGTCAATACGGTGCGACATGAGAGACCAAGCAAATACCTTAACCATATCAAACCGAACCTCTGATCGTCCGTGGATCATATAATAATTCCCAACCAGTATTATACAGTAAGAAAATTGGATAAAAACACAGAAATCCCATTAAACCTATCCTCCGGATAATCCATGGCTCCTAAAAGAAATTGCTGGTCTCGAGAACCTCAAAGGACAGACCCAGTATCCGGCATGGCTCTCTCCCGACTGAAGGAAGATACCATCACCGAACGTGGGCCAGGCATCGGATTCAACCAGGGATGCTGTAAGAGATCAACATGAGCGCGGACATGCGCGGCGCCAAACAAGAACTAAGTGCTCAAGTTTCTCGGTGAACGCGGCTAGTGGAAAAGCCGAGTGTTGTGAAGAAAGTGATAAGCTCTAATTAAAGTTTTAGATTTTTCTTTTTTTCAGAATGACAGTGTGGAAAAGAAACAGCATTGAAGAAAACAGAACTATGGAACAGTTGAAAAGGAAGAAGAGTAGATAAATTGTGTTTTATATATGTTTTCTTGTTTCAGGTTCGGAGTGACAGGCTAATCCATTTTCCAGATGTAATTTGAAAACCAGATAAATGTGGTTGATAAAGTATGAAAACGTCTATGTCCCATATAGAGGAAGGGAACTACGGTTAATTGTAAAGAGAAAATGGATTAACTTGAACACACTAATTTTCATGACTATAAAAAAAAAATTGTTCCTGTTAAAATTCCTGTTTGTGAATACTAGTTAAGTAGCTTTAGGAACAGGAGATAGAGCAATCTGTAGTATCAATGTAAACAAAATCCAGATCAATTAAAAAGCTTGTGCGTAGTCTAAGTACACAACTTCAGCGGCCCCAAAAAGGGCCTTAAAAGACCCTTTCTTGGGATTGAGAAGGGGGGAATATGTTATGAATACATAGTTCTTTATATAGATTTTTTTTATTGTTTTATAGATTATCTTAATTATTCGAGCAAAGTCGTTCGAGATGGACTTTAGACATTCAAGTCTGTTGAGATAGAGTATAGTTCAGAGCAAAGTCTTGTTAAAACTAACTGTAAACATCCCTACATTTAGTTCATTTGGAATGTTAGTGGTACAGTTACGGGTAATTCGAGGTCATCTTTAGTATATAACACTTGAGAAGTGAGGGTCTCGCGTCTGTCTGTGTGTGTAAACGGCTGGAGGGTAAGTCACTGACCATTTTTCTTAATAATGTAGTCCATTTCTTTTGGATTTTAAATCAAGTACCATTTATCATTTTTGAAACTATATTTTAGAAAAGGGATATAACATTTTTAATCATGTAGATTTGGTTAGATTTAAAAATTCCACAACTCCCTCTTCTCAACCCCCCCCCCAAGAAAGTACTGTAGTTTTAACACATTGGTGACCGACTGCTGTGCGTTCCATCCACCGCTGCTGGACCGGACATTTCTGTCAGTAGCGTGGACTTTTAAATTTTAAACCGCGCTAGCACAGTGTGATTTTTACATCAATATATTTACAGTCAATAACAATATTGCATAAGTAAATCTTTATTAGTGTTCTCATCAGACCTTCTAGTAGAAATTGAGGGTTTGATAGCATTATAAACATTTCCCTTTATTTAAAGACACAGGGCAAAAGAGCGAGTTTCTTTTCTTGTGTTCACTAAAAACGTGGCAAGGTTTGGAAGGTTTTTTTTTTTCAGACACAGTTGGTGT
Organism: Diploptera punctata; assembly: GCA_030220185.1. Classification (NCBI taxonomy): domain Eukaryota; kingdom Metazoa; phylum Arthropoda; class Insecta; order Blattodea; family Blaberidae; genus Diploptera; species Diploptera punctata. The sequence continues at coordinate 817,684 of JASPKZ010009811.1, read as the reverse complement.
TAATTTATGTTTCTATATGTCTCAGCCTTCTTGGTGGGTCTTGACATGGTGTCCTTTTCACTCCGTCTTCCCTCCTCTTTCCTGTCATCTGTTCCTAATTTTACGACTGCCAAACAAGAGGCTGTTTCAAGCAAAAAACTTCTGTTTGACATATTGTTGTTAGGATTTTGAAATTTATAGACCCAAAAAGCATTATAGTGCACAATTCACAGGCCACAATACAACTTTCTTGCTTCATTTCACTGTTTTTCTAAGGATGGAGTAATACGATAGGTACTGGTCAGCCCTGTCTACACCCTTCACATACTTGTTATTTTGAAGTATTCAATACGGCATTTTTACAACTTTACCCCTCCCATTCTCGTGTTGCCTGATGCAATGTGCTAACCATTCTTACGTCTCTCTTTATCTTTCGATGTTTGTAGCAAAAGGTCCCCCTTACTACAAAATACACATTCTCTTGGTTTGAGTTTATTTCCTGCTTCCACAAATGATTTTGGAAGCCCTCTGTTAATCTTTATTGCTTCAGAAACTCTAGTCTTTCTTTCGAGCAAATTTTTAGCTTTAGCCACACTTATAATAATTATTCTGGTACACATGATGCCACAGATATAAATTCGACTCCAGAACGCAAAATAGTGTTTCTTCTAATTTTTCCCCTCTGCAACATATTTTTACAGGTTACATACGTATACCGTAATCGCCTAACTATCGGCACTAAAATTCCATATTTCACCAGCCATCTGTCTTAAAATTATAAACAACTCTTTCTGTAAAGTTGGCAATTTCATAAAAGAGAAGAGAGGGGTACAAAAACAACTATAGTTTATTTCACAATGAGAAAAAACAAAATTGCACGCTCCTTCAAAAGCGAAGAGGCTGGAAAACCATAGAAAACGTAAACACGGAAATCTCCGTGGCCCGTCGTCTAGCGCTGGCCATTTAAACACGGAGATCTCCGTGGCCCGTCACCAATGTGTTAATATAGGCTTAGATTAGATTAGGGCTAGACTACTAAGGATTTATAATTATTTATACGTTAGTAATAAAATAGGTAAAAATAAGACTTCCTTTGTTTATTTCAAAACATGTAAACTGTACATCCTCATACTAATGCTCGGCTAGTTAAACGCTACCAGATTTTCCAAGTCCCGAAGGTCCTTTAAGCCTAATAAATCCAGTTGGGTTCATAACAATGTTTAAATGTAGAACTCTTCCTCTAAAACCAAGGCCAACCGCTCGGGCCAAAGACCACTTAAACAATAGTGGTCTTCACGCTATAAATACGGCGGGGCTTAACAGACCTGGCGCGTAACAAACTGGATGACAGACGGTGGTATATTCGTGAAAATAATGTTTTATTATATTCACGGATAAAGAAACGAACCTTAGACCACAAAATTAACCTTCAATTCATATACAGTCAAAATCTATATGTTTTTTTTTCAATCGGGAAGAGAAGAGTCACATTGGTACTAATGAATAAACTATGTCTTGTAAAACAGACCTGCCACGTAACAGAACACATAAGAAATATTAAAAATGGAGAAATTGCTGCTCATGTTTGGTCTGAAAAACATAATATAAATTCAGACACTAAATTATTAAAACAGTTAGAAAATACAAAATAGCTGACTATTTGGGAAAAAATTTATATTCAGAAGAACAGAAACAGAGTTATCAATTTTGATATACTGATGGAGCATGACCTTGTTTGGAGGTTCTTTGGCCAACCACAGGATGGAGCTGGCATCGACATCCAGGTTGTGCAACATAATTGCAACATAAATAAAACCAGTCTGGGAAAGCTGACGATAAAACAGAATTGTTTTGAAAAATGTTCAAGAACAAATCAACATTAATATTGAGGTAAGATGTCCAGACTAAAAAATAATATAATTAGTTATGTTATTTTCCTTATTTCTAATCATTTAGAATGTTAGATAATATATTTTTTTTTTACTGTATTGTTGTATTCTGCATGAGTACATTTTTTAGCTTGGTCTGTAACAGGAACTTAATAATAAAACAAAAATATACCGAAATCCTTTCAGCAAGGTATTTGCTTGAGCTGCACGTTGTTCCAATTCTTGGAGTTCCTTCATTTGCTTTAACACCATTTTTGTATGCTGTTCATTTAGTTTATCTTCCTTATAACGCTCAACTTCTGCCTTCTTAAGCTCCTAAAATCAGGGAAAAAGTACATGTAAATCTGACAACTATTTCTATGGCTTAATAAAAACCTTCAGCAGTTTAGGAATTAGTAAAATCAAATTGGAAATAATATTAAATGTACATACAGAACAGGACATTGAGGAGGATAATTTACAGACAGCAGAAATGCTAGTCGCAGAGTCAAGTGCATTAGAGGTTGAAATGGCAATAGAAAAATTGAAGATGTATAAAGCATCAGGTTCAGATGAGATCCCAGCAGAACTGATAAAATCAGGGAGAGAAAAATTGATGGACAAGATACGCTGGTTGCTTAGTATGATTTGGGAAAAAGAAGCTCTTCCAGATGAATGGAAGGAATCAATAATCGTACCAATTTATAAGAAAGGAGATAAAACTGATTGCAACAACTACAGGGGCATCTCATTACTTTCAACTTCGTACAAAATTCTAACAAATATATTAGTAAGCAGACTTACTCCCTATATTGATGACATTCTAGGAGATCATCAATGTGCATTTAGAAGAAACAGTTCTACAACAGATCAGATTTTTAGTATAAGACAGATTTTAGAAAAGAAATGGGAATATAATGGTAATGTACATCAACTATATGTAGACTTCAAAAAAGCATATGATTCAATTAAGAGGGAGAAGTTATATACTGTAGTATCCTGCTGGAGTTCGGAATTCCTAAAAAGTTGGTTAGACTTATACGAATGTGTCTAAATGGCACAAAGAGTAGGGTACGTATAGGCAAACAATTTTCGGACACTTTTGAAATCCAGAATGGATTGAAGCAAGGAGATGCACTATCTCCTCTACTATTTAATTTTGTACTAGAGCATGCCATTAAATCTTTAGAGAATGAGGAAGGCTTACAACTCAATGGTATTAATAAGCTGTTAGTTCATGCTGATGATGTAGTATTGTTGGCCGATAGCGAGGAGATACTAAAGGGCAACACACACACACTATTGAGTAACACTAAGAAATTGGGACTGGAAGTAAATATCAATAAAACTAAATATATGGTCACATGTAGAAATTCATTAAATAATGGAAATGGACAGCTAATGACAAATGAGGGAAATTTTGAGGAAGTGGCTGAATTCAAATACCTAGGAACAATAATCACAAACAGGAATGAGATGCACAAAGAAATTAAACATAGACTCAATTCTGGAAATGCATGCTATTATGCATTGCAGAGACTCTTGATGTCCCAACTCCTTTCAAAAAACGTTAAACTGAAAATATATAAAACTATTATTCTACCAGTTATATTATAGGGTGCGAAACATGGACTCTTACTTTAAGGGAGGAAAAGAGATTACAAGTATTTGAGAATAAAGTACTTAGGAAAATTTTTGGACCAAAGAGAGATGAACAGACAGGTGAATGGAGAAGACTACATAACAATGAACTACATGGTCTTTATAGGAAGCCAGATATAATAAGAACAGTTAAGTCTCGTAGACTGCGATGGGTAGGACATGTTGCACGTATGGGGAATGAAAGACTTGCATGGAAGCTTCTTGTAGGAAAGCCAGAGGGAAAACGCCCAGTTGGTAGACCAAGAATGAGGTGGGAGAATAACATTAACTATGATTTGAGGGAAGTAGATTATACAGGGAATGATTGGAAAGCATTAGCTCAGGATAGGGATGTATGGAGAGCTTATGTCCGCGCGGCCATGAACCTATGGGTTCGATAGTGCCAGTGAGTAAGTAAGTAAGTAAGTAAGTAAGTAAATTGGAAATAATACTCTTCACCTCATAAATTAAATCTTCTCCCCTGGACATGTTTCAAACACATTTGTGATCATTCTCAACTAGTTTCTGACTAAGAGATTGAAACAAAAATATACACTTCATCTCATATTTTGTTTTCTCACCTGGACATGTTTCAGCGAACATCTTTGTCATTTAACTTTTATAGGAATTAATCACTATGAGGTTTAATTTATGGTGAAATTAAATGTTTCTTACCTCTCCTCATATATATATTCTAAGTAGATTGTGATTTCGAGACCACAACTGTCTCATCCTCAGTACTTTCCTGGCGACTGATGTTATGTCGATCGGAATAAATTCTTTTTCTTCCCTCTGTTGGTGGACCGATGAACCTCTGGATCAGGTCAAAATTTGCAGGAATTTCAAAGTTCATAAGTTTTCCGTTGTTTTTCTAAATGTGGATCTTTTCCCAAACTGTGAGTTCCTTTTGTTTGTCTATTTGTTTAATTAGATTGGCTTTTGATTCAATTAAATGTTTTTCGGACCAAGCATGAGCAGCTACTGCTGACTTTTCCACTTCTCCATTTTTTATGTTTCTAAGATGTTCTTTCACCCTTGTTTTCAAATTTCTTTTCGTTTTTCCAATATAAATTTTGTCACAATCCCTGCATTTGATCTGATAAATTCCTGATTTATTTTCATTTTCAATTCTTTCATTTTTATTGGTTTTAATTATCCTATTAAGGCTGTATTCATTCTTTGATGCTAATCTTATATTAAACTTTTTGAATTTTTTTTTAAATTTATAGTGTTTCAATGAATGATAAGTGAATTTCTTGAATTTTATTTTTTCTGTTTCTTTTATAAGTGTGCTTTCATTTATTAATTTTTGTCTTTTAAATTTATTTATTTTCTAGTGTACCATAGTTTCTTCATAACCGTTATCTATTGCAAAATTAATTATGTGTTCTTTTTCTTTTTCATAGTTTTCTTTGTTCATAGGTGTTTTAATGGTTTAGTTTCTTTTTCAATTTGTGATCATGTATCAAATGATGAGCTGCTATTGCCATTTTTCAATTTCACAATTTTTAATATTCCTGAAATGATCTATAGTATGAATATAGAAATTTCTTTTTGTTTTTCCAATGTATATTTTATTGCCACTCTTGTAACTAATTTGATAAATTCCAGATATTTTGTCATTTGGGTTTTTTCCTTCTTATTTGTTTTCAGAAGATTCTTAGGCTGAAATTGTTTACAGGTGATTGTATACTGTTGAATTTGCTAGATATTTTAAATATTCTCTTATTTCTACTTTTTGTTTTGTTTTACTTATTTATTATCATCTACTCATCAAAACCATTTAGTTTGCCTGTGTTTAATATGTAATTATATTTTTTCTCATAATTTTCTCCACTTAATGGGATGTATGTTAGTGTGTGTATATATTGCATACCTGTATTTATGGGCTATATGATTGAAGCCCAAAGATTTTATGTAATTATCCATATGAGTGTCTTTTGTATGTTGTTGAATTCTATTTTTTTGTTTTTTGCTCATTTCTGATTATATAAAGACCAAGAAATGAAATTTCTCTTTGAGGATGAAAAATAAATGGTCAATACAAAGTTTTTCAAACTTATACAGAGTGTATGCCTACAGAAAGTAAGCACTTGCTTGTATGCAAGCGACACTGCCAGTTAGGTAGATGCATTCATGCATCTTCCTCGCCCCACCCAAAGGCAAATGCTCCAATACTCTTCTATGACTTCAGGTTGTAGTTTCAAGGAATTTAACCATTTTTCCAAAATGTTTAAAATCTGTAATGCTGGTAAATAAAGAAATGATATCAAAGGAAACCAATCTGTCTGAAGGCTCTAGTGGTCGTCAAAAACAAGTCAGTTGCTGCTACAAACAGTTGGAGTATACATCACCATACACAACAACATCGAGTAGCGGAAGCTCAACCTTAAGAAGATGGAAGATAACTTCCGAAAGCGCTCCAGTTAATTTTATATTATACAACATTTTAATAAGTTGAGGACGATGACACCTGCCAACAGGTACACTTTAATTTTTAACTTTCATCACATGACTATTCACCTCAACGGAATTTGATATGAATTGTACTAGTATTGACTAGTGGTGACCATCTTTAATTCTTCTACCAATTTTAAGGAATTCCCAATTCCTTGATTTTCAAATAGTGAATTTTTTTGTTAAACATTTTCCAACTTAAAAAAACATAGTACCGAATATTGTTAATTATAGGCGTAATCCTTTTTCTTCTACGATGTATTTTTGGGAGACTGTATATTTTTGGATTTAATGGGTTTGACACTTTAAGCTTATATTTCATATTGTTTGGTTAGGATGTGCTTTATAGGTTTCAAAGTATTCTCTACAATTTTTACAGCTCTAGGGACTGGGTTTGTTTTTACTGTTCCATGTTTTTCAGATTTTACAAGACTGTCTATCCTTTTTCCATAATCAGATTGGTCTAGAATAAGTGTTTTATTCCCTTTGTCAGCCTTTTAAATTACGAAGTTCTTATTATTGTTGTTTCAAAGTTTTCATACTTTCCATTGCTGTTTTATTTAATTTGTTAGTTCAAAATGATCAACATAACTCAATATGAACATTCAGAGTGTAGGTGATGATGAAAGCAAAGGTTTTCTAAACTTGTCAGATAAAAAATAATATTTTATGAGGCAAAGTGTAAAGTTTCTAATGGAAAAACGTAGTTGAACATTAATTCCACAATATCCACAATTAAAAGCTGTTGCTCTCTTTTGATTATATACAGGACATCTACATAAAATAAAAATGGTGTACTGTGTTGAGAAGTAAACACTGCAATGGATATGACTCATCTCCAGAAGTGTCAAAATTTAAAGCTACAGATCTCGCATTATACTACTGAAAAACAAAAAGGCAAATGGAAGAACACTAATATGCTTGAGCATTAGCAACTAACCAATCAACCAACTATAGCAGGATTTTAATATCATAATAAATATGAAAGTTAAAGTTAATAATTTTGTAATGTAAAATTCTTTTAATATTTAAATATAAGTTAAATAAGGAAAAACATCTAAATAATTCATTGTTGTTCATTGTTGAATAAAAATGTCTCAGTAACAATTAAAGAAATTGTACTACATAACAGTTTTTGTAAATAATGCTTTTAAAATTGTTTTAAGTCAGAACAATAAAGCTTTCTGTTATAACTGTAATAAGAACACCTGCTTTACTTCATATTTTTAAATGAAAGTAAACTAAACTCTGATTGGATGTTAAAACAATTAAGTTTTTGATTTAACAAATCAAATTTAAACCTTATATTTAATGGACTATTAACCAATAGAATTTAAAATTACCATCATGTGATGTAATAATGTTTTTTAAAAATTATAAAAGTATTACACTATTCATTCTGCATACAACTTTCCACAAAGATAAAAGCAAGAAGAGTTCTCAAGATAAAATGTAATATTTAATACAAGAATAATTGATTCCAGAAAAGAAAATAATTTAATTTCAATTTTGTAATGTAAAATTCTTTTAATATTTAAATATAACTTAAATAAGGAAAAACATCTAAATAATTCATTGTTGTTCAATGTTTTTTTAAAAAAACATAGAAGTATGAGGTAAGAAGAAATCACGATTCATTTAATTCTTATTAATTGAACCTCATTATGTTAAAAATTCCCAAATTTAATATATAAATATAAGAATAATACCACCTACATTTACTTAATCTGCTGGGAACCTACAAAGTGAATAAATTTGTAATCATTTCTACAAGAAACAGTTTTCAGTTATTTTAAAGTGTTTTCCTATCCAGTGTACCAACTTCCGACCTTGAGAAGAGAATCCGGCTCTTACTTACTTACTTACTTACTCACTGGCACTATCGAACCCATAGGTTCATGGCCGCGCGGACATAAGCTCTCCATACATCCCTATCCTGAGCTAATATTTTCCAATCATTCCCTATATAATCTACTTCCCTCAAATCATAGTTAATGTTAGTCTCCCACCTCATTCTTTGTCTACCAACTGGGTGCCTTCCCTCTGGCTTTCATACAAGAAGCTTCCATGCAAGTCTTTCATTCCTCATACGTGCAACATGTCCTACCCATCGCAGTCTATGAGACTTAACTGTTCTTATTATATCTGGCTTCCTATAAAGATCATGTAGTTCATTGTTAAGTAGTCTTCTCCATTCACCTGTCTGTTCATCTCTCTTTGGTCCAAAAATTTTCCTAAGAACTTTATTCTCAAATACTCGTAATCTCCTTTCCTCCCTTAAAGTAAGAGTCCATGATTCGCACCCATATAAATAACTGGTAGAATAATAGTTTTATATATTTTCAGCTTAACGTTTTTTGAAAGGGGTTGGGACATCAAAAGTCTCTGCAATGCATAATAGCATGCATTTCCAGAATTGAGCCAATGTTTAATTTCTTTGTGCATCTCATTCCTATTTGTGATTAGTGTTCCTAGGTATTTGAATTCAGCTACTTCCTCAAAATTTCCCTCATTTGTCATTAGCTGTCCATTTCCATTATATACTGAATTTCTACGTGTGACCATATATTTAGTTTTACTGATATTTACTTCCAGTCCTAATTTCTTAGTGTTACTCAATAGTGTGTGCTTGTTGCCCTTTTGTATCTCCTCGCTATCGGCCAGTAGTACTACATCATCAGCATAAACTAACAGCTTATTAATACCATTGAGTTGTAAGCCTTCCTCATTCTCTAAAGATTTAATGGCATGCTCTAGTACAAAATTAAATAGTAGAGGAGATAGTGCATCTCCTTGCTTCAACCCATTCTGGATTTCAAAAGTGTCTGAAAACTGTTTGCCTACACGCACCCTACTCTTTGAGCCATTTAGACACATTCGTATAAGTCTAACTAACTTTTTAGGAATTCCAAACTCCAGCAGAATACTATATAACTTTGTAAATTGATCCCACAACAGGCCCGGAGGCCCTTGGGGTAGTAGGAGGTTAAGGCTCCCACTTTTTCTAGACAATCAGCACTTTATGTCAGCCAGGTTTTCAGCCCTGCGTGACGGCCGCCTTTACCCCCAGAACAAGCGTCTGGTACTCATTTCAGTTAGAGGCTGAGTCGACCCCAGGGCCATAGTGCCGCCAGAGGGTTTGAGTCTGTTTAAAAATCCTGACCCCAACGGGACTTGAACCCTCGACCCTCCGGCTTGTAGCTCAGTGCCTTAACCACTACGCTACGGCGTGCCATAACTTCTCCCTCTTAATTGAATCATATGCTTTTTTGAAGTCTACATATAGTTGATGTACAGTACCATTATATTCCCATTTCTTTTCTAAAATCTGTCTTATACTAAAAATCTGATCTGCTGTAGACCTGAATCCGGCTCTACCGAAAATTAAACCCAACCTGAACCAGTAATTCTTTTTGGGACACCAATCCTTCTTCAAAATGTTACTACAACATCGGGCATGAAGAGAATTACTGTTTCAAAATGTCACCACAATGTGGGACAAAACAAATTACTTCTTCACAATATAGATTAAATGAAAAGAGTAGAGAGTAGTATATTTAAAAATAAATTGAAACAATGAATTAGTAACTGAACACATGAAGGACAAAGTTTATTTTTGAATAAACAATCTTGTATAAGCAACTCTGGTTTAACAGCACATCTGACCAACATTCTAGGGGTCATAAATTAAATTCCAAGCCAATCAAAGAATTTCTTTTTGGATGAGAAAGGAGGAGGGGGAGGAGTAACAACCTCGTAAAAAAACCAGGGTTCAGTTGGCTCCGACTGATAGTACTCTGTAAGGGCCCCTAGCCAGGGTTACGGTGAAGACCTCAACGGCAGATTCGGCGCAGAAGGAGTCCTTCATCATGGCGGATCTGGCGGAAGTGGCAACCCTCTAGATGGGTAGTACATCCAGAAGCTGGACCTAAAGCTTCGAGGTGGCAGCCCCATCAATGGTCTACTCTGCATAGCGTTGGTACCGCGATCAGAGGAAAACATATTACTCGTATTCTTCACAATGGAAACTCGGACGGACTTAATCAAAGACGACCTCAGCGTAGAATTAAGGACAAACGATTTGGTACAAAGGATCGGATTAAAGTGGGAACTTGGAATGTTAGAGGACTAAACACGAAAGAAGAAGAACTAATCAGAGAACTAAATAATCAAAATATTGATATAGCAATACTTACTGAAACAAAAAGAAGTTGAAAGGAACAAAAGATATTGGTAATTATATACTAATATACAGTGGAGTACCTCAAGATAGAAGAGCTTGCAGTGGTGTAGCTATACTAATTAATAGCAAATGGAGATAAAAAATAATAAGCTACAAATATGTGGATGAAAGAATAATAACAGTAAGGTTGAAAATAGATCAGAATTACTTAAACATTGTAGGAGTGTATGCACCAGAAGAAGGGAAAATAGAAGACACTGTTATTTTCTATGATAAATTACAACAAGAGATAAATGGTATTAAAAACACAGAAAGTATCATCTTAGGAGATGACTTAAATGCCAGAGTTGGTAATCTCCCAATCCCAGGAATCGTAGGTATGTTTGGAGAAGATGTAATAAATAGAAACGGGGAAGAACTTCGACAATTTGCTACCTATAATAAACTAAAAATCACAAATACTTTCTATAGGAAAAAGGACATACACAAATATACATGGTGCACTAGAAACCAAAGATCTTTAATAGATTACATAATGATTAATGATAGACTCAGGAATCAAATACAAGATGTAAGAGTATACAGAGGATGTGACATATACACAGACCATTTTATCTATTGGTAGCCACGATACTTATAGTAGCCAAATGGAAAAAACCGAAAACTCAAGAAAGAATAAAAGAAGAGGTTTTTAAAGTATATCTTCTAGAAGAAGAAAGTATAAGACAATTATACCAAAAAAGGCTACAAGAACACTTAGAAAGAAAAGCAATTAATGATAATCTAAATGAAGAGTGGGAAAATACGAAAACATGTATTATAAATGCTGCAAATGAAGCTATAGGAAAGAAGAAAAAGATTCGCAACAAAAGAGGATTAAAGATATGGAATGACGAAATAGAGGAGGCTGTGCGAGACAAAAAATTAGCTTATTTAGAGTACTTACAAAAGAAAACTGAAGAATCTAGAACTATATATAAACAAAAAAGAAATCGAGAAAAACAAATAACTCGAACAGCTCATAAAGATTCCTGGGAAAGATTTATTTCCAAAATAATGCACGATGTACATGGCAGACAATCGTTAGCATTTAAAGTACCGTAAAATGGGGTGAATAGCAACAGTGGGGTGAATAGAAACGAAACTTCTGAAAAAATTCAACATTATGTAATAGGGGGTTAAAGTAAAGCAGACAGGGATATTTTTTTTTATGAGATGGAAATAAGGTAAGATTTAAGGGAAATGTGATTTTGTGTGGTTGGCAATACTGAGATTCAGATTCAGTGGTGTGACAAAGCAACTTCTGTTTCAGCCGATTTTCATCGTTTTCCAAACTTTACATGTAAGTACCATACCTCATCACCTCACATGTTTGAATTGTACTATTTTTTATACCTTGTATACCTGTAGAAGATATCACATTGTTTAATATAGTGTAAACAAAACCATTTCTTTGTTTCAATTTTTGTTTTAGGTTATGATCCATATTTTGAATCTGTGGGGTGAATAGAAACACATTATTTTGCTGTTTCTATTCACCCCACAAATCGTAAAGTTTTTATTTTGTGTTTATTTTCCAATGTCACAGCTGAAAGACAATTAAATATATAATATACAACCAATAGTTATCCAATTGAGGAATATTAGCTGGCACAAGCTATAATGTGACCGTTTTCTTTCAGCATGCCAAGGAGTTACAAACGATTAAAACCGAACAAAGTACAAGATCCAGAGGTTATTAAGGCAGCTGTTGAAGACATAACTAATGGCCTTAGCCTTCGAAACGCAGCGGCAAAATATGACATCCATTATAGTGTCCTCTACAGACATTTGAAAAAAGGTGATCAAATTAAGAAAAAAGGAGGGCAAACCGCTTTAACAGAAGAAGAGGAAAAAACTGTGGCGAGTAGACTTATTATTTGTGCTGACTGGGGCTACCCAATTGATTCGTGGACTCTGCGAATTTTGGTCAAAGAATCGCTTGACCGCCAAGGTAGAACCATAAAAAAATTCAAAGACAACTTTCCTGGCCGTGATTTTGTCTATTCTTTTTTGAATAGACATAAGGGCTGACTTGTCACAAAGGTTATGCCAAAACATTAAACGGGTCAGAGCAGGTGTCTCCCCAGAAACGATCAATGAGTACTTTGACAGACTAGAAGCAGAGCTCAGAGACGTTCCTTCATCAAACATTATTAATTATGATGAAACGAACCTTTCTGATGATCCTGGAAAACATAAAGTAATAACTAAGCGTGGATGTAAGTACCCAGAAAGGATGATGAACTCAACCAAATGCTCCATTTCTGTCATGTTTTCAGCTGCTGGTGATGGTCACCTCTTACCCCCATATGTAGTCTATAAATCTTTACACTTGTATGAAAGTTGGAGAGAAGGAGGCCCTGATGGGTCCAGATACAATAGGACCAAAAGTGGTTGGTTCGACAACTTTTGTTTTTCTGATTATGTTGAAACCATAGCCCTTCCTTATCTTAGATGTTTACCTGGCAAAAAGTACATGATTGGAGACAACTTATCTAGCCACTTGTCCTTGGATCTCATTAAAAAATGTGCAGAAAATGATGTCCACTTTATATTTTTACCAGCAAACTCCACGCACCTCACTCAACCATTAGACGTGGCATTCTTTCGGCCTCTCAAAATGGCATGGCGTTCAATCCTTCTAGATTGGAAAAAAGGACCCGGCAAGAATGAAGCTACCATTCAAAAGAGCAAGTTTCCTAGTTTGCTAAAGAACTGTGTGAATCATGCAAATCGGAAAATGTAATTTCTGGCTTTAGAAAATGTGGTATTGTGCCCCTAAATCGGAAGGAAGTACTAAAGATGCTACCCTCCTCAGATTTGTCTATTGAATCAACCCAATCCTCAAGAGCCACAACACCAGCACTATCTCCTGTTGCTGCTATTGATGCTTCCTTCAAGGAACTATTAACAGCTCTAAGACACACAGAAACAGTTCCAGCTCGAAAAAAGCGAGTGAAAGTAGATGTTGGTCCAGGAAAAAGTGTTTCTGTGGCAGATTTTCCACCGGATCCAGATCAGACTGGACCTAGCACATCTGTTGCTGGTACAAGCACTGACAATGATAATTCCACAGGTACCAGAAAACAAAGTGTAAGTGCCAGGAAAAAGAAAAATAAAAAACTCGATTCAGAATCATCACCAGAAGATTCGGACTATTCTGTGCAAGACAGTGACTCAGATCTCACATTATCCGATTCTTCTGCAAATGCCGAACTTTCAAAAGAACTTGACAGATTAATCCAACCTGACGATTTTGTAATCGTGAAGGTATATGGAAAAACTAAAAATGTATTTAGAATGTATGTCTCCAAAGTCACTGACTTTCAAGATGACGGTTATGTTGGACTGTTTTGCAAGAAAACCCTCAGCAGTAATATGTTTTCCTTGACTGATGAAGAATCATTTTTCTCCAAGGATGATGTAATTAAAAAATTGATGCCAGTTGTTCAAACCTCAAAGTCTGCTTCTCGCTGGAAAGACAAAATCTGTTTTCAGGATGACTTAAGTGCCTTCATAATTTATTAGACTAAACTTTGTATTCTCACTTTTGTTCTTTTTGTTTTTGGGTATCGGTTACGATATATTGTAATTAAATTTTTTGCTCTGATTACCACTCGTTTGTGTTTCTATCCATCCCTTAACAATGCTTACTGTTTCTATTGCCCCAACAAACTCTGAAATAGAAACAAACGTGAAAAACAATGCCTGTTTCTATTGACCCCGCTCGATGGGGTGTATAGAAACAGCATGTTTTCAATTTTTTTAAATTTTACCTTGCCATAAAAAGAAAATATGAAGCTGCAGGCTTGTAGAGGACGGGAAGACCCATAAACCGAGGTAGGTCTCAATTCAATATCTCTTATAGTACTTTTGATATTTAAACTTGAAGTTCAAAACTGTTGCTATTCACCCCATTCTACGGTAATGAAACAATTAAATACAACAGAAAAAGATACTGCAAAACTAAATACCATTGATCTGAAGATATGGGAGTATCACTACAGAGAATTATAGTGTAACGAAGAGGAATTAGTTATAAAACGCTCTTCTGAAAGTGAAAATAAATCAGAAATAGACAGAATTACTCTAAGCGAAATGAGAGAGGCATTGAAAGAAATGAAAAATAGAAAAGCACCAGGTATAGATGGTATAAACAATGAACTGATAAAGTATGCAGGTTTATTTGCAGAAATAAGATTATTAAACTTAATAAACGAATGTTGGAAGACATGTAAAATATCTGAAAATTGGAAGATAGGTGAAGTCATATCCCTCTTCAAAAAAGGAAATAGATTAGATACTAAAAATTATAGAGGTATCAGCTTATTGAACTCCACTTATAAATTATATGCAAAAATAATAAATAATAGATTGAAGAAGATATCTGACACACTCTTAGAAGAAGAACAAGCAGGATTCAGAAAAGGAAGATCCTGTAGTGATAATGTGTTTATTATAAAGAGACTAATTGAAAAGAGAAGAGAATTTAACCTGCCAACATATTTGTTGTTCATTGATTTTGAAAAGGCCTTTGGCAGAGTAAATTGACCTATACTATGGGAAATAATGAAGGAACGAGGATATCCTCACCATCTAATAAAATCAGTCCAAGGCTTATATGAAGAAACTAAAGTTGTGATAAAAACTGATGGAAAAAGGTCAGAAGAAATTTTAATAAATCAAGGAGTTAGATAAGGGTGTAGTCTATCGTCCACTCTTTTTAATATATATATCGACGACATTATGAAACAATGGAAAATTATAATGGACAATGGCCTTAGATTGAACAATAACTCAAGTATTAATAACTTACTTTTCGCTGATGATTTGGTCTTACTACACCATGATGAAGATCTGTTACAATTGGCTGCTTACAAACTAAATGCAATATGTAGCGATTATAATTTTAAAATTTCAATAAGTAAAACAAAAGTAATGGCCTTTTGTGGAAGAAATACTCTGCGTGCAAAAATAGTAATTAGAGACAAAATTATTGAACAAGTATCCCACTTTAAATATTTAGGATGTGACATCAGCTATGGGTATGATAAAGATATTGAACACAAAACACATCAGTTTCAAGCTATTTGTGGTACAATAAATAGAACATTGAATAATAAAGCTCATAAACAAACAAAATTAAAATTTTATAAAACAATGGCTGTCCCTGTCCTTTTGTATGGGAGTGAATCTTGGATTACCACTACCAAACTAGAAAGTAAAATCCAAGCAGCCGAAATGAAATTTTTAAGAAGAGTAAAAGGCTGCACTAGAATGGACCAGATAAGAAACGAGGATATCCGTGAAGAACTGCAGATTTACTCCATAAAAGAAAAGATATTTAACAACAAGATACAGTGGAAAGAACATGTAGAAAGAATGGAAGAAAGTAGATTACCAAATAAAATCTTCCATTATTTTCCGAGAGGAAGAAGAGATGTCGGACGTCCTCGGAAGAGATGGTCTTAGATCTATTAGTGAAGACGGAACAGGCAACTCTTGCCTAAACCAGGAAGTGAAGAAGAAGAAGATATAGGAATACAGTCCTCTCAATCCCAGAGGAACAATTTAGAAGTAGTAAAATCCAGTTAAGAAACTAAGTTTGAGGGATTGCACTAACCAAGTGATTACTTGTACTGTCATCTACCAGCAAGTGACAGAAATTTCCTCAGTTGGTTTGGGCTCTTTGAAACAGATGTGCCATTAATTTATTTTATTATACAAAATAAAAATCAAGTCAGTTTTAAGTGATTTAGAAGTAAACAAAAGATGTAATAAAAAAAGATGTAATAAAAGTTTCAGTGATAAGTCAAACCTACTTGTATTTCTCTTCTTTTTTTCTCTCGTTCAAGTTCTTTTTGTTTTTCTTCCCAATGCTTTTTATTTTCCAATTCTTTCTTCAGTTGAAGAGTTCTCTACAAAATGAAAATACAGATCTTTAAAAAACAAGATTAGCAATTAAAAAGATTTTACAAAAATTAACTTTGATATAAAAATATCCTTAATCATATAGATATTCCAAGAAGTAAGTACAAACAACCATAAATTAAAAAAAAAGTATTATCTGAAATTGTGGTTGAACTAATGATGATAACCAACCATCGTCAGCAGTAGTTTCAAAAGTTGTGTGTTAAAACACAACATCGGGATTTGTTCTAAAAATTCGGTATCTAAAATATTTCCATGAAGCTCATGATATAAATAAATATTCTAAACAGTTGAAAGTAATAAAATAACTATCACAAGTGAAAACAATTCTACAGAATTGTAATATAGAATAATTGATATTCAATCTCAGTCACAACAAAGGCAATTTTTACACAGGCTTTAGAGGAAAAAATAAATAAAATCTATATTTTATACAGAGTTCTTTTGTCTCAGATTAAATTTTGTTACAATGGAAGGCAAAATCAGTAATAACTTTCTACTTTGAACTCAAAAATATACAGAATTGTCCACTTAATTCTTTCACCTCTGATAAATTTAATAAATATTTCTGATAAACACAAAATAATTACAAGCATATATATCTGATATACATGTTATTTATAAATTTAATCAAAATCAAAGTGGGAGGTAACACTATGAGGTATTTACATTTATGAATAAGTTGGAGAAAATGTTCTTATATCTCACTTCATAAAGTTGCTTGTTTTCACAATACCAGTTACAATGCCGGTTTCAAAAGTATAATTTTACTTCCATCTTCAGTCAAACTCCAACTGTTGAAATTTCGTCATTAACACCATCTTCTAAACTACCATCTGGTGTTGACACAATTTTGACAGTTGGAGTTTGACTGAAGATGGAAGTAAAATGATACTTTTGAAACTGGTATCATGAGAACATGCAACTTTGAGGTGAGATATAAAAACATTTTCACCAACTCATTAATAAATGTTATTTATGAATTAAAATACCATATTTACTCTTGTAATTCATGCCATAGTGTTACTTCCTACCAATTTTGAGAAAAAGTACCCTGCTAATAAAACTGTGACCTAGATCCAGAATCTCTGGGAGTATTCTAGAAAATATTCAAAGTTGCCATAAAGCTCACGATGTGATATGGTAGTAGCTATGCCTGTGAAGAATGCGCAGCTTATTTCTTAAAAAGCCACTCCAATACATCATTCTATTCCACAAAAACTGGCATGAAGGTATACTGTGGCTGGGTATAAGAATACCTAAATCTGGTACTCCCAGAGATTCTGGATATTACAGGAGTACATATGGCATTTTAATTCATAAATAACATTTATGAATGAATTGGAGAAAATGTTTTTATATCTCACCTCATAAAGTTGCATGTTTTCATGATACCAGTTTCAAAAGTATAATTTTCCTTCCATCTTCAGTTAAACTCCACTGTCAAAATGATGTTGCTTTAAACTCCATTCAGATACAAGCTTCCATCTCATTAAGTATTTTTAACAATAGCATTGAAGCTAAGATTGGTTGGATAAAGTCTATCAGGGAAATGTGGCATGTAGCTGTTCTGCTTTTGTGCCATTATGATAAGATTCTGTGTAAATTAATAACATGCCACCCATTTCTTTATATGTGAAAACCATGTCAAATGCCTGGAAATAAAGAAAAGGTTAATTTCATGTTATATCATTTACATTATTGAAATTTAGCGTAATGTAGCACCAAACAAGTAAACCTTCTAGGGAGTTATTCTGAAACAATTTGCCAATGTCATGTCATTCAGTTGTTCAGTATAGAACTGAAGAAATAAAGAGTTGTATTGGGTAGTGTAATATGGGTATGTCTGAACTT
Organism: Diploptera punctata; assembly: GCA_030220185.1. Lineage (NCBI taxonomy): Eukaryota > Metazoa > Arthropoda > Insecta > Blattodea > Blaberidae > Diploptera > Diploptera punctata. Next base: position 799,729 of record JASPKZ010009811.1, on the reverse strand, counting down.
TAATATCAACATGATGAAACAGATATAAGGAGAGATATGTCAGACAATGTTTATGTTTGATATTCAAGCAGTAACTTCATATTAGAGTTAAAAAAGAAAAGTTGACTCTCAACTTGAAAATGATTAAATTTACAAAAAAAATATGTTATGTATATCAGATGTCCTTTTAATGTAATTTAACATGTAAGTGTCATTTTATGTTTATATATATATATATATATATAATGATGGAGATTTATGGTAGTTCATCCTTGCCAATACAGGCTTGTTAGGTAGTCAGTACTTTGTGCAATGTTATTCATCATTATTTGACAATGAAGGAGATGTTAACTATCCATGTCATCTGGATTGTTGTACACTCCTGTTTTTTTTTCATATATGCCGATTCAATGTAAATGAAGGACTAGGCAGTTGTGTCCTGTTCTTATCAGAAACATTTAACACACTATCAGAGATGAAAGGATTAAATATGTCATGCTGATTTTATTCAAAATTAAAGTGGGAAGTAACACTGTCCCTGTCCTTTTGTATGGGAGTGAATCTTGTATTATCACTACCAAACAAGAAAGTAAAATCCAAACAGTTAGATGAAATTTTTCAGAAGAGTAAAAGGATGCACCAAAATGAACCAGATAAGAAATGAGGATATCTGTGAAGAACTGCAGGTCTACTCCATAAAAGAAAAGATATTTAGCAACAAGAATCAGTGGAAAGAATATGTAGAAAGAATGGATGAAAGCAGATTACCAAATAAAATCTTACATTATTTTCCGAGAGGAAGAAGAGATGTTGGACATCCTCGGAAGAGATGGTCTTAGATCTATTAGTGAAGACGGAACAGGCAATTAATGCCTTAAGCAGGAAGTGAAGAAGAAGTAACACTATGAAGTATTTTTCAATTTGAGTTGGAGTTTGACTGAAGATGAAGGTGAAATGACCTTTGAAGCTGGTATTGTGAAAACAGAATTTTTTTGAAGTGAGATATAAAAGTGTTTCCTCCAACTCACCATAAAATGTCATTCTGTATTTACTATTACAACTAGTACAAAAAAAAATTAACCAAACTTAACAGCATGTGATCTGAATCACACGACCAAAATGTACTTTATTATTTTAGTATGTACACATGACAAAAATACACTTGCGATGTATGCAAAGAAGCAAATTTTTTTTGACATAGTTCAGTTATTTATATGCATCTTACTAAATACTAAATACTTATATTGCTGACCTTTCACGGCGATGAATAACGGCTTATAAGTGGCAATTAGAAAAAATGGTTGGTAGAAATGTTGCACAATCTTCCCAGCTAGGTCTGATGGACCATTGACCAGCTGAAGGTGCGGTTCTCCAAGCAAATTGGAGGTTGAGTGTGGATGATGCAATTGCCAAATCAGAAAAATATTATGTCCATTGAAAATGACTGTAAAATTGCTCATGAAATATTATATCAAAGTTTTGGGAAGCAAGAAGGAGAATAACTTTGTTGTTAACTCCAGAGCATTAGCTGCATACATACATACATTTTTAATATATCAAATTCTCATTACTTATCTGGGATTTATAAAACTCAAACACAAGGAAGAAAATTATATTTCTGGAAAACCATCACAATAGGTTAAATAAGATTTATCTCAATACTTGAAAAGGTAAACTGAGACATCTATCACCTACAGGCCAGTTGCACTAATTTACATTATTGCAAAAGTATAAGAAAAACTTATAGTAACAACGGTAAAATGTTATTTGGACAAGAACAGTATGCTGACTCCAGAACAAGCTGGTTTCAGGGAAAATAGGTCTTACAGATCTACATCCCAACAAATATTTAGATTATCCAAGAGATTGAAGAAGCATTTATAGTGTGTTTGTTTAATTAATGACTTGGCCTGCCAAAATTTTAAAGTTTCCCCTTCGAGGAGAGGGGTGAGCAGCAGTCACTAACCTCATAGTTCCATTATAGGGGCATATACAATTGTTTAACTATCTCCTCCGTTGTCCAGCTTTTGTAGAAGAGACCAGCCTTTCTGCTAAATATTGGAGTGCAAGAGAGCGAATGATTTCATTATCAAGTGCTTGACATTAGATACCAACCAACCAACAATTGTTTAACCTCTTAAAACAGCAACCCCCTAGTTTCTCTAGTATTTTGCTAGTGTCTATGTTTTTCTCATAAAATCAAAAGTACTTAAATAATAGCGGTTAGAATATTCACGACTCACCTCATATTTCCTACAAATATGAGGTGAGTCGTGAATATTCTAACTGCTTATTATAAATACAACAGGGCCTAATTGCAGGTATAATAAAAAACGGAAAAAAAAGATAGAAGCAGAGGCGATATTTACTGATGTTTTATACCGGAAGATAGGGAGAAAATCACCTTTAAAAATACTAATTATTTTAGATTCAAGTTCATACAAGGGCTGTTAGGAAGTAAAAAACGAGTAAAAATGCGTGATATCCGGAACTTATTGTTGAAATCGGTCACAACAAAAACAGAATGTGGGCCAAAATATCAACATGTTTTGATGGAAAAAACAAAGATTTCCATTTTTGACCTGACAAAAGTCTTGAACTACCTCAGGTGAAAGTTATATGTGGGTTAGAAGTGAAGGGCAGCTGATGAAAAGTCCACATGGAAAGTAAACTTTCCACCCGAGATTTTCCCCCGCGAATCAAAGGCAGATCGGTAAAATATATACTCGCGACTTGTAGACGAAAAGTCAGACAGAAGGCAGCTTGGGAACGATCTAGGACGGACATGATTTCAAATCTCGGAGTGTGTGAGTATAGATGCAATTTTTCCTAAGTTCCAGGTTGAATATTTAACTTTAATATAGTTGAATAAATTAAGACATTAACAATATATAATTTGGATAATTCACTTTGAATTAGCTTGAATAAATTAAGACTTTAGCTATATATATTTTGAATACATCAAGTTGAAATAAATTAAGATTTTGATATTTTAGTTTGAAAACTTAAGTTGAATACATAGGATTTTATCTATAACATAAGAGTCGAAAGAAAGACCTCAACTTTAAGACGAAATACGTCACTCTATTCTGAGTTCTCTCATTTTTAACGTATCAGCGTAGGTAAATTAACGTCATAAAATAAAAATTGATGTATTGTGTCTAGAGCTATAATTACGTGTATTTTTGTATATGAATTATTTAATACAGATTTTATAATATATATTTGTTAAATAAAAGTTGGTATCGCTGGGTTATGTGTGGAATTTATAACGGTACAGGCATTCCTTTCCATAAATAGAAGAAGTCCTTGAAAACACCCTACCCTTGATGACAAATAAACGTCTTCTATAGCTAGACTGGTAACAGCACAGCTTAGATAACTATTGCATTAAAACCATTGCCCTTTACGCCCTTTCCCGCTACCTTATAATCTGTCCTATACAGGTTTTTAATAAAATTGGTGCCTGGCGGTGTGATATTCGTGAGCATAATCTTCTATTATACTCACGGATAAAGAAACGAACCCTAAATTTTCAATCCACACAAGACAGTGATCGCAACTTTTCATCTATATAATATTTACAGGAGATTTTTTTCTACATTAATCACATGAGAGAGGTCAGAAATTTAAATGTAAGTTAATTAGATGAGCAATCATCATTAATAATTAGGACAAATAACAGTAATATTTTAATTGTGTTCAATTTCAGCATAGAAATTTGTGTTTTGTTTACAGCACAGATTTTGTGACTTTTTTGTTGTTGTTGTTTAAAGTAATATTTCTTTGCTAGTGGTAAATTTATTTGTGTTGACATGTCCAATAGTTTTCATTTAGTGTTTATGTAAATGTTTGTGGAATTTAAATTGTGATTCTTTACAGGAAGTATTTTATTTTGTTTAGAATAAGTGAATTATTGTGTTGAGAGATATTGTGTGTGGTGTTAAGATATTTAGATACTATTTCATTGTGGGAATCATAAGCTTAGGTGTTGTGTTAATTAGTAGAACTACTCTTAACACTTGCAGCAAAGATAGTTACGTTAGGCTTAATTTGTTGTGTGCATAAATAATAGAGAGGGAAAATGCCTCCCAAGGTTAACCCACAAGTTCCCGAAGAGGTGTCCCAGACGATAGGAGAATTATCGACTAGGATGGTAGCACAAGAGGCCGTAATGGCACAATTTAGAGAACAGATTGTATCAGTCGCAGCCACTTCCGCGGCACCCTCCATGGCGACGCCCCCACCTCCGAATATAGACCCAGCTAGTGGAGCAGCTCTGGTAGACTCCCCCCTGGGACGGAATTTCCCCGAGCATGTCAATAGAAGCTTTCCTAGATATGGTGCACACGTTAGCCACTATAAACCGATGGAACGATGAGATTAAAGTTATGTTATTAAAAACCAAATTAAGAGGTGATGCTAGGACCTTTTTAGATGCCGACGCGAGATTAATACACGCAGATTATGAGACCTTGGCTAGACGACTCAAGGAACGGTTCTCCACCAGCGATCCCGAGAGATACGCCAGAAAGTTAGCCGAAGTAAAACAAGGACGGGAAGAGTCGGTTCGGCGATTTGCCGATAAATGTATGCATTTAGGACGGTTATCGACTCCCCATAAATCAGATCCAGTGGCTCAGGCAACGGTGATAGAGGAGGCTGAAAGCAGGACATTACTAGCTTTCCTCAGAGGAATAAATGGGCGAATGCGAAGATATCTTAAATTATCTTCCCCTGCCACCTTAGAGGAAGCGGTGTAGATAGCCCTAAAATGGGAAGACGTAGATATAGAGAAAGCGGGCGCCCCCGAGGCAAATAAATACCAACACGACGCCGACTTAGGGTCAAAACCCGAGGAACATAGAAGCTACCCTCCCCCACGGGATAGTCCATCCCAAGGCCCCTCAGGGAACAGGTCAACTATCCCATACAGGGAGGCAATGATATGCAACTACTGTGCTAAGCCCGGACATACGGTATTCGAGTGTCGAATCTATGCCGCCCAACAGGATAGGCCATTACCTAGATTTACGCGAACTGGTTCCCTTAGATATGAACGGGCACCGTTTCGAAATCATGTTTTCCCCAAGGAATTCAGGACCCAACCCGGGAGGGAATTCTAGGAATAGAGACCCTCCTCCCCGTCAGAATAGTAGGGAGTGTTATTTCTGCAACCAGACCGGACACTTTTCCCGGGAATGCCCACGTAAGAGGGAGAACCCAAACGCAAATCGTTCGGTGAGACCCAATCATCGAACCAAGCACCCCAGAGAAACTAGGAATGTTCAGGGTCTACACTAACACCAGGGAGTTACTAGTCACCGTCAGAATCGAAGGGAAGGATAGAACCTTTCTCATAGATTCTGGAGCAAGTGTCTCGATAATCAAACCAGGGATTAGTAACTCGGAAATTTAACCAACCATAGCAAACGTTTATGACATGTCTGGAAGACGGATAGAGTTAATGGGTACCCAACTAGTTACTTTCGAGTTGGAGGACAGTGCCTATAACGGGAAATACCTGGTTTCGCATTTGTTTTGGGAATTTGATGGATTATTTGGCTTGGATATGCTAAATAACCTAAAGGCAGACATCAATATGGAAGACCAATACGTAAAGCTAGGGAACAAAATTTATCCCCTACAGGGTCATAACCCTCAGGAGGACTGCACGGTGGAGAAAGAGAAGGGAGAATCGAGGACGACTGATCACCGTCAATTGGATATCTCGCCTAGCTCTCTCTCGGACCATACCTCAGAGATTAATGGCCGTGGATGGGAGATTGTAACCCAAGGAAAAATTGAAATTGCCCCCAGGACTATCCAGAGTATTTTAGGACGAATTAAGACCTCTAACGCCAATAAACTGCCACTGGAAATATTAGTAGAGCCTAGGATGGATTTAGGCACGGATAAGGAACAATTGTATTTTGGACGAACTCTTACACCTGTCTTTTATATGCACAAGAAGCATTGCGTAAAATTAGGGCCCAAATCGAGACCACAAGAACCGCACCGATACTGCTTGATAGAGATAGCGAACACTACTAACGAACGCAAGACGATAGGCGCCGGAAGAATGATAGGCATCGGAGAGTTAGTAATGAAAGAAAACACCGGAAACAGGAAAAGTGAAAAAAAAACGTAAACGGAAAATTTATTTAGAAAAGTAGAACAAATAAGGAAAGCGCGAGAACTTTCAGATAATGAAGAGAAAATCGGACGGTACGTAGAGCAGACAGGTGTAAGGACGACAAACAAACATAACAAAGAGGCTTGTGAGGAAAATCCACAAAGACAACGCGATAAGGAAAACCAGGAGGTAAATCGCGTATTATTTAATTATCACGACAGGTCCGGGAGTTGTTCTAGCCAAGAGCGATTAGATCATCATACGGAGTATGAAAGAGAAACTGAATACTACGAACGAGACTTAGAAAATTTTGAGCAGGTAGATGAGATAAAATCAGAACTCGAGGAGAAAGTGAATCACTTAGACCCGAATGAAAGGGAAAGTATCCTGCCAGTATTACTAGACAATGCAGATTTGTTTTTGTATGAAAAAGGAGGTGTGTTACCGTGTACTGACATGGGATACCATGAGATAAACACAGGCAATGCCCTACCTATTAGAAAGAACCCATATCCAGTCCCCTACGCTCTAAGGGATGAATTAAAAAAGAAACTAGATACCTTAGAAGAACAGGGGGTAATCACTCCAGCAGTTACGCAATGGACTGCTCCGGTGATATTAGTGAAGAAAAAGCAACTAAACCCAGATGGGACACCCAAACTGCGTTTAGTTGCCGACTATCGGGCTTTAAATAACGTCACTTTACTCCCAAATTATCCCATACCAGACCTGAGAGCAAACCTTGCCATGCTTTCAGGAAAGATGTATTTCACTATCCTAGATGTTGAGAGTGCTTATTATAACATTCCCATTAAACCTGAGGATAGCGAGAAGACTGGGATAATCACTCCATTCGGGACTTATAAGTTTAACCGACTGGCTCAAGGCCTATGCGGAGCACCCATGACATGGAGTCGAATACTTGACAAAGTGCTCATGGGAATGGGAGACTTAAAGCCCCTAGTATATTTAGACGACATACTCATAGCCTCCCCGTCAGCGGAAACACACGTCCTTCAATTAACTAAAGTGTTTGAGAGGATACGCGCAGCAAAATTTAAATTAAGCCGTGACAAGTGTGAGTTCGCGAAATCAGAAGTCGCCTACTTGGGACATATTGTAGGAAGAGAGGGCATACGACTAAACCCTGCAAAATAAAAAGTATAAAAAATTTCCTAGACCAAAGACCGTGAAAGGAATTAGAGCTTTTTTAGGCCTTGTAGGTTTTTATAGAACCTTCATTCCGGATTTCGCCCACACTAGCGTACCACTAACGGAGCTAACACGAAAGAACATGAAGTTCGTGTGGGGTGAACGACAGCAATCAGCTTTCGATTCCCTCCGCACTGCCTTAATGACTCACGCGATCCTACATCATCCCGACTTCAGTAAGACGTTCTTCCTTAGTACGGATGCGTCAGATACGGCGATTAGTGCTATTCTTTGGCAACAAGAAGGAGACGCCGAGCGACCCATAAGTTTCTGGAGTAGGGTCCTAAACCCTGCAGAAAGAAACTATACTACCACCCACAAGGAACTAGCCGCAGTCGTGTACGGGATCAGGGCACACAGATGTTATTTGTATGGTGTCCGATTCACTGTAGTGACTGATCACAATGCGCTAGTCTGGTTAAAAGTAACACGTGACCATGGGTCCAGTAGATTAACCAGATGGGCTACCGCTCTAAGCGACTATGATTTCAACATAGTACATAAGCCCGGGAGACTGCACACGAACGCAGATGTATTATCTCGATACGTGGGTCTTATTCAGACAGGCGAGGCGGACCTATCTCTAACAAGGGAAAATATTAAAGCCCATCAGGCTGCCGATTTCTTTTGCAATACAGAAATCGAGAAGGTCCAGAAAGGAAAACCTAGTAAGCTCCTCCTGGATGACGAGGGTCTGGCCTATTGGCATGATAAGGACTCACATCTTCTAATCATCCCGAAAACGCTAGTCGAGCCTACACTCAGGACTCACCATGACCTCGTGACGTCAGGACACCAGGGCGAAAATCGAACCCTGGCCCTCCTAAAAGGAAAGTACTATTGGGATGGTATGTCTAAAGACGTGAAAGAATATATAAAGAAATGCAGGTCATGTGCCATTATGAAACGTGGAGACTTGGCACCAGCGCCCCTAGGGGATTTGCCGGAGGCTACCTACCCGTTTCATATAACATCCATTGATTTATGTGGGCCATATCCGACCACGCCTCGAGGAAATAGATACCTCCTCACTTTCATCTGCCATTTTACTAGATGGCCGGAGGCAATACCGATACCGTCACAAGACGCCGAGACAGTGGCGCACGCACTTATGACTCATGTTTTCACACGTTTTGGGTGTCCTAAAATTCTGACGTCAGATAGAGGGACACAATTTCTATCTGACTTGTTTAAACAGATGAGTAAGATGCTAGGGATAAAAAGGATTTTATCCACCGCTTATCATCCGATGTCCCAAGGAAAAATCGAGCGCTTCCATCACGGAATGAATCAGACTATGAGTCACTATGTAAACAAAAAGCAGTCTGATTGGGATCAGTATATAGATTATAGCTTAATGGCGGCGCGAAGTTTCCCACACTCTGTCACTGGCTATTCACCACACTTTTTATTATTCGGACGCGAGATGACCGCCCCCACTATAGATGATCTAACCGCAAAAATTAGACAAAACAGGAATCCAGCACCCGACACGGCCGACTGGCACGTGGTAGAGTTGGCTAAAGCATTAAAGGACGCCCACGCAACGGTAAGGAAAAAGAACCAAGAAGGGCGAGAAAGACAAAAGAAATATTACAATCGAGGAAAAAGATTACGGGAATTCGAAGTAGGTTCCTGGATACTGTTGAAAAACATGACGATAGGTTCCAAAGGTTGTAAAAAGTTTTCCCCTCAGTACTCGGGGCCCTATCAAATCACACGCCGGATGAGTGACTTTAATTATGTAATAACGAAAGAGGACCAGACAGAGATAACAGTAAACGTGAATCGTATGAAGAAAATACACTACGACCCTACGACCCCGCCATCGAATCTCCCCAATCCCAACCTAGGAGTTGAGGGAAAATCCCGCAGAAAACCACTCCCGACACTACCCCCACCAACTGAACCCAATCACCCCTTCTCTCAAACTGATGGAGGCGACGCGGACTCGGAGTCATCCGAGATCGACATCCCCGATCCCAAAGACCCTCCTTGGGAACCCAACCGACCCATATCTACAGTCCCTATACCTTATAGACCCTTGACTCCACAAGTGACAATTCCACCAGAGGGCGTAGTAGAAAAGTTGACCGAACCATTAGACTCAGAGGACGAACCGTTCTTAGGATTTAACATTAATCCTAACGATACTGAAGCTGATACACACACTCAGGCTAGATACTTCCTAAGGCAAAGGCCTATTCGAAGACCGGGACGATTGAACTGATTTGAACCTTCCAAACAAAATATTTCTTTACACTCCGAGTTATAAACAGATTGAAACAAGACAGGCAGTATGGTAAACATAATATGGAAGACCAGGAAAGCAAAATTACAAATCGAAAGTGTGTTACCATGGACGGGAGTAAGTAATTACATTGTATCCGTCAGGAAACTTGTTAGGGAAGTGTGATGAGGGGCACCCGTGTGAATTTAAGGACGATTAGGCCAACGAGGATGATAGAAATTATTAACGGTATAAGGAGATCAAGGGTGATCATGGATACAGGAGCGAAGGGAAGGCGATGCATCTAATAAATAACTTATGTAAATTTGATTAAGTGAAGGAAAAGGAAGAGGGGCATGGAAACTTAGTAGGAATTACAATGCATTGAATAATGCACTTAAAATATAAAAGGTGAAAATTAGGATACTTGACAAACAGTGAGATGTTTTATCCGATCTAGTAGAAGGTGAAAGTTCAAATGGGTACCCAGGGGTTACACAAATACTATTACTGAGTATGACACAACAATAATACACTCTACAGGAAATGGCTCCTGCTGAGATGGACTGGCTTGAAAAAGTTTGGAGGGCCTAAAGGCGCCTAGACTCTCTTATACTGCAAGCTTTGTTCCATGTCAGTTAGGACTAGTGACCAGTCGAGAAGTAGACACACACATATGGGATATGGCATATTACGATAATAGACGAAAACTAGATCGCTTAAGACTCTTCATAGCTAGGCCTACGAGGGATATTAAGAGGATAGGCTACAACTTAGGTCAATCTTGGCTAGGTAACGTTAGACATACGCACACAGAGATACAAGTTGGGAAGGACTAAGGACCCTTTTGGAGAGGATTATTGCCTCGACAATTTGGCGAGTTGCCTGAACACTTCGCCAACGTTTAAGGGAGAAAGCTAGGCAGGTGCAATTCGGAAGGTGGGACACCCCCGTTATGACATGATCTAGAGACAGAGAACTCCAAAATGATCTTGTGGCACTGGCCATAAAACCTTGCCGGCTTGGCACTGACGTTAGGGACCACATGGAACAGCATCGTTTAGGGAGAGATTAGGCATCCGAGAAACTAAAGACAAACGAAAACACTAAGCAAAATGGGCAGAGAGACCCACGAGAAACAGAAGTGATACCCGGGTTTAGGGAGTGATGAGGACAACAGGGAGCCCCATCAAAGAGATTAGGATAAAATCCACTTTTCCGATGAGGCGGCGTCCATGAGTTCAAGAAGGCTCTCCCTAAGATTAACGTCGAAATCGAGATTTCGGAGGCAGTAGGATGGGGACAACTTGGGCCCCGAATGGCAGGGCGGTGCCCTCCCTTGAGGCGATTTTCTCGAGTTTTCTTGGGCCCCGAAGGGAGTAAGGAACAACACCACCTCCATTGAGGCGATTTGCTCGACGAGTCCGCCAGAATACAAAACGGAAAAAGCGGGAGTGCGGTAGGGACAACTTGGGCCCCGAATGGCAGGGCGGTGCCCTCCCTTGAGGCGATTTGCTCGAGTTTTCTTGGGCCCCGAAGGGAGTAAGGAACAACACCACCTCCATTGAGGCGATTTGCTCGACGAGTCCGCCGACTTGCCAAGGACTAAAAAGTCAGAAACGTAGGGAATTCTGGAACGACAGAATTAGAGGATGTGTCAGGAAGGAACCGAGTCACTGTTGACGAAGATGGGAGCATCCCGGCCTCCACCTCGTGGTCGTGCAAGGTAATAACCGAGTCACCGATGTCGGAGGTCGAGCCCATTCCTGGTCTTCATGGTCGTTGCGCGGTGAATTCGCTGGCTCACCCGGCTTTATTTACAAGAAATCAGGAATACACGGAGCACGAAAAGAGATGGCCAGGGATCTATCCAGAGTCGAGAATGATACCAGGAAAACCGCGAAGAAAAAGTCGTACGCACACATAGAACATGGTCATAACAAAGGGACAACGATCACTAGTCAGGGACATCAGAAACGTTGAGACACTAGATGAAGAAGACTAAGGGAAACACACATACATGCGATTGTGCGATCAACGAGTAGAGCCAAGAGAGACAGATTGACCTAAGTAGGGATAGTACATACAAAGAGAGGTTAAACACATAAGGTACTACATGAAATTAGAGATTAAACACATTGGGTAGTACATGGAATTAGAGGTTAAACACATAAGGTACTACATGAAATTAGAGGTTAAACACATAAGGAATACATGGAATTAGAGGTTTAACTCATAAGGAGTACACGAAATTAGAGGTTAAACACATAGGGTTGTACACGAAATTAGAGGTTAAACACATTGGGTAGTACATGGAAATAGAAGATAAACACATAAGGATAATACACGGAATTAGAAGTTAAACACATAGGGTTGTACATGAACTTAGAGGTTAAACCCATAGGTAAGATAGGAAATAAGTCTACACGTATGAGACCAGGAACTAACTCAAAACGTATATGGAAATTAAGAGGAAAATAAGGAGGTAGGAGATGACAAAAGGGAGAGGTTAAACCCATAGGTAAGATGGGGACCCAAGACACGGAATAAAGTCCACGCATAATCAGGAGTAATGTAAAAAGTTAAATACAGAAATTCAAGAGAACAGATGAGATATTGCCGAACGAATTAGGAAGGGCTTAAGGAAACATTGCCGAAAGAATTAGGGAGGACTTAAGGAGACAACACCATTTAGACCTTTTTATTAAGTTAACTCTGTAGGCTGTAGCACGGGAAATCGACAGATATGTTAGAAACGAGAGAATTTAAGATGCAAAGACTCATCCCGGATATAAGAAAGGAAGTGCTCTCACAATCAGGACCTCACGAGGGAATGATATACGGGATTCAGGTTACATAATCGTACTAAGTAGTATTTACATCTTAAAGCCCTAGCGATTTATGTGTAGGCGAGCACACTCGATCGAACCCAGGTCTCTAGAGAAGGAAAAGCAAAATTGAAATTTTAACCAAGCAATGGAAAGTTTGAAAACAAGCGGTAAAATACAGTAAGATACTGAAAAATTTTGAATCCAGTGAAACCTGAATTGCAATAGGGGCGTAAATGATTCGTGAGAAATCATAAGACCAGAAACATAAGAGCATTTCTTTTGCAACTTCAGGCTAGCTATAAGGGACAGATAGGAACATGGGTGCACAAAACTAAACGCTACATGTAGATAACAATGAGATCTAAAGCCAGGACGTCTAGTAAACAAAATTCGGGATATAGTATCGGAGATAAGATGGCTGAAAATTGAAGCATCTAAGCGATGGAGTTAAATTAAAACAAAACTGACCAGTCTATGACAAGGAATGATAAAAAAGATGCGGACCCATGTAGAACGGGATACCCACCAAATCCAATAATCGATGTTTAAAGTTATCCTCCCGAGTTTTAATAAATACCATAAGATTGCAGCTTCTCGCCTGGACCTGCGGCCACCACCACGACACTTCATGATGGGAGCAAGATTAAGAGGCCCAGACTCACGGCACACCCTGTACATCTAAGGACGAGAGCGCAGCATAGAGCTACCAGGACCACAAACCCTGTACACCCGAGGCCGAGATCCGTAGCATAGAGCTGCCGGGACCAACTACACATCTCGTGACGGAGCATAAGATGGGTGAATGTCCAGACTTGCAACTAGCTAAGACAAACACCTCACTAGCAGTAAAGAACAAACCCAGGCAATTATAAAAATAATAACTATCTCCAACGCCACCCTTGGCCTAACGTCCTTCATTCCAAATTTTTCCTATGGATGAATCAAGAAAACAAACTTCACGTCAAGATTAATTCCTATCAAACCCTTCACAAGCTCTCCTTCGACCTAACTGGGTTCTGTTTAAAGGAACTAGGCATAACCAAATCAAAGGCCTACCTGGACCAACGGCAGCTGAAAATGAACAACGAACTCGAGCATTAGAACATCGCATCCTCCATCGCGGCAAGCAGACACGAACCCTGACCTCCAAGCTAGCCACAGCAGACACCGCAGTTCTGATAATTTTTTAACAGTGATCCGATTCACGAAATAGAACCGTCGAAGTGAATAACAAAACGAAATGTTAAGTGCGTCGGATATGAATAAAAGTGAAAGTGCATCGTTTCAAAAGAAACCACAAGAAGGTTTAAACAAGGAAGAAGGACGGAGACGAGAAGAATTTTTAGTGAAAATATTTTTTTTTTTTCGATATCTTTTTGTTTCAAGCAGTAAACATTTTTAGTGGAAAATTAATGACCGTGCGTACACCTATTGTGTTAGAGCCGCGAAGGCATGCTATATTGTGATTTTTGTTTTTTTTTTAGAAGTATAGTGTTCTCACTAAGTAAACAGATCTTACCGATATTACGACACAATTAAGGGTATCCGGGGCAATTTACAAGTAAAAGACGATCTAACCTCTTAGGATGAGAACAAAATGCTTCCAGGTTACAGGTGAAATCGCCAATTGACGACGTCAGTTCCACTCCCACTTAAAGTTAAGTTAATAAGATAAATGTCAGGACAAACCCCCGAGAGGTGAGAGATATCCTGTAAGAAAAAAAAAAGACTTTCGGTTTTTCATCCCTACAGTCTTATTTAGGGGGGGGGGAAATGTTATGCCAACACTAGGACCTAACTGGCATAATAATAAAATACTACAAAAAAGCGATAAAGGATAGACACATATACATGTGTATTATATCAGAAAATAGGAGAAAATTAACCACACTGAAAAACATATTAGTTCATACGCATATAATATAAAAAACGCTAGTAAAAAGGCATATCTCTATATCCTGGATCAAAACCATGTCAAAAGATTCCAGAATTATTTGGCCAAGAAGATGACCACGTTAGATAAAGAAAGGAATGAGTGCGCGCAGTAAGTAGAACATAGCTTTCCATTTTGACATAGATGAAGGCTTCAAACTAGATCACAGACTTTCCACACCCAAATTTCCCCAATTAGAAACTTAAAATTTATCATATAAATATTCGCGATTTTTTTTACCGAAGGGAGAATAGCGGCGGGACCGGATGCGGTCCCCCCAGCAGGGAAGGCAGCTACATTGGTAATATGAATCTTTTTTATCATTCGTAATGGTCATTTTCAGACAATAGAATTAAATAAGGGACCAAATGGTCCAAAGAACTTAGAATAACGAACAAAGTTGAATATTTTAAAATGATTGTTTTCTCTCTCTCTGAATTTTAACACTTTAATATTTTGACGTTTGACAATGTGGCGATTTCAGCTGATTTTAGTAACTTGTTTTTATGTTGTTGTTCTAATATTTCTTTATGTTTGGTTTTATTTTAATAAATAATGTTATTTTTCGTTTACTGTGTTTTTAACATGTTTAAATATGGAACTCATCCTCCAAAACCAAGGCCAACCGCTCGGGCCAAAGACCACTTAAACAATAGTGAACTTAACGCTATCATTACGGTGGGCTTAACAGACCGCCCGCATAACACTGCTATTATTTAAAATAAACCTCATCATGTCACTTCCTTTAAATATTAAATCAAAAGTAATTAGTTCAGTTGTTTTAGTTTTTTGTTTATTAATAAAGTATACATTTATATATTTAAAGTGCAGCAGAATGGATTTGCTAATCTCAGTAATGTTTTTATTTTGTTTGATTCTTATTGTTTGTCTACTTGGAGGCAGTGGCAAACCATTATATGCAGACACATAAGAACTAGTGTTTCATATCCATGAGTACTTTGAAAATGAATGGAAAAGATGCTAAATAGGTAGGCCATTAATTTCCATTACCAATGTGTGGGAAAGAACAACTAAGGCCACTGGGTTATCTAGGAGTGTAGTAGGAAATACTTTACATAAGAATCAGACAAATGTAATCTTGGAAAGCCCCGCTAAGAAGAGACATCATGAAAACAAGAAGACAAATATTGATAATTTTAATCGAGAAGCATTGCGTTAACTAGTGTTAAGTTTGTACAAGGAAATTCCTGATGCCTTGGAGAAGAATCTTAAGGCAACTTATACTTAGTCGGTGGTCTCTTTGTAAAATTATGCATGACATTGGGTTTCGTTATAAAAAAATGATAACAGTAGAACATTTTTAATGAAATGATCAGATAATATAATAGCAAAGAGAAATGAATACTTATATAGTACAAAACATGCACAAAAAACAGGAAAACCTATAATATTTATAGTCGAAACTCATATCAATGATAATCTCACAAGAGAAAAAATGTGGTTAATTGAAGATGACAAGAAGGATTTTGAATACCAACTTGGAAAGGGGTCTTCTATTAGTGTTTTTCATGCCAGAAACAATGCAGGTTTTGTGAAGGATGCACTTCTAGGGCCGCATGCAAATACATTAGTCTCTACTCAAATTACTTCCAATCACTGGTGAGCTGACTCACCGTGAGCAAGTGCAAAGATCGAATTAGCTACCCACAAACTGGTCATGCATGAAAGTCGACGTTTTCGTAATATTGGCAACGAATTACCCAGAATTCTCAGCGATAAAACCACTTCCGTTATTTTCGTCGCATTTACGCTTGCGTCCCGCAAATAATATCATATACAACGACGTCTGCGTCGCGCAATATTACGCCGATTCTCCTGTTCTTCCAGTTGAATTCTTTGGTAGACTCTATCAAATTCCTCTTCTCTGCGTATACCGAAAACATCGAAGTCTTCAAGGTCCGACATCTTGGATAAAGCGGCAAGATTTCAAACTACATCGGTTACCATCGGTTCCCTTCGGGATTCTCACGATACGTTTCTATCTTGAGCTATGATCTTAAGTTACCTCGTCAGGTATCTTACAATTATTATCGCATGAATAGATTTCTGAGTAAGCAAAATGTATTAGGATAAAACTTTCTCAGCAGAGAACGCCTTTTACGGTCTAATTCGTTTATAAATTCGACCCCTAATGTTTCAGTCAAAATCTACAAAAGATTATCACAAGAAAAGAACAGTGACAGATTAAAAAAAAAAACAGTTAATACCAAACACTCCAACTAATTCTTTTAATGTTATGGATAAAGCTAGTTACCATTTGCATGAAGTATACAAAGTTCCAACTTCAAATAGTCATAAAGTAGACAAAGCAAGAGTTGTTAAGGAAAATGGGTGTAATGTTTGATGACAGCAAGGTAAAACCTAAATTGTCAAAATAATAAGCCACAATTTAAAACATATGAAATAGATAAGATTGGAGAAGAATTTGGACATTGTGTGATTAGTTTACCTCCATATCATTGAGAATTTAACCAAATTGAACTCATATGGGCACAGTTAAAGGACTTTGTGAGATAAAGAAGTAATTTATTACAAGTATTTCAAGATATTGTAAATATAATTAAGGCAGGAAGATGGAGAGATGCTTGTGGAAAGGCAGAAAAAACTGAGAAGTTTTATTGGGAATGAGATCAGTTAATGGATCGAATCACCAATCTCATTCATTTAGAAGTCAAATCTGATGAGGACGATACAGAGGATAAGGTTAAAGAAGAATTCAGAGCTCTTTTCTTAGATTTTGATTAAGGTATTGAACAGCAATTATTACATTAATATTACTATCCATCCATCCATAGTAATTCTGCCTGAGGCCAGGTCTTTCACTGCAATCATAGCATTTTTACACTATGCTTTGCAGCTTTACTAGGGAATTATAGGTGTGAATTATAGATTGTTTTCCACACCGGTGAAAGATGATGATGATGATGGCCGGATGATTTTTGGGGACCGTTGGGCCCTAAGCTTCCTGACATTTGTCTTACAGGTGAGGAAAAACCCCAAAAAACCCTCACCCAGGAGCCTGTCCCGACTGGGAATCGAATATGGGCCCACTGTGTGAGAAGGCAGCACACTACCTCGAGACCGCAGCAGTGGACAATATTACTATAATAATAATTATTACATACTACTACATTATTATATCAATATTATTATTAAAGTTACTATATTACTCAGCTTATTGCAAATAAGCTAATAAAAAATAATTTCAAAACATTTTGTTTATGGAATGTTATTAACTTTATTACTGAAACAAAATGTATCAAAACTGACTCTTTTATCATGCAGTGTTTTGTCATCATCATTTTGAAGCAATGGGCAATTAATCCCCTTCCATTGTAGTGTCATTTAATTATGGTTCAAAATTTGTGGCGCCATTATAAGCAAGAAAGCACATTAGCAATATTCAAAGATTTTAAGGGTGCCTATGATGCAATTTGATAAGAAAAATTTACCAATAAACTTAAACACATTAGAATAAGAGGAAATATGTTAACCCTTTGCCCCACTCAATGATTTCTACTAGTTAGCTGTGGAGAGACATATTCATTTTGGGGTATTTAAATTTTAAATGTCTTCTCGACTATTTTAATTGAAGAGTGGCATATGTGGAATAATTCTTTGAAAATAATGTGAAACAAATTACATCAGAATCTGGTTTTGTAATTACGAATTTCTTCATTAAATAATTAAGCAAATATGTAAAGATGATTATTATATTAAACTAATCTTAAATCAACATCTTATGGAGATGGTATTGTTTACAATATCCATAACATACATTTTTAAAATCAAATATATTAAGAAACCGTATTAATTAGGCAATTTCTAAATTTTAAATTCCAGCTGAAAATATTATGCCAATGTTTAAAAAAATATTATATATTGAATAAATAAAACAATGTACACACAGAGAAAATAGTATCATTGATTACTTATAGCAATTCCAATGTTCGAATACGGATAAAGTATATTTGTTGAAATTTATTAAATTTACTCACTACTTTGTAATTAATATTTAATTTTAGGAAGTTATATTTTGAGGTTATTTTAATTATATTATTTTTGGTCTGGACATCTTACCTCAATATTAATGTTGATTTGTTCTTGGACATGTTTCAAAACAATTCTCTGTTTATCTTCAGCTTTCCCAGACTGGTTTTATTTATGTTGCATTATGTTGCACCACCTGGATGTCGATGTCAGCTCCATCCTGTGGTTGGCCAAAGAACCTCCAAACAAGGTCACCCTCCATCGGAATATCAAAATTCATAACTCTGTTTCTGTTCTTCTGAATATAAATTTTTTCCCAAATAGTCAGCTCGTTTGTATTTTCTAACTGTTTTAATAATTTAGTGTCTGAATTTATATTATGTTTTTCAGACCAAACATGAGCAGCAACTGCAGATTTTTCAATTTCTCCATTTTTAATATTTCTTATGTGTTCTTTGGTTCTAATTTTTAGGTTTCTTTTTTTTTTTTTTTTTTTTTTTTTTTTTTTTTTTTTTTTTTTTTTTTTTTTTTTTTTTTTGGCCAACCACAGGATGGAGCTGAAATCGACATCCAGGTGGTGCAACATAATGCAACATAAATAAAACCAGTCTGGGAAAGCTGAAGATAAAACAGAGAATTGTTTTGAAACATGTCCAAGAACAAATCAACATTAATATTGAGGTAAGATGTCCAGACCAAAAATAATATAATTACTCACTACTTTATTTGTCAATTTATTTTCTTATTACTCTCTCTCTCTCTCTCTCTCTCTCTATATATATATATATATATTTTATATCTTGAAGAAAAAATTCCCCCATATGCCGTGATAATTTTAATATAATATAGGCCTACCGACAAAATATGAGTTTTATACTTTTAAAAATAATTTATTATAATTTTGGTCTCCCATTAATTTTTTCGCAGTAATTACTGAATTTGAATATTTTTTTAAACTCACTAATAGCTAAATTATTAAATATTTAATTTAGTAAGAGTACTCACCATTTTCATGTCTAGCTGTTCTTCTCAATTGCATAATATACAATATTTATTGTTATATTCATGTAGTCACACATATATCACTATGGGCCTTACTTAAAAATCACTGTACCTAAATTACAATTTAAACTCTTTAAATTAACACTAATTTTTAATTTGCACTCCTCTCTCACTGTGATATAAATTTACAAGACCTCTTACAATCAGCCCTAACATATTTACTGTATGATGTTCAGTGCGTGGCGCATTTCAATATTATTTCGTAATATTCTTCCCATAACGTCACTCAAATGGAGATACTGCGATGTTTTTCGAATCGCTTAAGAGTCATTGCTTGTCGTACAATAGGACATACACAAATATAAAAAAATAGTCTCTAATTAATGTAAATTTACTATAACTCAAAATAGATATAAGATGGTATCCGTGAATATATTCAATAGTCTTGGAGACGGTATAGAGTATTTTCTTGTTTCAAAATTTAAAAATAAATAAATCAGCATTGACTTTAAATCCTCTTTATACTGTCCATGAATATATCAGCATTGATTGATTGAAAACACCACATTAATTAAGTACTAATTGAAGTCATACATTGTACTATGTTTCTGACAATAAAAATATCTATCAGAAGTATTAAAATTCCAACTTAAGCTTTAATTTCATTTAGATATGTTTCCACCCATTTTAGTTTTATTTATTTGTTTCCTCTCAATTTTCGCGGCATATTATTTTCTTCTGAAATCAGGACATTGAAATTACTATCTATAGGCCTGAATAGTGGGAAAAAAATGTTTCGTTTGTTCCAGCCTCCAAACTATGTACAACATAAGTAAACGATAAAAAGTTTTTTTTTTTAATTCTGAGGACCAATTTTATTAAAAGAGTAATAATATTCTTTCCTTGGTTATCTCTAGGCTCGGCAGTTGACGCTTGAAAATCTTGTTCACAGTCACACGCTTGCTCTATATAACAGTCTTGCGCTAAGCTACCCCTCTACTTAGCGTTCCAACCATCACTTTAATAATCAATTTCTTCATCAATCGCGGCCACAATGTCTTCACTGCACAGTGGATTGAAACTAGAAATAGTTTTCCTAAGACCTGAATTTTTGCTTTCGTTAACAATGGTTACAGATGAACCGATAGAGGTTTTCAAAAAAGGGTTCGGTACACAAAGAAAATACCGTTAAGAAATTTACGAAAATGTACAAAGCAAGCCTTGTTGCCACTTTTAATGCATTCCACAGATACCAAATTATGACAAAAATAATAAAATTTTCCAAGAAAATAAATACAAGTAGAAATACAGCCCTATTACAGTCTACTACGCTTTGGTACGTTATGCGGGGCAGCGACAAAGCACATTCAGTACGTTTTACTACGCTATATGGGGCAAAGGGTTAAAGTAGTTGTTTTCCAATGGCTTGCAGTTGGGATCCTTTAACCCATTTTGCTTAAATATTAAAGTGGTTTTGGATTTTTTTGGCACAAATGTAGATCTATACCAATTTTAACAATACTTCATCTAAAAATATAAAAATATAAACAAACAAAACATTAATATTGAGGTAAGATGTTCAGACTAAAAAAATATAAACAAAAGTAGGTCTACCATAAGGGCCCATAACTGGCCGTACATTATTCAACATATATATATAAGTCTTCATAAATTACCCCAAGAAATGTGAACATTTAAAATGCTTTAATAGTGAGTGGAGAACATATTTTAATCGACTCACCTCATACATTTTCAAACTTCTTTAATACCGATGGTTTCAGACAATATCATGTCCTTCTTTAGTCATGGCGTCCACTGATGAAATTCCGTGATTGTTGATTTCTTTAGTGACATCACCTCTTGTGCTGTTATCTTTCGTTGGGATTATAAACTTTGTAATTAAATTTTTATCCACCGGAATATCGAAATTCATAGATCGATATTTATTCTTCTGAATGAATATCATTTCCCAAATTGTCAATTCCAATGGTTTATCCAATTGTTTCAAAAGTTTCGCTTCTTTTTCAATTTTATGATGTTCTAGTAAACTATGTGCAGCAATTGCTGATTTTTCAATTTCACAATTTTTAATATTTATAAAATGTTCTTTAGTGCGTGTTTCTAAATTCCTTTTTGTTTTTCCTATGTATACTTTGCTACAATCATTACAATTAATTTGATAAATTCTAGATTTCTTACTGTCTGGGATGTTGATTTTTATTGGTATTTAAAAGTTTTTCCAGACTAAATTTATTAATTGGTGCCAAAGTAATGTTGTATTTGTCAAATATTTTTTTTTAATTTCCCATGTACTATTGGAATTGTAAACAGATAGTTCTTTTATAACAGATGGGGGAGTATAGGAGCAGTTTTTTCAGAATTATTTAGTCATTGTTTAGCTGTTGCTAAGAATTAAATAGTTTTTGAAGAAGAATGTCAAGTTATTTTATACTTCTTAACACAACTATTATATCAGCAACATGAATTTGAAACAGTAGTGATTTTCCAATAAAAACTACTATGAGAAGTAATACTACCAGTATGAGGTAAATTACAATTTATATAAATGAATCGGATATTATTTTTATGAAACTGGTCCAGTGGAAATCACAAATTATTATAAGACGTAAAAATAATATCCAATTAATTTATATAACCAGTAGTGATTATAGTGGATTCTAAATTGATTTAATCACACAATTGCCTCCAAGGAAACAGCAAAAGTACAAACTATTTTAGAAACTAAATAAAGTACTATCACAATTAATAAGAATTAAACAAGTAGCAATACAAATGGTGGGTACTTTCCATTTAGAATTGTATGGTAATGAGATTGGCATATCTATTAGCAAAAAAGAACCACCTTACATAAAACAAATATCATAGTGGAAGCACAAGAATTAAAAACAAATTACAAAAACCTAATTAAAATAAATTATAATAAATGTCATCACAGATAAACACTGGTCCAATATCCATCTACTCGTATATTGGCCAACAAACAATAAAATGTCATAGAAGGAAGCAGTGGCAAGATTCAGATTAAAAACAGGACACTACTGTTTGGCAACCATCTGTACAAAATTAAAATTTATTACTCTTCTGATGAATGCACAATATGCAGAACACCACGAACATCTATGAATGTGACATTCTCCTCATACATAGGAGGCTAGATGACATCAAACAAAAAATGGTGATATTGCCAAATTGTACTGGGTGCAAGATTTTTTAATGAGCTAGAAGCACTCAAAAATAATACATCTAGACAAATAATAAGAAGTAGTTTAGTCATAGTTAAATATTGGAAAGAACATTATGAGGTTCTTAATACAATGAATAAATGAGTCACTTCTTATCTTACCTCATAGTTTATGTTTTCTTAACATGGGAACTGCAGTTTTCAAGAGGACATCCCTCTCATTTTCAAACCGATATTATGATTACCGGATTTTCAATAAGAAATTAAACACACCAGATAGTAAAAATTCTGGAATTTATCAAATTAGTTGTAAAGACTGCAATAAAGTATATACAGGAAAAACAAAAAAGGAAATTGGACACTCGCACAAAGGAAAACTTTAGAAATATTAAAAATGGTGAAATTAAAAAATCAGCTATTTGCAGCACATAGTTTGTTGAAGAGTCATAAAATTGAAAAAGAGGCCAAACTTGTAAAACATTTGGAAAAACCTTTAGAATTGACAGTTTGGGAGAAGATATATATTCAGAAGTACAAATTTAAATCCATGAATTTCGAAATTCCTGATGAACGGGACCTGATCTCGAAGTTCATCAAATCAACAAACATGGCAATGTTATAGATGGAGATTCCAACGAAAATCCAGTAGTCATAATATCGGTTGAAAATGAGAGGGATGTCCTCTTGAAACCATAAACTATGAGGTAAGACATGAAGTGACTCATTCATTCATTGAATCAAGTAGTTTAGTGCTTAAACATTCATCATTACCTTCCATTCCAAAATTTTTTGCTTTTTCTTTTCTGCATCTTCTTTTGATTCTACTTTCTTCTGTTTGATGTCCGTAGTTTGAGCACAAGTATTTACCATTTTAGTGGCTTTCCAGTCTTTAATAGCTTCTCTCTGTTTTTCTTTTAAATTTTCATACTGCTGATACCACTCCTCATGTAATAACATGGCATCTGCTGATATATCTACAAAAAAATTTAACAGATAGACATCAAAAAATATAATATTACGTTATTAATCAGAAGTGTATTGTTAATAATAAAGGCCTTAATGTATGCCCAACATGCAACCATATTTCATGTTTTTTTATGAATATGTTTCAAATTTGGGTCTTGATAATATTATATTATTATTTCTCTTTAAATAAAATGTATAAAAAATACAGTCATTAAATCTTAAGACAGAAATCTGCAAGTGAACTAGGATTTAGACTGGAGTAGGGAAATAGCAATAGTATTTTATTTAATGACAATCTTCAAAAATTAAATTTGCTTAGAGGCCTGTTATTTTTTCAGGTATGAGGTTCTTTTACATTATGTAAATCTACAACATGGGACTTATGACTATATTCCTCTTCTGAAGGATTAGGAAGGTATACTAAGGATTTTTATGCCCTAGAAAAATTCACCGACCCCAACTTGGTTTGAACTCACAAACATCAGAATCAGAGGTGAGCATATTAACCACCAGTTCTAATACCAGACTTCAGTGCAATATAGTGTTCACATTAAAAAAGTTATTTTTTTAAACTCTTAGCAATAAAACCAGAGTGGATTCTATAGTGACAGCTCTTAATATAAAAAATGTTCATTGAGGAATTACTAAAAGCCAACACATACATTCTATTAACAACACTACGAAACTGGGACCAGAAGTAAACATACGCATAGAAATAAATTATTAAATGGGAATGGACATTTAACAATGAAGCAAATTTTGAAGAAGTGTCAGGATTCAAATACCTAGGTGATAGAAAAATTGAAGAAGAATAAACATCAGATTCAAATGGGATCTCAGCAAAAATGTTAAAATCAGGGGGAGAAAAACAGATGGACAAGATACTTCCGTTGCTTAGTATGATTTGGGAAAAAGAAGCTCTTCCAAATGAATGGAAAGAATTGATTATCATACCAAACTATAAGAAAGGAGATGAAACTGATTGCAACAATTACAGGGCCATCTCATTACTTTCAACTTCATACAAAATCCTAACAAATATATTAGTTAGCAGACTTTCTCCCTATATTGATGACATTCTAGGAGATTATCAACATGGAGTCCACCGCTGTGGTCTCGAGGTAGCGTGCTGCCTTGTCAAGCAGCGGGCCCAGGTTCGATCCCCGGTCGGGGCAGTTTTTCTGGGTGAGGTTTTTATCGGGGTTTTTCCTCACCTGTAAGACAAATGTCAGGAAAACTTTAAGGCCCAAACGGTCCCCGAAATGATATGGCCATCATCATCACTCTTATCATTATCACCATCATCATCATCATCCTTCACCGGTGTGGAAAGCAACGGGAAGCTACCACACCTATAATTCCCTAGTAAAGTTGAAAGCATAGCATGAAAATGCTATGATTGCAGTGAAGGACCTGCCTTCAGGCAGAATTACTATGGATGGATCAACATGGATTTAGAAGAAATAGGTCTACAACAGAATAGACTTTTAGTATAAGACAGATTTTATAAAAAGAAATGTGAATATAATGGCACTGTACATCAACTATATGTAGACTTTAAAAAGGCATATGATTCAATTAAGAGGGAGAAGTAATATGGTATCCTTCTGAAATTTGGAATTTCTAAAGAGTTAGTTAGACTTATACAAATAGTCTAAATGGCACAAAAGAGTGGGGTGTGTGTAGACAAACAGTTCTTGGATACTTTTTGAAATTCACAATGGGTTAAAGCAAGGAGATGCACTATCTCATCTACCATTCAATTTTGTACTAGAGCATGCCATCAAAACTTTAGATGATGAAAAAGACCTACAACTCAATGAAATTAATAAGCTATTAGTTTATGCTAATGATGTATTAATATTGGGCAAGAGCAAGAAGATACTAAGGGCCAACACACACTCTCTATTGAGTAACACTAAGAAATTGAGACTGGAAGTAAATATCAATAAAACTAAATAAGAAGCATAATAGACTACACTATAGTCAACGAAAAATGTTATAAGTTAGTGCTTGATACAAGAGTATCTAGAGGATGTGATATTTGTTCTGACCATTACCTTCTAATTACTAAATTAGCAATACCAGCAAAGTGGAAAAGAAGTAAAATTAATACGGCAAACAAAACAAACGAAGAAATTTTTTAAAGTGCACCTACTTCAAGATGAATCGATTAGAAATGTATATCAACAACGACTAGATCTATATATAAAAAAAAATGCTATAAGTAGAAATATTAATTCAGAATGGGAAGAATTAAAAGATAATATAATACAGGCTGCTTCAGAATCACTTGGAACTAGAAATAAAAGATATAATAATAAAAGATTAAAAATTTGGAACGATGAAATAGCAAAACTGGTTAAGGAAAAAAAAGATGCATAACTTGAGATACTTGAATATGAGAACAGATGAAAACCTGATTGAATACAAAAAAAGAAATGCCCTTGCTCGAAGATAAATTAGAAAAATTAAAAGGAGTTCATGGGAAAAATATATTAGTGACCTGGAACATGATTTACATGGATGACAAGATAAAGCCTACAAGATTCTAAATGACATTAATAATCAAGAAAAAGATCAACTCAAATTGAACATAATTTCCGAGGATATAACACTTTGGCTAGACCAGTGTTGACCTATGGTAGTGAAGCATGGACACTAAAAAAACAACATGAAAGCAGAATAACAGCTTGTGAAATGAGATTCATGCGCAGAACAGCGGGTTACACCAGATGGGATCGGAAAAGGAACACCGATATCTTAAAAGAATTGAAGACTACGCCAATTTTGGAATATATTAAACAGTACCAACTAAATTGGAAACACCATCTTGAAAGAATGAGTTCAAATCGGATCCCCAAAGCTGTTTATAATTATATACCAAGAGGACGAAGATCACTGGGCCGTCCTATCAAACGCTGGAGGGAAAATTTTCTATAGGATCGTAACAGGCCTTGGCCTAATACTTGGAAGGAAGAAGATAAATGGATATCTTATTTCAAACGTCTATGGATAGAACAATCAGATGATGAGGAAATAAACTTATCATTAATTGACAAAAATATAGATCCAATTTCTTTCGAAGAATTAATAACTGTCATCAATCATTGTAAAAACAAAAAAACTCCTGGCATTGATAATATTAATAATGAACTAATAAAATATGGCTCTATTCAACTAAAACAACGTATCTTAGATTTATTGAACATATGCTGGAAGACTGGTCATATCCCAGAAGAATGGAAGACGGCCAAAATATATCCTATTTATAAAAAAGGAGATCGTCATGATTGTGAAAATTACAGAGGCATAAATACCTTGGGTACCTGTTATAAAATGAATGCAACTATATTGAAAAATCGTTTAAATGTAATTATGGAAAGTATTATTCTAGAAGCCCAGAATGGATTCAGGAAAGGCAGATCCTGTTCAGATTGCATTTTCACTATCAACCAAATAATTCAGAAACATAGAGAATATAATCTACCAACTTTCATGGCATTCACAGATCTTGAAAAGGCATTTGACAAAGTTAACAGAAATAAATTGTGGAATATAATGAAAGAGAAAGCAGTACCTCAGCACCTAATAACTGCAATAAAAAGTCTATATGTAGAAAATAAAATAACAATAGAAACTGGAGGCAAAAATAAAAAACAATATAACAGCAACAATAAATAGAGGTGTAAGATAGGGATGTCCACTTTCATCCTCTCTTTTTAATATTTATATTGACGATATCATATATAATTGGCAGATAAATTTGGACTCACAATTCAAAATAAGAAATAAGATATTAGATACTTTACATTTTGCAGAGGACAAAGTTCTAATATCTAGTTCAGAAGATGGTCTACAAAAATCGCTCTTTCAGTTAAATAACATTATACAGAAATATAATTTCAAAATATCAATAAGTAAAACAAAAATCCTAGCTTTTAAGGGATCAGATACCGTAAGAGCGAAAATAATTCTGGAAGGGAAAGGGAAACCCATTGAACAAGTGAACCATTTTAAACCTGGGTTATGAAATCTCCTATTTTAAAAATTAAGATCTATTTAACAAACTTAATAAATTTAATTATATATGTGGAACAATCAAAAGGATATTTAAAAGCACAAGAAAAGAAACAAAACTAAAATTTTATAAAGTAGTGGCAGTCCCCTTACTATTGTATGATAGTGAATTTTGAGTTTTAACTAAAAGAGAAGAGAAGATCATAGAAGCAGCTGAAATGAGATTTCTGAGAAGTGTGGCTGGATGCAAACTTCTAGATAAGAGAAGAAGTGAAGATATTAGAAATGAGCTAAATATCTTTAAACTCTTAGATAGAATAAAAGAATCTAGAAAAAATGGAAAGAACATGTTCAAAGAATGGAAGATGATCGCATTCCCAAAATTATACTTAAATACAAACCAAAAGGACGCAGGAATGTTGGTAGACCGAAGAAGAGATGGATCCAACTTTTGAATGAGAATCTATGAGACCAGAACAAGCCACCAAGGGCTTAATCCGTGATTGTTGATGATGATGACTAAATATATGTTCACACGTAGAAATGCATTATATAATGAAAATGACAGCTAATAACAAATGAGGGAAATTTTGAAGAAGTGGCTGAGTTCAAATAGCTAGGAACAATAATTACAAATAGGAATGAGATGCACAAAGAAATTAAACACAAACTCAAATCTGGAAATGCATGCTATTATGCATTATATGGGTGTAAAACATAGACTCTTACTTTAAGGGAGGAAAGAAAATTATGACTATTTGTAAATAAAGCTCTTGTGAAAATTTTTGGACCAAAGAGAGAGGACAGACAGGTAAATGGAGAAGTCTACTTAACAGTGAGCTACATGGTCTTTATAGGAAGCCAGATATACAAAGTAATAAGAACAGCTAGGTCTCGTAGACTGTGATAGGCAGGACTGGCACGGATGGTGAATGAAAGAGATGTATGGAAGCTTCTTGAGGGAAAACGCTAATCGAACTGCCAAAGTTCCGGGTCGAATTATGTTTCTAATTGTCTCAATACAAACTATGAATGGTATTAAAACGGGAGGGGTTCCTTGGGGAACCAAATGGGCAAACATATGCTGTGTATTATTGATTCATCCAAATACTATAAATATCAATTGGCAGACCAAGAATGAGGTGGGAGAATAGCAATAACCATGATTTGAGGGAAGTACATTATACAGGGAATGATTGGAAAACATTAACTCAAGATAGGGATATATGGAGAGCTTATGTCCATGCGGCCATGAACCTATGGGTTCGATACCAGCCAGTGAGTTAGTAACAAAAATTGCAAACAGGAAAAAGGTTCAGAAAGAAATTGAATATAGGCTCAATTCTGAAAAAAAAAAAAAAAAAAAAAAAATGTTATTAAGCACTACAGGAACTCTCTTCATCCCAACATTTCTTAAAGATATTTAACTAAAAACATATAAAAGATCCCAAACGGTTCCCCGAAATCATATGGCCATCATCATTATCATTATCATCCTTCACCGGTGTGGAAAGCAACAGGAAGCTACCACACCTAAAATTCCCTAGTAAAGCTGCAAGCATAGCATGAAAATGCTATGATTGCAGTGAAAGACCTGCCTTCGGGCAGAATTACTATGGATGGATATAAAAGATACTACATGGATGCAAAACATAGTACCTTACTTTGAGAATAAAGTGTTCAGGAAAAATTTTTGGACCAAAGAGAAACAAACAGATGGGTGAATGGAGAAAACTACTTAACAATGAGATACATCACCTTCATGGAAAATCAGACATAATAAGAACAGTCAATCTCATTGACTGTAACGAGCATGGCATGTATGAATGGAGAATGAATTAGGGGCATAGAAATGTGTTGTATTTATGCCAGAAAGAAATCACCCAGTAGGTAGGCCAAGAATGAGATGGAAGAATAATTATTAATCATGATTTGTGCAAGGTAAATTATACAGATAATGATTGGAAAATTACCTCAGGACAGGAATATATGTATATGGAGAGCCTACATCCATGCACCTCTGTGTTCAATAGTAGCAATGAGTTAGGCAACTAACAGAATTAGCTAGTTAGAGAATATGTTTTCCTTAAATCATACATTTCAAATTATGTTGCAAAAAAACCATTGCAGCCACTAGCATATTTTTTTACTTGCATTTTATTTTGAGATGCTTCAACATTCTTTGATCATATTGCAGCTATAATAATTGGGCTACATCAGGAGGTCCATAGGCTATGTAGGCCTATATTATTAAGTATATTCATTTGTAGGCTTTGTCTATTGTCGTGTATTTATGTTTTCTTTGTAAATTAATTGATCAACATACTGTTATATGTAAATTTATACACTTAGGTTGATAAGCAAATAATTTTTCTTTTCAAAAAATTATTTATCAATCAACTTGAGTGTATAAATTTACATGTAACATAATAATAATTGGTTTACAACTATAATAGTAGTGTTAATAATTCCATCATAAAGTCTTCTAACAATTTGCTGCTACAGATACATTGGATTATATAACTTACTTACTTACTCACTGGCACTATTGAACCCGTAGGTTCATGGCCGCGCAGACATACGCTCTCCATACATCCCTATCCTGAGATATTTTCCAGTCATTCCCTGTATAAACTATCTCTCTCAAATCATAGTTAATGTTATTCTCCCACCTCATTCTTGGTCTACCAACTGGGCGTTTTCCCTCTGGCTTTCCTACAAGAAGCTTCCATGCAAGTCTTTCATTCCCATACGTGCAACATGTCCTGCCCAAGTAGTCTATGAGACTTAACTGTTCTTATTATATCTGGCTTCCTATAAAGACCATGTAGTTCATTGTTATGTAGTCTTCTACATTCACCTGTTTGTTCATCTCTCTTTGGTCCAAAAATTTTCCTAAGTACTTTATTCTCAAATACTTGTAATCTCATTTCCTCCCTTAAAGTAAGAGTCCATGTTTCGCACCCATATAACTGGTAGAATAATAGTTTTATATATTTTCAGTTTAACGTTTTTTGAAAGGAGTTGGGACATCAAGAGTCTCTGCAATGCATAATAGCACGCATTTCCAGAATTGAGCCTATGTTTAATTTCTTTGTGCATCTCATTCCTATTTGTGATTATTGTTCCTAGGTATTTGAATTCAGCCACTTCCTCAAAATTTTCCTCATTTGTCCATTTCCACTATATAATGTATTTCTACGTGTGATCATATATTTAGTTTTATTGATATTTACTTCCAGTCCTAATTTCTTAGTGTTACTCAATAGTGTGTGCGTGTTGTCCTTTAGAATCTCCTCGATATTGGCCAATAGTACTACATCATCAGCATAAACTAACAGTTTATTATATAACTGAGAAAAAAATTTGTCTGAATAAAAATTACTTGGATATCACAAGCTATTAGTGGATCAATACATAAAACTGGAGATCTCGGGTCCAAATCTCAGTTCAGAAAAAAAATTCTTTAAAAAAAATTATTGAATATTAATTTTAAATGAGATATGAAAAGATGATTAAGGATGAAATGGGTCATGATAATAAAATTTCAACCTAATATTTGCCTTGACACAAATTAGTCTGTCCTTAATTTGAAGTCAGGACCTCTGAATTTTAGTCTAGAATGCTCATTCAATGCTAGAGTGTTAAAAATGCTCCCACTAAAATTTGAGCTTTCAGGTTAACCCCCACTCTTAATGGTCCAATTAACAAACTTGATTTTAATTTTCCTATTCAAGTATTACATACGTATAATGTATCATATTTATATTATTATTATTATTAATTATCGTATCATTATTGTTATTACCCTATAAAATGGTGTTTGTACATGACATTTACATTGCTACATTTATTGTATCTTTAACTGTTTATAATTAGTATAGTGTATATCTATATTTGTTGAATATTTATTTGTATTTGTGCTGGTTGAGTGGAAGAGAGGGCCTTATGGCCTTAACTCTGCCAGAATAAATAAAGTATTATTATTATTATTATTATTATTATTATTATTATTATTATTATTATTACAATGCCCAGTTTTCTTATAAAAGAAAACAAACTTGGCAATCACTAGATCAATTTTTTAATTTCCACTTTCAGATAAACAGAAGCAGAACCAGAGAGAGCAGAAAGACTTCATAAAATCAATCAACAATCACAAGGGAAAATGGGCTGGAATCAATAAACTTTGGAAAACATATAGCTCAAAAACCAAGAAAAGAAGCTGTAACTGCCTTTAGATTGAACACCAGTCATGACTGCCTTGCATCACAACCCTGCAACATTTGAATCTACAGTACAGAAGAGTGCCCTTTAGCAAAAAAAAAAAAAAAACTGAACAAGGAAGCACAACAAATTAAAAACTTCTATCTACTTTATTGGGAAGCAATGGGTTAAATTATCCCAAATCCAGTCAACACTACATTAATGTCTCATCCAACCAGTTATGAGTGGTTAAATCAACATATATAGGAATACTCTACACTGAGTTTCATCTGAAATCACAAAAAAAAAAATTCTTATAATTCACAATGTATCGGGAGAAATAAAATGTATTATACACCATTCAATAAATCAATTTTCTAACTGTCCAATGGTATCACGTTACATCATCTACTGATGGAAAGGATTAGAAAATAATTGTAGATAAATTACTATACTAATGGTCTATAATGTTAAAATATTAAAATAAGTGTATAACAGTGTATAAAAGAAAAATTTGCAATTAGATTGGAGTGCTCAGGTAGCTCAGTTGGTAGAGCATTCGCATAAAAAGCCAAACCCCAGTCTGAGCGTATATTTTTCTCTTGAAATATATTAAAACAAGTAGCTGATATAGCAGTCGTCCTCAACTAAATTAAACTTCTGTTTAAGAAACTTGGTCAAGTGGTTAAAACTGTGAAGGCCTTTCAAAATCAAGTTTCATCTTCTGCATTCTATTTGGTACTGAAGTCGGTGTGTAGTTTGTACAATGGGTTCAGATCTGTGGGTGTGTTTTCGTTCAGCATGTCTATGTTCTCTCTTTTTTTTTAATTTCTATGTCTTCTAAGATGCTAATTTTGTTGTTGTTATTTTCTCTGTGTAATATTAACATACTTACTCACTGGCACTATCGAACCCGTAGGTTCATATTGACATGGTATTATCAATTCTGTTGATTTTATGAACTGTTTCTAATATGTGTTTGGCAAATCTTGATTTTTCTTCACGATTAATAAAATTTTTAAAACGTTCATTGTAACTTGTTAAAATGTCTAGTAGTTTTACTAATGTAAAATTTAATCAAAATTACAGTGGGAGGAAGCACTATGAGGTAATTATATTAATTAATGATGTTATGGCAACACTAGGGCCTAACTGCAATAATAATAAAATACTATAAAAAGCCGATAAAGGATAGACACATATACATGTGTGTTATACCAAAAAATAGGGCATAAATATTCACCCTTTAAATGTGGATTGAAGTCTAAATCAAAATATACATAAGTGCTTTATAGATAAAAA
The DNA here is from genome assembly GCA_030220185.1 of Diploptera punctata. Taxonomy (NCBI): domain Eukaryota; kingdom Metazoa; phylum Arthropoda; class Insecta; order Blattodea; family Blaberidae; genus Diploptera; species Diploptera punctata. Next base: position 766,699 of record JASPKZ010009811.1, on the reverse strand, counting down.
ACTAGGGAAAAAATTATTATAAAATGACTATATCACATCAATATATTTGTCAAACAATGAAGACACACTTACGAAATCTTATATAATATCAAAAACAACTTATTAGTTTCAACCAAATAGGAAATTCTTACGAAAACTTATATAACCCAAACACATTAGGAAGAAGTTAAAAACAACTTATATAACATGGCCATGACATACTAGGAATATACTACAGATGGGGCAAGAAAATAGGGTGTCCATTAGCTTTAGGGGATGGTGAAAGGTAAAGATAATCATATAAAAGCCGGGATTTTTAGTGGAGAAAAGAAGAAGGGCGGCGGACCGAATGCGGTCCCCCAGCAGGGGTGGCAGCTACATTGGTACTAAAAATGCTACTAGAGTTAAACCGCCTACCGTGCGACATTGACAAGGCAGGGCATGAGGCAAATAATACCGATTTGTTGCTGGAAATGTTATTCTAGGATATTTTATGGTACAGCCGAGCACCTTATAATATGTAGGAACGTTTTTCAGTTAAAAATCGAGAGTTAGACATAAAACCAAGAGAACTACTAACTGAGTGATTTAAAATTAATAATAATAATAATAAACACAATGAAATAATAATCAACACACGAGGTTCGGGTACAAATCATACGTTCATAATAAAAGATAATGGAAGAGATTGGATGACAAATAATAATAATAATATTAGGGACCGTTCAAGAATATAGAAGTTTTTCTGAATAATAAATGTGGACTCACCATCGTGGAGGAATGGAAAAAAAAAAAAAACCGCCATCTTGAGAACTATTTTTTTTTTGACACGTCTTTCCTTTACATGCACGAAGACTGAGTGTCTATTAGGAGGTCACATAGCTGTAAATTTCAGCAAGGCTCTGGAATGTGTTTATTTTGGTGAAAGTTAGATTATCCACATAGATAAGAATTCCAACCCGACTGCATTAGGAATATGAACAAAATTTATACTAATTGCATTTACAGGGAAATAAATATTATTTTTTCTTGACTTCAGAAAGCGTACTTTAAATAAAAACGAGTAACCACTTAAAGACCCATAACACTTACAGGAAATAAAAGTGGCTTATATTAGCAATCAGAGGGATTCTAGATTTGAAAACCGAGAGAATGGAAAACAGGGAATGGAGACTTGGCACAATGGTAGATTTTAGTTTTGAAACCAAATGGTAAGGAAAGGGGGCATTGGGAATTTAGGATGAAATCAACGAGAACTCGATCCAATACGGGAATGGAGAATGGCGCAATCAAAAATGGGAATGCAACTAATGAGGGATGTGGATTCTAGTTTCGAAAACAAAGAGTATGGAAAAGAGGCATGGGAAACTTAGGATGAATTAGAGAGAAATCGAACCAAGCGGGGACTGGAGATTTAGCGCAATAAAGCAAAGCAGGGACCATACACCTCCCCAAAGGAAATAACCCAGGGGTTACACAAATACTATTACTGAGTATGACACAACAGATAATACACTCTACAGGAAATGGTTCCTGCTGAGATGGACTGGCTTGGAAAAGTTTGGAGGGCCTAAAGGCGCCTAGACTCTCTTATACTGCAAGCCTTGTCCCATGTCAGTTAGGACTAGTGACCAGTCGAGTAGTAGACACACACACATATGGGATATGACATATTACGAAAATAGATGAAAACTAGATCGTTTAAGACTCTTCATATTTAGGCCTGCGAGGGATAATAAGAGGATAGGCTACAACTTAGGTCAATCTAGGCTAGGTAACATTAGAAATACACATACAGAGATGAAACTTTTACATAGTCGCACACAGAGATACAAGTTGGGAAGAACTAAGGACCCTTTTGGAGAGGCTTTTGCCCTCGACAATTTGGCGAGTTGCCTGAACACTTCGCCAACAGGCTAGGCAGGTGTCAGTCGGAAGGTGGGACACCCCGGTTATGACATGATCTAGAGACGGAGAACTCCAAAATGATCTTGGGGCACTGGCCATAAAACCTTGCCGGCTTGGCACTGACGTTAGGGACCATATGTAACATCATTGTTTAGGGAGAGATAGGCATCCGAGAAACTAGAGACAAAACGAAAGTACAATACAATTACGGGCAAAGAGACCCACGAGAAACAGTAGTGATACCCGGGTTTAGGGAGTGATGAGGGCAATAGTAGGATCACCATCAAACGAGAATCGGATCAAATCCACTCCGATGATGAGGCCGTCGTCCGATGAGCCCAAGAAGGCTCTCCCTAAGATTAACGTCGAAATCGAGAATTCTGAGGCAACAGAATTAGAGGGTGTGTCAGGAAGGAACCGAGTCGCTGTTGATAGGATGGGAGCATCCCGGCCTCCACCTCGTGGTCGTGCAAGGTAATAACCGAGTCACCGATGTCGGAGGTCGAGCCCATTCCTGGTCTTCATGGTCGTTGCGCGGTGAATTCGCTGGCTCACCCGACAGGAGAAATAGCGAGACAGGAATCGCGACGGAGAGAGGGATAGGGTTAGGAAGGAACCGAGTCACTGTTGACGAAGATGGGAGCATCCCGGCCTCCACCTCGTGGTCGTGCAAGGTAATAACCGAGTCACCGATGTCGGAGGTCGAGCCCATTCTTGGTCTTCATGGTCGTTGCGCAGTGAATTGGCTAACCCACCCCAAGGATACAAATGATGCCAGGAAAAACGCAATGAGAAAGTCGTACGCACACATAGGATATGGTCATAACGAAGGGACAACGAATACTAATCAGGGACATCGGAAACGTTGAGACACTAGATGAAGAATACTAAGGGAAACACATATACATGCGAATGTGCGATCAACGAGTAGAGGCAAGAGAGACAGATTGACCTAAGTAGGGATACTACATACCAAGAGAGGTTAAACACATTAGGTAGGGAGATCTCGGAAAATTAGAGGTTAAACACATAAGGATAGTACAAGAAATTAGAGGTTAAACACTTAGGGAAGTGCATGAAATTAGAGGTTAAACTCATAAGGAGTACACGAAATTAGAGGTTAAACACATAAGGTACTACAGAAAATTAGAGGTTAAACACATTGGGTAGTACATGAAATTAGAAAGTAAACACATAGGATTGTACATGAACTTAGAGGTTAAACCCATAGGTAAGATAGGGAATAAGTCTACACGTACGAGACCAGGAACTAACTCAAAAATGGTATACGGAAGTTAAGAGGAAAATAAGGAGATAAGAGATGACAAAAGGGAGAGGTTAAACCCATAGGTAAGATGGGGACCCAAGACACGGAATAAAAGTCCACGCATAATCTGGAGTAATGTAAAAAGTTAAATAAAGAAATTAAAGAGAACAGATGAGATATTGCCGAACGAATTAGGAAGGACTTAAGGAAACATTGCCAAACGAATTAGGAAGGGCTTAAGGAAATATTGCCGAACGAATTAGGAAGGACTTAAGGAAATAACACCATTTAGATTTTTTTTTATTAAGTTAACTCTGTAGGCTGTAGCACGGGAAATCGACAGATAAGTTAGAAACGAGAGAATTTAAGATGCAAAGACGCATTCCGGATAGAAGAAAGGAAACGCTCTCACAATCAGGACCTCACGAGGGAATGATATACGGAATTCAGGTTACATAATCGTACTAAGTAGTATTTACATCTTAAAACCCTAGCGATTTATGTGTAGGCGAGCACACTCGATCGAACCCAGGACTCTAGAGAAGGAAAAGCAAAATTGAAATTTTATCCAAGCAATGGAAAGTTTTGAAAACAAGCGGTAAAATACGGCGAGATACTGACAATTTTTGAACCCAGTAAAACCTGAATTGCAATAAGGGCGTAAATGATTCATGAGAAATCATAAGACCCGAAACATAAGAGCATTTATTTTGCAACTTGAGGCTAGCTATAAGGGACAGATAGGAACATGGGTGCACAAACCTAAACTATGCAATCTAAAGCCAGGACGTCTAATATACAAGATTCGGAACATAGTATCGGAGATAAGATGGCTGAAAATGAAGCCTCTAAGCAATGAAGTTAAATTAAACTGACCATTTTATGACAAGGAGTGATAAAAAAGATGCGGATCCATGTAGTACGGGATAGCACCAAACCCATAATCGATGTTTAAAGTTATCCTCCCAAGTTTTAACAAATGCCATAAGATTGCAGCTTCACGCCTGGATCTGCGGCCACCACCACGACACTACATGATGGGAGCAAGATTAAGAGGGCCAGACTCACGGTGCAGCCTGTACATCTGAGGACGAGAGCGCACCATAACGCTGCCAGGACCAACCGCACCCTGTACATCTGAGGACGAGAGCGCAGCATAACGCTGCAAGGACCAACCACATCCTGTACATCTAAGGACGAGAGCGCAGCTGCCAGGACCACCTACACATCTCGTGACGGAGCATAAGATGAGTGAATGTCCAGACTCGCAACCAGCTAAGGCAAACACCTCACTAGCAGTAAAGAACAAACCCAGGCAATTATAAAAATAATAACTATCTCCAACGCCAACCTTGGCCTAACAGCCTTCGTTCCAAATTTTTCCTATAGATGAATCAAGAAAACAAACTCCACGTCAAGATTAATTCCTATCAAACCCTTCACAAGCTCTCCTTGGACCTAACTGGGTTTTGTTTAAAAAAACTAGGCATAACTAAATCAAAGGGCTACCTGGACCAACGGCAGCTGAAAATGAACCACGAACTCGAGCATTAGAACATCGCATCCTCCATCGAGGCAAGCAGACACGAACCCTGACATCCAAGCTGGCCACAGCAGACGCCGCAATTCTGATAATTTTTTTAACAGTGATCCGGTTCACGAAATAGAACCGTCGAAGTGAATAACAAAAAAGAAACGAAATGTTAAGTGCGTCGGATATGAATAAAAGTGAAAAGTGCATCGTTTCTAAAGAAACCACTAGAAGGGTTAAACAAGGAAAAAGGACGGAGACGAGAAGAATTTTTAGTGAAAATATTTGTATAGTCGATATCCTTTGTTTCTAGCAGTAAACATTTTTTAGTGGAAAATTAAATGTATAAACATATTGTGTTAGAGCCGCGAAGGCATGCTATATTGTGATTTTTTTTTTTTTTGAAGTATAGTGTTCTCACTAAGTAAACAGATCTTACCGATATTACGACACAATTAAGGGTATCCGGGGCAATTTACAAGTAAAAGACGATCTAACCTCTTAGGATGAGAACAAAATACTTCCAGGACAGATGAAATCGCCAATTGATGACGTCAGTTCCACTCCCACTTAAAGTCAAGTTAATAAGATACATGTCAGGACAAACCCCCCGGAGGTGAGAGATATCCTATAAGGAAAAAAAAAGACTTTCGGTTTTTCAACCCTACATTCTTATTTAGGGGGGGGGGAATTGTTATGGCAACACTAGGGCCTAAGTGCAATAATAATAAAATACTATAAAAAGCCGATAAAGGATAGACACATATACATGTGTGTTATACCAAAAAATAGGGCAGAAATATTCACCCTTTAAATGCGGATTGAAGTCTAAATCAAAATATACATAAGTGCTTTATAGATAAAAAACTAGGGAAAAAATTATTATAAAATGACTATTTCACATCAATATATTTGTCAAACAATGAAGACACACTTACGAAATCATATATAATATCAAAAACAACTTATTAGTTTCAACCAAATAGGAAATTCTTACGAAAACTTATATAACCCAAACACATTAGGAAGAAGTTAAAAACAACTTATATAACATGGCCATGACATACTAGGAATATTACTACAGATGGGGCAAGAAAATAGGGTTTCCATTAGCTTTAGGGGATGGTGAAAGGTAAAGATAATCATATAAAAGCCGGGATTTTTAGTGGAGAAAAGAAGAAGGGCGGCAGACCGAACGCGGTCCCCCAGCAGGGGTGGCAGCTACATTGGTAATATGTATTTTTTTATCATTCTTTGGTCATTTTCAGTCTTAGAATTAAATAAGGGACCAAATGGTCCAAGGAACTTAGAATAACGAACAAAGTTGAATATTTTAAAATGATTGTTTTCTCTCTCTCTGAATTTTAACTCTTTAATATTTTGAATATTTTTACGTTTGACAATGTTGGCGATTTCAGCTGTTTTAAATAACTTGTTTTATATGTTGTTGATCTAATATTTCTTTATGTTTGGTTTTATTTTAATAAATAAGGTTATTTTTCGTATACTGTGTTTTTAACATGTTTAAATGTAGAACTCTTCCTCCAAAACCAAGGCCAACCGCTCGGGCCAAAGACCACTTAAACAATAGTGGTCTTCACGCTATCAATACGGCGGGGCTTAACTGACCGCCGCTTGTAATAAATGAGTAGGAAAAAATGCTTTAACATCTCACCTCATAAAGTTGCATGTCTTCACAATACCAGTTTCCGATTGAGGGTCTTTCCACTTTTCAGCGGTTGCCCTTTTACCAGCCGGCTGCTGGCCCTTCACATCCACATGTGTCAATCACAGAGGTAGATGATCAACAGCCAGTGTAGGGGTGACATGTGGTTAGCATGTCGAGTCCCCCAGCCGTTATAGCTGGTTCCTCAACCTGGAGCCGCTACTTATTGTAGCTACCCAATTGCCTCACGATGCTGGGTGGGCACCGGTCCCATACTGGCCGAAATACCATGAGAAAATTTCTTCCCCCATGGAGACTCGAACCAGCACAAGTCCCGTAGCTCTGCGCCAAGGCTTCCTACCTTAACTGCTCGGCTACGGCGCGGGACCACAATACCAGTTTCAAAAGTATAATATTACTTCCAACTTCATTCAAAACTCCAACTCATTAGAGTTTGGACTGAAGATGGAAGTAATACTGTACTTTTGAAACTGGTATCATGAAGACATGAACTTATGAGGTGAGATGTTAAAGCATTTTCTCCAACTCATCCATTAATGTAAAATTTGCTGCAATTATTGCACCTAAATTTATAAACGCCTTTATTTTTTAATTTGTTAGTTTCTTCAATTTTGCTTGATATGATAAGTTTGTTGTTAGTTTTAAAGATAATTTTTAGGTTTTTGTCTTGTTTCTTGATTGAGTTAGCTAATTTAACCATATCATTTACTGTAAAACTGTGTGTAATCCAATTATTTGTATTTATATTATCTTGTTTTTCTAGTTTTGTTATGTTTGTTAAATTGTTTATTTTTTTATTTTCTGACAAATTTGTCGATCATTTCTTCTTTATATCAATTTTTATTGCTCAAACCTTGATTTTGGACTTTTTCCAATTGGTGGTGTTAAAACAACACCAATATTAGCAATGCAAATCTTAACCAACAATAGACCTATGCAGTATAATATTGAAGAAAAAGGAATATTGTTATATGAAAAACTAAGAAGACTTCCATATCAGAACTACTGGAACAGCTACATAAATCAAAATAGACATATAAAAATTCAAGTAGGATTCATCCAAAAAATATTACAGACTAAAGAGAAATATGAAATACCACAGATGGCACAAAAACTTATAACTCCAATGTCCCCTCTCGAATTTGGCAGCATCGACTATTCATTAAACCTGACAGAAGAGATCAACAAAAAAACTACAAGCTCAATAGTAATGAAACAATTAGCATTAGAAACAATCAACATTAGATATCCAAAACAAATGTGGCTTCATGTCTATACAGATGGGTCGCTAATGAATAGAGAAGCAGCAGCAGGAGCAGGAATAACGTGTAAACTCTTCTCATTTTACATCTCTCTTGGGAAATATACAACACATTATGACGGTGAACTACAAGCAATACTTACAGCCCTACAACTGTTTCTTCATATAAATTCCTTCCAAAATGCTGTAATACTTTCTGACTCTAGCTCAGCCATAATGGCACTAACACACAACCAGACCATCCAAGACCATAGAATAATAGAAGCCAAAAATTGCATCAGGATGTTGAAAAATCTGAACAGAAATGTTGTTCTAGCACATTGTGGCGTGGAAGGTAGTGAAAAGGCTGATATGCTTGCAAAAAAAGGTACACTCATCCAAAAGAGTTAGATCAATTACCTATCTTACAAATCAGTACAACTCTACACCAAAATGAAAATAAAATCCCATATAGCCGAACAAAACAAAATCCAATGTGAAACCAAGATATGGAAGACATTACTAGAACCAGATACAATACCAAACAGCCCCCAATCAATTGCAGTTGCATCATTTCGTCTTGAAACTGGTCATGATTGCTTGGCAGCACATCTACATAGAATTAAGCTACTAGACTCTCCACACTGCATAGTATGCAAGGACACAAATACGATAATGAACAAGGATCACTTGATGTTCTGCGCCAATCTTCAGAAAATAGTTGGAACACCATTCCAAATTGCTGAATATTATTGGGAAGCCTGCAAGCGAATGATGACAAATGAAGAGCTTCAGAACATTTGAATACTACTACTACTACTACTACTACTACTCAATTTTTATTGCTAGAAATGTTATATAATTTAGTTCTTTGTTGTAGTTGGTTTTATTTAATGGTAGCTTTAACATTCTATTTATGAGGCTGATGAAGGCGACATTATATTGCATAACCTCAATTATGTTTTTCAATTAATTTTAGAAATATTGATTACTAATGGTCTGATTTGGCTGATTTTTTAAGAACAATTTTCTCTTTCATTTTAATGGCATATACCTATTTTTATTATGAAAAACAAAAATTGCAGTCAATAGAGTAATTTTAAATTTTCGTTTCAGATTAACTCCACTCCTAATACTGTGATTTTACTGATTAACAAACTCAATTTTACTTTTCTTACCTGATTGCTATATGCCAAGTTTGGTTGCAATAAAACAAAAATTGTGAATGCTATAGCATTAGCAATCGTTTATATATAAATTTTTTTCGTGATCAATAATTATTGATAAAGATTTGTAACTTTTTTCATAGTTATAACTTCAATAGCTACATTCCTTTCGAATTTGCAAAAAAGGAAGCTAAAAGCAAAGATAAAACATGGAAATGGAGTTTTTATATATGTTCCATTCTTGGATGATGGGAATATTGATTCATTGGGATTAAGACAACAGATTTCCAGCTTTACTAATGAGTTACTGAAGCACTTCTCTCTTTCATACCCTGAGTATTGATGATAAGAGTATCAGCATGTAAAGCATATAAAAGGGGATTAGATCAATGGATCTAATTTTCTTTCAAATATAAATTATTCTCTCAAGACATATTATTGTATATTTGGCTTAACTTGGCAAAGAGAGAGATGGAAATATAATGGTAGATCCTTGACCACTTTTGCCCAGCTACAAAAGAAAGAACCCATCCAGTTGTCAGTTTTCATCTTCCTCCTTACCCCTATTAACATCTGGTGAAGAAACACCGACAAGACTGTGCAAGTGAGAGAGGTGAGTACAGCTGTCTCTTTCTACACATTTCTTGCCAAGTTAAGCCAGACAAACAACAACTAGTACCAACAGATGAGAACACTAAGTACCTGGAAAGTGTTGCCTTAACAAGCTTAAGAAAGTAATTTTGCCTTTGCTTTTATTTCGAAGTCTTAAAAATAAAAGATGATCTTCTTCACTCCAGCCACCTGTATGTCCACCATGATCTTGAAGAAATTTTTGAAATTCTAAAATTTCCTGAAACAGTGTAATTCCAAACAATAAAATCAATCACTTAAATCAGTAGTAAAAACTTAGAAAATATGACTCTTAAATTAATACAAAATCACCTTATCAATCATAAACATTGTAACAAGAGAGTATGTCAGTTCAGTATTGTAATTAATGATAGAAAAAACAAAATGTAAGATGAGTGAAGTTCTGATAATTGAAAATTTTGTAATATTGTTCATGCTACTGTATATGTTCCAATACCATCACTGCAGACTTCATGCTTCAGATTCCACAGATATGGGTGGCATTTATGTGACTCATTTTCAATTTATGTCTCTTTTGTAGATGATTTGTACTTGTTTTGCATCAAGAAAGTAGTATAGGATTAATGCATGTTTGTGGAGTTGTAGTAGTATCTCCTATTCTTATCTGAACAAAGCAACTCCAGTGCACCCTATTAAAATTTTTAACTCTCCCTATCTCTTTCCTTCTCTTCTAGCTTCCTCTTCCATGCACCTTCTGCATGACAGCTGTGATCTTCCTCTTTTTCTCTAGTCTTGAGGGTTCCAGAACAAGGCTTCTTTCTCAATAGCATCCTGTTTTTTCCTAAGAGTTTTGCAATCATCACCATTTTCTCCTTATGGATACCAATGAGTTTGTTTTATTCCATATATGATCACCAGAAATAACATTTGGTCAAAAAAAATATGAAGAATCTTCCTTAGACAACTGTTTAAGAAGATATGCAGACTCCTCCTTATCTCAGCAGTCATTTTTTAAGTTTCATATCAATACAATAATACTGACTTAACATTACATCTGAAAATACAGAGTTTGGTCATTGTTTCAATTTCTCTGGATTTCCACAGAAGGTACAATTGGATAGAACTGCATTTGCCATGTTGTATGAAGGATGACAAAGAGAAGGGAGAAGGCAAAACCCATTGCCGGCACATAGCCTATTCTTGTCAAAAGCACTAGAGGGGTCTCCCAAGCTTAATATTTTCATATGAAAGATAAATTGTTATGAACAATACCACAAGCCTTTCAACATGTAATGAAGAGGGGTTTAGAATTGTATCCTGTATCAGTTGCACAATCTATCAAGATTGAAAGTAACAACAAAATTTCAAATTCTGAGTATCAAAATCATACCTGTTTGTAAATATTGATAGTTTAGTAAAAAAAAAAGGTAAAGTGATCGCACTACTAGCCTTAGAGGACCTTGGGGAAACAGGAAGTTACAGTTCACAACTTTCTAGAAAATCAGCACTAGATGCCAACCGGTTGTCAGCTATGCATGATGGCCATCTATAACTCCACTACAAAAGTCTGGTATTCATTTCTATTAGAGGCTGAGTTGACCCAAGGGCCCGCCAGAATGTTTAGACCAGTTTAAAAATCCTGACCCCAATAGGGATTAATATTAATCATCAGGAATTAATTATAGCACATGCCTTAAGATTATGCACTGTTTTTATCCAGTCACGGTCACTGAAATATTTTTTGATGAGGAGTATCCAAATATATGCAGCTTCCTTTGGAAAAGAAGCTAAACGCCACTGGCGTCTTAAAGATGTGTGGCATATCATTAACACATTAGTACCGTGAACCAGTTAAGGCATTTAAGGAACTCCAATGCTCCAGGCCATAGGTCAGTTAAGGCATTTAAGAGCATGCATGAACAAATTGCATTTACTTGAAAATACAATAGGAATTAGTCAGTATAAACTGAAGATGGGGCAAACATGCCTTGAAACATATGTCTAACAGAAACAACCATATGAGGTAAGAATAATACAGACCAAATTTAATTATTAAACTGCATTGAGATAGTAAGTTTTGGAGACCTAGATGGCACACAAATGAAGATTTTTTTTTCACGTCTCTGTTTATCACTAAAACATGATATCTGGGTGAATCCTCTTCTATTTTTAGAATAAACAGATGGCTGAATTCCAATACTCACCGCAATAGTATCTGTTAAGCAGTTACAAGGGTAGAGAAAAATATCTCACGGACGAAGGAACTTGTAAATATTTTACAAAATGATGATTCAGAAGACGAACTAATTCCATATTCGGAAAGTGAAAATAAAGACAAAAATTCATTTGCCAAGTGTGATGTACCGTTACAACAATGTAAACTGTGTAATATGCAGTCAACCTAGTTATTGTTCACTGCTATCATTGTTTACAGCAAATACCTAAATGAAATTTCATATTGATGACGAGACTGAAATAATGTCTTACGTAAATTTATTCTTGAATGATTTTTTTAATATGTGTGTGATGAAACGAACCTTCACACAAAGCAAGTTATTAGTGCCATTATATTATTTTTAGTCTGAACATCTTACCTCAATATTAATGTTGATTTGTTCTTGAACATGTTTCAAAACAATTCTGTTTTATCGTCAGCTTTCCCAGACTGGTTTTATTTATGTTGCACAACCTGTAAGTCGATGTCAGCTTCATCCTGTGGTTGGCCAAAGAACCTCCAAACAAGGTCACGCTCCATCGGTATATCAAAATTCATAACTCTGTTTTTGTTCTTCTGAATATAAATTTTTTCCCAAATAGTCAGCTCTTTTGTATTTTCTAACTGTTTTAATAATTTAGTGTCTGAATTTATATTATGTTTTTTTAGACCAAACATGAGCAGCAACTGCAGATTTTTCTATTCTATTTCTCCATTTTTAATAGAATACATAAGAAATATTAAAAATGGGGAAATAGAATACATAAAAAATATTAAAAATGGGGAAATAGAAAAATCTGCAGTTGCTGCTCATGTTTGGTCTGAAAAACAATATAAATTCAGACACTAAATTATTAAAACAGTTAGAAAATACAAAATAGCTGACTATTTGGGAAAAATTTATATTCAGAAGAACAAAAACAGAGTTATGAATTTTGATATACCGATGGAGCGTGACCTTGTTTGGAGGTGCTTTGGCCAACAACAGGATGGAGCTGACACCGACATCCAGGTTGTGCAACATAAATAAAACCAGTCTGGAAAAGCTGACAATAAAACAGAATTGTTTTGAAACATGTTCAAGAACAAATCAACATTAATATTGAGGTAAGATGTTCAAACTAAAAATAATATAATTAAAATAACCTCAAAATATAACTTCCTAAAATGAAATATTATTAGTGCCATGCCGCGATCTTTTCCTAAATATTCAATTATGCAGATGTGGAAACCTGTAGATATCCTTGAAATAAAAAAAAATTAGCACTGATGTTCATCACGCGAATTGTCCAGATATAAAAATATATTGGACTGAAGGCTACTGCTTTCGAACTCTAGTATTTCCGAAAACAATGTCTAGAACACGTTTTCTAAACATTGTTCCATTTTTGCACTTCAGTGACAGGAGCACATATGAAAGTAGTACTGATACACTCTATAAAAGTAGGCCAATTTTAGAGAGACAAAGCAACAAATTTTTGAATGTGTACACACAAAAAAATAAATTATTGGATGAAGGAAAGTTGTGTAGCGAGAACATCTGAGATTTCAATGCACCAATGTTCCCCCTCCAGAAAGAGCCTCAGATAAATATCCTCCATTTCATCTATATGAAAAATTGAAGGAGCATATTCTGCTGAAATTATCAGCTCAGAGAAGTGACAAACATACCACAATAAAATGAAGAGTGGGTATCAGGATCAATTATGTGTTACTGTTCAAAGTTTAGTGTTCCTCTCCATTTCAGGAACCTGTTATACTATATATAATAATACCTTCAAAGTCTACAAGAATGATTTCTTTAGGTATGTATAAAATTTCAATTTTCTATCACTAATTATTCAGGAAATTTTAAAAGTGTTATGTAAAAGGGAGAATTCCATTTAAAGAGCTGGCCTGAAGGTTTTAAATGCCCTGCTCAGTTGCTGGTACTGAATGTATTAATGAACCTTTGGAAATGAAAATCATAACCTTCCAAATTCCCATTTGTAACCTTACTCCAGGCACCATGATTAGCCTAACTTTACTATCAAAAATTGGCAACATCAAAGTCAACAAATAAAGAATTTATTTCATTAAAAGGAGTCAGAATTCACACCTCATCTCATTTTTATTGATTCATGAAGAGCAGTTTTGGAAGTTAAATTGCTTCCATTCTCATCTAGTGATCCGACTGTTGAATAGAGGTTGGCAATATAGTAGGTCAACCAAAAGAGAGAAGAAGAATCAACTTATAAGATTTCCAACCATCTATTCAACAATCAGATACTATCACCCTTGGGTACATAATACATTTCAAAATATATTTGAGAAGTTTAATATTAAATTAGCACCAAAAAATAACTACAGTTTAAATAAACTAATAAAAACCAACAAAAATGAAAAAACTGATAAAAATAAAAAGTCAGGAATATATCAAATTGAATGCATGGGTTGTGAAAAGATATATATAGGGAAAACAAAAAGAAACCTAAAAATTAGAACCAAAGAACACATAAGAAATATTAAAAATGGAGAAATTGAAAAATCTGCAGTTGCTGCTCATATTTGGTCTGAAAAACATAATATAAATTCAGACACTAAATTATTAAAACAGTTAGAAAATACAAAAGAGCTGACTATTTGGGAAAAAAATTATATTCAGAAGAACAGAAACAGAGTTATGAATTTTGATATACCGATGGAGGGTGACCTTGTTTGGAGGTTCTTTGGCCAACCACAGGATGGAGCTGACATCAACATCCAGGTGATGCAACATAAATAAAACCAGTCTGGGAAAGCTGACGATAAAACAGAATTGTTTTGAAACATATCCAAGAACAAATCAACATTAATATTGAGGTAAGATGTCCAGACCAAAAATAATATAATCAGATACTAGTTGGGAATGGAAGCAATTTAACTTCCAAAACCAGTCCTCATGAATCAACAAATTTGAGGTGATGTGTGAATTCAGATGCCTTTAATGATATTAAATAAACCTCATGGTGTTACTTCCTAAAAAATATCAATAAATAAACAATTCATTATTATTAATTTAATACTTCTCACTGAAGAACAAATTATATTTGAAGAGAAGGCATATACTTTTTTCTCTTCTAATATAAATAAATGATTATTTACAAAATTGATAAGAAGTCGTACTGTGAGATAATTGATTAAGAAATTGAATCGGTAGTATACGCCTCATTTCATATTTTGTTTTCTTTCCTGAACATGTTCCGATGGACATCTCCACAATGAAAGAAAGAGCATCTTGGAAATTTAAAATATGGAGAAATAGAAAAATCGCCAGTAACTGCTCATGTGTGGACTAAAAATAATATAATTGAAGAGAAGTCAAAATTGTTGAAACTGGAAAAACCAATAGAAGTCACAATATAATAAAAAATCTACATCCCCAAAAGTAGATACAATGTAATGAATTTTGAAGTTCCAGGGGAAAATTTAAGATTTGTTGGCCACCACCAGAGAACTGTTTCTGGCTAAAATGGTGGAGATATCTGCCAAAATATGTTTCAAGGAGGAAAAAACATGGGATGAAATGTATACTATGATTCAGTCTTTTGAAAATTACACAGGCCTGCAAATTTAAATTTTTATTTTATAGCATAGGGTACAGGTTTCTAAACCTAATTTTGATACACTGATTTCTAATCTGCTTTCCATTTTTTCATATCACCTGGTCTTTTTTGCCATTCAGAAAGCAAATATGTAACTTACGTAATTTCTAATATTTAATAGAATTTAAAATGTGTGAAAAGATGCAAACTATGAGGGCAATTTCAAAAGTTCTGCACAATGAAGATGAAATTGAACAAAATTAAAATATTTAACAAAATACTTCTACAGGCCTTCAATATAATCTACATTGTTCTTTAGGACTGCTTCCCAACGTTTTGGCAAATCCAATATTCCAGATAGGACACCTTCATTGTCTGATCACTTGGGTCACGTTATTGGAAACTGCGTCAATTGTACCAAAATGTTTTCCATAGAATGGTTTCTTCAATTTGGGAAACAAATAAAGGTCTGGTGGGCTTAAATCAGGACTGTATGGTGGGTGGAAAAGTACTTCCCATCCATATTTGTCAATATTTCTCTCACTGTTATGGCAATATGCAGCCTTGCATTATCATGCAAAATGAGGACACCAGCTGCAAGCATGTCAGGCCTTCTCTGGCAAATTTTCAGGTGAAGAACATTTTGCAGAAACAGCTTGTAATATGCACCTGTCACAGATGTCCCCTGGGGGCAATCTATCTGTGGCAATGACTTCATTAATGTCATAAGCACAGATCATCATCAGTTTCACCTTTGATTGTTGGCAGCTGCATTTTTTCAGGCGTGGAGACTGAATGTTTCCATTGAGATGACTGAGACTTCAGTTCTGGCTCAAAATCTTGTATCCAGGTTTCATCTAGTGCAACAATCCTTTTCTGAAACTGCTCTCCTTCTGTCAGTAACATTGAAACAATTCTTCTGCAATTCTTTTGTGACCTACCTTCTGCTCTTCACTCAGATGATGAGGAACCTATCTGGCAGAAACTTTTCTCATCTTTAAATTTTCAGTAATGATTCTACACACTGAAGTAACAGATATTCTGGCCTCATGTGCAATTTCCTCACATGTTTTTCGTCAATCCTCTCTCAAAATGTCATTAACAATAACCTCAGAACCGTTGTCTGTTGCAGTTGATGGCCTTCCACTTCTTGGGTTGTCCTCAGTACTTATCCAACCTTCACAGAAACCAGCAGCCCATCATAATACTGTGCTACAATCTACTACACTTTCCACACACCTTCCTCAAAGCATTGCAAATTTTAGTTGGATTCTTTCCACGTAAAGATTCAATTTATATGTAGGATCGCCGGTAACTACATGTAATCCAACCTGACTCGATTTCCTCTTCCATTCATGACACAGCCAAGCTAAGGGCACACATATACAGCCATCAAGCCTAAAGTCTGATTAACAACTGATGCAAATTTCAACTCAATCACACCACCGTAACATCGTACATGCACCATGTGCAGAACTTTTGAAATCGCCCTCGTATAATACAAACTCAAATTTACAAATGCAACAATTTACACTGAATTAAGAAACTTCAAACATATCTTATAAAATTATTTTCTCTTCTGCTTCGATTAATAAATTCTGAGTTGACTTGTGTTTGTGTTCCTGATGAGGGTTGTCACTTTTCAAACACTAACATCAGTCAACCATGAAGATGTCCCATCAACCCGGGCACATAGTTTCAATCTCCTTTATGTTATGGTGAAATTTCTCTCCCTGCTCTTAGCTTAGTGCATCCAAGTTTTCCGGGAAGTATTCAAGATGTGAATGCAGAAAACAACTTCAAGCTCATTCTGCATCCAAGTAGCTTTAACTTTTTCGAGCATGGTTTTCACAATATGCTCATAATGGTCATCTTTAACATTACACAAGAACTTGTTTATAACTTCCCTGAATAAATCCCAAGCCTGAAGCTCTAGATCAATCATGGTATTTCTAAAATGAATATCCTTAATGAATTTACAAATCTTTCACTTTGATTCAGACAATTTTGGAAATTTCTGAATAAGATATTACAAACAAGGATACGTTTGTCTAAAGCTTTGATAAAATGCTTCATCATCTCAAATTTGGTAAAGGGAGTAACAAAACATTTTGTGAGCCAATCAGCAGTGATTTATAAAATGTTTTGTCCCTGGCACTAAATGTTTTCTTTTCGACCAATTTGTTACATCTGGCTCTAGAGTCCCATTCACAAAAAAGCATTGTACTTTTGTATGCACTGTTTGTTGTCCCAATAAAATTACATAAACTTTAAGATCACATCACAGATACTATTTGTGTTCATTATACATTTAATTTTTTTAGAAGACTATAAAATTTGATATATTTCTTTAAGGGATATAGAGTGAGCTATTGAAACTGAAGAAAAAACATTTATATTGTGCAGTAGAACACCTTTCAAACATCTCTTGCTCAAGTCAATAAATAAACATCAATCTTTTGATTTATAAGACAACCAATCCAGTTAGAGATATACAACAATACACTAGTTCTTCTTCCTTTAAAGAACAATTTTTTTGAACTCTTCTTCATGATGTCTGTATTCGTAGGCATTGTTCCAGGTCGTAAAAGATTGTACTCTTTCAATCCTAAACCTAAAAGTTTTTTTTGGCAAGTCATAAATCATGTACCAAATCAATTAATACTGACTGACACAAAAGGATATGGATCTTTTAAATATGGGGACAAATTTAAATCATCTTCTGCACTCAAAGTACCAGTACCACTCTCTGGTAATACTATAGGTGGTGATGGAATTAGAACATCAGGCCATGTGGCACAGACTTAATTGCTGATGACAAGTCTGCCTTGTTTTTCTTATTGAATTCAGATATTTTACACAGACAAAAATAACAGTAATTAAAATAATTTTGTTGCTCATGCCACACCAAAGGACATAGATGAATAAACTCCATTGTGCCATTACCTTAGATTTTTTACACATGTTTCATACAACAAAACGAGGAGCAAAATTCTTGTCTTGATCTTCCAATTCAATTATAAAGAAGAGCAGATACAAACTTTTAATAAATGCGCTAATGTTTCTTTTCTGCTGCTTTTGTCACATAATGTCCATATATATATATATATATATATATATATAAAATTGTTTGGATTGTTCACAAGTCCCTCCTAGATACACCACTCAAACTTCCAACTTTTTCCACAAATAAAAATTCACAACATAATAAATTACAAAAAAAAAAAGAACCAATGAGAAGAATTTTAAACTGTACGGAGGATTTCTAAGAGAGGTTCCAGTTGTTATATTACAAAATAAAAGATGATCTGCAGAGGGTTGTGAAGGAGCTATTCACTTGTCAATAGATGAACTTAGGAGGGTTTTGAGGGAGTCAAGGTTAAGGGCTCGCATGATGTCTGAACCAGTTTCTTGCTAGAAGTTTTATTGACCAATATTTTTTGCAGTCCTAATACAACAAGATGTTACGATGATTTAGCATATTTAAACATTTTAATCAAGTATGCTGTAAGTCGGACATGCAGTGATTGTAATACTTACTTACTTACTCACTGGCACTATTGAACCCGTAGGTTCATGGCCACATGGACATTAGCTCTCCATACATCCCTATCCTGAGCAAATGCTTTCCAATCATTCCCTGTATAATCTACTTCCCTCAAATCATAGTTAATGTTATTCTCCCACATCATTCTTTGTCTACCAACTGGGCATTTTCCCTCTGACTTTCCTACAAGAAGCTTCCATGCAAGAGTCTTTCATTCCCCATACGTGCAACATGTCCTGCCCATCGCAGTCTATGAGACTTAACTGTTCTTATTATATCCGGCTACCTATAAAGACCATGTAGTTCCTTGTTATGTAGTCTTCTCCATTCACCTGTTTGTTCATCTTTCTTTGGTCCAAAAATTTTCCTACGTACTTTATTCTCAAATACTTGTAATCTCCTTTCCTCCCTTAAAGTAAGAGTCCATGTTTCGCATCCATATAATATAACTGGTAGAATAATAGTTTTATATATTTTCAGTTTAACTTTTTTGAAAGGAGTTGGGACATCAAGAGTCTCTGCAATGCATAATAGCACGCATTTCCAGAATTGAGCCTATGTTTAATTTCTTTGTGCATCTCATTCTTATTTGTGATTATTGTTCCTAGGTATTTGAATTCAGGCACTTCTTCAAAATTTCCCTAATTTGTCATTAGCTGCCCATTTCCATTATATAATGTCTTTCTACGTGTGATCATATATTTAGTTTTATTGATATTTACTTCCAGTCCTAATTTCTTAGTGTTACTCAATAGTGTGTGCGTGTTGTCCCTTAGTATCTCCTTGCTATCGGCCAATAGTACTACATCATCAGCATATACTAACAGCTTATTAATACCATTGAGTTGTAAGCCTTCCTCATTCTCTAAAGATTTAATGGCATGCTCTAGTACAAAATTAAATAGTAGAGGAGATAGTGCATCTCCTTGCTTCAACCCATTCTGGATTTCAAAAGTGTCCGAAAACTGTTTGCCTACACGCACCCTACTCTTTGTGCCATTTAGACACATTCGTATAAGTCTAACTAACTTTTTAGGAATTCCGAACTCCAGCAGGATACTATATAACTTCTCCCTCTTAATTGAATCATAAGCTTTTTTGAAGTCTACATATAGTTGATGTACAGTACCATTATATTCCCATTTCTTTTCTAAAATCTGTCTTATACTAAAAATCTGATCTGTTGTAGACCTGTTTCTTTTAAATGCACATTGATGATCTCGTAGAATGTCATCAATATAGGAAGTAAGTCTGCTGACTAATATATTTGTTAGAATTTTGTACGAAGTTGAAAAGTAATGAGATGCCCCTGTAGTTGTTGCAATCAGTTTTATCTCCTTTCTTATAAATTGGTACGATAATTGATTCTTTCCATTCATCTGGAAGAGCTTCTTATTCCCAAATCATACTAAGCAACCAGCGTATCTTGTCCATCAATTTTTTCTCCCCCTGATTTTATCAGTTTTGCTGGGATCTCATCTGAACCTGATGCTTTATACATCTTCAATTTTTTAATCGCCATTTAAACCTCTAACGCACTTGGTTTTGCGACTAGCATTTCTGCTGTCTGTAAATTATCCTCCTCAATGTCCTGTTCTGTATGTACATTTAATAGCTGATTCAAGTAACTTTTCCATCTATTTAATATACTCCTGGAATCTGCAATCATATCCCCATTTTCATTCCGAATTATGTTTGTTCTAGCCTGAAACCCTTTCTTCTCTATACTAATTCCCTGATATAATTCTTTAATGTTCCTATTTTTTGCGTTCATTTCAAGATCATTGATCTTCTCTCTCAAATATTCCCTCTATTTACTCTTTAGTAACTTGGTGGTTTCCCGTCTTATACTACGCAATTGTTCTAAATTTACCTCATTTGGCTCATGTAACCATTTCATTTTTGCTAGCTTTCTTTCTTTACAATGTCGGCACATTCCACATCAAACTATTTTTTGTTTTGCCTCTTTTTTAAACAACCAATGCTTTCTGATGCTGAAAATTTAATAGTATCTCTTATAGCCTCCCATTCTTTATTTATATCAGTTTCTTCTTCGTTTGCCACATTGTCATCTGAAGATTCCAGTACTTCAAATCTATTAGCAATTTTGATTTGGTATTCTTGCCGCATTTCATCATTTTTCAAGTTTTTTATTTCAAATTTTACAGAATCATCTTTAGCGTTTGTTCCTCTCATAAGCGATAGCCGTTGTCTGATTTTTACCCTGACCAGATGATGTAATTGCAGTCTGTCCCTCTAACTGATCTAACATCTATGATGCTACTGTGCCAGCATTTGTCCACTAATACATGATCTATCTGGTTCCGAGTTTCTCCATCTGGAGACGTCCGGGTGTATTTATGAATTCCTTATGCTGAAATGTTGTGCTCTTAACAATGAGATTCTTTGATGTGGCAAATGTGACTAATCTTACCCAATTGTCGTTACTATCTTTGAAGACGGAATTTTCCTATTGTTGGTTTGAATATATCTTCCTGCCCCACTTTTGCATTAAAATCTCCTAAGACAATTTTCATATGATATCGTGAAAGGCTATCAAATAAGCATTCTAATTCTTCATAGAACTCATCCTTGATCTTGTCATCTTTATCTTCTGTGGGGGCATGTACATTTACAATTATAAAATCATGTTGTTTACTCTTTAGAATTATGTATGATATCCTATCACTAACAAACTTAATATCTCGGATAGCGGATAGGATCCTCCTTCTGACTAAAAAACCCGTTCCAAATGCAGGTCTTTCTGCACCCCCATAGTATAATGCAAAGCTTCCTGATTACCTTCTCCTGGCCACCTAACTTCCTGTAAAGCGACTATATCCAAAGGTGATTTATCTAATCCCCACATTAATATCTCTAGTGCCCCGCTATTGTATAAAGTCCTAACGTTCCATGTTCCTAGGAATATGTCCCTGTGTTTGAGCCTTTGGCATGGGTTCCCTGAAGTAGTCCCCGCCCGGAGAACCGAATGGGGGACTATTTGACCTCCAGAAAATTTTACCCCAGTTGAACCCATGTCCACATTTCTTGACAGTTGTATTTTTACGGTGAAAGATCATCACTCTTTCGACCAAGGTACTTTTTTCGTCTGGCTTATCACCTTCGACCAGTCCGGCATGGGTAACCCTATCGGCAGCAATGCTACTGCCGGCATAGCTCTCAGGATCATTTAAGCACGCAAGCCACTCCACCACGACAAGGTAAAGATACCATGGAGGGAGTGATTGTAATACTAGAATAGTAAATTTTCAATTTTGTGTTAAAACAGAATTGTGCAAAATCTACATGTGATATGCAAAAAAATTATTATTATTATCATTATGAAATGAGCATCCAATTTGTTTATTTTTCTTCTACAGGCACTACAACCCTCTATATAAAGGTTTTGCCTTTCTCAATAAATTGTCTCCAACATCCACATTTTGAATTAGGTTGGCCAATTCTTGATGCTATTAATTTTATATTCTTAATGACATCATCATCCCATCAACTGTATTTATAGGTCTATCATGTTATCTTTTGGAGATTTACATAATCTTTTGACAACCCTTTCATTTGGCATTCTGTTAATAATATGTCCAAATCATGCTAATCTCTGAGCTATAATAAAATTAATAATGCTTTTATTTTCAATTAGATTAGTTAGTTCCAAATTATTTTTAATTCTCTAGGAGCTAACAATATTTTTGATAGAACCAAAATGTCATCTCAAAATTTTCCTTTCAAATACTAATAACTTGTTGGCTGGACTCATTCAATACCCATGACTCACATAAGTAAGTCACTATCGGCCGGTCTTATTATTATTCTATATACACTTGGTTTTATATTTCTGGAAATTAATTTATTCTTTAATAGTGGGAGATTGGTATAATATGCTTTGTTTTCTAGTGCAATTCTTTCTTTAATCCCTTATTCTATAGTACTATTACTATTTACAATGGACCTTAAATATTTTAGTGATTTTACTTGCTCCAGACTTATGCTAATTTGACCATTATAATGTAAAATATTCCATCCCATAAAACCTTTGCAGGGTCTATATTATTATTTAGTAATTGTAGAATAGAAAAGCCAATGGAGTTAAGTGCCAAAAAAAAAAACAGTTTGTAGATATTAAACAAAAACTTTTAAAACTGAAAACTTTAGTGATATTTTACTTGAAAAAAAAAATATATATATATAGTTATGATGATCTTGAAGAAGATTCTCAGGGTGTAGGCCGTGGGCGTGAGGCTTGTAGTTCCCCTGTTCTTTGACGTTTTGCCAGAGACTGCATCTGGCATCCTCAAGGGTTGTCTTCAGACTGGCAATTCTGTCACTGTCTGTCCTATTTATACTACAAACCTCATGACCACGGCCTACAGCCTGAATATCTTCTTCAAGATCATCATAGCAACTCCGGCCGTGAAAGTCTACATGAATACAATATAATATAGTAATCTTAGAATCGTAATTCCACGTAAAACTACAGTAGCAAAATTTAGACTGCTTACAGAACATGACTATTTGGCCAAACATTTATATAAAATAGGAATCTACACGAATCCAAATTGTCCTCTATGCAATAAAGACGAAGAAATGAATGAAGAACACCTATAAACCTGTGAAGTATTACCTGTTGGATCCACCATAGAGAAATATTGGAGAGCAAGAACGCTAATGGCTTCGGTGCCAAGGCCCAGCATTTGAAAACAACAACAACATCTTAGAATCATACAATTAGCACCTCACCTCTAAATTTGTAGAATTCTTGAGAATGTGTTTCAAAATGTTTGCATTCTATCGTCAGCCCATTCTGACTATTATACATAATCTTTGATAGTCTTTACATTAGCATATGGCATACTTTCATTTTGATATCTTACTGTATATGAAGAAGAAAAATAAAAGTATGTCTTTGTTATGAAAAGAGGTATGTACCATATGCCTCAACTTATTAACTTAGCTACCTCCCATACTTCCTTCTGGATCACTTTAGTCTAATCAAGCACTGATTCTGTGGTAAAGTCTCGATTTTCAATGTCAACTAAGTTAGTCATAGATTGCAGTCTTTTTTTTTGTATGTATGGTTATTTTAGCTGCCTTTTGAAAGTCAAGAAACCTGTTCAAAGTTGAAAACATATTATAAAACGCCCTTACTCTAGTCCCAAAAACATTGCAAAGATAAACAAACTAGAGGAGATAGAAATCTTGAAAGAAATCAACAACAATAACATGTTAAATGATGTTACAGTAGGCACAAACAATACAGCTTTCGATAGTGAAGTAAAAGCCATAGAAGTAGCACTTCAAATGAAAATGTTCACAAAAGCTGTTATTCTGGCAGATTCAAAGGCCGCTATACAAGCAATAACCTTCAACCAAACACCAGAAAATGAAACCATCCTAGAATGCCGTAAACTTCTTCTTCTTCCTTCCAAGTATTAGGCCAAGGCCTGTTACGATCCTATAGAAAATTTTCCCTCCAGCGTTTTGATCCTTCCGGGAAATTCTCGTATAAGACTTGAAAGCATAATAATAGTCCCTTCGATTGGTTGCTGGCCAAAGGAAGGCAAGACCAGTGATGGGGCTGCCATCTTATAGCCTCTGGTCAGGCTTTTCTGGAGAAGAAAAGAAAATAAAGGAAAGAAGAAATGGAAGAAAGGAAAGATTCCCTAGCCCTCGGATGCCCTAATAGCATCAGAATCGAAAAAAACAAGAGTTAACCAAGAGAGGTTAGATAGTAAAGTTAAAAGAGTGCAAAACACAAGTAAGTGGAAAAAATGTTTTGCTCAGCTTGGGCACCTTGTGGTCGCCATCCACATATCCCCTAGATGAGGACCCCTGCTAAAATACCTAAACAACCAGAACAAATTATTAGCCTTCCAGTGGATACCCTCACACATCGGAATAGTTGGCAATGAAATAGCTGATGGGCTTGCCAAAAAGGGTACCAAAATACAGATAAAACCCATCCTAAATCAAACCTCCACAGAAAGATCGAAGAAATCAAGAAGCATTCCAAATGGAAAACCTGAAAGAAAACATTGCAAAAGCAAGAGGAAAATCATTGGAAAAAATTTATGAACTATACACAGAAGTAAAACATAAAGGCCGCAAGGAAGCAGTAGCGAAATTCAGACTGATGTCGAGACATGGCTGCCTGGCTCACCATCTCCAGAGAATACACGTTCTTCAATCAGACAGATGTGTCATATTCAACAACCCAGACCTGATCATGGACAAATACCATCATCTAGTCTGTCCAGCTTTAAATCCAACTGCACAACACTCTAAGGACCTTGTTCGCTTGTACTGGGAAGCCAGAGAGAAAATTACTTAAGTATCAAATCTCGCCAATATAAACAAACAAACAAACATTTTAATTGAGAATGTACCTAATATGAACAACCCCCTCTTTAAGATTATTACCTCTCTGCTGCTGGTGATGAACCAAGCTCTGAAAGCCCTCCAGTTACATATAGTTGAAGTTCAGAAAGATGGTATCTGAACAGGTATTATTTTTTACAGTTTTATATATTAAAATACCAGTAATTTTATATTTATCTTCAAGACTGTCATAATTAAAAATCTAGCTCAAAACAGGCATAAATATGGCAACATTTATATGTATACTAACTTTTCTTGTATTGTCCGTATTTGATATGTAAGATTTTGAAATGCTTTTCACAACAGGTTTCAATACTGAATTGTTTATAGGCTGGTTCCATTCATCAGTCTTACTTTCAAGAAACATTATTTCATCAGTCAGAATGCTCTCTTCTTCAGACAGTCTCTGAAAACTTAAAAAAAATATGTATGAGAATCATGTTAAGTAACAAGTGAAGCATTTTAAATTATTTATGATATGAAAACCAGAGATTATATTCAGAGGATTAACTGATTTTCCTCCAATTGATTATATCAATAATAGTCTAGAACCAACTCTGCAAAAGGTGTGAGTGGGGTAGAAATGCACTAAGGAGTACTCAAGCATGCGATAGAGTAAAACTAACATGCTTATTTTGAACTTTTATAGGAATTAATCACTATATGGGGAGCATTAATTTATTATAAAATCAAATGTTTCCAACCTATACTCATATAACTCTTCTAAGTAGATTGCATGGTGATGGCGGGAGAGACAGTAACGTTTCTCATCTTCAGAACTCACACGTTTTGGAAAAAATCCATATTCAGAAAAACAAAGGAAAACTTATGAATATTTAAATTAATATTGAGAAGTAAACATCATTAGAGTTTATACTCATCAATAGTGAGTGGAGAAACATATTTTTAACGGACGACTCCCCTCATATATGTTCAAATTTCGTTGATTACCGGGCAGTTTCAGACAATATCTTGTCCAACTTCAGTCATGGCTTCCACTGAAGAGGGACAAGACATTGTCTGAAACTGCCGGTATCAAATAAATTTGAAAATATATGAGGTGAGTCGTTAAAAATATGTGCTCCACGCACTATTAAGAAAACGTATGAACTTCGGAAATCTTGCGAATCCTGAACTGTATCCAGAGATCCATCGATCCAATAACAGAAGGGAAGGAAGGAAGTGTTTCTTCAAAAAAAAAAAGAAATCGACTACATCAGTCCGGCCAGATTGTACTGAAGATGAGAACGTGATGTCCTCGAAATCTCAATCTCATTTAGAAGATCTATATGAGGAGAGGTAGAAAACATTTGATTTTATAATAATATGCTTATGTTTACAGATGACATTTCTTGGTAGTGAAAATGGTGAAGAAATTACAGCAGAAACTATCAGACCTAAAAAAAAGGAAGCTCATAAGATGCTCTGAAAATGAATTTCAAGAAGGTATATTTAATGGCCAAATATACAGGGGTACCAATGAAAGTCAACAGAACCCTGTTAGAATATATATCAGAATATACTTGGATCAATATATGATTCCACATGAACATCAAGAAGAAAATCAAAAGATAAATCAGATAGGCCTGGAACAAATCCTGGAGTCTGCGGTAAATAGGTCAATGACCAATGCATCGCAGAGAACAAACCAAAAGGAGGCATTCAAGAAATGCTCATTACCAGTCAAAACTAAGGGTCAAATGTTTGAACGCATTAGACAGTAAAAGGTGTTCTCTGCTGATAAAGTTTTATCCAAACACATTTTTCTTACTCAGAAATCTATTCACGCGGTAATAATTGTAAGCTACCTGACAAGGTACCTTAAGATCGTAGCTCAAGATATAAACTTATGTGAAAATCCCGAAGGGAACCGATGGTAACCGATCTAGTTTGAAACTTATCCAAGATGTCAGACCTTGAAGACTTTGATCATGTTTTCGGTATACGTGGAGAAGAGGAATTTGATAGAGTCTACCAAAGAATTCAACTGGAAGAACAGGAGAATCGGCGTAATATTGCACGTCGCAGACGTGTTTGTATACGGTATTATTTGCGGGATGCAAGCATAAATGCATTCCTCTATAGCAGACGAAAATAACGGAAGTGGTTTTATCACTGAGAATTCTGGGTAATTCGTTGCCAATATTAGGAAAAGTCAACATTCATGCATGACCGGTAAGGCGGCCGTTAATTCGATCTCAGCTCACCAGTGATTGGAAGTAATTTGAGTAGAGACTAATGTATTTGCATACGACCCTAAAACCTGGTTACAAAATGGGAAAACAAAGTGAATGATACAAACCTGCCAGCTAAAGATGGAGCATAATATATTGCAAGTGACAATAAATGATACAGTAACCAGTAAGGACTTCAGAAGAAAGACAGGCATTACGGTCTACAATGTGATATTTGACATATTTAAAACTGTTGTAAATCCAAATTTCAAAACAAATTCACATGTTGCCTGTGCATGAATGTTTTATTGAAAAAGGATTATCAAGAAGGTGATGCTACAATAGAATTCAACCATCCACAGGGATCCTCTCCATCATTTTAATAGCCTGACTATGACAATCATGAAGTTCCATATCAACCATTGTGCCAAATTGATATCAACACAGCCATAGGAAAGATCTAAACTTTCTACCAAGATTGTTATAATAAAATTGAAGAAAAACTGTTCCAGTTGTAAAAAGTTATATTTGGTTTAGATTTGGGAAATGTGCCCAATCCCTACATTTCCCTGACAAAAAATTTTTTTTGCTCAATAGTACATTCTGTTGTACTTACAGGAATGACCAATTTTCTAAATTTCGGGTTACCAACCTATGAATAACTAAATAACTATACTCTAATATTATAAATTACCTATCTAGGGCAGGAAGTAAAATCACTGCCCTTTATGTATACTACATATAATTTATATACAAAAAATATCCAAAAGATAGTGTTAATATACATTATACAAAACAAATCACTGTATTTTAAATTAATTGAATTTTATTTGAAACAATGTTGAAAGTTGACTTAACAAAATGCAGTTGGTCTAATACTTGCCACCATTTTATGGCTGAACGGTGTCACGGCCTGCTCTAGTTTCAACTAAATTACTTTCGCCATTTAGCCAGACTGCTAACGTCAGTTAGTTGTTTATAATGAATGCAAAATTTCCTACAAAGATGTCATTTTACTATTATTTATTATTTTGAAAATACCATTGTGCAAAAAATAATGTACAACACATGTTTGTGAAGTGTTTTACAGAATCTCGGAAATTAAAACCTTGCTATTGCTCAATTTTTAATCACTTCCTCACTTCTATAAAAACCACTTCCCAACTTTGCATTGTAATATACTATTAATTTCCAATTTATTTATTATAAATATATATATTTTAAAGATACAGTATTGGGTTCTCATTACTATACATAATTTTCAGCATTTTTAGGTGTGGCACTTTAAAAAAATCCAATAAACAAAAATATATCTTATACAAGATAAATGCATAAAAGTAATGTATATGTCCAATTTTTATAATCTCTGATATGATTTCCAGTTATAGAACAAGTTTAATAACAATCCAATGATAATGTTGAAAGCTGCATCACTGTACACAATATTGGAGCAATGAACAAACTTCTTACAACAAGATTACAGAATATTGTGCTTAATGGATCTCTACCCATGCTCACATTGTTACAAATTAAATGGTAGATATGCAGGACAAAAAGAGAGCAACTATTATTTTGCAAACCACAAAAAATACAAAATTTAACTTCTAAAATCCAAGGTATAAAAACTGCATTCATCTACTTTTTTTTTAAATTACAAAAATAAGTAGAAAACTAGAAGGAAAGAAGTATGCAAATATCCATCCCCAGCCCCATACTCTGACTAACTGCTGTAGCTACATTCCATGTCTTCAACCACTGTTTACCTGTCCACCTTCATAAAAAATATAATGATTGTTGATGGTTCCAAATGCACAATGTGCAAAGAAACAAGACAAATACTCATAACAATATTATTATTTTCGGCTTAATGACTTCATGAATTTAAATACAGTAAAAGCTCCCTATTTGCAGTTCCCTTATTTATGTTTTCATTATTTACAGGTTAAAAAATTGCGACACAGATCCTGTATTCGCGGCTAACATTTTTTTTATTCGCGGATCCAGTCGGTATATTAGAAGGATTAGTATCCTTTATTAACACATTGGCAACTTTTCTACTGCAGGCACGTGTCAAGGCGACTTTTACAGAGAGTGATTCAAACCAAATGGACAATTAAATATCAAAGAAAAACAAACCTTATTGTCACTAAGCCTAAAGTTCATTGTTAAAAGCCACCACTGTCATATTTCATGTGCTGCTATGTCCGTTATAAATGCTGCCCTCGCCACAATCGGTGTTTTATTGTTTCAACTTGTCATTCGTTGCAATAATTTTGATTGAATAACACGTGTCTCTTCTGCTTTGTTGCCAATTTATAATGTTGAGTAAAAGGAAAGAAAATTAGTTCCAAAGCAGAAAAAAGTAGTGTTGTCACTTAAAGTAAAAACAGAAATGCTTGACCGTCTACGTGTTGGTGAGACGTTTGCATCTATATCATGCTATTTCAATGTTAATGAATTAACTGTATGATTCATCAAGAAATCCAAAGACAAAATAAGGAATTTTATCGCTGAATTCACAGCTGAATATCAATCTGAATTGAAAGATCTTTTAAAAGTGGAACAACAGGAAAATATTATTAAGTTCTTTAAGTCCTTGCCTACGCCAGACAGTAATAATTAATAGAAATTGTTCAAAATCCCTCATTAATTGAAGTTATTTTGATAATTTAAATTTAATTTTTTTATTTTTATTTAATTTATTTATTAATTTAACTGATGGAGTTAAGACCTTAAGGTCTTCTCTTCCACTTCAGCAGGTTAAATTATACATACAATAAGAATTATGATAAATGATACATAATAGATAACACTGAGCAACAAAAAATAAACTTTTTTTGTCTCAGAAAGAAAAACATGTGATTCCGACAGTATCCCCTCTCCTGACTTCAAACATGATAGCTGCCCCTCTCCACCACGCAAGGCTTCCAAGAGACAGGCATCTATAATTTCAAACACTTTAATATTTTCTACATTCGTTACCACACGACATTCGAACACTCGGACTCACCTAGAAAGCAAAAAATGACGATCCTCCACTCTACCTCGCCCGTGGAGCATCCCTCTTAATGGTCCAACAATAATCGGCCAGCACATTAGGATTCCATCCGCCTTGATATCTCCTTTCCATAGCTAAAATCTCCTGAGTTAGCTCATTAGGCTTTATTTTACAACGGACAAATGGACGAAAAAACATTTATTAAAAAAATAATTATTTAAATTCATAAATTGAAATTGAAATAAAAAAAACTGTAGGTGATTTGGAACCTTGGAATGTATCCCCTCTATACCCATACAAGTTACCATTCCATATTCACGGTTTCTGTATCCGCAGCATATTTGTAGAACATATCCCCTGCGAATAAGGAGCTTTAACTGTACAATTTTAAGGGCAGCCATTCACTGAAGTATGTAACACATATGCAGTCTCAGCAAAATTGTGTTACAAGGTCTAGAAGAATTGATGCTTATATATATATATGGTAACCATGTATTTTGTGTCTATCTCTTTCCCTCCTCACTGATGGAATCAAACTGTTCATCTTCCATCCATTTATGTGTCCATGAAGAAGATACACATGGATAAACCCTATGGACAACAAACGATACCAGATCGACTACATACTAATACAGGAAAGATTCCGAAATTGCTTTAAAAATGCGAAGACCCTACCAGGAGCAGATATAAATTCAGACCATGTCCTACTAATGGGCGAAGTAGATATTTGCCAGAAGAAGATAAGAGGAAGACAGGCAATAAAGAAGTTTGACTTGGAGAAACTCAAAACTGAAGAGGAAAGGAGAAAATTCCAACAACATTTTCAGGAGAAAGCCTCTACCATGGAAATCTCATATGGCAATACAATGGAACACTGGAGTCATTTGAAAACCTCTATACAGATAGCTGCAGAGGAAACAATAGGATACAAAGAGAGCAAGAATATTAAGAAACCTTGGGTCACAGAAAAAATGTTGGAGAAAGATGGAAAAAAGAAGAAAATGGAAAAATAGCAATACAGAAGAAGCCAAAAGAAACTACAGGAAACTAAACAACGAACTTAGAAGAGAAACTGACAAGGCAAGGGAAGAATGGATGAAGCAGAAATGTGAAGAACTAGAGAATCTGGAGAGGAAAGGAAAATATGATTTAATGTACCAGGAAGTTAAAGGCTTGGACTATGGAAAGAAGAGCAGGAAAACTATGTGGCTGATTGAGGACGAAAATAATGAAGAAATAACAGACAAACAAGGAATTATGAATACATGGAAAAAAAAATATGTAGAAGAGCTATATGAGACAAGAAATCGTTCGGCTAACTTGGATATAGGAAATGAAGAAGACGTATCAGAAGATGAAAAAGTTTTCAATTCTGAAGGAAGAAGTTGAACTAGCAATTAAGTAAATGAAAAATGGGAAAGCAATAGGGGTAGATGGAATCCCCATTGAATTAGTTAAATGCTTGGGTGAAGGAAAGAAGGAAATTTTGCGTTTATGCAACAATATATATATATAAAGAAGGTGAATGGCCCGAAGAATTGACTGAGACTGTGTTAATACCAATACCGAAGAAAAACAATGCAAAGAAATGTAAGGAGTTCAGGACTGTCAGCTTGATATCACACTCTGCAAAGATTCTCCTGCGAACACTAAATCGACGTTTACGTTCTACGATGGAAAGCGAATTGGAAGAAGAACAGTTTGGCTTCAAGAAGGGAAAGGGTACAAGATATGCAATTGGATTGATACGAACAATAGGAGAAAGATATATAGAAAAAGATAAAGACGTTTATGCAGTATTTGTTGACCTGGAAAGGACTTTGACAGAGTAAATTGGAATAAACTCCTGAAGATCTTGAAGAACATTGGCGTGAACTGGAAGGAGAGGAGGCTAATAAGTAGTCTTTATATGAAACAGCGAATAAAAGTGAAGATATGAGAAGAAATATCAGAGGGAAGAGAAATTGGAAGAGGGGTGAGGCAAGGATGTCCTCTATCACCTATTCTTTTCAACATCTACCTGGAAGACCTAATGAAGAACTGCTTCAGTAATACGGGAGGCGTAAACATGGGAGGAAGAAGAATAAAGTGCATAAGATTTGCTGATGATATGGCTTTGCTAGCAGAAGATGCAATGACATTGAGGAACATGCTGATGGAGCTTAATGACAAGTGCGAGGATTATGGGATGAAAAAGGCCTTGATTATAGGAAGGAAACCAAAGAAGATAAACATGAGGATTAAATTATATTATTTTTAGTCTGGACATCTTACCTCAATACTATTGTTGATTTGTTCTTGAACATGTTTCAAAACAATTCTATTTTATCGTCAGCTTTCCCAGACTGGTTTTATTTATGTTGCAATATGTTCCACAACCTGGATGTTGATGTCAGCTCCATCCTGTGGTTGGCCAAAGAACCTCCAAACAAGGTCACGCTCCATCGGTATATCAAAATTCATAACTCTGTTTCTGTTCTTCTGAATATAATTTTTTTCCCAAATAGTCAGCTCTTTTGCATTTAAATACAAAAGAGCTGATTATTTGGGAAAAAATGTATATATTAAGTTATGTAGATAGGAAATAACACTATGAGGTTTTTTAATATTGTTTATTTTTTATTATTTCACTCACCTCATACTTCATAATTCATAGCAGACCCTGGGTTTCTTCACATCTTTTGTGACATTCTCAATGCTGCGTCACGTTCACAACTGACGTCCAACGGCCTTCTATCCTGCACACTGACCTCTGCGCCATCTGGTGGCCGACCGAAGAATTTCCAAATCAGTCCTCTTTCTTTATAACCGGGTATTTCAAAATTCATAGTTGTATTTTCATTCTTGCATATGTAAATTTTTTCCCAAATTGTGAGTTCCTTCGGTTTTTCCAATTGTTTAAGTAATTTTGTTTTGGTTTCTATTCTATGTTTTTCTGACCAGGCATGTGCAGCTATTGCAGATTTTTCGGTTTCTCCATTTTTAACATTTCTGAGGTGTTCTTTTAATCTTGTATTTAGATTCCTTTTTGTTTTTCCTATGTATATCTTTTCACAATCTTTACAATTAATTTGATAAATTCCCGATTTTTTGCAGTCTTCAATCAAAAATAAAGATTGTGAAAAGATATACATAGGAAAAACAAAAAGGAATCTAAATACAAGATTAAAAGAACACCTCAGAAATGTTAAAAATGGAGAAACCGAAAAATCTGCAATAGCTGCACATGCCTGGTCAGAAAAACATAGAATAGAAACCAAAACAAAATTACTTAAACAATTGGAAAAACCGAAGGAACTCACAATTTGGGAAAAATTTACATATGCAAGAATGAAAATACAACTATGAATTTTGAAATACCCGGTTATAAAGAAAGAGGACTGATTTGGAAATTCTTCGGTCGGCCACCAGATGGCGCGGAGGTCAGTCTGCAGGATAGAAGGCCGTTGGACGTCAGTTGTGAACGTGACGCAGCATTGAGAATGTCACAAAAGATGTGAAGAAACCCAGGGTCTGCTATGAATTATGAAGTATGAGGTGAGTGAAATAATAAAAAATAAACAAATGTATATATATTTAAATACAAAAGAGCTGACTATTTGGGAAAAAAATTATATTCAGAAGAACAGAAACAGAGTTATGAATTTTGATATACCGATGGAGCGTGACCTTGTTTGGAGGTTCTTTGGCCAACCACAGGATGGAGCTGACATCGACATCCAGGTTGTGCAACATCATGCAACATAAATAAAACCAGTCTGGGAAAGCTGACGATAAAACAGAATTGTTTTGAAACATGTTCAAGAACAAATCAACATTAGTATTGAGGTAAGATGTCCAGACTAAAAATAATATAATTAAAATAACCTCAAAATATAACTTCCTAAAATTAAATATGAGGATTAAAGATGAGGCCATTGAGCAAGTGGAGAACTTCAAATACTTGGGTTGTACTATCAGTAGTAACATGAACTGCAGTCAAGAAGTAAAGCAGAGGATAGCAATGGCAAAATAAGTTTTTAACAAGAAGAGAAGCACTTTCTGTGGACCTTTGGCAAAAGAATTACAGAAGAGGCTACTGAAGTGCTTTGTGTGGAGTGTAGCATTGTATGGTGCAGAGACTTGGACATTAAGACGGAATGAGGAAAAGTGACTGGAAGCTTTTGAGATGTGGATATGGAGAAGAATGGAATGTATAAAATGGACAAAGTAAAAAATAAAGATATGCTAGACAGAGTAGGTGAAAGAAGAACAATACTGAAACTCATAAAGAAGAGGAAGAGAAATTGGATTGGCCACTGGCTAAGAAGAAACTGCCTGCTGACAGATGCCCTAGAAGGAATGGTCAATGGAAAGAAAGTTAGAGGCAGAAAAAGACATACAGATGATAGACAATATTAAAATAAATGGTTTGTATGTGGATAAAAAAAGAAAAGCCGAGTTAAGGAAAGAGTGGAGAATGCAGAGTTTGCAGTGAAAGACCTGTTCTTGGGCAGAACACTATGAAAATCATCAAACTTATATACGAAGATCGAAAGCAACATAACAAAAATGGCAGAAAAAACAGCCATAAAAGGAAAAGATGGCAAAAAGAACTCAAGGCTTAGCGAAGGCACAAAACAACTACTAACAGAAAGAATTAAACTAGCAATTGAAAGCCCAGCTAATCAACTAGAATGCAGTAGGGTCAACAAACTCACGAAGAGACATAAGAGAACACAAAATTAACATAATAAGAGCGACAATGGAATCCACAAAGGCAATAAAACAATTAGAAAAGAAATCAATGAAGGCAGAAGCTGTACTGAAAAGCTGAAGTATATGTATATTGTATAATACAATAAGGAGTATATGTGTATTGGATGGAAGAAAAAATTGTGAAGAGTATAAATGATAGCTAGTGTGCAAGTTACAAATAATGAATCTCTAATTATTGCTGGAAGTGTCAATTTCACATGATTTTTTTAATGCAGACAATTTTTATTTCAATAATAAGAATTAATGTCTTGAGAATGATCTCACACAAGGAGATCAAAACATAGACAAATTATTGAATAAACTGAATATTTGACTGATATAACATTTTTTAATTAATTTATTATTATCAGAAACATTAAACCTTGCATCAAGTGCTACATATATAGCAACTGATTATAATTCACCTGATACATTTCTGATGGTATATCTAAATTGAAATAAAAAAATACTAACCTGGAGTTTACAATATGTCTTCTAAAACACTAAAATTAACTTTCCTATCTCACCTTTAATGACACAAATTAACTGAAACGTATAGTTGTCCTATTTACGTTGATCACCCGAAATATCTCTGTTCATAAGTACAAAATGAAAAATTGTTTTATACAAAAGTTGTCCAACTATGAGGGGGAAATAATACTGGTGGTTAGTAAACTTTGCCTGGCTGGATGATCATCTATCTCTGTGATTAACACATGTGAATGTGAAGCCAGCAGCCAGCTGGTAGGCCAAGGGCGTTCTAGACCTGTCATGCATGTTAGTTTTTAGTGAACTTTGTAAAAAAGTAAAGTGATCCCACAACAGACCCGGAGGCCCTTGGGGTAGTAGGAGGTTAAGGCTCCCACTTTTTCTAGACAATCGGCACTTTTTATGTCAGCTGGGTTGTCAGCCCTGCATGACGGCCACCCTTACCCCCAGAACAAGCGTCTGGTACTCATTTCCGTTAGAGGCTGAATCGACCCCAGGGCCATGGTGCCACCAGAGGGTTTGGGTCAGTTTAAAAATCCTGACCCCAACGGGACTTGAACCCTCGACCCTCCGGCTTGTAGCTCAGTGCCTTAACCACTACGCTACGGCGTGCCCCCCAGTGAACTTTGTAGTATTATTTATTAACAAGATATGAATATTAACTTTGTTTTCTTCAATTATGTAATTTTTCTTCCATGCGTTAATAAAGCACTACTATATATCTATAATGGTGTAGTCCAATGTTGAGCCATAGCCTCTCCTTTGTTAGGAGTCACTAGACCAAGTTAATTTAGTTACCTTATTTGCCCATAGATGTCATGAATGGCATGACTTAAAAAATGTATCACAATATGTCATTCTAATAAATGGAACCATATTAATGGAAACATAAAATAGAATTATTATTGATGGTTTATTTTAGGAAGTAATATTTTGAGGTTCTTTTAATCAAGTTTTTTTGAGACTGGAAACTTCTTACTTCAAATTAATATTGATTTATTCTCGAACATGTTTTGATATAATCTTCTATATTATCTTCAGCTTGCCCAAAACTATTACTGCCATATTACAGTACTATCCATATGAAGTCCACCATTGTGGTCTTGAGGTAGCATGCTGCCTTGTCACGCAGTGGGCCCGGGTTCAATCCCTGGTCGGGGCAGTTTTTCTGGGTGAGGTTTTTATTGGATTTTTTCCTCACCTATAAGACAAATGTCAGGAAAACTTTATGGCTCAAACGGTCCCCAAAATCATATGGCCATCATCAACATCCTTATCATTATCATCATCATCCTTCACCGGTGTGGAAAGCAACGGGAAACTATCACACCTACAAGCTGCAAGTATAGTGTGAAAATACTATGATTGCAGTGAAAGACCTGCCCTTGGGCAGAATTACTATGGATGGATCCATATGAATTATGAACAGTAGAATATTCACATTAAGTGCTCAAACTAGTGACCATTTCAGTGACACATATGTCCAATTATCAAATGAATGCGGGGATTGATTTCTCCACTATTACCAGCTGAATGGAATTATAAGCATGCACAATATGGTCCTGCATATTCTCAGAAATTGTCGGAATATCTCGATAGACAATGTCTTTAATACCGCCCCAGAGAAGTCCAATGGGGTAAAATCATAAGATCAAGCAGGCCAATAAACTGCCCCTCCACAACTAATGATCCCACTACATGTTTCTACTAAGAAGGTTATATTTTATTATGTAAATACAATAGGAGGTTCTACTTAATAAGTAGAGTCTTTTTTTTTTCTCATCTTACATTCATATTGGTTATTTCTTATAGGACATGTTTCAGAGCAGCATCTTGTACAATCTGAAACATATCTATCAAAAAACAACCAATATGAAGTAAGATGAAAAAAAACTCAACTTATTTATTAAGGTTTTATTTATTAGAATCCAGTAGGTAAGATCAGGGGATCAAGCAGGCCAATAAACTGCCCCTCCATAACTAATAATCCCACTTCATACTTACCTTTCATCATTTGTTCTCTTAAATTCTCTTATTTTATTTTGTAATTCCATAAGAGATTTTCTACAAATTTCTATATCTGTAATGAAAATTTAACATTGGTAATTTCATTTCATAAGTAGCTATAAAAACATAGTATAATGAAAGAGCTACTCTATTCTTTATAAATATTGTCATATCCATATATTTTATATGTTCCTTAACTAACTCTCATAATTTATTTCAATTGACCATAAATTAAACAATTACAAGTACTCATATTTGAAGAGAAAAATTATACGCTCAGACCGGGACTTGAACCCAGGACCCTTGGTTCTCTAGACCAAGTGCTCTACCATCTGAGCTACCTGAGCAAGTACCGATCTAAATGCAAATTTTTCTCTATATATGTTGTAATTCCCACCCACTAAAAGAAGCCTTTGCTTCTATCTTTGCAAACGGCAGCTCCTTTATTAAGAAGACATATTTGGGAATTATACATTACATTATAAATGCCAGTTCGGCTCTTTTCAATGTTTTTATTATTACTTTCATACATCTCAATAATGGATAAATCATATTTGAGCATATAATTTTTCTCTTCAAATATGATTTATCCATCATTGAGATGTATGAAATTAATAATAAAAACATCGAAAAGAGCCGTACTGACATATATAATGTAATGTATAATTCTCAAATATGTCTTCTTAATAAAGGAGCTGCCATTTGCAAAGATAGAAGCAAAGGCTTCATAGCATTTAGTGGGCGGGAATTACAACGTATACAGAGAAAAATTTGCGTTTAGATCGGTACTTGCTCAGGTAGCTCAGATGGTAGAGCACTTGGTCTAGAGAACCAAGGGTCCCAGGTTCAAGTCCCAGTCTGAGCGTATAATTTTTCTCTTCAAATATGATTTATCCATCATTGAGATGTATGAAATTAATAATAAAAACATTGAATTACAAGTACTGTTATTTAGACAAATAATAATTAAGAAAAAATTACCCATTTTTTTAAGTTGATCTTCATCTTTAATATAATTTTTCAACAGCTTCAGCGACTGTGAAATTGATACAATTAGACTTTTAATTTTCTCTAAATCTCCAGATCTGTTGAAAGAAAATACAATTTTTAAAACTAATAATAAGAATAATAACAATAACATCATTTTTTTACGAGAAAAATTTTTGCAGACCAAGACTCAAGCCCAGGACCTTTGGCTTTCTGTACCAATGCTCTACCAACTGAGCTACCGGGGCGAGTTCCTTCCTAGAAGCAAATTTTTCTCTTATATATCCTTCAGTGAGAAGTGTTAAATTAATAATAAAAACATCAATAATATCTGATTTTCATATTTATTAAGATATAATTCAGTGACAGCTGTTTCGGTACACTGTACCTTCTTCAGACATGTTAACAAATATGGATTTTCATCAAGTAAACACCAACAATTGATTATCAATAATATCAGTACTAACAATCACTAAACTCCAGAATAGAACAGCAAATGTTGGATATATACCATTTTTTATTTTAAGTAATCATGACTACACAGTTAATTTGTTATAATTTGGATTAAGATTTATGTTCATGTTATGTATTTTGGTAAGAATCAGTGCTCCTGGATGATAGAACATCGGTCGTGAAACTACTGAAATGTAACCATTCAGGTTACAAAACCAGTAATAGTGAGTGGAGATATATTATTATATTATGATATAACCTCATAAATGTTTACTTCCCAATATTAATTTAATTTAAATATAAAACCAGTCTTAAAAGAAGACAGGATATTTTTTTTTGGTAGATTAGGATGGGTTAAGTTAGTGTAACTTACATCAAATTGAGAGAATTTAATAAGAAACCAGTATGGTGACAGTTGTACTACATACACTAAGATTCTGCACTGAATTTTTATGAAAACTTCAAACATGAATCCAGTCCCAGATATAGGAGTTTTTTTTTAATTAAATTAAATATATGTAGGAAATAACTCCATGAGGTTTCTTTTAATTATTAATGAGTTGTATATTTTGACTCGTCTCATATTTCTTGATTTCTTCATTGATCAAGAAATATGAGTTGAGTCAAAATATACTACTCATTAATAATTAAGTAGGAGTTTTTGTTTATTCATACACCAACACTATTTCTTGTACCACATAATATTCTGCACTGAACATTTATAAATCCTTCATTATATTATTCACTTATTCCATTTTACAACCAATATGGTGACAGTGGTCCACCACTGGGTTCACAAGGTAGCATGCTGCCTTGTCACGCAGTGAGCCTGGGTTCGATTCCCAGTTGGGACAGGCTCCTGGGTGAGGTTTTTATCGGGGTTTTTCCTCACCTGTAAGACAAATGTCAGGAAGCTTAGGGTCCAACGGTCCCCGAAATCATCTGGACATCATCATCATCCTTATCATTATCATCATCATCCCTCACCAGTGTGGAAAGCAACAGGAAGCTACCACACCTACAATTCCTCAGTAAAGCTGCAAAGCATAGCATGAAAATGTTATGATTGCAGTGAAAGACCTGCCCTTGGGCAGAATTACTATAGAATGGTGACAGTTTTACCACATAGGTTAATATTCTGCAGTGCATTTGCATGAAAAACTTTGACATTAATCCAGTCTCAAATATTGAAGTTTTTTGTTTATTAATACATTCCTTGTACCACATAATTTTCTGCATTGAAATTTGATAAATATTTCACTATATTTATTTTTTGAAAAGAAAAATTATCATCTGAACCAGGAATTGAACCCTGGACCTCTGACTATGCATGCAGCCCATTACACCATTCAAGACACGGTACAAATGCTAACATTTGTTTGCACTTATACAATTCTCTTACCTCTGAAGGCAGATAGTTAGAGCTATGAACAATGCCATCAAACAACTTCTATCTGAAGAATTTTAATGAGAATATTCATTACTTTTAAGCGGTAAACCTTAATATTTTGATGTTATATTTAGTTTAACATGTTCTAATCCTGGACAAATTTATTTTCTGAAAAGAAAAATTATCATTTGAACCGGGAATTGAAACCAGGTTCTGCATAAAAACGAAGAAATATGAGGTGAGTCAAAATAATCAACTCATTAATAATTATTAATTATATTATTTTTGGTCTGATCATCTTACCTCAATATTAATGTCGATTTGTTCTTGAACATGTTTCAAAACAATTCTGTCTGGACAAGCTAATGATAAAACAGAATTGTTTTGAAACATGTTCAAGAACAAATCAACATTAATATTGAGGTAAGATGATCAGACCAAAAATAATATAATTAAAATAATCTCAAAATATCACTTCCTAAAATTAAATATTCATTAATAATTAGTTGTATTGTTTATAATTATTTCTGTTCTGATGTGATCTGTTACAACAAATCCAAATATTTTTGTTTTTTCTGCGGAAATTTCAAAATTATATTTTCTTGATATATTACATAATGTATAAACTGCCATTTGTAAACTGTCTTCTCAATTAGAAATAATTAGTTGGTCATCGGCAAATAGTAAGGTGTTGAATGTAAAATTTTTAAATACTTGTTTTGTTGTAGCTTCTCGAGCCAGATTGTAACAATATCATCTAGGTATAAATTAAATATGATCGGAGATAGGGGATATCCTTGTCTGACTCCTTAGGTGATGTTTCTGTCATCTTAGATATTCCATTGCTGACATTTGCTCTTATAGTATTAATATTTAATTTTAGGAAGTTATATTTTGAGGTTATTTTAATTATATTATTTTTAGTCTGGACATCTTACCTCAATACTAATGTTGATTTGTTCTTGAACATGTTTCAAAACAATTCTGTTTTATCGTCAGCTTTTCCTTACCTCAATACTAATGTTGATTTGTTCTTGAACATGTTTCAAAACTATTCTGTTTCATCGTCTGGAGAAGCTGACGATGAAACAGAATTGTTTTGAAACATGTTCAAGAACAAATCAACATTAGCCTGGAAAAGCTGACGATAAAACAGAATTGTTTTGAAACATGTTCAAGAACAAATCAACATTAGTATTGAGGTAAGATGTCCAGACTAAAAATAATATCATCTTATAGTATTATTTGAGTACATTATTTTTATTGTTGATGTTAGATGTAATGGCATTCCTTTTCTTTCCATCAAATTTGTAGAGGAAAATGAAAGCATACACAACTCAATGGTATTAAAATTTGTTGGTATATGCTGATGATATAATATTATGTGATTAGCTAGGAGATACTATGAGTCAACATGCACATTCTAGTAAATCAAAAATAAGAAATTGAGGCTGGAAGTAAATATACATAATAAAAATGTGGTCACACATAGAAATACATTACATAAGGAAATGGACAGTTTATGAAAAATGAGGGAAATTTTGACAAAGTGACTGAATTCAAATACCTGAGAACAATAATTACAAACAGGAATGAGGTGCAGAAAGAAATTAAACATAGGCTCAATTCTGGAAATGCATTACAAGAACTCTTTCCTTCCAACTACTCTCATAAAATGTTAAACTAAAATATATAAGATTGGATGCAAAACATGGACTCTTACTTTAAGGGAGGAATAAAGATTAAGAGTATTCAGGAATAAAGTTCTTATGAAAATTTTGGGACCAAAGAATGATAAACAGACAAGTGAATGGAGAAGGCTACAAACAGTGATCTGGTTGATCTTTATTGGAAACTAGATGTAATAAAAACAGTCAAATCTCGTAGACTGTAATGGGCAGGAAATGTGTCATGAATGGGGAATAAAAGAGGGGCATGGAAACTCCTTGTAGGAAAACTAGAGGGAAAGCATTCAGTAGGTAAGCCAAGAATAAGAATAGAGATGTATGGTGAGCTTATGTCCATGCAGCCATGAACCTATGGATTTGATGTCATTGAGTTAGTTAGCTGTCATCGCATATTGCTGTGAGCCACTGTCAACATGTTACAATTAAACATGAATAAATGTGAAGTAATATGTAACCAACCACTCATAATTATCAATGAGGCAATCAAATCTACTCCTATTGATACAATTCTCACTTTCACAAATAAGACATGTCCAAAATATAATAAAAAAAGGCTATACTGTGCTCAGAATACAAGGAGATGACTACTGGACCAGCTTCAAAGACTTCAAAGCTCATAACTAGAGCCTGGATTTTATGTAATTACATATTCCATTCCTGTATATGTAGTTATAAGAAAAGCTAAAATGTCAACAAATTACACTGAAAGGATTCTTATTCCAAAGTTTTAAATTACATATTATGAGCTATAATATATATTTCACTCTCATAAACTTCAAGTAAGCCAAATGTGCTTCTTACGATCATTGTTAGGAGTTAATAGACTGGATCACCAAAGGAACACTATTATCAGAGGAAAACTTGGAGTAACAAGTTTAAATGAAGATGTACAAAGATACCAATAAGAATGGAAAAATCATCTGAGGAGAATGGCAAGAAATAGACTTCCAAAATTGGCATTCCAATATACCCCAACTGGACATAGGGACCAAGGAAGACCAAAACATCGGTGGAAAGATCAAGATCATCTTCGCTAGGTTTACCGTACAGGCCACATGGCCTAAAACGAATTTGTTCATGATGATGAATATATATTTCACACCATAGTACATAATTTTACATATCTTAATATTACTGTGGAATTATTATACTGGAATGAGTTAGAATGCATCAACAATGTCGTGCAAAAGCAACAAAATCAGGTCTGCCCCGTTCTGCATTGTACATTTAATAGCTGATTAAAATAATTTTTCCAACAAGAGCCAATGCCAGGAGAGAAATCAGAAATGTCAAAATGATAACCTGGGGCATTGAATAAGAAAATAAAATAAAAAATATATAAATAATTTTCTCATCTATTTAATATATTCTTAAAGTTTGCAATCTTATTTCTATTTCCAGTCCTAATTATATTTGTTCTATTCATAAGTTATATGGAAAATAAGATAATGAAGTTCTTCAACTAATGAAGTGAGTTGATTTTTATCTTACCTCATATTTCATGTTTTTCTAACACGGGAACTGCAGTTTTCAAGAAGTATTCCTCTCATCCTATGCCAATGACACGACTCAAACATCGTTGGCTAAGGATCAGAGGGATACTTCTTGAAAACTACAGTTCCCGTGTTAGAAAAACATGAAGTATGAGGTAAGATAAAATTGACTCACTTTATTGCCTGAAACCCTGTTGAAGGTGACTCCTAGGTTTGTACATTTGTCAGTTTGTTTAAGGTTTTCATTTTTATAGTTTAATCAGAATTCCAAATTTTATAATCTGTTGAAAAAGTTGGTATACTGTCTTAGGTGTATTGACTGACATATTGTTTATGTTGTTTATGTATATTCAAGTTTTTTTTGTAACACAGAATTAAAAATTTTCTATGTGTGTTTCTCAATTACAGATCCCTTTGGTGTTTATGTCTAGAAAACAATGCTTTCTGCATATAATAGGCACATTATCCCAGTGACTGAATTTAGTTCTTAAATTAGGTCATTTGTATATAAGTTGACAAAGTTCAACTTATAAGAGAATCATGTGGAAAGCCAGTTTTTAGTAACTGGTACTTTCAGATAGAGTTTCCATATCAAATACTGCTGTTTCTTTAGCTAAGAAAAAAACTTGAGTCAGTTAAGAAGCTTTCCC
Source organism: Diploptera punctata (assembly GCA_030220185.1). Taxonomy (NCBI): domain Eukaryota; kingdom Metazoa; phylum Arthropoda; class Insecta; order Blattodea; family Blaberidae; genus Diploptera; species Diploptera punctata. The sequence goes on along the minus strand of JASPKZ010009811.1, from coordinate 722,546 downwards.
TTAACATCATTATTTACTCGTACATGAGACTTAGATCTGCTGAAATGAGATACCTTCAGAGGACTACAGGATACACACTACTAGATGACAAAAAAAAAATGACATCTTAGAAGAATTACACATGGAACCTCTAGAAAACAAAATTTCTGATTATAAGTCAAGATGGATGCAACATGTTCATCGAATGGAAGATCACAGGATACCCAAACAAATGTTAAGATATCAACCTGCAGGAAGAAGAAGACCAGGACGTCCACTCAAAAGACTTCTGGATGGTGTTTCTCTTGAGGCCGAAACAGGTCAACAAATGGCCTAAATTCATGAATGTACTATGATGATGATGATGTTTTAGAATAAGATATTCCCTCCAATATGAATTATAAGCCATATTTAGGTCAACATATGCAGCAGTTACTATGCTTCTGTTCCAAGTATCTAATGTATCCTTGATATGTTGGCTGAAACATATTATTACTTAGGTAGATAGGGAAATTTAATGTTACTTTTGCTCAATTTATGATCTCTTGAATTTAATTATTTTATTTATTTTGAAATTACTATTTTTTTTTTCTCTTCCCCTCCAACCTCTATCTCCCTTGCCCGATTCCATCATATAATTTTAATTATAACTACAATTGATGACAATTTCTTACTCACTCATATTTCAGTAGCCTTGTCTTTACACTTTCATCCTCATGTGAAGTGCTCCTTAGCAGAGTTTCTTAACCAAGCTAATTTTAGCTATACTTATTTCCCTGCAGATGTCAGCAAGTGATATGTTGTTAGCAGACACATCTAACAACAATTGATTACAATAATTTAGTAGTGTACTCTAATATACTTATTTCAATCATAGTAACAGCTTTAGCTTCTTAATATTAATTTAATAAATAATGCTATAGCTATGTGGAGTCCCTTCATGTCTTCTTCAGGTAGAAGCCATTCATTGTGTATTTGTGAATGATGATTCATAGCATTTGAATGTGGGACCAAGACAGTAAGGTAAAGGAAGGATTTATGCTTGGATGGGAAGGAAGCCTGGATTAGCTCAATGGTTAGAGCATCAGCACGGAAAGCTGAAGGTTCGGGGTTCGATTCCCGGTTCAGGCATAAATTTTTCTCTTTACCATTTGATTACAATAATTTAGTAGTGTACTCTAATATACTTATTTCAATCATAGTAACAGCTTTAGCTTCTTAATATTAATTTAATAAATAATGCTATAGCTATGTGGAGTCCCTTCATGTCTTCTTCAGGTAGAAGCCATTCATTGTGTATTTGTGAATGATGATTCATAGCATTTGAATGTGGGACCAAGACAGTAAGGTAAAGGAAGGATTTATGCTTGGATGGGAAGGAAGCCTGGATTAGCTCAATGGTTAGAGCATCAGCACGGAAAGCTGAAGGTTCGGGGTTCGATTCCCGGTTCAGGCATAAATTTTTCTCTTTACCATTTGATTACAATAATTTAGTAGTGTACTCTAATATACTTATTTCAATCATAGTAACAGCTTTAGCTTCTTAATATTAATTTAATAAATAATGCTATAGCTATGTGGAGTCCCTTCATGTCTTCTTCAGGTAGAAGCCATTCATTGTGTATTTGTGAATGATGATTCATAGCATTTGAATGTGGGACCAAGACAGTAAGGTAAAGGAAGGATTTATGCTTGGATGGGAAGGAAGCCTGGATTAGCTCAATGGTTAGAGCATCAGCACGGAAAGCTGAAGGTTCGGGGTTCGATTCCCGGTTCAGGCATAAATTTTTCTCTTTACCATTTGATTACAATAATTTAGTAGTGTACTCTAATATACTTATTTCAATCATAGTAACAGCTTTAGCTTCTTAATATTAATTTAATAAATAATGCTATAGCTATGTGGAGTCCCTTCATGTCTTCTTCAGGTAGAAGCCATTCATTGTGTATTTGTGAATGATGATTCATAGCATTTGAATGTGGGACCAAGACAGTAAGGTAAAGGAAGGATTTATGCTTGGATGGGAAGGAAGCCTGGATTAGCTCAATGGTTAGAGCATCAGCACGGAAAGCTGAAGGTTCGGGGTTCGATTCCCGGTTCAGGCATAAATTTTTCTCTTTACCATTTGATTACAATAATTTAGTAGTGTACTCTAATATACTTATTTCAATCATAGTAACAGCTTTAGCTTCTTAATATTAATTTAATAAATAATGCTATAGCTATGTGGAGTCCCTTCATGTCTTCTTCAGGTAGAAGCCATTCATTGTGTATTTGTGAATGATGATTCATAGCATTTGAATGTGGGACCAAGACAGTAAGGTAAAGGAAGGATTTATGCTTGGATGGGAAGGAAGCCTGGATTAGCTCAATGGTTAGAGCATCAGCACGGAAAGCTGAAGGTTCGGGGTTCGATTCCCGGTTCAGGCATAAATTTTTTCTCTTTACCATTTGATTACAATAATTTAGTAGTGTACTCTAATATACTTATTTCAATCATAGTAACAGCTTTAGCTTCTTAATATTAATTTAATAAATAATGCTATAGCTATGTGGAGTCCCTTCATGTCTTCTTCAGGTAGAAGCCATTCATTGTGTATTTGTGAATGATGATTCATAGCATTTGAATGTGGGACCAAGACAGTAAGGTAAAGGAAGGATTTATGCTTGGATGGGAAGGAAGCCTGGATTAGCTCAATGGTTAGAGCATCAGCACGGAAAGCTGAAGGTTCGGGGTTCGATTCCCGGTTCAGGCATAAATTTTTCTCTTTACCATTTGATTACAATAATTTAGTAGTGTACTCTAATATACTTATTTCAATCATAGTAACAGCTTTAGCTTCTTAATATTAATTTAATAATAATGCTATAGCTATGTGGAGTCCCTTCATGTCTTCTTCAGGTAGAAGCCATTCATTGTGTATTTGTGAATGATGATTCATAGCATTTGAATGTGGGACCAAGACAGTAAGGTAAAGGAAGGATTTATGCTTGGATGGGAAGGAAGCCTGGATTAGCTCAATGGTTAGAGCATCAGCACGGAAAGCTGAAGGTTCGGGGTTCGATTCCCGGTTCAGGCATAAATTTTTCCCTTTACCATTTGATTACAATAATTTAGTAGTGTACTCTAATATACTTATTTCAATCATAGTAACAGCTTTAGCTTCTTAATATTAATTTAATAAATAATGCTATAGCTATGTGGAGTCCCTTCATGTCTTCTTCAGGTAGAAGCCATTCATTGTGTATTTGTGAATGATGATTCATAGCATTTGAATGTGGGACCAAGACAGTAAGGTAAAGGAAGGATTTATGCTTGGATGGGAAGGAAGCCTGGATTAGCTCAATGGTTAGAGCATCAGCACGGAAAGCTGAAGGTTCGGGGTTCGATTCCCGGTTCAGGCATAAATTTTTCTCTTTACCATTTGATTACAATAATTTAGTAGTGTACTCTAATATACTTATTTCAATCATAGTAACAGCTTTAGCTTCTTAATATTAATTTAATAAATAATGCTATAGCTATGTGGAGTCCCTTCATGTCTTCTTCAGGTAGAAGCCATTCATTGTGTATTTGTGAATGATGATTCATAGCATTTGAATGTGGGACCAAGACAGTAAGGTAAAGGAAGGATTTATGCTTGGATGGGAAGGAAGCCTGGATTAGCTCAATGGTTAGAGCATCAGCACGGAAAGCTGAAGGTTCGGGGTTCGATTCCCGGTTCAGGCATAAATTTTTCTCTTTACCATTTGATTACAATAATTTAGTAGTGTACTCTAATATACTTATTTCAATCATAGTAACAGCTTTAGCTTCTTAATATTAATTTAATAAATAATGCTATAGCTATGTGGAGTCCCTTCATGTCTTCTTCAGGTAGAAGCCATTCATTGTGTATTTGTGAATGATGATTCATAGCATTTGAATGTGGGACCAAGACAGTAAGGTAAAGGAAGGATTTATGCTTGGATGGGAAGGAAGCCTGGATTAGCTCAATGGTTAGAGCATCAGCACGGAAAGCTGAAGGTTCGGGGTTCGATTCCCGGTTCAGGCATAAATTTTTCTCTTTACCATTTGATTACAATAATTTAGTAGTGTACTCTAATATACTTATTTCAATCATAGTAACAGCTTTAGCTTCTTAATATTAATTTAATAAATAATGCTATAGCTATGTGGAGTCCCTTCATGTCTTCTTCAGGTAGAAGCCATTCATTGTGTATTTGTGAATGATGATTCATAGCATTTGAATGTGGGACCAAGACAGTAAGGTAAAGGAAGGATTTATGCTTGGATGGGAAGGAAGCCTGGATTAGCTCAATGGTTAGAGCATCAGCACGGAAAGCTGAAGGTTCGGGGTTCGATTCCCGGTTCAGGCATAAATTTTTCTCTTTACCATTTGATTACAATAATTTAGTAGTGTACTCTAATATACTTATTTCAATCATAGTAACAGCTTTAGCTTCTTAATATTAATTTAATAAATAATGCTATAGCTATGTGGAGTCCCTTCATGTCTTCTTCAGGTAGAAGCCATTCATTGTGTATTTGTGAATGATGATTCATAGCATTTGAATGTGGGACCAAGACAGTAAGGTAAAGGAAGGATTTATGCTTGGATGGGAAGGAAGCCTGGATTAGCTCATGGTTAGAGCATCAGCACGGAAAGCTGAAGGTTCGGGTTCGATTCCCGGTTCAGGCATAAATTTTTCTCTTTACCATTTGATTACAATAATTTAGTAGTGTACTCTAATATACTTATTTCAATCATAGTAACAGCTTTAGCTTCTTAATATTAATTTAATAAATAATGCTATAGCTATGTGGAGTCCCTTCATGTCTTCTTCAGGTAGAAGCCATTCATTGTGTATTTGTGAATGATGATTCATAGCATTTGAATGTGGGACCAAGACAGTAAGGTAAAGGAAGGATTTATGCTTGGATGGGAAGGAAGCCTGGATTAGCTCAATGGTTAGAGCATCAGCACGGAAAGCTGAAGGTTCGGGGTTCGATTCCCGGTTCAGGCATAAATTTTTCTCTTTACCATTTGATTACAATAATTTAGTAGTGTACTCTAATATACTTATTTCAATCATAGTAACAGCTTTAGCTTCTTAATATTAATTTAATAAATAATGCTATAGCTATGTGGAGTCCCTTCATGTCTTCTTCAGGTAGAAGCCATTCATTGTGTATTTGTGAATGATGATTCATAGCATTTGAATGTGGGACCAAGACAGTAAGGTAAAGGAAGGATTTATGCTTGGATGGGAAGGAAGCCTGGATTAGCTCAATGGTTAGAGCATCAGCACGGAAAGCTGAAGGTTCGGGGTTCGATTCCCGGTTCAGGCATAATTTTTCTCTTTACCATTTGATTACAATAATTTAGTAGTGTACTCTAATATACTTATTTCAATCATAGTAACAGCTTTAGCTTCTTAATATTAATTTAATAAATAATGCTATAGCTATGTGGAGTCCCTTCATGTCTTCTTCAGGTAGAAGCCATTCATTGTGTATTTGTGAATGATGATTCATAGCATTTGAATGTGGGACCAAGACAGTAAGGTAAAGGAAGGATTTATGCTTGGATGGGAAGGAAGCCTGGATTAGCTCAATGGTTAGAGCATCAGCACGGAAAGCTGAAGGTTCGGGGTTCGATTCCCGGTTCAGGCATAAATTTTTCTCTTTACCATTTGATTACAATAATTTAGTAGTGTACTCTAATATACTTATTTCAATCATAGTAACAGCTTTAGCTTCTTAATATTAATTTAATAAGTAAGGTAATACTTGGATGGGAAAAGCCACTTAAATTTTGCTAAGAGGCACTAATTTAGGCTTGAGGTTCTTTTACAAGCTCAAAAATCTTCAGATTTGGAACCCAAGGCTTAAAGCTCCTCCTAGAGGACTTGTCCCTTAATTTTTCCATTCTAAAAAAAGTCCATTGGCCCCAGCCAGGTTTGAATTCATGACACTCGGGACCAGAGGCAAGAAACTTAACCCCTAGATCAAAAGGCCAATCATACTTCACTAAACAAGTCTAATTACCTTTCATAAATTGTATATGTACTTACCAGTATTTGAACCAAAGTCCTTTTGAATGTAAGTCCCCAGCTTAATCCACTACATATGGAAAGCTTCTTATGCTAGGTATATTTTATAAATACAGTTGATTGTACAAAAATGTACGATGTACTGTTCCATACATTTAATCCAGTTAATGTGAATGGTAATTTTACATTACTTTAAAATTGAAATGCAATTAAATAAGACCTGTTATAAGCAAAAATAGGGGCCACCTTTAACTTAGATGGAGGCAATATGCTACAAGTCAGAAGATCGTGGGCTTGAGTACTGATGGCATCAGGATTTTTTAAACTGGTTTAAACCTTCAGACAGCACCGTGATCTGAAGTTGACTCAGCCTCTAAATGAAATGAGTATCAGACATGTTTTGGGGATAAAGGTGGGCATCATGTAAGGCTGACAACCAGCCTGACATCTTGATCCGATTGTCTAGAAAAGTGGGAGCCTTAACCTCCTATCACACCAAGAGCCTCCTAAAACCTGTAGGGGGGCCGTCACTTTACAGCATAAGCAAAATAATCTTCATGATATCACTAAACTTTCACACCAACTTTCATAGCAAAATGAGTAATGGATCAATAAGAATAGTTTTTGTTGTTGGATTTTTTCAATATATCTGGAAATTACACAATTTTTGTGATGATGGTATTGAAGTTATATTGTGTAACTCTGGTTTGGTTATCCATACCATATAATAAAAATCAACTTCCTCATTCCCTAATGGTACTTCTCCCCAGTGAACTGTTTTCTTTATCAGTTATAACACTTGTTCTTGTCCTCTGAAAAATTTTTAATTATCCCATATTTCTCTACATTCTTCGCCACACCAGCTTAGTCTATATGTTTTGACTATAAGACATAAAGTTTCAAACAATCATTAATCACTGCATTAATCAATTTATAAAAAAAATAGATAAAAATGCAGTGGATGTAGTGGTCACAGCAATTACCCAGCTGTATGACGAAAATGCCTATGCTAACGTAAGCTTTGCTCCAAAAGGATTACCCATACCAGACAGATAAGTCAGACATAAAAAGTACCTTAGTCAAAAGAGTGATTATTTTTCACCATAAAAATACAACCGTCAAGAAATGCGGACATGGGTTCTACTGGGGTAACATAATACGGAGTTAAAATAGTCCCAATTCGGTTCTCAGGACGGGGACTATTAATGGTAATCCATGCCAATTGGAAAACATTAGCTTAGGTTAGAGATGTATGGAGAGCTTATGTCCATGTGGCCGTGAATTTAAGGGTTCAATGATGCCATTGAGTTAGGATGACGAAAATGTGTCTTATATTGCAAATGTGTTTCTATAAATATACCATAACAGTATGTTATATAAAAATTAACATTTTAGAATTCATACTCATGCATGCACAATTCAATTATATTCAAATGATACTTAAAATATGAAGCAGACATGGCTCTCAAAAACTTATATCTAGTAGATTGTATATCAGTACTTACTTGTACAAGGTTTATTTTTCTCGTTGAAAGGTCTGCACAAAAATATCTTGGGTATATTATAAGTTTCAGTCATTCACATTCATTCTAATAACTTTGCAAATTACATTTATCTGTATAAATTAACACACTATTTTATATTGTTCCTTTGTGTTTTTTAAAAATGTAACTAGCGTTTTCCAAAAGAGCCAAACATGCTTCTCATCTAACATCATCCAATAACATTTTTCGTCAAAGGAATACCTTAATAATCAATATGTCGAAACTTTATTTGACTATGGTTTTGATTAATTTGTATTTTATTTTTAGTTGTGATATACGCCAGATACAGCTATACAGCTAATCAACACGAAGCATATGGATTTTGACACAAGCTTCATCTAGTGTGGTTTATTGCTAGACTTAGCGGACACATATGCGAATGCATGAACTCATCTGTACTGTAATAACTGGTGTTAGTAAAAGCACACACTCTGTGTGAATAATGAGAATGCAGGAGACTCCATCAACCCGAATGCAATAGATGTCTGCAGACATGGCAGGAAATTTGAATTTTAATGTCCATGCATAATGATTTGAATAAAATTTGGCAATTGTATTATTTTAATCCAAATTATGAATATACTAATTACCCCAGCATGGTTAAATGCACACCATTGTAAAAATGAGTTCTGAAGTTTTGAAAATGAGTGCAGAGTTGGAAGGGTGAATTGAATAACCTTATTATGATATTAAAAGCAATGCTGATTCTGATGAAGGAAAGGTAACAGAATTTGCAGTTATAAACTGCAAAATAATTAATATGAGCACAGCCATCAATATATTGGTTAAGACTTTCATGGCTATCGTTATGTATTTTAAAATACCTTTTTCAGGATTCTTGGCCATGTCTAGCAGTGTTGTCTTCTCAACGTTTCATCACCTTCTGTGGGAGACATCTTCAGGAGATTTTGCTAGTGTAAATTTTCGTAGTAAACTGCTAACTAGTTGTTAACACACATTAACAACATCGAGAAGACAACACTGCAAGACACGGCCAAGAATCTCAAAAAGATATTTTAAAATACAGCCATCAATGTACAAAAAATTCAAACTATGGGCATTGTCATTTCCATGGTTTTTTAAAGCAAAAAATGGCACATGTACAAGCAAATGTATCTTTAAAATTACCATATACCTGTAGATAATAATTTATTAACTATTTCATTAACAGATGAATCAAAAAGTAGTACACGTGAGCATGACAGATTGTACATAATTACAAATAAACTTTGATTATTGTAGGCATATATAATATGGTATTTAAACTCTTGATACATTTCATAAATCTAAAACTTATAAAGAGTAACATTAAACTGTTTCTAACACATAATCTTACAGATTATTCTAAGACTTTTATATTTAATTCTATTGTACCTTAAGTGTTCTTTCTCCTTATATAATGTTACTATTTGCTGACTCAATTGACGATCCAAATATTTCATATTTTTTATAGCCTGCAAGCAAGCTTTATCTATATGATCTTGCTGCAGTTCGAGTCTTATAGTCTCAGCAAGAAAGTAGCACAATTAATTTTGCCATTGTCTGTTTGTTGATCTCCAAACATTGCTGTATAAAGTAATTTAAAATTTGAATTAATATTTCAATTTTTTACATGTCAATGACAATGAATCCCAACCTTTTCAATAATTTGCTAGAGGCAAAACCACATAAGTTGTCTGCAGCACACAGGCAAAATAACATCCAACACACCTACATCATACCTACATTACATCACATTTTCCCTCCACACCTTTACTCTCTCTTTTTTCCTCTCCACTCCCCAATAGCATCCATTATCTCAAGGGGATCCACCATCACATATTCTGCTATAAGTCAATGCCCCCACAGTTCTCTGTTGGGATTTGTTTTATTTACTTATTTTATGTTGATTTATATACTGACCATCATTTTAATCCAGGATGGTCTAGAAAAAATCTCGTGGATAATCTCATATCTAAAGTGGCACTTGTTTGCATCTCACCCACGATACTCCCCTTCCTGTCTTCCACCTGTTAGCTGACCTTAATGTCACCAACCTATGCCCATTTGTGCATCTTGCAGACAAATTATTTGGCTATACCTCTACAACATATGAAATACAAATTAAAATAATTGAGTATCCCATTTGCAAAAACCTGCTACCAGTTTATGATCAAAAATTCAATATTGATATATTTCTATGGTTGGATTCCTTAGTTCACGGACTATCAAATTAACTGTATTGGGAGTTGCAATACAAGCTCTGAAATAAGATAAATTTTTGTACATACGAGGTGTGATCAATAAGTTTCTGGAATGAGGCCATAAACACAACACTTCAAAGTTTCTATTCAGCACTGTCACCCTCGAAGTAGTCACCTTGGGAGTTGATACACTTGTCCCAGCGCTTCTGCCAATGCAGGAAGCACTTCTGGAAGTCGTCTTCTTTAAATGTGTCCAATGCCTTCTGCGATTCGCGCTGGATGACATCAATGTCCTCAAAACGATGTCCTCGGAGCCGAATTTTTAGCCGTGGGAACAGGAAAAAGTCTGCTGGAGCCAGATCTGGAGAATAGGCTGGATGGGGACAGTACTCATCCTATTTTTATCCAAAAACTGGCGGACAGAAATTGCTTTGTGCGCGGGTGCATTGTCGTGATGCAGGAACCAGTCACCAGTCCTCCATTTCTCTGGCCGTTTGCGTCGCACACTCTCCCTCAATCTTTGCAACACTTGTTTGTAGTACACTTGATTCACTGTTTGACCCCATGGTAAATTCCCCATGGTACAAATTCCTTATGCACAATTCCATTAATGTCAAAAAAAAATCATCATTGACTTCACATTCGATCGAACTTGTCTGGCTTTCTTGGGCGTGGAGATGCAGGACTTCCATTGCGAGACTGTTGTTTAGTTTCTGGATTGTAGCCATAAATCCATGTTTCATCACCAGTAATAACCTTTTCCATGAACCGTGGTCATTTTTAAGCTGTTCTTTAAGATCTGTGCAGGCAATCACACGACTTCCTTTTGGTCATTTGAAAGGAGGCGGGGCACGAACTTCGCAGCAATTCTTCGCATGTTCAATCGTCTTTCAAAATGCTTTGAACACTTCCAAACGAGAGTGCTAGTGCATCAGACAGTTCTCGTATTGTAATGCGCCTATCATTAATACCATTTCCCTCACTCGATCGATATTTTTATTGGTTTTGCTGGAAGTTGGTCGTCCCAGATGATTTTCATCCTTACCGATGTCACGTCCCTTTTAAATTTCGAAAACCACTCAAATGCTTGAGATTTGCCCATTGCTTCCTCCCCATAAGCTGTTCTTAACATTTGATATGTTTCTGTTGCAGTTTTACCAAGTTTAAAGCAAAATTTGATGCATGTTCTTTGTTCCTCGTAATCCCGCATTGTTGCTACACAGAGAAATCGCCGCATGCACAAAACACGTCTTCACTTCAGAGCTTCTACCAGCATACTGCAAGGTCAGAGAAAGTCGCGCGACCCCTCAAATTCATCACAAGGAAATTCTGAGTGTACAGCCTAGGTGAAAATTAAAAACTCCTCAATGGCATAATTGTTTTGAAGCTATTCTGGAAACTTATTGATCACACCTCGTATACAAAAAACCCACTATGCATTCCAGTCATATAATAGTAAAGCCTGCTAAATGTCCATACACGTGCAAAAGCCACTACATTTAATCTGGCCAAGAAGGCCATCATGAGCATACAGATTCAACACAAGCTATTTTATTCTCTCATTGAAATGTATTATGAAAACAATATACTTACTCTGTGAATAAAAACCTATTTTGTTGATATTGTAGGCCTTTTGGGATTAGTCCCATCATCAGCAGAAAGTATGTCTGCATCCACTGGCTTTGAATGTAAAACTGGCTGGTCCATTATAACTTTAACCCTCTGCATGCCACTTGTAAAATCTCTTGTGTCAGAGATTTAAATCGCATCCGCCAATGTGATCGGCTTTGCGAGTAGTTTAAGTATATTGTCTGGCAGGTAATGGACAGAAACATCAGAGCTGATCTAATCAGCTCACGGCACCTAAAGGGTTGAAGAGTGGGTTTGAAGTACTGGGTGGGTTCTCGTTTAATAGCAGGTCATTGCTGGTCTGTGTAAATACAGTGGACACCGAACTCAAGGGGGGATTTTTAAAAATTTGAATTATCAAAACATTGAATTAACTAAAGAGACTTAATTTTACATAGTACTGTACCCTTAAATAAATTTATTTCATGCAAATACTGCAATTAACATGCTTTGTAACTCATCTTTTAATTTCCAAATTTTGTTATAAAATGTGTAGTCCTAGTAGTTTGGCACAAGTTTGAAGCACTTCAGTACAAGACTGCTTCCGCATAAATATGAATGTTTTGTTAGGCATACACTTGAAGAAAAGTCCAGTTTCATCCACATTAAAGATGTCTTCTGATTCATAATTCCTTGTGAATTCAGATAATCCACTCATTAGTTGTTTTCCTATTAACTGAAGCACTCTCACTGCACACGTTTTTAAACAAAATGCCATTTCTTTCCTGAAACCAACCTCCACTTGCTTTAAAATTTTGAATGCTCAACTTTTCTGCAAATTCTTGGCCTTGGCACACACTAATGGGCCACACAATGGTATGTTACGATCATGTGATTGTTGAACATACTCATCAACTTCAGGAAATTCACCTCCTCTTATGCAGTTCCTACTTCCACCACTTTGTAGGTTCCAATTCTCCATTTTTTTCTCTATTCTTTATGTAGGTGGATAAAGTGTTCGGCAGTATTCCATACTTGGCAATATCACACTTCTTCTTTGCTCCTTTTTCTACTTCCCTGAGCATTTCAACTTTTTTTGCTAATGTTAAACTGGTGTACACTCTGCGTTTCAACATTGTGAATTGAGTCACTTAACACATTTGTACTGACTGAAGTTTTAACCGTACTGTATGTGTACATGTACCTGTATTGTAAAAGTAAGGGATGGTACATGCATTATTCTCAGTTTTTGGGCTATGGGTGAGGGGCAGGTGTCTATGTACTATACCCGACGACACAAAGCGCTGGACTATACGGTCCAGTTTGCTTGCCATCTAATGGTATTTTAACAATAAGCAACTAGGAATGCGGGTACTAGATGAATTCTGGAATTTTTCAATTACATTTCAACTTTTATAGAATTCAGATTACTTTTTTCATTATCAATAAATTGAATTGTGGCTTCGAATTATCCAAATGTGGCTTCAAAACATCAAATTAAACATGGATTTTTTTAACATTATTTCAAACATGAGTTTCAAGGGGATTGTACTTATATTCGAATTACCCATTTATTCAAATTATCAAATATCAAATTAACCGGTGTCCACTGCATTTCCAATTCCTCCAGTATGTTGGTTCTATTTGGATCATTATCTTCGTGCACAATAGTCAATGTATTATTAATGTCCAGCATGCAGTGTCCTACTTGAATTACATGTTTTGCAAAAGAATTAAATGAATCGTGATTTCTTCTTACCTCATATTTCTATGTTTTTTAAACACAGCACTGCAGTATCAGCAAACATTGTCACCATCCTCGCGCTACTGCTGTGCTGTGTTTAAAAAAACATAGAAGTATGAGGTAAGAAGAAATAACGATTCATTTAATTCTTATGAATTAAACCTCATAATGTTAAAAATTCCCAAATTTATTATATAAATGTTTTGCAAAGCTTGATTTATCTCTTGCATAAATAAAATCCTTGAAATGTTCTTTATATCTGATGTTAAAACTTCTCCTGGTTCTTACAATATAAAATTTGTTACAGTCTTTGCACGTTAGTTTATATACAACATTGTTATTGAATTTGTTATTTTCTTCAATGCTATTTTTTTTTCTTTTTTTAATACCCCAGTTTGTCCTTTTGGACATTTCTGGTGTTCTCTCCTGGCATTGGCATAATTGTAACCCACTTCTGAGGTTAGGGCGCCTGGAAGGCGGGGATTACATTGTCCCGATGATATGATGGGTGATGATGATGATAGTGGTGCGCCAGGAGAGTCCCTAATCCTAAGTTTAATCTAAGACAAATATGAATGATGATGATTGTGATGGCCATAAGATATTCAAGGACTGTTTGGGCCTTAAAGTTTCCTGACATTTCTCTTACAGGTGAGGAAAAACCCCTATAAAAATATCATCCAGGAACCTGTTTTGGCTGGGGATCGAACCCGGGCCCACTGCATGACAAGGCACCATGCTACCTCGAGATCACAATGGTGGACTCAATGCTATTATTGATTACGTTGTTTAATTTGTTACTAGTTTTAAATGTTATTTTTATGTTTTTGTCATTTATTTTTATTGTGTTAGCCAATTTCGATGTTTCTCTCCTGGTGTGAGTGTTATCCAAGTTTTAATGTTTCAACAGATTCCTTCTCAGTTTAGTATGCTAGATATGTTTTTTTTTTACTAACTTGTTGATAATATCTCCATTGTATCTGTTAGTTTTTGCCATAAATATGTTTAATATAATTTAGTTCTTTAATGAAATTGTTTTTATTTAGAGGAAGTTTTAACATTCTGCTTATCAAACTATTGAATGTACTCATTTTTTGTTGGAATGGGTGTCTAGATTTTTGTTCATGGTAAGTGTATTACTCGTGGGTTTACAATAAATGCTGATATCCAGTTTGTTGTTATTGAAATTTTTAGTGATAGTTAAAATCCGAATAATTGATACTATTGTTAACTTCTATTTCTTCAGTGAAAATCAAATTTTTATGCATATTATTTAGTTCTTGTGAGATTTCATTTTCTTTTCTATCTTCATTCTCGTAGATTATTAGAACATCATGAACATAACTTACTACCATTTTATATCAAACATGGTTATTAGTTTTTTGAAGTGTTTGTTTTCTAAATCTTGAAGAAAGATTTCTGCCACAATCCTGGATGTGGGGCTCCCCATAGGGATTCTGTCTTCCTGGATGAAAAGTTGATTGTAGAATTGGAAGTAGTTTTGTTTTCTTACTGTTGTTATTACTTTATTTGGTTGATGTAATTTGTGTCAAGTTTATTGTCTGTTAATTTTTGTTTTAGTATGTCTATAGTTTCATTAACTGGAATATTTGTATAAAGGCTTTTTATGTCGAATGACATTAATTTAGTGTTCTTGTTAATTTCTAGACTATGTAGTTTTTCCGCTAATTCATAAGAGTTCTTAATTGTGTATGATTTTCTAGCTGAACATTATCTTTTATCTTCTATGCTAATAATTAACATAGATATTTTGTAGTTGGGAGCATTAATACAATTGACAACTGGTCTCAGGAATATCATTTTTATGGATTTTAGGTAGGGCCCTCATTATTGGAGGTGACGGATTGTTATTTATCCATTTGCTCTTTGCGTATTTGTTGTGTTCATTTTTATTATTGTTGGTTATAAGAGGGCACGATGTTATTAGTTCTTCTATTAACTTGTTGAATTTTCCCATAGGGTCTTTATCGATTCTCTTGAAGTTATTTTCACGTACAAATTGTTGAGTTTTGTGGATGTATTCCTCCTTATCCATAAGTACATCTGTGTTGCCTTTGTCAGCTTTTGTATGCATTACATTGTTGTTTCTCAGCTTGGATTTGATTTTAGACATGCATTTAAGAGTTTGTTTTTTATTATTGTTTATTGTTGGTAAAATGTTTTTTATAATTTTAGCGGCCTCATGTTTAATATAGTCTTTATTACCAATTTCAAGTTTATTTATTGCAATCTCGCTTTCAATAATCATATTTTGTTGAATTCTTTTCACATTATTTGTGGGGAAGTTGAATTTATATCCCATTTCTAGTATGTTTGCTTCTTATTTTAGATTTAATTTCGACAAGTTTAAGATTTTTTGATCTCGTAAATTGTGTGGTTTATAATTATGTTCTAACCATGTATTATGTTTAACGGTTTTCAACTTCTTTAACTTGATGTTGATTGTATCATATTTGGTGTGCATAATTTTATTGATTTCTTCATATATTTGTTTTTTGATTATTATCTAGCATTTACTGAAAACAATAGATGCTTCTTGTGAGTAGTAATAAAGTTGGTTACTAATGATTTGCTTTTTCAAACCCACAAGTAATACACTTACCATCAACAAAAATTCTAGACACCCATTCCAACAAAAAATGAGTACATTCAATAGTTTGATGAGCAGAATGTTAAAACTTCCTCTATATAAAACAATTACATGAAAGAACTGAATTATATTAAACATATGGCAAAAATTAATGGATACAACAGAGATATTATCAACAAGTTAGTAAACAACAAAAAAGAAAAAAATAGCACATCTAGCATAACTAAACTCGGAAAGGAATCTGATGAAAACATTAAAACTTGGATAACACTCATGCCGGGAAAGAAACATCGAAATTGGTTAACACAATAAAAAGAAATGACAAAACATAAAAATAGCATATAAAAGTAGTAACAAATTAAACAACACATTCAATAATAGCATTGAAGAAAATAACAAATTCAATAACAAAGGTGTATATAAACTAATGTGCAAAGACTATAACAAATTTTATATCGGAAGAACCTGGAGAAGTTTTAACATCAGATATAAAGATCAATTCAAGGATTTTATTTATGCAAGAGATAAATCAAGCTTTGCATAGCATGTAATTTAGGCAGAACACCGCAAGCTGGACATTAATAAGTAGTAGTAGTAGTCTAATGCACATTAGCTTGGATGTGTTCCATTTGCTTTCTTGCTTCCCAATAGAGTCCTGCCAGAGTTCTTGCAGGTGACATCTTCAGAGCCTCACAGCTAGCAAGATGATCTTTGTTCATGGTAGTGTTATTGTCTTGGCACAGGATACAATTTGGAGAGTTGAAGATTCCAATTTTATGGAGGTGTGCTGCCAGGTAGTCATGGCCTGTTAACAGTCTGAATGTTGCTACTGCTTCATGTCTTGGTTGTTCAGGTATTAAGTTTTTATTCTGCGAGATAGCTGCCCATGGTTTCTCATTACTTTGTGATTTGAAGTGCTCCATCAGTTCTTTCTGGAAGTTTCTTTTAATGATAATTTTTGCAGAATGATAGGGCAGGGATTGATTTGTTTTCTGTAAAATTTTGGTTCCCTTTTTTGCTAAAAGATCTGCCATTTCATTTCCATGTACCCCGCAATGAGAGGGGATCCATTGGAGCTGGATAATTTTATTTTGTTTGGTCAATAATCTTATGATCTTTTTTATTTCCAACACTTTTCTGGAGATTGGAGAGTTATGTGTTGTTATAGCTTGTATAGCTGATGTTGAATCACTTAGTACAACTGCTCTCTGAAATGTATTTATTCTGTAGAGGAGTTGTGTTAGTGCTAACTCTATTGCCTGAATTTCTCCATCGAAGTGTGTGCAATTTTTCCCTACTGCAACATAGAAGCTAAACAGTTTTGAGTAAATTCCAGCTCCAGCTCCATCTTCTATTTCCATTCTGGATCCATCTGTATAGATATGTACCCATTGTGGTTCAGGATATAGACTGTGAATGGTTTCCAATGTGATTTGGGGACATTAATAATACATTGACTATTATGCACAAGATTAGTCAAAGTTCTATGTGAATGTAATGAAAAACCAACTGAGCATCAATATGCAAAAGACCTGTCTGATGACATTCAGAAAAGGAGGGCGAACATCAATGAAAGACATAATGATGCTACACAACGAACCCATAACAACAGTCAACAAATTCAGATATCTAGGCATAACCCTACAAACAACAGAGAACTCTTTTTTTAGGAATTCACACTATGAGGCAAAATGATACTGAGGATGGAACAGAAACTATATTCTGAAACTAGTTTATAGTTAAAGAAGAAAAATAATATGAGGTGAGTGATAAAAAATTTTACCTAAACAGGGAACTCGTTCAGATACCACAAACAGAAAAGGACAGCGGAAGCCACAAAATCGATAAATAGAATAAAGAATACTGCAACCTTATTACTAAAGACAGCCACTAGAGTTTTCGACACGACAATATCCCCAATAATCATGTATGGACTCGAATTAATATGGGAAAAATTGATGATCAGTGACTTAGAATGCATTGAGAAAGTGAAGGCACGGTTCATAAAATGTGCCCTTAGAATGGGAAAATATGCGCCATCAAGACTAGCGTATGAACTGGCCAAGGAGACTTTTTACATAGAAGATATGAGGCTCAGCCTACCATCTACCTGAGTCAGCAACAAACTACTAGAACAGAGAAGAATGAAAAGAGCGGAAATAGACATCGACTTCTATGGAATGACTGCAATGATTCACCGCAACTGGACCAAAGAGAATCAGGAGCAGAGGCACACCATTACAAGACTAGCCATACATGGTTTCCACCACAAAATATGTAAAAACAAGACATTCCATACGCCGAACAACAAATGTGAGTGTGAATTGTGTGGGCAGAGATGCACCAATATCACATCTCTGAGTGCCGTGAAAGAACAAAATCAATCTCTGATTAAAGCAAAGAATAATACCCATTTGGGTGAACCTTTAATCTTTATTATGCACAAAGATAATAATCCTAATAGAATCAACGTACTGAAGGAAGTGGAAATATTTAAACAGAACAGCAATGACCTGCTATTAAACAAGAACACATCTAGTACTTCAAACTCACTCTTTAAAGTTATAACGGACCAGCCAGTCTTACATTCAAAGCCAATGAATGCAGATGTACTTTCTGCTGATGATGGGACTAGTCCCAAAATGCCTTCAGTAACTTAATGTTTCAACAGTTGAGGTGACAGACTTAAAAGGTATATCATTTTATATAATAATTTTGTTGAGTTATGAATTTATGTTTGTGTTTCATAAGTAGGCCAAACTATTCTCATTCAAAAAATAGTTGTTCTTTGTATCCATTGAGTCAAACATTACTTTGCACGATCATTTACACCACTGCATTTTTTACTACTTTCAGCTGTGTGTGGTTGGGAAATGAATATGCCAAAGGTTGCAATCAAATTGGTTCAGCACTACACCACCGATTATGCAACTCTAAACTAGATGCAGTTCAAACTATATGATTATTCTCAGATAGATGTGGGGCCAAAATAAAAATAGAGAGAGGTCTATGGCAGGAATGTTGTCTCACTGGTTGCTTTATGAGAGACCCAAAAAAGTAAAGAATGTTGAAGTTTCTTTTAATCAATAATTTTAAGATACTCTTTTATCCCTTCTAATAGGGTTTTTGGTAAACTAGAAAAAGATATTCTAAGCAAGAATGTAACTGAGATACCAAAATAGTATATCCAAGTATTTAAGGACTATACTACAGTTATATATTTAGGGCAAGAATATTCAGTTAAAAACTAGAATTCTTACTCTGATGACATTCTTAAACAGCAAGGTCAATGGCATATCAAATTCCAGAAGACAAAGAAAATCATGATCATGCTAATAAAACCAACAAGGCAGTATTGGTTCAAGGTGACCCATTTCACAATATTGATAAGAGTGAAGCTAAAAGCTCCAGCAAGAAGAGAAAATATTTCAGTGTGGTCATTTTGAAGATATTGAGAAAGGGGTTGAAGTAAAGCCAGCAAAACTTATGGATACGACTTCTGTCTCTCCACTTTGGCAAAAAAAGTGGCACAATAATGAAAACTTGAAGTTTTATAAAAATCTTTTTAAATAATAATAATAATAATAATAATAAATGTGCACTCAGGTTGAGCATTAGTGGTTGTTTAGTC
Source organism: Diploptera punctata (assembly GCA_030220185.1). NCBI lineage: Eukaryota > Metazoa > Arthropoda > Insecta > Blattodea > Blaberidae > Diploptera > Diploptera punctata. The sequence goes on along the minus strand of JASPKZ010009811.1, from coordinate 703,227 downwards.
TTTACTATAGTCTGTAATAGTTTTTGTTCTTTTCGCACATGTTATGATGTGGTATTTCCTACATATTTGTCCACACAACACACACCTGCATTCTTCGGTCGGCTCGTGGAACTTCTTGTTTATACACACCTTGTTATGAAATCCATGCACTGCGAGTCGTGTTGTGACGTGTCTCTGGGGGTTGCACTCTCTGTTCCATCTGTCGTCCAGCATGGCAGTTGTGGTGTAGAAATAAAAATCTTTTTGCTGAAGACAATATAGACACAATGAAAGATGGCATCAGTGCCGAGGGTGATAGTGAGATCATGGAAGATGATGCTGTAGACTTCGTCTAAGCAAAGTTGTTGCTTTCCTCTTGAAGCATGTGCTTACGTGATAATAAAAAACATGTTTCAAGTGGAAGAAAATATACAAATTAAGGAACTTCTTTTTGCATCCTTTTATTCATTTGCCCTCTTTAAGACACCTTCAATGATTTAATAGCTCATCATTTATAAAATAGCAGGTTTTGCAAATTGGTAACAAATTAAAATGGCTGCAGACTAAGTTGCAAAACCTACAAAATGCATTTGCAAAACCTGTTATGTAATGAATAATTATATTATATACTAATTTTCATCACTCAGGAAATTATAAGATCCTATATAGTAAGTTTTAGCGATTTTTTTTTGTCTATCCATTTCAATATAAGTTTTTTAACAATATCTCAGAACCTGTCATTACACAGATTTTGCAAATGGGGTACTCAATCATTAGAAAAATTCAATATTTTTTCTAAATACTGATAATAAATAATTTTTAAATAAATTTTTATCATGCAAAAAAAAATGAAAATAGTCTATCAGAAATTTAAATTTTACACTTCTTCAATGAAAAATTATTTTAAAATATGGTTACATACATGCAACTTATATTTTGTATCTACCTTTAATTTGTTTACAAACAAAAAAAAAGTAATTGTTTTTGCAGTTACTCAGTAAAAGTAAATTTCTGCTATTATTCCACTAATACTAAAAGTAAATTATCAAGCTATTCAAACATTTTTTTATATTACATTCCTCCTAATGTCATATTTATTACAAATGTATTTTTTTGTTTGTTTTAGATTTCTTTCCTAGACGCCATGCTAAAATATGGGATATTAACATAGAGAAGACACATTAACACCATCTATCCACCAAGTTTGAAACTCAAAATAGGAAACGTGCATGGAAGGTTATGGTCGGTCATAGTGAAACACGCGTTGCCTATCAGCCTACGTTGCTTGTAAAAGAAGCGGAGTTGGTATTAAGCCTATTCAACATTGTATTTTTGTTATAGAATTCACAATATTGATGTAAAGCAGACATACAAGCGAACGCGCTAAATAACAAGTTAGCCAACCGTTAGCCAATGTCCAATTAGATATAGCGCTATAAATTCCTGCAATATAATCTTAATTAGAAGCTATATTTATATCTTCCTTACATTCTCGTAACGAATAATGAAAACAAATAATGATTAATTTAAATGTACACACATAAAAGTGTTCAAATTCATCTGTGGATATGTATTATTCTGATAATACATTTAGCGTAAACACTACCTGTTTTTTTGTTGGTTCGCATCTCAGCTCCAGCTGTGGCTAATTGCAATTATAAGATTTCAAGATTAAACTACAAATAATAACTTAGGTGTGAGAGAATCAAATTATTTTGTTTAATTTCAATTATCATGTTCCCTTTGTAAAATATTCGGAAAATTCAATTTTCAGTACGTTAATTTAAAATATTTTTAATTATTAGATTCATTAGGCGCCATTTTGACGTACTTCGTAAAGAAGAATCACTGAGGTCACAGCTTGTAAAGAATCAGAAGAAGAAGTCATATAAACCTGAAGAAATTATTATGCACTGTATGTACCAAAGATGGAATGGTATTAATTTAGTTGTCATTATATTATTTGAGGGATTTTCAAATTATAAACGGATTATGGAATTTGTAAAATCCATAACATAAAAAAACTGTCTCAGATAATTTACCCTTAAACCAGTTTATCACAAATAGAAAGGTTTTAATCCATAAGACTCAGTAACATGTTGAATTCATAAGATTTAATGCAACAAAAATAAATATAATTAGAAGGCCGGATATGAGGTGAGGTGAACAGAATTTATTTTAAATATAATTCCATCTGACCATTATTTGATATCTTCTTGTTTGTCATTTTACAGGTTTTATGTTAACAAAAAAAGTGTAGGAAAAACTGCTTGTATATCTATAAGTAAAAAATGTCAAAAACCTAGACTTACAGAAAAATATTATTCACAATAACAAAATACCTATTTATTTAGGTGAAAATCAGTAAATTCCTCCAAATAGTTCTACTAATATTCCACAAAAAAGAAGATCTAATTGATTAAAAACGTATATGATTCAATTAAGAGGGACAAATTGGGCTGAAGTCTAGTATTTGTCGATCATGATTTTCCATATATCTTATGCCACTATTGCACTACACAATTTTACCATTTGTAATAACGTTTTGTACTATTTTAAATGTTTAGCAATGATTCTTTAAACATTCTTACGATTTTTAACATTTACCTAAGTATGTGAATATTGTGAATGAAGTTCTACAGAATCACAGTGCGCAAGCATGAGACATGCAAATACTTAATGTAACTTCTGCTAGGTGGCTCTGAAATTGGTATTACCAACATTCACAATTAATTCCAAACCATATTTCAATAAATTAGCTTCATTTTGTTAAGTTCCAATGGGACAAGTTATTGTACACAAGATTAGTTTATAGTTTATTAAATAATATGCTTGTAATTAATTTTGTTATATTAGGAAATGTACATCCATTTATTATAAACATTTGGGAATTTATTGCGAAAATTGGTTACAAAGAAGTTGTATAGTATTCTGCTGCACCTCGGACTGCCTAAAAAGTTAGATTTGTGCTAATGTATCTAAATGGTACAAAGAGTAGAGTGAGAGTAGGTAAACAGTTCTAGATACTTTTCAAATTTACATTGGATTGATGCAAGGAGTTGCACTATCTCCTCTAACTCCATGGCACGACAGGCCTTGAAGGCCATTGGCCTACCAGCTGGATGCTGGCCTCACGTCCACATGTATTAATCACACAAATGGACAATCATATAGCCAGTATAGTGATGACATGTGGTCAGCATGACGGGTCCCCAACTGTTATAGCTGGTTTTCTCAATCTGGACCCGCTACTTAGTGTAGCTACCCTAATTCCTCATGATACTATGGACACTGGTCCCCTAATGGCCAAAATTCCATGAGAGAATTTTTGTACTAGAGCAGGGGCATCCAAACTACAGCCAACGGGCCAGATATGGCCCTCAATCACTTTATATCCTGCCCCTGTAGACCTGTAACATTATAGTAAATTAAAAAACTGCTAAGGGTAGGCCTATAATATTAGTCGATTAGTAATTAATCAACAACTTGTGAAATATGTTATAACAACATAACAAGAAAGTAGCAAATCAACACACGTTTGTAATAATAATAAATTATTTATTTTAGCAGTTTTCACATATTTTTCTGCCCAATTAATCTACTATCATTCTCCAACATATCACTCTGTCATCCTAATCTCCATCGTTCAATTCTTTTTTCCCTCATGCTGCTCAAAACATCATCAATCTGCCTTATTTTTGGCCTTCCTATTCTTCTTCTACCAAATATTACCAATTCTAGTTTTATTTTTGGAAATCTGTCATTGTTTTTAGATGGCCATACCATTTTAATTGTTTCTCATGAAACTTACATATTTTGTTTAATTACAGTTTTATTATTTTATCTCTTCTAGAAATCCTAATATTAATAAAAATCCACACAACAGCATTAATGGGGGCTATGGCCCGCGCCACCTCAACGTTTCTTCCATTTGGCCCGCGATATGAATAAGTTTGGGCGGCTCTGTACTAGAGCATTCCATCAAATCTTTAGGGAATATAAAATGCATACGATGGTATTGATAAGCTGTTGCTATATGTAATAGTGAAATACTAAGGGCCAATATACATATTCTATTGAGTGGCACTAAGAAATTAGGCCTAAATAATAAAACAAAATATATGGTTATGCATAAAAATTTATTTCTTAATGGAAATGGACAGTTATGGCAAAATGAGGGAAATTTTGAAGAACAATAATTACAAACAGGAATGAGGTCCAGGAAGAAATTAAACATAGGCTCAATTCTTGTATCGCATGCCCTGATGCATTACAGAGACTCTTGTCATCCCAATTTCTCTCAAAAAATGTTAAACTGAAAATATATAAAATGTATTCTCCCAGTTATGACATATGCATATGAAATATTGATTCTTACTTTAAGGGAGAAGAAATGATTACAAGTATTTGAGAATAAAGTTGTTAGGAATTATTTTGGACCAAAGAAAGCTATACAGACAGGTGAATAGAGAAGACTACATAAGAGTGAGGTACAAGATCTTTATGGGAAATGTAATAACAGTTAAGTCTCATAGACTATGATGGGCTGGATATATGGCACAAATAGGGAATGGAAGAGGGGCAGGGAATTTCCTTGTATGAAAACCAGATGGAAAGAACCTAGTAGATAGGCCAAAAAATGAGGTGGAGAATAATGTCAACCATCATTTGAGGGAGGTAAATTAGAGAGGAGATGATTGGAGAAAATTAGATCAAGATAGGGATGGATGGAGAGCTTATGTATGCATGGCCATAAACCTATGACTTATGTAGTGCCAGTAAGTTATTTAGTTTTTTAATTGTATAGAAAGATACCACCTATGAACTAGTTCAATTCAGTGAACTATATATTAAATTATTTGCGTTATAGTATTGATGTCCTCATTGTTATAAGCATTCTTCAAGTTTTAATAAATGGCCATTTTTCAACAAGGAATCATAAAAACTTCTTCTTCTTCTTCTTAAACTTAATTTGTAGGATTTTCATCCTGTTTATTTCCAAAATCACTCCTCGGGGAAGACGTACTGGATGTGCATTCACTGTCTATCCATCTCTTGGCAGGGCTTCCTCTTGTTAATCATAAAAACTAACTGATTGAAATTGAACCTAACTTATAACATACACTAGACAAAAAAGTTAGTGTGAATCATTTTAGTCAACTTTTTTAATTAAATACCAATATGTGATTATGTGAAGCAAAAACCAGCACATTATGTAAATACTAGTAGAAAATAAAATTTGTCAAACGTGATACTATCTTGAAAATTTCTAAATAATTGAATGCATAATGTAATTATCTGTTTTGTTCGCTAAAATTAACTAATTCAAAAGTAGTGCCTTTCTACACAATTACTAAATAAAATATCAATCTTAATATGTTCCATCCAAAGGGAATTAGCGTATAAGATACCAAATAACAAATCATGTGATGTACGGTAATATTGTGAAAGTAGTCTATATGTTCATTGTAATTGTATCAACTAAACTCAGAATTTTTTGGCATATTTTATCATGACACAATAGGCTTAAATGACTCTTGGCCTAACAGCTGACCATCCATACATGTTCCACAAATCTGTCATGTTAAGTAAGGGTGACTGAAGCCACCGGACATCTCGATACACATGTATTACCATTACAGCCCATTAAATGAAATCTCAATTTGTTTGTGAAGAGAACAGCCTTCCATTGATGGAGCTGTCAATTGACATGGTTCCGAGAAAAATCTCATCTGTGCTTCTTTATGCTAACATGTCAAATGAGGGCTTTAAAAGGTGATTCTAGATCTGAACTCTGCACATTTCAGTCTATTTCCTACAGCATCATAAAATACAACCACTCTATTATGAAAATACAATAAAAAGTAACATTGTGAGGTTCAACTTAATAAATAAGTTAGGTCTGCTGTCATCTTACCTCATATTTCGTTACTTCTTGTAGACATGTTTCAAAGCATCTTTGCTCCATCGTCAATTGGTACAGACTGATGATCTTTAAGTTGTCGGCCCTGGATCTCGACTCCTGCTTCCTATTTGTGTGGTCCAAAGAACTTGCTTATTAAATTTCTCTCCCAGGAATTTCAAAATTCATGACTCTCTCCTTGTTCTTCTATCATCATCAGCAACATCAAGGATTAGACCTTAAGGTCTGTTCCGATCTCATACTAGAATTGGTCTGTCCATCTTTTATTGGGTCTTCCTACATTTCATTATCCTAGTGCTTTGTAATGAAGAATCAGTTTCAGAATTCTATTGTTATCCATTCTATTAATGTGGTCCATCCATTCATCTCTGTATTGTGCAATTCTATCTAATAGTTTGTATATATCAACTGTACGTAGCCTTCAAAAAGGCATACGATTCAATTAAGACGGAGAAGTTATATAGTATCCTGCTGGAGTCTGGAATTCCTAAAAAGTTAACTTACACGAATGTGTCTAAATCGCATAAAGAGTAGGATGTGTGTAGGCAAACAGTTTTCAGATACTTTTGAAATCCAGAATGGGTTGAAGCAAGGAGATGCACTGTCTCTCTACTATCTAATTTTGTACTAGAGCATGCCATCAAATCTTCAGAGGATGAAGAAGGCCTACAACTCAATGGTATTAATAAGCTGTTAGTTTATGCTGATGATATAGTACTATTGGGCGATAGCGAGGAGATACTTATGGTCAACATGCACACACTATTGAGTAACACTAAGAAATTGGGACTGGAAGTAAATATCAATAAAACTAAATATATGGTCACACATAGAAATACATTATATAATGGAAATGGACAGCTAATGACAAATGAGGGTAAGTTTGAGGAAGTTGCAGAATTCAAATACTTAGAAACAATTAAGTTATGTAGGTAGGAAATAATACTATGAGGTTTATTTTAATTTTGTTTAGTTGTTTCTTGACTCACCTCATACTTCTTAACTCCCTTGCAAATCTAGATTTTGTCACTGTATTTGTGACATTCTTAATGCTGTTCACGTTCACAACTGACGTCCAATAGTCTCCTCTCCTGCAGACTGACCTCCGTGCCATCTGATGGCTGACCGACGAACTTCCAAATCAATCCCCTCTCCTTATCACCGGGTATTTTAAAATTCATAGTTGTTTTTTTATTCTTGCATATATAATTTTTTTCCCAAATTGTGAGTTCCTTCGGTTTTTCCAATTGTTTACGTAATTTTGTTTTGGTTTCTATTCTATGTTTTTCTGACCAGGCATGTGCAGCTATTGCAGATTTTTCTGTTTCTCCATTTTTAACATTTCTGAGGTGTTCCTTTAATCTTGTATTTAGATTCCTTTTTGTTTTTCCTATGTATATCCTTTCACAATCTTTACAATTAATTTGATAAATTCCCAATTTTTTGCAGTCTTCAATCTTTTCATTTTTGTTGATTTTTATTAAATTTAAATTTAAAAATTTTAGAAAATGGTTGAAAGAAAACAAATTAGATGATGATAGCGTTAAAGAATACATAAAATTAACAAAATTATGCTTATAAATCAAATGTTCTTCACCTTCAGAGGAAAGTACTTTAGACAAAGATCAGGACTTGCAATGGGAAATCCATTATCACCATTCTTAGCAAATATGTTTATGTGGAACTTTGAATGTCATGTAACCAAAGCATACCCTCTGATGTTTAAATTTTAGAGAAGATATGTAGATGATATCATAGCAATAGTAAAACAGAAACAATTAGAAGATGTCATTAAACTGTTAAATATTCAAAATAAAATAATCAAATTTACAATGGAAGTAGAAAATAATCATGAAATACCATTTTTTGACCTTAAATTGATCAGGAATGAAGAAAAAAAGACAATAGAATTTAGAATCTACAGAAAAGAAACTCACATTGATAATGGGTTCAGATCCCTTATAGTGAGACAGTAAAAAATCTAGGAGTGTTTATGGATAAACATTTAATTTGGAATAAACAAATAAATAACATTTGCAAAACTATCTTCTCAATAATACACTCATTAAATCGTAAGAAATTGTTTACCGTTTTCTCTAAGAAAAATGCTAGTAGAAACACTCGCAATGCCCCATTTTGATTATTGTGATACTCTTTTTACTGACCTAAATACTGTTCTTACCCAAAGACTTCAACGTGTTCACAATTCTTGCATACGTTTTATTTGTGGTATACGTAGATTTGATCACGTTACACCATTCCTGGAACAATTGTCATGGCTTCGTCTTCAAGATCGTAGAACCATCCATTCCCTATGCCTACTCTATAACATATTACACACATCTTTACCTTATTATTTATCACACCGCTTCACTAAACTCTCTGATACACATAACTTAGATACCCGATCCCTTGAGCACAGTGTCCTTTATATCCCTCCTCATCATACTACCTATTATTCGAAATCTTTTACAGTTTCTCTTGCTAGAACATGGAATTCACTTCCACCCTATGTCAGCAGACTGCCAAACTTTACCATCTTTCAGAAATAAATTGAAAATAAAATCACTAACAGAAACAACTCACTAATACTACTTTTTAAGAATTAATAATGCGTTTTGCATTATTTAATAAAAATAGACTTAGGATTTGTTAATATATTTGCCTAATGCCTTGTATAAAAAGCGTAGATTAATTCATTGTAGTGTTTTTTTTTCTCATCTTTTTATGCATAGTAGATTCGAGCTGTTATTCCTTTTTTATTCATTGTATCATTCATTTAATTTTAATTGTATTTAGTTTCATTCTATTATTAGACATTAATTTCATTATTATTCAATATGACAGATAATGAATTGTTCAATAACTATTATTGTAACTTTTTTTGTATTCATATGTAACATGTTTGTCCTGTCTAATATGACTACTATTGTAATTTTTTTGTATTCATGTGTAACATATGTTTGTCCTGTTTTATATGACTATTATTGTATTTTTTTTGTATTCATATGTAACATATGCTTGTTCTGGTGAGTGGAAGAGAAGGCCACATGGCCTAACTCCACCAGGCTAAATAAATAAATAAATATATAAAAGCTACAGGATTTAACCATTTTTCACACAAACAGGGAGTATTTAATAGTTTAACACACAGACTTGTGAACGTTCCCATGAGCAAAGAAAATTACAATAAAGAGATAAAACACATCATAAAAATTGCAAAGGATAATGGATTTCAAGAAAAGATGATACACAAGAAAATTAATAAATTTAAGGAACAAAAAAGATTAATGAAAGTACTCTTCACACAGATAAAGATATTGGTAAGAAATTCAAGAAGTTCACATACCACCCTTCAGTATTTGACAACTTTCAAAACATCTTCAACAAATTCGACATTAAATTAGCACCAAAAAATGATTACAGTTTAGGTAATTTAATAAAAACCAACAAAAATGAAAAAATTGAAGACTGCAAAAAATTGGGAATTTATGAAATTGTAAAGATTGTGAAAGGATATACATAGGAAAAACAAAAAGGAATCTAAATACAAGATTAAAGGAACACCTCAGAAATGTTAAAAATGGAAAAACTGAAAAATCTGCAATAGCTACACATGCCTGGTCAGAAAAAACATAGAATAGAAACCAAAACAAAATTACTTAAACAATTGGAAAAACCGAAGGAACTCACAATTTGGAAAAAAATTTACATATGCAAGAATAAAAACACAACTATGAATTTTGAAATACCTGGTGATAAGGAGAGGGGATTGATTTGGAAGTTCGTCAGTCAGCCATGAGATGGCGCGGAGGTCAGTCTGCAGGAGAGGAAACTATTGGAGTCAGTTGTGAACGTGAACAGCATTGAGAATGTCACAAATACAGTGACAAATCTAGATTTACAAGGGAGTTAAGAAGTATTCTACCAGTTATATTATATGGGTGCGAAACATGGACTCTTACTTTAAGGGAGGAAAGGAGATTACGAGTATTTGAGAATAAAGTTCTTAGGAAAATTGTTGGACCAAAGAGAGATGAACAGACAGGTGAATGGAGAAGACTACATAACAATGAACTACATGGTCTTTATAGGAAGCCAGATATAATAAGAACAGTTAAGTCCCGTAGACTGCGATGGGCAGGACATGTTGCGCGTATGGGGAATGAAAGACGTGCATGGAAACTTCTTGTAGGAAAGCCAGAAGGAAAACGCCCAGTTGGTAGACCAAGAATGAGGTGGGAGAACAACATTAACTATGATTTGAGGGAAGTAGATTATACAGGGAATGATTGGAGAGCATTAGCTCAAGATAGGGATGTATGGAGAGCTTATGTCCGCGCGGCCATGAACCTACGGGTTCGATAGTGCCAGTGAGTAAGTAAGTAAGTTAAGAAGTATGAGGTGAGTCAAGAAACAACTAAACAAAAAAAAAAACCTAGAAACAATAATCACAAATAGGAATGAGATACAAAAAGAAATTAAACATAGGCTCAATTCTGGAAATGCATGCTGTTATGCATTACAGAGTCTCTTGACATCCCAACTCCTTTCAAAAAATGTTAAAGTGAAAATATGTAAAACTATTATTCTACCAGTTATATTATATGGATGAAAAACATGGCCTCTTACTTTAAGGGAGGAAAGGAGATTACAGGTATTTGAGAATAAAGTTCTTAGGAAATTTTTTGGACCAAAGAGAGACAAGTGACTGCATAACAGTGAACTACATGGTCTTTATAGGAAGCCAGATATAATAAGAACATTTAAGTCTCATAGACTGCAATGGACAGGAATGTGGCACAAATGGGGAATGAAAGACGTGCATGGAAGCTTCTTGTAGGAAAACCAGAGGGAAAATGCCAGTCAGTTGACCAAGAATGAGGTGGGAGAAGAACTTTAACTATGATTTGAGGAAAGTAGATTATACAGGGAATGATGGGAAAACATTAGTGCAGGATAGGGATGTATGGAGAGCTTATGTCTGCCTAGCCATGAACCTATGGGTTTCATAGTGCCAGTGAGTTAGTTAGTTTGAATATATTTAATTCACTTCGTACATTTTCATTTCGTTTTCGATCTGTTATTGTATAGCCAGCCACACTCCTCAGAAACCTCATTTCTGACGTTTCTATTCTTCATTCCTCGTTTTTGGTTAAGACCCAGTGTTCCGATCCACATAGTAGTGTTGGAACCACCATTGTTTTATCTTCTTATTCTTCTTCATCACGGTTTAGGCTTATTTACTAGCCTGTTCCGGCTCCAAATTGCTGCTGTTTCCATTTTTTCTTTGGTCTTCCCAAACTTCTTCTTCCTCATGGTGAATAGCTGTATGCTGCTTTTGGTATTGTTGCTAAGTGTTCTTTCCAGTTTTTTCTGTATTTCACTATTGTTGTGTTTAATTCCTCTACTTTTAGTTGTTGTCTTATTTCTGTGTTATGTTTTTTGTCTGTTCTTTGATATCCCGCTATTGGTCTGAGGAATTTCATTTCAGCAGCTTGTATTCTGGCAGGTTGTGTTATCACTGTCCATGTTTCGGATCCATAATTAATAAAAGGCACTGCCATTGTCTTGTATAATTTCATTATAGAGTCTTTCCTGGCTTTATTTTTCAAAGTTCTTTTTAGTGTTTCTGTTATATAATTAAACTTATTTAGTTTATTATTTATAACTGTTTCCGCTATGTATGATATTTTGCAACCTAGGAAGTTATATCTTCCATTGTTTTATAAAATTTTAAAAGTGTATCCTTTCTAGTTCATTTGAGATTTCGTTTTAGGCTGCCACACACTTAATTAAATTTATTTATTTTGTTCTTCTATATGTAGATTTTTTTTTTCCATGTGGTGAGTTCATTTGTGTTTTCTCTTTAATAATTTGGTGTTTACATCTATTTTATGTTTTTCTGGCCACACATGAGCAGTTACTCCAGATTTTTCTACTTCTCTTTTTTTTTTTTTTTTACATTTCTTATGTGTTCTTTAGTTCTAATGGTTAAATTCCTATGTATGTATATCTTATCACAATCTGCATATTTTATTTGGTATATTCCTGACTTTTTGCTACCATCTGTCTTTTCATGATTGATAGTTTGCTATCATCAATATTTTCATTATTGTTTGGTTTTTAATAGTTTATTTAGGCTATAATAATTTTTGGTGCTCATTTGATATTAAATTTTTCAGAAATCTTTTGGAATTTATTGTATGCCTATGGGTGATAAGTGAATTTTCTGTATTTCTTTTCTTTTGGTTTTTCTATCTGAAGATTGCTTTCATTCCTCAATTTTTGTTTTTCGTACTTCAAAACCATTTTCTTTTGCCACTTCAATTATGAGTTTTTTGTGTGTTCGGGGGTATATTCACCAATCTATGTTCTAGGTTATCGAAGACTGCCATTTTGTGTGAAATACAGTTGAATCCTATTGATGTAATATACTGTAGTTATCTGAGTGTGATTCTTTTCTATGAATGCCAAATTCTATTTTCTTTTTTTCATCATTTCTATGTAATTTCAGTTCTATGTTATTGCAAACCACTCCATTATTAATTAATTTATTATATATATATTTATATAGCACAGACTGTTGAATGGCAGCTCAAGGTCATGCAACTGTTTTCCTCTCATTAGTCCACTGCTGTGGTCTCAAGGTAGCTTCCTGCCTTGTCATGCAGCAGGCCCGGGTTTGATTCCCATTTGGGACAGGCTCCTGGGTGAGGTTTTTTTGGGGTTTTCCCTCACCTGTAAGACAAATGTCAGGAAGCTTAGGGCCCAATGGTCCCTGAAAATCATCCAGCCATCATCATCATCCTTATCATTATCATCATCATCATCCTTCCCTCCGGTGTGGAAAGCAACGGGAAGCTACCACACCTATAATTCCCTAGTAAAGCTGCAAAGCATAGCATAAAAATGCTATGATTGCGGCGAAAGACCTGCCCTCGGGCAGAATTACTAAGGATGGATGGTTGGATGGATGGTTACCAAAACTCCATAACTTTCCTGCATCTTTGACAACTTAAACTGATTTGGGAGAGGGAACAGGAGTTCGCTGACTTGAAGAGAGACAGTGTAACTCAACTTACAGTTGCCAATTTGTATTGAGTCTAGGATAGTCACAGGATGAATAGGCCTAGTGCATGAGAGACATATGGCATTAAGTATCCAGCAGGTTAACTGTATAAAATTATTAATTTAGATCACTTACACAATGAGTAGTAGCATTAATTCTTGTTGTGTTAAAATATACACAGCCTCTATACTGAGTGGATTATTATTTAATGGCAGAAGCATTACTGCTAATCATAAACATTTGCACTGTTGTTAGGATTCTCCTGCACCCTATCTCATTCAGAATTAATCATAGAGAAAAGGACCAATATGGAATACAATTTTGTTTTGGGAATAAAAAAAATGATTTAATCATAATTTAAATTAAATATATTTATTAGTAATAAGTTAATTATATTGACTTATGCTTTCATGGCCGGAGTTACTATGATGATCTTGTGGACGATTTCCGGGCTGTTGGCCGTGGTCTTGAGGCTTGTAGTTCCCCAACGTTTTACCAGAGACTGCGTCCGGCATCCTCAAGGGTTGTCTTGAGACTGGCAATTTTGTCGACTACCTGCTCTATTTATACAAATGTATAAATTTATATTTTATACATTTATATTTTATACATTTGTATAAATAGAGCAGGTAGTCGACAAAATTGCCAGTCTCAAGACAACCCTTGAGGATGCGGACAAATGTATAAATAGAGCAGGTAGTCGACAAAATTGCCAGTCTCAAGACAACCCTTGAGGATGCCGGACGCAGTCTCTGGCAAAACGTTGGTGAACTACAAGCCTCAAGACCACAGCCAACAGCCCGGAAATCGTCTACAAGATCAATAAGTTAAATATTTTTGCTTGGTATAGTAAGAGTCTTATGTCGAATTTGAAGAGAAGTTTTTTTTGCCCAGACTGAGACTCGAACCCAGGAAACTTTGGCTTTCTGGGACAATGCTCTACCGACTGAGCTACAGGGGCAAGTTCCAATCTAAATGCAAATTTTTCTCTTATATACGTTGTTGTAAATTCCTGCGCAACAAATGCTATGAAGTCTTTGTTTCTATCTTTGCAAATGGCGGCTTCTTTATTAAGAAGACATTTATTTGGGAATATTTTTATATTACATTATGAAGCCAGTATGGCTTTTTTTCATTTTATTTTATTAATTTCCTACATCTCAGTGATGGATAAATCATATTTGAAGAGAAGAATTTTTCGCCCAGATTGAGACTTGCACTCAGGACCTTTGGCTTTCCGGGCCAATGCTCGACCGACTGAGCTACTGGGGCAAGTTCCAATCTAAATGCAAATGTTTTTCTTATATATGTTGTTGTAAATTCCTGCGCACCAAATGCTATGAAACCTTTGTTTCTATCTTTGCAAATGGCGGCTTCTTTATTTAGAAGACATGTATTTGGGAATATTTTTATATTACATTATGAAGCCAGTATGGCTTTTTTTCATTTTATTTTATTCATTTCCTACATCTCAATGATGGATAAATCATATTTGAAGAGAAGAATTTTTCGCCCAGACTGAGACTTGAACCCAGGACCTTTGGCTTTCCGGGCCAATGCTCTACCAACTGAGCTACTGGGGCAAGTTCCAATCTAAATGCAAATTTTTCTCTTACATACATTGTTGTAAATTTCCGCGCACCAAATGCTATGAAACCTTTGTTTGTATCTTTGAAAATGGCGGCTTCTTTATTAAGAAGACATGTATTTGGGGATATTTTTATATTACATTATGAAGCCAGTATAGCTTTTTCAATTATATTCATTTCCTACATCAATGATGGATAAATCATATTTGAAGAGAAGAATTTTTCGCCCAAACTGAGACTTGAACCCAGGATCTTTGGCTTTCTGGGCCAGTGCTCTACCGACTGAGCTACTGGGGCAAGTTCCAATCTAAATGCAAATGTTTTTCTTATATACGTTGTTGTAAATTCCTGCGCACCAAATGCTATGAAACCTTTGTTTTTATCTTTGCAAATGACTGGTTCTTTATTAAGAAGACATTTATTTGGGAATATCTTTATATTACATTATGAAGCCATTATAGCTTTTTTCAATTTTATTCATTTCCTACATCTCAATATGATAAATCATATTTGAAGAGAAGAATTTTTCACCCAAACTGAGACTTAAACCCAGGACCTTTGGCTTTCCGGGCCAATGCTCTACCGACAGCTACTAGGGCAAGTTCCAATCTAAATGCAAATTTTTCTCTTATATACGTTGTTGTAAATTCCCGCACACCAAATGCTATGAAACCTTTGTTTCTTTGCAAATGACTGGTTCTTTATTAAGAAGACATTTATTTGGGAATATTTTTATATTACATTATGAAGCCAGTATAGCTTTTTTCAGTTTTATTCATTTCCTACATCTCAATGATGGATAAATCATATTTGAAGAGAAGAATTTTTCGCTCAAACTGAGACTTGAACCCAGATCTTTGGCTTTCTGGGCCAGTGCTCTACCGCCTGAGCTACTGGGGCAAGTTCCAATCTAAATGCAAATGTTTTTCTTATATACGTTGTTGTAAATTCCTGCGCACCAAATGCTATGAAACCTTTGTTTCTATCTTTGCAAATGACTGTGTCACATTCAGTACCGTAAACCAGTTAAGGCATTTAACGAGACTATCATGTATGTGGCCGTTGGTCAGTTAACTCGTTTTAGAGTAGGCGTGAACAAATCACCTTTATATTCGGCGCCTAAATATTGTGTTGGCTTAGTATGTCTTGGAGATCATAGATGGCATGTAAATGTACATTTTCTATTCCCGTTTGACATGTTTAACCTTGGTGAATCCCCTTTTATTTTTAAAACAAACAACACATGGAATTCGTTCACCCAAACTTGCCTGCAGGCTCCAATGCAGTCGTATATGTTTCCCGTTATCACGCTGTTGTTTGTGCGTGAGTGAAACCATGGCGAAAGAAAAATATCTCACTGAAGAAGAATTAGTGAATATTTTGTATAATAATGATTCAGGTGATGAACTGATTCCTGAATTAGAAGATTCACGAAGTGAAAGTGAAGATGAACTTCCACTTCCTGAAATTGATATGCCGACACCATGTGATGTCAATCACTCAAGTTATTTCACCATCAAATCCTACTAGGATATCTCCTTTAGGTATGTACAAAATTTGAATTGTCTAGGACTAATAGTTTGTGAATAATGGTCCATTTTCTGAAGTGCCGCAAAAAGGGTAGCTGGGGTATTTAAATGGCTGGCCTGTGGGTTTAAATGCCCTGCTCAGTGCCTGGTACTGAATGTGTTAAGAAGACATTTATTTGGGAATATTTTTATATTACATTATGAAGCCAGTATAGCTTTTTTCAATTTTATTCATTTCCTACATCTCAATGATGGATAAATCATATTTGAAGAGAAGAATTTTTCGCCCAAACTAAGACTCGGACCCAGGACCTTTGGCTTTCTGGGCCAGTGCTATCAACTGAGCTACTGGGGCAAGTTCCAATCTAATGCAAATTTTTCTCTTATATACGTTGTTATAAATTCCCACGCACCAAATGCTATGAAACCTTTGTTTCTATCTTTGCAAATGGCGGCTTCTTTATTAAGAAGACATTTATTTGGGAATATTTTTATATTACATTATGAAGCCAGTAGTAATTTCCTACATCTCAGTGATAGATAAATCATATTTGAAGAGAAGAATTTTTCGATCAGACTGAGACTCGAACCCAAGACCTTTGGCTTTCTGGGCCAATGCTCTACCGACTGAGGTACTGGGGCAAGTTCCAATCTAAATGCAAATGTTTTTCTTATATACATTGTTGTAAATTCCTGCGCACCAAATGCTATGAAACCTTTGTTTCTATGATCCATATTTGGTTCGTCTTCCGGGCTTATAGGCAGTGGTCTGGTTGTCTTCTTACTCGACGTTTCGTCTACTGCTGCGGTAGACATCATCAGGAGATACTGCGTGCTTTCTGTGAACTCCTCAACAGTCGGCTGCAGACTGGATGGTCGTTGGAAACTGTCTCTCTGTTTATAGCTAAACCCCGGGTGGAGGGGAGGTTTTCTGCGTGCACCGAGTTGTGCGCTGTATTGCCGTGTGCAGAAGTCATAGGCTTCGTTGTCGTCTTATGCAGTGCTGGGATCCAAATTTTGTTTATCTTCAAGGTTCTTCTTTTTTGTTGAAGGAATTTTTATGTTTGTATATTTCTATGGCTTCTCTGTATAGTCTGGTGTTAGTAATGTGATGTTTGTGATAATACCTGGGTATCTTCAAATCTTATAATATGTTGTTGGTTGTTCATCAAGTGTTCCGCTACGGCCGATTTTTCATTTTGTTTTAACCTGCAGTGTCTCATGTGTTCTTGTAATCGTGTGTTGATCATTCTTTTTGTTGTACCGATGTACACCTCTCCACAACTGCACGGGATACGATATATACCGGCATGACTCAAAGGATCTCTAGTGTCTTTGGCTGGGCGCAGTATATTGCTGATTTTTTGTGTTGGTTGTAGGTTGTTGCTATGTTGTATTTCTTTAATATTCGTCCAATTTTCTCTGTTGTTGTTTTGATATAAGGTAGGTAAACCTTACCATTTATCTCTTCCTTGTTTTCATTTTCGGGCCTATATTTCTTTGGATTTATGGCTCGACGAAAATCTGTTTTGCTGTATCCATTGGTAAGAAAAGCTGCATGGAGATGATTGATTTCTTCTTGCAGATACTGTGGTTCCGAAATCCTTTTGGCTCGTTCAACCAGGGTTTTTATTATCCCGCGTTTTTGTCTAGGATGGTGGTTAGACTGTTTGTGTAGGTATCTGTCTGTGTGAGTATTTTTCCTGTAAACCTTGTGTCCAAGTGTCATGTCTTGGTTTCGGATTACCAAAACATCCAAAAACGGTATTTTTTAGACTATAGACTGTTGTCATGGTCCTTTTCCAGGGTGAATTGGATGCTGGGACAAATCCCATTTATGTGCTTCTTGAAGTTATATAGTTCCTCCTCACAGTGTGTCCCAAATGACGAAGGGCGCTTGTATCACATATCTTAGCCAAACTGTGAGGTCTTCCCCACCAACCGGTAGCATTCTCCAAAGACTGTTTTTCAAATTTTTCCATGTAGAAATTTGCTACTATTACGGGACTTAATGGACATTACATGGCCACGACGTCTATTTGTTCGTAGATAGAATATTACCTCCATTTGAAACATATGATTCTGTGAGACATATGTTGTAGGCGCTCGCTGTTATGGTCTGGGAGGAAAGAGTTCTTGGTAAGTATGTCATAGGTTTCTCCGATAGGGACTTGTTTGAATAATGCAACCAAACATCGAAAGCTTAGTATTATGTTCATTCGGCTTGAGTTTCATAGTGTCTATTTTTTCAATGAAGTGTGTGGAGTCTCTTACAAAAGTATCAGTTTTACCAATATATGGTTTCAGCAGTGAGGCGAGATACTTGGCAAGTTCATATGTAGGTGAACCAATGGCCGAAACAATAGGTCTGAGTGGTGTTCCTTCCTTGTGTATCTTAGGTAATCCATACAACACTTGATGAACAACCAACAACATATTATAAGATTTGAAGATACCCAGGTATTATCACAAACATCACATTACTACACCAGACTATACAGAGAAGCCATAGAAATATACAAACATAAAAATTCCTTCAACAAAAAAGAAGAAACCTTGAAGATAAACAAAATTTGGATCCCAGCACTGCATAACACGACAACGAAGCCTATGACTTCTGCACACGGCAATACAGCGCACAACTCGGTGCGCGCAGAAAACCTCCCCTCCACCCGGGGTTTAGCTATAAACAGAGAGACAGTTTCCAACGACCATCCAGTCTGCAGCCGACTGTTGAGGAGTTCACAGAAAGCACGCAGTATCTCCTGATGATGTCTACCGCAGCAGTAGACGAAACATCGAGTAAGAAGACAACCAGACCACGGCCTATAAGCCCGGAAGACGAACCAAATATGGATCAAGACGCCGGCCGTGAAAGCCTACAATTATATATAAGCAACCTTTGTTTCTATCTTTGCAAATGGTGACTTCTTTATTAAGAAGAACATTTATTTGGGAACATTGATTAGTAAACATAGTAGTAGCAATCTTATATTAATCAGCAAGGTCAGAATAGGGAAAGGAATATTGAAAACTAATGCCCAATATCATCCTTCCATCCTAGTCCAATATTGATTGGCTAATAGTTTGATTTTGTTTTCTATATCAATCAATGTATTAATTATAATAATTTATTTAATGGCACTCTTTAATATCTCAAGCCATTAACATCACAATTGAAATCTGAGCTTGAAAGGGCCATTAAATTTTGCTCAGAGATATTTTCTTTCAGGCTTGAGATTTTTTTAAGTGACATAAATCTACAACATGGATACATTGCTTTAGTTCCATTCTAAGGAACCCATACTCAGGATTTTTATGTCCTGAAAAATACATTGACCCTGGCCAGATTTGAACCTGCGAACCTTGGAACCATAGGCAAGAATAGTAACCACTAATCTACTGGGACCAACAAATCAATACATTAATTTTTTTTTTTAATCTTTACACCTCATGTTATATCCTGTCTTCTTTTTAGACTGATTTCATAACCTAAACGGTTACATCTTCAGTAGTTTCATGACTGATGTTCTGTCACCCAGGAGCACTACTTCTTACTCCATCTGTTGGTGGACCGATGAACCACCCATTCAAACCAACTTTCCGGGGAATTTCAAAATTCATTAATTTTTCTGTCATAGTTTCTTGAATGTGGACATCTTAGGAATGTCAAAAATGGGGAATTAGAAAAATCATCAGTAGCCGCTCATGCATGGTTAGTAAAACATCAAATTGAAAGATAGGCTAGTTTAATAAAACAAATAGAAAAACTTAAGGAGCTCACGGTTTGGAGAGAAATCCACATTCAAAAAACTACGAAAAATTAATGAATTTTGAAATTCCAGGAAAGTTTATTTGATTGGGAGGTTCATCTGTCCACCAACAGATGGAGTAAGAAATAGTGCTCCTGTTCATACAATGATCGTAGAATTACTGAAGATGAAACCAGTAAGATTTCAAAAATGGTCTAATTAGATGACAGGATATGAGGTGAAGTGAAAGGAATTTATTTTAAATTTTAAAATATACCTCCTATTGATATTTCCTATAATAGCTCATATCAATACATTGTTCATATTTCTAATCTTATTATAGAACACTTTGTTTGTATATCTATTCTGATCTTAAATAATGCTTCAATCCATAAAAGTTGATGGTAAAAAAATACATTGTTTGAATGTTTTGGTACTTTTTTATTTAAAAGTGTGTTATTATATTCCTTACTAAGTTATTCTATGCACTTTTCACTTTTTTTTTCCCCCCCTTTTAACTGGAATCTTATAAATTTAGTGTTTTCCAGAAACAAAGTCTGATTTTTTTTAATATCTCCATAACTATAAGAAAAATTGGAAACTGCAATTGTGGTTCAGACTTTGTATCTGCAATTTACTAAAAATTTCTCTGTATGTTATGTTCAAATTCCACATACTACAATTTCTCATGAAATATTTTCAGTAATGTATGGCTAAAAATAATTTTAACAACTTCACATTTTGTACTCAGTATTGTTACCATCCCGATCAAGGGATAAGATTGTTGCCTTAAATACAACAGCTGAGGTTCACTCCCTGTTATAACAAGTTTTCTAAATGAGGCTTTGTTCAGTGTATTACTCTTTTAAGACAAATGTCAGGAAACATTAAGGCCCAGATAGTCCTTGAACATCATTTGGCCATCATAATCATCCGTATCACATTTTCTTTGTCTAAAAACATATTACAAATACCCAATAGAAATATGCACACTAATGGTTACACCTGAAGATCCTAAGACATTATATAACTTCGTGTTATAATGTCTATAAATAAGATGAAATAAAAAATGTATTTAAAATTGTAGGCTTTCATGGTCAGTGTCTTGATTCCTGTTCGGTTTGTCTTCTGGTTAAATGGCTGTGGTCTGGTTTTCTTCAAACTCAATGTTTTGTCTAATGCTGTAGTAGACATCTTCAGGAGATTCTGCATGTTCTCTATGAACTCAACAGTCGACTGTAACGTCCAGCCAGTCTGCAGCTGACTATATAGGAGTTCACAGAGAGCATGCAGAATCTCCTGAAGATGTATACTGCAGAAGTAGACGAAACATCAAGTTTCCAGAAAACCGGACCATGGCCATATAACCCGGAAGATGAACCAAATAAAAAAATGTATTGTTTCCAATATTCTTAGAGTATCCCATCTTGTACCTACCGATTTTGAAAAGAGTTCTGCCATCTGGGATTTTTAAACATATCTTAATACTTTTGTTACATGTAAATTTCTCACTTTTTTAATTTTTCCTGTTTCTTGTTTTGGGTGTATTTTTGTTACTCCATTTGTTCCCAATTGCACATTATAAAATATAGTATTTTCTATGTACTTGTAATGGTAATCTACTTCCTAAATCTCAGCCCCTGTGGATTTGAGGTTACTACGACAACCTCTAATAGTGAGGACTGCTGATTCAAACTTAGTCAATGGATCTTTAAGGGCATAACATTTTTGAGCATGACTTCTTTTGGAAAGGAAGCCATGAGTCCTGTGGCACATAAAAGAACATCAAGCCTGAAATAAGTAGCCTCTGAGCAAAATTTTTTGGTCTTTTCAATTCCAAATTTGAATCGCAATGCTAATGACTTGAGTTGTGAAAGATCACCATTAAATAAAATTACCACTATCTATAGAAATGTGTCATTTTACTCACTGATTGTCTAAATAACTGTTATTTAATTGGTACATCTTCTTCTCTGCAGATTTCCTTTGTATTCTTGTTTGAAATGGTTCTGCATCTACTTCCAACATGAACTCAAAAACTGATTTGCCTGCTTGCCTTCCTGTGTATCACTACTTGGGCATGATTCCAAACAAGCTTTCTGCAATTGATGTAAGTAATGGTATATCATATAAATTTAATCTTGCTCTTTTTTAATTTTTGCTCTGTCTTGTAACTATTGGCATTTTGGTGAAAGAATAATGCATCTGGATCTGAAGTTTACAGATTCAATCCTATTAAAGTCAAAACCATTTTGTGACTGAAGAAAATTTTCCTTTTGAGGGAAAGGTAAAAGCCATTGATCTTGTATCACAGAAATATGTAGTACCGGATTAAAGAATCATTCAATAGGCATACTCAGTTGTAGAAACTTACCCTGGTATTGTGTATTCTTAATAGGAACCGGTTATGATGTTTAACCAGAAAATAATAAGTAAACTTAAATAAAAAGAGGTTATAAAGATAACTTTAAAGTTATAAAATAGTTAATCATGGATGGGTTATTGGAGAGCTTTTATTTGCCATCTTACATCTCAATAACATAAAATTAAGTCTTTATTTCCAAAGGCTGTGCACTGTAGAAGGTGATTTCAGTCCATCAGTGAATTCACTTCATTGCAGAGCAAACGTCTTGGACAGCTGTAGATGGGCAGCTAGGCAGTCATTTCCTGTATACTCTCTGAAGAGAGCAACAGCATTTATTTAGGGAGCATCAGAAATCTGCCATTTGTCCTTCAATATACAACTCACTATTTACAAACACATGTTTTGGTTAATTGTTTTTTGAATAATACATTTTGCTCAATGGAGTCATAAATTATTATTGTTAGCGTGTGCAGGATTTTTTTCTAATAATCTGTTTTCTATTGCCTTGTATCTTGCAATGTGAGGAGATTCACTGAAAAGTTTTGTTCTGAAGGGTTGGTAGGTGTTTGATGAAAACTTACAGTTAGTGAGATTGAAAGCAGCTATTGTTCATAAGCAGATTTATAATCACTTAGAATAACAAAGAGAGACGGAGAGAGTGTGTTTGTGTGTGTGTGTGTGTGTGTGTGTGTGTGTGTGTGTGTGTGTCTGTATTAGTGCATGTGTGTGTGTGTGTGTGCATCTGAATTTGTGCATGCATGCATATGTGTGTGCAAGCATGCATGTATGGGAAAGAAAGTAAATGGTTTAATAGTTGCTTTAAAGAACAATTGATAGCCTCAATTTTTCTATCAAAATGAGTTGAATTTACACTAAGTGATATGTATTAAGAAAACATTGTTTTTCACTTATTGGAATGGTCTAATATGTTTTTTCCTTCTTGATTTTTTTTTTCAATTTCTTCCTTTTGGTTTTCAATCTTTAACCAACATAGTTATTGGATAGGTTAGATTTAGGATGGGTTAGGTAAAGTACACTTCCAAAAAAGTCCAAAAAATTGTTATTTTGTATGTAAAATAATTTGGATGTAAATTCTATCCAAATTATTATTTTTTAAATAAAATTGTTTCTTGTTTTAAAAAGTAGCATTTCACTCCTCAATAATAACTTTTTTATGTTATTAATATAAAGTTTATCATCATTATGAATATATCATATTTTATCCAAATTTTTATATTTTAAATAAAACTGTTTCTCGCTTTAAAAACTAACTCTCAGCTCCATAATAATATCTCTTTGGATTAAACCATTTTGTCTGTTCATTCTTACCTCTTATAGTTGTTTTTGTCAAACATATGTTTCAAGGCTTCTTATGCTATGGTTTATCTACGATGCAAAGCGCCAGCACAAAAATTGCTCCCCATGTATTTAAATGGATGTGGTTTATCTACAACGCAAATTGCTGGCGCGAAAAATTTTGCGCTGACATGTCGCGTTGTGTATTTGAATCACTTGAATCTAGGACACAATTTGCCAGCGCAAATATAGAATATATATATATATATATATATATATATATTACCCATACACATTGGTGTAATTGCTAAAAAACTAAGATTTTGTGACAAAATGTCGGAAATACAGTACTTGTTTTATAACTTTCCAATTTTAACGACGAAAGTTAGATAGTTTTGTTGCAAATCATCGAGTTCTATACATGTTCTATACAATATGAGCATGAAGGAGTACAGAGACGTACAGAATAAAGAGTTATTGTGGCTTGAACTTGGTCAAGAGATAAATAAAAGCTGTAAATATTGTATCTTGGGGATATTATGTACATAAATTTCATCTTCTATTAAATTCAAAACCTGATAAAACTGCTCAGGCAAAAATCTGAAGTATTCTAAAATTTGGTATTTTCATCAACCATATGTTTATTTAAGAACTAAAGAATAATTTATTCTATAATTTCCCATACAACATTCATATGATGTTGTTGCTCTAGGTACTTTTTCTGTCTTTACTAATATTTCGTACTATTTGAAATGTTTTGCAACGATACTTAAAACTTTTTTATAAAGAATTTTAATATGTTTATCTATGTACACAAATTATGACTTTTTCTCTCAATTTATTTTCGAAGTTCATTATTAGAATTGAAGTTGGCATACATGAACGCTTATAAAATTAAATCCACCAGATGGCAGGACATATGTGTTAATGACCAACATTTGCATTTAATTCCAAACCATATTTTAAGAAATAAATGTTCAATCATTTCATTTTGTTAGGTTCCAATGGGTCAGTTTAGTGTACATCAGATTAGTTTATAGTTTACTAAATAGTATGTATGTAATTTATTTCATTAGGTTGTACAGGGACAGGTTTGTATACATTAATTTTTGTAAACACATTTGGGAATTTGTTATGAACGTTCGTCATTTCGATTTCCCATATATATGTGGTGCCATCTGGCGACAATTCCATAAACATAAGCACTATACCGTATGCACTCCATGCAAAACCAGCATCACGCTGAGCATAATGCAAGAATGCGTGATGTCGGATGCGACACACTACATAATAAACCGTAGCATTAGCCCCATCATCAGTGATTACTGACTGAATTTTCTCATGTTGTCGGTCCTGATTCTTGATTCCTGCTCTCTTTGTCTCTGGTCCAATGAATTTACTAATGAGGTTCCTTTCTCCCAGAATTTCAAAATTCATAATTCTTTCCTTGTTCTTCTGTATGTAGATTTTTTCCCATATAGTGAGCTCATTTTTGTTTTCTAACTCATAATAATTTTGTGTTTACATCTATTTTGTGTTTTTTTGACCAAACGTGAGCAACCACTGCAGATTTTTCTACTTCCACTTTTTTTTTACATTTCTTATGTGTTCTTTAGTTCTAATGGTTACATTTATTTTTTTTATTCTCTCTCTATATATATATATATCGTCACAGTCCGCACATTTTATTTGATATATTCCCGATTTTTTACCATCATCAATCTTTTCATTTTTATTAGTTTTTATTAGTTCATTTAAACTCTAACACTAGTCTGCATGATATTAGATGACTGGAAACTAATACATGATATTAGTTCAAGTTTTTATGCTGATTTCAGAACTGTTCTTAGTTTTCTTCTATCACATACAGTTTTTATACAATGCGCCTAATCTGTTTTCAATATTTATTGTTGAGAGCATAATATATGCCAGAAAGTAATTGTATCTCAGACACTTGCATTATGAGTGCTGTTCTCATTTTAACTCTCTAGTGTGACTGCACATGTGACAATATCTACATGTAAGTGTGTGAACAATCCTAACTTTTCTGCCATGTTTGTGGAAATGATTCAGTGTTTAAGCAAAGAAAAAATATTGCAGACTTTGCGGGAAAAAAAAGCTTACTGTGCTTATTTTAAAGTGAAACTTGGTGACCAGGATAAGGTGTGGGAACAAAGGAAAGTTTGCTGCTATTGCATTGACAGGTTAAGATTGTGGACAAAAAGGAAGAAAACGTGCATGCCGTTTGCTATTCCTATGGTGTAGAGGGAGCCTAAAGACCGCCTTAATGGTTGTTACTTCTGTTTGCTTAATGTTCAGGTGTGCAATTCAAAAAATAAGAACCAAATTGTATATCCAAGAATCCCTTCAGCCATTAGGCCAGTTCCACATGGAGAAGAGCTGCCTATTTCTCTTCCTCCAGCTGTTTTAGAGAACCTGACAGAAGATGATGTTGAAACTGAACTTGATGCAATCACTTACGACGATACTGATTATGTATATCAGCCTGAAGACGGCTTTACTCCACAATGGTTCTCTCAAAGTGACCTTAATGATCTAGTTCCAGATCTGAATTTGCCAAAGAAATCTGCAGAACTACTTGACGCACGGCTTCAAAGTAAGAATCTTCTGGAACCAGGAACACATTACTCATGGTACAGACACAGAGAAAAAATACTAGTTCCCTTATTCTCACAGAATGATTGCTTGTTTTACTGTAATATCACAAACGAGTTAATGCACTTCTATGACATTGAGCATGATTCTACTCAGTGGAGACTTTTTATAGACTCATCTAAGAGGAATCTCAAAGGGGATTACTGCATAATGGGAATGTGTGTGGGTCCATTCCTACTGCCCATTCAGTTCAGATGAAGGACACATTTGAGAACATGAAGTTGCTATTAACAAGTATCCAGTATGAGGAACACAGGTGACTAATCTGTGGTGATTTTAAAGTTATAGGAATCCTATTAGGGTAACAAGCTGGTTTCACAAAAATGTCATGCTTTCTATGTGAATGGAATGGTCAGGCAAAGCAAAAACATTGGAGTGTGAAAGTTTGGCCAGAGCGGAGAAATGTTGTGCCTGGAACTAAAAACATCCTACACGAACCACTCGTAGATCCTGCTAAAAAGTCCTGCTTCCAGCACTACACATCAAATTGGGCTTGATGAAGCAGTTTGTAAGGGTTCTACCATAGGGTGGGCCTTGCTTCAAGTACCTTAGTAAGATATTTCCATCCATCACACAAGAAAAATTGAAAGCCGGAATTTTTGTTGGTCTGCAAATAAAGAAACTGATGATGGATGAAGACTTTGAGAAAACAATGAATGAGAGAGAAAAAGAAGCATGGACCGCTTTCCGATTTGTTACTGAAAACTTTCTAGGGAATAACGAAGATCCTAATTACAATGCAATTGAGAAAAAATATGTTGGAAATTTTCAAAAACTTGAATTGTAACATGAGTGTGAAAATTCACTTTCTATGTTTCCATATTGACTACTTCCCTGAAAATCTGGGACATTATAGTGAAGAGCAAGGTGAATGTTTTCACCATGCTATTAAAGAGATGGAGAGGAGGTACAAGGGAACATAGAATGAAACTGTGATGGCCAACTACTGATGGATGTTGAAGAGGGAGGCTAAAAATTGAGGAACTTTCAAGGAAGTCAAAGGGGAGAATGTTTCAAAATTAATGGAACACCATTTGCTTTCTGTTTTGTTATAAGATAGTCGTGACGTTATCAGGACAATTCTTTACAGTACTTTTAGCATGTGTTTTTAACAAAGATTTATCTTATGTGAAATGAAGTTTCAGAATATTTGTGCTTATAGTAGTTAAAATCGTGAAAATATAAATTCTTATTTTATGTAAAAACTGACGTGATAGACAAAAATGGAAATAATTTTTGGAATCAGTATAAAAAATGTATTTACAAACACCTATTTTAAATAAATCATCTGAGAAAAAGTTTTAAAATGCAGACTTGCGTAATCATTCTTTGGTACTAAATTATTATTAAATTTTCCAAAAAAAAATTTTGAAATTTGTTGTGTGCCCAAGGGTGGTATGTCAATTTTCTGTATTTCGTATCTTTTGGTTTTTCTATCTGAAGAGTGCTTTCGTTCCTCAATTTTTGTTTTTTGTACTCATTTTTTTTGTGTATCATTTTTTCACTGAAACCATTTTCTTTTGCAACCTTAATTACATGTTTCCTCTCTAACTCATAATTTTTCTTGTCCATGGGTATATTTACCAATCTATGTACTAAGCTGTTGAAGACTGCCATTTTATGTGAAATATGGTTGAAACCTGTTGATTTAATATAATTATCTGTGTGCGTTTCTTTTCTGTAAATGCTGAATTCTTTTTTCTTCATTTATGTGTATTTTCAGATCTAAAAATGGTAATTGTTTGTTCATTTCTTTTTGTAGTGTGAATTTGACTGCTTTCATGTATATTTAAAAGTTTTGAGGTATCTTCTACTGTATGTGTTTTTCTTTAACTATGGCAACAACATCGTCTACGTATCTATACCAAAATTTTCACATGAGAGGATTTGCATGGGTTATTTTGTTTTCAAAATTACTCATGAATAAATTAGCCAAAAAAGGGGATAATGGGTTCCCCATTGACAGTCCAGATTTTTGTACATAAAAACCCCCATTATATGTAAAAAAAATTTGGTTGATGTGTAGTTCAGTTAATTTTAAGTATTCTTTTTCTCCTTTCTTTGTCGATCTTGCTTTTGATAAGCCATTTTCACAATATTTCTAATGTATTCACGTAGACTTTCACGGCCGGAGTTGCTATGATGATCTTGAAGAAGATTTTCGGGCTGTAGGCCGTGGTCGTGAGGCTTGTAGTTCCCCGACGTTTCGCCAGAGACTGCATCTGGCATCCTCAAGGGTTGTCTTGAGACTGGCAATTCTGTCCGCTGTCTGTCTTATTTATACGTTCACCGCGATGTGTTCGTAAGTTGTATCTGCCTTCTGATTGGTCAGCGGTAGGGACTTCCATTGCTCCAATGAGATTGCTCTTTGATGGTCTAGTCGACTGTACGTTATATCTGTCTTCTGATTGGTCAGTGGTAGGGACTTCAATTGTTCCACTGAGATTGCTGTTTGATAGTCTAGTCGACTGTGCTTATAGAGGTTTACATTTTGCGTTTTTTAGAACCGGTATCCATACTTTGTTGACTTTTAATGATTCTTCTTTTCTATTGAAACTGTTTTTATGTTCTAAAAAATGCAAAATGTAAACCTCTACAAGCACAGTCGACTAGACTTTCAAACAGCAATCTCAGTGGAACAATTGAAGTCCCTACCGCTGACCAATCAGAAGACAGATATAACGTACAGTCGACTAGACCATCAAAGAGCAATCTCATTGGAGCAATGGAAGTCCCTACCGCTGACCAATCAGAAGGCAGATACAACTTACGAACACATCGCGGTGAACGTATAAATAAGACAGACAGTGGACAGAATTGCCAGTCTCAAAACAACCCTTGAGGATGCCAGACGCAGTCTCTGGCGAAACGTCCACGGCCTACAGCCCGAAAATCTTCTTCAAGATCATCATAATATTTTAATGTTTCTTTTGGTACACTGGTGAACAATGCCGTGACATCAAATGAAACTAATCTATCTGCTTGTTCTATTTCTGTACTATTTAATTTTTCTACAAGTTGAAGAGAATTTTCAATAGTTAGATAATTAAAATTTTCCATTTCTTTGAATTCCCGACTTAACCATTTAGAAATTTTGTAAGCGGGAGATCCTATGTTATTGATTATTGGTCTCATTTTTCCTCCTGCTTTATGAATTTTGTGGAGACCATGGATATTGGGTTTCTAGGATCAGCTTCTTTTAATTTAGTTTTATCTATTTATGTGTGAATTATTTTGATAGATTTTAAATTGTTTTCAATCTTTTTAACTGTTTTTGGGAGGGGATCAAATTTGATATTTTCATATTCCTCTCCTTTTAAAAGTTCTTCCATTCTGTTGTGATAATCTTTGTCTAAAATTACTATGTGGTTACCTTTGTCCAATTTTGTGTATACTACATTTTTATTATTTATGTCTTTGATTGTTTTCATGTCTTTCTGGCAGCCTCTGTTTTTACACACTTTATATTAGCTTGACCTGTATCTATGTATCTATCTATGTAACAGAATATTTCAACGCGATTTTCACCCACTTAAAATCATTGGATTGACTTGAAACTTTGTATACTTGTAAATGACCCGTGACAATACAATAATTTAATTTTGTTTTCTAAAATCCTGGCCAGAATCATCAGAAAATCAAAAAAAGTGTCTTTGTATCTATGTAATGGAATCTTTGAACATGATTTTCACTCACTTAGAAACATTGGATCGACTTCAAACTTTGTATACTTGTAAAGGACCCGTGACAATACAATATTTTCCTATTTGTTTCTAAAATCCTGGCCAGAACCGTCAGAAAATCAAAAAAAGTGTCTTTGTATGTATGTAATGGAATCTTTGAACACGATTTTCACCCACTTAGAAACATTGGATCGACTTCAAACTTTGTATACTTGTAAAGGACCTGTGACAATACAATCATTTCATATTTTGTTTCTAAAATCCTGGCCAGAATCATCAGAAAATCAAAAAAATGAAAACTGGTATAATAGGTTGTGGACTTGTCGACCTTTTAGTCAATCGTTGAAAAAGCTCAGTTGGTAGAGCGGTGAACTCTAGTGGTACATAATTTCAGTAATCCATAGGTCACTGGTTCAAATCCGGCTGGGAGGATTTTTTTTTAGAAGAGTATTACTTTTAGCTCATACTGCAATAGTATCGATTTAAAGATATTTACATTTTTATCTTATTCTGTAAAATATTAAAACTAAAACTAAATAATAGTTTTAAAATTGTTCATTTTTTATTTCACTCACCTCATACTTCATAACTCCTAGCAAACCCAGGGTTTCGTCACATCCTTTGTGACATTCTCAATGCTGTGTCACGTTCACAACTGACGTCCGACTGCCTTCTATCCTGCAGACTGACCTCCGCGCCATCTGATGGCTGACTGACGAACTTCCAAATCAGTCCTCTCTCCTTATAACTGGGTATTTCAAAATTCATAGTTGTATCTTCATTCTTGCATATGTAAATTTTTTCCCAAATTGTGAGTTCCTTCGGTTTTTCCAATTGTTTAAGTAATTTTGTTTTGGTTTCTATTCTATGTTTTTCTGACCAGGCATGTGCAGCTATTGCAGATTTTTCAGTTTCTCCATTTTTAACATTTCTGAGGTGTTCCTTTAATCTTGTATTTAGATTCCTTTTGTTTTTCCTATGTATATCTTTTCATAATCTTTACAATTAATTTGATAAATTCCTGATTTTTTTGCAGTCTTCAATCTTTTCATTTTTGTTGGTTTTTATTAAATTACCTAAGCTGTAATCATTTTTCGGTGCTAATTTAATGTTGAATTTGTTGAAGATTTTTTTAAACTTGTCACATGCTAAAGGATGGTATGTGAACTTCTTGAATTTTTTACCAATATTATTATCTGTCTGAAGAGTACTTTCATTAATCATTTTTTGTTCTTTAAATTTATTTATTTTCTTGTGTATCATCTTCTCTTGAAAACCATTATCCTTCGCAATTTTTATGATGTGTTCTTTCCCTTTATTGTAATTTTCTTTGCTCATGGGCACATTCACAAGTCTGTGTGTTAAACTATTAAATACTGCCCGTTTGTGTGAAAAATGGTTAAATCCAGTAGCTTTTATATAATTGTCAATGTGAGTTTTTTTTCTGTAGATTCCAAATTCTGTTTTCTTTTTTTCCTCATTCCTAATCAATTTAAGGTCTAAAAATGGTATTTCATGATTATTTTCTACTTCCATTGTAAATTTGATTGTTTTATTTTGAATATTTAACAGTTTAATGGCATCTTCTAATTGTTTCTGTTTTACTATTGCTATGATATCATCTACATATCTTCTCCAAAATTTAAACATCAAAGGATGTGCTTTGATTACATGACATTCAAAGTTCCCCCTCCCCATAAACATATTTGCTAAGAATGGTGATAATGGATTTCCCATTGCAAGTCCTGATTTTTGTCTAAAGTACTTTCCTCTAAAGGTGAAGAACATTTGATTTAAGCATAATTTTGTTAATTTTATGTATTCTTTAACGCTATCATCATCTAATTTGTTTTCTTTCAACCATTTTTCTAAAATTTTCAAAATTGTGTCAGTCGGGATGTTTGTGAACAATGAAGTAACGTCAAATGAGACCAATCTTTCTGAAGGTTCTATTTCTACATTTTGTAATTTTTCCACTAATTGGTAAGAATTTTCTACTGCTAAATTTTCAAATTTTTTCCATGCCTTTAAATTTATTGCTTAGCCATTTTGATATGTTATATGTCGGTGAGTTGATATTGTTGATGATAGGTCTCATTTTCTTTCCCTCTTTGTGGATTTTAGGAAGGCCATGAATGTTGGGGTTTCTGGGATTTGGTATTTTTAATATAAACTTTTCCTTTTGTGTCATAATTTTTTTAAATTGATTTTAGGCTAGTTTCAACTTCCTTAATTGTTTTTGCAAGAGGATTTGTTTTTATTTTTTCATATTCTTCTCCCTTTAATAAATTCTCCATTCTATCATTGTAATCTTCTGTATCCAAAATTACCAAATTATTCCCTTTGTCTGATTTTGAAAAAAACGACATTTTTATTGTTAATGTTTCTTACTTACTTCATATTTGTTTTGCATAGGTTTGGTGTTTTTGTGTTTTTATTTTTTCAATAACTTCCCCACATTCTTTCCTGATTGTTTGTTCTTCATAATTCATGTCATCGATAGTAATTTCAACATCAGCTATGTAATCTTCTAAATTGTTAGAGTAACTAATGCATGTTTTCAATCCCTTGTCCAAAATAGATATTTCTTCTTTTGTAAAGTTTTTGGATAATAGGTTAATTACATTCTTCTCATTTTCTTTATCCCCCCCTAATTTAGTGGTTAGGAAAATAATAGTACAAAAATAACCACTAAGTTAGGGGAGGATAAAGAAAATGAGAAGAATGTAATTAACCTATCATCCGAAAACTTTACAAAAGAAGAAATATCGATTTTGGACAAGGGATTGAAAACATGCATTAGTTACTCTAACAATTTAGAAGATTACATAGCTGATGTTGAAATTACTATCGATGACATGAATTATGAAGAACAAACAATAATCAGGAAAGAATGTGGGGAAGTTATTGAAAAAATTAAAAACACAAAAATAGCAAACCTATGCAAAACAAATATGAAGAAAGTAAGAGACATTAACAATAAAAATGTTGTTTTTTTCAAAATCAGACAAAGGGAATAATTTGGTAATTTTGGATAAAGAAGATTACAATGATAGGATGGAGAATTTATTAAAGGGAGAAGAATATGAAGAAATAAAAACAAATCCTCTTGCAAAAACAATTAAGGAAGTTGAAACTAGCCTAAATTCAATTTAAAAAATCATGACACAAAAGGAAAAGTTTAAATTAAAAATACCAAATCCCAGAAACCCCAACATTCATGGTCTTCCTAAAATCCACAAAGACGGAAAGAAAATGAGACCTATCATCAACAATATCAACTCACCGACATATAACATATCAAAATGGCTAAGCAATAAATTTAAAGGCATGGAAAAATTTGAAAATTTAGCAGTAGCAAATTCTTACTAATTAGTGGAAAAATTACAAAATGCAGAAATAGAACCTTCAGAAAGATTGGTCTCATTTGACGTTACTTCATTGTTCACAAACATCCTGACTGACACAACTTTGAAAATTTTAGAAAAATGGTTGAAAGAAAACAAATTAGATGATGATAGCGTTAAAGAATACATAAAATTAACAAAATTATGCTTAAATCAAAT
Organism: Diploptera punctata; assembly: GCA_030220185.1. Taxonomy (NCBI): domain Eukaryota; kingdom Metazoa; phylum Arthropoda; class Insecta; order Blattodea; family Blaberidae; genus Diploptera; species Diploptera punctata. Next base: position 669,797 of record JASPKZ010009811.1, on the reverse strand, counting down.
GTTCTTCACCTTTAGAGGAAAGTACTTTAGACAAAAATCAGGACTTGCAATGGGAAATCCATTATCACCATTCTTAGCAAATATGTTTATGGGGAGGGGGAACTTTGAATGTCATGTAATCAAAGCACATCCTTTGATGTTTAAATTTTGGAGAAGATATGTAGATGATATCATAGCAATAGTAAAACAGAAACAATTAGAAGATGCCATTAAACTGTTAAATATTCAAAATAAAACAATCAAATTTACAATGGATGTAGAAAATAATCATGAAATACCATTTTTAGACCTTAAATTGATTAGGAATGAGGAAAAAAAAGAAAACAGAATTTGGAATCTACAGAAAAAAAACTCACATTGACAATTATATAAAAGCTACTGGATTTAACCATTTTTCACACAAACAGGCAGTATTTAATAGTTTAACACACAGACTTGTGAACGTTCCCATGAGCAAAGAAAATTACAATAAAGGGAAAGAACACATCATAAAAATTGCGAAGGATAATGGTTATCAAGAGAAGATGATACACAAGAAAATAAATAAATTTAAAGAACAAAAAATGATTAATGAAAGTACTCTTCAGACAGATAATAATATTGGTAAAAAATTCAAGAAGTTCACATACCATCCTTTAGCATTTGACAAGTTTAAAAAAATCTTCAACAAATTCAACATTAAATTAGCACCGAAAAATGATTACAGCTTAGGTAATTTAATAAAAACCAACAAAAATGAAAAGATTTGAAGACTGCAAAAAAATCAGGAATTTATCAAATTAATTGTAAAGATTGTGAAAAGATATACATAGGAAAAACAAAAAGGAATCTAAATACAAGATTAAAGGAACACCTCAGAAATGTTAAAAATGGAGAAACCGAAAAATCTGCAATAGCTGCACATGCCTGGTCAGAAAAACATAGAATAGAAACCAAAACAAAATTACTTAAACAATTGGAAAAACCGAAGGAACTCACAATTTGGGAAAAAATTTACATATGCAAGAATGAAAATACAACTATGAATTTTGAAATACCCGGTTATAAGGAGAGAGGACTGATTTGGAAGTTCGTCGGTCAGCCATCAGATGGCACGGAGGTCAGTCTGCAGGATAGAAGGCAGTCGGACGTCAGTTGTGAACGTGACACAGCATTGAGAATGTCACAAAGGATGTGACGAAACCCTGGGTTTGCTAGGAGTTATGAAGTATGAGGTGAGTGAAATAAAAAATAAACAATATTAAAAAACCTCATAGTGTTATTTCCTATCTACATAACTTAATAGTTTTAAAAACTAAAACAACACGCTTTATTAGAAAACCGAACTAAAAAATGAAAGATAATTTTAAATTCCAACACGCTTGGGATAAAATTCAAGTGGTCAACAAAAAAATCATCTCCAACACATATAGAATAAAACTAGAGTTATCAACAAAAAGAAAATAATTTTACCATCAAAAGCATGGGGTGCTTTTTAAGATTTTTACATTTTCTTCTTAGAGGCTATGCTTTTACTAATATCTGTTTATTATCAAATATATTAATTGATATAGAGCACCCCACGCTTTTGATGGTAAAATTATTTTCTTTTTGTTGATAACTCTAGTTTTATTCTATATGTGTTGGAGATGATTTTTTTGTTGACCACTTTAATTTTATCCCAAGTGTGTTGGAATTTAAAATTATCTTTCATTTTTTAGTTCGGTTTTCTAATAAAGCGTGTTGTTTTAGTTTTTTAAAACTATTATTTATTTGTAGAGTTTTTAATTTTTCCAAAACTTTCTCACATTCTTTCCTTACTATCATTTGGTTTTCGGTTTCTAATCCTAAAATTGATATTTCAGTGTCTGTTATATATTCATCAATGTTGTTGCAGTTTTCAGGCCTTTTTCCAATAATTGGGTTTCAGTTTGAATGAATACTTTTTTAGAAACATTTTTACATGGCTCCCTGTTTTGTCACTTTTTGAATTGGTATCTTCGTTTTTTGGATTATCTTTCACAGATTTCTGAGTTAATTTTTTTCTTTTGTTTTTCTATTTTCTTCCTGATTCTTATGTTTTGTAGGTTATAAAAAGTTTCTTTCTAAGTTTTCCCACATGATATTACCTAATCGTTTCGAAAGTTTTGTGTGTAATAGGTAAATTTCAATGTCTAAATTGTTAATTATAGCATAATGTTTGTTTCTTTCCGTTTTTAATAATTTTTCTTCCAAATTTTTTTGTTTGTTTTTGCTGTCTTTGATGGTTTTTCTCACAAAATTGGGTGTAAAATCTAATTTCAAACATTGGTTAATGAATTTTATATTGGTCATTCTTTTATTTTCTTTTAATTTTAAAAACTTTTACCTCTCCTTTTGCATTTGAAAAGTTTTGATTGAAATTTTGAACATTGGAGGCCGCCATCTTGAATTGGTTATATGAAAATTAAGTTCTGTGTTTATCTTCATGAGACTTGATTGTCTGAATTTATTTTAAAATAATGACATTAAGAGGTTTGTTTAATAATTAAAACATTTTATCTGTTCATTCTTACCTCTTATAGTTGTTTTTTTCGAACATATGTTTCAAGACTTCCTAGCTCCATCGTCAATGATTACAGACTGAATTAAATTAAATTAAAAAATTAAAAGAAGCTAACCTTAGGAATCCCAATATCCATGGTCTCCCCAAAATTCATAAAGCAGGAGGAAAAATGAGACCAATAATCAATAACATAGGATCTCCCGCTTACAACATTTCTAAATGGTTAAGTCGGGAATTCAAAGAAATGGAAAATTTTAATTATCTAACTATTGAAAATTCTCTTCAACTTGTAGAAAAATTAAATAGTACAGAAATAGAACAAGCAGATAGATTAGTTTCATTTGACGCCACGGCGTTGTTCACCAGTGTACCAAAAGAAGAAACATTAGAAATATTGTGAAAATGGCTTATCAAAAACAAGATTGACAAAGAAAGGAGAAAAGAATACTTAAAATTAACTGAACTATGCATCAACCAAATTTTTTTTACATGTAACAGGGGTTTCTATATACAAAAATCTGGACTGTCAATGGTGAACTCATTATCCCCTTTTTTGGCTAATTTATTCATGAGTAATTTTGAAAATAAAATAACCAAAGCAAATCCTCTCATGTTAAAATTTTGATGTAGATACGTAGACAATGTTGTTGCCATAGTTAAAGAAAAATACATAGAAGATACCTTAAAACTTTAAATATACAGAAGAAAACAATCAAATTCACATTAGAAAAAGAAACGAACAAACAATTACCGTTTTTAGATCTGAAATTATACAGTAATGAAGAAAAGAAGAAAATAGAATTCAGCATTTACAGATAAGAAACACATACAGATAATTATATTAAATCAACAAGTTTCAACCATATTTTACACAAAATGGCAGTCTTCAACAGCTTAGTACATAGGGCACTAAGAAAGTTTTGCAATACGCAATAATCCAAGGCCAGACAGGCCTGGCGCACCTAGGGGAAGAAAGAGGGGTTCAAACAAATATAAAATTGGGGAATCATTCTTCCGCATATGCAGTTTTAGTTTAATAGCAGAAGTGAAAGTTTGTAAAAATGTCAGGGTGGTCCTAACTTCAGTCACTGCCATTATTTGATACAACTTTTTTTCGTGGTCTGACTGTAGATCAGTGCTTTGAGGAGATGGTTCCTGTATTGGGGAATGATTGTCCACTTCCCACGACCATATTCCGCTGGTACAGAGAATTGAAGAAGGGAAAATTTGGTGTTGAAGATGATCCTTGTTCAGGGCAGTCGGTCGAGTCAGTTGTCGACGAGAACAGTGATGCTAGAGATAGAGAAGCGAATAGCCTACCGGCAGATAGAAGAGTCCCTCCATATTCCTGCACAAGTCATTCATAAAATTGTACATGGGCATTTTGTTTACTGTGGGTGCCACATGCACTTACTGAGGAGCAAAATGGAACTCGTGGTAAATGGTGCAATGATGTTGAAAAAGTTTAATATCAGGGCTTCTCCTAATGTAAACAGCATCACCACAGGAGACGAAACATGGCTGTATTACTATGGGGTCGAAACTAAAGCCCAGAATAAAGTGTGGCTATTTGAAGATGAAGGTACGCCAATGGCAGTGTGGAAATCATGATCAATAAACAAGAGAATGAAAATCGTATTCTTCACCACAAGGGGGATTTTGGAATGGGTTATACTGCAAAAACAATGCAAAGTCACTGCGAAATGGCACACAGAAGAATGCCTGCCAGAGATGATTGCAGCACTGAAGAAACTCTGCCCAAGCTCAAGGCTAGTTACATGGATTTTGCATCATGATAATGCACATGCCCATAGGGCCAGTGATACCATGGAGTTCTTGAAGAAATAAAAACTTCTGCTGCTTGAAGATCCTCCCTACAGTCCAGATCTTGCTCCTCGTGATATCAGACTGTTCCCAGAAGTTAAACTGAAGCTGAAAGGAAAGCATTTCTCTTCGCAAAAGGTGCTTTTGACAGCATGGGACAACGAATGCACGGAGCTGTCCAATGAAAAGTGGAAGCAATGGTTTAGTGATTGGTTTCGACATATGAAGAGGTGTATTGAGTGTGGTAGAAGTTATTTTGAGAGGTCGTAAAAAGTATGCCCGTATTGCAAAACTTTCCTAGTGCCCTATGTACATAGATTGGTAAATATACCCATGGACAAATAAAATTACGAGTTAGAGAGGAAACACATAATTAAGGTTGCAAAAGAAAATGGTTACAGTGAAAAAATTATACACAAAAAAATTGAGAAGTAAAAAACAAAACAAAAATTGAGGAACGAAAGCACTCTTCCGATTGAAAAACCAAAAGATAATAAATACAGGAAGTTCACATATCACCCTTGGGTACACTACAAATTTCAAAAGATTTTTGGAAAATTTAATATAAATTTAGTACCAAAGAATGATTATAGTTTAAATATACTAATAAAAATGAGAAGATTGATGATGATAAAAAATCAGGAATATATCAAATAAAATGTGCAGACTGTGATAAGATATACATAGGGGAAACAAAAAGAAATGTAACCATTAGAACTAAAAAATAAGAAATGTAAAAAAAAGTGGGGGAAGTAGAAAAATCTGCAGTGGTTGCTCACGTTTGGCCAGAAAAACACAAAATAGATGTAAACACAAAATTATTACAACAGTTAGAAAACAAAAATGAACTCACATATGGGGAAAAAATCTGCATACAGAAGAACAAGGAAATAACTATGAATTTTGAAATTCCTAGAGAAAGGAACCTCATTAGTAAATTCATTGGACCAGAGGCAGAGAGAGCAGGAATCAATAATCAGGGCCAACAACATGAGAAAATTCAGTCTGTAATCACTGATGATGGGGCTAAGATGCCTTGAAACATATGTTCAACGAAAACAACTATAAGAGGTAAGAATGAACAGACAAAACATTTTAATTATTATTAAACAAACCTCTTAATGTCACTTCCTATTGTATTTTAAAATAAACTCTTTAGATGTTATTAATATAAAGTTTGTCTCAAGATGCCCCTGGCAGGCTCACCATTGTTTTGGTCTACCTCTGCTTCTGTTTCCTTAAGTTGGTATGATATATATATATATATATATATATATTGTAATGAGTTTGGGTCCATTCACTGCAAATGATCCTTCCAATTATTCTGATAAACTGAATGTATTATCTAATTCTATATGAAGAGAAAAATAATATTCTCTTATGTTTGTGACTCTTATTGTTTCCTTAACACATCTGGTTTTCTTTTTGTTTAGTCTTGTTAAACGTAACAGTGTTAAGTGGGCTGCTTGTAGTCAGGATTTATATGTACTTTGAGTTTATAATTGAATTGTTGTATTGTAAAGGTGCTTTTGCTGTTATATTAAGAAACCATATTTATTTTGTGTGTGTGTTAAGTTAATTTTTGTTAAAATTTGCATTTTACTAACAGAAATGTTACTTGTATTAATCGCTTAATCATGATACTGCATATTTAATATTTTTTTTTAAGTTTCAGTTAATGTGATTAAGGGAAGTTTACCATAATATAGTAATATCTTTCAATAATGTCCTAATTTATGTGGTTTTATATGGCAAATGAAACTAGAGAAACTAATGTGGTTTAATTTCTTAAATGAACCATACATACCAATTTTAACCTGTGTAAACAATTCTGGTTACGGTGCAAAAAGTGGACATCCGAATTCCGAGATAATTTTGGTTTTAAAATGAAGCTTAAGACCACTAAACATGAAAACACAAAAAACATTTCCAGACCATCCAGAAACAAAGCAGTAAAATAACATTTATAAACACTACAAAATACACATTTCACTAGTTTACTGTACGAGACATCCCCATTTCGATATAAATTTGGTATTAAAATTTAAACTTAGGATCACTAAAGATGAAAACACAAAGAAAATCTGCAGACCATCACTAAAGAAACTAGATTAGAGTAATTGATTCTTATAGATAATTAGGTTAGGTTAGCTTTTAGTTTCTTACACATATAGTATACTTTATTTACATACCTGTAATTTTAATATTGTCTAAATGTCATTCTGTTTTTTTACTTTCACAGGTTAGAGTAATTTTTAGTTAAGTTAGGTTTGCTTTTAGGTTATTATACATGTATTCTAATAAATTATATTACAAATTTTGAAGATTACGTTATAAATAAGTTGCTCTATTTATTGAATATTTTATAAGGGCTAATTTGCTATTGTTCATTTTCGAGAAATATATACAATGACGTATCGATTATTATTGACAATCAATTCAGTTAAACCATTTTTTCTTAAGAAACTACGTGAGAATGTGATTTTTATTAAATTTCAAACTCTTTGCTATGTAATTTTGGAAATATAGCATTTGGAAATACAGCAGTGCACTTTTATTACAATAAAATATTTATTCTATTTTCGCACCTGTATTGAAGAAAATATGTTTTCACCCTGTACTAATGTCTGAATATATAATCTGACATCACAGCCACAATGGCAGCAACTTACAGGGAATAGTGCTTTATAAATTGTTATTTTACAGCTTTGTTTCTTGATGGTCCACAAATTTTTTCATGTTTTCATCTTCGACGTTTCTAAGCTTCGTTTTAAAACCAAAATTATCTCAAAATTCAGATGTCCACTTTCTGTGCCGTATCCACAATTCTTTAATGATGGATGATTTTCTTTTTCCAGACTCTTGTACTTAAAGATGATGCATTATTTCGCTATATCACTGAAGGGAATTATGCCTTATCTAATTCTGGAACTAAGGAATTTGAAAGTAGCAGATCAGAATCTGATGATGCACAGGTAGAAGAAGTTGAAGTAGACGTTGATGTTGATGTGAGTGCTGAAAATTCTAGGGTTGATATTTCTAATGAAAATTCTCCACAGAGTATTGCAGATGAGTATTTAACAAGAGAACAGTTACCCAAGGGGAAAGGACAATATTTTTGTACAATTTGTTTTAAAAGATTCACTCAGCAAGTAAATTTAACCACCCATGAACGAATTCATACTGGTGAACGGCCATTTCGCTGTGAAATTTGTATGAAAGCATTCACTCAACAATCAAATTTATGGAAACATATACGCACGCATACTGGAGAGAAACCATTTCAGTGCACTTTATGTTCCAAGGCTTTTACCCAACAAGCTAATCTTGTTAAACATCAGCGTATACATACAGGCGAAAAACCATATTCCTGTACATATTGTTCAAAATCATTTTCTCAAAGGGCAAATTTACATAAACATGAACGTACACATACTGGTGAGAAACCTTATTCTTGTAAATTTTGTTTAAAATCGTTTGCACAACAGAGTAATCTGGATAAACATTTACGTGTGCATACTGGCGATAAACCATATACTTGTAAACTCTGTTCAAAATCATTTACTCAACAGAGTAATTTAACAAAGCATGAATCTGTACATAGCAATGAAAAACCATTTTCTTGCATTAGATGTCATAAATCATATACTCAGAAAAGCAATTTGCAGAAACATGAAAAGAAATGTAATGTTATAAAACAAGAACCTCAAGTTTGTTTACAAGAATAGCAAATAATTAAATAGAAAAGTTTCTTACAAGATATATTAAATGTTGACATTTACAATACAAAATACTAGTAAACTAACTCAATGGTGCTATCAAACCTGGAGGATCCAAATCATGCAGTTACTAGTTCTCCATACATCCTCATTATGAGCTAATACTTTCCAATCATTCTCTGTGTGAATCACTTCCCTCAAATCATGATTAATGTTATTCTCCCATCTTCATCTAAGGGCACTTTTCCCTCTGGCTTTCCTACAGAAGTTTGCATGATCCTCCTTTATTCCCCATCTTGCCACTTGCCCGTTGCTGTCTACAATACTTAATTGTTCTCAATACTTTGCTTTTCTATAAAGATAAGTTAGGTTACTATTGTATAGTTTTATTCATTCACCTGTCTGTTCATCTCTCTTTGATCCTTAAACTTTACTAAGCAAAGTACTAGTACAGTCAAATAAACTGAACCGTCTTAGATATACAGTATGAAGAGAGAACTACAGGACATGCATAGGTTCAAGTCTCCATTGGGAAAGAAATTTTTTCATGGAATTTTGGCCATTATGTGACTGGTGCCCACCCAGCATCATGAAGAATTTGGGTAGCTATAATAACTAGCGGCTCCAGGTTGAGAAAACCAGCAATAATAGTTGGTGGACCCAACATGCTGACCATGTCATCCCTAACTTGTTGAATGATCATCCATCTTTGTGATTAACACATGTGGATGCGAGTCCAGCAGTCATTTTGGAGGCCTAGGGCCTTCTAGGGGCCTGTTGTGCCATGATGAAAGGAAAACAGCATGAAGAGCGCAATCAAAATGTATTTATTTTTGCTGATGTTTCTTCTGTCTGCTACAAGTTCCAACACACATTCTTCAAATTTTGGTGTGGGAACACTTCTTTTCTGACAACCTATCCATTTCTCTGTGGCTTAAATAAGCTCTGAGGAGCAGACACAAGGAAACACCATCTTGTCTGAGGGGATACTTTATTCAAAATAATGTTAAAGATATCACACTAAGGTATATTACATTGTCTGGTCAATAAAGTTTAGAGAGAAGATATTCCTCCACATCCACCACAACCTGATCTACCTCCAGTAATATGGCCTGTTGAATTAATTTGGTGATTTCATTTATATCAAATATTAAACAATAAATTAAACGCATTAATCCATATTAAAGAACAACAACAAGGATTTCGGAAAAATAGATCCACATTAGATGCAATTTACATAGTTAGACAAATTGTGGAAAAATCATGGGAATTCAATAAACCAGTATTCTTATGTTTCATAGATATGAAGAAAGCTTTTGATAGAGTACAGCTTGAAGATGTTGTACATATCTTGAGAGAGAATGAAATTCCTAATGAACTGATTAGAGCAATAATATCAATTAATACACACTGCAAAACAGTAATCAAAGTAAAAGAACAGCAAACTGAAGAAATAACCCTCACAAAGGGCATCAGGCAAGGTGACTCTTTAAGTCCATTCTTATTTAATATTATAATGGATAAAATTATTGAAAACATACCACCACGTTTGGGTTATAAAATGGAAAACACTAGATTTCACTTAATATGTTACGCAGATGATGTCGTTCTCCTTTCAGAATCTGAAGATAATTTACAAAGATCTTTACATCAATTTAATATAAATGCCAAAAAATACAATATGGAAATTAACACGAATAAGACAAAAGAACCAGTAAGATGCAAATTAGAAGTGGAAAGAAAAATTATAAAACAAGTGTCAGAATTTAATTATTTAAGTGTATTAATAACAAACACTAAAAATTTAATAAAAGAAGTAAAGAAACAAGCTGATAAAGCAGCACAAATATCAGGGTATATGAAAGATTTAATTTGGCGCAACAAACATATGTCAATAGAAAGCAAAACCCGCATATACAAAACGATAGTTCGACCAGTTATCGTATATGGAGCAGAAACTAGGGCTGATACAACAAAAACTAAACAAATAATAAGCACATGCGAAATGAAAATCTTAAGAACTATTCAGGGGAAAACATTATTTGATAAAATACACAACACAGAAATTAGGGACAAATGCCATATTCAAGACATAACCAAATTTATTATAGATAGACGAAAATATTGGAAGGGTCATATAGAAAGAATGGAAGAAAACTGGCTTGCAAAAAGAGCTAAAGAAGATAGACCAGTGGATGGGAGAAGAACAAGAGGAAGACCAGCCAAGAGATGGATAGACAGTGAATGCACATCCAGTATGTCTTCCTCCGAGAAGTGATTTTGGAAATAAACAGGATGAAAATCCTACAAATTAAGTTTAAGAAGAAGATTTATATCAGTTGTAGTGAGTGTTTCAATTTGTAATGAGTCCATCTCTGACTTGCACCTCCTTCCAGGTGGAGTGATAGACCATCTCTTGTAGAAGAACAATGTATCTCTACGTGGATCTTTATGGATTTCCTTTAGAGCACTGTATGTGAAGGAAGCTCTGTTACAAGCATCAAGTATTCCTTACTCCATTGCCTCTAGAAATGGTCGGCTAGTGTTCGTTGAAGCCTAAATTCTTTTGTTAGACCAGTTTTCTTTGCCTTTAGTCCAGTAGGAAGTGAGCCGATGTTGAATCTTCATTTGTCTGAATGATTGGCCTGGAGTTTAAAGCAGCTTAAATTCTTCTAGCACTTCTTTGATGCTAGTCCATCTCAGCACCTTCCATAGGCAGTATTTGATTGAATTGACCATCCTCTCCACTGAGCTATAAGCTTCCAACTAGTTCCATGTTGAGAGAGGAATTGCTGAGTCTGTGAAGAGTGGAAACTGATGGTCCAAGCTTGGTTAGCTCCTTTTACTGCTTGGAAGGTCCATGCAATGTCACTAGATAGTGTATGGGCTTACTGCAAACAATCACCTAAGCATAAGAGTCAATCTTCCAAAGAAGCAGTTGAAACCTCATAACTTAGATCCTTATGGAAGAGGAGTTGTTTCAAGAGGTTCTTTACATCTGCTGGAAAATAGTCTTCCTGCACAGTTCTAATTCAGATGTTCCTCGCTGTTATTATTTTATCTGCTGTAAATTTGCTGGTGCTTTTTGTGCACAAACTTGTATTTCAAGTGGAGGATAGGAGCCTTCCATATATATTTAGCTGAGGTGGAGTTAATCACACATTTGGCCAGTGGGAGTTGAATTTATCTCAAAGTACAGTGCACGTAATGTCACTGTCATCTTCTGCACCTGATGGATGTTCATAAAAATGTTTTTGTATACCAGTAGCAACAGGTAACTGGGATTGGTGATTAGCCACCAGTTCTCTGATTGTAGTCAATAATAGAAATGGACTGCAGGTGAGGTCAAATGGAAGTCTTATGAATCTGTACACAGTTCTTTCTCTAAAAGTTATAGGATCTGTCATTTCATTCTCAATGATGCTGTACCAAAAGAAGGGGCCAACTCTCTGTCTTCTTAATGAAAAGCTAACTGCAAAAAAGACTTGTGAGTACTGCGATGGGATACAGTTGAAAATTGCATCATTATGACAATTGTTTCCAGAAGTAAAGTTCAAGTCCATATTTAAGACTTTGTTAAACAGGAGAGTTTTCTTATTGAGAATATCCATCAAATACAATCTGCCATACAACGTAACTGCATTTATCCTTCTCCAGATAATGTGGCAAGTAAAAATATGATTGCTGATTCTTGTGCTGCAACTAGTTCAACATGTCCTTTTGCTATCTACTCCAGCATTTGATTCTTATAGGCTTGTCTAAAGTTCCTGTTTTTCTGCAGTCTTTGTTTGAAAGAGTTAAAAGTACCCTTCAGCATTACTTATGTTTCTGGACAAAGGGACAGTTGACCTTTTGGGAATACAAACAACTCTTTAGTGATCCTCAATGAAGTAACATAAATGGAATTGTTCAAGGAGTGCAAAATCTTTAGTATTCGTGGAACATTCATATTTGCAGATGACTCCTATGGCTTCAAAGTTCTAAAAGCTTTGAAGTTCATCATCACACATGGATTGGTTACACTGTAGATTGATTATGTTTATGTTTGTATGATTTATAGACACTTGAGATTAGTTTCTACTGAGTAATCTATATGAATACTATTGATGGCAAAATGCATATTGGTGGCGCCTTTTACAATCTCCCCATAATGGCCTCAACTGCTAAAGAATCTCAATCAGTTGGCCTTCTTTTCTGTTGTATTTGTGAACAACCAGTTGCAGAGTGTGAGTATATGGAAGCTTCTGGATATAATGATATTTTTGTTGGATCAAACACAGCCTTCTCGATGTACTACTAGAATTAATTTGATCACATTGAGTTAATATTACGGGTATAATAAACTCAATCACAACATAAAGGCAATGGACATTTTTATGCCATAGAGTAGTTGGTTACTTATCAAGGACTTCATACTAAGTTTGTTACAAAAGGATTACGATGAGGAATAATTCTATTTATTATTTCAGAGGTATTTTTCTTTATTTCATTTTTTTGAGCCTTCTTCTACAGAAGACTCTCTAATAAAGCTAATAAATTCCCAAAAATACTGTTCTGAGATTGATATACATCACTTTTTTGTGTGTCCTCTTTCAGAGTTAAATTTCTTCCCAGATATTTTTAACAAAAGCTTGAATTTTTATTTACAAATGATCATTTATTATCAGTGACCAGAATTTGATTGTGCTTTGGCTATATGCATATTCTATTTATTTTATGTAATTTTTACATTATTTTGGAGGTTTACAAATGATTGAAATCTATTCAGAAAAAGAGAAAAAAATGTAACAATATAACAATGATGTTCTTAAGATCTATCAAGTTTCTGAAGAAGGTAACAATTATTATAATATAATAAATTTGGGAATTTTAACATTATGAGGTTTAATTAATAAGAATCAAATGAATCGTGAATTCTTCTTACCTCATACATCTGTTTTTTTTAACCCTTTAGGTGCCACGAGCTGATTAGATCGGCTCTGAAGCTTCTGTCCATTACCTGCCATATACTATATTTAAACTACTTGCAAAGCCGATCACATCGGCGGATACAATTTAAATCTCTAACATAAGAGATTTTACCCATGGCATGCAGAGGGTTAAACACAGCACCACAGTATCGGAGAACAATCTTCCCCATCGTCAGCTGTTTTCAGTCATGAAAACAGCTGACGATGGAGAAGATTGTTCTCCGATACTGCGGTGCTGTGTTTAAAAAAACATAGATGTATGAGGTAAGAAGAATTCATTATTCATTTGATTCTCAATAATTATTACACTGGTTTATATCACTTTCTTCAAATAGACTTTATATGATGAAAGTTAAAAATTAAATTGTACCTGTTGGTAGGTGCCGTCGTCCTTAACTTGTTAATATATTGTATATAAAATTAACTGGAGTGCTTTTGGACGTTACCTTCCATCTTCTGCAGGTTGAGTTGCTGCTACAAACAGTTGGAGTATACATCACCATACACAACAACAACAAGTAACGGAAACTCAACCTACAGAAGATGGAAGGTAACTTCCGAAAGCGCTCCAGTTAATTTTATATACAATATATTAACAAGTTGAGGACGACGGCACCTACCAACAGGTACAATTTAATTTTTAACTTTCATCATATGACTTCACCTCAACGGAATTTGATAGGAATTTTACTAGTATAGACTTTATAAATGAAAACTATTCTATCTTTTATTATTTTTCTTTTTGTTGTAACTAGCATTGAATACATTTTTATAGAAAATCTATGATTTGGTTTAGATTTTAATAAATGTGTCTTCATGATTTCGTACAAGATATGGCAACTCTAGCCTGTATGTCTCGCCAAATTTCAGCACTAATACAAGATCTAGTTACTACATTTTTTAATTTCACTGATTTTATTTAAACTCCTTGGTATGAGATGTCTAGAAGTCCTTATCAGACAGCTGCTGGCCTCATATTCATATGTCAGTCACAGAAGTGATCTCGGTCATTCAACCAGTATAAGGGTGACATGTGGTCAGAATTCCAGGTTCCTTGGTCGTTATAACTGATTTTCTCAATTTGGACACTACTTATTGTAGCTACTTATGTTTCTGAGTGGGCACTGGTCCTACAGTGACTGAAATTCCATTAGAATTTTTTTTCCCCATGGGGTCTTGAACCAGTGATGCATCGTAAAGTTCTGCACAGAGGTATAGTGCCTTACATCACTGTCATATTTTGGCATGCTGATATTATATGAGTTAAATAATAGATGAATGTTGAAGATGACATAACAGTGAACTACATGATCTTTATGGGAAACCAGACGTAATAAGAACAGTTACGTCTCATAGACTGTAATGAGCAGGACTTGTGCCACAAATGGGGAATGAGGGAGGGGAAGGGAAACTCACTGTAGTAAACCAAAAGGAAAGTGCCATACATTGGCGAGGAATAAAAGATGAGAGAAATATATGATTTGATGGAGGTGAATTATACAGAGAATGATTCAAAAACATTAGGTCAGGATAGGGGTTTATAGAGAGCATATGCCTGTGTGGTCATGAACCTCTGGGTTCAATAGTCCCAGTGAGTTAGTTAATCAGTTATACTAGTCTTACTGTATACATCCACAGATATAAAAGAAAACTGGATGTTTTTATAATCTATTTAGAAAAATGATAAAAGTGATGTAAACCAATTTTACTATTTTCATTGCCTTTTTTAGAACTGTTATCATAAATTGATCCTAAATCAATCTAGTTTCTGAAGAAGGTAATGATGATTTCTGCACTGCTTTACAGGACTTTTCTTTTTCTCTAATAGACTACATAAGAAATCATTGTAGGAATTTTACTAATATCAATATTATTAATGGAAATTAGATTTATAATTATGAATATAAATAAAATTCTTTATGTAGAAATGATGTTTTATATATTATATTAAGTAACATAACTCAAATATCTTTTTTGTTGATTTTTAATTGTGTATTCCCTAAAATTGATTTCTTTTTAATTGAATGGGGTGCTCAATGAGACTCTTTCGAGTCTGTAATTTAAGAAGAGTGGGAAAGGAAGAAATTCAATGTGAGGACTAGAGTTAAGATGCCTAAAAATTGTTGGTATTTTATCACAAAATATTTAATTATTACATTAGGTATGGCTAGTTACATGCACTGAAAGGAAATCTGGTTTTAATTGTTATATTTCATAAAATATTTCTCTTAAATTTCTACTTAATGCACTGTCCTTGTTTGAAATTATGAAGGAAAATATGTTACCTTCATTTGATTGAATGTTTAAATAGTGAAAATATTAAAAAAAAATAGTAAACTGGTAAATGGTAAATTACTGAAAAAATCTAAGACATGTTTTTGTATTTTATCTCACAGTAATATTAACAGAATTTTCTTTGTAAAATTTTCTGTATGATTACAATAAAGAAAAATATATACTTACATACAAGCAAATGTTTATTTTGAACTTTTATGGGATAAATCACTATGGGTTTAATTTAAGATAAATTAAAATGTTTATTTATTTTATCCTGAATACTTTGTTAATCCTTAATAAAGAATATGTTTTGTTTTTTCACAAAAAGAAAACCCAGATAATATATGTGTGTTTTGTTATGAAAATGGGGGCCACTTGATAGCTGTTAGTTTCCATAAAATCATGAAGTATTTAGAGGAGAATGCAAAATGACTTTTTTATATGTATTTGTCATCTTTAGACTTTAAACTATCATATGTGTAAATATTAAAATTCTGGGTCAACTGGATCCCTTAATATCTTGGTTTAAACAAGAAGAATAAAACACCACTTGGCCACATAATGTTTCACTGTACCTCACTACAATTGATATATATGAGTTCTGCTATG
Source organism: Diploptera punctata (assembly GCA_030220185.1). Taxonomy (NCBI): domain Eukaryota; kingdom Metazoa; phylum Arthropoda; class Insecta; order Blattodea; family Blaberidae; genus Diploptera; species Diploptera punctata. Next base: position 653,874 of record JASPKZ010009811.1, on the reverse strand, counting down.
AGATAGTGTTTGGATGCAGACAAAATAAACAGATTTTTTTTAATACAATAGGAAGTAACATTAAGAGGTTATACATAATAAAATAATTAAGCTTGACCTGTATATTCTTACCTCTTATGGTTCTGTTGGACATATGTTTCAAGACTTTTTATTATTAATTTAACACTTCTCACTGAAGGATAAATTATATTTGAAGAGAAAAATTTTCGCCTAGATCGAGACTTGAACCCGGGACCCTTGGCTTTCCAGGCCAAGTGCTCTACCAACTGAGCTACCGAGGCAAGTTGCGATCTAGATGCAAATTTTTCTCTTATATACGTTGTAATTCCCTCGTGCCAAATGCTTGAAACCTTTGCTTCTATCTTTGCAAATGGTGGCTTCGTAGTTAAGAAGACATTTATTGGGAATTTAACACTATTTTATAAAGCCAGTAGGGCTTCTGTTGACGTTTTTATTATTAATTTAACACTTCTCACTGAAGGATAAATTATATTTGAAGAGAAAAATTACAGACTGATATTTCTCAAGTTGTCGGCCCTTATTCTTGACTCCTGCTCCCTCTTCCTGTGGTCCAATGAACTTGCTAATGAGGTTCCTTTCTCTGGGAATTTCTAATTCATAATTCTCTCCTTGTTCTTTTGTATGTAGACTTTTCCCATATGGTGAGTTCATTTGTGTTTTCTAACTGTTTTAATAATTTTGTGTTTACATCTATTTTGTTTTTCTGATCAAACGTAAGCAGCTACTGCAGATTTTTCTACTTCTCCTTTTTTTTTTTATTTTTACATTTCTTATGTGTTGTTTAGTTGCACAGGAATTTTTGATATTCTTAGGGATAGTTTAAATCTATCGAATGTAAGTTATTATGATTCTAATAGTTACTTTTTTTTTTTTTTGCCTGTGTATATCTTATCACATTCTGTACATTTTATTTGATATATTCCTGATTTTTTACTGTCATCAATCTTTACATTTTTTGTTGGTTTCTATTAGCTTATTTAAACTATAATCATTCTTTGGTGCTAAACTGATATTCCAAAAATCTTTTGAAATGTATTGTGTACCCAGGGTGATATGTGACTTTCCTGTATTTCTTTTCTTTTGGTTTCTCTATCTGAAGAGTTCTTTCGTTCCTCAATTTTTGTTTTTTTGCACTTCTTAATTTTCTTGTGTATCATTTTTTTTTTATCTTTTGCAACCTCAATTATGTGTTTTTTCTCTAACTCGTAATTTTTTCGGTTCATGGGTATATTTACCAATCTATGTACTAGGCTGTTGGAGATTGACATTTTGTATGAAATATGGTTGAAACCTGTTGATTTAATATAGTTACCTGTATGTGTTTATTTTCTGTGAATGCTAAATTCTATTTTCTTCTTTTCCTCAGTTCTGTGTAATTTCAGATCTAAAAATGGGCAATTGTTTGTTCATTTCTGTTCCTAGTGTGAATTTGATTGTTTTCTTCTATATATTTAAGAGTTTTAAGGTATCTTCTATGTGTTTTTCTTTAACTATAGCAACAACATCGTTCACGTATCTGCACCAATATTTGAACATAAGAGGATGTACTTTGGTTATTTTTGCTTTCAAAATCACTCATGAATAAATTAGCCAAAAAGGGAGATAATGGGTTTTCCATTGATAGTCCAGATTTTTTTTTATATAGAAATCCCCGTTACATGTAAAAAAAAAATTGATTGATACATAGTTCTGTTAATTTTAAATATTCTTTCCTCCTTTCTTTCCGATATTGTTTTTGATTACTAATTTTTCCAAAATTTCTAATGTTTCTTCTTTTGATGCACTGGTGAACAATGCCATGACGTCAAAATAAACTATTCTGTCTGCTGGTCTTATTTCTATTTTTTTTTTTCTCTACTAGCTGAAGAGAATTTTCAATGGATAGATCTTCAAAATTTTTATTTGTTTGAATTGCCGGCTTAGCCATTTGAAAATTTTGTAAGTAGGGGATCCTATATTATTCATCATTGGTCTCATTTTTATATCTGTTTTATGAATTTTGGGGAGACCATGGATGTTGGGGTTTCTAGGGTTAGCTTCTTTTAATTTAATTTAATAATTTTCTGTAAGAATTTTTTTATAGACTTTAAACTGTTTTCAACTTTTTAAACTGTTCTTGAAAGTGAATAAATTTTGATATTTTCATATTCTACTCCTTTTAAAAGTTCTTCCATTCTGTGGTGATAATCTTCTTTGTCTATTTAAAATTACTAAAAATTTAATTTAAAACTTTTCTTTAATTTTTTAATTATTAATTAATTTTTTAGTTTAGTTTAAAATAGTTCCCTTTGTCTGATTTTGTTTATACTACATTTTTATAATTTGTGTCTTTGAGTATTTTCATGTCTTTCTGGCAGCTTTGGTTTTTTGTTATTTTTAATTTTTTATTCAAAACTTTCTCACATTCTTTCCTTACTATCATTTGGTTTTCTGTATCTAATCCTAAAATTGATGTTTCAATGTCTGCTATAGAGTGATTCCATGAAAATGTCATACCGAGGTGAAAATTTTGAAATTGGCGCAGGAATAATTTTGATGACTTAATATTTATCTTTAAAGATTAAATTTTCTGATTCTATAAAATAATGTTTCAAATGTGTATTATTTTAATCTAATATCAGTGGTAGAATTTGTCATTCCAAACCTATAGAACACGCGGAATTTTACCAATTTTTTTTGTTTAGTGATTCGGTCAAATTAATTTGTTTTATTTCACAAGCTCCTTTGTTAAATCATACTTTGGTCCTCTTTAGTCGTAAATGTAATAATATTAATTGCATTTTAATGTTCTATATACCTTAAATGTGTCCTATAATTGTTAACTGTAAGCTATGGTCAGTCAGTCACGGAAAACGTATAAAAATTACTGTACATGACATAATAATTAATGGATTAAAATTTTCTCTTGGAATCTGCGTTATCTGTACACAACTAACAAAAAAGTATTAATGACATTTTGTTGTAAAGTTATTTTTCCTGCTAGTGTCCTGTGACTGACTGACTGACTTTTTGTCCTCTCATTTATATTGCTAATATGCATAGCACAATCAGTTGCTTGCTGCACTCCGCTGAGGATTAACATAAACGTGGTTTAGGAAATCTAGTAGACTGTTCGGCTCAGATGTTCCATAAAATAATGACTGGCCCTTTTTCTGTGTCAATTTGAGCTTAAAGTCAGTCAGCAGAAGCATTTAAATATATTAAAATATATTCGGGAAAAGGTTGCAGTAAATGTAACATCCATACATGTTGATTTCTCAGAAAATTATACCTACAAAGAACAAAATGAGATCCAGGCAGTTCATTGGAACAATAAGCATATCTCAATATTAACTGCTGTTGCCTAGTTTAGATGGAAGGTGACAGAGAAGTTCAGAAGAAATAATTTGTTCTAGTGTTAGGTTAAGTGACACATGGCAAGTGTGCTATAGATGTTTGCTTAAGAAAAATATTTTCTGAACTATAGGGACTTATTCCAAAACTTGAGGTGATAAAAATTTTCAGTTGGAGCAGCAGGTACTTAGAAATAGGCCTATACATTTAGCAATGTGACACTGATTAACTTGCATATTTGAATTTTGACATAAAATGGAACTTGTTTGATCGTACCATGGAAAGGGGGCTATAGGTGCGATTGGCGGCCAAGTAAAAAAGGATGGCTCGGCTGTATGGAAAATCGGAAAAGAAGATACAAAATGGTGCAGAATTCTGTAATGTGAGCTGTAAAACTAACCAAATAACTGTTCAGGAGGGATCACAAAATGATATAGAAGAAGAAAAGAAATTTCTATTAACACATTTGCACATCTTTCGGCTATTACGGACTCATTGCGTTCACAATATGATAGCTTTCGATCTGTATGTTATAGAGTATGCACAACTGTCAAACAATCAGCGCAACAAATTCATATGTTCGTGTCTTTGAAAACTGAATGCGCAACAAGCCTAGAAAGCCCTTGGCCTACCAACCGGCCGCTGATCTCACATCCAACTACCAACCGGCCGCTGATCTCACATCCAACTACTAACCGGCCGCTGATCTCACATCCAAATATATCAATCACAGAGGTGGATAATCTTCTAGCCAATATATGGGGGTGACGTGATCAGCATGTCAGATACTCCAGCCGTTATGACTGGTTTCTTCGAGTGCAGCCGCTAAATATTGTAGCTACCCAGATTCCTCATGATTCTGGGCGGGCATCAGTCCCATTGTAGCCGAAATTCCATGAGAAAATTTCATCCCTCACGGGGACTCGAACCAGTGCTCTCTATTAAGACATCTTGATCCAAACCATTCGGCTATAGCGTGGGACTTCGTGTGTGACAGGAAACATTTTTTATTAATGGGAGTGCAGTAATAACTGCATAAGCGAATCTGATATATCGATGTTATGAAGTGAGTCACCAGTAGATTGTTGTATATATCGAAGGTGGCGATGTAGGCATTTATCAAAGTACATATCGGTATGTGATATACAACAATTTTTAATAATGAACTTGAGGGTTAATGACAATGAGGTTTGCTTTGTTTTGATATTTATTTGTCCATTTGGTTTGAATCACTATTTATAAAAGCCACCTTGGCACCTGCCTGCAGAAAAAAAACTATTGATGGTTAATAAAGGACGCAAGTCCTTCTAATATACTGACTGAATTTGCGAATAGACATTTTTAGCCGCGAATACAGGAACTTTGTCGCAATTTTTTAACCCACGAATAAGGAGCTTTTACTGCGTGTATGTGTGTGTCTGTCCCATTCATAATAATTCTGCCCGAGGGCAGGTCTTTCACAGCAATCATAGCATTTTTCGTGCTATGCTTTGCAGCTTTACTAGGGAATTATAGGTGTAGTAGATTCCCGTTGCTTTCCACACCGGTGAAGGATGATGATGATGGCCAGATGATTTTTGGGGACCGTTGGGCCCTAAGCTTCCTGACATTTGTCTTGCAGGTGAGGAAAAACCTCACTCAGGAGCCTGTCCCAACTGGGAATGGAACTCGGGCCCGCTGCGTGACAAGGCAGCACGCTACCTCGAGACCACAGCAGTGGATATATATATTTATTTAATTATAGTAGATATATTTTACAACAGAGAAGGCCCTTTGTTATTAAGTATTTTATATTTTTATTTTATACAATTTAAAATGGTGCATGGTAAGCGAGTTAATTCAATTACATTATTGATTTAAATTAATATTTATTTTACTAACTTACTTACTGGCACTATCGTACCCGTAGGTTCATGGCCGCACGGACATATACTCCCCATACATCCTATCCTATGCTAATGTTTTCCAATTGTCTCCTGTATAATCTACTTTCCTCAAATCATGGTTGATGTTATTCTTCCACCTCATTCTTGGTCTATCAACTGGGCGTTTTTCCTCTGCTTTTCCTATATGTCTTTCATTCCCCATTCGTGCCACATGTCTTGCCCATCACAGTCTACACGACTTAACTGTTCTTATTGCCATGGGCGTAGCGAGGTTTTTGACCAATTAACATTACATAGAATGAGATTTTCTTATATCCAAAAATAGGTGTAAAATGTTTAAAATAGATGTAAAAAAATAATATTAAGCCCGCCAAACCCAATCGACGTTATATATCAATTTATCATGTGCCTGTTCCAGTGGACATTAGCATCACCAGTACGCCAGAAAATTCTAGACCTGTATTATGAACGGCTAATGCAGCATTCGCTTCTCGAATTTCAGCTAAGTACCTGAGTTTGTTTTTCGACGCCTAGATACTTGTAGAAGCTTCGCCTACCTCGACTCTTCATTGATCCCACACATTTCTGTAAATAATGTATTTTCTTTTTACAGCCTTATATTGACCAACGCCAACTTATCGTGATTGGTCAAAGGTTCGCCATGCCTATGTCTCGTATTTTCTTGTACGTTCGACAGGCTAAAATAATTATCCAATTGACATATTCTTTACTTGAAGGTTCTAAACTCATGCTTTAACGCTGAACTACGCATATTTGTGCATGTATGTGTAAAAATGGATATAAAAAATTATTTGGTACGTACCTACTTGTGTTCTATCATTGCAATATTATTTTCTCCCCGGATAGTTTAGAAATCATCACATCCGAAGAAGAAGATTTACCCACCTAACGATATTGGCAAATGGTTCGGGAGAACATAGCTAATGAGTAAAGAAGATAAAGTGGAAATTCAAACTGCTGGAGTCCACCCAAAAGCTACAATTTCATCAAATATGCTGAACATTTAAAACTGAAATTTAAGCAATGTTGGATCCAACAGAATTCACCCTGGCTAAAGTAATCCTCGAGACTCAAAGGTGCACTCTGTAATATAATGTGTTCTATTCTCCGCACATATTGTGAGGGATGTTAAAGAGTCATTAATAGTGAGGCCCTTCCAGAAGTTTTTCTAAATGCATGAATTCGCCAAAAAACATTGTGTGAGCTGCTGGCATGTGGAAGCTGCGCAGTCAGCATGCTCGTTTTTATGTGAGGTCCCTGTTAGCCAAAAAACTCATAAGTGGCTATAAGATTGCGGCGGGTAACTTGAAATATTTGTCTTCCATCTAGGATACCATTATCTTCTGTGGATTTCATGACTTGCATTTAAGGGGTAAAACACCGGACGAAGGCGTCTTCAAGGATTTGATTCAGTGGAGAATTGATGCCGGTGACATGAGCTTAAAACCGCATTTAAACGTCAAGAATTCTGCCTATCTTTCTCCACAAATTAAAAATGCATTGATTTAATTATGTAACTTGAGGTAAAGAAAATGATTGCGGATGATGTAAAAATGCAAGCGCTTACAGTGTTTTAACTAATAAAAGCTATGACATTTCAGGAAATGAGCAATTGTCCGTCGATGTGCGGTTTTTTATGAGAAATTGATAAAATTCGAAAAGAGTATTTGGGCTTTGTTTAACAGAAAAGAATGTACGCTCGATCAATTGCTTCAGAAATTGAGTTTTTTCAAAGAGATAAACATTGACCCGCACAAATGTGTCAGCCAAAGCTATGACGGTTGCTCAACAATAGTAGAAAAAGACAACGGAGTCCAGAAACGTCTGCATGAGTTATTTTCTTGAAGGTATTTACTTCCATTGCGCGAGCCACAAAATCATTGTTGTTGTAAATAATTTGAATAGTGTCCCCGAGGTGATAAACGCGGTAACAACAATTAAGAATATTATAATTTTTTTCGAGAGTCGCCGTTGAGAAGACAGCACGTCCCAAGCATCCCCATGCTCTGCGAAACACGTTGGTCGCAAAATATAAAAGTATTGGGATATTTAAAAAACACTTTTGGGAATTAATGAACGGCCTGAAATTGATTGCCGCAGAAACAAACACACCAAGCCGAAAACAAACTGATTAATTGCATGCTGCTGCAAGTAGAAGTACTTTCATCTTTTGTTTGTGCCTGATAGCAAAATATTCTAGTTATTTGGAACCTGTTGTTAATTCGCTGCAAGCCGTGGCAATAGATTTAATTAAATGCACGGCCCATGTTGAAAGCATTAAACGCATGTTAATAGATCATGACGTAAAAAGGGTGATGAGATCTCCGAAGGCATCATGAAAGAGATGGAGACTGTTGCTTCTGAGCTAAGAGTAGAAATCACACACTACCAAGAATATCCAATAAACAGGCACATCGAGCTAATCCACAATGCATTCCGAAAATTACTTTAAGGTGTCCATCTTAAATCCCTACTTGGATTCCTTTAACAGAGCTTTGTCAGACAGATTTGGAGAACAACAGGGTTTTGCTTTTGAACTTCAAATGCTGCATCACCTAAAAACATCTCTGAAAGATGCCCAAGCAACGGCGAGCAAAATTTCAGAGTATTATAAAATCGAGGGTTTGTCCACCGAAATTGAACAATGGGACCGTATGTGGACGAAGGTGACAAGGATAAGGAAGGTGATTTTGTTAACATGGATAAGGAAGGTGATTTTGTTAACATCGTGGACAAGTGCGATTTTTTCCCATCCATAAAAAAAAAGCGATTCTAATATGTCTGTCTTTACTATGCACTACGACGTCGTTTGAACGCACTTTTAGCAACCTAAGAATAGTGAAGACATGGTGTCATTGTACAATGACAGAAAATCGCCTTAATGGCCTCTGTATGCTCAGTCTGCACAAAAAAATAAAAACTTATTAAAAATTATATTGAAAAATTCAAACAAAACGTACTTAAAAAATGTTCTCAAACGAAATGTCGAGTCGAACTGTGTATGTGTAGTTGTACTTAATTAGTAGCTAAAATATAGCTAATAGTTTCAATACAATCAATTATAAAAATTAAGAAGTAATCTTGACAAAATATTCAATTCGTTAAGCCGAAAAATTCTGCAATTATTTCACTATTATTTTTCATATTTTCCTCTTCAATAGCGCTGTAGTTTTCTTCGATACATTTTTTTACATTTTCTTCCGATTCATGTACATTGAGGTTAGTTTAAGAAATAATGGTAATATTTTGTATTTTTGATTTGTTCGTTTGTACCTGGAAAAAAAAAAATCATCCCCTTTAATCTAATGCTGGCTATGCCCATGGGCGTAGCGAGGTTGGTGCAGGGGGTGCGCTTACACCCCCCCTTGATTTTCGACCAATTAACACCAGATAGAATGAGATTTTCATCTATCCGAAATTAAGTGTAAAATGTTAAAAATATATGTAAAAAGTTAAAAAGAAAAATAATATTAAGCCCACCTAGTTCAATCGATGGTGATTTATCAAGTACCTGTCCCAGTAGACCAGTACGCCAGAAAATTCTAGACCTGTATTATGGACGGCTAACTCAGCATTCACTTCTGGAATTTCAGCTGAGTACCTGAGTTTGTTTTTCGACGCCTAGACGCTTGTAGAAACTTCGCCTGACCTTGAATCTTCATTGGCCGCACACACTTCTGTAATGAATGCCTTTTTTTACGGCCTTATATTAGCCAACGTCCACTTACCGTGATTGGTCAAAGGTTCGCCATGCTTGTATCTCGTATTTTCTAGTACATTCGATAGGCACAAATAATTATCCAATTGATATATTCTTTACTCATTCTATAACGTTGGACTACGCGAATTCGTGCGTATATGCCTAAAATCGATATAAGAAAATTATTTGGTAAGTACCTACACAAGTTGTATCATTGCAAAATTATTTTTTCCCGGATAGTTCAGAATTCATCACATCCGAAGAAGATTTACCCATCATTTACCCACCTAATGATATTGGCAACTGGATCGGGAGAACAGAACTAATAAGTAAAGAAGGTAAAGTGAAAATTCTGGCAAATTGCTGGAGCCCACCTGAAAGCTACAATTTCAGCAAAGATGCTGAACATTTAAAACGGAAATTATAGCATTGTTGGATCCAACGGTATTCACCCTGGCTAAAGTATTCTGCAAGACTCAAAGGTACACTCTGTATATATTGTGCTCTATTCTCCCCACATATTGTGAGGGACGTTAAAGGTCATTCATAGTGAGGCCCTTCCAAAAGTTTTACAAAATGAATGAATTCTCAAAAAAAACTGTGAGAGCCGCTGGCATGTTGGAGCTACGCAGTCAGCACGCTTGTTTTTAAGTGAGCTCTCTGTTGGCCAAAAACTCATAAGTGGCTATAAGAATATTGCAGCGGATAACTTGAAATATTTGTCTTTCATCTTGGATACCATTATCTTCTGTGGCTTGTATGACTTGCATGTATAAAAAACTGGACGAAGGCGTCTTCAGGGATTTGATTCAGTGGAGAATTGATGCTGGTGATATGAGCTTAAAACCTCATTTAAACGCCAAGAATGCTACCTATCTTTCTCCACAAATTAAAAATGAATTGATTGAATTATGTGACATCAGGTAAAGAAAATGATTGCAATCGATGTAAAAAAATGCCAGTGCTTACAGTGTTTTAGCTGATAAAAGCTGTGACATTTCTGGAAAGGAGCAATTGCCCATTGGTATGCGGTTTTTTGATGAGAAACTGAATAAAATCCAAGAAGAGATTTTGGGCTTTGTTAAAATGAAATGAATGGGCGCCCAATCAATTGCTGCAGAAATTTAGTTCTTTTTTTTTTTTTCGAAGAGATAGCCATTGACCCGCACAAATGTGTCGGCCAAGGCTATGACGGCTGCTCAACATAGGCAGGAAAAGATAACGGGTCCAGAAACATCTGTGCGAATTTTTTTTTCCCCCCAAAGTCATTTACTTCCACTGCACGAGCCACAAAATCATTATTGTGGTAAATGATTTGAATAGTGTGTTCGAAGTGAGAAATACAATAGCTAGAATTAAGGATATTGTAAATCTTTTTCGAGAGTCGCCGTTGAGAAGCACGTCACAAGCATCCCCATGCTCTGCAAAACACGTTGGTCGCAAAAATATAAAATTATTGGGATATTTAATAAACACTTTTTAAATTAATGAACGGCCTGAAATTGATTGCCGTAGAAAGAAACCCACCAATTCGAAAAGATGATCAGTTGAATGCTGCTGCAAGTAGAAGTACTTTCATCTGTGCCTGATATCAAAGTATTCTAGTTATTTGGAACCTGTCATTAATTCACTGCATGCCATGGCTATAGATTTAATTAAATAAACGGCTCTTGTTAAAAGCATTAAAGGCATGGTAATAGATCATCGCAAAAAAGGTTATGAGATCTCCAAAGGCATCATGAAAGTTATGGAGACTATTGCTTCTGAGCTAGGTGTAGAAATCACACTACCGAGAATATCCAATAAGCAGACACATCGAGCTAATCCACAATGTAATCCCGAAGATTACTTTAAGGTGGTCATCTTATATCCCTACTAGATTCCTTTCACACAGATTTGTCAGACAGATTTGGAGAACAACATTGAACCTAAAAACATCTCTGAAAGATGTCCAAGCAACGGCGAGCAAAATTTCAGAGTATTATAAAATCGAGAGTTTGTCCACCGAAATTGAACTATGGCACCATATGTGAATAAAACGAAGTGACAAGGATAAAGAAGGTGATTTCGTTAACATCGTGGACGAGTGCGATTTTTTCCCATTGATCAAAAAAGCAATTGTAATACGCCTGTATTTACCACGCATTATGGCTTCTATTGAACGCACTTTTAGCACGCTAAGAAGAGTGAAGACATGGTGTCGTTCTAAAATGACAGAAAATCGCCTTAATGGCATATGTATGCTCAGTCTGCACAAAAAACTTATTAAAAATTATACTAAAAAATTCAAACAAAACGTACTTAAAAAATGTTCTCAAACGAAAAGGCGAGTCGAACTCTGTGTGTAGTTGTACTTTATTAGTAGCTAAAATATAGCTTACAGTTTCAATACAATCAAGTATAAAAAATTAAGAAGTAATCTTGACAAGAAATTCAATTCGCCAAAGCCTAAAAATTCTGCAATTATTTCACTATTATTCTTTACATTTCCTCAATAGCGGTGTAGTTTTCTTCCGAAATATATTGAAGTTAGTTAAAAAAATAAAGGTAGTATTTTGTATTTGTACCCAGAACGTATACAGTCGAAAAAAAATTGCACCCCCCTTAATCCAATGCTGGCTACGCCCATGGCTATGTCCATACTTATTTTATTTGACTTCCTATAAAGATCATGTAGTTCACTGTTATGAAGGCTTCTCCATTCACTTGTCTGTTCATAATATTTATTTTACAGCAAAATTAAATTTAACTTTTTTTGTAGAATTGATAAAGTATTTGTAGTTCATTATTAATCTCTGTTACCGAAGTTGTTTATCTAGTTTCATAGCATTTCGTTACATTTGTGTAATATTTGCATTTTGAAATTCTAAATAAAATTCAGATATGTCAGTCAGTCACAGAATAAAGTCAGTCAGTCACGCATAACATATTAGGTTATAACTCCGGTCTTAAATTGTGATTTTGGTTTCATTTTTTATTTAGAATGTAACTGGAAATGTGACCTCCAAACGGTATTTTGGAAAATTTAATAAAGAATGACACTTCAGAGAATGATGCAGATGAACATGTTAAGCTGCATGATGAGTTGACATTTATGTCAGTCAGTGACACATACTATGATAGATTAATAAATACATTGTTTTTCTTCAGAAGTTGTATGTTTATGTACAGTCTTAATCACACACACTTTTCCTCTATTATATCACACACTACTAATTTCAATCAATTGTAATATTTATGCAACCATTTTGCTGCAAAAATGTATTGTAAATGTCAGTCACATATGGAATTGCTCTATATACTCATCAATGTTGTTGGAATAACTGATTGCAGTCTTGATGCCTTTTTTCCAATAATTGGGTTTCAGTTTGGTTGAATGTTTCTTTAGACTATTTTTATACGTGACTACCTGTTTTGTCATTTTTTTAAATTTGTATGTTTGTTTTTTGGATTGAAGTTATTTTCTTTTCTAGATTTCTAAGTTTTTTTTATTTTTTTCATTTGTTTTTCTATTTTCTTCCCCATTCTTATGTTGTAAACGTTTTTTTTTTCTAAGTTTTCCCACATGATATTTCCTAGTAGTTTTGAAAGGTTTGTGTGCAATAAGTACATTTCAGTATCCAAATTGTTTATTATGATGTAATGTTTGCTTCTTTCTATTTTGGATAGCAGATATGTTGACAATGTAATTGATATTGTGAATCATAAACAGATGATGTTTTAAAGCTTGTGAACTATAAAATTTACCATGGAAACTGAAATTAAAAAAACAGATCCCATTTTTAGATCTAAATTTAACAAGAAATGAAGAAAACAAGACGGAATTTGGAATATACATAAAGATTACACATATAGATAACTAAATTAAAGACTCAGGATTCAACCATTTTGCTCACAAAGAAGCAGTGTTCAATAGTTTGACACATAGATTTGTATATATACCTATGAGCAAAGAAAATTATAAAAAAGAAAAATAATACATAATTAATGTAGCAACAGAAATGGGTTTTGAAGAAAATATGGAACACAAGGAAATGAACAAGTTTAGAAGACAAAAATTAATCATTTTAATTTTACATCCCAGACAAAATGTATGAGTTATCAGTTGTTTACATTCGATACTCATAATTTAGTATTAAAATTAAGTAATTAGAAATTGAATGAAATTAAAATATTCAAACTAATCAATCGTGATTCAAAAATTTAGTTTTTATACAATCTGGAAAATTTCTAGAAAATAACTAATTCTTTAAAAAGTATTAATTTAAAAAAAAAGGTTGATATCATAATTGTTGTGTTTCATGGAATTCTTAATTAAGGATTGAAAGTCATCCAACTCCACCTTCTGTTCCTATTTAATTTTAACCCTGGATTATGGGTAATGAATATAAACAACTTTAACAACTGATGACACAGGTTTTCTTTTCTTTTATTTTATTTTTTTTTTATCCTGGGTTCCCTATTCCAAATTGCTGGTCTACAACTCCTCTATAACTATATAAATTTCTTCGGTTTAATTAATTTACTCCTTCTATCTGTCATTGGTGGCAACCAATTTTCTTCTTCTTCTTCTTGTTATCATCACAGATTAAACATCAATCTGCTTATGCCTGTCTCTACTCGTATCTTTATTTCATTTTGTCTTTGTCTTCCTCTTCACCTTTTCCTTCTTGGTTTATATTCTAAAGCAATTACTGATCATCTGTCTGGATCCATTATTTGTATGTGCACTCTCATTATCTTTCTACTCTAATTCCGAGTTAAGTTTCAGCTTTACTGTAAACAAACTTTCATAAGGTATTATTCCGCCAACTCCATCTATTCAGAGAACCATGTGTTACTTTTACCAACCTTATGACTGAATTGTGTAAGGAACTGTCATCGATAGAAACATCGTCCTTAGGCAACAATGTATTTTATGAAAAATAAGACTGAATAATTAGGAACTTCGATTTCTAATTTATTTATATCAAAAATTAATTATGGGCCTACCCAATCACATTTACACTTTTTCCATGCTATCGATAGATATCCTTTATTTGCAATTTCATTATGTGCAAAATATATACTCTGTGCTGACTAACCCATAAATTCTACTGTTATTTTCACCACATTCTCAATGGCTAATGCAGGATATTTTTCACTGAAGTGTTTGAAAACATCTAAAATAATTGGTTTCTCTCCACTTTTCAAATGGTTCCATTTCCCATCTTTTAAAAAATTCTACAGAAAGCGACCATTTTGAAACAATAGTATTGCGACTGCGACAGGACATAACCGCAATGATAATAAAAATATGATAAAAACTATAAAACATATACGATACATACTTGTTTATTATACCAGAAGATAGGAAATAAATAATCACCTTTATAATGCTGATTGGAGCCACACTCAAAGTTCATACAAGGGTTTTTTAAAATAAAAAACGAGGGAAAAATTATAATAAAATAGAATATCTTGGACCAAAAGTGATTTCATATCAACATGTTTTTCAAACTATGAGGACACACTTACGAAAGCTCATATAACCAAATAAACAATTTTGCTTTTTGACTAACACAAGCTTCAAACTATGGGGACACACTTACGAAAGCTTATATAACCCAGTAAACATTTATGCCTTTTGACTAACACCTTATAGGCCTATAAGTTAACAAACATCTTATACAATTTGGCCCTGGCAGGACCAGAAATATTGCTACAGGTTGGGTAATGAAAATAGGGTTTCCACGAATTTTGAGAGTAGAGAAAGGTAAAAAATGATGGTATATAAACTCTCAAGTTTTCGGGAAAAAGTCAGACTGGAGTTGGGGGACCGAAGCATTCGCTTCAGGTCCCCCGGGGACGAGTGGAGCCTCTTCATGGGTAAGATGCATTTTTATAATATTATCAACTTAAAGGATCATGTTTTAAAATGGCCAATCTTGACTTTAAACTTTAGAATAAATTGTCTGATTATTGAAAATATGCTTTATTAAATGAGAAGACCAAAGGGTCGAACAAAATTAATAATTAAAGATTAATAATCTTCAGTTGGTTTAGTGGAACTCTCTCTGAGTATAATCAAGATTTCAATCTATTCGGCGCGATTCAACATGGCGATTTTTAGCTTCCTGTAATAACTTGTTTTGTCTGTTTTGTTTTAATATATTTTTTATGTTTTGTTTTATTTAGAATAAATAATGTTATTTTATGGTATAATGTGTTTTATGTGCAAATGTGATGTTTTCCCACCAAAACCAAGGCCAACCGCTCGGGCCAAAGATCACTTAAAAAAATAGAGATCCTTTTTATGCTACGTTATGGCTGAGATAAGCTCCGGTCGTAACAAATATAAATCTCAAAGTATTCTGCATTGCGAATGCATAAGAATATAATAATGCTTATTTAATCTATTAAAATTGTAATTATATATTTTAAGATTCTCCCATATAACTTTATAGAAGACATGTGCTATTTTTATTTTCTTTATTTTGAGAGTTAGAGAGCAAACTACATTATCTTACGCACTTAAAGGTAAAACCATTATTCGGCCAATGAAAATGCAGTAATACATCTGGTTCGTTTACAGTACATCTTGAATTTAGCTCAGAGTAAGTATATAATCTGTTATATTTCCTATTATATTTTTCATTTTAAATTTACTCTTAATTTTTCTGTTTTATCTGACCTTGTTTTAGGCCTATATATTTTAATTTAATTTAAGTATGCAAATATATTTTTCATTCTATAACAGCATTAATCCTATTCTAACCTATTTCATTCAATTATGAACCTTTTTAAATATAGTGTTTTGTGGTTTAATCTGGGGATGCTATTATATTTTAGATTTTTTTACATTTTTAGTTGTATGGGATTCCTTGGTGATCTAGGGATTAACTTCCTTGCCTTTGGTCCTGAGGGTTATGGGTTCAAACTGGCCATGGGGCGTTGTCCAGGAGGAACTTTAAGCCATGAATCTCGAATCTGAAGATTTTTCAGGCTAGTAAAAGCCTCAAGCCTAAATTAGAGCCTCTGTGAAAACTTCAATTGGGCTTTTCCATCTAAATAATACTTTGGTTCCTACTAGATGTCTCTATGAGCCATTTTGCTAACCAATGTCACTTGTTGACATCTGAAGGAAAGAAAGCATAACTGAATTAATTTGGTTAACTAACTCCTGATAAAGAGTACCCTTGTCCCATGTGTGGATATATGGGCATAGACTAGACCAGCGGTTCCCAACCTTTTTTCGACTCGTGAACCCCTTCCACAACGATCTGAGTTGGGTGAACCACTGACTGTAGATATACATGCAGTAGAGATGCATAAAATTTAATTCCAAGCAAAAGATTTAATAACCTTGAATTAACTTAACCCTTAACGGTTAAAACCTAAAGTTACTCTAGTTACGGCCTAGTTGTAGTGAAATCAAATTCATTCTGCGGCAGTTCGGAGTTGTAAGCTTTTGGACAGTTATATATTGCAGTCCGAGTGAGCATTACAGCGATGAAGTCCACCAGTCCCTTTTAACGTTGGCTGGATACATTGATATGTAGGCACACTTGTAGTTGCCACGAGCCTACCTATCCTAATATCAGTGAAGGGACTCCAGTTAGGTCAGGGGTAGAAGCATGGATTTCAGGGTTCGCATGAATTTCTAACTACTGTAACTCGTCGAATGAGTCATTATAAATAAATAAATAAAGCCTGATATGTCCCTTTAGGGCAAAGGCCTCCCTGTACAGGGGTTAAGCTCTATTTGAGAGTGTCACCCGGTGAGCTACTCCGTGGTGAGAAGTTGACTTGGATGTAGCACTTGGTTTGTATCATTAGTTTATTAAATTAGAGCAGCACTGATGGCATACACTTAGATAGACGAAGACGTTGGTGGATCAGTATTAAGGTAAATGTAAAATTGTATACTTTCACGGCAGGTGTCTTGATTAATGTAGGCCTATTTTATATCTTTTGGGCTAAATCTATAACGGACAAAATAGGACGAATTCTGAAAAAAACATGGGATCCAAACTATCTACAAGCCTACACATAAAATTAGCAATGAATTAAATCCAGCAAAAGATAAACGAGAACCTTACAGAACTGCTGGTATACAGGGTGTATCAAAAAGGATGGCGCAAACTTACATGGTTGAAAGTACATGATAATAGAAGCAACAATGTCCCAGTAAACATGGGTCCGCAAACGAGCTGTTTGGAAGATAATTACGAATGTATGGTTACAAGCCCGCACTGACTTCATTGTAAATATCATTCTAGTTAGTACAAATTAATTTGAATTTAGACTTTACTATTAATTTTTCATTAATTAAATAAAAATAAAACGTAGTTTTATTTGATTTTCATATTTATTATATAATTCAGTGACAGCTGTTTCGGTATGTTGCGCCTACACTAGGGCCTAACTGCCATAATAATAAAATACTATAAAAAACCGATAAAGCATATATATATATATATATATACTTGTTTATTATATCAGAATCCATAGTATTTCTGCCCGAAGGCAGGTCCTTCATGCTATGCTTGCAGCTTTACTAGGGAATTGTGTAGGTGTGGTAGCTTCCCGTTGCTTTCCACACTGGTGAAGGATGATGATGATAATGATAATGGTAAGGATGATAATGATGATGGCCATATGATTTTGGGGACCGTTTGGTCCTTAAAGTTTTCCTGACATTTGTCTTACAGGTGAGGAAAAACCCCGATAAAAACCTCACCCAGAAAAACTGCCCCGACCGGGGATCGAACCCGGGCCCGCTGCGTGACAAGGCAGCACGCTACCTCGAGACCACAGCGGTGGGCATCAGAAGATAGGAAATAAATAACCACATTGAAATACCAATTAGTCATACTCAAAGGGCTTTTAAAATATAAAAAAAAGCTAGTAAAAATCTACAATGTTTTATATCCTGGATCAAAACCATGTCACAACATTCCAGGATGTAAATTCATATCAACATTGTTTTGACAGAAAGACCAGAGATGACCACATTAGATAAGGGTGAATTTGAGCTGCAAGAAGTGAAAGTGGAACAGAGTTTTCCATTTTGACATAGATGAAGGTTTTGAACTATATCATGTGAAAGTTGTAAGTGAAAACCGATGAAAAACCCCCACATGTATAGAAGGGAAAAGTTAACTTTCCACCCGAGTTTCCCCCAATTAGAAACTTAAAAATGTTCATATAAATATTCACAATTTCTCTAAGAAAAGTCAGAATGCTGTGGAGGACTGAAAGGTCCTCCTGGGGAAACGAGAGCAGCCTCTTCATGGGTAAGAAACATATATCTATTTTCCACTCTAAAAAGTTCATGTTTTCTAAAATGGTCATTTTCAGAAGCAAATTAACTTAAAATAATTATGTTGACCTAACTTAGAATAATTTTGTTAATCTATGATTTTAAGAAGACCTAAGGGCCAAGCAAGATGAACAATAACCTCATGTTGAAATTTTAAATGGTTTTCTCTCTCTGAATATTAACAAAGTTTAATTGTTCGGCACAAATCAACGTGGCAAATTTTTACTATAACTGTTATATTTTGTTTGTGATGATTTTTAATATATCTCGTTATGGTTGTTTTATTTAATAAATTATGTCAATATTTTGTTTTAATGTGTTTATATGTGGAATTCATCCACCAAAAACCAAGGCCAACCGCTCGGGCCAAAACCACTTAAACCTTAGAGATCCTTTTTACACTACGTTACGGCTGGGCTTAACTTCCAGCGTAACACGGTACACTGTACCTTTTTCAGACATGTTAACAGATTATGAATTGTGTTCCAACTGATCTAAGCAACAATACAACAATATTTATTTACATTTTTAAATTTAACAAAGGGGATTCATTCAAATCAAGTTGAGAATTTAACAGTCTGTTACTACTCTTAAATTTATTTATCTCTACAGCCTCCAAAAGATCAAACTTCTTACCCTTATCACAAACATGTAAAATTTCAAAATTTGGATCGAAACAATGATTAAATTAGAATAGGTTGTTAGCATGTTTTGAATATTCTAAATTTCTCTCATGTGTTCCTTTATCCGAGAGATAAAAGGTCCACCAGTTTGTCCTATATAAACATGGTCACATGTGCCATACTTCAATTTATATACACCTGATAATTTTTATTTTTTTTATTTTGGTTTTGTTGTTTTTTATTATATTTTGTAAAGTTTTATTAGTTTTAAATGCCACATTAACGTTCAACTTTTTAAAGTGTTTAGATATTTTATTTGAAAGTGGGCCTATATATGACATTACGACATATTTCTTTATGTTTTCTTTGGGTAAAGGAAAAACTTTGTTAATTGCTTTTTTGTAATGAACTTTCTTAATTAAATACCGGTATTCTATAATTTTAGGGTTGTAGTTATTATTAATAGCTAATTGTTTAATAATATTCAATTCATTATTATATTCCAGGGGTGAAAGAGGGATATTCAAAAGTCTATGAATGTAACTATTAAAGGCTGCCATCTTATGCGTATATGGGTGAAGAGAAGAACTATGGATAGTGGTATCAGTATGAGATGGTTTGTGAAAGATACCAAACTCAAACTTATTATCAATGTGTTTTATTGATAAATCCAAGAAACACATTGATAATAAGTTTGAGTTTGGTATATTTCACAAACCATCTCATACTGATACCACTATCCATAGTTCTTCTCTTCACCCATATACGCATAAGATGGCAGCCTTTAATAGTTACATTCATAGACTTTTGAATATCCCTCTTTCACCCCTGGAATATAATAATGAATTGAATATTATTAAACAATTAGCTATTAATAATAACTACAACCCTAAAATTATAGAATACCGGTATTTAATTAAGAAAGTTCATTACAAAAAAGCAATTAACAAAGTTTTTCCTTTACCCAAAGAAAACATAAAGAAATATGTCGTAATGTCATATATAGGCCCACTTTCAAATAAAATATCTAAACACTTTAAAAAGTTGAACGTTAATGTGGCATTTAAAACTAATAAAACTTTACAAAATATAATAAAAAACAACAAAACCAAAATAAAAAAAATAAAAATTATCAGGTGTGTATAAATTGAAGTATGGCACATGTGACCATGTCTATATAGGACAAACTGGTGGACCTTTTATCTCTCGGATAAAGGAACACATGAGAGAAATTTAGAATATTTAAAACATGCTAACAACCTATTCTAATTTAATCATTGTTTCGATCCAAATTTTGAAATTTTACATGTTTGTGATAAGGGTAAGAAGTTTGATCTTTTGGAGGCTGTAGAGATAAATAAATTTAAGAGTAGTAACAGACTGTTAAATTCTCAACTTGATTTGAATGAATCCCCTTTGTTAAATTTAAAAATGTAAATAAATATTGTTGTATTGTTGCTTAGATCAGTTGGAACACAATTCATAATCTGTTAACATGTCTGAAGAAGGTACAGTGTACCGAAACAGCTGTCACTGAATTATATAATAAATGTGAAAATCAAATAAAACTATGTTTTATTTTTATTTAATTAATAATATGGATTTTTATTACGCGGCACGTCTGTTAAGCCCCAGCGTAACGATAGCGTTAAGTTCACTATTGTTTAAGTGGTCTTTGGCCCGAGCGGTTGGCCTTGGTTATGGAGGAGTAGTTCTATAATTAACCAAATGAAACCACAGTAAACGAAAAATAACATTATTTATTAAAATAAGTACCAAACATAAATAAAATCAAGTCAAAAAAACTGTTATAAAAATCAGCTGAAATCGCCACATTGTCCCAGTCAAAATATTCAAAATTATTAAAATGTTTAAATTCAGAGAGATAGAAACCGATCCTTTGAAAATGTTCAACTTTGTGTAATATTAAATTGAAGTTTATTTGACCATCTGGTCCTTATTTAATTCTGAGTCTTAAAATGATTTATTTAAGTGAAGTTACTTTTATTTAAGTGAAGTTATTTTTATTTAGTTCTAAGTCTTAAAATGACCCAAAAGTGTCAGGTGCAAATACGTTACCCATGTAGATGCCACCGGCCCGCAGGGCCCTCCTGAGGGGACCGCCTCAGTCCCACTGCTGTCTCTCCGTGTCCTTTCTCGACACTTCTTTTTATGCATCTCGAAACATAAGATAATACTCTCATACCAGTACTAGCTATTATCATGTCACAATTACACATCCAAGGGTCAAGATGATGCAACTTGAAGTTGAACAGGAGTCACCATCCCTCTTTGACCCTATGATAACACTGTTTGGTTATCACGAACTGTTTAAAATTTGATTACAAATTTCCTAACTACAAGATTTTCTTACCAAGAATTATTAACTATTTTAATAGAATTATATTCCATCTTTTGTCTTTATTTTTTATGATATCTGAAATTAGGGCCTGATGCATTTATAATATTTCCCCCCCCCTTAAATAAGACTGTAGGGTTGAAAAACCGAAAGTCTTTTTTCCTTCCAGGATATCTCTCACCTCTCGGGGGTTGGTCCTGACATTATCTTCTCAACTTAGCTTTACGTGGGAGTGCAACTGACGTCATCAATTGGCGATTCCATCTGTCCTGGAAGTATTTTGTTCTCATCCTAAGAGGTTAGATCGTCTTTTACTTGTCAATCTCCCCGAATACCGTTAATTGCGTCGAAATATCGGCAAGATCCGTTTACTTAGTGAGAACACCATACTTCAAAAAAAAAAAAAAATCACAATATAGCAAGCCAACATGCCTGAGCATTGTTTCAGAAAGAAGGAAAAATAATGTTTATTTGCTGAAAAAAAATAAAACACAAAAATATTGACCAAAAAAATTCTTCTTATCTTCATTCTTCGTCCTTATTTAAACCTTCTGTGGTTTCTTATGGAAACGGAGCACTTACACTGTTATCCAATATCCGACGCACTTTATCACATTTCATTACTTTAGTTATGTACGCCGACGTTTTCCCCCCTTTTTTGTTATTCACTCTGACAGTTCTATTCCGTGAAGCGGATCATTGATAAAAAATTATAAAACTGTGGTGTCTGCTGTGGCCAGCTGGAGGTTAGGTTTCGTGTCTGCTTACCGCGATGGAGGAGGCAATGTCCTAATGCTCGAGGTCGTGTTCGGTTTCAGCTGCCGTTGGTCCAGGTAGGCCTTTTTGTCATGCCTAGTTTCTTTAAACAAAACCCAGTTAGGTCCAAGGAGAACTTGTGAAAGGTTTGATAGGAATTAATCTTGACGTGGAGTTTGTTTTCTTGACTCTTCTATAGGAAAAAATCGGGATGAAGGAGGTTAGGCCAAGGTTGGCTTTGGATGGTTATATATTTTTCATAATTGCCTGGGTTTGTCTTTTACTGGAAATGAGGTGTTTGCCTCAGTTGATAGCGAGTCTGGACATTCATCCATCTCATGCTCCGCCACGAGATGTGTGTTGATCCTGGCAGCTACCCTGCGTCATTAGATGTACAGGGTGTGGTTGGTCCGTGCAGCGTTATGCTGCCCTCGTCCTCAGATGTATAGGGTGCTCCGCGAGTCTGGCCATCTTAATCTGCCTCCCATCATGCGGTGTCGTGGTGGTGGCCGCAGTCCAAGCGTGAAGCTGCAATCTCATGGTATTGGCATTAAAACTTTGGGAGGATAACTATAACATTGATTATGGGTTTGGTGCTATCTCTTACCACATGGGTCCGTATCCCTCCCATCACTCCTGGTCATTTTAATTTAACTTCATTGCTTAGAGGCTTCATTTTCAGCCATCATATCTCTGATACTATATTGTATTAGACGTTCTGGCTTTAGATTTATTTGTTATCAACATGTATCGTGTAGTTTGGTGCACCCATGTTCCTATTGGTCCCTTATAGCTAGCCTCAAGTTGCAAAGGAAATGCTCTTATGTCTTTGGTCTTATGATTTCTCATGAATCATTTATGCCCTTATTGCAATTCAGGTTTTACTAGGTTCAAAAATTGTCAGTATCTCCCTGTATTTTACCGCTGGTTTTCACTTTCCATTGCTTGGATAAAATTTCAATTTTGCCTTCCCTACTCTAGAGCCCTGGGTTCGACCGAGTGTGCTCGCCTACACATAATTCGCTAGGGCTTTAAGGTGTAATTACTACTTTGTACGATTATGTAACCTGAATTCCGAATCATCATTCCCTCGTGAGGTCCTGATTGGGAGAGCATTTCCTTTCTTTATCCCGGGATGCATATTGCATCTCAAATTCTCGCTTCCAATACTACTGTCGATTTCCCATGTTACAGCCCACAGAGTTAACTTAAAAAAAAAAAATGCGTCTGAATGGTGTTGTTTCCTCAAGTCCTTCCGAATTCGTTCGGCAAAATTCCCTTACGCCCTTCCTGATTCGTTGGCAATATTTCCTTATGCCCTTCCTGATTCGTTCGGCAATATCTCATCTGGTTTCTTGAATTTCTGTATTTAATTTTCTTTTCATAACTCCCGATTATGCGTGGACTTTATTCCGTGTCTTGGGTCCCCATGTTACCTATGGGTTTAACCTCTCCCTTTTTATTTCTTATCCATTGGTTTCCTTTTAAATTCCATTTATGGTTTTGAGTTAATTCCTGGTCTCATACGTGTAGACTTATTCCCTATCTTACATATGGTTTTAACCTCTAAATTCATGTCCAACCCTGTGTGTTTAACTTCTAATTTCCTGCACTTCCTTAAGTGTTTAACTTTTACTTTCTTGTATCGCCCTATGTGTTTAACCCCTAATTTCCTGTAGTACCTTATGTGTTTAACCTCTCATTTCGTGTGCTCCTTATGAGTTTTAACTTCTAATTCCGTGTATTATCCTTACGTGTTTATCTTCTATTTCCATGTCTACCCAATGTTTAACTTCTATTTTCCCGGTATTACCCTATGTGTTCCATCCCTAATTTCCTTTAGTACCTGTAATAATCCCACTTTCTTGATTTACTTATGTGTTTAACCTCTCTTCCTACTTTCTTGTATTACTTATGTTTTTAACCTCTCATCCTACTTTCTTGTATTACTTCTGTGTTTAACCTCTCTTCCTACTTTCTTGCATTACTTACGTGTTTAACTTCTAATATTCTGTACTCCTTATGAGTTTAACCTCTTTTGTATGTAATATCCCTACTTACTTGTATTACTTATGTGTTTAACCTCTCTTCCTACTTTCTTGTATTACTTACGTGTTTAACTTCTAATATTCTGTACTCCTTATGAGTTTAACCTCTTTTGTATGTAATATCCCTACTTACTTGTATTACTTATGTGTTTAACCTCTAAATTTCCGAGATCTCCTTTTATGTACTACCGTATGTGTTTAACCTCTAATTTCTGTGATCTCCCTTCATGTGCTACCTTATGTGTTTAACTTCTCTACTTAGGTCAATCTGTCTCTCTTGGCTCTACTCGTCGGTCGCACAATCGTAATGTCTGTGTTTCCTTTAGTATTCTTCTTTTTTAGTGTCCCAACGTATCTGACGTCCCTGTCTATTATTCATTGTCCCTTCGTTATGACCATATCCATGTGTGCGTACGACTTTCTCTAACCACCGGTGGCCTCTTTTGTTTCCCTGGCATCATTTTCCTTAGTAAGCCTGTTGGTGCCTCAACGTCCGCTACTGCGTCCAGAAGGGAATTAAATCCTATCCTCCCAGACGGGGTCCGTCTCTTGCTCACCTCACTTCCTAACTTCGGGTTTATTAGAAACTCTGTTGGTTCCTCAACGTCCGCTACTGCGTCCAGAAGGGAATTAAATCCTATCCTCCCAGACGGGGTCCGTCTCTTGCTAACCTCAGTTCCTAATCCCGGCTATGTATCCTTGGCAAGTCGGCGGACTCGTCGAGCAAATCGCCTCAATGGAGGTGGTGTTGTTCCTTAGCTCCCTTCGGGGCCCAAGAAAACTCGAGCAAATCGCCTCAAAGGAGATCGCCTCAAGGGAGGGCACCGCCGGCCATTCGGGGGCCCAAGTTGTCCCCTACCGCACTCCCCGCTTTTTCCGTTTTTTGTATTCTGGCGGACTCGTCGAGCAAATCGCCTCAATGGAGGTGGTGTTGTTCCTTAGCTCCCTTCGGGGCCCAAGAAACTCGAGCAAATCCCTCAAAGGAGATCGCCTCAAGGGAGGGCACCGCCTGCCATTCGGGCCCAAGTCGTCCCCATCCTACTCATCCTGCTGCCTCAGGATTAACCTTAGGGAGAGCCTTTTTGAACTCATGGACGCCGCCTCATCGGAAAAGTGGATTTTATCCTAATCTTTTTGATGGGGTTCCCCTATTGCCATCATGCCCTCTCTAAACCCGGGTATCACGACAGTTTTCCGTGGGTCTCTTTGCCCGTAATTGTATTGTGCTTCCATTTGTTCCTATGTTTCCTTGTTTCCTCTTATTGTTAATTCCCTGATGCCTATCATTCCCTAACAACGATGTTCCATATGGTCCCTAACGTCAGTGCCAAGCCGGCAAGGTTTTATGGCCAGTGCCCCCAAGATCATTTTGGAGTTCTCTGTCTCTAGATCATGTCATAAACGGGGGTGCCCCCACCTTCCGACTTGCACCTGCCTAGCTTGTTGGCGAAGTGTTCAGGCAACTCGCCAAATTTTCGAGGTCAAAACCTCTCCAAAAGGGTCCTTAGTCCTTCCCAACTCGTATTCTTCCTAGCACGTTGGCGAAGTATTCAGGCAACTCGCCAAATTTTCGAGGCCAAACCTCTCCAAAAGGGTCCCTTAGTCCTTCCCAACTTGTATCCTTGTGTGCGACTATGTAAAAGTTTAATCTCTGTTTAAGTGTTTCTAAACGTCACCTAGCCTAGATTGACCTAAGTTGTAGCCTATCCTTGTATATATCCCTCGTAGGTCTAAATGTGAAGAGTCTTAAGCGATCTAGTTTTAATCTATTATCCGTAATATGTCAAATCCCATATGTGTGTGTGTTTACTATTCGACTAGTCACTAGTCCTAACTGACATGCTATCGAGGTATACAGAGGGAGAGATCTCGGCCGCTGATTCTATCTCTGTATCCTCCTGTAGGCACCTCAGTCAAGCGTCAAGATCAGTTGGGTATAATAGTTGTTGTGTAATTTCTTTTAGAAATATTATTTAGTGTAGGCCCTTGAAATTCCAAATTTATAGGATAATATCTTCCACTAGATCGATTAAGACACCTAACTATCCGTGAAGTATCCTAACCTCCATCTTCTAAATTACTATGGGAATAAATTAATTTGTTTCCGATCATTCCTGCAGGTTTGCACTCGGTAATTCTGGGAAAATCTCTCAAAACTTGTCCTATTCTTCATTGCGTTCCAAAAGTTTATAAATTTTCCTAAGTTCCCATGTCCCTCTTCCGTTCTTTTTCGTAATACGTATAATTTTCCTCACACCAAGTTGGATAATGCACATCCTCCCTTCTTAATCTGGACTATTGTTACTACTGATTTCTTGCAATGTTAAAATCGGTTCTAACCTCCGTGTTGGCATAACTCCTGGGTAATATAGCCTATCATTCGTCGTCCGCTATAGGCTTGACATACTACGTGCCTTTATCTGGACTGCTTCCACGTTATCTTCTCGCGAACTAGCCTACTACTTATCCCGGAACCCATTCATTCATAAATGAGTCCTAATTGCTGAAAATGAGATTATGGTCTTCCGTTATCTTTCCTTTTACTCATAAACATAAGTCTTATTTTCTGATAGTTCGCTCTTATTCCATTATTATTATTATTATTATTATTATTATTATTATTATTATCAATTATAAATTACTGTGTTTTCTTATTTTCATTATACATTATCAACACTGGTAATTTGATGTTATTTTTATTATTATGATTGTTAAGGTTTATTGTTATTACTGATGTCATTTTTATTATTATTAGCATATTATTGTCATTATTATTATTATTATTATTATTATTATTATTATATTATCATTATCTTTAGTATTATTATTATCACGTTTACCTTCCTGGTGATTTATTATTATTTTATTTTTATTAAGTTTTAGGATCCTCATTAATATTAATAGCTCGATCTACCTGGTCACATCCCATCAATCTCACGTGGATATCCTAACTAGTCTCTAACGTCCTACCCATACTCGGCTTGAGGGTTATTCGTCGATGGTGTTTGTCAAGTACCCTAATTTTCACCCCCAAAAAAACAACTATGATACTGCCAAAAAGAAAAATATTTCTGGGAATAAGTCTACCCTTCCTCTATCATTTCTGTAAGTCTATCCGTCCTTTATCATTTCTGTAAGTCTATCCTTCCTTTATCATTTCTGTTAAGCATCTTGGTTTCTACCTCCCCTCCGTAATCCTCACTAGCGGAGCTCTATGATTATGCCCAATCTCCATTCCCCTCTTCTATTCGAGCTCTCTTATTTATACAGAATCTCCATTCTTTTGGTTCCGAAACCTAAATCTGAATTACGGATCAAGCGAGTCCTCCATTTTATTAATCTCAATTCCCGCTTTTGATCGAGTTCTCTCTAATTTATCCGAAGTTTCCATGCCCCTTTTCCATACTCTCTGTGTTCGAAACTAGAATCTGCCTTCCTCATTAGTTGAGTTCATCTTTGATTGTGCTAATTCTCCATTCCCCTCTATGCTCGAGTTCTCGTTTATTTCTCCTAAGTCTTCATGCCCTTTGTTCATTTTCTCGGGTTTCAAATCTAAGATCCCTTTGATTGCCCATATGCCACTTTATTTTCTTTATTTAACGTACGTTTTCTGATGTCTCGAAAAAAAAAAAAATTATGTCCCTGTAATTGCTCCTAATCTAAATTTTGTTCATATTCCTGAGGCAATCGGTTTTGGAGTCCTTATCTGTGTGGTTAATCTAACTATCACCAAATTAAACACATTCCAGAGCTTTGCTGACTGTTATCGCTATGTGACCTCCTGGGACACTCCGTTTTCGTGCAAGACGTGTCTCAAAACACAATATCTCTCAAGATGGCGATTTTTCCAATTTTTTCCAATTTTCTACGCTGGTGATTTCATATCTATTATTCAGAAAACTCCTATTTTCTTGAACGTTCCCTAATTTTATTATTATTTTATTTGTCATCCAATCTTTTACATTATCTCGCATTATGAAAGTATGATTTGTACCGAACTTCGTGTGACGATTATTATTTTATCGTGTCGTTTTTTATTACTATTAATTTAAATCGCGCAGCAGCCAGTAGTTCTCCCCTCGATTTTTAACTGAAAACGTTCCTAAATATAATGGTGCTCGCCTTACCATAAAAATCCCAGAATCATTTCCAGCGGCAATCGGTATTACTTGCCTCATGCCCTGCCTTGTCAAGGTCGCACGGCAGGTGGTCATAACCTCAAGTCGTGTTTAAAATTTCTTTAATATATTTAGTATGAATATTTTATTTCTACTAGCATAGTGGATAAAGTACTGCGCTACAAGCTGAAAAGTCGGGGGTTCAAGTCCCGGTATGTTTTAGGATTTTAACCTGATCTAAACCTTCTGGCGGCACTATGGCCCTGGGGTCGATTCAGCCTTTAACTGAAACGAGTACCAGACTCTTGTTCTGTGGAAAGGGCGGACGTCACGCAGGGCTGATAACCCGGCTGACATTAAGTGCCGATTGTCTAGAAATATTGGGAGCCCTAACATTTCCGCCACCTCAAGATCTCCGGTAGGGGAATATGTTACTTTAAATGTTACTTCATTTTTCACGGCTATTACTCTATTTACAAATCCTCTGATTTTTACGTTTTCCAACTCCCTAACTATTTTCCTGCTAGTTTTCGGTTATTCACTTTGTAATTAAACTTTTATAGTCTCATTATTTTATAATAATCGTTCATTTATTTTTCCAATATAATCATTTATTGCAAGTCATAACGCGGTTCCTCGAGCCTCACGTGGGCCAAGATTAATTACCAGTGTGGATGCACGAGTTGCTACACGGGGACTGAAATATCAATCGATTTATCTTTCTTTGTATTTATCTCAATATTATTTTTTGATTATTAGCCCGAATATAAGTAGAATTTTATTTGATTGAAGTGGATAGAATTAGTTTCCTACGGGGTAGCTGTAATGTTTAATATAGACTCCGTTAGAAGGCTCTGTAGTCATCGTGGCCATTTTGAGAAACAAAACAAAATATAATAGACGTTAGCCAACTTCCTAGTTCTTTATCCAAAAAAAACTACCTAGTTAATAAACCATAAATTAATTTTTCGTGTCCCATCTCTATCCAGATATCCAAGATCGCGTTTTACGTGAATATATATATAAAAAAAAATGAATGTTTGCATGGTGCAAACGTGGTATGAGTGTTTAGTGCATTAGTGGCGTAAGTATAAGATGTGTCCGCCATCTTGTTGCTTAAATTTATTATCCTTTTCCAAAAATATAAAAGGTTCAATATAACAAAAATTTCCCATCTAGTGGCGTGTAAAGCAACCTATGATCCCTTGGCTTATCTCTCGCGGTGATGCTTTCAGAAATGATTATGTGTATATATGATCGTGCCACGTCTTACCGATAGGCGAAATAATAAAATATTGTCCGGGTGGGAGTACACAAGCTTTTTTTTTTCTACCCACGTTAAGAGTATCTAATTTCAATAAATATTAATAAAACACTATATTAAACGTATTTAGCTAAGAGATGTAATTATCACTTCATTATTTTACTTGTAAATGTGAAAATAAAGTGGAACTATTTCCTGACATGACCACATAAGTTATAATGCTACGGTTTATTATACAGCGTGTCGCGGCCGACGTGACGCGAATTCGCGTTTCGCTCGGCGTGATGCTGGTACAACATGGAGCGCAAACGTTACAGCGCATATGTTTATGGAATTGTCGCCAGATGGCACCACATATATGGAAAATCAAAATGACCAACGTTCATAATACATTTCCAAATGTGTTTACAAAACCCAATGTATACAAGCCTGTCCCTGCATAACCTAATAAAATAAATTATATACATCCTATTTAGTAAACTATAAACTAATCTGATGCACACTAAATTGACCAATCGGAATCTAACAATTTTAAGTGATTGAACATTTATTTCTTAAAATATGGTTTGGAATTAAATGCAAATGCTGGTCATTCACACAAATGTCCTGCCATCTGGTGGATTTAATTTTATGAGCGTTCACGTATGCCAACTTCAATTCTAATAAAGAACTTTGAAAATAAATTGAGAGAAAAAGTCATAATTTGTGTACATAATAAACATATTAAAATTCTTCATCAAAAAGTTTCAAGTGTCGTTGGAAAACGATTAAAATAGTTCGAAATATTAGTAAAGACAGAAAAAGGTACCTAGAGCAACAGCATCATAAGAATGTTGTATGGAAAATTGTAGAATAAATTATTCTTAATTCTTAAATAAACATATGGTTGATGAATATACCAAATTTTAGAATACTTCAGACTTTCGCCTGAGCAGTTTTACCAGGTTTTGAAATTTAATGATTTATTTGTTACAGTAATTGATTTAGGTTGGGTTAGCTTTTATGTTCCTTGCGTTTTAAATGTGATTTGATACTAAAATAAAGTACATCTTCATATTTGTTACTCTATGAAAAATTCAAAATGTCGGGCGATTACCATGTTAAATCATATTTCCACTACTACATTTCGTGTTAATCTTACATATTTATACAGCGGTTACATCACATTACGATACTTTAAATTACATCAAAAAAATGGCACAAGTCGCGTAAAAAAAGCTTGTCTTGTACAACCCCCACCAAAATATGGTCATTATATACGTACGACATCGAAGGAGATATTGCCTAAAATAAAACTAAATCACTTTCATTTCAACCTCTACCAATATTCTGAAAAAAATAATAATAATCATAACCCAAATATATCCTCTACGGAAACAACACCAACATAATTCATAAAACTTATATGTATCAAAATATCTTAACATATAACATAGCCTGGAAAAGAAATTAATGTACATATAAACGTCTGCCTATTAGAAAAATAAAACACCCAAAAAAAAAATTATCAACAACACCAAAATTGTCGTATATATCCCAATGTTTTTCCCATTGTAAAAAAAAACTTAATTATGCCCAGAAAATTAAACATTTGTTGAAAAAAATTGTCTACAAACCCAAATATTAGATCCCAAAAAAAACATAACCTAAAGCCATAATGTCCCAAAGTTGAATATTTTCTGGTCTCTCTCTGTTTTTAAAAGACGTAGTTTATTCAATGTGACTCTTCTCTTCCTAATTGAAAAAAACATATACATTTTTACTGTGCACGAATTGAAGGTTAATTTGTGGTCTAAGGTTCGTTTCTTCATTCGTGAATATAATGATAAATATTATTTTCACGAATATTCCACCGCTTGTTCACCAAAATATTACGCGGCGCGCCTGTTAAGCCCCAGCGTAACGATAGCGTTAAGTTCACTATTGTTTAAGTGGTCTTTGGCCCGAGCGGTTGGCCTTGGTTATGGAGGAGTAGTTCTATAATTAACCAAATGAAACCACAGTAAACGAAAAATAACATTATTTATTAAAATAAGTACCAAACATAAATAAAATCAAGTCAAAAAAACTGTTATAAAATCAGCTGAATCGCCACATTGTCCCAGTCAAAATATTCAAAATTATTAAAATGTTTAAATTCAGAGAGATAAAAACCGATCCTTTGAAAATGTTCAACTTGGTGTAATATTAAATTGAAGTTTATTTGACCATCTGGTCCTTATTTAATTCTGAGTCTTAAAATGATTTATTTAAGTGAAGTTACTTTTATTTAAGTGAAGTTATTTTTATTTAGTTCTAAGTCTTAAAATGACCCAAAAGCGTCAGGTTGCAAATACGTTACCCATGTAGATGCCACCGGCCCGCAGGGCCCTCCTGAGGGGACCGCCTCAGTCCCACTGCTGTCTCCGTGTCCTTTCTCGACACTTCTTTTTATGCATCTCGAAACATAAGATAATACTCTCATACCAGTACTAGCTATTATCATGTCACAATTACACATCCAAGGGTCAAGATGATGCAACTTGAAGTTGAACAGGAGTCACCATCCCTCTTTGACCCTATGATAACACTGTTTGGTTATCACGAACTGTTTAAAATTTGATTACAAATTTCCTAACTACAAGATTTTCTTACCAAGAATTATTAACTATTTTAATAGAATTATATTCCATCTTTTGTCTTTATTTTTTATGATATCTGAAATTAGGGCCTGATGCATTTATAATAATTTTCATCAAGTAAAACACCAACTCAATTGATTAATTAATTTTTCATCTCATTTAGTTCATATTTCACAGTACACTTCACTTATGGGTTACCTGTTAAAGCAGGTGTTCGAAGTGTCTTCCTTGCACCTGGATGCAATACTGTGCTCGTCTCTGCAATGAATGTCAAATTCTTTCGAAAACCGCTGGATCATTTCTGAATTCTTGACAAGAATGTACAACTCTCTGCTCCAGTTCTTCAACCGTGTTAACGGGTGTGCTGTACACTTCGCTTTTGAGGTGACCTCAGACACAAAAATCCAAAGGGTTTAGATCAGGTGATCTTGGAGGCCATGGTACAGATCCACCTCACCTATCCATCTTTGGCCATATCTGCACGTTAGATGCCGTCTCACAGCAGCAGCAAAATGTGCCGGATCCATCATGCATATACCACAAACTCCGACGTTGTTGAAGGGGAATATCTTCAAGCAATCCTGGAAGATGACACCACAGAAACCTAAGGTACCTCCGTCCATGAAGTTTTCGTGGAAGAAAGTGTGGCCCAATGAATGATCACCTAGTACCCCTAACCACACATTCAGTGAGAAACGGTGCTGATGTGGTGACTCATGAACAGCATGTGGGTTTTTTTCACAGCAAAAATGTGTATTATGATAATTAAAAACACCATTGCATGTGAATCCTGCTTCGTCTGTAAATAAAATGTTACATGCGAAACAAGGGTTGACTACGGTCTGTTGTTGCATCTTGCATCATCCACTGACAAAACATCACTCTAGGAAACCGCATCATTGAGACATTGAACTCATTGGAGGTGGTAAGGGTACAGTAAATTGCGCTGTAAAATTCTCCATACACTACTGTGGCTTAGTACAGGCGCTTGTGTGGCAATTCTTCTCGTCGAGGTTCCTGAAGAGAGCTGTACTGCTTCCAACACCATATCCTCAACCTCAGGCATAATGTGAGCAGGCCTACCTACTGATCTGCCATGTGCAAAACCCCCATTTTCTCTAAGGCGCTGATGGACCCTTGTAAATGTACGACTTTCGGGGTGTCTTCGATCAGGATATGTTTCTTGGTACAAGCATTCAGCCTCCCGTGCATTGCCATTAGCCCTACCGTATATGATATGCATATCTGCATACTCTTCGTTACTGTAAGGTTCCATTGTAACTACAACACAGCACAAATGGCACTCCTCAGATAAGACTGATACCTTTTGAGACTGTGTACTGTATCCGTCCTGTACATTCTGCGTGTATGGTTTGATTACAACTCCACCTTATGAGTGTACTCCAAGTAAGCCTGAGGATTTTACATACTCCATCATCTAATATTCTTGCTGTCTGGTGGATATTTATTGAACCTTGTTCAAAATTTCGTTGCACAGTTATAGCAGATCTCATGCAGTGAAATTCCAAAGCAACAAATGCATGCTCAGCATCAGTCGCCATTTCTGTAAACTCAAATCCTCTACTGGTAGAAATTGGAACTATGCAACGCGGATAATTTCTAATAAAACTTTGAATGATATAATATTAGTACTATTGTTATATTATTCATGGTTGTCTAATTGAAAAACCAGGGCAATAATTTAGAATCACAGTTTATTTTTCTTCAAATTACTATACTGTAGAATGTTACTTGCATTACAATCCCCATTCCCACAATAAAAATATCAAACCTATAGGTTCATGGTTGCATGGACATAAGCTCTCCATACATCCCTATCCTGAGCTAAAGTTTTCCAATCATCCCATATATAATCTATTCTTTTCAAATCATGGTTAATGTAATTTTCCCATCTCATTCTTGAGCTACCTACTGGGTGCTTTCCCTCTGGTTTTCCTACAAAGAGTTTCCATGCCGCTCTTTCATTACTCATTTGTGTCACATGTCCTGCTCAACGCAGTCTGTGAGACTTAATCATTCTTATTATATTTGGTTTCTCATAAAGATCACGTAGCTCACTGTTATTTAGTGTTCCCACTTGCCTTCTGTTCATTTCTCTCTGGTCCAAAAATGTTCCTAAGATCTTTATTCTCAAATACTCATAATATTTTCTCCTCCCTTAAAGTAAGAATCCACATTTTGTATCTGTATAACCTATTTCTCTCAAATCAGTCCGGAGCCATTACTTATTGTATCTATTCAAATTCCTCATGATGCTGAGTGAAATTCCATGAGAAATTTCTTCCCCGTGGGGACTTGAACCACCGTACGTCTGTAGCTCTGCACCAAGACATGATGCCTTAAACTGCATAGCTACAGTATGGGATATTGTCAATATATTAATTCATTTATCACAGCTGCATATTGGAGTACAAATTTGAATTACAATCATATGCCAATTGAATTGATAATAAAAATTAAGAAAATATTATTTTTTCTGAAATGTGGAGTACTGACAATAATATTCACAGACCCAAGATCAACATTTTATATATGCATAGTATTATACCACCAAGTCAACTCTGCAAGGGTGGAGGGGAAGAGTTTTAGCACTAGTGTCGCTGAACTACTGAATATATGGAAGGGACGTAGGAGAAGACTGTACATCCGATCATGTATTGAATGGTTCAATTTCAAGTGTGGGCAGAAAATCCATAAATACATGCGAAAGATCTTAAAATGGTTGTCAAATTAGTTATTTAATGAACGCTCAAGCAGTCGGATTATTTAAAATCACAGTATTTGTTGTCTCTCCGTTACCAGCCTCACAATAAATCACAAGTGGCAACATGTAATGAGAAGGGTCAGCCCATTCCTACACGTAACCCCAGTAGTAACAGAGTTGTCAAATCAGTCATTTTGCCAATGACCGCGTAGAAGGACGGACCATTCAAATCCATAGTATTTGTCAGCTCTCTACCTGCCAGACAAATAACATATACAGAGAACAGGAAGTGGCAACATAGTAAAGAAGAGAAAGACAGCATGTTAGTTAACATGTTTTCCGCCTACACAGATTACTTGGTGGAGTAATATATCATTTTCCTTACAATACCCTTACATTGTATTCGTATGTAAAAGTAAAGTAAAGTGATTCCACAACAGACCCGGAGGTCCTTGGGGTAGTAGGAGGTTAAGGCTCCCACTTTTTCTAGACAATCGGCACTTTACGTCAGCCGGGTTGTCAGCCCTGCGTCACGGCCGCCTTTACCCCCAGAACAAGCGTCTGGTACTCATTTCCGTTAGAGGCTGAGTCGACCCCAGGGCCATAGTGCCGCCAGAGGGTTTGGGTCAGTTTAAAAATCCTGACCCCAACGGGACTTGAACCCTCGACCCTCCGGCTTGTAGCTCAGTGCCTTAACCACTACGCTACGGCGTGCCCCATTGTATTCGTATGTAGTTAGAATAATGTTGCTGACGTGCGTCATGGTCTTGTGGTCAGAATTTCTCACTACAGATTATGAGATCTCAGGTTCCATTTTTGCTCTTTAAAGAGATTTATTCTTATGGTCATCCATAGTTGTGGAATTCAAGTTAAGTTCAAGTTTAAGTACTCTTGTAATGGTTTGCTATTATTTATCTCTCATATAATCGGGGTAATTCAACTCCACCTTCCAGGTGCCCCAACCTCTGAAATAGGTTACAATTCTGCCAATTTCAATAGAGAATGTCAGAAATGTCATAAGACAGGCTGATGGCATTTGACAATAAATTTATTATATACAACTTTCCTCATTAGAGGATTGTCTCAAGGACAAAGTGATACAGACAGTTTTTGGAATTGATGAAATACATTTTGTAAATTCATTTAATTTTTTTTCAAATTGTAGGCCTAATTGAAGTATACATATTATAGAGTAGAAATTTTGTAAAGATGGTTTCTTAAAATTGAAATTGATCCTCTAATGGCAGTGCTGGCAATTTTAGAAAGATACACCCTGTCCAAATCTAAGGAATTCCAAAATTAGGCTAAGAATCCTGGCATAGTACCCCTTGCCCCGATCATCAATCCTGTGACAGTTATACTATCTAGTTGGTATTTATCTTTGTAATAGTCAATTAATGGCTCATATATGGCTTTCTTTTCAGAGTCAACTTCCTCAGGTTGGCCACTATGAGTCTCAAAACAAATTGCGGGATCTAATATCATACCAATTTTAGAAGATGATCTAAATGCAATAATAGATATTATAAGTAAGAGACGAATTACTTCCGTGCCCACACCATGAACTTCCTCATAAACTGTGTAGCCATAATCTTGCAAGGCTTCTGCCATCATATTCTCGAATAGTGTGGTGTCGAATGTTTCCCAGTGATTCTCCAAACGGACAGGCCCCAAGGACGTGTGCAAGGGTTTCGTGCTCTCTGCGACATCTACAGAGGGTATCGTCCCTAGACCTGCCCGGCAAAGAATGCACCGCCGATACATTGGTTTGCATTTTAATCGCTTATCTCCATTCGGAACAAGACATGGGTTATTCTATGTGAGAAGTGGATCAATGAATGTTGCAACTGAGAAAAATTTATTCTAGCATAATGCTAGTCAACATGGTAATAATGAGAAAACGGGCAAATTAGTGTATAATAGATCAGCTTATAGTTTATTGGATAATCTGGTGCCTCATGAGAATAAATTGGCTATTCCATATCCACAATGATTAATACATATTTTTTTAGGTTAATTTTACATAACTTCGTGTCCTATTTTAGGGCATTTCTCGCATTTTTTGGGAAAAGTCATATATATTTTCCTCAGATATTTATTCACATACAGTACAATAATTCGTCGAGTTTTCGGTTTTTTATTCCAATTTATGTAAAAAATGGCATATAAATCCCCGAATAATGTTACAGGAATATTATTTATTTTGCCATCAAAGAAACGATCTTATTTTCATTTTTGTCAGTCAGTCGTTCCTTGCTCCAAATATTATGATTATAAATTCTCGCGCGCAGAACGCTCCATGGGACACATTTCTCAACTCGTGGGTTATCGCTGATCGTAATAACCACCCCAGAGACAACCCCCAGGAGTGGGTTTTCTCTGGTAATAACCATAGAGAATAGAGACCCTCCATGACATCTTTACCTTGTCGTGGTGGAGTGGCTTGCGTGCTTAAATGATCCTGAGAGCTATGCCGGCGGTAGCATTGCTGCCGATAGGGTTACCCATGCCAGACAGGTCGAAGGTGATAAGCCAGACTAAAAAAGTACCTTGGTCGAAAGAGTGACGATCTTTCACCGTAAAAATACAACCGTCAAGAAATGCGGACATGGGTTCAACTGGGGTAAAATTTTCCGGAGGTCAAATAGTCCCCCATTCGGATCTCCGGGCGGGGAATACTTCAGGGAACCCATGTCAAAGGCTCAAACACAGGGACATGTTCCTAGGAACATGGAATGTTAGGACTTTATACAATAGCGGGGCGCTAGAGATATTAATGCGGGAATTAGATAAATCGCCCTTGGATATAGTCGCTTTACAGGAAGTTAGGTGGCCAGGAGAAGGTAGTCAGGAATCAGGAAGCTTTGCATTATACTACGGGGGTGCAGAAAGACCTGCATTTGGAATGGGTTTTTTAGTCAGAAGGAGGAACCTATCCGCTATCCGAGATATTAAGTTTGTTAGTGATAGGATATCATACATAATTCTAAAGGGTAAACGACATGATTTTATAATTGTAAATGTACATGCCCCCACAGAAGATAAAGATGACAAGATCAAGGATGAGTTCTATGAAGAATTAGAATGCTTATTTGATAGCCTTTCACGATATCACATGAAAATTGTCTTAGGAGATTTTAATGCAAAAGTGGGGCGGGAAGATATATTCAAACCAACTATAGGCATATTCAGTCTTCATGAAGATAGTAATGACAACGGGGTTAGATTGGTCACATTTGCTACATCAAAGAATCTCATTGTTAAGAGCACAACATTTCAGCATAAGGATATTCATAAATACACCTGGACGTCCCCAGATGGAGAAACTCGGAACCAGATAGATCATGTATTAGTGGATAAACGCTGGCACAGTAGCACCATCGATGTTAGATCAGTTAGAGGGACAGACTGCAATTCGGATCATCATCTGGTCAGAGTGAAAATCAGACAACGGATATCGCTTATGAGAGGAACAAACGCTAAAGATGATTCTGTAAAATTTGAATTAAAAACTTGAAAAATGATGAAATGCGGCAAGAATATCAAATCAAAATTACTAATAGATTTGAAGTACTGGAATCTTCCGATGACAATGTGGCAAACGAAGAAGAAACTGATATAAATAAAGAATGGGAGGCTATAAGAGATACTATTAAATTGTCAGCATCAGAAAGCATTGGTTGTTTAAAAAAGAGGCAAAACAAGAAATGGTTTGATGAGGAATGTGCCAACATTGTAAAGAAAAGAAAGCTAGCAAAAATGAAATGGTTACACGAGCCAAATGAGGTAAATTTAGAGCAATTGGGTAGTATTAGAAGGGAAACCACAAAGTTACTAAAGAGTAAAAAGAGGGAATATTTGAGAGAGAAGATTAATGATCTTGAAATGAATGCAAAAAATAGGAACATTAGAGAATTATATCAGGGAATTAGTATAGAGAAGAAAGGGTTTCAGGCTAGAACAAACATAATTCGGAATGAAAATGGGGATATGATTGCAGATTCCAGGAGTATATTAAATAGATGGAAAAGTTACTTTAATCAGCTATTAAATGTACATACAGAACAGGACATTGAGGAGGATAATTTACAGACAGCAGAAATGCTAGTCGCAGAACCAAGTGCGTTAGAGGTTGAAATGGCGATTGAAAAATTGAAGATGTATAAAGCATCAGGTTCAGATGAGATCCCAGCACAACTGATAAAATCAGGGGGAGAAAAATTGATGGACAAGATACGCTGGTTGCTTAGTATGATTTGGGAAAAAGAAGCTCTTCCAGATGAATGGAAGGAATCAATTATCGTACCAATTTATAAGAAAGGAGATAAAACTGATTGCAACAACTACAGGTGCATCTCATTACTTTCAACTTCGTACAAAATGCTAACAAATATATTAGTAAGCAGACTTACTCCCTATATTGATGACATTCTAGGAGATCATCAATGTGCATTTAGAAGAAACAGGTCTACAACAGATTAGATTTTTAGTATAAGACAGATTTTAGAAAAGAAATGGGAATATAATGGTACTGTACATCAACTGTGTGTAGACTTCAAAAAAGCATATGATTCAATTAAGAGGGAGAAGTTATATAGTATCCTGCTGGAGTTCGGAATTCCTAAAAAGTTAGTTAGACTTATACGAGTAGGGTGCGTGTAGGCAAACAGTTTTCGGACACTTTTGAATCCAGAATGGATTGAAGCAAGGAGATGCACTTTCTCCTCTACTATTTAATTTTGTACTAGAGCATGCCATTAAATCTTTAGAGAATGAGGAAGGCTTACAACTGAATGGTATTAATAAGCTGTTAGTTTATGCTGATGATGTAGTATTATTGGCCGATAGCGAGGAGATACTGAAGGACAACACGCACACACTATTGAGTAACACTAAGAAATTAGGACTGGAAGTAAATATCAATAAAACTAAATATATGGTCACATGTAGAAATTCATTATATAATGGAAATGGACAGCTAATGACAAATGAGGGAAATTTTGGGGAAGTGTCTGAATTCAAATACCTAGGAACAATAATCACAAATAGGAATGAGATGCACAAAGAAATTAAACATAGGCTCAATTCTGGAAATGCGTGCTACTATGCGTTGCAGAGACTCTTGACGTCCCAACTCCTTTCAAAAAACGTAAAACTGAAAATATATAAAACTATTATTCTACCAGTTATATTATATAGGTGCGAAACGTGGACTCTTACTTTAAGGGAGGAAAGGAGATTACAAGTATTTGAGAATAAAGTACTTAGGAAAATTTTTGGACCAAAGGGAGATGAACAGACAGGTGAATGGAGAAGACTACATAACAATTAACTACTTGGTCTTTATGTGAAGCCAGATATAATAAGAACAGTTAAGTCTCGTAGACTGAGATGGGCAGGGCATGTTGCACGTATGGGGAATGGAAGATGTGCATGGAAGCTTCTTGTAGGAAAACCAGAAGGAAAACGTCCAGTTGGTAGACCAAGAATGAGGTGGGAGAATAACATTAACTGTGATTTGAGGGAAGTAGATTATACAGGGAATGATTGGAAAGCATTAGCTCAGGATAGGGATGTATGGAGAGCTTATGTCCGCGCGGCCATGAACCTACGGGTTCGATAGTGCCAGTGAGTAAGTAAGTAATGCTACGGTTTATTATACAGCGTGTCGCGCCCGACGTGACGCGAATTCGCGTTTCGCTCGGCGTGATGCTGGTTTCGCATGGAGCGCATATGTTTATGGAATTGTCGCCAGATGGCACCACATATATGGAAAATCAAAATGACCAACGTTCATAATAAATTTCCAAATGTGTTTACAAAAACTAATGTATACAAACCTTTCCCTGCATAACCTAATAAAATAAATTACATACATACTATTTAGTAAACTATAAACTAATCTCCTGTACACTAAACTGACCCATTGGAATCTAACAAAATGAAGTGATTGAACATTTATTTCTTGAAATATGGTTTGGAATTAAATGCAAATGTTGGTCATTCACACATATGTCCTGCCATCTGGTGGATTTAATTTTATGAGCGTTCACGTATGCCAACTTCAATTCTAATAAAGAACTTTGAAAATAAATTGAGAGGAAAAGTCATAATTTGTCTACATAGATAAACATATTAAAATTCTTCATAAAAAAAGTTTCACGTGTCGTTGCAAAACGATTAAAATAGTTCGAAATATTAGTAAAGACAGAAAAAGTACCTAGAGCAACAGCATCATATGAATGTTGTATGGAAAATTATAGAATAAATGATTCTTTTGTTCTTAAATAAACATATGGTTGATGAATATACCAAATTTTAGAATACTTCAGATTTTCGCCTGAGTAGTTTTATCAGGTTTTGAATTTAATAGAAGACGAAATTTATGCACATCCATGATATCCCCGAGATACAATATTTACAGCTTTTATTTATCTCTTGACTAAGTTCAAGCCAGAATAACTTTTTTCTGTACATCTCTGTACTCCTTCATGCTCATATTGTATAAAAATGGTATAAAACTCGATGATTTGCAACAAAACTATCTAACTTTCGTCGTTAAAATTGGAAAGTTATAAAACAAGTACTGTATTTCCGACATTTTGTTGTAACATCTTAGTTTGTTTTTAGCAATTACACCTATGAGTACGGGTAATATGTTCTATATTTTTTGTTTGCGCTGGCAAATTGCGTCCTGGATTCAAGAGATTCCAAAACACGACGCGACATGTCAGCGCAAATTTTTTTGCGCCAGCAATTTGCGTTGTAGATAAACCACTTCCATTTAAATACATGAGGAGCAATTTTTGCGCTGGCGCGTTGCGTCGTAGATAAACCACAGCATAAGTAATAACCATAGAGAACCGTGAATAGAGAACTTATCGCTGAGAGAGAACATAGAGTACAGAGATAACCCGCAGATAGAGTACTGAAAGTTTACTGCAACTGCCATCTATTGTGGTTGTTGTGAAATAGTACATTTATTTGAACCGGGAACGCCGGGCACCAGCTGACAAATGACAACTTCGTTAGTTGAAGTTGTTTGTGGATCAGCTGTTGACTGTTATTAAGATGCATGCCGTTATGCTAGAACTTTCTTTTAGCGTTCACTGTACAGAGTAAAGACAAAGGAAAAAACACACGTGCCAGCGGAGGAAATGCGTTTCTACTGAGGAGCAGCATTATCAGATCCGGTTTAGTAGTGTAAGTCAAAGTACTGAAGTTTATCGAACCAGTGTTCATTGTTCTAACGTCACTGTCATTGTTTTTATTAATATAACTCTATGTAATGTATGTAGTCTTAAAATAACCGCGAGGTTCCAGGTTGGCATTAAGAAGTGAATCGCAATTTATTTTTTTTGAACGTAACAACTAATAAGTGTGAAAATCTACTTCATTTGCGGATCGATATTACCAGTTATTAAACATTTATTTGCGTCTAGTGTTTATGTTTACTTAAAGGTTTGTTTTTGTTTTCATCTAAATACAATGTTTGAATTTATTATATTGCTTTCATAATCAGATCTCACAATCGTAAAATTATGGCAGAAGGGGTAGGCCTATTATTTGTTTCTTAGACAAGTTATTTATAAACTGTAATATCTTAATTAGAGAGTTTTTTTTTCTGCGTGATATAAAATATGTAAAAGAATTATAGTAAAGTCTAACATTACTTTAGTATTTTTACATTAGGTTCTGACTGTATAATTATGTTTTAGATAATGCTCTAATGTATCTTTGATATGAGTGACAACATGTCATTAGTGCTGATTTTTGTTAGGAATGGAGTTCTGAGATAAAACTTCCCCTAAAATGTAGATTATACTTGATCAAGCACACACACTAACAGTTAGAGATGAAATTGCTCAATTCAGTGTTTATTATTCTTGGACTTTAAAATATATTTTGCATAGGCCTATTATGTTTGATTTAGGGTTAGGCCTACTTTTAACTAAAAAAATTCCTATTCAGAAGAAAATGTTTTCCCCCATGGAGACTCAAACCAGTGTCATGTTCTTTAGCTCTGCTCTGAATAGGGTAGTTCCTAGAAAAACATTTAGGCCAAAGAGTGACAAACAGGCAGGTGAATGGAGAGGACTACATGGTAGTGAGCGCTACATAATCTTTATGGAAAAACAGATGTAAAAAGAATAGTTAAGTCTCATAGACTGTGATGGTGGGACATGACATGAATTAGGAATGAAAAAGGGGCATGGATACCTCTTATAGGGTAACCAGGGAGAGAGCACCCAGTAGATAGGCCAAGAATGAGGCGGGAGTATAACTCATTAACCATGATTTGAGGGAGGTGAATTATACAGAGAATGATTCGAAAACATTGGCTCAGGTTAGGGATATATGGAGAGCTTATGTCTGCACTGCCTTGAACCTCCAGGTTTGATAATGTGTTACTTAGATGAATTGCCCAAAATGGGTTCTTTCAGTAGCGATGTAAAGCCATGAGTCTTGAGTAATAAATTTAATGCTTGTAAAAGAACATCATAACTGAAATAAGAGGACTCTGAGGAAAATTTGTCAGACCTTTTGTGTCCAGCTTTGAATTGTGTTGTTTTGGGCCTAAGGTGTTATGAGTGTATAATAAAATATATACTACCTCAGTCTAATTTTGAACACAAAACAGGGTTGGTAAATTTAATTGATTTTTTTAAATTCTATTATTTGATTTTTTATTTAAAACAGATTTTTTTATTTAA
This sequence comes from Diploptera punctata, assembly GCA_030220185.1. Classification (NCBI taxonomy): domain Eukaryota; kingdom Metazoa; phylum Arthropoda; class Insecta; order Blattodea; family Blaberidae; genus Diploptera; species Diploptera punctata. Next base: position 610,381 of record JASPKZ010009811.1, on the reverse strand, counting down.
ATGGGATTTTTTCAAATCAGATATTTTATATATGGTATATTATATATTTTTTTGTGTGAGACTTTTGATGCATAATCCTGGAGGATGAAGATCGGTAGGAAGACCAAGAAAGCACTGGGCTGAACAGATGTGAGATCTGAACAGGCAAAGACCTAATCCGTGAAGTTTGATGATGATGAAGACATTTTTTTATATATAATCCAGAAAAATACTAAATTTTTATGTGACTGTGATGCTACTACATACAACACACACATACACACACACACAAATTACACAAGCATTGGCTTGCTATTCTGGGTTTGTTTCATTGGAAATACCAGTCTGAAAGCTTTTTCTGCTCCTAACTTATTTCTAAATTGTGAATGTACTGTGCCAAAAGTAGATACATTATTTTCACTCCTCCTGATGATGAGGTGGCTGTCACATATTGAAAATTACATATTTTTCCATTTGTCTTTTTTCATCACCTGTTATTGCAAAAAATTGTTTTCACCAGTCATAATTACACACACAACTCACTCACTCTGTACACAAAGTCAAGGTTAAATTGTGGTCCCTGAAAAGGTGGGATTGGCTTGAAAGTATAAAACCATATAAAACATCTGAGAGTCAAAATTACCATGTATTAATAAACAGCTATGTCATATTTAGAATTATTTTCTTTCAACATAACTTCAGCATCACCAATAATTTTCAATTTATTCTCTAGTGTTCTCCAAATCAGCACACATTTTACAATTGTACAATTGTTACAATATCATGGAGAACTATAGCTATAGGTTTCAAGGTCTAAATCTTCTGCATTCTTTTCATAGACACATTTAATACATTTCTGTCACTGTCATCTCTGTGATCTCCACAAACCTTTCCAAGTTTTGACCAGTTTTTCAAATAAGACTCTAAACTGTCACAAATTGAGTTGGTTCCTCAACTGAAGTCTAAACCACAACCCAGTTTTCTAATTTTTTAATTGTTTTCATGAAATTTATAAAAGGCTAAAAATTCATAGAAATTGTTATGAAACCATAGGCATGATTCAGACATTTGTTTTTGTATAGCCAGATATAATGAGAACAGTTAAGTCTCGTAGACTGCGATGGGCAGGACATGTGGCACGAATGGGGAATGAAAGACGTGCATGGAAGATTCTTGTAGGAAAACCAGAGGGAAATGTCCAGTTGGTAGACCAAAAATGAGGCAGGAGAATAACATTAACTATGATTTGAGGGAAGTAGATTATACAGGGGATGATTGGAAAACATTGGCTCAGGATAGGGATATATGGAGAGCTTATGTCCGTGCAGCCATGGACCTATGGGTTCGATAGTGCCAGTGAGTTAGTTAGTTAGTTAGTTTATTAGAAAGAAAAATTACTTTTGAACTGGGAGTTGAACCCTGGATCTCTGACTCTGTATGTCAGTGTAATAACCGTTATGACATTTGAACTTCCGATAGGAACGTCAAATTTCTTTCTACTTATACAATTCTCCTTTCATTTGAAGGCAGATAGCCATCGCTATTAACAATGCCATCCAACTACCGCTATTCGAAGTATTTTTATTGAGAATTTAAACATTACTTTTAAGCAGTAAAGCTTATTATTTTGATGATATATTATATTCTTACGTGCAAGGGACTGGGCAGGAGAAAATAGCTCAACCAAGAAATTATAGGTCTCTATTGGAAAGCGAGAGGAAGAATGGCGCAATTCAACTAACACTCATCATCATTGGACAACAACAACATATTTTATATTAACACTGTCTAGAATTGAATATAGTTTTATATTAGAAAGAAAAAATTACATTCGAACTGGGAGTCTTATCCCATATCTCAGACACTGTACATCAGTGCAATAACCATTACGCCATTTGAACTTTCAATAGGAACGTCAAATTTGATAAATGAAAATTTGTGTAAGTGGAAAGAAGTTGGGCGATGTGTGGCAGGATGGCATCCTGGTACTTTTTTAAATGAATCAAAAGCATCCTTTTATTATTATTAGTATCATTCTAAAATGTTTTCTTTGTACTATTAACTTAAAGTTTATAGATGTGATGATTTTAAAATATTTTCATTATTTTGAATTAATTATAGCCTACTTGGGTCATCTATTATTATAATCACTAATTATCATAATCAGTTTATCAACACTGCTGTATCCAAGTCAACAATGTTAACTCTAGATCACATTGGTTGAGGGGTGATATTTGTAACATATACAGGGTAATAATAATATAATGATATGTGCACAAATTTAGATATGAATTCCTTTGGGTAAATATAATTAAAATGTCATAAATTTGTAATCTGCATGCACATTACCATTCCTATGTAGCCCCTGTAGATAGACCAATCAATTCATAAAGCAATGAGAAGATCTGAAAAATATTCTAAAGATATGTAATGCGTATAGAAAATATCTATTCCCCCCCTTTTTGTGTTGACTTTTTTTTCGAAAAAAAAATCTTTGGTTTTTGTGAGTTTATCCTAATACATGCCATTTTCAAACTACTGTAGCATGTTTGTAGTTAATGACACATCTCACATATATTTTCATAATTGTATCTACGAGGGTGGATCAAATATAAGCCGGAATTTGTATCTGGAGGATCTGGTAGCAAACTGCAAAGGTTGTGGTTTGGAGGGGAAGTTGGTGGGGGTGTCTGGAGTAGGGATCTTGATGTGTCGCACTCCAAAGAGCGGCCGCTTGCTTTAGTACACCATGAGCGAGCAAGAGGTACACACGTATGTTGCGCAATACATTATTATTAAGTTTTTGGCGAAAGAAGGCACTAAACCTTCTGAAATTTTGAGAAGGCTCCATGCGCAGTTCGGTGAAGCAACCCTTTTGAAGATGCAGGTGCATGATTGGCGCAAAAAAATTTTAGCAGGCCGGGATTCAGTGGAAAATGAGCCTCACCAAAGACGGCAATGAACAAGCATCACTGCAGACAACATTCGTGCTGTACGGGACCTTATTGAGGAGGATTGGCGCGTAACAATTTCTGAAATTGCTTCACACGTTGGAATAAGCTTCGGAAGTGTTCAAGCCATCATCAGTGATGAACTCAAATTCCGAAAATTGTCTGCCAGGTGGGTTCCTCAGCTCCTCAGCCAGGAACAAAAAAATTTGATGAAAAACTGACGAAAATGCATTGGACACCTCTGGAACATCCTCCTTACAGTCCAGATTTGTCACTCTGTGACTACCATTTGTTTGGGCCACTGAAAGAAGACCTGGGAGAAAGGCGGTTTGGTGACAATGCAGCGGTAGAGGAGTTCGTGCACAACTGGCTGACTACACGTCATGCCTCATTCTTCAAGGACGGCATCAAAAGGTTGCCAACTCGATGGCAAAAGTGTGTTGGAAATGCAGGAAACTATGTAGAAAAATGAGGTGGTGGTTTTGTATTTTTTTGTTAATTCAATAAAATTGTAAACAATAATTCCGGTTTATATTTGATTCACCCTCGTATAAATCAGCTGGAAAATCTAGAATGGATAGAATATGAAATAAATAAATAAGGGAAATTATGGGTGTGCAAGAGGAGCCGGACATTGTAGACATTATAGGAAAGAAAAGACTATAGTGGTATGGCCATGCCAAAAGAATGCCAGAGCAAAGATTGCCTAAAATTGTTATGGAATGGATCTCAATGGAAAGGAGGAAGAGGGGAAGACCGAAGAAAACTTGGATAGAAGGGGTATAAGCAGCTATGAATATCAGAGGATTGGAGGAAGATCAATGGATGGACAGAGAGGAATGGCGTTTGGTTTCCAGAAGACAGCGGCAACTGCCATGATACCAGATTATGATGATGATGATGTGTCTATAAATTAAAAGGAGAAAGCCATCCTGGTTCTATTTTTTATTCCTTGTCAAGCACTGCTAATAATACTATACATCCAAAAGAAAAAAGATTACCTACTATTAAAATAATACCTACTATTGTTAATGTCCGTATTCAAAATTGGTCTATGAACATAAAGTCTAATTGCACGGCATCTAAAGTGAAAAAGCCTAGTGGTTTAACACTTTGAATCCTGCAGTGGTACTATCAAAGTGTTAAGGTATCATGCCATGGTGCCAGAGCTAGGGGACTTGTATTGATTCGAATGGAGAAGGCATTTTTTCATGGAATTTCGCCAGTATGAGACTGGTGTCTACTTACAAGTGAACTGTCAACCACTACATGCCGAAACCTACCTTGAAATTGCTTTCAGAGAAACATTGTGATGTACAAAGGGCATGTCCAAAAAATTATCTGCTGTTTTTAACTGCATGGCACTAAAATCCAGCTCCAAATCTCTCATTTAAACCATAGGGAAGTAATACAACTGCTGTATTGGCAGACTGGAAAACCCTTCGCGCTGTGTCCTGCCTCACTCCACACTCTGCTTAACTCATGCAGGGATGTACACTTAGCAAAAAAAAAAGAATGAGTGGCTTCAAAACGCAGAGTTCCTGTTATGACTCACTGCGCAAGCTCGAAGAGCTAAAGCTGTGGTTAACAAGGTAATGCATTGTTAAATATTTTAAATACAATGTATTTGGTTTTAATTGTCTTAAATAATTAAAGAGAAATGAAGGAGGTATGTTTTTAGATATTTATGAGTGTTTGACAAATACAATATTACTCAAATTGCGACATTTCAAATAAAGTTCAACTCTTGTGCATAGTGTAAAAGTTAACAAGACAACCAGGATTTAGACGACTAGTATCCGACGTTCGTGTAGCATAGATAATTAAACCAATTACGAAAAAATAAAATATATATGAGAACCAGGCTTCAAATATCTCAACAATGCCTTTTTTTTTTGTTATTTATTTGTATTTCTGCAAAATACATTCCTTGACATTTAATTCCAGCCACATAATCTACGTTCACTTTACACTATTTTAAGTAATATTCCTGCCTTCGTAAACTCTATAACACTGTTTAGCTACCGGTATAAATTTAATTGTGTGTGCAGTACCACATTTTAATAATAATAATAATAATGCTATATATTTATGTAATAAAATATATTATACAGGGTGTCCACAAAGTCCTACTACCAAAACAATGTAATTTAGCTCGTAAACTATTTGAGATAGAGACATGCAGTTTTTTGCAACATATTCTACATCTCTCAAAATTCCGTTTACATTTGTTGCAGATTATGATTTAAATGACAATGACACCACAAGAAAACGCCCAACGTGTATGATCGTATGCTCTGTCTGGTAAATCACCAGAAACTGTTCAGCGAAATTTTTGCTGGCAGTATGGAAGAGATCCTCCAATCCAAATCGTCCATAATTAGATGGGCCAAGAAATTTCTAGCTACTGGCAGTGTAATGGACTTGCCACGGAGTGGACGACCAGGTGTGAGCCAAGAAACTATCGACAATGGTCAACTTTCATTTCAAATCAGACCTCAAAAATTGGTTTGTCGTGCTTCACGGAAACTGCATTTACCAAAATCAACCATTCATTAAGTCCTCCATAAGTGGTTGCAAATTATGCAAGCGTCATTGCCAACTGACTTCTCTCGGCATGCAGAATTTGCTGATTCCATGCTGAATGCAACTGACGAAGACAATGAGTACCTGCAGAGGGTGATGTTCTCTGATGAAGTGAATTTCTTTGTGTCTAAACATGTTAACCACCATAACATTCGAATATGGGGGTACTGGTGATTTACCAGACTCAGCATACCACCATACACATTGGGCCTTTTCCTGTGGTGTCATCATTGTCATTTAAATCACAATCTGCAACAAATGTAAACAAAACTTTGAGAGATTCTATATCTACATATGTTGCAAAAAAAATGCATGTCTCTATCTCAAATAGTTTACGAGCTAATTACATTGTTTTGGTAACATGACTTTGTGGAAGCACTGTAGCTTCATATATTTATGTATTTATTTATTACATATTAGCATGGAAAAAGTTTCACCCTTCATATAAAATATTTAGTTTATATAGGTCAAGTCCAGCCTAATAATAGCTCATAGATGATGGGGCAATAATAATAATAGTAATACTTCCAAATAGTTACTTTTTTTTTCTTTAAGAATGGACAGACAAAATAAAATAGAAAGCATTGTAACAATTAAAAAATTTGACCTCATTGGGAATCGAACCTGTGACCTCTTGTATATGAAGCAAGCGATAAGGTACTAAGCTGAGTGTTTGCTATCTTGCTGTGCATAAAAGAATTCTCTTCATCGGAGGAAGAGGAATGTATTGCAGCTCTACTGTGCAATTAGTTTACTTGTGTGAATCGCGCATTAAAACTTCTAGGTTTATCGTGTCGTGGAGTTTAGTTTTAGCAGTACTGAAATATATCAGTACCGTGTCAAAATAGATGGAAAAAATATGTTGGCATCATGGGATGTCGCCTAATCAAAAGTGTATGGAAGATAATAAATAAGAATCAAAATAGTTTGTAACCTGTGACCCATTGAAATGTGCATATCAAGAGTTCACTCATGCATTCTTTTTTCTTTCTTTCTTTTTTTTTTAAGTGATGATTTCTGTGCCTTGCACTTTAAAACGACAGATAATTTTTTGGACCTGGCCTTGGTACATCACAACACTTTTCTGAGAAAGATGTTGAGGTAGGTTTCAGCTTGCAATGGTTGACAGTTCCCTTGTTAGTATCTTGAGAAATTTGGGTGACTATGTATACAATAAGTAGTGACTCCAATTTGAGAAAACAGCTATAATGCTGGGGGACCCAACATGCTGACCACATGTCACCTTATACTGGGTGGATGATCATCCACCTTTTTAATTAACATAAATGGATATGAGGCCAGCAGCCAGTTCATAAGCCAAGGGCTTCTAGGCTTGTCATGTCGTGGAGTTTAGTTTTAGCAGTACTTAAATATATCAGTACCAGTAGATGTCAAAATAGATGGAAAAAATATGTTGGCATTATGGGATGTCACCTAATCTCAAAAGTGTATGGAAGATAATCAATAAGAATCAAAATAGTTTGTAACCTGTGACCCATTGAAATGTGCATATCAAGCTACAATAACCAGTCTCTGTAGTTTTGTATGATGATCCTTCTTGAAAGTTTTACAGAAATGTTTTTTTCTGATAACTTGTGTAGAATAGCTGACTCAAAAAAAAATCAAGACTTTAAATTATGCAATACTGGCCAAGGCTATGATAAGTATCACACAAATCTATATGAAATGAGATATAGCAAATTCAAGGTGACAAATATCCTCATTCTTTTTTACTCTCAATTGTTTTGTAGTCATCTTAACTTCCTACATGGAATAGCTCTATTTTCTATTATCTAATGAATTAGAGTAATTTTTTTTATGTTTGAAAAGAATTATATATATATTTTTTTTGCATTTATATTAAGGAGTCCTGAGTTCAAATTCACAGGTCTGCCTAATGTAACTTCAGTTTCCTGTGTTTTTTTTCAAATGCTAACAAGGGAAGTACTTATTAGTAATTAATGAATTATATAATTAATATAATCTCTTGACAGTTCATTCCTCCTATCCTATTGCCTTCTATTTAAAAATATAGGCTACTAAATAAATAATAAAAAGAGATAAAGACAAAGATAGTGCTGGAAGAACAAGTGTAAAGAAAGTTGAAATAAGAACAGCTACTTTGATAAGAATTATTGGGGATATTTCTGTGCAAGATTTGAATCCCATTTCTAGAGACACTCATTCAAAAATAGTAATTTAGATTTGTATACCAATTTCATATTACTGTAATAATATATACATTTGTGACATGACAATTCTGAAGAGCCATGGCTAACTGAAGTGATTGCTGTCATCAGGTAATAGATGATAATACAAGATTAGCATGTTAAAGTTTCTTAATCTTAGTTTGTTTCCTTAACTGAGTTTTGATACTTGTCATATTAAGTAGTTACACAGTTATACTCAAAGAAATATGTCTTATGATGTGGCCTGTAATTAAAATTGGAATCATGGGTGCCAGGCACTATGGTTACACTATAGAGACAATCTTTATGCTTTCTTGTTGCTTAAAAGTATCAAAACAACAAATATTCTATCAGTGTATCTCTGTCATCAGACTCAAAACTTTGAAGTCATAGGTTATCGAACTAGCTGTTATACACTTCAGATTATCAAAACTTCTCTAAGTGGAATATATAAATCTACTCAAAAAAAAAAAGGGAATGTATCAATTGCAAATGTAACATTCTAGATTCCCGAGACTGCACATAACCTAACTCTAAAAGCTAAGGTTCAACAGGATGCATAATTGAATTCTACTTATCAATGATATTCTATTTGTAACATGAAAAACTTGAAGGAAAATATATTAAATATATGCAGAGCATAACGTTGGAGCATTTTAATTTATTTTATTAAATAAGTCCTCAATTTATTTTGTACTAGAGCATGCCATCAAATCTTCAGAGGATGAAGAAGGCCTATAACTCAGTGGTATTAATAAGCTGTTAGTTTATGCTGATGATGTAGTACTATTGGGCAATAGCGAAGAGGCCAACATGAACACACTATTGAGTAACACTAAGAAATTGAGACTGGATGTAAATATCAATAAAATTAAATATATGGTCACACATAGAAATATATTATATAATGGAAATGGACAGCTAATGACAAATGAGGGAAATTTTGAGGAAGTAGCTGAATTCAAATACCTAGGAACAATAGTCACAAATAGGAATGAGATGCACAAAGAAATTAAACATAGGCTCAATTCTGTAAATGTGTGCTATTATACATTACAGGGACTCTTGACGTCCCAACTCCTTTCAAAAAATGTTAAACTGAAAATATATAAAACTATTATTCTACCAGTTATATTATATGGATGCAAAACATGGACTCTTACTTTAAGGGAGGAAAAAGATTATGAGTATTTGAGAATAAAGTTCTTAGGAAAATTTTTCACCAAAGAGAGATGAACAGACAGGTGAATGGTGAAGACGGCATAACAGTGAACTACATGGTCTTTATAGGAAGCCAGATATAATAAGAACAGTTAAGTCTCATAGACTGTGATGGGCAGGACATGTGGCATGAATGGGGAATGAAAGATGTGCATGGAAGCTTCTTGTAGGAAAACCAGAGGGAAAATGCCCAGTTGGTAGACCAAGAATGAGGTGGAAGAATAACATGAACTATGATTTGAGGGAAGTAGATTATACAGGGAATGATTGGAAAACATTAGTGCAGGATAGGGATGTATGGAGAGCTTATGTCTGTGGCCATAAACCTATGAGTCCTCAACTGAGAAATTACAAGAGGATGTAACATTATGCATTTTTTCTGTAATGATTAAAGTCAAACTTATTGCATCATGAATTGTTGTGTTCATGAGATTGACGATAATATGCAGACATTGAAACATGTTCTTAAGAACACAACAATTTATGAGGTAAGATGTTCAACACAAATTAATTATGAAGTCCTCAACTGTTTAATAATTTTGTTAATGTGTATTAAAACGTTTATATTAGGGAATTTTTTTATATTTTTCTTTGTTTTATTGTTTAAGGAAGTAAAATTAGCTTCCAAGTACTGTTTGCTTCCTTTTTACACGCTTTATATTAGCTTGACCTGTATCTATCTATCTATGTAATGGAATCTTTCAACACAATTTTCACCCACTTACAATCATTGGATCGACTTAAAAATTTGTATACTTGTAAGGGACCCGTGACAATACAATAATTTCATATTTTGTTTCTAAAATCCTGGCCAGAATCATCAGAAAATAAAAAAAAAGTGTCTTTGTATCTATGTAATGGAATCTTTGAACACAATTTTCACCCACTTAGAAACAATGGATCGACTTGAAACTTTGTATACTTGTAAAGGACCCATGACAATACAATATTTTCATATTTGTTTCTAAAATCCTGGCCAGAATCGTCAGAAAGTAAAAGAAAGTGTCTTTGTATCTATGTAACGGAATCTATGAACACGATTTTGACCCACTTAGAAACATTTGATCGACTTGAAACTTTGTATACTTGTAAAGGACTCGTGACAATACAATAATTTCATATTTTGTTTCTAAAATCCTGGTCAGAATCATCAGAAAATCAAAAAAATGAAAACTGGTATAATAGGTTGTGGACTTGTCGACTTTTTAGTCAATCGTTGTAAGAGCTCAGTTGGTAGAGCGGTGAACTCTAGTGGTATATAATTTCAATAATCCATAGGTCGCTGTTCAAATCCAGCTGGGAGCATTTTTTTAGAAGAGTATTACTTTTAGCTCATACTACAATAGTATCGAATTTAAAGATATTTACATTTTTATCTCATTCTGTAAAATATTAAAAGTAAACAATAAAAATAAATAATAGTTTTAAAAAACTAAAACAGCACGCTTTATTAGAAAACTGAACTAAAAAAATTAAAAATAATTTTAATTTCCAACACACTTGGGATAAAATTAAAGTGGTCAACAAAAAAATCATCTCCAACACATATAGAATAAAACAACAAAAAGAAAATAATTTTACCATCAAAAGCGTGGTTTATGATTTTTACATTTTCTTCTTAGAGACTTTACTTTTACCAATATCTGTTTATTATCAAATGTATTAATTGATATAGAGCACCCCATGCTTTTGATGGTAAAATTATTTTCTTTTTGTTGATAACTCTAGTTTTATTCTATATGTGTTGGAGATGATTTTTTTGTTGACCACTTTATTTTTATCCCAAGCGTGCTGGAAATTAAAATTATTTTTCATTTTTTTAGTTCGGTTTTCTAATAAAGCATGCTGTTTTAGTTTTTAAAACTATTATTTATTTATTTAAAGTTTAGGCTTAAATTGTCCATTATCATTAATACTCTATTATTTTTTTATGTAGATGTCTGTGTAAATAACAAAAATAAGGGAAAAAGATTCCATCTGGGATCTGACATGAGAACGTCCCAGTTGTCTGTTTCTCTAGCCCTAACACTATGTTATGAGCTGTGGAAAGAACATAGCTCTTGTTGTGTTCACATCATACATCACATGCAAGTTACTGAGGGAAAGAATGTTACCTTGTAACAGTGTGACAAAAATTTGTTTTCATAAACAGTATTTTACCCATTTTTTTTACATGCTTTATATTAGTTTGACCTGTACCTATGTAACGGAATCTTTGAACACGATTTTCACCCACTTAAAAACATTAGATCGACTTGAAACTTTGAATACTTATAAAGGACCAATGACAATACAATAATTTCATCATTTTTTTCTAAAATCCTGGCCAGAATCATCAGAAAATCGAAAAAATAAATATATATAATAGATGCAGACTTATCAACTTTTTAGTCAATCGTTGTAAGAGCTCAGTTGGTAGAGCTGTGGACTGTAGTGGTATATAATTTCAGTAATCCATAGGTCACTGGTTCAAATCCGGCCCGGAGGATTTTTTTTTAGAAGAGTATTAAGCAATTAAATTTTCATGGGATTCCAGTTTATGACAATCAAACTAAAAATTAAAAATAAATAATAGTTTTAAAAAAACTAAAACAACATGCTTTATTAGTAAACCGAACTAAAAAATGAAAGTAATTTTAATTTCCAACACACTTGGGATAAAATTAAAGTGGTCAACAAAAAAATCATCTCCAACACATCTAGAATAAAACTAGGGTTATCTACAAAAAAATAATAATCATCATCTGCATTCATGGATTAGGTCTGTTGACCCGTTCCGACTTCAGCCCATCTCTTTCTAGGTCTGCCCACATCTTGGGTGCCTTTAGGTTTGTATTTTGTTATTTGTTTTGGATATCTATCTTCGTTCATTCTGTCTATGTGTTGCTTCCATTATTGTCTATATGTATATATTTTATCAGTTATTGCAAATATTTCAAGTTCCTGTCTTATTTCTGTGTTCTTGATTCTGTCTTCCTTAGTGCACCCTTTAACAGCTCTCAAAAATTTCATTTCTGCCGCCGTTATCCTACTTAGATCTTGTTTTTTTATGTATCCAGGCTTCTGAACCATAGAGCAGTACCAGTACTGCCAACGTTTTATAAAATTTCAATTGGGTCTCTCATGTTGTTTTGTTATTTAGTGATCGTTTTATCGTACCACATATTCCCTGGAATATTGCTATTTTATTAGTTGTATCATTATCATAATTAAATGAAATGTCACATCCTAGATAATTGAGATGGTTCACCTGTTGTATGATTTTGTTTCCTATTACTATTTTGGATCTGATTTGATTTTTCCCTTGGAATGCTATTACCTTAGTTTTTTTCTATTGATATTTTGAGATTATATTGTTCACATATATTATATAGTTAACAAAAATAATTTTACCATCAAAATCGTGGGGTGCCTTTTATCGTTTTTACGTTTTCTTCTTAGAGACTTTACTTTTACCAATATCTGTTTATTATCAAATATATTATTTGATATAGAGCACCCCATGCTTTTGATGGTAAAGTTATTATTTTTTTTGTAGATAACTCTAGTTTTATTCTAGATGTGTTGGAGATGATTTTTTTGTTGACCACTTTAATTTTATCCCAAGCGTGTTGGAAATTAAAATTATTTTTCATTTTTAGTTTGGTTTTCTAATAAAGCAGGTTGTTTTAGTTTTTTTAAACAATTATTTATTATAAATGTACATAACACATTTAATAACTTGCTATTATCTTTATAATAATTTGATCAGTAAAAGTGGTTGATAGCTAATCTGAAAAAAAAATTCCAGTGTTCAAGGTTAAATTATATAAATTTTAAGATTAAGATCTCATTCTTATATTATTCAGATTATTATATAAATCATTAACTGTTCAGTCATTATTAATTTCAGTGTGGATAAATAAATCTGTATAAGATGGGATGGGGTAAGTGTAACCCAAAATTCAGTTAGATCAACTTTGTCTCAATATCACCATGAAAAATGAAGATGTACCTCAATCAAATTTTGGTTGAATTTTGTTGGAGGTATAAGAAATTAGATGTATAACTGATATTATCATAGGTTTATTGATAACATTATATAATTATTAAATTTAATACAATGTTCATATTATGAAAAATTCAAATTTGAGGTAAGTGTATGCTTGGCGTAATCTAACTAAATGATAGATAAGCCAAAATTGTCAATGGAGCATGTGCATAGAGCATCTTCACTGATTTAGATTTTTTTGTTTACTGTAATATCTCAATTTCACTTAAAATTATCAAATATTTAATACACTTCAGACTTTATGATCTGATGTACACTAGAATCTCAATTGTCTATACATGTTTTCTTTTCAAAATAGTTGTGTTCAAATAGCCTATTATAATGAAACATAATCTAACTTTTTTTATTCTTTAAAAAAATAATTTATATTCCTTCAATTATAAGCCTATCATAATGAAACATAATCTAACTTTTTTATTCTTTAAAAAATTAATTTATATTCCTTCAATTATAACCCAAAATTTCTTATTTTAAAAAACAGTTAAAAGTGTATTTGTGATTGAAACATCACTGTTCTTGATTCAAGTTGCCTTTCAATTATGGCCATATGTTTTCCCCCTATTTATTTAATTTTTTCTTACATAATTTCTCCACCATGTTGTAAATAGTTTGAGAAGAAATTTAATGATAAATAATGTGAGTTGGAGTTAGTGTAATCTATGGTATACACTTGCCCCAGCAATGTTGATACACACTTCTCCCATGTGGGAAATAGCTGAAGCAAGAGTGCACCATGGTAATAAATCTTAATCTGTTATTATATGTTTTAAAACAATATAACAGCATTAAAGACTTACAAATCTGACATAATTACATATATTCATAATTCTATGGTGCGCAGTATAATGGGCTTAGGTCAAAAAACCAAACTTTTCAGGACAAGCAAAATAAACTTCAAGGAGATCTCTAAAAAAGTATGATCTTTTAGATATTCTGTGTTTTGGAATATAAAAAAAGTAAATACAGGGCTATTCAGGAATAAGGAACAGACTTCAAACATTTATTTCTTCCAAACTGCAAAAAATAGAAACATAATTCCAATATTCCTAGAAAGAGAAAAGTTTGAAGTTCTGATCACGGCTGCATTGGTGCTATTGCTTGAAGTTTCGATCACAGTTGCATTGGCAATGTTGTATTGGAAGAGGAGGAGCAGAGGATCAACTTCATCACCGGTGGCCTCCCAGGTCACCAGACCTAACCCCATATGATTTTTATCTCTGAGGTTACATAAAATACCATGTTTTTATCTCCCTTATGCCTGACATCTTGAAAATCTGTGACAACAAATTGTTGAAGCTGTGAATTTGATAACTAGAGACCAGCTGATTCATGCATGGCAAGAAATGAGCCACCATTTTGATATTTGTCGTGTAACACATGGTGCTCATATTGAATGCATAAAATAGTGAAATTTGAACTTTTCTCTTTCCAGTAACATTATAATTGTGTTTCTATTTTTTGGTGTTTGGAAAAAATAAATGTTTGAAGTCTGTTCCTTCTTTCAGATTTACATTTACCCCATCTGGCCTTATCACTAAAAGAAACAGTTGTCATATTATCATCTCACTTAAATTTAAGGTTCCTAGATGTTTTGCCCATTTGTTTTTACCTTTAGAACTTGGTGAATGGTTAACATTGTGTGTTCCGCTGAAAGATATTTCACCCAAGTATTTTTGTCCTGGTTTATTTCACCCAAATATATTTCAACAAAAAAAAATTGTTCTCCAACATGTACACACACCCTTTTAACTAACTCACTCACTCACTGGCACTATAGGTTTATATTAATGCATGCAATCAAATCTTTATGAGGTTAAAAAGGGCTTACAACTCATTGATATTAATCAGCTGTTGGTAAATTCTGATGATATTGTATTATTAGGTGACAGGTAATACTAAAAGCCAACTCACACATTCTGCTAAATGATACTAAGAAACTGGTAGTAAATATCAATAAAAATATATGATCACATGTAGAAATACACAATTAAAAAGGAATGGACATTTAACAAATGAGGGAAATTTTGAAGAAGTGGCAGAATTGAGATACCTACAAACATGAATTACTAACAGGAATGAGATGTAGAAAGAAATTAAACATAGACTCAGTTCTGAAAACACATGCTGGGACTCATTTATCATCCCAACTTCTTTTAAAAAATGAAAACTGAAAATAAATCAAATGATGATTATTCCAGTTATATTGATGCAAAACATGGTCTCACACTTTAAGACAAGAGAAAGATTATGAATGTTTGATAATAAAGTGCTTAGAACAATTTTTGGTCCAAACAGAACAGATGCATGAAAAAAGTACATAACAATGTACTACATGATCTTTATGGAAAACTTGATATAATACAACAAACAAGTCTTATAAACTGCAATGGGCAGGACATGTGACACAAATTGGGAATGGAAGAGAAGCATGGAAACTTTTATCAGTATCTTATTTTCATGACATACAATTTCCAAACTATTCATTTGACAAGCAAATAATAAAATCATTAATTATTTCCCATTTAAATATGTATATGTATACTTTACAATATATTTATTTTTATAAGGGATTTACTTTGAAGTGATAAGTGTTTTAAAACTATCGACTCGTAGAAAAACCAGAGGAAAGCTCACATTAGGTGGGACAAGAATGAGGAGCGAGAAATACATCTAACGATGATTTGAGCGGAAAGTAAATTATTTAGGGAATGGACACTTTTCTCTATTATTAGTTCAACAATCCCATCATCCACTTTGTATTCATAAAAAAGAGTAAAAAGTGAAGTGCCAGAAGGAAAAGGGCTATTGTAGTAGAATATACTTACTTACTCATTGGCACTATCGAACCCTTAGGTTCATGTCCACACAGACATAACCTCTCCATACATCCCTATCCTGAGCTAATGCTTTCCAATCATTCCCTGTATAATATACTTCCCTCAAATCATAGTTAATGTTATTTACCCACCTCACTCTTGGTCTACCAACTGGGTGTTTTTCCTCTGGTTTTCCCACAAGAAGCTTTCATGCATGTCTTTCATCCCCCATATATGCCACATGTCCTGCCCATTGCAGTCTATGAGACTTAACTGTTCTTATTATATCTGGCTTCCTATAAAGACCATGTAGTTCATTGTTATGTATAGTCTTCACCATTCACCTGTCTGTTCATCTCTCTTTGGACCAAAAATTTTCCTAAGAACTTTATTCTCAAATACTCATAATCTCCTTTCCTTCCTTAAAGTAAGAGTCTATGTTTCGCATCCATATAATATAACTGGTAGAATAATAGTGTTATATATTTTCAGTTTAATGTTTTTTGAAAGGAGTTCGGACATCAAAAGTCTCTGTGATGCATAATAGCATGCATTTCCAGAATTGAGCCTATGTTTAATTTCTTTGTGCATCTCATTCCTATTTGTGATTATTGTTCCTAGGTATTTGAATTCAGCCACTTCCTCAAAATTTCCCTCATTTGTCATTAGATGTCTATTTCCATTATATAATGTATTTCTATGTGTGACCATATATTTAGTTTTATTGATATTTACTTCCAGTCCCAATTTCTTAGTGTTAGTCAATAGTGTGTGTGTTTTGGCCTTTAGTATCTCCTCCCTATTGCACAATAGTACTACATCATCAGCATAAACTACAGCTTATTAATACCATTGAGTTGTAGGTCGTCTTCATCCTGTAGAGATTTGATGGCATGCGAATATATTATGTAAAAATATTTGCCATCACTAATTTTAAGTACTTTCACCTTACACTCAATAGAATTAAACTATTTCTCAGAATATAAAAAATTATTTCTTCTTGATTCCTAATAATAATGAAGTATGGAGAGCAAATGTCCTTGCAGCCATGAATCTCTTGATTTGAAAGTGCTTGTTGAAATAGTTATAATGAAATAAATAGTGATGATAAGAACTTATTATTTTTGTCATTATAATTTCTGTTGAATGTTCTTGGTTGTTTACTTGCAAAATTGCAATTTTGCTATTGTTTATTTGTATGTGTACATGCTCATGAAAAAGTTTTGAAATAATGGCATTTTTATAATCCTTAATATGTATTTTCAATAATAAAAGTGAAAAGTGCTGGTTACATAATATTTTAAAAGTAACCAGAACACCCCTTTAAAAATTTGCTGCATACAAATGTATATAACTACTAATCTACTGGTAAATTATGCTTATGGTATTTTTTCCACATTCTCTGAAATATTTTCTTCATATAACTAACTTAATTCACTGGCACTATCAAGCCTGGAGGGTTCATGTCTGCATTAACATATGCTCTCCATACATTCCCATCCTAATTTTTTTTTTCAGTCATTCTCCTCCCTCAAATCATGGTTAATGTTATTCTCCAATCTCAACTACTATATATAGTTAGCAACTATTTGAAAAAAATAATTGCTCAGTATAAGTTTTACCATAACTGTTCCTGTTTCCAAACTCAGACTTTTTGTTAGCGACTTTACTGTAAGAACTAATGATTAAAATTAACTGGCCAAAATTCTGGCAGAATCGAATAGTGAAGAGAGAACCTGTGTGTAGCAGACCCATATCAATCACAGCGAGGAACAGTGAAACTTTATGCACCATCAAATGTTACCTTTTCCACTTCTTGTTCAAACTAGAATATGACCCAGAATTTTAATTTGATATAACAAATACAAAAAAAAAAGATCAATTTACACTATTTTCAACTTTTATAAGATTCATGATGTGTTCCGTTGAGGTTTATTCAAAATGAATATAAAATTATGGAATATTCACCTGAAAGGTCCGTCTCCTCAACTTAATTAATCATTTAACTGTAGCGCTTTCGGAACTTGTCCCATCATCGGCAGGATTCAAAACTTGGTGTTTCACTGAAGATCTGGTAGAGGGGGTTGCATGTATTGGGTTCGTTTTCGTTTATCAGGCTGTTACTCGAAGAGATGGAAATCATGAAAGCAGCTCACAACGACAGCCTGATAAACGAAAACGAACCCAATACATGCAACCCCCTCTACCAGATCTTCAGTTGAAACACCAGTTTTGAATCCTGCCGATGATGGGACAAGTCCCGAAAGCGCTACAGTTAAATGATTAATTAAGTTGAGGAGACAGACCTTTCAGGTGAATATTCCATAATTTTATATTAATTTTACACTATTTTGTTGTTTTTTGTGATTATTGTGGGAACTAAAAACTGCTAAAAGACATCTTTTCATATACACCCACACATTGTGGTGGAAGTTGTATTCCTTTTGTGAATATTACAGTATTTTAATGTTTCACTTGTCCTGCGCTATAGCTGAGAGGTTAAGGCAAGATTCTCTAGTGCAGAGCTACAGGACTTGCACTGGTTCGAGTCTCTGTGGGAGAAGAAATTTTCTCATGGAATTTCAGCCAGTATGGGACCGGTGCCAACCCAACATCATGGGGAATTTGGGTAGCTACAATAAGTAGCAGTTCCAGGTTGAGAAAATCAGCTCTAACGACTGGGTGACCCAACATGTTGACCATATGTCATGCCTACACTGGCTGGATGTTCATCTACCTTTGTGATGAACACATGTGGATGTGAGGCCAGCTGGTATACACAAGTACTCCTAGGCCTGTCATACCATGAGTTAATGTTTCACTTGTTGGTCATTTTATAAGATTGTCGAATAATGAAATTAGACATAGTATGAAATAAAAAGTATTGTCACATGCTACTGGGAGGTCAGTTTCACATTGTTTTGTCATAATAAAACATCATGACAGCTATATTTAATTCTATAAATTCTTCATGACATTCTACTCATAAATTGCTGTTTTAATCTTGTTTTAAAGTTTATCTATCACTTAATTATTTTGCAGTCTCTAACGATTCACTTGCTGCAGTTTCTTCTCTCTTTCTCTCACAGCTCATTGTATTGCTGTCACAACACAACTGACTCACTTCCAACAATATAGGCTGGGGGAGGAAATTTCTCGTCTCCCAATTGAGACTTTGTTCATATGTAAGTTTCTGACATAAAGCTTTCCCGACAGGGAGGTTGAAGCTTACAGAAACCTCTGGAAGGAAGTCAGATGTATTGATGTTGTGCGCAGGTCCAATGACTCACAAAACTATTTTTACCAATGCAAGACCACTATTCTCGCTGTCACCTGCGAAATTCAAATGTCGCTATTATAATGTGTCAGAGTATGCAATAAGGCAATAAATGAGGCTTTACTGTTATGATATGATAGGTCAAAGGTAATAGGGGATACAGTTGAAGGGATCCACAATTCTTAACTAACAGAAAACTTCACGTTACCTAATACATAGGAGGCTGATTGTGCTGCTATGGCAGTCTGTATATGAATAAGCAAAAAAAAAAATCCTCCCCTGTGCAGTTCAGAATTCAACTTGAGCTGTTGAGCCTACAGTTAAATTATGAGATCGGAAATGTATATCTCAATCTAAGATTCTAGTTGAAAATGGTGAGGATGTTTCACCGAAACAAGTCCATGCAAAAAAAAAAAGAGTTGAATTGTATATTTATGATTAATTTTCTTAATAAATGAACTCATATTGTTACTTCCTATCAGTTTTGATAATAGTCCTTGCTAGTTGAACTACCTGCCTAAACTGTTATATAATACTCATATCTATTTGCCTTTTTTCCCGGTTTAGAAGGGAAAAAGTTGTAAGTCATGAAGGCTCACTGAAGTGGAGCGTAGCTGTGAAGGTTGTGGTGGTGTTTCTATCAGACTATGACAAGTAGTGTGAAAGTAAATATCACCAGTTGTTAATGTTGCCCTGTTTATGTAGTACATTACAGAATATTGATTTACACATTTTCATAAAGTAAGTGGGGGCTCATGCAGGTAGAAAAGATGTGATTACTGTATTGATTGAAGATGAGATATGGAATATACAGACATTGACGATAATTCTTGGTTACTGAAAATATTCTATAAAAATAGGGCATATCTAGATCTTATATTGTCATTATTGTTTCTTATTCTTAGTGGATTCAGTGTTAATAATGTTATTATTATTATTATTATTATTATTATTATTATTATTATTATTATTATTATTATTATTATTAATCCAAATCAATAACTAGGAATAAAATAATTCAAACAATATTATATGCTGATGATCAAATAATATTATCAGATTCCGAAGATAGCTTACAAATAGCAGCATATCAATTATTCAAAATTGCCAGCAAATATAATATGAAAATTTCCACATCAAAATCCAAAACAATGGCAATGTGTGGAAAAAACATACAACGGGTGAAAATGAGATTGATGGAAAAATTATAGAACAAGTGTCAGATTTCTCTTACTTAGGAAGTGTATTTGCAGAGTATAAGAGTGACATTGATTCAAAATTACAAAAATATAATAAAATGAATGGGTAATACGAAGACATTTTGGTAAACAGATGAGGACAGAGACAAAACTAAGATTACATAACGTCACATCAAAAGCTGCTCTAAAATACGGAAGTGAAATTTGGATTTTAAATAAAAGAAACTCTCATAAACTTCAAGTAAGCCAAATGCGCTTCTTACGATCATTGTTAGGAGTTAATAGACTGGATCACCAAAGGAACACTACTATCAGAGGAAAACTTGGAGTAGCAAGTTTAAATGAAGATATCCAAAAATACCAACAAGAATGGAAAAATCATCTGAGAAGAATGGCAAGAAATAGACTTCCAAAATTGGCATTCCAATATACCCCAACTGGACATAGGGACCAAGGAAGACCAAAACATCGGTGGAAAGATCAAGACCATCTTTGCTAGGTTTACCGTACAGGCCACATGGCCTAAAACGAATTTGTTCATGATGATGATGATGATTAATCTTGTAAAATAAGAATTTTTTTATTGGAAGTCAAAATTTTTGTTATAAGGTTTAATGTTGCTTATTTCTGCTACAAAACATTGAACTCTTATGCCCAGATTTTTCCAAGGGTATACTTTTATATCTCTATATGCAATCAATCATTTTTAACTCCATTTCTGTAGTAAGCCACACCATCAAATTTTGCCCACCTGAAAAATTGCATTGACCGTAGGTGAAATATTATCTTTGAATCTTTGGTACCAACATAGATATGCTACTTCAAGACAATTTAAGGCCAACATTATTATTATTATTATTATTATTATTATTATTATTATTAATCATGGCAGGAAATTGTCTGTAGAGGAGATGGTTCGATAACATCAAGATCTCCTTCTGACTGTAACAATTCTTTTAGGACTAACATGTGAATATATTATTATTATTATTTATAGAATTGACTTCAGTCTTTTTTATATATTTTTAAAATGATTGTTTATTTGCAGGTGACTCTATTTGTTGATGTTTTGTTAGAGAAATTGGAACAAAGAAGAATGTGGAAGCACCTAGAACCTGGAAGTTCACCAGTGGACTGGTGTGAAGGCAATTATTTGATTTCTCCAGTAATTGCTGAATTTGTCAATACAGTAAGTATTATATCCTTGAAACTTGTATGAACATATTGATTATAAGATTAACATACATTATTGTAGGAAATAAATGTCAGATTGGCTTGACAAGACATTGAAATGTAATAAGAATCAAATGAAATGTGAATTCTTCTTACCTCATACGTCTTTTTTTTTAACACAGAACTGAGTATCAGGAAACACATCATTCTCATCTTCAGCTGTTTTCATGACTTCAATTTTTCATTATGCCAGTAATTTTCTAAACTGCCATCTGGTGTACTTTTGAAGAACTTTGTAATCAAATTAGGTTCATCTGGAAACTCAAAGTTCATGGTTCTAGTATACTTATTTACTTACTCACTGGCACTATCGAACCCGTAGGTTCATGGCCGCGCGGACATAAGCTCTCCATACATCCCTATCCTGAGCTAATGCTTTCCAATCATTCCCTGTATAATCTACTTCCCTCAAATCATAGTTAATGTTGTTCTCCCACCTCATTCTTGGTCTACCAACTGGGCGTTTTCCTTCTGGCTTTCCTAGAAGAAGTTTCCACGCACATCTTTCATTCCCCATTCGTGCAACATGTCCTGCCCATCGCAGTCTACGAGACTTAACTGTTCTTATTATATCTGGCTTCCTATAAAGACCATGTAGTTCATTGTTATGTAGTCTTCTCCATTCACTTGTCTGCTCATCTCTCTTTGGTCCAAAAATTTTCCTAAGAACTTTATTCTCAAATACTTGTAATCTCCTTTCCTCCCTTAAAGTAAGAGTCCATGTTTCGCATCCATATAATATAACTGGTAGAATAATAGTTTTATATATTTTTAGTTTAACATTTTTTGAAAGGAGTTGGGACATCAACAGTCTCTGCAATGCATAATAGCATGCATTTCCAGAATTGAGCCTATGTTTAATTTCTTTGTGCATCTCATTCCTATTTGTGATTATTGTTCCTAGGTATTTGAATTCAGCAACTTCCTCAAAATTTCCCTCATTTGTCATTAGCTGTCCATTTCCATTATATACTGAATTTCTACGTGTGACCATATATTTAGTTTTACTGATATTTACTTCCAGTCCTAATTTCTTAGTGTTACTCTATAGTGTGTGCGTGTTGGCCTTTAGTATCTCCTCGCTATCGGCCAGTAGTACTACATCATCAGCATAAACTAACAGCTTATTAATACCATTGAGTTGTAAGCCTTCCTCATTCTCTAAAGATTTAATGGCATGCTCTAGTACAAAATTAAATAGTAGAGGAGATAATGCATCTCCTTGCTTCAACCCATTCTGGATTTCAAAAGTGTCTGAAAACTGTTTGCCTACATGCGACCCTACTCTTTGAGCCATTTAGACACATTCGTATAAGTCTAACTAACTTTTTAGGAATTCCGAACTCCAGCAGGATACTATATAATTTCTCCCTCTTAATTGAATCATATGCTTTTTTGAAGTCTACATATAGTTGATGTACAGTACCATTATATTCCCATTTCTTTTCTAAAATCTGTCTTATACTAAAAATCTGATCTGTTGTAGACCTGTTTCTTCTAAATGCACATTGATGATCTCCTAGAATGTCATCAATATAGGGAGTAAGTCTGCTTACTAATATATTTGTTAGAATTTTGTACGAAGTTGAAAGTAATGAGATGCCCCTGTAGTTGTTGCAATCCATTTTATCTCCTTTCTTATAAATTGGTACGATAATTGATTCCTTCCATTCATCTGGAAGAGCTTCTTTTACCCAAATCATACTAAGCAACCAGCGTATCTTGTCCATCAATTTTTCTCCCCCTGATTTTATCAGTTCTGCTGGGATCTCATCTGAACCTGATGCTTTATACATCTTCAATTTTTCAATCGCCATTTCAAGCTCTAATGCACTTGGCTCTGTGACTAGCATTTCTGCTGTCTGTAACTTATCCTCCTCAATGTCCTGTTCTGTATGTACATTTAATAGCTGATTAAAGTAACTTTTCCATCTATTTAATATACTCCTAGAATCTGCAATCATATCCCCATTTTCATTCCGAATTATGTTTGTTCTAGCCTGAAACCCTTTCTTCTCTATACTAATTCCCTGATATAATTCTCTAATGTTCCTATTTTTTGCATTCATTTCAAGATCATTAATCTTCTCTCTCAAATATTCCCTCTTTTTACTCTTTAGTAACTTGGTGGTTTCCCGTCTAACACTACCCAATTGCTCTAAATTTACCTCATTTGGCTCGTGTAACCATTTCATTTTTGTTAGCTTTCTTTTCTTTACAATGTCGGCACATTCCTCATCAAACCATTTCTTGTTTTGCCTCTTTTTTAAACAACCAATGCTTTCTGATGCTGACAATTTAATAGTATCTCTTATAGCCTTCCATTCTTTATTTATATCGGTTTCTTTTTCGTTTGCCACATTGTCATCTGAAGATCCCAGTACTTCAAATCTATTAGCAATTTTGATTTGGTATTCTTGCCGCATTTCATCATTTCTAGTATGGTTTTTTTTAATGCATCTCTTTTCCCAAATTGTTAATTCCAAAGGTTTAGGATAGATGTTTCAAAAGTTCTGCTTCTTTTTCAATTCTATGATTCTCTAATAAACTATGTGCTGCTATTGCTGATTTTTCAATTTCACCATTTTGCATGTTTCTAAAGTGTTCTTTTTTTTTTGTGAGTGTCTAAATTCTTTTTTTGTTTTTCCTATATATACTTTATTGCAATGTTTGCATGTAATTTGTTAAATTCCAGATTCCTTTTTGTTTTTCTGTATATACTTTATTGCAATCTATGCAATTAATTTGATAAATTCCAGATCTAAATTAATGTCAGTTTGCTAGGATTCTCGGCGTAATCATGCCGGAACATGCAGCAGATTTGAAACTGTATTTGTCATCCCCAATTATATATTTTAATTGGTAATGGGAATATGTATACTTGTTTACTGAATATGAAGGAATGGCAAAATGTTTAGTGTGTCTTGAAAGTTCTTACTAACATGAGAAAGTTCAGTTTTCAGATATGTTATTCAACAGTACATATCATGTGAATTATAGGGATACAGATCGTACAGTGGAGGTAAAAAAGCTAAAGGAAAACTTTTCATCCGCGACTCCACAAAATAGTGAACATTTATTTCATTACTCTTATTCTATTTTTAAATGTATTTATTTGCATTAGTTCAAATTTTAACCATCACACATTATCATTATAATTATTAGCTATTATCTATATATTCCATTATTCCCTGTTTGGGATTAGATCACTCCCTAGTGGGAGTGTTTAACCAAGCATAATTTAGTTATGCTTATTTACCTTATACAAGTCAGCCAGCCACTATTTTTATTATTATTGTTGTTATCACCATTATTGTCATCACTGTTATTGTCATGATCGTTGTTTTTGTTGTTGTTTAATAACAGAGCTTTCTGCTTGTGAGTCAGTTGTTCATGTCAGCTACCAAAATCGCAATGCATATTGGGAAATCATGACGCGGGTTGTCTGATGGCGAATTTATGAAAGACAGTAATAAAATAGCAGTTGAATTGTTGTATCCTAATCAAATTGAGTTATTTGGCACAATTAGTTTTTCTCGCAAAATTTTTACTCACCATATACCATACCTTGTGCTAACCATATGTCACTCACTGACATCTGTATGGAAATAAGCATAACTAAATTAGTTTCTTATATAACACGTGATAGGGAGCACCCTTGTCTCAATGTTGGGATATATGAGTATAGACTAAGATTAAACAAAGGCATCTTCAAAATGAGACAATATTACAGAGTAATATAAGGTACAGAAGTTACAAGTTGAAAGAATTGGGAGGATACAATTGAATGGAGACATATATGAAATTGATCTTCTAAAAAGAGGACACAATTAGATGATGGTGATGATGATGATGATAATATAAAATAATATATTAGCGAGTGAAAAAATATATAAGTTAGACAGTTTATCACAAATACTATGCATAACCCTAAAGCAGAACAGATCATCACATTAAAGAAATAAGAATAGAAGACCTTTGCCCTTCCAAGGACAAATGAGAATGTCTCTAATCTTTAAACTATTAACACATTTACATCGTAGTATTATGTAATTACAATACAATTTCATAAGCTAAAACTGATCTAGCAATATGGCTACTTAGATCACTTTTGAATGGGGAAGTATTGGACAGTTCCTATAGTAGTTGGATAGGAAATATAATATTATTAAAGCTAAACTTGAATCAGAAATATACAGGAATTTTCTCACCTGGACATGTTTTAGAGACCGTCATCCCTATTTTCAACTATATTCTGATTTTGTAGTTAATTGAGAATGAGGATAGTAATCTCCAAAACATAACTAACTTACTGGCACTATCGAACCCATAGGTGCATGTCTGCATGGACATAAGCTCTCCATACATTCTTATCCTGTGCTAATGTTTTCCAATATTATTCTCCCATCTCATTTTTGGCCTACCTACTAAGTAAAAAAGTAAAGTGATCCCACAACAGGCCTGGAGGCCCTTGGGGTAGTGGGAGGTTAAGGCTCCCACTTTTTCTAGACAATCGGCACTTTGTGTCAGCCGGGTTGTCAGCCCTGCGTGACGACCGCCTTTACCCCAGAATTCTGGTACTCAGGCTGAGTCGACCCCAGGGCCATAGTGCCGCCAGAGGATTTCGGTCAGTTTAAAAATCCTGACCCCAACGGGACTTGAACCCTCAACCCTCCGGCTTGTAGCTCAGTGCCTTAAGCACTACGCTACGGCATGCCCCACCTACTAAGTACTTTCCTCTGGTTTTCTTGCCAGGAGTTTCCATGCCCCTCTTTCATTATCCATTTTTGTCACACATCGTGCCCATTGCAGTCTACAGACTTAGCTATTCTTATTACATCTGACTTCCCATAAGGATCATCTAGCTCATTAGTATGAAGTCTTCTCCATTCACCTGACTGTCTCTTCGGTCCAAAAAAAATTTTAAGAACTTTATTCTCAAATACTCATAATATTTTCTCATCCCTTAAAGCAAGAATCCATGTTTCACATCCATGTAAAATAACTGGGAGAATAACAATTTTTATCCTGTTTCGGCTCAATGTTTTTTTGAGAGAAGTTGGGATAACAAGAGTCTCTGTAATGCATAATAGCATGCATTTACCAGGCCTACGTTTAATTTCTTTCTGCACTTCATTCTTATTTATAATAACTGTTCCTAAATATTTGAATTTAGCCACTTCCCCAAAATTTCCCTCATTAGTCATTAAATCCATTTTCACTATATAATAAGTTTCTGTGCGTGATCATATATGTAATTTCATTCGTATTTACTTCCAGTCCCGATTTCTTAATGTTATTCAATAGAGTCTGCATGTTGGCCCTTAGGGCCGCATGCAAATACATTAGTCTCTACTCAAATTACTTCCAATCACTGGTGAGCTGACTTTCCGTGAGCAAGTGCAAAGATTGAATTAGCTACCCACTAACTGGTCATGCATGAAAGTCGTCGTTTTCGTAATATTGACAAGAAATTACCCAGAATTCTCAGCAATAAAACCACTTCCGTTATTTTCGTCTGCTAGAGGAACACATTTAAGCTTGCGTCCTGCAAATAATACCGTATACGACGACGTCTGCATCGTGCAATATTATGCCGATTCTCCTGTTCTTCCAGTTGAATTCTTTGGTAGACTCTTCAAATTCCTCTTCTCCGCGTATACTGAACACATGATCGAAGTCTTCAAGGTCCGACATCTTGGATAAAGCAGCAAGGTACGCGGCAAGGTTTCAAACTACATCGGTTACCATCGGTTCCCATCGAGTTGCTCACGATTCGTTTCTCTGCTAAGTCACCTCGCCAGGTAGCTTAGGAATTTCAACAATTATTATCGCATGAACAGATTTTTGAGTACGCAAAAACGTATTTAGATGCAACATTCTCAGCAGAGTACAGGCAGAGAACGACTTTTATGGTGTAATGCATCATAGATTCGAGCCTTAGTCTTTCATCGCTATTGCCTAATATTACATCATCAGCATATATTAACATCTTATTAATACCATTACCAAAACATATATTCATTAATGTATCACAGTATGTGTTTGATATCCAATAAAATCTCCAATTTTATACAGTGTATCTCCAGAAGATATTTCCCAAAGTTATTCAATTTTCTCTTTTGATAAGCACTTTAACTTAGAATATTATAACTTGACTAACTAACTAACTAACTCACTGGCACTATCGAACCCGGAGGTTCATGGCCGCGTGGACATAAGCTCTCCATACATCCCTATCCCATATCCTATCCTGAGCTAATGTTTTCCAATCATCCCCTGTATAATCTACTTCCCTCAAATCATAGTTAATGTTATTCTCCCACCTCATTCTTGGTCTACCAACTGGGTGTTTTCCTTCTGGTTTTCCTACAAGAAGCTTCCATGCACCTCTTTCATTCCTCATTTGTGCCACATGTCCTGCACATCGCAGTCTACGAGACTTAACTGTTCTCATTATAGCTGACTTCCTATAAAGACCATGTAGTTCACTGTTATTTTGTAGTCCTTCATTCACCTGTATGTTCATCTCTCTTTGGTCCAAAAATTTTCCTAAGAACTTTATTCTCAAATACTCGTAATCTCCTTTCCTCCCTTAAAGTAAGAGTCCATGTTTCGCACCCATATAATATAACTGGTAGAATAATAGTTTTATATATTTTCAGTTTAACGTTTTTTGAAAGGAGTTGGGACGTCAAGAGTCTCTGCAATGCATAATAGCATGCATTTCCAGAATTGAGCCTATGTTTAATTTCTTTGTGCATCTCATTCCTATTTGTGATTATTGTTCCTAGGTATTTGAATTCTGCCACTTCCTCAAAATTTCCCTCATTTGTCATTAGCTGTCCATTTCCATTATATAATGTATTTCTATGTGTGACCATATATTTAGTTTTATTGATATTTACTTCCAGTCCCAATTTCTTAGTGTTACTCAATAGTGTGTGCGTGTTGTCCTTTAGTATCTCCTCGCTATCGCCCAATAGTACTACATCATCAGCATAAACTAACAGCTTATTAATACCATTGAGTTGTAGGCCTTCTTCATCTTCTAAAGATTTAATGGCATGCTCTAGTACAAAATTAAATAGTAGAGGAGATAGTGCATCTCCTTGCTTCAACCCATTGTGGATTTCAAAATTATCTGAAAACTGTTTGCCTACACGCGACCCTACTCTTTGTGCCATTTAGACACATTCGTATAAGTCTAACTAACTTTTTAGGAATTCCGAACTCCAGCAGGATACTATATAACTTCTCCCTCTTAATTGAATCATATGCTTTTTTGAAGTCTAAGTATAGTTGATGTACAGTACCATTATATTCCCATTTCTTTTCTAAAATCTGTCTTAAACTAAAAATCTGATCTGTTGTAGACCTGTTTCTTTTTCTAAATCCACATTGATGATCTCCTAGAATGTCATCAATATAGGGAGTAAGTCTGCTTACTAATATATTTGTTAGAATTTTGTACGAAGTTGAAAGTAATGAGATGCCCCTGTAGTTGTTGCAATCAGTTTTATCTCCTTTCTTATAAATTGGTACGATAATCGATTCTTTCCATTCATCTGGAAGAGCTTCTTTTTCCCAAATCATACTAAGCAACCGGCATCTCTTGTCCATCAGTTTTCTCCCCCTGTTTTTTATTAGTTCTGCTGGGATCTCATCTCAACCTGATGCTTTATACAGCTTCAATTTTTCTATCGCCATTTCAACCTCTAATGCACTTGGTTCTGCGATTAGCATTTCTGCTGTTTGTAAATTATCCTCTTCAATATCCTGTTCTGTATGTACATTTAATAGCTGATTGAAGTAACTTTTCCATCTATTTGATATACTCCTGGAGTCTGCAATCATATCCCCATTTTCATTCCTAATTATGTTTGTTCTAGCCTGAAACCCTTTCTTCACTATCCTAATTCTCAGATATAATTCTCTAATGTTCCTATTTTTTTACATTAATTTCAAGATCATTAATCTTCTCTCTCAAAATCCCCTCTTTTCACTCTTTAGTAACCTCGTGGTTTCCTGTCTAATAATACCCAATTCCTCTAAATTTACCTCATTTGACTCGTGTAACCATTTTATTTTTGCTAGCTTTCTTTTCTTTACAATGTCGGCACATTCCTCATCAAACCATTTCTTGTTTTATCTCTTTTTTAAATAACCAATGCTTTCTGATGCTGACAGTTTAATATATCTCTTATAGTCTCCCATTCTTTATTTATATCACTTTCTTCTTCATTTGCCACATTGTCATCTGAAGATTTCAGTACTTCAAATCTATTAGCAATTTTAATTTGGTATTCTTGCCGCATTTCATCATTTTTCAAGATTTTGAAATAAGATTTTCCAGAATCATCTTTAGCGTTTGTGCCTCTCATAAACGATAACCATTGCCTGATTATCCAAGGGTGATTTATCTAATTCACATGTTAATATCTCTAGCGCCCCACTATTGTATAAAGTCCTAACATTCCATGTTCCTAGGAACATGTCCCTGTGTTTGAGCCTTTGGCATGGGTTCCCTGATATATATTAAACATTATTAAATTATAACTTCCTGCCCGGAGCATCGAATGGGGACTATTTGACCTCTGGAAAATTTTACCCAGTTGAACCCACATCTGCATTTCTTGACGGTTGTAGTTTTACGGTGAAAGATGTCACTCTTTCGACCAAGGTACTTTTTTCGTCTGGCTTATCACCTTCGACCAGTCTGGCATGGGTAACCCTATTGGCTTTATAACTTGAAACTTGACTGGTATTTAAAAATAGTATGATTGAAAATACTGAATTATCTTGTAACAAATATAGGATGGATGTTGAAATTAATCCAAGATTGAAAGTTAATTTATGTGGGATAACATTATTTTGGAATTAATGGTTTTTTATACATGTTGTCTGACTGATATTTAAAAATAGTATGATTGAAAATATTTAATTATCTTGTAACACATATAGGTTGGATATTGAAATTAATCCAACATTGAAAGTCCATTTGTTATGTGGAATAACATTATTTTGGAATTAATGGTTTTTATATATGTTGTCATTCTCATTGTTTTAATTGAGGGAGAAATAAAGGATGTGTGGTGATAGAGATAAGAGTTTTAATGACAATTGGCATTAGTACAACAGGAATAAAAATTAGTGTAGTGATTATGAAATTGCTATTATACTTGATAGTAATAACCTCAAACTTAGTTCTAACAATTTGTTTTATTCTATTTATCTTGACTATTAAGTGACATTTTTGTAAAAAAATTCTTTTTTCTTTTGTAATTAATACCTATTTCTATTTTATTCTTTATTACTTGTTTGTCCTACTATTTGCTTTGTAGTTTATATTCACTTATTTTATTTTAAATAAGGATTTTTCTGTATGAAATTTTTGTTTAGGGAATTGTTCCTGATTTAACTATTTTTTTTATATTACTTACTTATTTTATATGTTTATTTTTATATAATTTACTTTTTGTGTTCTTTTTTTATATCACTTAACTTGTGTATTCTGTAATCATATGATAAAATCCTGGAAAATATGCTCCAGTTATAGGCCCAAGTATAAAATAAAGCATTGGCTGATCACTTCAATTCATCATAATCAGATACAAATCTCCCAGTAAATGGATGCAAAACATTGATTCTTACTTTAAGGAAGGAGATAAGATTACGAGTATTTGAGAATAAAATTCTTAAGAAAAATTTTAGACCAAAAAGAGATGAACACACAGATGTTTGGAGAAGGCTACATAATATTTTTGGGAAACCAGATATAATCAAAACAGTTATGACTAGTAGACTCTGATGGGCAAGACATGTCGCAGAATGGGGAATGAAAGAGGGGCATGGAAACTCTTGTAGGAAAACCAGAGGGAAAGCACCCAGTAGGTAGGGCAAGAATGAGGTGAGAGAATAACATTAACCATGATTTGAGGAAAGTAGATTATACAGGGGATGATTGGAAAACATTAGCTCAGGACAGAGAAGTATGGAGATGGAGAGTTTATATTTGTCCAGTCATGAATCTACAGTTAATGTTTTATTTTAGGAAGTAATATTTAGAGGTTCTTTTAATTATATTATTTTGAGTCTATTTATCTTACCTCAATATTAATGTTGATTTGTTCTTGAACATGTCTTGATTGGATCCCAATCATCCTCAGCATCTTGCCCAGACTGGTTGGATTTATCCAGGGTTTACAACATAAATGCAACCAGTCTGGGCAAGATGCTGAGGATGATTGGGATCCAATCGAAACATGTTCAATAACAAATCAACATTACTATTGAGGTAAGATAAATAGACTCAAAATAATATAATGAACCTACAGGTTTGATAGTGCCAGTGATTTAGTTAGTGACAAATAGTGTCTTCTTTTATTATTGGATATGAGTGTAATTATGTTTTTAAAATCTGTAAACTGAAAAGACCCATTGTGCTGTATCAATATGTTAAAATAACTCATTTATTGTCAGGTGGAGAGAGAGTTTGTCTTGTGAATTACATTGATTTTATATTCCTAGAAAAATGTATCATTACGGGAGGTGATTGCTTAATAGGAGTGTTCTTAACTTTGTGTATGTGTATATTTTTTTATTATTTTGCAGTTCAGCAATGTGCTGTTCTTCTTGTTGCCCCCTGTGCTCATGCACCTGTTTAGAGAATATGGACGCTTCGTAAATCCTGCTATCCATGTTATTTGGATTTTAATGATGGTAGTTGGAATTAGTTCAGCATATTTCCATGCCACTCTTAGCCTCATTGGTCAGCTTCTGGATGAACTTGCCATTCTTTGGGTGTTTATGGCTGCCTTCTGTATGTTCTTCCCAAGAAGATTTTTCCCATATTTCTTTCAGAATAACAGGTATGTATTTGGAAGAATATGATATATTAACAAGATTGAACATATTATTTAATATACCTGTTCGTTGGTCAAAATCCTTATGTAAGTTTGAAGTTATGACCCTCTAAGTTCAAAACAAAATGATATTACATATTTATATACTCAGTAGTTGAGAACTTCTAAATAAATTTGATTGATTATGGTGTAAGGCTTTTTATAACTTCAGTCTATTTTTTTTATCCTAATTCAAAGAATTTGATATACTTGAAATATTTTTAAGTACATCATATATGAGGGCCATACTGAAAGTCATGAGCAACATTTTTTTAAACAATCATAATATTTATTTTAGACAAACCAAGTACACCATGTTAATCTACAGACCTTTGTGCTACTTTTCAACATGGTCTCCATTTCTTTGCACACATTTTGTCCAGCGTTCTACAAGCTTGAAAATTCCCTTATGATAGAAGTCTGTTCCAGCTGCTCGAAGACACTGACGCACTGCTTTCCGAATATCCTCCAGCGTCTTGTAGCATTGGCCTCTCATCTGCTCCTTCACAGAACCGAAAAGATGGTAGTCGGAGGGTGCCAAATCGGGACTATAGGGAGGATGTGGAAGAGTTTCCCACCCCAAATGTCCTGATCTTCTCCACAGTGGCACGAGCAGTGTGAGGACGCGCGTTATCGTGTTGCAGAATGATCTTCCTTCCAAGGCGTTTGTCGTGCAATGCACGACGGAGTTTCACAAGTGTCTGCATATAGCGGGCAGCATTTATGGTTTGTCCAGGTTCAAGAAATTCAATCAGAATGCAACCTTGCGCATCCCAGAAGACGCTGCCCATAACTTTCCCAACAGATTGCACTGTCTTCGCTTTTTTCTTTGATGGCAAATTCAAGTGGTGCCATTCCATACTCTGGCGTTTTGCTTCAGGCTCGTAGTGATGAAACCAGCTTTCGTCACCTGTTCACAATACTCGTCAAAAAATCATCACCTTCATTTCGAAATCTCTGAAGAAGGTTATAGGTGATGGTTCTTCTCTGAAGTTTGTGGTCTTCACTCAATAAACGTGGAACCCAACGGGCACTAACTTTTCGGTAACCTAAGCTGTGAATCATTTCTTGCACTGCACTGTGCCCTACTGCAAGTTTTGTAGCGATTTCATTCACTGTGATACGCCTGTTGTCTCTAATGAGCGCATCAACTCTTTCCTTGTTGCAATCCGTGGAGGCAGATCGTGGGCGACCGCTACGAGGCTCATTTTTGATACTCGTGTTCCCATCTTTAAAATGTTTCACCCATCTCCTAACACTGCTGGCACCCATGCAGGCATCTGCGTAAGCACATTGAAGTCTTTGGTGAATATCAACAGCAGATTGTTCCTCTTTAACAAGGAATTCAATGACAGTGCGCTGTCGAAACGAAACATTGATGTCTGCCATTTTGAAAACACTGCATGTGGTCACATGATAGAAGCTATGACGCCACAAAATGGCAATGTTGTGGTATAAAGTCTGTAGATTACGATCCTGCAGTTGTTTTTGTTACATTGTTGAAATTTGAATTTTAACAATGGGTTGCTCACGACTTCCAGTATGACCCTTGTACAATGTTGTCATTATTAATTTAATACTTCTCACTGAAAGACAAATTATATTTGAAGAATGACAAATTTGCATTTAAATTGGAATGCGTAGGTAGCTCAGTTGGTAGATCATTGGCATAGAAAGCTAAAGGTTTTGGGTTCAAACCTCAGTAAAAGCCTATATTTTTCTCTTCAAATACATCATATGCATATTTGAAGAGAAAAATATTATATACTCAGATTGGGGTTTGAACACAGGACTTTTGGCTTTCTAGGCCAATGCTCTACTGCTGGGCATTCCAATCTAAATGCAAATTTTTATCTTATACATTGTTAATTCCCGATCGCGTATGCTGCAAGCCTTTGCTCCATCACACAAATGGCAGCTTATTTTTTTAAGAAGACATTTATTGGGAATTTAAACACTACTTCTAAAGCCAGCAGGGCTTCTTTCAATGTTTTTTATTATTAATTTCATACTTCTCATTGAAGGAACAATTTTATTTGAAGATTATATTTTTCTCTTCAAATATAATTTGTCCTTCAATGAGAAGTATGAAATTAATAATAAAAACATTGACATCATATGCAGTTTTCATAGCTGAGAGTCATCTAGGAACATAATTATTTTCATTGGTCAATATTTGTTCTTAATAATTGAGGATGTGGATGAAAAACTTGAAACCCCACAAACTGTTTCTACTGAAATAATTGAGATTAATGTTTAATATGTATTTCATAAATGTTCTCAATTTTGTCTCTTCTCTATCAGAAAGAATTTTAATTATTTGTTGTTGTTTTCAAATGGCTGGAGTTTGGTTTACACCATTAGTCCTCTTGTTTCCCAATAAAGTCCTGCAGTGTCTTTCATGTCCTTTTTCTCGGGACTCTAGTCACTTGCAGTATAGCAAGTGTTCCTTGCTTAGGAGAACATTTTCTCCACACAAGGAGCATCCCATAGTTCTAGGGACAATGCCCATTCTATGAAAGTGGTCATCTAGACAGCCATGGCCGGTTTCTAATCTGAAGAGAGCTACTGCTGTTCTTCTAGGGATGTGTTTTATTGTATCAGCATATTTTGGTATGTCTTCATATTTCTTATTTTGGAGATCTTTTATATTCTGTTTTCTTCTTTTGAGATGTATTTTCTGCTTTAGCTCCTATTGTCTTCTTTGTAGAACTATCTCTATATTGTTTCCAAGGAGATTTATAACATGTTACTTGGTAGATCCATAGATTCATTCTTTGGTAGTTTGGATAAATTGGCTGATGGGATATATTGCCGATAGGTTAGGCCTGAATCCATTTTGTTGTTCAGATATCAGCTTATATGTTTCAAGGTGATACATTAATCTGCTTATAACCATTCGTTCCATGATTTTTGCAATGACTGATGTAAGTGAGATTGGTCTACAACTGTTTATACTATCTGCGGGTTTCCCAGCCTTCAGTGTGGTTATTATAATTGCTTTCTTCCACATATCAGGTATTTTCCCTGTTCCCTGCCATATCTTATTGAACATTGATAACATGAAGTGTCTTAAGAATTAAATTAATGTTTTTATTACCTCACCTCATATCCTTTTTCTTCTATACTGCAGTTTCGGAGCTTATCTCCATCGTCAGTAGCCTCTGGTCGACCGGTGTTATGTTGTTTCTTGGCGGTTTTCTTCTTACTTCTATCGGTGGACCAATGAACCTCTGGATCAGGTCAAAATTTGTGGGAGTTTCAAAATTCATAAGTTTATCTTTCTTGTTTTTTTGGATGTGGATTTTTTCCCAGACTGTGAGTTCCTTTAGTTTATCAATACTAAGCTCTTTTTAAGCTACTTAAATTAATACAATAATATAATTACAATTACAATAAATCATATAACAAAAAATAAGAAAAACGTTTTTAAATTGTTATGTTGTCACCATTGATTTATTTTCCCTAAAAATATTAAACTATTATAGAGTCCCTGCCCTCCAAAATATTCATTTCAACCCCCATCAAAAGACTTTAATGAACTATACCCCACCTGTAAAGGGAAACTCCAATCCACATCCAAAAAAACAAGAAAGATAAACTCATGAATTTTGAAACTCCTGCAAATTTTGACCTGATCCAGAGGTTCATCGGTCCACCGATAGAAGTAAGAAGAAAACCGCCAAGAAACGACATAACACTGGTCGACCAGAGGCTACTGACGATGGAGATAAGCTCCGAAACTGCAGTATAGGAGAAAAAGGATATGAGGTGAGGTAATAAAAACATTAATTTAATTCTTAAATTAAACCTGATAGTGTTCTTTCCCTGTGAAAGTTAAATAAATGAAGTGTCTTGTTCTTTTTTCGACGTGTTTATAAACTCTGCATGTATGTTATTGGGTCCTGGTTGTTTCTTGTTTTTCATCAAGTTGATTGCTTAAATTTTTTGTGAAGTGTTTGTATTTACTATTGGCTGGGCAGTGCTTAGTAAGCTTTCTATAGGTTGTGTTTTTATCTTTATTCATCTTTTGTAGTTTACTAATTTCTTTGTAATGTGTCGTGAAGGCCACTGCTGTTTTGTAGTTTTCTACTAATTTAATTATGTTTGGTTATACAAACAATAAAATGTTTCAAAACTTAATGGAAAGGTCAGTAATGCAGAAAAATAATTTTTGAGGAATATGTGAATGCTCAAGTTTTTGCTCACTCTCCTCAACTCTTGTTTTAACAGTATGTTTCAATCCCAGTCTTTTCGATCCCACATACTAGTTGTGAAAAGTGGACAATTGCTACATAGAGGTATGTCAGGTGAAGTTAGACACTTTCTAAGATGTTTCTGTTATTAATTTAACACTTCTCACTGAAGGATAAATTTTTCTTAAGTTATGTAGTAGGAAATAACACTATGAGGTTTATTTTAATATTGTTTAATCTTTCTTCACTCACCTCATACTTCTTAATTTCCATGCATGCTCGAGTTTCATCACATCATTTGTTACATTCTCAGTGCTGTATTATGGTAATACAGCATTGAGAATGTCACAAATGATGTGACGAAACTCCAGTATGCATGGGAGTTAAGAAGTATGAGGTGAGTGAAGAAAGATTAAACAATAATAAATTTTTCTCTTCAAATATAATTTAACTTTCTAAGATACCTATGAAGTTATGACATGATCTTTGAAAACAAGTATTCAAAAATAATCCAGAGAAGTGTGACAGATTTAGCAAGTCAAAAATGGATTATAACTTGCTTTTAAAAATGCTAAAAAGCTATCTTATATACCTCGGTCCAAATGTGTAAAATATTGTGCATCCAGTAAAGATGCTTGAAAGCTCTTAGGACTTAGACTTTGACAATCATTGAAAAGGTATTGTGCATATCTCCAGCACATTTACAGCCAAAATTGCATCATATGTGTGGTAAGCAAATAATAAGTAAGAATAAGTGCTCTGATTGTAGTCCAAATCTAAAGGCATGAAATTTCTGTTTACGAGGCAGGCTTGACAATTAAGTTCTAGCAAAAAACATCCAGAAATGAATTAAAAGGGAGTAATAAGAGTTGCAATAAACTCTATAAATGATAAAAAATATTGTGAGAATGTTTGACTTTTTTGTGAAAACGTGTTGCAGCAATCAGCAACAAATGTGAGCTTGTTAAGTATAAATTCTGGAACAATTAAGTAATTTCAGAGCCAAAACTATTACTATGATTGAAATAAGTAAATTAATATACACACAGCACAGTTATTGTAATCATTGGTAAAGAAAACAGTTTCTGCCTGAACAGTGATTCGAATCCTGAATCTTTAGCACATACTTTATAGTTGAGGTTTGGGGATCGATTCTCAGTTCAGGCAGAAATGTTCCTCTTTACCATTGATTATAAATTCTGGAACTTTTCTTGTAATAGTGTCAGTGATGTGTGCATGTTGATAGAAACCATTCCATCGAATTTCAAAGCATAGTTTCAGTTTATTCTCTGTATAATTTTGCCTCCCTTATAGCCATAGTTATGTTGTGAATTAGGAAATGTATCCCATATATTTTAACAAGCAAGTGTGATTTATCATTTTAAAAAGTGAAATTATTATTTTTTTGTTTGTTTTATTAAAGACTACTATCATCATCATCTGTTGCCAATTTAAATAATTAAAAAAAGTGTATGTGCTCTAATGCCTCCCCGCACTACACTTTTCATATTTTGGGTTCTGTGCTGGGCAGATCGATGGTGTTAATGTGGTCTATTTTTAATTTATGCACCACTTTGGCAGACCACTGTACATAGTTGATGTATTCTTGTATTGTGTAGAGAGAGGAGTATAGGGAGAGTGTATGTTAATATATTTGTGTGTAGAGAAAAGCGTGTTGTATGAGTGACAATTATGAGGAAAAGAGAGATGGAGAAATCTGGGACTAGCATATACTCTACTCCTGCCAAAAGCAACAAGGGGGCTGCCAGGCTTAAAGTTCTCATCTGACGAATGAATTGCTATCACCAGTACCACATGCCTTCTCAACATATGTACTGTGGAGGGATTTGGAATTTAATGTGGGAATCTGGTGAACAATCTATTGATTAAAAAATTGTACACCAACCATTCCTCCTTATCCTGAGATTGAAAATTTTACATTTAATTAAATTAATTTTGCAATTAAAATTTTTAATCCTGCCAGATATTGAACCTGGGCCTACTAACCAACCATTCCTCCTGATCCTGAGATTGAAAATTTTACATTTAATTAATTTTACAATTAAAATTTTCAACTCTGCCCGGGCCCGTTAATCAGGAAGTAAGCATGCTACCACCTGACCCAGTAATCCTGTGACAGATGTGGATACAAAACCCAGTTATTCTCAGCCAGTAACTCGAGCAGCTGACTTCACCCACAGAACAGTTCTTAGGACCATGTTAAAGGGAAAGTCTGCACATTAACTAAACTCCTTTCAGCCAAAGAAGAGTAAATATGCATGAAACCTACATGACCTCGAAGCTTTTATTGACTCTCAAACTCATTACAACTTATGTCTTGACAGCCCTAGAAGGCTACTGGCCTCACGTCCATATATATGTGGATGATCATCAGGGCTATGTGGTCAGCATATTGGTTCCCCCAGCCGTTATAGATGACCATTACTTATTGTAGCTACCTAAAATCCTCACAATGCTGAGTGTGCACCAGT
Organism: Diploptera punctata; assembly: GCA_030220185.1. Lineage (NCBI taxonomy): Eukaryota > Metazoa > Arthropoda > Insecta > Blattodea > Blaberidae > Diploptera > Diploptera punctata. Next base: position 571,287 of record JASPKZ010009811.1, on the reverse strand, counting down.
ACATACTGGCTGAAATTCCATGAGAACATTTCTTCCCCCATTGGGACTCGAACCAGTGCAAGTGCTGTAACTCTGTGCCAAGGCAACATATCAATTGGATGGCCCTAATTTTGATCTCAAGAATTATGTGCATTCCATTTCACCCACTGCACTTTTTGTGTTTTAGGTTCTGAACTAGGCAGATAGATAGCATTACTGTAGCTATTTTGAATATGAGTCACTTCAACCGACTACTTTATGTACATGATAGAACAATCAGAAATTTATTCACTATACTTCATTGTTCTATTTCCTGAGTCAGATTAGGAAACTTGCTGCTAAGAGATATGGGCTCAGAACTGTTTATATAACGACGCAAAAATAGTATCTGAAAGCTTTCTTCTTTTTGTAATTTAATGGATTTAAAATCATTTTATATCATATTTGTTTTATAATTCAAAATTTATTAATTTGTTTTATAACTTAAATTTTAATATAGAAGATTATCAAAATGTCTTATATCTGATGAAATGAAAATAAAACTTCTGCATTGATTTGTTCTTAAAAGTTCATTATGTTTACGAATATTATCGAATTAAGAGATAGCACATTATAATTTATCTTCTTTGTAAGAAATTGAAATTGCATCTCGACTCATAATTATGAATTCAAAATAATGATTATAGGAATGAAACATTAATTTTAATTAAAAATTAAAATAATGGATCTTCTTGGTGATAAACTTTATTAAGTTAAAAAACACTCCATTCACCAAAACAATTAACAAGTCAACATGTTTCGGCTACATAGTAGCCGAAATGCATTGACTTGTTGTTTTTAATTGTTTTGGTGAATGGAATGTTTTGTAACTTCATTAATTTTAATATTTTTATGCAATTCTAGTACTGTACTAAGCATTTATCATGTCCAAAATCATCTATAAATATCTAATTATGACATGTGTGCCATAATTGTTTCTAAGGAAGCAGTTTTATACAAGTTAGCTGCAAGAAAAAAAATATTAAGTCGCTCAGACTACCGCCTACAAGAATGCTTATTCATCAATAGCAGGCCATGTACTGACAAAGAATAACAAACTTCAAATAACTCATTTTTATTTATTTCTTAAAAACAAAACATTCAACATTATATTGATCCATATAAATTAAATATTGAATTTCTTACTTTTGAAAATGTTTTCCCTATATTTTCTGCTACTATTACATTCTTTGCCATATGACACAAAATTTTTCGTATTTTCTTTTGTACAAACCTCTACATTTTTTTAGGAACCAATAATAATTCCACCTCATTTGCTTGTTCCATAATGTCTGGTGGAATCCCAACCAAAATATCATCCATCATAGCTAAATTTCCATCCATTTCTTCAAAAGTTTCAAACAAATAAACTTCGCCTTGGCAATGATAAAAAATTTATTTACTCAAAATGATGGCATCACAACATGTCCCAGAATCAAGAGAAAAATTATATAATTTTGTAATATTAATTGATAAAAAATAATAAAGTAGACACTGAATTACATAAAACATATGAGGCACATTTTTTTTTTTCAAAACCAGATATCTACATATTCATTCTGCTGTAGATTACTGATTTTCAGAAGCATAACAAGTTATCATAATATAAATTTATGATGGTATGCATGCTGGTTTTAAAAGTAAAATATTTAGAACCTTTTTCAGAAAAAATATCCAAATGGAACAATAACTACCAATATCGTGTAGTAATAAATTACTTGATGGCTCAAACTAGACTTGAAGTAGATATCGGATTTTGAAAAGAACTCACCTCATATGTAACATGCAATGTACAATGTATGTAATGTATAAGTAATCTTCATTATAAACATTCCTGAAAATTATTGCATGAGCTAAAAGAAATGGAAGAGGCAGACCTAGAAAACGTTGGAATTTGGAATGAGGAGAAATATGGACGCTAGAGATTTGTGGGAAGAAGATGCTCTAGATAGGAACCTCTGGCAACAAATCACTTTGGGTTAAAGGAGAAATGCTGTATTGTGGAATATTCTTAAAAAAAACATTCATTCATCTCATAATTACCAAAATTATTCACTTGTTACATAAATAAATTCATAAAATTCAAATATTTAGGAATAGAAATGAATAGCAGCAAAGAATAACAGATGAAATCCTCCATCAAGCAAATAATGCAAACAAAAATATTGGGGTCATATTTGAAGAGAAAAATTATATGCTCAGACTGAGGCTTGAACCCAGAGCCTTTGGCTTTCTAGGCCAATACTATACCGACTGAGCTACCTGACCAAGTTCCAATCTAAACGCAAATTTTTCTCTTATATATACTGTTAATTCCTGTGTACCAAGTGCTATGAAACCTTTGCTTCTATCTTGTAAATGGCGGCTTCTTTGTTAAGAAGACATTTATTTGGGAATTTTATATTACATTATAATACCGTATGGCTTCTTTTGATGTTTTTATTATTCATTTCATACATCTCAATGATGGATAAATCATATTTGAAAAAACAAATTATACACTCAGACTAGGGCTTGAACCCAGGACCTTTTGGCTTTCTAGGCCAATACTCTATCAACTGAACTACCCGAGAAAGTTCCAATCTAAATGCAAATTTTTCTCTTATATACACTGTTAATTACTGCTATGAAACCTTGCAAATGGCGGCTTCTTTATTAAGAAGACATTTATATGGGAATTTTACATTACATTATAAGCCAATATGGCTTCTTTCGATGTTTTATTTATTGATTTCATACATCTCAATGATGGATAAATCATATTTGAAGAGAAAAATTATAGCCAATGGTCCTGGGTTCAACCCCAGTCTGAGCATATAATTTTTCTCTTCTAATATGATTTATCCATCATTGAGATGTATGAAATAAATATTAAAACATCAAAAATATTGGGATGTTCAAACAATACTGTTTGGAAAAATAAAAATTTAAGAATAGGCACAAAAGTAAGAATTTACAAATCTGTCATAAGACCAGTTTTAACATAAGGTTGCGAATGCCAAACAGAAACTCAAAAAACAAAACAAATTAATGAAACAACCGAAATGAAAGTTTTAAGAAAAATTGTAGGCAGATCACTGAGAGAGAAAATTCACAGCTCTGTTATTAGAGAAGAATGTGAAATTGAACCTATAGATAGACCCATGAATAAATGATAGAAGACTAAATTGGAACGATCACATAGAATGGAGAACAGTAGATTAGTGAAGAAAGTATGTGACTGGACACCTCAGCAAAAAAGGCCATTAGGAAGACCAGAACTACGATGGAAGGACATCACCATACACCGGACCTGAAGTGAATGAACACGCAACAAGTTGCCTGCTTTCATGCATAGAAGAAGGAAAATAAGAAGAAGAAACATAAATGACTTAATTGGCTCATATTTCATTTTCCTTAGATTAGACAAATCTTTATTTGATTTATTTGACATAATAATGGATTGTATTTTTTCAGGAAATCATTCAGTATAGCTGCAGTTATATTTACAATTTTTGCTACTGGACTTGGTTGTTTACATCCAGCAGTAAATGCATTTGCACTTATGACTCTTGGTCTCCCTGCATTCTTTCTACTGATCCATGAGCTCAAAAGGTAAAATCTATTGAATATCTTATGTTTTGCATTCAGTTATTTACTGTAACATATTAAACTTTATATAAAAGAAATTCAAGTCTTTAATCAGTAATTTCAGTAAGAAATTAATTTTTTTTAATTTGCATTTAATATCAGGAGTAGGTTCAGTTTTTAAGTTTTTTTTTTTTGTAAACATCGACATAATGAATAAAATTGCAGTTCAGAGGAAATAGTTGAAAGAAATAGATTTTTTTTCCCTTTGCCTTCTCCAATACTTCTTCTTCGTCAGGCTCTACGACTTCCAGTGGAATGTCTTGGCCTTCTCCAATACTTATTATCACTATTAATAACTGTATATTTTAATTCCATGGTGCAACAGGCCTGGAAGACCTTTGGCTAACAGCTGGCTCCTAGCCTCACATCTGTGTTAATCACAGAAGTGGGGTGACGTGTGGTCAGCATGTCAATTTCCTGGCCATTACAGCTAGTTTTCTTAATCTGGAGCTGCTTCTTATTGTAGCTACTCAAATTCTTCATGATGCTGGGTGAGTAATGGTCTCAAACTGGCTGAAAATTCCATGAGAAAATCTCTTCCCTTTGTGGGGACTCGAACCAGCACATGTCCCGTAGCTCTGCACCAAGACATCATGCCTTAAACCGCTTAGCTATGACGTAGGACAACTGTACATTTAACTGACAATACTAGTAAACATTATTTTTATAAAGTAAAAGAAATGAACAAAATAATCAGTTATGGAATGTAACTAACTTTTGAAAGCATTTAATATTGTCATAATTTTTATATAGGTAATAGAAATATTTAGCATGAATGATAAAAAATGTTTCATAAATTTTGATGAAGAATTAAAACATTTATTTTATAAGATGACAACTCACATGCAAGGATATCATAAAGGCTGTTCAGAAATTTCCATTACAAACTTTTAGGGCTTGTACAGGGGACTGAGTAGGAACCTTTGTCTGGAAACATACTGTTTTTGTTCTGCAGGAACAACAAGTTTGTATTAAGTGTTTAAATCTCCTGCATCTACTGGAGGTAAATCAATAATAATTTAATGATTTTGTGTCAATATCCAATGTCAAACAAAAAATAAATACACTTCACTTTGAACTTTTATAGGAAAAATCACTATGAGGTTTAATTTATATCTTAAACTTCATTTTGTCACTGTAAGAATTATTATTTATAAGCAAACTAACCAAAGTTCTTTACTGTATAACATTGTGGTTATTATTTAACCACTACAACAGTAAAAATCAATTGAATAATTAATTCTTCTTACTTCATACATATGTTATTTTTCAATTCTCTGATTCTCTAATAAACTATGTGATGCTATTGCTGATTTTTCAATTTCACCCTTTTTTATTTTGTAAAGTGTTCTAAACTTTTGAAACATCTATCTAAACCTTTGGAATTAACAGTTTGGGAAAAGATATACATTCAGAAAAACCATCTTAGATCATGAATTTTGAGTTTTCGGATGAACAAATTTGATTAGAAAGTTCTTCAAATCAACACTAGATGACAGTTTAGAAAATGACCGGCATGATGAAGAATCGACAGTCATGATTAACAGTTGAGGATGGGAGCGATGACAATCAATGCCACGGTTCTGTGTTAAATAGCATAGAGGTAACAAGAATTCACGATTCAATTGATTTTTATTGAGAAAACTTCATTGTAAAGTTCCCAACATTAATATATGACTACAACAGCAGTTTGATGTGGCAACTATCAGGCTCTTTGCACACATTATACCTGCGAATCATGTTCTGGTACACTTGTTCCATCTTATTCTATAGTGACATAATATTGCTTATGGTATTCTGTGGATATGTAAGTGCTGTTGGAGGATATAACCAAATTTCCATTCGAAAAAATTCTTACCTCATATTGTCTGTTACATTAAGGGAAGAAAACAACCTAAAAGTATTCCAAAATAGGCCTAATTACTAAAAGACAAATATTCAGTCCCATGAGGAAGGAGGAAGCTTTACAATGAGGAACTCCATAATTTATATTGTTGTCCTAATATTGTCAGTGTTTTATTAAGTTTAGAGATTGAGATGAATTGGTTGTTTAACTCTTGAATGTGTGACAATAGAAATTCTTTCTAAATTTTTATTAGAAAATCTTTGGGTTACAAAATAAAGACCATTAGAGAATATTGAACTTTCATAGGAAGAAATCACTATGAGGTTTAATTTAAGATTAAATTAAACCTCATAGTGATTTCTTCCTATAAAAGTTCAATATAAGTGATGACTCTAGTCAGAATAGGAAACAAAATGGCCAACCAATACATACCTTAACGTTGGATTTTAACATAAATTTATCGGGTTTAAGAAAGGATATCAAAACATTCAAGCAACTAAGAGTAAGAAAGAAGATGATGGACCTTAAATTTATTAAGAAATGTTTGGATCTGGATATCACACCCAAATTTGTTAGGAGAAGCGTTAAGGATAACAATGGTTTGAAAGAACAAGACAGTCAGGAAGAAAATTTTAAATATGGAAAGAAGTGAACATTACAAAATTATTAGTAATTTGGAATCAAAATTATATTTTCTACATTTAAAAATCACTAAAAATGTAGGTAATTTTTATTGGGAAAAATTAGAAGAAAAAATTTTCAATAAACTAAACAAAAGTATTAAAGGAAAAGTAAGTAATTAGACAAAATAAGAAAATTGAAAATTTGAAATTGAAATCAAGAAAAATAAGTAAGGAAAACATAAACACCCCAAAAATAGAGAAAAAAGTGGGATAATTTAATTAACTAAAACTTTCAACTAAAGGGAAATAGGAATGTTAGAAAAAGGTTTTAAAACATGTGTGGATTATTCAAACAAAATTGAAGACCCTGTAACGAATGTTGAAGTAATAATAGATTATATGAAAACAGAAGAAAAAATTTTAATTAGTAATGAATGTGGAAAAATAACAGAAGAAATTAAGAAAATTCCGAGAAATAAAACGGGACTGGGAAACCTCAAAATAATTTTAAAAAATCAACAAGAAAAATGCAATCACCACCAATGCAGATAAAGGTAATCAGTAATTATGGATATTTAAGATTATAAACATAGAATGGACAAAGTTTTGGATAACTACAATTAGGAAAACACACTATACATGATGAAAATAATGACAATGGAGATGACTAATGAATTTTGCAATGTCAACAAATATGGTCATAGGCACAATGCTGTTTCCACATAAAAGGATACATCAAGAAACATGGAAATCCCCAGATGGAGAAACATTCAACCAAATTTATCATTTTCTGACAAGCAGTAAACATTCTAGTGATCTAATGGATGCACGAAGCTACAGAGGAGCCAATATAGACTCAGACTACTACTTAGTAATAGCAAGAATAAAGATCAGGATTAGCACGATATATAACAAGAAGAAAATAGAAACAAACAAACAATATGAAATATCAAAATTTACAAATTTGGAAATCGAAACTAAATTTAAGAATACAATAAAAAATATATATTATATAATAAATATGAAAATCAAATAAAACTATGTTTTATTTTTATTTAATTAATCAATAAAAAATAGACTAAAGGATAATGGAATAAAAGAAGAATTAGATAAGGGAAATTGGGAAGTACTGAAACGAGAAATCCTCTTGACAGCCAATTAAATATTAGGGAAAGAAAATAGGAGAAGTAGAGTTAGTTGGTATGACGAAGAATGTGAAACTGCTACTAAAATGAAAAATGAAGCCTACAAAGAAATGCTACAAAAACACCACACCAGAAATTCAGAAGAAAAATATAAAGAGAAAAGAAGGAAAGAAAAGAAAATTCATAAAAAAGAAAAGAATATATTTTGAAGAACAGTTAAAACAATTAGAGGAATATAACTCACAAAGAGAGTCTAGAAAGTTCTATAAATTAACAACAACTTAAGAAGACAGTTTAAACCTAATAATTCGGCTAGTAGGAAAGAAAATGGGAAAATCACTAATGATTTTAATGAAATTCTAGAAACGTGGACAGAATATTTGAAAAAAAAACTTTTAGATGCTAAATAGTGTGTAACAGAGGACAACGATAAAACTGGAGACAATGAAGGGTTCATAGTAAATGAAGATGACGAAGAAACCATGGACCAAGACCTACCAACAACTGAAGAGACTAAAATCGCAATTAAGAAACTAAACAGAAATAGAGCCCCGGGATCTGACAATATCAATAACGAAATTATTAAACTAGATGAACCTGAAATAACCAAAAATTTATATAAGATAATACTTAAAACCTGGAACACAGAAAGACTACCAGATGGACGGGAAGAGGGATTAATCTGTCCTATATATATATATATATATATAAATAAAAGGTTCACTGCTGTGGTCTCGAGGTAGCGTGCTGCCTTGTCACGCAGCGGGCCTGGGTTCGATCCCCAAATTAAAGAAAGAAAACATAAAGGAATATATAATTTTAACCAAATTATGCATTGAACAAATATTTTTTTACATATAATGGAAAATTTTACAAACAAAGCTGTGGAGTTTCTATGGGATTGATTTTGGCCACATTCTAAGTTTAAAAAAAAGTATTTAAAACAGGTTAGATTTGATAAATGATAGGAATTGTAGGGGCTTCACTTAGCAGTGTGATGCAAGGAATAAAGATGAAGATAATAAAGAGAACATGTAAGATGATGACACCCTAATACTTACTCTAAATAATAAACATCAAGAGAACTCTAAACTTAACAGCTAATCTGATGGTTGAATCACTATCAGCAACATGATATTCTCTTTTTTTTTTTAATACAATAGGAAGTAACATTAAGAGGTTTGTTTAATAATTAAAACATTTTGTATTTTATCTGTTCATTCTTACCTTGGCTTCTCCCTCTTTCCCTGCCTTCAAGATTAATAAACAATATGAGTACTGTAATTTGAATAGCCGACTTTAGCAGTCTCTTTCACTGGGACCAATGGGTTGATGCCATAAAAAATGTCATAAACCATTTTGTAGATCTTTTAAAACAAAACTTTTGGTAACTTTATTGTTTAGAATATTTATTTGCAGGTGTAAATGTGGCCGTGTGTATCGACTAGGAATTCGATGTGCTGCTATATGGCTGCTCGCTGTAACGTGTTGGATTAATGATCGTCTCTTCTGTGACACTTGGTCAGCCATGAACTTTCCATATCTACATGCTCTCTGGCATGTGTTCATCTTCATTGCATCTTACACAGCCTGTGTGCTGTTTGCATATTTTTCAGTAAAAGATGAACGTCCGGAGCAGACCCCAGTCCTTAAATATTGGCCTCGTGACAACTTTGAACTAGGAATTCCATATGTTACAATACAATGTTACTATAAGTCTGATAGTAATCAGATTTAAATGTACTATCGGCATATTTCTAAACTTTTTTTTTTTCTCATAATCATTTATACAGTTGAATTACACCTTTTCAATAGAGTAAATTTTGACCATTTCTCTGAAATATATTTTGATATCAATCTGTTTGCTTTATACTGTGTAATTCAAGTAGAATAAGTATTTAAGAAATTAATTTTATTTATTTATAAGTAAGTATACAAATTGATATGTCCTCTGACAATGAAAGTGATTGAATGTAGTAGAGACAGAACCTGCTCTATTGTTAGGTTATGTGATAATTTGGTAAACATTTTAATAACTGTATCATTAGTTTTAAAATTTAATTATTTTAAATCTGTAACATTTAAAGTGTACCTAAGTTGTACTCTTTATGATGTTAAGATTTAATATGTTTGTAGTTGTAGTTAAAGCAGCTATTAACTATTTACAAAAAATATTTCAAGTCCTCATTTTTTAAACAAATTTTTTAAAATCAATTTTAATTGTGTTTATTATAGGGTATGTGTGCAGAATCTTTCATAAAAACTGCATGCTATAATTTGATATTTGTGTAAATTTTAAGTACGTATAATATTCAGCAGTACTTCTTTGTTTCATTTACTTATTCAATTTTTTAAATAAATTTCTATGGAATTATATAATTACCAATTTGCTATATCTTTAAAATTTAGATGCTATTTTCAAGATATCAAAAATAATAGGGTTATGTTAAATATCTCTCTATTTTTTAGAAACTTTTTTTTTCAAATGCCCCAGGTTGTCTTTCGACATTCATTCGGTGTTCTCTCCTGGCATGGTGTACTTGTAACCCACTTCTGAAATTGGGGCACCTGGAAGGTGGGGTTATGTTGCCTCGATGATATGATGGGTGATGATGATGATGATGATGGTGTGCCAGGAGAGTCCCTAATCCTAAGCTTAATCTAAGATGAATATGAATGATAATGATTGCGATGGCCATATGATTTCGGGGACCGTTTGGGCCTTAAAGTTTTCCGGACATTTGTGTTACAGGTGAGGAAAAACCTCACCCAGAAAAACTGTCCTGACTGGGAATCGAACCCAGGCCCGATGCGTGACAAGGCAGCATGCTACCTCGAGACCACAGCGGTGGACTTTTTAGAAACTTAAAAGTGTGAAAAGTAAACAGTATTAGAAAAGGAAGGTGAAAGATGATTTTTATTCTTGTACTGATATTTGTAAATATTAACAAAAAAAATCTCCAATGAGGAATGTATAAAATATATTGAATCCTGAGTTAGCAAGTCCTGTCCTAAATCGAGGGGCCATTAAATACAAATTAGCAGAGCTCTTAATCCATTGAGAATGGGTTATGAAAAAAATTAACAACGGAATGTTAGACTGAGCACAATGTGGTCAAAAATTAACATAATTGTGTCATAATAATAATTCCATGACGCGACATGCCTAGAAGACCCTTAGCCTACCAGCCAGCTGCTGTCCTCACATCCACATGTGTCAATCACAGAGGTAGATGATCATCTAGCCAGTGTAGGGGTGACATGTGGTCAGCATGTCGAGTCCCCCAGCCATTATAGCTGGTTTTCTCAACCTGGAACTGCTACTTATTGTAGCTAACCAAATGCCTCACAATGCTGGGTGGGCACTGGTCCCATACTGACCAAAATACCGTGAGAAAATTTCTTTCCCCATGGAAACTTGAAGCAGCATAAGTCCCGTAGCTCTGCGCCAAGGCTTCCTGCCTTAACCACTCGGCTACGGCCATATTACTTGTTTAAAATTGGGTTCTGTGATGATGAAAGGATCAATTCATAATGTTTGTCACTATTTTGGTCTAAAAGTAGCATATCTGCCTCTGAATCCAAATTTGGTGTAGTAATTTTATTTCTAGGAAATGTTGTGGTAAATTTTATCTTAACCAAAAAAAAATTGAATCAGGAAAAAACAAGGAAGCCGCTTATTTTGGAAAATGAACTGAAAACTGTGACAGGAAATTTGTGGCACTTTAAAGAAATCTGAGATTTACAAACGACATCCAACAGTTGCCTATTAGTGTTGGAATTAGCTTCTGTACCGGAAATAGATGGCATCAAACCCACAAAACAAGATAAGCTCAATAGGAGAAGAATTTGTTTGTGAATGAGGACTTGAATATAAATCTCTAACTGTATGTGCCAGTAAAAAGTAAATAACCCCTTAAGCCCTTGATATGTTGGTGCAAATGCCCATATTCATTGGCTTGAACACTGGGAAAGATAAGATGATTTTGTTATCTTCCAGTTGAATTAATTCTTAAGAAAAATGTAAGAGACTGAATGGATCACAGATCCTGGTATGAGTAAAAAAATCCTATTCCTCTATTATTTGAGATGGTTAAAACATTGCCTAAGTTATATAGTATAAGGCATCAGCATAATTTTGTGTTATGCACTACTGTATTTATTTGAAGTTTCCCATTGACGATGTACGTTTCCTTATTTTTCACTGCCTTCTTAGGTCAATAATGTACTCTCAAAATTTTGATTAAAATTGTTTCTAAAATCTTGAACAAAGGTTTTTAGCAAAATATCTACAGATTATAATATAATAGCATAATCGTTAAAATTGGAGTCACAGTGATTTCATGAAAAAATGTAACAATTATGTTTCACTTATTTTAGGAATTCTCACTATGAGGTATATTCATTAAGGTAGAATTTTTTTATCACTCACCTCATATTGTTCTTCTTAATAGTCAAATAAGAAGAACAATATGAGGAGAGTGATAAAAAAGTCTACCTTAATTATGTTTTGTTATTAATCAAATGTAACATCCCATTATATAATATGTAAAACTGAAATGAAGAATGACTTTTTTTAAAGAAGAATTAACGTTTGAACCAGGAATCGAATCACAGACCTTCGATTCTGTATGTAGGCATACAGCACCCTACACCATTCCAAACATGGCACAAATGCCAACATTTCTTTCCATTATAATTCTCTAACATCTAAAAGCAGATAGCCAGTGCTATCAACAATACCATCAGACATAAAAAGAAGTGTTGGCATTTGTGCCATGTTTGGAATGGTGTAGTGGGCTGCATGCCAATGTACATAGTCTGAGGTCTGCAGTTCAATTCCCGGTTCAAACATTAATTTTTCTTCTCAAAAATTTAATTTGTCCAGGATTGGAACATGTTAAACTAAATACAAGATTAAAATAACTCTTCTATTGAGTCCATATGAAAGAAACTATTTACATGAGGATCATAAGATGACATCACTACAATGCTGATTTGTGAAAAATGCCTTATATCTTTGATGTTATTATTTTTAATTTATCACTCCTCACTGAATAACAAATTATATTTGAAGAGAGAAATAAATTTTTATTTGAACACAAGGTCTCTGGTTTTATACACCAGTGCTCTGCCACTGAGCTTTTCAGTCATCTCAATTAAAATACAAATTTTTCTCTCTCTCATACAATCCCCACACACCAAATTGCAATGAACTCTCATTCTACATGCCATCTGGCAGCTTCTTTATCAACAAGACTTTAATGGCAATGAATACTACTTTATAGCCAGTAAAACTTTATTTTCGATGATATTTTAAATTTATCACTTTTCACTGAATGACAAATTATATTTGAAGAGAAAAACATACACCTAAACTAAAATCCCAGGTTAGCTATAAATTTTTCTCTTTAGATATAATACACCTTATATCTTTAAATTTATATTGGGAAGTAAACATTATGAGGTTATATCATTAATAGTGAGTGGAGAACATATTTTAATCGACTCACATGTTGTTTCATTGTTTCTGAATGTTCCAATAGGAAAAATGTTATATTTTTTTGGAAAAATGGTTGAGTTCTTTGGATTTAAATAAAGAAGTAATAGAAGAATACATCAACCTTACAAAATGTTGTATTGAAAATTCCTATTTTACTTTCAATGGTAAATTTTACAAACAAGTTTCGGGTTTATCTATGGAAAATCCTCTTTCGCCTTTTTTGGCTAATTTATACATGAGTTACTTCGAGTGCCATATCACCAAGGCTTACCCATGGATTTTCAAGACTTGGTACAGATATGTTGATGATATTTTTTCGACAATAAATTTTAAACATGATGATGATGCGTTGAAATTACTTAATCTACAAGATGTATCAATTAAATTTACCATAGAATCAGAAATTGAAAACAAAATTCCGTTTCTGGATTTATACATAATTAGAAATGTAAAAACTCAAAAAATTGAATTTGATGTATATAGGAAGGGTACACATACTGATAATTATATAAAATCAATGGGTTTCAATCCTCTGGCACATAAACATGCAATATTTAATAGCCTCTTATATAGATTGATAAAGGTCCCATTAAAAGGAGAAAATTTTAAGAAAGAATATGAGAATATCCTAAATATAGCCAGATTAAATGGTTTTAATAAGAGTATAATATCTAACAAATTAAAGAAATTCAGAAAGATAAAAGAACTTAAAGAATGCTCTACCCTACAAATTGTTAGTAAAAAAAGAAGAATTTCAAGAAAATTACTTACCATCCAATAGTACATGGGAAATTTCAAAAAATATTTGACAAATACAACATTACTTTGGCACCAATAAATAAATTTAGTCTGGAAAAACTTCTAAATACCAATAAAAAATCAACATCCCAGACAGTAAGAAATCTGGAATTTATCAAATTAATTGTAATGATTGTAGCAAAGTATACATAGGAAAAACAAAAAGGAATTTGGAAACACGCACTAAAGAACATTTTAGAAATATTAAAAATTGTGAAATTGAAAAATCAGCAATTGCTGCACATAGTTTACTAGAACATCATACAATTGAAAAAGAAGCAAAACTTTTGAAACAATTGGATAAACCGTTGGAATTGACAATTTGGGAAATGATATTCATTCAGAAGAATAAATATCGATCTATGAATTTCGATATTCCGGTGGATAAAAATTTAATTACAAAGTTTATAATCCCAACGAAAGATGGCAGCACAATAAGTGATGTCACTAAAGAAATCAACTATCACGGAATTTCATCAGTGGAAGCCATGACTGAAGAAGGACATGATTTTGTCTGAAACCGTCGGTATCAAAGAAGTTTGAAAATGTATGAGGTGAGTGGATTAAAATATGTTCTCCACTCACTATTAATACCTTATATCTGCTGATACTCCCACTAATACACAAATTCATCCCCCTTATTGTTATGGCTTTGTTGATATTTTTACATTCACTCAGTCTAAACTTTAAATATCTCAGCACCTCAGACAAAAATTAGTCTTAACAATCATTAAATGAATCAGATTTAACACCTCACCTCATATTTTTTATGTCATATTTATAAAATATGATATGAAGTGATAAAATCTTATATGTTCAATAAACCTCATAGTGTTAATTCTTAAAAATATCAATTACATTAATCTATTCAATTCTTGTAATTATTTTATAAAATGTTACCGGCAAATAAATTCATAACTAAGTCTCATTTTCAAGAAATTTGGATTTTTGTTAAGAATTCTATTTGTTATTACCAATTAATTTTTTTAGGTGTGTGGATATTTAATTTTGAGCAAGAAAAATTTAATTAAGAGGGTTTTTTATATGTTAGTAAGTACAGTGTCAGTCATAAGCATAGTTTGCATAAAACTAAAATATCTTGTCTGTAAGCATAATTAAATAACAATATGATGAATGATAACTATTATAGTAGACTGTGTGTGATAGATACTACAAGTAATTATGTACCTGAAGAGGAATGAGATTAAGAAGGCAGTGAGAATATTAGAGCAGCAATATTGGGCCTCATTGGTGAATGCAATACCAAACTCTATGCTGAAACCTTGTTTATAATTTATAACCCTCTGCATGCCACTGGTAAAATCTCTTGTGTCAGAGATTTAAATCGCACCCGCCGATGTGATCGGCTTTGCAAGTAGTTTAAGTATATTGTCTGGCAGGTAATGGACAGGAGCACTAGAGCCGATCTGATCGGCTCATCACACCTAAAGGGATAATGTAGGATATAGCCACCTAACTTCAGCCTAAATTTGAACCCTTAATTTTAAAGTTGGTAATTTTTTCTACCTAATCATATTGATTTCATACTAATATTTTTATCATAATCACCACATTGATAAAATTATACACTAAACATACATTGCTCAATAAGCTAAATTATATATATATATATATATAAACACTGAGTTTCAGATATTTGTTCTGAGACTAACGGCTGGGGGACTCGACATGCTAACCACATGTTACCCCTACACTGGTTGTTGATCATCTACCTCTGTGATTGACACATGTGGATGTGAAGGGCCAGCAGCCGGCTGGTAAAAGGGCAACCGCTGAAAAGTGGAAAGACCCTCAATCGGATCGTTCTGAGACTAAGGAAGGGCACCTTCATGAAGGCTGACATGTTAATTTTAAGAGAGGTGGATTCTTAACCTCCTATTATCTCAAGGATCCATAAAGGTCTATAATGAGTTCACTTAACATTTAACATTCAAAACTAAATAGAAATCTCAATAATCCTAATTATTTTTAAGACATGGTAATAATTTTGAAATTTCAAGCCAATATTGGTGAAATAAAGGTCAACTGGACATTGGTGCCAGAAGTAACGCCATTTGCCACATATAATATCAATGGCAAACCGTTTTTATGCTGTCAGTAATGACGTAACAGCTATAAAGTTTTTAAATATACATCTTCAAAAACAAGTAATAGTCTTTAAGAACCAAACTTAGGCTGAAGGGATTAAATGAAGAGGATTTGGAGATTCATTAATGAAAAGAACTGTTATTAAATCATATAATAAAATGTTATATTTCATTTTATAAACATCACTAATAAATTCATGTATTTATATATATCAGCTAATTTTTTATTCCAAATAATTGAGCACTGTTGCATATTTCTTTGTATGAATACTATCTTATATGTTGTACCATTTCATATGAATGGGAATTTCTGAAACCTTAAATGTTTTTGTTATTTGAAGAATACAAAAAAATTAGAAGTATTTTTTTCAATTATTTCAATGACAGTAACATGTACCTTCGTAACAAGCAACATAGACAAAGGGGATGTGGATACCGGTACAAAGATTCACATATTCTCAGCCAGTAGCATGAGTGATGCTCTGAGCACCTCTCCAGGAAAGTTCTCATTCCTAAAGAGGATGAGTGACTGTGTGGACAAATAAAGCTGTCCAGTCTCTAATCGGACATCTTGTTGCCTGAGCTATCTTGCCCACTTTCCAGTGACAGACATATAAAATAGTTAAGTAATAACATGTACTTCATGTAAATAAATATTTAATTTGGTTTCGCTTTATCATATTCAATAAATAATTGCATCTTCTTTTATGTTTAATTATGTTTGGTTAAGATTTACATCCCAATTAAAAAACATAGCTTTGTGATTTTTCTGAGAAGCACTAAATTATTAAATATTTATCTGCATGTAATTAATTATTTTAAAGAAATTTTGATATATAAAATCAATATACTTTTTCCGAAATCTGTAACCAAGTGTTTCCCAAACTGTATTAAACTTTAATGCTGGGGGTCACTGTCACCAGCTCCTTGTATTAAAGAAATATTTTAATGTTTTTATTATTCATTTCATACATCTCAATGATGGATAAATTATATTTAAAGAGAAAAATTATATGCTCAGACTGGGGTTTGAACCCAGGTTTCACTTTATCATATTCAATAAATCATTGCATCTTCTTTTATGCTGAATTATATTTGGTGAAGATTTACATCCCAATTAAAAAACATAAATTAAATATAATTTATCCTTCATTGAGATGTGTGATATGAATAATAAAGACATCGAAAGAAGCTGTACTAGCTTTATAATGCAATGTAAAATTCCCAATTAAAGGTCTTCTTAACAAAGAAGCCACCATTTGCAAGATAGAAGCAACGGCTTCATAGCCTTTGATGCGCGGAAATTAACAGTGTATATAAGAGAAAAATTTGCATTTAGATTGGAGTTTCTCAGTTGGTAGAGCATTTGCCTAGAGTCCTGGGTTCAAACCCTAGTCTTAGCATATAATTTTTCTCTTTACATATATAATTTATCCATTATTGAGATGTATGAAATGAATAATAAAAATATCGAAAGAAGCCGTACTAGCTTTATAATGTAATTTAATATTCCCTGGTTTATTATTTATCATGTTCCACTCATCATAGTATAGATCTCTCGAAAGAGGCCTTTAATATTCCCAATTAAAGGTCTTCGTAACAAAGAAGCCACCATTTGCAAGATAGAAGCAACAGCTTCATAGCATTTGGTGCATGGGAATTAACAGCATATATAAGAGAAAAATTTGCATTTAGATTGGATTTCTCATATAACTCAGTTGGTAGAGCAGTCACCTAGAGTGAAAAAGGTCTCGAGCTCAAATCTAATTCCGAACGTATAATTTTTTTCTCTTTAAATATAAATATTTTAATATCCCACATAGTGGTAGTTTATAATTATATAACAATTTGTAGCTCTAGAAATAGGCCTATGTTCTGATATGGGAAAGTTGTGATACATAATGGACAGTGCAAACAAAAATAAAGTTTGGGAACCACTGTTATAACTTTTTCTTATTGTGATTTATGTGTTAAGTTTTGTGTGATTGATTGGGAAGTGAAAGTACTTTTTGTAATTGTTTGACTTCTCAGTGTTTGAAATAAGACCTTACAGTCATGTGACTTAAAAATATATTCTTAATCTTAGAAGGTAATGTTCTATACTGGAAGTTTGTGATGGGACTCTCAGACTTTTCACACTTTAAGGTATCTATAACAAATTTTCTATTTTAAAAAATTATAAAATTGACAGACAAGCAATAATTTATAAATTGAGTTGGATAAATGTTTTTTCCTCTCACCTCATGAAGTTCCGCATTTTCACGTTACTGGTTTCAAAGGTAGTCGGAGTATTGTTATCTCTGCCACGTACTAGGTTTCAAAGCTTCTATAATAATTATTAATTTCATGGAGGCTCACAGAAATATTCAGATCATTTTAGTGCAAAAATCTCTATTTGCTGGTTTTCTCAACGTGGAGCTACTTCTTAGCTACCCACATTCCTCACAGTGCTAGGTGAGCACTTATCCCATGCATTGAGTCAAATTCCATGAGAAAATTTCTTCCTCATGGCTCAAACCAGCACAAATGCTATACAACTATAAGGAACAATGCCCTATTCTGCTTGGTCATAGTTCAGGATTCATATTTGTACCTTGTCATATATTTTTCAAAATTTTTGACACAAAACATTTAATAAAATCTGAGTGTCCTGTATAACCTAACAATATGGAATGTTTCCTTGTTGTACAGAATAACAAATGATAGAATATTTATAGTATATTGCAGTGAAATTTTTAGTATGGACTGTGAATTGCACAGGAAGCTCAGGTTTTTGGTGTTGTGTAAACTTTGCAAGATTTTCAGAAAATTACATGTAGGCTTTAACCAATTCCTTTGTTTTGAAGTGAAATATTGTTTATTAGCATTGTAGCACTGTGCACAACATACAATGATATCTAACATTAATTGTAAACTATATATGTGAGGGAATTGTCAATATGTCTTGAAAATTAAAATTAAGCAGATAGATCTTGGAAAGAAATAAATATTATCACTTATTAACAAGAGATCCATTTCTTTATTAGCTGTTTTACAACTAGAGTAAATAATAAGTTAGGGCAAGACAATTCAAAGTCTTGCATACTAATGGAATATTTTGATGTGCGATTTTAAATTTAACATTTTCCATTGCTGGATATTACTTAATTGAATATTACTGGAAAATTACTTAATTCTTTGCTTTAAATAATTTTTCTCAATCTTTTTGTTAATAAATATTTGTTGGTTCTGATGGACTTAGCGATCACCATGCTTACCTCTGATTCTGAGATTTGCAGATGCAAACCTGTCAGGGTCAATTGATTTTTTAAGGATGTAAAAAATCCTGAACAAAGCTTCCTTCAGAAAAGGAAGATGATTTACAACATGTAAAATTAGCTCAAAAAGCCTAAAATCAGATGCCTCTGTAAAAATTTGTCAGACCTTTCATATTTACATTTGAAATGTAATGCTAATAACCTAAGCATAATTAAATAAAAGTGCTAACTTATACAAATGTTGATGTAAAATATATTTTCAAATTGTTTAAAAATAGCTATTGCTAGTACTATGGAGAAAGAAAAATTATTGTCGTTGTAAATGGCAAGATAAGATTATTTTGTTACAGAAGACTAGAAGAAAGGGCAGTTTTTACTGATATTATTATTAATAAAAACAAATATATTCTATATTTTCACACCCTTATATTTAAATTGAACATTTGATTTCCTGCATGAATTGAAACTAAGCTCCAGGCCTACAAAACCCACGGCTACCAGGTGGCTGCTGGTCTCATATCCACAAGTATGGAAGATCAGTATAGGGGTGAATGGGTTCCCAAGTTACTAAAGCTGCATTTATCCACCTGAAGCTGCTACTTACCTAGCTACTCGCATTCTTCGTGAAAGCTGAGTGATGCTTGTCCATTATACCGGTCTTAATTCCTGGAGACAATATCTTTCCCCATGGAGAATTTAAACTAATGTGCATCCTGTAACTCTGCACCAAGGCAAGATTCATTAAACAAGTTGACCTTGGTGCAAGACTGTTTTATGTATGTATTTATTTATTTTGAAGATCTAACTGTGGAAATTTGGTTACAGCTAGTGGTATGGCTATTGGCAGCTTCCTTGCTAATTTCATACTAATATATTAATAATTTTAATTTTCTCTCCATATTCTTGCATAGTGTGTTTTTGATTATTACAAGAGTATTTTACTTATTAAGACTGTAGTAACACTGTGTGCCAGTTTCTAATCCTGTATTGTACATAGTGTATTTTGATGGTTTACCACTGTATATCTGTGATATGTTGGTCTTACATATTTTGTAGACACTAATTCTTAACAATACTCCCATCAACCAAAAGTGCCAGATATTCATACAGATCATATTTCTTATTATCAACAAACCACTTACAAATTATTCAAAATATTAAATTAATATTAAGATGCTAAAACTAATACTATGATTGAAATAAGTAAATTAATGTAGACTATTAAACTATTGTAATCAATGACAAAGAGAAAAAATTTCGCCTGAACTGGAAATCAAACCCTGGACCTTCAGCTTTACATAGTGATGCCTAAACCACAGAGCCATTCAGGCTTCCCTCCCACCGAAGTCTGGATGGCTTAGTGGTCTGAGCATCAGTATATAAAGCTAAAGGTTTGGGGTTTGATTCCCGATTAGGATTCAGACTTCCCTCCCACCCAAGTAAATGGGAGGGAAACCTGAATGGCTCAGTGATCTGGGTGCCAGCACGTGAAGTTGAAAGTTCAGGTTTTGATTTTTCTCTTAAATATTAATACTCAAAATATGTTTAAAATTGCTGTAAGACCTAAAATTGACAGAGTTTTATTAGTCTTTCATAAATACTGATATTCTGAATGAAATCTATCCAGATGTATTCATTAGTACATGTGATGTTTTATATATATTGAGCATCTATGCTGAGTAATATGAATATGTTGAACACAGAGAAATTTAGCTATGTTATTACAAATGATAAAAATATTTAATATGTAAAAGAAGTGACACTATGAGACTTATTTTAAATAATTTGAGTTAGAAAATGCACGACTCACCTCATCTTTCGTAGTTCATTGAAGATCCTGAGTTTCGACACTCTATGTGTCATTGTCAATTCTTTCTAACTGTTGAATCGGCGCACACTGGGGTATTTTGCTGATTTAGGTGGCCAAAATTATTTTTCCAATTCAATTGAATCTAAATGTGCCATCTTACTAAATTAGTTGTATTTTAAGAGAAAGGTAGTATATTTTAGTGAAAAATGTGTATTTTACGTTTTTAAATTATGTAGTCCAATTATTAATGACTATGATCAGACTTAGGAAACTATCCCTGAATAAAAACGCTGCTATAAGCAATAAACATTCCATCTATGTTCTGAACGTGCAATATGAAGTACTTTTATAAGATTCATGATGTGTTCCGTTAAGGTTTATTCAAAATTAATATAAAATTATGGAATATTCACCTGAAAGGTCCGTCTCCTCAACTTAATTAATCATTTAACTGTAGCACTTTCGGGACTTGTCCCATCATCGGCAGGATTCAAAACTGGTGTTTCACTGAAGATCTGGTAGAGGGGGTTGCATGTATTGGGTTTGTTTTCGTTTATCAGGCTGTCGTTATGAGCAGCTCACAACGATAGCCGGATAAACGAAAATGAACCCAATATATGCAACCCCCTCTACCAGATCTTCAGTGAAACACCAGTTTTGAATCCTGCCGATGATGGGACAAGTCCCGAAAGCGCTACAGTTAAATGATTAATTAAGTTGAGGAGACGGACCTTTCAGGTGAATATTCCATAATTTTATATTAATATGAAGTACATTTGTCATTCTGTAAGATATTCTTGAAATTTCCACTTGCTCACATGGAGGCGGTTAAGGCTAAATACTAGCTTTACATAATAATTCACATATAAGATTGCCTTTATGATGATGGGTTTGATGATCAGAGTCACAGTTCTTTACCAGAAGAAACTTTCACCTCCTCAGAGAATTAATTTTCAGATTCAGCTGTATCTGTTCCAGATCTGACTGGAAGTAGCATTTCCAAAGTTTCCTTAAAAAATTATGTGTTTTCTATAGGTTGTGGCCTTATACCAGTCTGAACAGGATCTGAAATTAGCAATATTCTGTTAAGCACGTGTAGGTTTTGCAACTATCATTATTTTTATTTGTACTACAATTAATTGAAGTGGCACAAAATAACTCTAAAAAATATTTCTATCTGAGTCAGCATAATTATGAAATTTCTGGTTGATTTATATTGAGTTCGTTGCGATCCGTCACAACCCCAGTTTCAAATTAACACGAATGTTATATTTTCTTTTTCATATAAAGTCTGTACAACTTCTTCTAAAAGTCAGCAGTCATGCAATAGTAAAATCCAACAATTGTTGGAAATTAATTGCAGTGTCAGTAACATGATAAGATTCTTTACCCGGATAGCAATCCATTTTTCCCTTTTTAGCACACTGTAGCAAGGATACGTGTTTTTTGTCAGTGTTCCATATTACTTAAGATTGTGTTCTAGGAAACCAGCTTCAACAAACATGATCAATGTTCTTAATACTGATGATTGTGCTGTGTCTTTCTAAAGACTATGACAGTATGTTCTCATAAAATTTTCCTACCCACTTTGGAGAACTGATTATTTCCGTGCACTTTACAACCATCTCTTCTTCCTGCAGTACCTAACTTTGCTTGTGCAGCTTATGTTAGGACACCTGTATCTGTACTGGTATGCAAAACCTCTGCTTTTCTCCTTTTGCTTCTCTCGTTCAAATCTTGAAATGTTTTCATTGGCCGTCCTGTTACACTCACTATCTTAGGAATTGTGAATATCCCTTCAAGCCAATTGCTAGTTTTCTTAAGAAATGTTTTCTCTTTCTTGTGTGCTGCTATCCATCTTCTTTTCAATTCGGACTTAAAATGTGAATTTTGTGCTTTATTTCCTTACTTGTTCATCTGAGTAAATTTTATAGTGTAAAAGACAATTTTCCTAAAACAATCTCATTTTATTTTAAATACTTGGCAAATTTTGCTGTTGCATAATTTTAAACAGACTTTTTGAGTCATTATACTGATGCACAATGGCTTTAAAACAAAATTCGAGACATTTAAAATAGAAATAATCACTAAGTATAAAGGATCACTTTTTTACCAATACCTAAACGAACCTGAATATCACGGAAAACCGTGAATTTCCACGGCCAATTTTCAAGCAGTCATGATGCCAATACTTTAACCTTTCTACTATAGTAAAGGAAAGTGCCAGGAAATGCCCAGAAATATAACTAAAATACTCAATTATATTTGAAGAGAAAAATTTTCGCCTAGAAAAAAAATTTTTCTCTTCAAATATAATTTATTCTTCAATGAGAAGTGTTAAATTAATAATAAAAATCGTTAAAATACTCAAGTTTGTTAAAATTTTCTTGAGAAAATAACGAAACAAGTGCCCTATTTGAAGAAGCTTTATCTGAGTCAAAATAGTTATCAAGAGGATAAAAATAATTAAAATGTGTTAATATTTGAAGAGAAAAATTATACGCTCAGACCGGGACTTGAACCCGGGACCCTTGGTTTTCTAGTCCAAGTGCTCTACCATCTGAGCTACCTGAGCAAGTACCGATCTAAACGCAAATTTTTCTCTATATATGTTGTAATTCCCGCCCATCATTGAGATGTATGAAATTAACAATAAAAACATCGAAAATGTGTTAATGCTCATTGGTTTATCACAATCCATAACTATTCACTTAAAATGTAATCCCTCATAAGCAATATTCTATGTGGAACATAAGCTTGTACATAGAGCGCCGAGAAAAGTTACTTCTAGTATGAGAGACAGTCAACTTTCGATTGGTCATACAGACTCAAGATAACACTGACTGATGAAAATTGGGTACCGTATCATCGCCTGATTATTCAGCTCTGCCATGTGCTTTTTTTTTTCCTGTCTAGAATAAATTTAAGAAAATCTACTTTTGGCTGCCTAAATCGGTCAAATACCCCTCTGTGCAGCGGTTGGTGATCTTGTAGCTTTTCTGCCAACAGAACTGACTGATGAACTTCCAAATCTAAACTAACTCACTGGCTCTATCGAACCCATAGGTTCATGGCCACATGGACATAAACTCTCCATACATCCCTATCCTGAGCTAATGTTTTCCAATCATCCCCTGCATAATATATTTCCCTCAAATCATGTATAATGTTATTCTCCCACCTCAATTCTTGATAAACTTTCAAATCATTTTTTTTTCTTTTCTTTTTCCCAGAGAAAAAAAAATGATTTGGAAGTTCATCAGTCACCCAACAGAGCGAGCATAAATCAACCTACAAGATCACCAACTGCCGATTCAACAGTTAGAGAGATGAGGCTAACAAGTCTTGAAACATATGTCTAACAGAAACAACGATATGAGGCAAGAATTACACAGACCACACTTTTTATTAGTTATAAAGAATTGACAATGACACATAGTATGTCGAGACCCAGGGTCTTCAATAAATTACAAATATGAGGTGAGTCATGCATTTTCTAACTCAAATTATTTATAATGAATTTTTTTTGCAAATGTCCCAGGTTGTCTTTCAACATTCCTGGTGTTCTCTCTTGGCATGGCATACTTGTAATCCACTTCTGAGGTTGGGGCGCCTGGAAGGTGGAGTTACGTTGCCCCGATGATATGATGGGTGGTGGTGATGATGATGATAGTGGTGTGCCAGGAACATCCCTAATCTATCTATCTATCGTCGGGTTTTTACAGCTGCTGCCGTCTTCCCGTGCCAAACCTCCAAAGCCTACGGTCTTGGGCATCTTCGATGCTTAGTCCTCTAGCTTGCATTATTGTCTTCATGTTTTCGTTCCATGTTAACCTTGGTCTCCCTCTTTTCTTCTTTCTGTTCGGAAGCCATTCATATAGTTGCTTCGGCCATCGCTCATCTTCCATTCTTAAGACATGCCCTAACCACTTTAATTCCTAATCCTAAGCTTAAATCTAAGATGAATATGAATGATGATGATTATGATGGCCATATGATTTTGGGGATCGTTTGGGCCTTAAAGTTTTCCTGACATTTGTCTTTCAGGAGGAAAAACCTCACCCAGAAAAACTGTCCCGACCGGGGATCGACCCCAGGCCTACTGCGTGACAAAGCAGCACACTACCTCGAGACCACAGCGGTGGACTACGATGAAAATATAAAAATAATAATAATAAATAATTTATATAATTAAAAATATGGTTCAGAATTTTTACATCTTGCATCATAAGATAAATCATCTCACCTGAGCATATTTGGAAACAGGTGAGATTGGAAGCTCAATTCAAGCAGTTAGAATCTAATTATTATGAGTTAGGCTATTTTGACTCTCTAGTTATTTTGATATTAAAAAAAATTATAATCTATTTGAGAATGTGGTCTTGAAAATATGTCCAATGAGAAAATATTATTTTATGGTCAGAATTTTCTACAGATGGAGGCAACTTGGATCACAGTGTCCCTAAAAGTCATTGACCTCATATTTATTATGATTTATATTCATATAAATCTGATTTAAGTAAAAATAGCAGAGCCATCTAGTTCACAAAAATATAACCAGATCATCATAGTTCTACCAAAGACTGAATTAATGTTTATTAAACATTAAATCTGGAGGACCAGGTAATTTGATTTTTTGGAGTTTCCCTCTCCTAGATCAATTGCCTCACCAGCTTTGGAGTCTGATCTACCCCTCCCTAACTTATTTTGAGGTGTCTCTTCCTCTTCTGCCATTGGGACTCTCTCCTCTTCTGCCTTCAGAACTGTTAGACATCCTCTTCTGAACTGTTTTTTTTTGTCTGGATCTTCACCTTTGCCCTGTCTAGCATGGAAAGCCCCATTGGTAGCTATGCTACCACCGGTATAACCCAAAGGGTCATTAGACCACACAAGCACCCCCACCAATGTCAAGGTCCTACAGTATTTATTAAATATTTAAACAATATTAGACCTATATCTTTAATCACACATTATCTCTATTTTACCTGTAGTAAAATATAGATAGTTCTTAAAATAAACAATGAGAGGCTGGTTGTTTTGTTCATGAGATAACTTTATGTATATTTGAAGAGAAAAATTATACAATCAGACTGGGGTTTGAACCCAGGACCTTTTGCACTCTAGGCGAATGCTCTACCAACTGAGCTACTGAGAAACTTCAATGTAAATGCAAATTTTTTTTTTCTTATATATGCTGTTAATCCCCATGCAACAAATGCTATGAAGCCGTTGCTTCTATCTTGCAAATGGTGGCTTCTTTATTATAGAAGACCTTTTATTGGGAATTTTACATTACATTACAAAGCGAGTATGGCTTATTTCAATGTTTTTATTATTCATTTCATACATATAATTAAACAATTTCAAATATAATTTATCCGTCATTGAGATGTATGAAATGAATAATAAAAACATTGAAAGAAGCTGTACTGACTATATAATGTAATGTAAAACTCCCAATTAAAAGTTTTCTTAATAAAGAAGCCACCATTTGCAAGATAAAGGTAATGGCTTCATAGCATTTGGTGCAAGGGAATTAACAGGGTATATAAGAAAAAAAAATACATTTAGATTGGAGTTTCCCAAATAGCTCAGTTGGGAGAACATTTGCCTAAAGTGTGAAAGGTCCTGGGTTCAAACACCAGTCTGAGCGTATAATTTTTCTCTTCAAATATAATTTATCCATCATTGAGATGTATGAAATGAATAATAAAAACTTTATGTATATTTGAAGGAGAAAATATATTTTTAATAGTGAGTGGAGAACTTATTTTTTAACGACTCACATCATACATTTTCAAAGAAATATGATTAATGAGAAAAATTTGCATCTAGATCGTAACTCGCCTTGGTAGCTCAGTTGGTAGAGCACTTGGCCCGGAAAGCCAAGGGTCCCGGGTTCGAGTCCAGGTCTAGGCGAAAATTTTTCTCTTCAAATATGATTAATGATATTACTTCCCATCATTAATTCAAATATAAGAAAATATATCCTAGACTGGGGTTTGAACTCAGGACCTTTAGCTTTATACGCTAATGCTTTGCCACTGAGTTATCCAAGGCCTCCAATCTGAACACATTTTTTTTCTCTTATACATTTCAGTTCCCGATAGTGCCAATGGCTTGTGAACCGTTGCTCGACATGTGAATGGCTGCTTCTATTTAAGAAGACTTTTAATGGGAATTTTAACATTACTTTATAAAGCCAGTAGAGCTTCTTTCAATGTTTTTATTATAAATTTAACAACTTATGTATTAATAGTGAGTGAAGAACATATTTTTAATAACTCACCTTATAAAATTTGAAATTTCTTTGACTTTGATACCGCCGGTTTCAGATGACTTCTTGTCCCTCTTCAGTCATGACTCATGTTCTCCACTCACTATTAATGATTTAACCTAATAATGTGTACTTCCCAACATTAATTTAAATATAACTTTATGTATGTTACAAAATACATTGTCTGCTGTTATACCAGAAAAGATGACCTGCTCATTATCCTATCTTATGGTGCATACATAGAATCTTGGTACTCATTATAAATTCTCTGTAAAGAAAAGTCTAGTTTTTTTCTTCTCTTTCTTTCTTTCAGATTCGGTTGACCATTGAAATTTATATAAGAATACATTTTTACCAATTTTAATATGTAAAGTTATGTCCACCGCTGTGGTCTCAAGGTAGCATGCTGCCTTGTAACGCAGCGGGCCCGGATTCGATCCCCAGTTGGGACAAGTTTCCTGAGTGCGGTTATTTTGGGAATTTTACTCACCTGTAAGATAAATGTCAGGAAACTTTAAGGCCCAAATGGTCCCAGAACACCATCTGGCCATCATTATTAATATTATATTCGCCTAATTAGCTTAAGTTTAGTGTAAGGCCTCTCCTGGCGCATCATTACCATCATCATCAACTCTCATATCATCGGGGCAGCATAACCCCACCTTCCAGGTGCCCCAACCTCAGAAGTGGGTTATAAGTATACCATGCCAGGAGAGAACACCAGTAATGTCGAAATGACAAACTGGGGCATTTGAAAAAAAAAAATGTAAAGTTATTAAACAATTTTTATAGCAAATGTATGAAAAGTTAACATTTATCTTCATGAGTTAAAAAATACAGAACATAACAAAATTCCATTATCATTGTGAACATTAATTCATTTCCTCATGCATACATATTCTGATGAACCTTGAACTTTACTCTATTCCACTTTCTCATTCTTTCTTTGGGGTATTGTACATATTTTAAAATGAAATATTACACATGTAATATGTATCCAGGCTTTAATTATATATATGGAGTAACAAATCATGCATTTAACAATGATGATACATCTGGATAGCAATTTAATTTGGAATGAAAAGCAAGACAGGCTGATAACAGACTGATTGATACTGTACTAATCTTATAAAAATTTGTAGACTATTACATTTCTGGTCTTCATTAAAGTTTTAGTTGCCCTGAAGGCGCCACATCAGAGAGTTTTTTTAACTAGTGTTTCCCCCATCATGTCATGGCAATTTTCCAGAGCTGCTCTGAAATCAGCATTGATAAATCCAGAGAATAAAAACTTTAATGTATTAATCTATTTATAACATCTTCTACAGTAAATAAAAATATTTTCTAAAATTAGATGGAAAAAGATTTGACTAATAAGAGTCTTAATAATTATAACATAGTTACATTAGTATAACAGTATTATTTATAATTAGATTTGATATTATTGAACATGACATCTTGAAACATTGCTCATAGATAACAGTTTCTTAAGATTTAAATTTAAATGTTTTATACCTCACCTCATGTCCAGTCTTGGGCAGCTTCACCTTCAGTAATTTCTTGTCGACTGATGTTATGTCAATCAGGAGAACTGCTTCTTCCTCCCTCAGTTGGTGGACCGATGAACGTCTGGATCAAATCAGAATCCCCAGGAATTTCAAAGTTCATAAAACTGATTCTGATTTGATCCGGAGGTTCATCGGTCCACCAACAGAGGGAGGAAGAAGCAGTTCTCCTGATCGACATAACATCAGTCAACAAGAAATTACTGAGGATAAAACTGCCCAGGCATTGAAACCGGTATAATTAGAAGACTGGATATGAGATGAGGTATAACACATTTAATTTAAATCTTAAATTAAACCTCATAGTGATTTTTTTCCTATAAAAGTTCAAACAGTTTCTTACTTTTAACAATTTTTATTACAAAATAATGAACTTAACATCTGTGCTGTAAATAAGTTTTATTTTATGCTAGTTTAATTCCACAGTTTTTAAAATTTACTTTATTCAGACATTTGGCTGAATTATTGTTAAGTTAAGATTAAATTAAAATATCCAGTCTTCTAAGCATTTTAATTTAATCTTAAATTAAACCTCATAGTGATTTGTTCTTATAAAAGTTCAATATTGTTAAGTTAATAATGTCATCCAGTTTCTTTATGGCTGAGAATATTATAAAATTTGTTACCAGGATATCATTAATGTAAATGTTTGATAAACATATTTATAATGCACTGTCCATTGTTTTACAAAAGTATTAAATATTTAGTTATTTTTTGTATTTAATAACAGAAAAAATCATTTGAGATTCTTGGTCAGGTAACCAGTTAATTACTTTTCTCTCGTTTTATGCTGATGGATAAATGGCAATGAATAAAAAAACAACTGTGACCTTTCTCAAGTAAGAATGTAATAAACTTAATTTTGTAGATAGTATATCTACATTTCATAATGTTAAAACCAGAGGATTCTGTCTACAATTTTTATATTGTTTTTCATTTCTATGACTAACATTCATGTTATGCTCGTAATGTTTATAATCTTCGCGTATTGGGGAGTTCAATTAATACTATATTCACCTTATCCTATGTTAATTTTAAGATTTAAATTACTCTCCTAAACAAAATAAAGTTGGATGAAACCCCATGGATATAACCTCATGATTTGTGAAGGGGAATGATACACACATATGTAAATATTAATATAATGCCAGTAATAATAATAGCAAAATTTTACATGTATATCTGAATGAGTATTCTTCTTGCTCGGGGCAGTTCAGTGAAACTTTTTATTATAAACAAAATTAAAATAATACATATATTAACAAGAAGAAATTAGTTGTAATGAGTAATTTTACAATTATATTGGAAACTTAATTAATATGTATTGGACATTTATATTGTTTTTTAACGCTTTATTAATGTATTACTAAATTGTGCATATTTCATGTAGTTGAGTTCAGAAAATAGTACTTTATATAGATAGTTAATTAGTTTTAATGTACAAATCTCTGTTATATGTTTTTGTAGTGGAATTAATAGATTAACAATAGTTTTTTGAGCTACAATTTTATGAAATTTGTTTTTAATCAAAATAAGATGGTACAGTCAAGTTTACTCAAGTATAAAGTAATATTATGCACTTGTCGGTATATAAAATACTGAATGAGTTTGTCAATATACATTAAATTAATTTGGGAATCCTTAAAACAATAACCAAATGGTGGTTATATTCTTACTTGAGGAGTTGAATTTATTATTAGTTTATCCTTAAATTAATTGTTTTTCATTATTCAGTGATCTGTTGTTACATTTAGTATATTCTTTTCCGAGCTTCTTTTGTACAACTTGGTGTTCTGTTAATTCTGTTCCTTCACTATGTGTAGTTAGTAGTTTTAATGCAAATGGAATATTGTCAGTATGAGTATGTTATTTAATGTAATTTAAAATAAGAGTTATAGAAATTTGTGTAAGGACACAACATTGAGTAGTCAAAAAATGCGTATGAGTATTGGATATTTCAGCCAGTACTAAGTTTTGTAAGGGCTCATATCATTGTTGACAATGGAATTAATATGAGGTATAGGTGAAGTATTTATTGGCAGTTTGTTAGCTACCCATGTAAATAGATTATAAAAATGTAATAACTTTATGATTCTAATTTAAAGAAATAAACCAATACTATTGGAAGAAGTAACTATGAATTATAAGTTAATAAAAAGTATTAATCAATACAATTGATAGGAAGTAATTCTATGAGGCAATTTATTAAGAGATTTAATTTGGAAATATACACCTCACCTTATATTTTGTTTTCTCACCTGAACAAGTTTTGGGGACCATCATTACCATTCTCAACTACTGTCCGACTGCTATGCTGACTGTTGGATATCTTGTATATTATTTCCATCTGGTGATGGATAGATGAACATCATGGTTAAATCCTTTTCCCCGGGAATTTCAGAATGCATTATTTTGTCTCTATTTTTCTGGATGTATATCCCCCCCCCATGTTTTAAGTTCTGTTGGTTTTTCCACTAGTTGTAGCAGTTTGCTTTCTATTCAATTCCTAATACAGAGTACAGACTATCAGACGTGTTTTCTAATTTTATAGTTGTTATAGAAACAATAAAAAATTAAAAACTCCAGGTGTGAAAATTGTTTCTGCAATCAACTAAATGTATCTTACTAACGAGAAATTTTATATTGATGATGCATATATTTGTCAGTTGCAGATAATGTGGAATATAGTGAAACAATATGATGTTTATTCTTGAAATTTTTAAATATGTTATAGTAACTACTAATGATTTTTCAGTATTGATATGTCTACTGTAAGGAAGGTGGTGTTCTGACACTTGGTTTAGGAACTTTGCAATGTCTTGGGGTTGGTGTAGGAGTCGAGATAGGATGTTAACAGCAAATATTGTGATTTGGCAGTCCAATGGGACATGCTACACTATATATATGCTTTCTACACCATAACATAATAATATTTCTACTTAACCCAGAATTTCTGTTAAAGTTGATTTTTTGAGAATAAGATCACTGTTATATCAGATTATTAAAATAAATTAGATTGATTTATGGGTAGATGGCCCAGTGCAAAGTACAAGGGAAAAGTGAAGAAAGAAATTGATTAAATTTTTATATCCATCCATAGTA
The DNA here is from genome assembly GCA_030220185.1 of Diploptera punctata. NCBI lineage: Eukaryota > Metazoa > Arthropoda > Insecta > Blattodea > Blaberidae > Diploptera > Diploptera punctata. Next base: position 539,605 of record JASPKZ010009811.1, on the reverse strand, counting down.
ATTCTGCCCGAGGGCAGGTCTTTCACTGCAATCATAGCAGTTTCATGCTGTGCGAAAATTTGTGATTAATCTACTTTAGTATTTATTCACTTTTAACCCTTGCAATCATCCTAATTATAAATTCTCTACAAATCTCTTTTATTAATCAAACCTTTTTAATTAATAATGAAAAAAAAATAGTAAAAATTTTTGCAGCTTCGCTAGGAAATTATAGGTTGGTAGCTTCCCATTGCTTTCCACACCGGTGAAGGATGATGATGATGATGGCCGGATGATTTTTGGAGACCGTTGGGCCTTAAGCTTCCTGACATTTATCTTACAGGTGAGGAAAAACCCCGAAAAAACCTCACCCAGGAGCCTGTCCTGACTGGGGTTGACCCACTGCGTGACAAGGCAGCACGCTAACTTGAGACCACAGCAGTATCTGATTTTATATATATCACAGAAAATGTTGCCTTCCAGTTTTAGAGACCTAAAATTTATCAGTCCTATCTCAAACATTTTTTTTTTTCAGATTTTTTACTTTCTAATGTCTGCCTTACTTCTAAGTCAAGAAAAATATTCAATATGGGTTCAGTACTAATTTTTGGATGGTAGAATTCATGGAGATAATAGGCATTATGATCTGAATTTAATTTGATTCTTACCAGCATTGGTAGTGGAGCGTTTGAAAAATATGCTGCTAATTGAATGGTCATTAAAACTATATCTTAATACAATAATTTGAAAATACAATAGGAAGTAACATTACGAGGTTTTACTTAATAGTAGTAAGTTTATCTGTGTAATTCTTACCTCATATCGTTTCTGTTAGACATATGTTAGCTTAATCTTCAGTAGTTACAGACTGGTTTTTCCCAAGTTGTCGACTTCTGCTCCCTTTCTATGCACCTCACCTCATAAAAAAGTTTCTCTCATCTAACTAGTTTTGAAAGCCATTACTCTCATAACCAGCTGTGCTCCATAGATTGAATCATTAACACCATCTTTCCTTCTGTTATCTGATAGCGGTTGAATGAACTTTGAGATCAAATCTTGCTTGCTGGGAACTTAAAAATTCATGGTCTTCTGAATGTATATCTTTTCTCAAACTGTTAGTTCCTTTGATTTTTTCTAAATGTTTTAACAGTGTAGTTTTCTTTCCAATTATGATTCTATATCAAACTATGAGCTGCAATAGCTGATTTTCAATTTCACAATTTTTAATATTTCTAAAGTGTTCTTTAGTATGAGTATTCAAATTTATTTTAGTTTTAAAAGCATATTTTTATAAGGTGAGCTACAGAAATTTCCGATTCAATTATATGATATACATAATAATTTGCCTCATAGTGTTACTTCCCATTAAAATTTTAATAAAATATGTTACCTAGCATAATTGGTTAAGGCAATATGCTATAAATAAATATATATATATATATATATATATATATGAGGATTCAAGTCCCAGTAGGGTCAGGATTTTTAAACTGACCCAAACACTTTAGTGGCACTATGGTCATGGGATCAAATCAGCCTTTAACAGAAGTGAGTGCCCATGCATGTTCTGAGAGTAAAGGTGGCCGTCATGCGGGACTGATAACCTGGCTGACATCAAATCTTAATATTTTACTTACAAATAGTTAATTCAAGTAGTATCATTTTGTAGAAGGTAATAAATATTTTGAAAATTGAATGGCAATAGCTCTTGATTGTTTGGTATTATTTGACAAATAAACTTTGTTTCCTTTAAAAATGCTATAACTTAATGTTTGATCTGCATATTTTTATCTATTTGCATGGGTCAAGATTTTACATTTTTATGTGCAATACAATCTAATAATACTGATTTAGAGTGGTTTTTATTACCTGTATTTCTTTCTGATGACTGCAATGAATTTTATCCGAGTGTGCATTTTATATGCAGTTACTTCAATTTATGTTTATCTTATGCAATGTTAATGTTATGTAGCCTACGTGGAAAATTCCATGTATATTTTGTAGAAATAGTTTTTCTTGGCAAAACTAACATATAAGTGACCTGGGACAATATTTGGTGTACAGTATTTTATTACTGTACAAAACATGACCAGTTTAAGGGTTAAATCCTCAACTACGATGAGTAAATGATTTGTAGGTCTTTGTCATTATAGTTCTATTTACTTAATTTATCTTATAATGTTTTTATTTTAAAGTTAACATTTCTCACTGAATGACAAATTATTTTTGAAGAGAAAAAGTTATGCCTAGACTGGGATTTCAGCCCAATATTGGAGGCCTAGATTGCTCAGATGGCGGCAAGAGTGCTGGTGTATAAAACCAGAGACCTTGCATTCAAACCCCAGTGTAGGCTAATGTTTTTCTCTTCAAATATTATCTCATAATTTTTTTAAAGGAAAAATTAATGCTTGAACCGGGAATCGAATCCTAGACCTCTGACTCTTGTACATTAGCGTGCATTCCATTACACCATTCAAGACCCGATACAACCACTAAATTTTCTTTCCACTGATGCAATTCTCTTATGTCCAAAGGCAGATGGTTCTTCTATTAACAAAACCATCAGACAACTTCTATTCAAAGTATTTTTAACTAAAAATTTACATTTACTTTCAAGTGGTAAAGTTTAATATTTTGATGTTATATTTAACATATTCCAGTGTTAATTTTTCTTCTAAAAAATAAATCTGTCCAGGACTGGAATATGTTAAACTAAATATAACATCTAAATTATCTCATAATGTTTGTTTATTCTGAATTAATAATTTTTATAAAATTATCAGCCATATAATTTTAATTGTGGTATATATATATTATTAGTTTTAAAAGGAAAGAAAATATATTAATACCACAATGAATATGAAAAAAATATTAGGTACCTAACATTTCTTTTTTAACATAAATGGACAACTCCACAAAATATTTTCATCAATTTTAAGGAAAATATATTAGGAAAGGATATTTATACTACATGCCCTAGGAAAGCAACCCATAATGCTTATGTTATCTGAACAAATTGCAGTCACATGAGAATCTATTTTTCTGATAAAGAAGTGCCCATAAAGTGGGAGGTAACACTATGAGGTATTTACATTTATGAATTATTTGGAGAAAATGTAATAAATTTATGTAAATAATATATATATAATAAATTAATTTATGTAATAAATTCAAAATATACAGAAGGTGCATTGAAATTACTTAACCTTCAAGACAAATCTGTGAAATTTACCATGGAATTGGAGAAAAATAATCAAATCCCATTTTTGAACCTGAATGAACATCAACAAAAGATTAAATTCAATGTACACAGGAAAGATACCCATACAGATAATTACATTAAATCTTAAGATTTTAATCATATTGCTCATAACTAGAGCGAGGAATTATATGAAGAAAATTATACGAAAATATGAAATCGTAAAGTCAAAATATGAAAAATATGAAAATTATGACGCAAAAATATTATGAAGCTACTATTTTCTATACTTTTTACATATATTTATATACATAGGCCCACTATAACTTATAAGTGTACATATCAGCACATAAATGAGACAAACAGAACTTATTTATAGCTCAAGAAATCAAGATATTCACTGTATTTCAATTTTAATTAGCTTTTTCATTAATTCAGACCCAATATAAAATATCATATTCATGATCTGAAACAATTTTAATGAATCATGCCATAGTGCAGTTGTATAAGGAAACGTGGTGCAAACAGGAAAGTCGTGGGTTCGAGTCTCGATATTGTCAAGATTTTTAGCTGGACCAGACCTTGTGGTGGCATTGTGGACCTGGGGTCTCAGAAGGAAGTGAGTACTAGATGCATGTTCAGGGCACAAATGCGGCCATCAGGCAGATCTGACAACCCGCCAGACATCTAGTGTCTATTGTCTAGAAAGTTGGAAGCTTCAACATACCACTACCCCAAAGGCCCCCCCAAGACTGTAGTGAATCACTTTACCTTCATAAATAAAAACTGAGAGGTTATATATAATACAATTAATGAATGTACTGAATGATATTTAATTATGAAATCTAAACATATATAAGAAACAAAACAATGTAATCAAAACAAACAGGTTTCCATGAAATCTAGCACTAACAAAGTTTAGAACAGATATAGTTTGAATTATTACTATTTTTACTTTGCATGAAAATATTAATTTCCTGGAGATGCAAGTGTAACAATAACATTAAATTAGACGATTTAAAATACAAGTAAACCATGGTCTAATCGTGTTTTGAACAATCCAATTGTCCATTCTGTTTGTAATACACAGAAGTTGTTTTCTATATTTTCTGATAGTAAACTATAAGGCCTGTCGGTCAGAATTATTTTACACGATGAAAAATTATGCTCAACATCACACAATGTTATGGCAGCATACTTGTATCATGCTATATTCGATAGTTTGATGCCCTTACCTACATGAACTTTACTAATTTCACAAAGTACTTAAACGGAAATGAGTACCAGGTGCTTGTTCTGGAGGGTAAAGGTGGCCGTCACGCAGGGCTGACAAGTGCTGATTGTCCAGAAAAAGTGGTAGCCTTATCCTCCTACTATCCCAAGGGCCTCTTGAGTCTATTGTCTAGACAGTTTTACTGCTTCAAGTTTACCAGCAGTCTCTCCTATATTTAAATGCTGTAATCTGTTCACAAAGTAAGGGCTGCTCTCAGGTAGCAATAACGAGTTGACAGTTGTTATACCTGACTATAGAATATTACAACATTGTTATTCTACTTATTAATCTAGGCTCATGATCTTGTCTCGGGATCAAGTTTAGGACAAAAACCTCCATCTAACACGTCACTCTGTGACTCTTCATCTAATTATTTGCTTTTATAAAATCTATTTATATTGTTCAGAAGGGATACTGAGAATTTTCACTTGTCTACCATTTTACACTGTCAAAAATTACATAAATACATGTATTTCAAGAAATATTTTAATGAATTCCTAGAACTTTCATTGAAAAAAAAACGGGAATTTGAAAGTTGAAAAATATGAAGGAGTATGAAATTTTCACTAAAATATGAACATTTTGCTAAAATATTATGAAATATGAAGTTTTTTGTTGGTCTTATTTGATTCTACACATCATGAAATGCAGAGATACTTAGTCTCAGCGCTCTCGGACAAATAGTTTAAAACATGAAATTTCATAAAATTCCGCGCTCTACTCATAACCATGCAATATTCAACTGTTTAATGTACAGATTAACAAACATCCCATTAAGTGAAGAAAATTTTAAGAAAGAATATCATCACATTTTTAAACATAGCAACATTAAATGGTTTTGGAAAGAAGATAATAAATAAGTTAAAGAGGTTCAAACAACAAAAAATGCTTAAAGAATACACCATCGTACAACCTGATTCAAAAGAAAATAAAAAAATTCAAGAAAAATACTTACCATCCTGGAACACAGAGAAAATTTAAAAAAATTATTAAACAAATTCAATATTACATTAGCACCGATTAACAAGTTTAGTCTGGATAATCTACTAATAACTAATAAAAAAAGTTAATGTCCCAGATAGTAAAAAAATCTGGAATTTATTAAATTAGTTGCAATGACTGCAAGAAAGTATATATAGGAAAAACTAAAAGGAATTTAGAAACTCGTACAAAAGAACACTTTAGAAATATTAAAAATGGAGAAAAATTGAAAAAACAGCAATTGCAGCTCAGAGTTTACTAGAAAATCACAAAATTGGAAGAGAAACTAAACTTTTAAAACATTCAGAGAAGCCTTTAGAATTAACAGTTTGGGAAGAGGTATACGTTCAGAAGGATAAATATAAAGCCATGAATTTTGATATTTCCAATGAGAATAATTTGATCTCCAAGTTCATAAAATTGACAACATATGGCAGTTCAGAAGGTGGTGTTAATGGTGAAATTTTAACAGGTGGAGTTTGACAGAAGATAGAAATAAAATTATACTTTTGAAACCGGTATTGTGAAAACGTGCAACTTTATGAGGTGAGAGATTAAAAACATTTTCTCCAACTCATTCATAAAAAGTGCCAATTAAATCACATTCTAATTCATTTTAAAACATAAACCAAAGTTAGAGATCCAAAGAGAAATAAAAATAATTTATTAATGTCCTACATTGAGCTGAGCAGTTTAAGCCTTCATGACTTGGTGCATAGCTACGGAATTTATATTCTTTTAAGTCTCCGAGTGGAATAAATTTTCTCAAGGAATTTCAACCAGTATGGAACTGGCACCTATCCAGCATCATGAAGAATTTGGGTAGCCACAATAAGTAGCAGTTACAAGCAGTTGGGGGGGATTAGATATACTGATCACATGTCACTCCTATACTGGCAGGATGACATAACGTAAATTATATATATATATATATATATATATATATATATTTACAAATTTAATTATTGACATTTTTATATGAAATGCTAGACAATTATTGTCCCATGTCCTTAAGCAATTTTATTTGAATGTTTGTGTTTGTAGTAAATTGTATTAATCATTAGTGCAATATAAGTATGGAGAATTCAAATAACACTAAAAAAAAGCTCTCTGTGTAATCTATTTTTTATTATAAAATATTTTTCTAAATCTTTATTTCCATATTGGAAGACAAGCTGAAAGTAAATAACTGAAAAATTCATGTCTTCTTTCAAGGGTTGAGTTTTAGATAAGTATCCATAAAATTACAAACCAGCTTTCCTGATATACCGATGATACAATTTGACGCTATATTGGCATAAGTCTTGGTAGTGGGAATTCAAATGAAAATGAGAAAATTGATTTATAGATTATAAAAACTTATTTGAAATCAAGCTACTATTAACTCAGTTTTATTTATGAAAATAAAGATTTTCAAATTTTATTCTGGATCTTGATGCTTGTAGTCATTTATGTTATAGTGCCATCAGCTTAACTATGGTCCCCTGATAATATGGCAGCAAATTTAAACTACAAACTACTATATATTGTTTTAATAATTTTATTCTCTTATGCAGTTGAAATTAAAAAAAAAATATTTTGTATAAAAATGACTGAAGCAGTGTTTATGCAAGAAAATGATTGAGTAAATTCATAGCTCCCAAAAAATAAAGATTTAATTTCTCAAAGATTTTTTTAATGAACCCTGTAAGAATAGAAAGTTATGTTGTTTTCTTGATTAAAACAGTAATTTAATCTTCTAACAAGAGATATTTGCAAACAACCAGTTACCAAAAAATTGTTATTATTGCTATGTAAAACATTTATCATTTAAATTGAAGGTTTAAACTTAAAATTTAAAAAATGAAAATATATTTTCAATATTTTTATTTAAATAAATATTTTCCAATCCTGGATAGAATCTAATTTAAGAAAGAAAAATTAACGCTTGAGTCGGAATTTGAGCCCTGGATTTCTCGTTCTCCATACACGTGTGCTGTCCATTACACCATTCAAATGAAGATACAAACTTTAACATTTCTTGCTTAAGCGAATGAAATATTGTGAGATCAATAATTTTGGAAATAAGCCCCTCAAGCATAAAGCTCTCTATTAATATAACTGGACATATCAATAACTATTATGAGATGTTAAAGATTAATACATATAAATACACTTTGCATAGTACAATAATATTAATTATTATTTATGCATAAACAATTGAAAGGAATAATATATAGACAATACAATTATATCTCAATTTCAATGATTTATAATGTTAGTGATAATTGTGGAATAGTGGTTAAATTTCAAGATACGGTCATGGCAATGTTTTATGCATTATGTTTACATTATTATTTGTAGCATTAGTTTATAGTTTGAATACTACACAAACATTTAAACATACACCCACCCTACAATCCTCTCTCTACACAATACAAGTACATATCACCTCTATAGACTTGGTTTGCAAGTAAGATGTAAATTGTAAATAGGCCATAGTATGGTATCTATCCACCTAGGGATAGAACCCATAGCATGAAAGGTGCAGTGGGTGGCATTGGAATATACATATATTTAATAAAATACCTAAGAAAATTGCTAAATATAACTAGAAAATTAAGTAATGGTGGAAAAATATCAATATGCTCTTCAGGGACTAAAGCTAAACTGATTGGCCTATAGTTGTTATGCTGTTCATAGTAATTCTTTGTAGAGTGTTTATCTTGATGGAATATTGGGCCTTTCTTACTAATTAAAAAAATTATATATATATATATATATATATATATATATATATATCCATATACATTTTTTAATGTAGTATATACAATATATTCTTTAGTAGTGTATTGAATGTACATGTGTGTAATTTATACCAAAATGTATAGCCAAAGACAGTGATTTTTATATGTCTTTATATTGTGAGTCTTTTGATATTGGTGTTAAATGATGTCACATTTATTTGTGGTTGAAAATGTAGAATTCACGCACTATTTGTGTATGGATTATAGTTAACATATGTAATTGCATTTGCTATAAAAGTCAGTCTACCTAATTTGAGTAACCATTTATTGAAAATCTACTACATTTACTACTCCATTTTATTTCCTTTGTTCCATCAAAACTTTTGTCTGCTCTTCGTATTATTTAGGACATTAATATTATTTTATCTTAACTATTCTGTATTTCTCTAACTAAAAATTCTCTAGAATCTGTATCTTCATCTTTCCTTATATTTAAATTTATAATCCATGGTATCTTTACTTTGTCGTGGTGGAGTGGTCGAAAGTGATAAGCCAGACGAAAAAAGTACCTTGGGCGAAAGAGTGACGATCTTTCACCGTAAAAATACAACCGTCAAGAAATGCGGACATGGGTTCATCTGGGATAAAATTTTCCGGAGGTCAAATAGTCCCCCATTCGGTTCTCTGGGCGGGGACTACTTCAGGGAACCCATGCCAAAGGCTCAAACATAGGGACATGTTCCTAGGAACATGGAATGTTAGGACTTTATACAATAGCGGGGCACTACAGATATTAATGCGGGAACTAGATAAATCGCCCTTGGATATAGTCGCTTTACAGGAAGTTAGGTGGCCAGGAGTAGGTAATCAGGAAGCTTTGCATTATACTATGGGGGTGCAGAAAGACCTGCATTTGGAACGGGTTTTTTAGTCAGAAGGAGGATACTATCCGCTATCCGAGATATTAAGTTTGTTAGTGATAGGATATCATACATAATTCTAAAGGGTAAACGACATGATTTTATAATTGTAAATGTACATGTCCCCACAGAAGATAAAGATGACAAGATCAAGGATGAGTTCTATGAAGAATTAGAATGCTTATAAGATAGCCTTTCACGATATCATATGAAAATTGTCTTAGGAGATTTTAATGCAAAAGTGAGGCGGGAAGATATATTCAAACCAACAATAGGCAAATTCAGTCTTCATGAAGATAGTAACGACAACGGGGTTAGATTAGTCACATTTGCCACATCAAAGAATCTCATTGTTAAGAGCACAACATTTCAGCATAAGGATATTCATAAATACACCTGGACGTCTCCAGATGGAAAAACTCGGAACCAGATAGATCATATATTAGTGGATAAACGCTGGCACAGTAGCATCATCGATGTTAGATCAGTTAGAGGGACAGACTGCAATTCGGATCATCATCTGGTCAGAGTGAAAATCAGACAACGGCTATCGCTTATGAGAGGAACAAACGCTACAGATGATTCTGTAAAATATGAATTAAAAAACTTGAAAAATGATGAAATGCGGCAAGAATACCAAATCAAAATTGCTAATAGATTTGAAGTACTGGAATCTTCAGATGACAATGTGGCAAACGAAGAAGAAACTGATATAAATAAAAGAATGGGAGGCTATAAGACATACTATTAAATTGTCAGCATCAGAAAGCATTGGTTGTTTAAAAAAGAGGCAAAACAAGAAATGGTTTGATGAGGAATGTGCCGACATTGTAAAGAAAAGAAAGGTAGCAAAAATGAAATGGTTACACGAGCCAAATGAGGTAAATTTAGAGCAATTGGGTAGTGTTAGACGGGAAACCACCAAGTTACTAAAGAGTAAAAAGAGGGAATATTTGAGAGAGAAGATTAATGATCTTGAAATGAACGCAAAAAATAGGAACACTAGAGAATTATATCAGGGAATTAGTATAGAGAAGAAAGGGTTTCAGGCTAGAACAAACATAATTCGGAATGAAATTGGGGATATGATTGCAGATTCTAAGAGTATATTAAATAGATGGAAAAAGTTACTTTAATCAGCTATTAAATGTACATACAGAACAGGACATTGAGGAGGATAACTTACAGACAGCAGAAATGCTAGTCACAGAGCCAAGTGCATTAGAGGTTGAAATGGCAATTGAAAAATTGAAGATGTATAAAGCATCAGGTTCAGATGAGATCCCAGCAGAACTGATAAAATCAGGGTTGGTTGCTTAGTATGATTTGGGAAAAAGAAGCTCTTCCAGATGAATGGAAGGAATCAATTATCTTACCAATTTATAAGAAAGGAGATAAAACTGATTGCAACAACTACAGGGGCATCTCATTACTTTCAACTTCGTACAAAATTCTAACAAATATATTAGTAAGCAGACTTACTCCCTATATTGATGACATTCTAGGAGATCATCAATGTGCATTTAGAAGAAACAGGTCTACAACAGATCAGATTTTTAGTATAAGACAGATTTTAGAAAAGAAATGGGAATATAATGGTACTTTACATCAACTATATGTAGACTTCAAAAAAGCATATGATTCAATTAAGAGGGAGAAGTTATATAGTATCCTGCTGGAGTTCGGAATTCCTAAAAAGTTAGTTAGACTTATACGAATGTGTCTAAATGGCTCAAAGAGTAGGGTGCGTGTAGGCAAACAGTTTTCAGACACTTTTGAAATCCAGAATGGGTTGAAGCAAGGAGATGCACTATCTCCTCTACTATTTAATTTTGTACTAGAGCATGCCATTAAATCTTTAGAGAATGAGGAAGGCTTACAACTGAATGGTATTAATAAGCTGTTAGTTTATGCTGATGATGTAGTACTACTGGCCGATAGCGAGGAGATACTAAAGCCCAACACGCACACACTATTGAGTAACACTAAGAAATTTGGACTGGAAGTAAATATCAATAAAACTAAATATATGGTCACACGTAGAAATAATGGAAATGGACAGCTAAGGACAAATGAGGGAAATTTTGAGGAAGTGGCTGAATTCAAATACCTAGGAACAATAATCACAAATAGGAATGAGATGCACAAAGAAATTGAACATAGGCTCAATTCTGGAAATAATAATAAGTTGGTAAGAGGCACTCGAAAGAGCATTAAGTTATAAGTTTATGATTTGTCTTTTATGAGTTCGTTCAGTGATCCTGTCCATATTCTGCATTGTTTGTAATGGTATCGCTCACACTTTTGGTCGCATATCTTGCATTCACACGAATCACTCGGTTGGTGGAATTTTGTATTTTTGCACATTTTGTGATGATATCCGTGTGTTGCTAAACCTATGATTCTGTGCCTTTGTGGAAATGCATGCTATTATGCATTACAGAGACTTTTGATGTCCCAACTCCTTTCAAAAACGTTAAGCTGAAAATATATAAAACTATTATTCTACCAGTTATATTATATGGGTGCGAAACATGGACTCTTACTTTAAGGGAGGAAAGGAGATTGCGAGTATTTGAGAATAAAGTTCTTAGGAAAATTTTTGGACCAAAGAGAAATGAACAGACAGGTGAATGGAGAAGACTACATAACAATGAACTACATGGTCTTTATAGGAAGCCAGATATAATAAGAACAGTTAAGTCTCGTAGACTGCGATGGGCAGGACATGTTGCACTTACGGGGAATGAAAGACGTGCATGGAAACTTCTTGTAGGAAAGCCAGAAGGTAAACGCCCAGTTGGTAGACCAAGAATGAGATGGGAGAACAACATTAACTATGATTTGAGGGAAGTAGATTATACAGGGAATGATTGGAAAGCATTAGCTCAGGATAGGGATGTATGGAGAGCTTATGTCCGCGTGACCATGAACCTACGGGTTCGATAGTGCCAGTGAGTAAGTAAGTAAGTAATATCTGTCTTGCTGTAGACCAGGTACTCATGTATTACATTTATATTTGTGAGTAGAAATTCATATTTTGTTTTAGATTTTTAAAAGGTAAATTGTGGGGGGAAAAAAAAAGGGATTGACTTAAATTCTTTATTGTTAAACTTCGTACAAACTCCAATTAAGTAATTCCATCATAGCTTGAGAGTATTTCAATATTAATTTCCTTGGCCATCTTTTAAAAAAATCTGTTCAGATATTTTCACCCTTTAAAAGAGGTTGTATGTTAATCTTATCAGAAAATTGCAAACACCACAGGATTCAGCTTCAAAATGGTCACTTTTTAATAACCTAGGAGCATATCCACTTCTCGACTAGTATACAATTACCAACTTCATTTTTATTTCTTTTTACAGTGATACTTTCACAATAAACTTAACACAAATACCAAACCATACAGTTAACCTAAATTTACTCCATGATATAAATTGTAAAACTTTTTTTGTTTTCTTATTTAAAGACACGTTTAACATCTAGGTCATATAGTGCCTATTTATTTAATTTCTTTGTATTTGTATTTATACCTAGTCTGGTCACAAATACTGAAATAAAGAAAAACGCATAAATGATTTGAGATATTTTAATATAGTTGTAGTGTATTAAATTTCAATATATTTTACATACTTAGCATCAGTCAGTTTTCAAAATGTCCATCTTCTGCACAGACACAGGTTCTAACTTTTGTAGACCATTCTTATGTTGCAGCATGATGGTCTTAATTAAAAAATTCCTCTCTGCTGACACAAGACACACTTCAAGCTGTGGGGTGCCTCCTCTTACCTACAATCCTACTAACAAAGTTTGTAATCCAGAGGATTGAGGTCTGGGCTGGCAGAAGGTCATTCGATTGTAGAAATAAAATCAGGTGACACGTGACACACTTGTGCCCAACTTGCCTTATGGGCTGGAGCAAAATTCTGTTGGAAACTTCAGTGCCAATTCTTTTACAAGGCAATGTTAAGACCTCTGACTAGGTTCTAACATGGTAATTTCATAATTGTTTTCATTTGTTTTAATCCCCATCTCTAAGAAATTAATCTGGATGGCACCAGAATAACTGTCTACCACCAAAACATGACTGAAGAGAGGTAATGGCCCTACTTAAATTTTGAGCTTTCTTTTAGTTTCCTGAGAATTTGAGGCATACACCCTGTCATTTTGCTGATTAAAACCTTCCTCAATAGTGAACATTTTCACATCGTTGAAGAGGATTCTTCAGAGTTCATTGTTAGCATACTGCTGGAGGAAGCATTGACATCTTATCGTGCTCTAATTCATCAACCATGGGGTTAGGATGTGTCCAGTATTTTTGTCAATAAGTCCCAAGTCCAAGGTCCTCAGTGAGTTGCCTGGACATTGATCTTAGACACGTTCAGCTCCCAAGCCATCACCGATTCTTTTTGGACAGCATTTCAGTTAATACAATCCACCACTGCTTTCTGTGCAGCAGGAATCCATGCATTTTGAGGACAGTCTAGCCTCGAACAATCCTTGACAGATCCAGTACCAATGAATGACTGAATATTCCGGTAGATAAATATTTAGGTGATTGTCAGCTTCTTTAGAATCTGGAAAATTTCACTTGCAGTTTTTCCTATGTTATGTAAGTTTATTACAGCTACATTATTTTCATATTATCCCCATTTCATGTTGAAAATTCAAAGTAGACTTAATGCACAATAACTCTGCGCTCAATCTATGCCATATGATAGGTATCTGACAACTCTATCTGCTGTAATGATATTGACCTCTAGGGCTACAATAGAACATGAAAACTTAAATCAAGTCTAACAAAACATCTATTTATACAACTTTTAAATTAAAATATGTCATTGCAGAAATTAGGTTCTTAAAACTTATTTCATGTACAAAACAGAAAGCACCGAACTGTTTTCTTAGAAATTACACTTTCTACAGAAATTTCCCTACACAAACACAGAATATGTTATCTCTCACCAAGCATCTGTATCTCTGCCATCAACAAGTGCAGAGTTATCATGAGGCAGGTGTTATGCTTCCTCTTTTACTAATCAATCAAGTAACTAGGGCAAGGATTTGTATGCACTAAAAGTTAAGATTGCAACACAGATATTATTCAACTATATGTATGTTAAATCAAGACAAAAGACAGAAGTCTTACTTACTATAATTACAATCTTAACTTTTCTGCATAAAAGTTCATTGCGCTACGTATAACCCCCAAATTGTACAGTGTGTGTCAAACATTTGTATCTCTATTTTTGGCAAGACTAATCAGGCCTACAGTATTTAATGACATAAAATGGATTCTGGTGATAAAATTCCAATTTATTATTTGCATTGACAATTGAGGAAAAACTCTCATTCAGGTTGGTCGGCACCAGAATTTGAATGCAGGACCTCCCGAATACATATCTGAAATATTATTGCTTGAGCCAACTTGCACAGCATTGTAAAACATAAAAGCATCCAATTCAAACGGCACCAAATTGACAGTTTTTCTAATAGGACTAAATATTATCTTCTCTTGACTTTTTTTATCAGAAGTTAGATAAAATGGAGAAGGTGAATTTCTTGAGGGTGACAGAAAATCATTATATTGTGGATAAATTCCAAAATAAAAAAAAATTAGCTAAAGATAAATTACATATTAATAAATATGAATAGTATACAGATAAACCTTGCAATTCAAGAAAGTTAATGATTTTGTCTAATCTATTCATGATTGTGGCATATTTGGTAGACATGTGATACAGCTGCAATGGTTTTCAACATAGAAAACACTTTTCAATGTCAGCAGTGTTTTTTTTTGTAACTCCTTGCATGCTCTATGCCTAAGCCAGAAAGAAAATAGAAACAGCAGAAATGAAGCTTTTATGTAAGTTAGTAAGTAGATTATACAATCATTGGTAAAAAAAAATTCAACAAAGCTATAAGAAATGAATTAGGAATATTTCATTTTATGGGCAAAATTGAAACATCAGGAAGTAATTGGTTCAGACACATAGAACAAATGTTGCTGAACAGAATTCCACACATTTTATTCAAATTTGAACCCAAATGGAAATTAGGAGGAAAGACTAAATATCTTGATGAGGAGCAGGTCAACTGCCTAATTCCAGGAGGCAGAAGAAGAAAAGTTAGTTGTATTTCAGTGGTTTTGTGTGATGATGATGATGATGTGTTTCCAATAATCAAGGTACCAGTACCTTTAAAATTTTAAAGTACACATTTCATCCTTAAATAGGGGATTGTTATAACTAGAGCGAGGAATTATATGAAGAAAATTATACGAAAATATGAAATCATAAAGACAAAATATGAAAATTATGATGCAAACATATTATGAAGCTACTATTTTCTAAACTTGTTACATATATTTCTATACATAGGCACACTATAACTTATAAGTGTACATACCAGCACATAAATGAGACAAACAGAACTTATTTGTAGCTCAAGAAATCAAGATGTTCACTGTATTTTGATTTTAATTATCTTTTTCATTAATTCTAACCCAATATAAAATATCATATTCATGATCTGAAACAATTTTAATGGATAATGCCATAATATAGTTGTATAAGGAAATGTGGTACAAACAGGAAAGTCGTGGGTTCGAGTCTTGATATGGTCAAGATTTTTAGCTGGACCAGACTTCTGGTGGCTTTGTGGACCTGGGGTCGACTCAGATCTTATTGAAAGTGAGTACTAGATGCATGTTCTGGGCACAAATGCGGCCATCAGGCAGATCCGGCAGACATCTCGTGCCTATTGTGTAGAAAGATGGGAGCTTCAACACCCTAAAGGCCTCCCAAGACTGTAGTGGAATCACTTTACCTTCATAAATCAAAACTGAGAGGTTATATATAATATAATTAATTAATGTATTGAATGATATTTAATTATGAAATCTAAACATACACAAGAAACAAAACATTGCAACTAAAACAAACAGGTTTCCATGAAATCTAGCACTAACAAAGTTTAGAGCAGATATACTTTGGATTATTGCTATTTTAGCATTGCATAAAAAAAAACTCCTGGCACGACAGGCCTACAAGGCCCTTAGCCTACTATCCGGCTGCTGGCCTCACATCCATATATGTCAATCACAGAGGTAGATGATCATCCAGCCAGTGTAGGGGTGACATGTGGTCAGCAAGTCGAGTCCCCCAGCCATTACAGCTGATTTTCTCAATCTGGAGCCGCTACATATTGTAGCTACCCAAATGCCTCTAATGCTGGGTGGGCAGCGGTCACATACTGGCCAAAATACCATGAGAAAATTTCTTCCTCCATGGAGACTCGAACCACTCCAAGTCCCATAGCTCTGCGCCAAGGCTTCTTACATTAACCACTTGGCTACGGCATGTTAAATTCCTGTAGATACAAATGTAACAATAACATTAAATTGGATGATTTAGAATACAAGTAAACCATTCCAGTATGTCATATTTGGAGAAACAAGATGTTAAAAGTTATTAGTCCATAATTGATTTTAGGGATTGTTTCAGAACTCTCTTTGCAATTACAATTACGGTGAAATGTAGTTAAGAATTATTTTAACATTTTTTTTTTCAAGAAATGGGTCTAACATAGTGCCCATAGTCTTGGTCTAATTGTGCTTTGAACAATCCAATTATAAGGCTTGTCTGTCAGAATTGTTTTGCACGATGGAAAATTATGCTCAACATCACACGATGTTATGGCAGCATACTTGTATCATGCTATATTTCATAGTTTGACACTCTTATCTACATGAACTTTACTGATTTCACAAAGCACTGCTTCAAGTTTTATCAGCGGCAGTCTTTCCTACATTTAAATGCTATAATCTGTTCACAAAGTAAGGACTGCTCTCAGGTAGCAATAATGAGCTGACAGCTATTCTACCTCACTATAGAATATTCCAACATTAGTCTTCTACTTATTCATCTAGCCTCATGTTCTTGTCTGGGGATCGAATATAGGACAAAAACCTCCATCTAATACATCACTCTGTGACTCCTCATCCAATTATTTGCTTTTATAAAATCTATCTATCTCGTTCAGAAGGGATACTGAAGTATTTTCACTTGTCTACCACATAACAGTGTCAAAAATTACATAAATACATTTATTTCAATAAATGTTTTAATGAATTCCTAGAACTTTTATTGAAGAAAAAAATACCCGAATTTCAAAGTTGAAAAATATGAAGGAGTATGAAATTTTCACTAAAATATGAACATTTTGCTATAATATTATGAAATATGAAGTTTTTTGTTGGTCTTATTTCATTCTACATATCATAAAATAGTTTAAAACATGAAATTTCATAAAATTCCTCGCTCTAGTTATAACCTTTTCCTTAAGCTTAATTCATTCACTTCATCCTCCCTTTTTATGTATACGGCAAAGCAGTGAATTTCTTATGTCAAAGTCAATATTGGCAACATCCCATAACAAACTGTAAAAGTTGTTGTTGTTGCCAATGCTTAAGGAGCTTGGACTTCCTCCATTCTCCTAGGGCGTCCCAATAACAACATGTGAGCTGAGATGGTAGGTCAGCATCAATCTTCTTAATTGCTGGACATTTCAACAAATGTTCTTCATTCATGATGGAAGCATCATCTTTACAAAGGGTACAGTGTGGTGAGGGATATATATATTGATTCTATGAAGATGAGAGGCCAGACAGTCATGGCCCGTTAATAATCTGAAAAGCACCACTGACTTCCTCCTAGGTAGATCAGGAATGAAATATTTGTCCTCCAGCAGTATTTTCCAGGCTTTATTTGTGCTTTCTTCTATATGTCTTTCTTTACAGGCTTAATGGACTTTATGCTCATCCAGATTTTCATATTCTGGAAAGATATACTATTGTTGTTTGTTTGCTTTATATTTGTTCCTTTTAAGTCCTTGAAGAATTTTGACTCTTATTTTATGATTTCCAGCATGTTGTGATTTAATTGCCTGTAGTCCTGTCTTGGAATCTGTAAGTATTACTATCTTGTTAAATTTGTCAATATGGTTCAAAAGTTGTTTAAGGGCCATGTTTATTGCCTCTAGCTCTCCATCGTAGTGTGTTGATAGTGGTCCAAGTGAAATATAGAAGCTAAAAATATTGCTACATATTCCTGCTCCAGCATTGGCATTTTTGTCTGGGAGAGATCCATCTGTGTATATATGCAGCCAATCAGTAGTGGGATATTGTGTGTATATATGCTTTCAAGTGCCAACTGTTTCTGTATTTGGGGATTAATGTTGTGTTTGTTTGATACCTGTTCCAATAGATTACCTTCACACCTAATTTCTATTATTGATAGTGGGTGTGTTGGATGTAGGAGTTTCTCTGTTTTGTCTGGAGTTTGTATGTTGTATTTCATCTGTAATTTTTTGACTCCCTGGATGAAACCAAACTGTGTTGTTAGCTTACATTTTTCGGTTTTATATGTTCTCCAATAGTCATTATTAGGGAGTCTGCGTAGTTTCTCATAAAGTGTGAGACTCTGTTTCTCAATTTGTGCTTGAAGGGGAATATTGTTTGTTGCTATTTGCATAGATGCAATAGGGTTAGATCTTAATCCACCTGTAATTAACCTCATGGCTTGATTTTGCATTCTTTCCAGTTCCATTAATCTTACTGGAGTTGCTGTTATAAGTGCTTCACTACCATATAGCACAGTAGGTTTTGTACGTTGTGTTCAAGGTACTCATTGATGCACCCCATTTACTTCCTGCCAATCTTTTTAATAAAATTAATCTCTGTTGATCATTCTCAACGGTGTGTTTAATATGCTCTTGCCAAGTAGGTTTGGAGTCTAGTGTTACCCCCAAGTAAGTATAAGCTTCAGTTTCTTCTATTTCTTTACCATTGATTTGTAGTTTCACTACTGGTTTTGTATGGCAGAGTGTAAACACCTGATACTTTGTTTTGGACATATTGATCATCATCTCATTTTTTGAACACCACTCTTGAGAGTTTGACAATAGCCAGATTCATTTGGAGTAACAACCAAACTGTAAAAGTATATCATTAGATTTACGTTCCATTCTATATTATGGTACTAAATAATGTTTATAGGGAATGGCAGCTAGTGGATTGAGAATGGGGGGAAGGCTGTCTTTAACCTACAATAAAATAAATAGATTATAATTAAGACATCTAGAAGCAGCCCAGTGAAAGTTTATAGGGAGATTTACATACAATTTTTTGAAAGAAGCCAAAGAGGTCAAGTTCACTTTTTGGTCATGCACCTAATGTCAAACTTAATGGCTTAGAGTGTCAGTTGTTTGAAGGACAAATGAGATATGCCATAAAATGTATGGGTGCTGATAAGAAGAGGATATTAAATTTGACAAAAAATACTGTACTAATTTAACTAATAGAGATCAAACTTTATACTTTATTTTCTCAAAATTGATTATTGCACTATCCTCTCTTGGCTTCTAGAAGCCTCAATTTTGTAGATAATTATTACGCGCGGCGGTCAGTTAAGCCCCAGCGTATTGATAGCGTGAAGACCACTATTGTTTAAGTGGTCTTTGGCCCGAGCGGTTGGCCTTGGTTTTGGAGGGTGAGTTCCACATTTAAACATGTTAAAACACAGTAAACGAATAATTAACATAATTTATTAAAATAAAAACAAACATAGAGAAATATTAGATCAACAACATATAAAACAAGTTATTTAAAACAGCTGAAATCGCCACATTGTCAATCGTAAAAAATATTCAAAATATTAAAGTGTTAAAATTCAGAGAGAGAGAAAACAATCATTTTAAAATATTCGACTTTGTTCGTTATTCTAAGTTCCTTGAACCATTTGGTCCCTTATTTAATTCTAAGTCTTAAAATGACCAAAGAATGATAAAAAAGGAGTCATATTACCAATGTAGCTGCCACCCCCGCTGGGGGGACCGCAATCGGTCCCGCTGCTGTTCTGCCTTCGGTAAAAAAAAAACGCGAATATTTATATGATAAATTTTAAGTTTATAATTGGGGAAATTTGGGTGTGGAAAGTTCCTGAACTAGTTGAAACCTTCATCTATGTCAAAATGGAAAGCTTGTTCTACTTTCACTTCGCGCAACTTACTTTATCTTTATCTAATGTGGCCATCTTTCTTGACCAAATAATTCTGGAATCTTTTGACATGGTTTTGATCCAGGATATAGAGATATGCCTTTTTACTAGCATTTTTTATATTACATGCGTATGAATTAATATGTTTTTCACTGTGGATCATTTTTCCTTATTTTCTGATATAATACACATGTATATGTGTCCATCCTTTATCGCCTTTTTATATTATGTTATTATTATGGCAGTTAGGCCCTAGTGCTGGCATAACAATAATATTAAATATAGTTTTACCTTGTTATTTATATAGGAACTCCATGCAGCAGGCTTCAGCTTTCTCATAAAATGATGGTTTGATAAATGCAGGAATTTGTTTTTACATGCTTTATATTAGCTTGACCTGTATCTATGTATGTAATGGAATCTTTCAACGCGATTTTCACCCACTTAAAATCATTGGATCGACTTGAAACTTTGTATACTTGTAAATGATAAATGACCAATGACAATACAATAATTTTATAATTTTTTTTTCTAAAATCCTGGCCAGAATCATCAGAAAATCAAAAAAAGTGTCTGTGTAATTATGTAACAGAATCTTTCAACACGATTTTCACCCACTTAAAATCATTGGATCGACTTGAAACTTTGTATGCTTGTAAAGGACCAATGACAATACAATAATTTCATTTTTTTTTCCAAAATCCTGGCTAGAATCATCAGAAATAAAAAAAAAGTGTCTTTGTATCTATGTAACGGAATCTTTCAACACGATTTTCACCCACTTAAAATCATTGGATTGACTTGAAACTTTGTATACTTGTAAAGGACCAATGACAATACAATAATTTCATAAATGTTTCTAAAATCCTGGTCAGAATCAGCAGAAAATCAAAATAATAAAAACTGGTATAATAGGTTGTGGACTTATCAACTTCTTACTCAATCGTTGTAAGAGCTCAGTTGGTACAGCGGTGGACTGTAGTGGTATATAATTTCAGTAATCCATAGGTTGGTGGTTCAAATCTGGTCTGGAGGATTTTTTTTTAGTAGAGTATTACTTTTAGCTCATACTACAATAGTATCGAATTTAAAGATATTTACATTTTTATCTTATTCTGTAAAATATTAAAACTAAAAAATAAATAATAGTTTAAAAAACTAAAACAACATGCTTTATTAGAAAACCGAACTAAAAAATGAAAAATAATTTTAATTTCCAACACGCTTGGGATAAAATTAAAGTGGTCAACAAAAAAAAATCATCTCCAACACATCTAAAGTAAAACTAGAGTTATCTACAAAAAATATAATTTTACCATCAAAAGGGTGGAGTGCTCTATATCAATTAATATATTTGATAATAAACAGATTGGTAAAAGTAAAGTCTCTAAGAAGAAAACGTAAAAACTATAAAAAGCACCCCACGCTTTTGATGGTAAAATTATTTTTTTTGTAGATAACTCTAGTTTTATTCTAGACGTGTTGGAGATTATTTTTTTGTTGACCACTTTAATTTTATCCCAAGTGTGTTGAAAATTAAAATTATTTTTCATTTTTTAGTTCGGTTTTCTAATAAAGCATGTTGTTATAGTTTCTTTAAACTATTATTTATTCAATGTACAACATAGCAAAAATGTTTAATCTATCTTCTCCCATGCGGCTCTTCAAGTAATTCTTTAGGAGTTCTAAAGTTAAAAACATCTTTCACCTTGTGATGTTGACATAGGCAAAGTAACCACAACTCTCCATATTTGTATATTTCTTTCAATATATCCGAGTACAATCCAAATGAAATAATACATTCTAAGATATTCAGGCATCTGCTGATTTAACAAAATTCTGGTCGATTATAGAAAACACTTAATTCAGTATTATTTAAATTATTGCCAACATTATCAGCATAAAGATAGTGAAAACTGACATTATTTGTGTGGTGTTTGCTATTTTATTTTGTAGATTTATAAATCACATATGTTATTTTTTGTCCATCTATTATCAATCACTGTCAAAGAGGAGTTTGTCATAGATGCGTCTATCAAACTTTTTTATGTTTGCTGTCCTTCATTTTCGCTCCAGTTGTACCTACATTGTATGCAGGTTAGGTATTGTTAAATTTTTCTCTTAAATTTAATGCATCAAAACATGGTACTTTTAATTCCAAGGACCCTTATTTTACACACGGACAACTTATAACAAATTATGATCTGTTGAGTGTTTAAGAAACATGACTTGAATGTGAATTTGGGTGTCGTCAGTAGAATAATTAAATGATTCTAAAGCTAATGGCAAATTAAATTCAAAGGTTTAAATTGTTCAGTTTGTTTTAACGTATTTAACTTTCTCAGGGGGGAAAAAAAAAACACTATAAGGTTTAATTTAAGAATTAAATTAATGTTTTTTTATTACCTCACCTCATATCCTTTTTCTTCTAGACTGCAGTTTCGGAGCTTATCTCCATCATAAGTAGCCTCTTGTCGACCTTTGATAACACTGGTCATCAAAAGCTACTGATGATGGAGATAAGCTCTGAAACTGCAGTCTAGAAGAAAAAAGGATATGAGGTAAGGTAATAAAAACATTAATTTAATTCTTGTTTTAAATACAGTGTGATTCAGAAATATGGCTATATGTTCGATCACATTTTGTGACAAAAATATTGTTATTAAAGCAAATATGATGTTATCATTGGAAAGGGAATCCTTCAAATTACAACAATAGAACAAAACAAAACAAATCACTTACAACAACACTAAGCAAGTCACTTTATTGCTTCAAACTGTTCGCCGTTTACATCCAAGCATAATTGGCAACACTTTGGGAAGTCATTCATTGCGTTATGATACATGTTTAGAGGAATAGCTCTAATTTCTTCCTCAATGACTAATTTCAGCATGTCGACATCTTGAGGTTTCCGGGCATAAACCTTCTCCTTCAAATAACCCCACAACCAATAGTCACATGCTGTGAGGTCAGGGGAACAGGCTGGCCATTCAATGGGGCCTCTTCTTTCCATCCACCTGTTTTGCAAATGATCATCCAAAATTTCCCTCACCACAATTGCATAGTGAGGAGGCGCACCATCCTGCTGGAATAAACATTGTTCATGTTCAGCACTTTGCATTACCGGCAGGACAATTTGTCTAAGGATATCACTATACCGATCACCATTAACAGTCTCATCCAAAATTCGCATTCCTAACAGTCCTTCCCATCCGATCATAGCCCAAACAGTGACTTTGCTGCATCTTAAACGTGTCTCTTCAATAACATTAGGATTCTCTTTACCATAATAGTGACAATTGTATCGATTAACACGTCCGTTCACATGGAAAACAGCTTCATCAGAAAAGTGCAATTTTCTGTACCAATGTTCGTCGTTTGCTGATTCCCTTACAACAAATTCACAAAATTCCATCTGCCTGTCAGGGTCGTCTTCATTAAGTTCATGGACACGAATCGGTTTGAAGGGGTGGTACTTCTCACGCTTCAAAACACGACACACACTCGATTGACTGATATGAAGCTCACGTGCAGCTTGGCGGGTTGATTTTTGTGGGCTAGCGTCGAACGCCTCCACAATTCTCTTCGTTGTTTCTGCATCCGTGCTAATGCGAGGCCTTCCAGGAGGTTTGATTTTCTGCATCCTTCCCGTTTCCAGCAGTCGTTTTCTCCACTTCCCCACAGTCGACGGCTGCAATGCTACATTAAACTCCCGTCTTGTGGCCTCACGATCATTAGCATATGTTATTGCCCATGCAGCAATTGTAATTTGCTGTTGCATATTCAATGCCATTTTGACTAATGACGTAAGTTCTACACTGTTTTATTCTATTCCATTGTTGTAATTTGAATAATTGCCTTTCCAATGGTAATTTCATATTTCCTGTAATGGTAATATTTTCATCACACGTGATCAAACGTATAGCCATATTTATGATTCACCCTGTAGTTTGTGTTTCAATGTAGATTAGATTTGTATATGCTAGATTGTTGTGTCAGGGGTTCACAAACAAGAAATAATTATCTTATCTGTCTAAAAACAAATATTCCATGGGGCAACAGGCTTAGAAGGCCCTTGACCTGCCAGCTTCACATCCACACATTTTAATCACAGAGATGAATGATTATCAAGCCAATATAGGGGTGACATTGGGTCCCAGCCATTACTGCTGACTTTCTCAACCTAGATCTATTACTCATTGTACCTACCCAAATTCCTCACATTGCTTATTGGGCACTGGTCCCATAGTGACCAAATTCCATGATAAAATTTCTTCCCCCATGGGAACCCAAACCAGTACTTTGCATCAAGACAAAGTATATAATTACAATATAAAATAATACTATTTATTATTAATTAAATTTTAATAAAAGAAGGTTGTTTGAAATGAAAAAAGGATAAAACATTATTTCCAAAAAAAATCATTTAATTATTTTCAATTGAAAATTCCCTATGCCGTGGGATAAATTTCTCAACCTGGCAATATTGAACATTGTGATATATAATCCAAGTGTGTTTGTCAACTGGGCTGGGACACACAGTGACATACAAACAAGGGCCTAAATATGAATTGGAATTTCTACATAAGCTATACCCTTTCAGAGAAAAAAAAACATCAAAGACTACAGTCCTATCAATTGTATAAAAATTAATTTTGTTACCTTGTGACATCTAGCACTATTGTGTCTGCTTTAATTCTACCATGTATTTTATCACAGATAAAAGCTCAGCTACTTGTTATAGAATGAACATACAATTTTAACTCTCTTCTTTGACTTTCATTTTACCAAATTTGTCTTCACCACTGCTATTATTTTTAATAGGGATTCTATGCTCCTGACAAAGGAACAACATTAGGCTGTTATGCCATTGTAGATAAAAATAGAGGCAGCTATTGCACAGTCATTTTTAGGGTATTGCTCCTCCCATATAGCATTCATATTTACTGAATTAATTAATTTAAGAACTAATTTTTATTTGTAGTTTGGTTAAAATTGACGTGATTTCTTTGTTTTAATGTTACATCATGATATTTTATTTTGGAGTTAAACATAACCAATGTGGATCTCACAGATGTGTGGTTTGGTATCGTGGAGGGCATTAAAAACTTACATCCACCTACTAGTTTCTATAGCTTGAGACATAAGCAGCACCTCTTCCAGCATTCGGCTAGGCGAGCAGATCATTTGGCTGCACTAAATAGCATTAGTTGCTACAGCAAAAAACATTGTCTGACAGCTTTTCTTTCAGGTAGAGGGTTCTACCACCTAATTACTATCCCGGTTAGCTCCTAACCTAATAAATACTGCAATCAAATGGTAAAGAGAAAAATTTAATCCTGAACCAAGAATCGAACCCCGAACCTTCAGCTTTCCGTGCTGATGCTTTAACCATTGAGATAATTCAGGATTTCTTCCATCCAAGCATAATTACCTTACTGTCTTGGTCCCACATTCAAATGCAATGAATCATCATTCATAAATACACAATGAATGGTTCTACATTAAGAAGACATGAATGTCTTAATATTTGTGAATGATGGTTCAATGCATTTGAATGAGGGACTCAGAGAAGGATTTATGCTTGAATGGGAAGGAAGCCTGAATTAGCTCAATGGTTAAGAGCATCAGCATGGAAAGCTGAAGGTTTGGGGTTTGATTCCCGGTTCAGGCATAAATTTATCTTTACCATCTGATTACAATAATTTAGTTGTGTACTTTATTATTTCAATCATAGTAACAGCTGTAGCTTCTTAATATTAATTTAATAATCAATAACTAACTAACTCACTGGCACTATCGAACCCGTAGGTTCATGGCCGCGTGGACATAAGCTCTCCATACATCCCTATCCTGAACCAATGTTTTCCAATCTACTTTCCTCATACCATAGTTAATGTTATTCTCCCACCTCATTCTTGGTCTAGCAACTGGGTGTTTTCCCTCTGGTTTTCCTACAAGAAGCTCCCATGCATGTCTTTCATTCCCCATTCGTGCCACATGTCCTGCCCATCGCAGTCTACGAGACTTAACTGTTCTCATTATATCTGGCTTCCTATAAAGACCATGTAATCCACTGTTACAGTCTTCTCCATTCTCCTGTCTGTTCATCTCTCTATTTAATAATCAATACTGTTTATATTACTATACATAAGTGATTCCTCTAATTTTAATTTATTATGATGTTCACTTTTTCAGGTTCTTCCAGTTTAATTATATTAAACTTTTTACATTTATTTACTTTTTCTTTTTTATGTTCGAAAATGTTGACCTGATGCATGCTATTACTGAATAGTGGGTCGAATCAATGTTTGCCCCTCTGAAAGTTTTAATGTTCATTAAATTGGATTATGTCTAGAATTTATCAATAAATGATCTATCTGGTTTTCTATATTTCCATCCAGTGATTTCCAAGTATTTTATGTAATTTTTTTCCTGCAAACAGTATGCTCCCAACTGTCATCTCTCGTGATACTGCGAAACTCCCCAATCCAAGCCCATTATCACTGGTTTCTTCAAGTGCACTAAACTGATCAATTGTCGGGTACCGGTATAATGTTTTCTGTCTTCCTATTTGTGCATTTGCATCTTCAAGGACTATTTTTATATCATTTCACAGCCAGTTATCTATTGCTCTTTCTAAATTTAAATAAAAATCATCTTTCTCTTCCATTGATGAGACCTCAGTTGGGGCATAGATACTAAAAAGACCAAAATTTAAAAACATACCTTTCATACGTAGGAACAAATTCTATGATTTACCACTTTAAAATCAATGACTAGTTTTTTGGCCTTTTTGTTAACTATAAAACTTGTTCCTGGCATATGTTGTTTCTCATGACAGCTATAATACATAGAATGATTCCCTTTCTTTGGAGCTTGTAAGTATTTTGAAGTGTCCCCTGAGTACGCTACTAACGAACTGCAGAAATAAGACAACAACTAAAAATAGAGGAATTAAACTCAACAATAGAGAAATACAGAACAAACTGGAAAGAACACCTGGCAAGGATGACTGAGAATACAATACCAAAAGCAGCATACAACTATTCACCACGAGGAAGAAGAAGCTTGGGAAGACCAAGGAAAAGATGGAAAGAGCAGCAATTTGGAGCCGGAACAGGCTAGTAAATAAGCCTAAACTGTGAAGAAGAAGAAGAAGGTTCCCTTTCTCTATGATACCACTTCCCAACCATCTCACTTCCTGTATCACTGTCACTTCTAATTGTTCCAAGAGCATTTTCATTGCTCCGGGTCTACAGAGAGATAAAATATTCCATGTAGCAAGTTTAAAATATTGTCCTTTTTCCGTTTGCCAGATTGTGCCAATAAAGACAAGCCTTTTCTATTTCCTTGAGGTTTCGTAGTGTGAAATATTTTTCTGATGAGGGTGCTAACCTCAGGCCCAACCCCCAATCTGGAGGACCAAGTATTATGATTTTGTAGTTTTTGTCCCCTAGATCAGTTGCCTCCACCACGGCTACAGAGCCTGATCTGCCCCTCCCTATCTGAGGATTCTCATCTGTCTCCATTGCCATTGGGTCATTTAGACCTCCTCCACCTTTGGAAACAGTTGGGTTCTTCTCTTCTGAGTTGCTTCTTAGTTGTTTCTTAGTCTGGGTCTTCACCTTTGGCCTGACTGACAAGGGAGGCCATACCAGTAGCTTTGCTACCGTCGGATCACTAGACCATGAAACTCCTATGGAGTGTTTGATCCTCTCTAATCTATATTATATTGGGAAGCTCAAAAGAAAATAGTTTAAATGCTAATGCATGTCATTTGATACTACAGAGCGGATCTCCCCCGACCTATGGCCACACTAGCAAGAAAAGCACATGTGGCCACTGAGTCCTCACTCCGTGTCACATGGCAGAGCAACTGCATGGCTCTTTTCCTACTTCTTTCATTTGGTTCGTGCATGACCATGAAAATAGCAAAAATATGTTTTATGTACCTTATGACAGGAGATGTTGAAAATGTTCTCCTCCTACTTCCTCACATTTTCGGCACCTTGCTAGGAAACCTCATTCACACATATTAGTTGCTGTTCTGTTATTGAGTTTATTTCTGTCCTGATATAATTTTTCAGATCGTCTAATATGTGGGGGTTTCTTGCATACACTTTACAGTTATTCTGTATGGTTTCAAATGTAAAAAATCCGTAGCTCACATTGCTGATGCCTTAGAAACACCAGTTTCTCGTGCAGGTCGTCTTAGGGAGTTTGTTGGCGTATGTTCTAATCTTTCTCCTATTTCATCTAATTTTTCCTCAGTAAGCACATGTTTTTTTACCTTTAGTTTCTTATAGAGCACAGAACCCGTTTTTCTACATTTCTTTGCAAGTCGTCGAACAGTATCTCTATTTGGAGGATTTACATCTGGAAATTGTGTTCAAAATCATCCAACGACTTCTCAGCAAGACTCTGTTTTCACATAATTATCGTACATAAATACCCAATACTGTACTGTTAACACAGATCGAGGCATTATAACTATGGACTAAGACCACTAATACGAGAATACATAACGCCTACTTCACCTTACAAGCATGTAACACAACTGCCTCGCCAGGTGGTTAAGTTTCAATATCTCGGTGGCGGCGCAAGTTTATGACTCACCGTGAGGCATGCAGTTGCTATGCCATGTGACGTGGTCTGAGGACTCAGTGGCCGCATGCACTTCTCCCACTAGCCCAGCCGTAAGT
This sequence comes from Diploptera punctata, assembly GCA_030220185.1. Taxonomy (NCBI): domain Eukaryota; kingdom Metazoa; phylum Arthropoda; class Insecta; order Blattodea; family Blaberidae; genus Diploptera; species Diploptera punctata. The sequence goes on along the minus strand of JASPKZ010009811.1, from coordinate 510,765 downwards.
CGGGAGATCCTCTCTGTATTATTACATATTTAAATATGTCAGGCTGCAGAGAGAACGAACCTATCGTATCGTAAGTTATTACCTTTTTAGTATTTTTATATAAATTGATACAAATTTAAATAATTTCTTCTGATTAATTTTAGATTACTTCATTAAAAAAATTAATTAATTGTATTTTATAGGTTACATTGTCAATTTAAGGGTTAATTAAATTGTATGGTGTATATTATGACAAGTAAATATGGGGGTTACTAGAGCAAAGTTAAAATTTTGTTTTTCAGGTAAATACTTCTAATGATTAGATTTTGCTGATTTTTGGAGAATACCTTCCTCATTTTATTTGTAACAGCATATACCAAGTTTTGTTGCGAAACATTGAAAATTGCGATCACTAGAGAGATTTTAAATTTTCGTTTCAGGTGAACCCAAACACCTTATGGTCCACTTTTGCTTGTTAATGAACTTGATCATACTTTTTTTTAATTGATTGCTATAGGCTAAGTTTGGTTCTGATAAAATTAAATTTGCTAATTTTATAGTTGACTACAGGGTTACTCAGGTACATTTTTGTCATTAATAGTGAGTGGACAACATATTTTTAACGACTCACCTCATATAATTTCAAATTTCTTTGATACCGGTGGTTTCAGACAATATCATGACTGAAGTGGGACAAGATATTGTCTGAAACCGCCGGTATCAAAGAAAGTTGAAATTATATGAGGTGAGTCATTAAAAATATGTTCTCCACTCACTATTAATGATATAACCTCATAATGTTTACTTCCCAATATTAATTTAAATATAACATTTTTGTTAATCTAAAAAAAATGTGACTTCCAATTGGATGATGTTCTGCGTCAACCAAAACGCCATTAAACAATTATATTTTGATGGTGTCTGTTGCACCGGCTCATGAAGTAAGTGTATGCACACTTTAAGCGCCAAATCTCTAAATATAGCCTTATTATTACAGAAAAATGCAAATGCCTTTAGTCCTATCAGAGGACTATGAAACTAGATCTTCATAATGCTAATCTAAATTTTGCATCATGCAGCTAGCGCCAAATATTCCTGCTCTTAAATTGTTGATGCATAACTGAGTCTATTGCCATATAAGTGATTATCAAGTCAGAAATAATTAAATAGCTCTTGCTAGAGTTAAAAAACTTTAAATTTTTTTCTCAAAACTAACATAATGTCACAAAGCTGGTTGATGTTAACGTCGCCCAATTCAGGAGTCAAAAGCAAAAAAAGTTGGATTCCTGCTCTCCCTTAATTTTCAAACAAATTTTATACTGGTTGATTGGTTGCCTTGTGATAACCATAATGATCATATACGATTCAAACTTTATTTTTGCTGAAAATTTTATATATTCGAGTTAAAATAACATTTAAAATTATTATTCCTGCTGTTTTAAGATAATTAATCGGCATACTGTATGCGTCCTATAGGGAATCCATTTTAAGAGGAAACCTCGCATCATTCTGCCGCCGCCGTCGTTGTGAGCAGAACGATCGCAGCGTGGGAGACAAGTTGTACACAACATCCCAGCGGTTAGTTGCTTCAATGGTGTTGTAGAGGACGCATGTCGTGATATTTAAGAAAGTAATGAAATGAAGTATACGATTGAACAGCGAATTTATTTGGTGGAATGTTACTTACTGAGAAATAACCATAAAAGGCGCGTTCGGAGATTTTCTAAAAAATATCCTTGCTGTTCGATTCCTACAAAATCGTGCCTTTCGAAGTTGATGAAAAAGTGGCATACAACAGGTTCAGTTTGTGACATACCGAAGAAGCGTGAAAGACACGTTTTAACAATAGAGAAACTTGAGGATATTCGGGTGCGATTAGAAGTAAGTCCTAGAAAATCACTAAAACGTTTGGCGCAGGAAACTAACATATCCAGGGGGTCGGCCCACAAAGCGACCAGACTGCTAAAATTTCGACCTTATAAACAAAGGTTTGTGCAGGCAGATTTCGCCGCAAGAATAAGGTTCTGTAATTAGTTTCTTGGAAATGTTTATATGGAATCGATGGGAAAGTTCGACAGAACGTGTGAAAAAGAAAAGTTGATTTTTAATGCTACATTGTGTGAGATTTTTTGTGTTTAATAGATGTTTTCATTTTGGGTTGGCAACAATAGAGAACCGAAGAGTTGGCAACCATTCTATGTTGGCAACACTTTCATACTAGATTTGGCGCTATGATTTGGCATGAAAATAATAAAATTGTTTCTGTGCATGTCTGTTCTCTGCTGCTTTATATAAGCATTTGATAAGTTGACAATTAATTGGTATTTCTTCATGATTATTTTTACATGTGAGTGGACATAATACTATAATTTTAACAATTTTCCATTGTGTAACACAAGATTTAAAATTATCCACAGAACTTCTGTCGAATTTTACTCTTACAATTCATTTTGAAACATTTATTATCGTTTTAAACGTATTGAATTGTTGCTCCACTTTTATTTTCTTATCTCAGGAAAGTATAACAATGATTTGAATACTCATGAGGATGAAATTTTGTATAGAATTTTGGCCAATATTGGACACTGGTAATTATGATAAATAGTGGCTTTAAGTCGGAAAAAAAGTTAAAACTGCTGAGCAGGCAACAGGTTAAGTAACCTTGTCATTAGGCTTGTTTCTGTAACTCAATTACTTTATTACTACTAGTAATGAAAACATTAACCCTAAATTACCTGGTTGAGTGGTAGACAAGGCCTTAAGGCCTTAACTCTGCCAGGTAAAATAAAGCTATTATTATTATTATTAAATCAAACAAATTGAATAATGGAATTTTTTAAAACTGGAGGAAAGGGAGAATAAAGTTTATGTAAGCCCATAATTTATTGAGTATTATTCACGTTATTAGTAAATTAACATATTTAAATCAAACAATATTCTCAGCACTTAAATTTATTATACAGGAACTTACTTATAGTGAGTTTTCGGCTCAATTTTAGATTACTTTACACTTTAGGATAAGGTGTATAAACCGTCGCTCGTGAATTCTTCTAAGTTCTATAGAATCGCAGTGCGCATGCGCGAGTTGCAGGAATGGTTAATGTAGCTTCTGGTAGATCGCTCTGAAGTTGGCATTACCAACTTTGGGAATAAATTCCCAATGCATCAGTGACATAAGAACATTACATGGAAAATTGTGTGCGACGGTTTATACACCATAGCCCCCCTTTATTTTCCATACTATATTTTTATAATTCTGTTGCTCTACTTCTTCTGTCATTACTAACATTTTTGTACTATTTTAAACATTTTACAACAATACTTATAACATTATTTTACTTACTTACTCACTGGCACTATCGAACCCGTAGGTTCATGGCCGCACGGACATAAGCCCTCCATACATCCCTATCCTGTGCTAATGTTTTCCAATCATTCCCTGTATAATCTACTTCCCTCAAATCATAGTTAATGTTCTCCCACCTCATTCTTGGTCTACCAACTGGGCGTTTTCCTTCTGGCTTTCCTACAAGAAGTTTCCATGCACGTCTTTCATTCCCCATACGCGCAACATGTCCTGCCCATCGCAGTCTACGGGACTTAACTGTTCTTATTATATCTGGCCTCCTATAAAGACCATGTAGTTCATTGTTATGTAGTCTTCTCCATTCACCTGTCTGTTCATCTCTCTTTGGTCCAAAAATTTTCCTAAGAACTTTATTCTCAAATACTCGTAATCTCCTTTCCTCCCTTAAAGTAAGAGTCCATGTTTCGCACCCATATAATATAACTGGTAGAATAATAGTTTTATATATTTTCAGCTTAACGTTTTTTGAAAGGAGTTGAGACATCAAACTCTGCAATGCATAATAGCATGCATTTCCAGAATTGAGCCTATGTTTAATTTCTTTGTGCATCTCATTCCTATTTGTGATTAATTGTGACATTATTTTACAATTATTAAATATTTTATTTATGTACACAGTGATTTCTTCAAAGTTGTACAGAACTGCAATGTGCATGCGCAAGTTGTGTGAATGCTTAATGTAACTTCCACAAGATACCAGTGAAAATGGTTTTACCAACATTCACAATTAATTCCACACCATATTTCAAAAAATTAACTTCATTTTGTTGGGTTAGTGTACTTAATTAAATAATATGCATGTAATTTATTTTGTTTATGTTAGGAAGGAAGAAGTTAGTGTACATTCATTTCTAGTAAATGTTTGGGAATTTATTACAAAGGTTGGTCATATTGATCTCATGCCACGTGGTGCCATTTAATGACAACTCTATAAATTTTTTGTAGGATTTCATAGATATGTGGTTCCACCTAGTGTCAACTCTATAAACATTTGCACATGTTCACTGTTATTCTGTAGGACTTACAAAATTTATGATGGAAATCAAACTAAAGTTTTTCTGAGTTTTCAGACCTAATTAACTAACTCACCATTACTATTGCATCCATAGGTTCATGGCCGCATGGATGTAAGCTCTCCATACATTCCTATCATGAGCTAATGTTTTCCAATCATCTCCTGTATAATTTTCCTCCCTCAAATCATGGTAAATGTTAATCTTCCATATTTATTGACCTACCTATTGGGCACTTTCCCTTTAGTTTTTCTACAGTTTCCATGCCTCTCTTTCATTCCCCATTCATGCTAGATGACCTTTCCATTGCAGCCTATGAGACTTTCTCAGACCTAATTAAAATATGTCAGTGGAAAATGTTATCATACTTCAGAAAATTCTTGTTGCTACAATCTTGAAGTTCTCCACTGTTCACTACAAAGAATCCACACCCAACATTTGTCCTTCTAAATCACTTGAATATGAAGTTTTTCATTATCCTTCTGTTTCATAAACGTATGAACATTCTATATAATTTCTCTAGTTTAGCTCTGCAACTTTGCCTTTGCCTAATTTACTGCATATTAGTGGAATTTCAGTATACTCACTAAACGAACACTCCAACACCAATAGCATAACTAGTATCTTTCAGACTGATAGTACACTATTTTGGCAAAAATTAAAGTACATGTACCATTACACTATCCCACTCTAGAGGTTGAATTTCGTCCATTTCACATTCATGGTCATGCTTCAACCTTCGTGAAAAACTTCTACGCCAAGGATCTTCTAGATATTTTACACCATGAAGTATTTCTTATATACACTGATATTGTGTTGGCAAAATATTATTTTTTTGTTATGTAACTGTTTTGATATGTTGGAAAAAATGTATGTTTATATGCTATTCCAGTGGATTCTTTTAAAATAACTCATGAACATTTTGATTATAGAAATTTAAGATTGGAGATGTTGTAGTTGTAAGGAACTTACTGAAAATAATGTATGTAACATTTGCACCACAAGATTATACAGTAGTTGAAGATGAAGATTTTTCATATGAATGTATAAAAGACTTGCAAGTAAAACAAATTATTGGATAGGTAATATTGTATGAAAAATTATTCTGTGTATGTTTATAAAAGGAAGTACTATGAGGTCTTAAATAATAAATGAAAAGCGCACAAGTTGTGCATGGAACTAACTAAGGTTAGATAGAGTCTTTCTACACTTCGTTTTCACAATGTTGTTAACTGCATGTCTCAATTATTGACTTGGGTAGTTTCTTACATGTTGTAATGTAGTAATGATTACAAGATTGTTCACAAAATTCACATACATTTACAGTTTGGGTCATGGTAGGTCTTCACATTACGTATTTTGTGGTGGTATCCATGCGTTGCTAGGGAATTTACAAAGTGGCGTAGGTCTTGGTTGGTTTCCATCCATGTTGTATTTACCATTGCTTCTGTAGAATAGAATTTGGGCCAGATCTCTGTTGTTTTCTGTCTTCTCATATCCATCAGTTTTCCCCAGGTCTTAAAAAAAATAGTTTTTTAATTTGACGAATAAAACAAATCTGTAACATGACAGCTTTGAAGAGTCAATAACAACTGAGGTGGTTGCAATTATTGATCAGCAGATGCCATGATAATTATGATGTACTCATACAACCTTAATTTAAATTTTTTAAACTGAAATTTACTCTTTGATTCGAGTAGATACTCAGTTGTCCTCAAGAGACTGTGTGGATATAATTATGGATCCTATAGACCTACTAAAAAGAATCTATGGTGTAGGCAGGAAACTCAACCTGGCAACCTCAGATGTTCATATGCTAACTATTACATCAAAGAAGTGGTCATGATATATTTTATTTAGTAATTTCCAATTCGTTACTAATATTCCTAAATTCATTAACATATCCATCTATAGTAATTCTGCCCAACGGCAGGTCTTTCATTGCAATCACAGCCTTTTCATTCTATGCTTTGCAGCTTCACTAAGGAATTATAGGTGTGGTAGCTTCCTGTTGCTTTCCGCACCGGTGAAGGATGATGATGATAATGATAAGGACCATGATGATGGCCGGATGATTTTTGGGGACCGTTGGGCCCTAAGCTTCCTGACATTTGTCTTACAGGTGAGGAAAAACCCCGAAAAAACCTCACCCAGGAGCCCATCCCAACCGAGAATCAAACCCGGGCCTGCTGCGTGACATTACATATGGTTGAATATATATAGTGTAGACAATCCTATGACACAAGTTGACACTCACTTTCCATTTCTGGGTTTATGGTGTACAAATCAGAGCCAGATTAGGGTTTTCTCAGAGTTTTGTCATTTTCTTTCCCCTCCCAAAATCTTAATTCTACCATTTTCCATATTCATCTCAACCACTTTGTTCCATCTTCTGCCCCTGTGGCTTGTCAGCTGGCATTCTTGTAGGGGCTTCAACTTAGAAGATTATGAAAGTCAATAAAAAATTTTGGAGATAACTGAAGAATAGGAATTGAGATGGTTTGGAGATATCAAAAGATTGAGGAAAGAAAGAATTCTAAAAATTATTTTAGAATGAATAGAATAGGCGAAAGATAAATGGAATAGACAAAAGAAGAGCAATGGATGGAATCAAGAGGACCACGAAAAAGAAAAATTTGAAAGAAAAAGATGCTCAGGATAAAACTTTGTGGAGGAATAGATTTACGATAGGTTGAAGGAAAACTACTGTACTCGTAATGTAGAAACCTCCTTAAATAAATTTATTATTGTTATTGCTGTTATTGTTACTATTCTGGTTATTATTGTAATCATTATATTGTTATATTACTATTTAATATTAATATTATAAGGCAAAAGAGGCCTCAGAACAATTTGTTGGCCCTTTCATGTCCAGCTTTGACTTGTGATGCTAATGACCTGATTTGTGATAGAGCATCTTTAAATGAAGTACATTTGGTCTGTAGTGCCAACATATAGACCATATTCATAGTTAAATATGGAAAATAACATTATGAGGTTCTTAATTCGTAAATTAATGAGTCATTTTTTTTTTACATCTTACCTCATATTTGTGTGTTCTTTAAACATGGGAGCTAGTTTACAAGAGAACCATTTCTCTCATTTTGTCAAAATGCCAGTTGAAAATGAGAGAGATGGTTCTCTAGAAAATTAGTTCCCGTGTTTAAAGAAACAAAATATGAGGTAAGATATAAAAAAGTGACTCATTAATTTACGAATATAGACCATACTTTTTTATAAACACAAAGTAGGTTAAACTAGACTTAAAATTCTCCTTTGATGGGCAATTTGCAATTAACACTAAAGTATACCTGTATGTATGGTTTGTAATTTATTGCAGTTAATTTGAAATGGTTGCTTTGACATTGAAGTTTAATATTCTGTCAGGTATTGAACTAGATCTGATGGTCAGAAGGCAGTCATGTTACAACCTGCATCAACACAATGGTGTGTGCCAGTGCCACACATTTTACTTTTTATAGTTTGGATTTTGTATTCTACAAATAGATAGAACTTAATTTAAGTAGGCCATTTAAATTTTACACACAACTTTTGGAGATTACTTTGTGTAAAAGCTGTGTGCTACTTTGTGCACAGAAAGAGATATAAGATGAGTGCATATTTTAACTGTTTATGTAGTATAAGTGTATTGTATGCAGAATTATGATGAAGAGGAGATGGTGAAACTCCTAGCTACAAGATTCAAAATTTTGAAATTATTTAATATATAAAAATTACGTGTCACATTGTTTGCCCGCGATGGAATCCTAAACTACTGAACCGATTTTAATAAAATTTTGCACACTGTATGCTGTTTGATCCAACTTGAGACCTACGGTTGTTTATAACCAAATTTATAGTCGCATTATTTTTTATTGTAAATGATTTGTTTATTATTTAACAAAGAGTTATAATTATTTGTGAGTTCCATACGATTCTAACAGATGACGGTGTAAGGTAATTGGTTTATTATTTAACCAAGTGGCTGTGCTTTTTGTTGCAACCGTGGATTTCAATTGAATTACAAATATTGATTATTTCATAATTTAAGTGTGTTCAGTGTTTATTTTATTTTCAATATATTGATAATAATATTAATTTCGTGTGTAAGTATTAGGTTTAAGAAATCTGGCTGAAAGACAGGAACTTAATTTAAATTTAAACTGGACCGAGAAGGGACATTGAACAATATGGCAGATCAGTTCTAGAGACCATGAATGATAAGATATCAAGTGAATTTCTGCAAATTGGTATAGGCCTATGTGACATAAATCTTATATTTAAGAAGAATGTCAATTTAAAAACATATGAAGGTCCTAAGGAACGGAATAACAGAACTGTAAGTAAGTCTGTTAGTTATAATAATATGCCTAATATTACAGAAACAATCTCAATGCCTCAATTAAATCAAAAACAAGATGACTATAATATATCACAAGATGATATTACTATACAGAGACTTCTTGATGATGATGAGAATTCAAACTGCCAACAAGTTCGTAGAAAAAAACGAAAGTATAATGAAATCAGCAAGCCTCCTCAAAATATTCCATCAATAAATGTATATACTCCTTATGATACACTTATGGATGATATTGAGAATGCAGACAACAAATTCATCTCAATCAACAAAACCACTTCCACATAAACCACCACCCATATTTATACTGGGTGTAGTTAACGTACCAGAACTAAAAAATTGTGTAAAACAAAATCTTTCTGATTTAGATTTCTCACTTAGATTACTACAACATTATTTAACGTATACCTTAGCCACAGCAACGCGTGGCCAGGACTTCTATATATCTCCATCCATAGTAATTCTGTCCGAGGGCAGGTCTTTCACTGCAATCATAACATTTTCATGCTATGCTTTGCAGCTTTGCTAGGGAATTATAAGTGTGGTAGCTTCCCGTTGCTTTCTACACACATATATATATATAAAACAAAGTCACATTAGTTACACTATTTATAACTCACCTTGTCGTGGTGGAGTGGCTTGCGTGCTTAAATGATCCTGAGAGCTATGCCGGCGGTAGCATTGCTGCCGATAGGGTTACTCATGCCGGACTGGTCGAAGGTGATAAGCCAGACGAAAAAAGTACCTTGGGCGAAAGACTGACGATCTTTCACCGTAAAAATACAACAGTCAAGAAATGCGGACGTGGGTTCATCTGGGGTAAAATTTTCCGGAGGTCAAATAGTCCCCCATTCGGTTCTCCGGGCGGGGACTACTTCAGGGAACCCATGCCAAAGGCTCAAACACAGGGACATGTTCCTAGGAACATGGAATATTAGGACTTTATACAATAGCGGGGCACTAGAGATATTAACGCGGGAATTGGATAAATCGCCCTTGGATATAGTCGCTTTACAGGAAGTTAGGTGGCCAGGAGAAGGTAGTCAGGAATCAGGAAGCTTTGCGCTATACTACGGGGGTGCAGAAAGACCTGCATTTGGAACGGGTTTTTTAGTCAGAAGGAGGATCCTATCCGCTATCCGAGATATTAAGTTTGTTAGTGATAGGATATCATACATAATTCTAAAGGGTAAACGACATGATTTTATAATTGTAAATGTACATGCCCCCACAGAAGATAAAGATGACAAGATCAAGGATGAGTTCTATGAAGAATTAGAATGCTTATTTGATAGCCTTTCACGATATCATATGAAAATTGTCTTAGGAGATTTTAATGCAAAAGTGGGGGCGGGAAGATATATTCAAACCAACAATAGGCAAATTCAGTCTTCATGAAGATAGTAACGACAATGGGGTTAGATTAGTCACATTTGCCACATCGAAGAATCTCATTGTTAAGAGCACAACATTTCAGCATAAGGATTTCATAAATACACCTGGACGTCCCCAGATGGAGAAACTTGGAACCAGATAGATCATGTATTAGTGGATAAACGCTGGCACAGTAGCATCATTGATGTTAGATCAGTTAGAGGGACAGACTGCAATTCGGATCATCATCTGGTCAGAGTGAAAATCAGAAAACGGCTATTGCTTATGAGAGGAACGAACGCTAATGATGATTCTGTAAAATATGAATTAAAAAACTTGAAAAATGATGAAATGCGACAAGAATACCAAATCAAAATTGCTAATAGATTTGAAGTACTGGAATCTTCAGATGACAATGTGGCAAACGAAGAAGAAACTGATATAAATAAAGAATGGGAGGCTATAAGACATACTATTAAATTGTCAGCATCAGAAAGCATTGGTTGTTTAAAAAAGAGGCAAAACAAGAAATGTTTTGATGAGGAATGTGTCGACATTGTAAAGAAAAGAAAGCTAGCAAAAATTAAATGGTTACACGAGCCAAATTAGGTAAATTTAGAGCAATTGGGTAGTGTTAGACGGGAAACCACCAAGTTACTAAAGAGTAAAAAGAGGGAATATTTGAGAGAGAAGATTAATGATCTTGAAATGAATGCAAAAAATAGGAACATTAGAGAATTATATCAGGGAATTAGTATAGAGAAGAAAGGGTTTCAGGCTAGAACAAACATAATTCGGAATGAAAATGGGGATATGATTGCAGATTCTAGGAGTATATTAAATAGATGGAAAGGTTACTTTAATCAGCTATTAAATATTCATACAGAACAGGACATTGAGGAGGATAAGTTACAGACAGCAGAAAATGCTAGTCTATTGAGTAACACTAAGAAATTAGGACTGGAAGTAAATATCAGTAAAACTAAATATATGGTCACACGTAGAAATTCAGTATATAATGGAAATGGACAGCTAATGACAAATGAGGGAAATTTTGAGGAAGTGGCTGAATTCAAATACCTAGGAACAATAATCACAAATAGGAATGAGATGCAAAAAGAAATTAAACACAGGCTCAATTCTGGAAATGCATGCTATTATGCATTGCAGAGACTTTTGATGTCCCAACTCCTTTCAAAAAACGTTAAGCTGAAAATATATAAAACTATTATTCTACCAGTTATATTATATGGATGCGAAACATGGACTCTTACTTTAAGGGAGGAAAGGAGATTACGAGTAATTGAGAATAAAGTTCTTAGGAAAATTTTTGGACCAAAGAGAGATGAACAGACAGGTGAATGGAGAAGACTACATAACAATGAACTACATGGTCTTTATAGGAAGCCAGATATAATAAGAACAGTTAAGTCTCGTAGACTGCGATGGGCAGGACATGTTGTGCGTATGGGGAATGAAAGACGTGCATGGAAGCTTCGTGTAGGAAAGCCAGAGGGAAAACGCCCAGTTGGTAGACCAAGAATGAGGTGGGAGAACAACATTAACTATGATTTGAGGGAAGTAGATTATACAGGGAATGATTGGAAAGCATTAGCTCAGGATAGGGATGTATGGAGAGCTTATGTCCGCGCGACCATGAACCTTCGGGTTCGATAGTGCCAGTGAGTAAGTAAGTATTTATAACTCAAGAATGGCTGGATCGATTTTTATGATCTTTGATTTGTTGGATTTGTTTCTGCCCCGAATTGCAGATAACTATTAAAAACATCAGAAAAATTAACGTAAAAATATTTAAAGGCGATACAACGTTCACCGGGCCAGCTAGTATGACTATATAATGCTTTGGTTTAACAGTAAAATTTGTTCTCCTACTTGCTTCCCAATAGTTTAATGTTAGATCATGATACATCTGGAGGGCTTCACATATTATGTTGTGGTGTGTATCCATTTGTGTCGTGAGGCATTTGGGTAGCTACAATAAGTAGCTGCTCCTGGTTGATAAAACAGCTATAACGGCTGGGAGACCCGACATGCTGACCACATGTTACTCCTACATTCTAGACCTCTATGATGAACACATATGGATGTGAGGCCAGAAGCCGGCTAGTGGGCCAAGGGCCTTCTAGGCCTGTTGTGCCATAGAGTTTAGGAGTATATCCATTTCCACAGTAAGCAATTTGGTGAGTTGGTTGTTCCAATCCCATGAAGTTAATCAGGCAATCATGTCAGTTAATCCTCTGGAATACCCCAGGTGATTTATGAGGAGTTTCTGGTATACATTTTTTTTATCATCTCAATAAATTTCCAACCTACAGGTATTGAACTCAGGTCTATGAGTTAAGAGGCAGCAATGCTGCCATTTGAGAGTTAAACTTAAAATATCTATTTATTGACTTAGGTTTTGATGTGCTTAAAGATGGTGCCCCTGCTGACCCTCTCTTTTTTCTATTTCAGAATTATGAAATGCTGTTTTAGCATGCAGGATATAGAAATATGGGTATTGAGTTTTTATAATTTATGTTCCAGGACTGAGGATAACAGAATGTCTGATACAACAAATTCATCTGAGCCTCAGCCATCTACTTCTGAAAATACATCAGTCAGGAGATTCCAACTCCCTCCAGTACTTTAAATAAAGAAACTAAAAGCAACACTTCACGCAACAAATCGTAAGTTAATGTTTTTTTTTCTCTCTGTTTCAAGCCAGCTTTTGTCATCTTACAATAAAAATTAAAATATATACCTGTTGGCAGGTGCTGTCGTCCTCAACTGTGTTTAAATATTATGTTTTAAAATGTTATTTGGAGACTATCACATGTTTTAAGAATCACGTGTCTCTTTACAACATCAGTCTTATAGACATTAAGTGTAACGTATTTATCTCAAACAAAACATTTATTAAAACAATTGTTAGTTTACATATGATATTCCTAGACTTCAAATGTTTACATCATAGTCTGTTTGAACTTAATTTTTTTAAACTATTATTAAATTATTCCAATTTTTTTTTTGGCAATTTAATATTCAATATATATCTTCTTCTTCTTCTTCTTTACGGTTTAGGCTTATTTACTAGCCTGTTCCGGCTCCAAATTGCTGCTCTTTCCATCTTTTCCTTGGTCTTCCCAAACTTCTTCTTCCTCGTGGTGAATAGTTGTATGCTGCTTTTGGTATTCTATTCTCAGTCATCCTTGCCAAGTGTTCTTTCCAGTTTGTTCTGTATTTCTCTATTGTTGAGTTTAATTCCTCTATTTTTAGTTGTCTTATTTCTGTGTTATGTTTTGTCTGTTCTTTGATATCCTGCTATTGGTCTGAGGAATCTCATTTCAGCAGCTTGTATCCTGGCAGATTGTTGTGTTGTCACTGTCCATGTTTCGGATCCATAAGTAATAATAGGCACTGCCATTGTCTTGTATAATTTCATTATAGAGTCTGTCCTGGCTTTATTTTTCAAAGTTCTTTTTAGTGTACCTGTTATATAATTAAACTTATTTATTTTATTATTTATATCTGTTTCTGCTGTGTATGATATTTCGCAACCTAGGAAGTTATATGTTACTACTTGTTCTATTGGTTTATTTTCTAATATTATCTTTGTCCGAACTGGATGAGCACCCTTGAAGGCCATTGTTTTTGATTTTTGTGAGGATATTTCCATGTTGTATTTTTTTGATACTTCATTTAGTTTATAAAGCATTCTTTGTAGTTCGTCTTCTGTTTTTGCTATTAAAACCTGGTCATCTGCAAAGGCTACTCTTTTTATTACTATATTACTTACTTACTTACTCACTGGCACTATCAAACCCGTAGGTTCATGGCCGCGCGGACATAAGCTCTCCATACATCCCTATCCTGAGCTAATGCTTTCCAATCATTCCCTGTATAATCTACTTCCCTCAAATCATAGATAATGTTGTTCTCCCACCTCATTCTTGGTCTACCAACTGGGCGTTTTCCTTCTGGCTTTCCTACAAGAAGTTTCCATGCACGTCTTTCTTTCCCCATACGAGCAACATGTCCTGCCCATCGCAGTCTACGGGACTTAACTGTTCTTATTATATCTGGCTTCCTATAAAGACCATGTAGTTCATTGTTATGAAGTCTTCTCCATTCACCTGTCTCTTCATCTCTCTTTGGTCCAAAAATTTTCCTAAGAACTTTATTCTCAAATACTTGTAATCTCCTTTCCTCCCTTAAAGTAAGAGTCCATGTTTCGCACCCATATAATATAACTGGTAGAATAATAGTTTTATATATTTTCAGCTTAACGTTTTTTGCAAGGAGTTGGGACATCAAAAGTCTCTGCAATGCATAATAGCATGCATTTCCAGAATTGAGCCTATGTTTAATTTCTTTGTGCATCTCATTCCTATTTGTGATCATTGTTCCTAGGTATTTGAATTCAGCCAATTCCTCAAAATTTCCCTGATTTGTCATTAGCTGTCCATTTTCATTATATACTAAATTTCTACGTGTGACCATATATTTAGTTTTATTGATATTTACTTCCAGTCCTAATTTCTTAGTGTTACTCAATAGTGTGTGCGTGTTGGCCTTTAGTATCTCCTCGCTATCGGAAAACAATACTACATCATCAGCATAAACTAACAGCTTATTAATACCATTCAGTTGTAAGCCTTCCTCATTCTCTAAAGATTTAATGGCATGCTCTAGTACAAAATTAATTAGTAGAGAAGATAATGCATCTTCTTGCTTCAACCCATTCTGGATTTCAAAACTGTCTGAAAACTGTTTGCCCACACGCACCCTACTCTTTGAGCCATTTAGACAAATTCGTATAAGTCTAACTAAGTTTTTAAGAATTCGGAACTCCAGCAGGATACTATATAACTTCTCCCTCTTAATTGAATCATATGCTTTTTTGAAATCTACATATAGTTGATGTACAGTACCATTATATACCCATTTCTTTTCTAAAATCTGTCTTATACTAAAAATCTGATCTGTTGTAGACCTGTTTCTTCTAAATGCACATTGATGATCTCCTAGAATGTCATCAATATAGGGAGTAAGTCTGCTTACTAATATATTTGTTAGTATTTTGTACGAAGTTGAAAGTAATGAGATGCCCCTATAGTTGTTGCAATTAGTTTTATCTCCTTTCTTATAAATTGGTACGATAATTGATTCCTTCCATTCATCTGGAAGAGCTTCTTTTTCCCAAATCATACTAAGCAACCAGCGTACCTTGTCCATCAGTTTTTCTCCCCCTGATTTTATCAGTTCCGCTGGGATCTCATCTGAACCTGATGCTTTAAACATCTTCAATTTTTCAATTGCCATTTCAACCTCTAATGCACTTGGCTCTGCGACTAGCATTTCTTCTGTCTGTAACTTATCCTCCTCAATGTCCTGTTCTGTATGTACATTCAATAGCTGATTAAAATAACTTTTCCATCTATTTAATATACTCCTAGAATCTGCAATCATATCCCCATTTTCATTCCGAATTATGTTTGTTCTAGCCTGAAACCCTTTCTTCTCTATACTAATTCCCTTATATAATTCCCTAATATTCCTATTTTTTGCATTCATTTCAAGATCATTAATCTTCTCTCTCAAATATTCCCTCTTTTTACTCTTTAGTAACTTGGTGGTTTTCCCGTCTAACACTACCCAATTGCTCTAAATTTACCTCATTTGGCTCGTGTAACCATTTCATTTTTGCTAGCTTTCTTTTCTTTACAATGTCGGCACATTCCTCATCAAAACATTCTTGTTTTGCCTCTTTTTTAAACAACCAATGCTTTCTGATGCTGATAATTTAATAGTATCTCTTATAGTCTCCCATTCTTTATTTATATCAGTTTCTTCTTCGTTTGCCACAATGTCATCTGATGATTCCAGTACTTCAAATCTATTAGCAATTTTGATTTGGTATTCTTGCCGCATTTCATCATTTTTTAAGTTTTTTAATTCAAACTTTACAGAATCATCTTTAGCATTTGTTCCTCTCATAAGCGATAGCCGTTGTCTGATTTTCACTCTGACCAGATGATGATCCGAATTGCAGTCTGTCCCTCTAACTGATCTAACATCAATGATGCTACTGTGCCAGCGTTTATCCACTAATACATGATCTATCTGGTTCCAAGTTTCTCCATCTGGGGACGTCCAGGTGTATTTATGAATATCCTTATGCTGAAATGTTGTGTTCTTAACAATGAGATTCTTCGATGTGGCAAATGTGACTAATCTAACCCCGTTGTCGTTACTCTCTTCATGAAGACTGAATTTGCCTATTGTTGGTTTGAATATATCTTCCCGCCCCACTTTTGCATTAAAATCTCCTAAGACAATTTTCATATGATATCGTGAAAGGCTATCAAATAAGCATTCTAATTCTTCATAGAACTCATCCTTGATCTTGTCATCTTTATCTTCTGTGGGGGCATGTACATTTACAATTATAAAATCATGTCGTTTACCCTTTAGAATTATGTATGATATCCTATCACTAACAAACTTAATATCTCGGATAGCGGATAGGATCCTCTGACTAAAAAACCCATTCCAAATGCAGGTCTTTCTGCACCCCCATAGTAATAATGCAAAGCTTCCTGATTCCTGACTACCTACTCCTGGTCACCTAATTTCCTGTAAAGCGACTATATCCAATGGCGATTTATCTAATTCCCGCGTTAATATCTCTAGTGCCCCGCTATTGTATAAAGTCCTAACATTCCATGTTCCTAGGAACATGTCCCCGTGTTTGAGCCTTTGGCATGGGTTCCCTGAAGTAGTCCCAGCCCGGAGAACCGAATGGGGGACTATTTGACCTCCGGAAAATTTTACCCCAGATGAACCCATGTCCGCATTTCTTTGACGGTTGTATTTTTACGGTGAAAGATCGTCACTCTTTTGCCCAAGGTACTTTTTTCGTCTGGCTTATCACCTTCGACCAGTCCGGCATGGGTAACCCTATCGGCAGCAATGCTACCGCTGGCATAGATCTCAGGATCATTTAAGCACGCAAGCCACTCCACCACGACAAGGTAAAGATACCATGGAGGGTTTTATTACTATATTTCCTAATTTAATTCCCCCAGTCATCATTTGCTTCCATGATCTTATCATGTCGTCGAAATAAATGTTAAAAAGCGTGGTTGATAGTGGACAACCTTGTCTAACTCCTCCTGTTATATGTATTGGTTCCCTTTGATTTATTTTTATTTTTGTTTTCTTATACATTTTCTTCCCTCCATGGTATCTTTACCTTGTCGTGGTGGAGTGGCTTGCGTGCTTAAATGATCCTGAGAGCTATGCCGGCGGTAGCATTGCTGCCGATAGGGTTACCCATGCCAGACTGGTTGAAGGTGATAAGCCAGACGAAAAAAGTACCTTGGGCGAAAGAGTGACGATGTTTCACAGTAAAAATACAACCGTCAAGAAATACAGACCTGGGTTCATTTGGGATGGAGAGCTTATGTCCGCGTGGCCATGAACCTTTGGGTTCGATAGTGCCAGTGAGTAAGTAAGTAAGTAAGTATACATTTTCTTAATTACTGCTATCAAGTGTATTGGAATTCCTTTTTCACTTAATATGTTCCATAATGTTGGTCTAGACACTTTATCAAAGGCCTTTTTATAATCTATAAAGAGGATGTGCGTCTCTAAGTTGAATTCTCTTTGCTTCTCTATTATTTGTTTTAAAGTGAATACATTGTCTGTGCAGCTTCTTCCTTTCCTAAATCCTGTCTGCTCTTCTGATATTATTACATCTACTTACTTACTACTTACTCACTGGCACTATCGAACCCGTAGGTTCATGGCCGCGCGGACATAAGCTCTCCATACATCCCTATCCTGAGCTAATGCTTTCCAATCATTCCCTGTATAATCTACTTCCCTCAAATCATAGTTAATGTTGTTCTCCCACCTCATTCTTGGTCTACACAACTGGGTGTTTTCCCCTCTGGCTTTCCTACAAGAAGCTTCCATGCACGTCTTTCATTCCCCATACGTGCAACATGTCCTGCCCATCGCAGTCTACGAGACTTAACTGTTCTTATTATATCTGGCTTCCTATAAAGACCATGTAGTTCATTGTTATGTAGTCTTCTCCATTCACCTGTCTGTTCATCTCTCTTTGGTCCAAAAATTTTCCTAAGAACTTTATTCTCAAATACTCGTAATCTCCTTTCATCCCTTAAAGTAAGAGTCCATGTTTCGCACCCATATAATATAACTGGTAGAATAATAGTTTTATATATTTTCAGCTTAACATTTTTTGAAAGGTGTTGGGACATCAAAAGTCTCTGCAATGCAAAATAGCATGCATTTCCAGAATTGAGCCTATGTTTAATTTCTTTGTGCGTCTCATTCCTATTTGTGATTATTGTTCCTAGGTATTTGAATTCAGCCACTTCCTCAAAATTTCCCTCATTTGTCATTAGCTGTCCATTTCCATTATATACTGAATATATATTATTGCATCTACTATAGTTGTTAATCTTTGGTTGATCATTTTTGCATATATTTTGTATGCTGCACATAGTAAGCTTATGCCTCTATAGTTTTCTGGCTTTGTTTTATCGCCTTTTTTAAATATTGAGATTATTTTTCCAATTTTCCATTCTTCTGATATTGTATTTTGTTTCCAGCACTTGTTATAGAATTTTAATAATCTTTCTTGAAAATTCTTTGGGGCATTTTTTATCAGTTCTATGTTTATATTGTCTATTCTGCATGCTTTATTATTTTTACATTTCTTTTATACTTCTATCATTTCTTTCATCTCTAATTCATCTACTTCTGCATATTGTTCGTTTGTTTCTATGAGTGTTATTTCTTCTTTATTTTGTTTGTTCATCCACAGTTCTTTATAATAATTTTCTAATTCTATATCTTGTATAGTTAGCAGATTTGTTTTGTCTTTTACTTGAGAATTAAGGCTTCTTATAAATGTATGTACTTTGTCTTATCTTCCATGTAAATTGTGTTCCATTTCTGCTATGTATCTTTCCCAATGATCTCTATTTAATTTTTCTGGTATATTTTTCTACTAATGCTCCTGTTCTATTATATTCTATTCTGTTTTGGTCATTCTTGTTGCTTAAGTATTTTAAGTAGGCCTCCTTTTTATCTCTTACCAATTTCTGGATTTCGGGATCCCATTTTTTTAGTCCTTTGTTTCTTCCTCCTACTTTCTTTGTTCCTAATACTTATTTTGCTGTTTTATGTACAAGTCCTTTTATACTATTCCATTCTTCTTCAATTTCCTTTTTTACTTTTCTGCATTTGTATAATCTTCTAGCCTTCTTTTGTATAAATTTGTTTCGATTCTTCTTCTAACAAATTTATTTTATAAAATTCTTGTTTGTTTTCTTCCTTCTTCTTTAATTCTTTATTCCAATTTCTATACCATTTCTTTTGTATATCTATTTTACTAATCAATAGGTAATGGTCACTATGGATATCGCTTCCTCTGAAGACTCTTGTGTCCCTGACTAGATTTTTCATTTTTTGATTAACCATAATGTAATCTATTATAGAGCATGATCCTCTCTCACTTCTCGTATATTTATGTATTTCCTTATGTCTGAAGTAATTGTTCGTTATTCTTAATTGGTTAAAGCATGCGAAATTTAATAATGTTTTCCCATTATAATTTAGCGTTTCTTCTCCATTGTTTCCCGTTACATTTGTAATTGGTGTTTTCCCTATACGTGCATTTGCATCTCTCCTGCTATGATTAAGTAATCATTTTTGTTTGTTTGATCTATTACCTTTTGTAGTTGTTGGTAAAATTCTGTTGTTTCTTGTTTTCTGCCTTCCTCTGGTGTGTAGATTCCTATTACAGTAAGATTTCCTTTTGGTATTTTGCAATATATATATATATATATAATTATTTTATAATTAATCCTTTTATAAGCACAATACTTCCCAATTATTACAATACCTCATCTCTGCTGCTCTTATTCTTGAGGCATCAGCTGCTTTGATAGTCCATGTCACTGCCGTAGAGGAGTAGAAATTGCCAAGGTATTAATTATATAATTTAATTCTTGCTTTCTTTAACATTTTTTTTTTTGTTTAATTTGTTTATTACTCCTGTTATTTTTGTAAAATTATTTAACTTGTTGATATTCTTTTCTCCTTATGATATTAAGTTACCTAAATAGTTAAATGTATTCACTTGTTCTTTTATTTTATTGTTAATAACAATTTGATTTTTATTGGATTTTTGCCTTTAAATGCCATTGTTTTTGTTTTATTTATGGAGATTTGTAGCCTATATTATATTGCTGTTTTGTTTTGCTTAAATGTGTCTTTCTGTAAATTATCTTCTGTATCTGAGATAATTACCTGGTCGTCTACAAATAATAATGTATTTAATTGTTTTCTTCTTGGGATTTGAATGCTTGGTGTTTCTTTATTTTGCCATTTTGTGATTATTTCATTCATATATAATTATGTTGATTTATGCAGCTAATTCTCTGGAGTTAACAATAAAGTTATTCTCCTTCTTGCTTCCCAATACTTGGATATCATATCTTGATATGATTATGTTGGATAGAGTAGGTGAGAGAGGACATCCTTGCCTTATGCCTCTGTAAATCTCTGACATGTTTGTGGTAATGATCCCCTTCATGCTAATAGCATTAGACGGTGGTATGAACAGTTTAAAAAAAATTGGCAGCATTGACGTGAAGAAGTCCCCCGAACACCCTAGAATGAGTGATGAAACAGTGGAGCGTATACAGCAGAGTTGTATTCGGAAGTCCAAAAAAATCAATTGTGAAGCAAAGTTTGCAACTTGGAATACCTAAGTCAACAATTCAAAATGTGTTACACAAGCGTTTACGTCTTCACGCTTACAAAATTCAGCTCAGACATCACATTAAACCTATGGATCGACCAAAGCATGTTCACTTCACAAATGACATGCTTAACAAAATTGACGATGACGAAAGGTTTTTAAAATGTGTAATCTTCACAGATGAAGCTACATTCCATATCAATGGTTGTGTCAACCGGCATAATTGTAGAATTTGGGGATCTCAACAACCCAATGACATTTGTGAGTATGTCAGAGGTCTCAAAAGTAAACGTGTGGTGCAGTTTGATGCACGATCAGACCATTGGCTCTTTCTTTTTTATTGAGCAGACTATCACAGGAGATGTTTACTTAGATGTGCTTTAACTTTATGTTTTCCCGCAAGTAGACCAAATTGAAAAAGAAAATAACATAACATTATTCTTTTAACAAGATGGAGCGCCCCCACATTTTTCCCAACAAGTTTGAGATCCTCTGCATGCAAGATTTCCTGATTGGTTGATTGGTAGGTCCGGTCCTATTCAATGGCCTCCTAGAAGCCCTGACTTGACACCCTAGATTTTTTTACGGGGATACGTAAAAAACATTGTGTGCAGTGAACCGATCAGAGATCTGCAACATTTAAGGCAACGGATCACCGATGCTGTTGCAACAATCATGCTTGTGATGATCCAGCGCCGTTGGACTATTGGCTGGATGTTTGCAGAGCAAACATTCTAAGGTAAGAAAAAAAATTGGGTTGGTGAATTTAACAAAAAAAATACTCGTTTTAATATTTCAAATAATTCCTGAGCTATGATTGCTTGAAACTGCTGTAACCTCTTTTGATGACTCTGTACTTTCGACAATTTTAAAATGAAGGTTATAAATTTCTAAGTCTAAGCTACTTAGAACTGCATATATAACATTCTTTTTTTTTTTGTTCTTTTAGAACTTTACTCTCAGAAGTCTTTTGTTGTGTTGTGTTCTTATTAAATTTAACAATTTTTCTGACAAATTTTGGTACTGTATTATTTTGAATGCATTTTGATAAATTTTATGTCTGCTAAAGTTTTTTTTTTTTTTTTTTTTATTGTATTTTCAGTTTTAGGAATTTTTTAATATATTACTTTTGATCTATAATTTTGTATTGGAGATTGTTGACGAGTTGAATTCCAACTTTTCTGCACACGAAAATTTGATTGACACATCTGTCCAAACAGTCATATTGTATTGAACTTTTATAGAAACAATCACTATGAGGATTAATTTAAGATAAAATCTCTTATGAGGAGAGGTATGAAACATTTGATTTTATCTGAAGTCATATTTAAATTCCCAAGACGTGAGTTGTCTTATTTATTTCATAAAACTCATGATGGGAATTAACATTATGAAGCTTTTAATTTAATAAAATTAAAACGAGCCATTCTTCATCTCACCTCATGAACTCTGTGTTCTTCACAGCACAGAACTGCACTTTCAGGAGCAATTGTTCCTATATTCAGCCATCTTTATGACTGTTGAATTTATATCTTCACCATCATCTTCTAAACTGCCATCTAATGTAGCTTTTATGAACCCTGCTAGGTGGGAACTTGAAAATTCATGAATCTAAATTTGATCTTCTGAATATATATATTTTCCCAAACTGTCAATTCCATGGGCCTTACCAAATGTTTCAAAAGTTTTGTTTCTTTTTCAATTTATGGTTCTCTAGCAAACTATGAGCTGCAATTACTGATTTCTCAATTTCATAATTTTAATATTTCTAAAGTGTTCTTTTGTGCGAGTGTCCAGATTCCTTTTTGTTTTTCCTATGTATACTTTATTGCAGTCTTTGCAACTAATTGATAAATTCAAGATTTTTTACTATGTGGGATATTAAGTTTCTTATTAGTTGTTAGAAGATTACCCAGTCTAAATTTATTTATCAGTGCTAATGTGATATTGTATTTCTTGATTTTTTTTCAGAATGTTGAGTCATTTTTTCTTTTTCTTTTTTTTCTTTTTTGGAATCAGATTGTAGGGTGAAGTATTCATTTAATATTTTATGTTGTGTGAATTTCTTTAATTTATTTATTATCTCTTTTCAAAATCCATTTAATCTAGCTTTGTTTGAAATGTGATTATATTCTTTCTTAAAATCCTCTTCATTTAAGGGAATGTTTATTAAACTGTTGAAATTGCATATTTATGTGTAATATGATTAAAACCTGAAGATTTTATTTAATTATATGTATGAGTATCTTTCCTGTAAATATAGAATTCATTTCTTTGTTGCTTTTCATTCCTGATTAAGTACAAGTCCAGAATAAAAATTAATAAACATTCCATTAAATGAAGATAATTTTAAGAAATTATATAATCACGTTTTATACATGACTTTGGAAAAGAGATAATCTGATATATAACAATGCATGTTTGTTCATATTTAATGCGCTGCCATACCGTTCATCCGATTGTGATGGGGTTTTTTGCAAAATGTTCAGCAAATTCCCAGGGTGAATATAGGCTATAAGAGAGTTGTGATACTCAATTCCTACACCCTTAAAAACTTGAAAAATGTGAAAAAGTCCCTTTTTTGATGCTTAAATGGCTTATGCTGCCTAAACCATAACAAATACACAAAATTAATATATACAGAATTGAATATCTAAAAAAAATTCTACAAAAAAGTCTGCGACAGCATATATTTATCTTTTACAGATAACTCACAATAGCCATTTTTGTCTTTCATTGATGCCAAGAAGATCAGAATAAGTAGATTCCTGGGCAAATGTGCGCTGCCGTACCATTTATCCGATTGTGATGGGGATTTTTTGCAAAATGTTCAGGATTTTACTGAGAACGTTATAGGCTATAAGAGGAGTTTTAATGCTCAAGCCCTTCACCCTTAAAAATCACCCTTTGTAGTGAAAAATGTAAAAAAAGTTGTTTTGTACGCTTAAATGGCTTACTCTGCCTAAACCATAATAAATAAACCAAATCAATGTACACAGAATTGAATATCTCAAAAAACTCTACAAAAAAGTCTGTAACAGCATATGTTTATCTTTTATGGATAACTCATAATAACCATTTTTGTCTTTCATTGATGCCAAGAAAATCGGAATAAGTAGATTCCCGGGAAACCATAGCAGCGCACAGCGGGTATTCTTTTATGGATAACTCAAAATAACAAATTTAGTCTTTCATCTCATTTATGCCAAGTACATCGGACTATGTAGATTTCTGGCCAATGCCGGGAAACAGCATGGGGTATCTAAAAATAATTATGGTATAAATTTATAATTTTTTTCCATTTACTTATTCAACTTAAGGTAAAGGCACTTTATGATTTATTTAGGTGTAGCAGCGTATTAGCTAGTAATAAATAAATTTAAAAAATTCAAACAAAAAAGGTAAAATGAATTACATTGCCCTACAATCTAATTCCAAGAAAGAAAGAAAATTAAAAAAATTACTTACCATCCTGAAATACAGAACACATTAAAAAATAAATATGTCGTTGTTTTCAAATGCTGGGCCTTGGCAACGAAGCCATTAGCGTTCTTGCTCTCCAATATTTCTCTATGGTGGATCCAACAGGTAATACTTCACAGGTTTATAGATGTTCTTCGTTCATTTCTTTGTCGCATAGAGGACAATTGGATTTGTGTAGATTCCTATTTTATATAAATGTTTGGCCAAATAGTCATGTTCTGTAAGCAGTCTAAATTTTGCTACTGTAGTTTTACATGGAATTTCTGGAATAATATCTGGCTTCTTTACTAAAATATTCCATTTTTTGTCTTTGGCTTTATTACATAGGTCTTGGTTTTGTTTGATTTTATATTTGTTTTTAATTATTCTTTTTATGGATGTGAAAAGTAAGTTTTTAGTAGTATTGTGAATTAGATTGGAACCTTTTTTTGCAAGAAAATCAGCAGTGTCATTTCCAGCAATTCCACAATGTGCAGGTATCCATTGCAATTGAATTCTTTTCTGTAGTTTTTGAAGTTGTTGAAACATTTTGTAGCACTCCTTAATTTGTATTGACTTCATTTTGTGTGAGTTTATCACATATATTGCTGCCTTGGAATCAGGGGGTATGACAGCATTTTGAAATTTATTTATTCTGTGTAGTAATTGTTGGAGTGAAATATGAATAGCCGTTACTTCCGCATCAAAATTTGTTGTGTGGTATCCTGCTGGTTGATAAAATGAAAATAATGCACATGTAATTCCTGATCCTGAGTTGTTATCAATAGTAGATCCATCTGTGTAGACATGTAACCATTCTTCTGGTGGATATCTCTTATTCACAGCTTCTAACACTAGAGCTTTTAGTACAGGTGTGGGAGTTTCAGATTTTGTAACTGGTTCTTCTAGATTTAGTTGAATGTTGGTTGGTTGGTATCTAATGTCGAGCACTTGATAATGAAATCATTCGCTCTCTTGCACTCCAATATTTAGCAGAATGGCTGGTCTCTTCTACAAAAGCTGGACAACGGAGGAGATGTTTCTTCCAATATCTTCATTTAAATTGCAAAAAGGACATTTAGGTGAATCTGTTATGCCAAGTCTGTGTAGGTGTTTATTCAGGCAGTCATGTCCCGTTAGCAGTCTGAATGTTGCTACTGCAGATTTTCTTTGTAATGTAGTAATGTCATAAGCTTGTAGATTTTCCCATTCCTTTTCAGATGTTTTGGTGGTGTATTCTTCTCTAAGTTTATTGATATATTTATTTGAGATAATTCTTTTGATAGAGCGAAAGGAAACTGGAGTAGAAGTTGGGTTTGAAACAATTTTGCTACCCTTCTTGGCCAGAAAATCGGCTATTTCATTGCCTGTCACTCCACAATGGACCGGAATCCATTGTACAACTTTTTTATGTAGACGGGATAACTTTTATCATTTTGTGACATTCGATAATTTTGACTTTTGGGTGTTGTGTCTCATGTTATAGCAAGAATGGCTCCTTTGGAGTCACATAGAATTACAACTTTTGTAAATTTTTGGATGTGATATAGAAGATTTTTTAAACTTAAGAAAATTGCTAGAATTTCGCCAACAAAGTTTCTTGAATTGTGTTTAGTTTACGATAAAAGGAAAAAGTGGACATACTGCACCAGCACCAGTGCCACCGTCATTTGGTAGGCTGGAGCCATCTGTAACAATATATATCCATTCAGGAGCAGGGTATCTTAGATTTATTATTTCCAGTGACATTTGTTTTAAAATATATGGAGGAGTTTCAGATTTCTTGATGTCTTCTGTTAAATGAAGGTTATATTCAATTTCCAAAAATTCTAGAGGGTTGTTTCTCATCTGCACATTTCCTTTTGAATGTGGAAGTTGCAATTTCTGTTTGATTTCTTGTACTATGCTTAAGAAGCTTTGCTGAGATTTTAAACATACTTGTGGATTATTAAAACACAAATTCACAGTCTCAACATAATAAGACCGAAAGATATATAATCACAACCAAAAATATAACTTAATCCTTAATCCTTAATCTTTGGGTCCAGTTATTATGGGGTAGCCTTAAAAATTTTTCATACAGTGTGATTGCTGTTTTCTCAATTTCAAATGCTATGTTTGGGTTATTTGTTAAGATTTGCATGGCAGTGATTTGTGTTGTTTTAACAGCTCCTATTATCAGGCGGAGGATTTGGTGATGCAATTTATTAAGTTTTTCCACTTTAGTAGTTACTAGGATTTCTTCACAATAATGAAGTATAGGTTTTATATACATTTGGTAGAAGGTGTTTAGAGTTTGTATGTTGCAGCCCCACTTTTTCCCTGCTAATCATTTTAATAACGGTAACCTTGTTTCTATCTTTGTACATATGTTCTCTATGTGTTTCTTCCATGTTAATTTTGTGTTCAGAGTTATTCCTAAATATTTTGCTTCGTGTGTTTGAGTTAATAATTCACCCTCCAATTTCAGAATGATGGGTAGTGGTTTCTTTCTTAATGTAAATAGTTGATAATTGGTCTTCTGTACATTTATCTTCATTAAGTTCTGGGATGTCCAATTCTCTAACTGTATTAGTGATTGTTGTTGGGCTATGGTTATTATGGTTATTGTTGACTTAGGTTTTTCAGTTTGGAGACCCCTATTACAACATCATCAGCAAAAAGTAGGGTTTTTGTTTGGAGCTTTTCTATATGCTTAGGTAGATCATTAATGTAGATATTGAAGAGAGTGGTACTGAGTACAGAACCTTGTGGTAAACCTCGATGTGTTTGTTGGTATTTAGAGAGGTGATTATTATACTTTGTAGCGATGAACCGTTGGATGAGAAAATTGCTGATCCAGAGTAGCATATTCCCTTGGCATTTTTCCTAATAATTTATATCTCCAAATAGAGTCGTATGCACCTTGGAAATCAATAAACATTGCCAGAGTGTCTTCTTTTCTGTTGAAACTGTCTTCAATATCTTGACTTAGGTGTACAATTTGTTGATTGTAATTCTCTAAATCCAGCTTGATTGGGTGAAAGTAAATTATTGGTTTCTAAATACCAATTTAATCGATTTGAAATAATTTTTTCCATAATTTTAACAATTACACTAGTTAGTGCTATTGGGCGATAATTTGAAAAAGTATTTTCTGATTTTTTTGTTTTCAAAATAGGTATTATAATAGCTTTTTTCCAATCATCAGGAACTTTTGTGTTCCAAGAAAGATTATATCCATCCATAGTAATTCTGCCCGAAGGCAGGTCCTTCACTACAATCATAGCATTTTCATGCTATGCTTGCAGCTTTACTAGGGAATTGTAGGTGTGGTAGCTTCCCGTTGCTTTCCACACCGGTGAAGGATGATGATGGCCATATGATTTTGGGGACCGTTTGGGCCTTAAAGTTTTCCTGACATTTGTCTTACAGGTGAGGAAAAACCCCGATAAAAACCTCACCCAGAAAAACTGCCCCGACTGGGGATCGAACCCGGGCCCGCTGCGTGACAAGGCAGCATGCTACCTCGAGACCACAGCGGTGGACTGAAAGATTATTTAGGGAGAGTAATTGAGTTTGGCTTTATTGCCAAGGTGTTTGAGAAATTCTGCATGTATATTATCTGCTCCTGGAGATTTATTTGATTTTAAACTATTAATGGCTATGTTTAACTCTTTAATGTTGAAATTCTTATTAAAAATATTATCTTTTGTACTGTTTGTTGATTTTATGTATTTTTTTAGGTTCTCTTTTATTGTTTTTTGTTCCTTTCTGTTCTCTGAGGACAAAGTATAGGTGTTAGCATAGTGTTTGTTGAATTTGTTGGCTATTTCACTTTCATTTGTAATTTGTTTGTTGTTGTGGCTAAATGGTGCTTTTTGTTGTTCTTTTTTTATTTTGTATGTTGTGTTCAAATCTATATGCTTACTGGCCATCTTTCCTATAATCCATTTTTTGGAGAAAGTTATTAAAATTTTCTCTTTTATTACTGTTAATTTCTTTTTTGAATTGTGTGCAGTTTTCTCCAATTTGTACATCTTTTGGGTCTTTTGTTTTTTTTCTGCTCTATTTCTAGCGAGATCTCGGTCTATTTTCATTCTTTCTAGTTTCGAATTCCAGAAGGGTTTGTAGTTTTTAACTATTCCTCATGGTATATATTTTTTTGCTGTTTTTAATATTATTTCGCATATAGATTTGTTAATTTGATCTGATTGAAGTGATTCGTTTAAAGGATTTTCAAATTTAGTTTCCAGTTCGTCTGTGTACAGTTTCCAGTTGGCTTTTTTTAAGTTCCACCTGAGTCTAAGATGCATTGGAAGTAAGTTGTTATTCCCCAGTTGAATAGTAGCAAAGATGGCTCTATGTCCTGAGCCAGTATCTTCTACAGTTTGTTTTTTGGTTTTGGAGTATAAATTTGAAGCTACGAAGAATAAGTCAGGATTAGTTCCTGAACCAGAGTAATGTATATATGTTGGAGGATCCTCTTTGTTGTGTATTATTTCTATAGGTGTTGAATGTTAATTGGTTCAAAAGCAAGAGGATTTTCTCTGATCAAAATATTTTCTTTAGATTTAGGAAGATTCAAATCTGTTTTTATTTCCGTTACTTTGGACAAGAAACTTGTTTGTGTTTTCAACTTGGTTGGTTGTAACTGTCTTTTTTCCCATTTTGATGTTGTTAACCGTAACATTTTTTCATGTTGTGTTATTGCCTGTTCCTCTAAAGTTAGACATATTAGAGGGTTCTGAGTTAGTGCCTGCATTGCTGTGATCGGGGTTGATTTAGCTGCACCGGTTATAAGCCGTAAAGCCTGGAGGGGAGGTAATAAAAAATAAATATTAAAGAAATTCAATATCGCATTAGCACCGATAAATAACTTTAGCCTGGGTAATCTTCTAATTATTAAGTTATGTAGATAGGAAATAACACTATGAGGTTTTTTAATATTGTTTATTTTTTATTATTTCACTCACCTCATACTTCATAATTCATAGCAGACCCTGGGTTTCTTCACATATTTTGTGACATTGTCATTGCTGCGTCACGTTCACAACTGACGTCCAACGGCCTTCTATCCTGCAGATTGACCTCCTCGCCATCTGGTGGCCGACCGAAGAATTTCCAAATCAGTCCTCTCTCCTTATAACCGGGTATTTCAAAATTCATAGTTGTATTTTCATTCTTGCATATGTAAATTTTTTCCCAAATTGTGAGTACCTTCGGTTTTTCCAATTGTTTAAGTAATTTTGTTTTGGTTTCTATTCTATGTTTTTCTGACCAGGCATGTGCAACTATTGCAGATTTTTCGGTTTCTCCATTTTTAACATTTCTGAGGTGTTCTTTTAATCTTGTATTTAGATTCCTTTTTGTTTTTCCTATGTATATCTTTTCACAATCTTTACAAAAAAGATATACATAGGAAAAACAAAAAGGAATCTATTTGTGAAAAGATATTCATAGGAAAAACAAAAAGGAATCTAAATACAAGATTAAAAGAACACCTGAGAAATGTTAAAAATGGAGAAACCGAAAAATCTGCAATAGCTGCACATGCCTAGTCAGAAAAACATAGAATAGAAACCAAAACAAAATTACTTAAACAATTGGAAAAACCGAAGGAACTCACAATTTGGGAAAAAATTCACATATGCAAGAATGAAAATACAACTATGAATTTTGAAATACCCGGTTATAAGGAGAGAGGACTGATTTGGAAATTCTTCGGTCGGCCACCAGATGGCGCGGAGATCAATCTGCAGGATAGAAGGCCGTTGGACGTCAGTTGTGAACGTGACGCAGCATTGACAATGTCACAAAATATGTGAAGAAACCCAGGGTCTGCTATGAATTATGAAGTATGAGGTGAGTGAAATAATAAAAAATAAACAATCTTCTAATTACTTATAAAAGTTAATATCCCAGCTAGTATATAATCTGGAATTAATCAAATTAATTGCAGTGACTGCAAAAAACAAAAAGGAATTTGGACACTTGCATAAAAGAACACTTTAGAAATATTAAAAATGTTGAAATAGAGGAATCAGCAATTGCAGCTCATCACAACGTTATTTAATGGCCCTAGTGATAAGTTAACAAAATCAGTGCAACCTCGATGACAAATTTTAAAATATTTGTGCTCCATAATGCCAAGGCTGTAAAGAAACAAGGATTCATTATGGGTTGTGTTCAGGACATCTCGAAGCATCTCAGCACAATGCAGCGTTCTGCAAATTGTTTTCCTATTAATACGAACATTTTATAATCTAAATAGACCCAATTAATTTGGATTAACAGAGTTTCATTATATAAAAATTTAATCCTGAAGCAATGCAATCTCTTAAAATGTAGAAAGGTAACATGTCTCCACTACAAGCCTTAGGAAGTCCTTGAAGTAGTAGGAGGTTAAGGCTCCCACTATTCTAGACAATTGCCAACAAGTCCTCTTGCAATGCATGTCTGATTTTTTCCTGATTGCAAACAGTGTAACAGGAATTCCAATCATCTAAGTATATCAGCAGACAGATCCAATGATCTGGAAAATAACTAAAAATAATTATATTAAGAATGGTTCAAAGCAAGTAAACGTAAATGTTTAGATATCTTGATAATATAGGAATAATTAAGGATGTAATCATCCTTGGTGTTAAACTGAAATACTCATCAATGATAATACATCTTATTATACCAATTATCTGTGTGACTAATATTTTACATAAACAAATTTTTCTTCCCTTTTGTTATAATATTCATTAAATAACTACTAGTGTGATGGACATTGCTGAGTGAAATGATTATGAACTTTTTCATTTCAGGAAAAAGAAAAGGTTGTGGAATAAAATGACAATAGCAGAAAACTCAGATTCTGAATTTTGTGATGATGAATTTTCAGAAAATTTTCATACATTTAGAGAAAAAAAGAAAGAAAGTTGTTTTGAACATGAAAAAGGAAATGAATCTAATACTTGGTTAGAAGCAAATAAGAGTCAAAAGTGGCATGATTCTTCTGAGAATGTGGATATTTCGTCAGATAATTCTCCCAAAAATTCAAAAATAAATAAACTGAAACTTGGGTAAGTAAATTTGTATTTTTGATGGCTTGTTTTTAGGAAGTAAACATTTTGAGTTTCTTTTTACACGCTTTATATTAGCTTGACCCGTATCTCTATGTAATGGAATCTTTTAACGCTATTTTCACCCACTTAAAATCATTGGATCGACTTGAAACTTGGTATACTTGTGAAGGACCAATGACAATGCAATAATTTCATTTTTTCCCCCAAAATCCTGGCCAGAATCATCAGAAAATAAAAATAAGTGTCTGTGTAATTTTGTAACGGAATCTTTCAACACAATTTTCACCCACTTAAAATCATTGGATCGACTTGAAACTTTGTATATTTGTAAAGGACCAATGACAATACAATAATTTCATAAATGTTTCTAATATCCTGGCCAGAATCAGCAGAAAATCAAAGTAATAAAAACTGGTATAATAGGTTGCGGACTTATCAATTTTTACTCAATCGTTGTAAGAGCTCAGTTGGTGGAGCTGTAGACTGTAGTGGTATATCATTTCAGTAATCCATAGGTCGCTTGTTCAAATCCGGCCCAGAGGATTTTTTTTAGTAGAGTATTACTTTTAGCTCATACTACAATAGTAACGAATTTAAAGATATTTACATTTTTATCTTATTCGGTAAATTATTAAAACTAAAAAATAAATAATAGTTTAAAAAACTAAAACAACACGCTTTATTAGAAAACCGAACTAAAAAATGAAATATAATTTTAATTTCCAACACGCTTGGGATAAAATTCAAGTGGTCAACAAAAAAATCATCTCCAACACATCTAGAATAAAACTATAGTTATCTACAAAAAAAAATAATTTTACTATCAAAAGCGTGGGATGCTCTATATCAATTATATTATTTGATAATAAACAGATATTGGTAAAAGTAAAGTCTCTAAGAAGAAAACGTAAAAACTATAAAACTCACCCCACGCTTTTGATGGTAAAATTATTTTTTTTTGTAGATAAACTCTAGTTTTATTCTAGATGTGTTGGAGATGATTTTTTTTGTTGACCACTTTAATTTTATCCCAAGTGTGTTGGAAATTAAAATTATTTTTTCATTTTTTAGTTTGGTTTTTTAATAAAGCATGTTGTTTTAGTTTTTTTTAAACTATTATTTATTATTGTTTATTTTTTATTTCACTCACCTCATACTTCATAACTCCTAGCATACCCAGGGTTTCGTCACATCCTTTATGACATTCTCAATGCTGTGTCACGTTCACAACTGACATCCGGCTGCCTTCTATCCTGCAGACTGACCTCCGCACCATCTGATGGCTGACCGACGAACTTCCAAATCAGTCCTCTCTCCTTATAACCGGGTATTTCAAAATTCATAGTTGTATTTTCATTCTTGCATATGTAAATTTTTTCCCAAATTGTGAGTTCCTTCGGTTTTTCCAATTGTTTAAGGGTCATTCCATGATAAAAGGGACATTTTGGTCTATTTTTTAATATTGTATATTTGTGTTTATTTTTTTATTGTAAGGTTGTCTACTCTTTGGACTTCCTGTTTCACAATAGCATTTATGTGGGAAACCTATTTCTTTGTTGTTCTGGCTCCAAGAAGATAGTGACGTTTTCTGCAGATGTTGGTTGGTTGGTTGGTATCTAATGTCGAGCACTTGATAATGAAATCATTCGCTCTCTTGCACTCCAATATTTAGCAGAAAGGCTGGTCTCTTCTACAAAAGCTGGACAACGGAGGAGATGGTTTCTTTCCATATCTTCATTTAAATTGCAAAAAGGGCATTTAGGTGAATCTGTTATGCCAATTCTGTGTAGGTGTTTATTCAAGCAGTCATGTCCCGTTAGCAGTCTGAATGTTGCTACTGCAGATTTTCTTTGTAATGTAGTAATGTCATAAGCTTGTAGATTTTCCCATTCCTTTCCAGATGTTTTGGTGGTGTATTCTTCTCTAAGTTTATTGATGTATTTATTTGAGATAATTCTTTTGATAGAGTGAAAGGAAACTGGAGTAGAAAATTGGGTTTGAAACAATTTTGCTACCCTTCTTGGCTAGAAAATCGGCTATTTCATTGCCTGTCACTCCACAATGGGCTGGAATCCATTGAAGTACAACTTTTTTATGTAGACGGGATAAATGTTTTATCATTTTGTGACATTCGATAATTTTGATGCTTTTGGGTGTTGTGTCTCGTGTTATAGCAAGAATGGCTGCTTTGGAGTCACATAGAATTACAACTTTTGTAAATTTTTGGATGTGATATAAAAGATTTTGTAAACTTAAGAAAATTGCTAGAATTTCACCCATCAAAGTTTGTTGAATTTGTGTTTAGTTTACGATAAAAGGAAAAAAGTGGACATACTGCACCAGCACCAGTGCCACCATCATTTGGTAGGCTGGAGCCATCTGTAAAAATATGTATCCATTCAGGAGCTGGGTATCTTAGATTTATCATTTCCAGTGACATTTGTTTTAAAATATATGGAGGAGTTTCAGATTTCTTGATGTCTTCTGTTAAATGAAGGTTATATTTGATTTCCAAAAATTCTAGAGGGTTGTTTCTCATCTGCATATTTTCTTTTGAATGTGGAAGTTGCAATTTCTGTTTGATTTCTTGTACAATGCTTAGGAAGCTTTGCTGAGATTTTAAACATACTTGTGGTTTTCTTTGGGTCCAGTTATTATGGGGTAGCCTTAAAAATTTTTCATACTGTGTGACTGCTGTTTTCTCAATTTCAGATGCTATGTTTGGGTTATTTGTTAAGATTTGCATGGCAGTGATTGGTGTTGTTTTAACGACTCCTGTTATCAGACGGAGGATTTGGTTCTGCAATTTATTAAGTTTTTCCACTTTAGTAGTTACTAGGATTTCTTCACAATATTGAAGTACAGGTTTTATGTACATTTGGTAGAAGGTGTTTAGGGTTTGTGTGTTGCAACCCCACTTTTCCCTGCTAATCGTTTTAATAATGGTAACCTTGTTTCTATCTTTGTACATATATTCTCCATGTGTTTCTTCCATGTTAATTTTGTGTCCAGAGTTATTCCTAAATTTCTGCAGATGTTATTACCCTATTTTCAATCATTTCAAGGTAAGTTTTTTTTAAATTTTACAGCAACATAATATATTGGGAGTTTGTAATTTCCTTTCTCATACTTTGATGTATGAAATAAAGCAAAAAGCACTTATATAGATGTTGATTGGACAGAGTAATATTAATTAAGTTATGTAGATAGGAAATAACACTATGAGGTTCTTTAATATTGTTTATTTTTTATTATTTCACTCACCTCATACTTCATATGAAGTATGAGGTGTGTGAAATAATAAAAAATAAACAAGAGTAATATTAAATTTAGAATTTGCATATTAATGTGTAATGTGAGTGACAAAAATGTCATTTTATTAATTAAAAAGCAATAAATGTTGTTCATTTTTATTAAAAATCTGGTATTATTAAAGAGAGGTAAAGAATGTTATTGGGTGAAATTAACAACTTCCTATGAATTTTTATTTAATGTGACATATCAAATTATATTAAGGTAATGTGAGTGACAATGAAAAACTTATAGGGTTTTCACTCATTTCAGGAGAAGAAAATTACCTAACTTATTTTTAGCAATGGAATAAAATTTGACATTATTGGACATTGTTTTCATTCTGTGATTGCCAAAATTCCATCAACCTCTGCTGAGAGAATGAGAAAAATGAGGCAAAAGCTTAAGGAGAAAGGTAATTACAATGAGTATAAAGAACAGCATACAATCTATATAAGGAGATATAGAGAAAAGAAGAAAGAGAAATTGAAGAATCATAAGAAGGAAGTCAAGATCTCAATTGAAGAAGAAGAAAAAAGAAAAAACATGTTGCTAGACTTAGGTGTCTGAGAATTTGCACCATGTAGTTCCGGCATGTTCTGGTTACTCATCATCATATCTGGTTGAAATCGTATGCCTGTCAGCAAAATAAGATTGCTGGGTCATGAAATGCTGATTACAAAGACAGGTTGTACAATCACTTGCAGGAGAAAGTCTTTAATAATCAAGAGGTCTCCACGTCATGGCATGTATGAAGAAAAGAATGACGTTTAGCCAGGTTCAGGAGGAAGATAGTACAGCCGATTTGGCAGAATATATACTTTCTCTATTGCCCTCTTTCTTGGAACATTGTTTTGTGAAAAGAGAACAGGCAAAATTCTATAATGAAGAAAGGTTAATGGCTACATCTTCCAACTTCAAACCAAATATTGAAGTCATACAGGTGGACTTCTCTGAAAATTTTACTTGTTCTGCATAAGATGAAATACAAAGTTTTCATTGGGTCAACCTCAAGTCAGTTTATTTATTGCAGCAGCCTGGTATTCTGGAGAACATCATCCCATAGTCATAGTGTCTGATAACCTATATCATAAAAAACACAATGTGGTTGCATATACAGACAGGCTACTTGAAGAAATTCCAACTGAAATAAATGAAGTCAGTATTTGGTCAGGTGGAACAAGTTCACAATTTAAAAACTGATATATTGCAGAAGTCTGAATGTGCTGAAACAAAGCATAAACTGCAGGTGATAAAATTGAACTATTTTGCCACTTCAATGGCAAAGGTCCTGTGTACGGCACTGGTGAGACTGTGAAGAGGCAAGTTAGAACACACGTCTTATCAAGAAAGTCTCAAGTTTTTAATGCATACATATTTCTGAAGTAGCCAGAAAAGTATCATCTGTAAATATAATTGTGAATATAAACCTGTAGATATAGAAGAAAGAAATCACAAAATGAAGCTGGATAAAGTTTTTGAGGTAGCACCCATCATTGGTGAAATCTCAAAAATCCATACCATGTCTCTCAAAAATGAATTGGAAACTTATTTTGTATCAAAGCATAGCATGTCGAATAATTGGAAGTAATTCTAAAGAGAGACCTGTACACAGGATGTCATAACTGCAAAATGTGTAAAAGTGGAGCTGCAAGGAAAATGCTCAATACTGCATTATGCTGCAATTTGTCAGTTTTCAATCGATGCTGACTGTGAAGTAAAGGTGCATTTTTAAAAAGGTGAGAGAATGTAAATCAGTTTACTGTCAACAAGGGAGACATAGTGTTCGTTAATAAAGATCCCGAGTTGGAGTGAAGGGGTAACAGAATTTATTATAAATTTAAAATGGAAATAAATGTAGCTCAAATTTATTTATATCTACTATCATCTGTTTTATATATATACACATGTTATGTACTGATTTGTATTACATTTATTTTTTGATACATAATTGTAAATCAATCATAATTATCAACCATTTTGTCATGTTGTTGATTATGTAATGTGAGTGACAAAATACTGTAATGTGAGTGACAGATAAAAGTTGTGTTTATTCATTTCAGATTTACCACAATAAATTAAAATGTTTGCTGTAATAACCTGTGTGTCTCATTAATGTACAGCTAAAAAATTGTTTTTCCAGAACTTTTACAAGAGCAGGGAACTTCATTTTTCTGTATAGTGAAATTTATCATGTCTTTTTCCTGTAATGTGAGTGACACGTACATTTTAATTTTTTTTGTCCATTTATTGTAATTCAAAATTCAAAGAAAATATATCAAAATGTAGAGAATTTAATGAAGAATAAGCATGTTTTATTGATTATATTTGAAAAGAAAAATATACGCCTAGACCGGGTTTGAACCCAGGACCTTTGACTTTCTATGTCAATGCTCTTCCATCTGAGCCACCTGGCCTCCAATCTAAACGCGTATTTTTCTCTTACACATAGTTGGACCTTTGACTTTCTATGTCAATGCTCTTCCATCTGAGCCACCTAGGCCTCCAATCTAAACGCGTATTTTTCTCTTACACATAGTTAGGGAATTAACTATGTGTAAGAGAAAAATACGTGTTTAGATTGGAGGCCTAGGTGGCTCAGATAGAAGAGCATTGACATAGAAAGTCAAAGGTCCTGGGTTCAAACCCCGGTCTAGGCTTATATTTTTCTTTTCAAATATAATTTGTCCATCATTAAGGTGTTTAAAAATGAATAATATTAACATTGAAAGAAGCACTACTGACTTTATAAGTAATGTTTAAATTCCCAATAAAAAGTCTTCTTAACAAAGAAGCCACCATTTGCAAAAATCGTAGCAACGGCTCGTAGCATTTGGGGTTAGGGAATTAACTATGTGTAAGAGAAAAATACGCATTTAGATTGGAGGCCTAGGTGGCTCAGATGGAAGAGCATTGACATAGAAAGTCAAAGGTCCTGGGTTCAAACCCCGGTCTAGGTGTATATTTTTCTTTTCAAATATAATTTGTCCATCATTAAGGTGTTTAAAAACGAATAATATTAACATTGAAAGAAGCACTATTGGCTTTATAAGTAAAGTAAAGTGATCCCACAACAGGCCTCAGGAGGCCCTTGGGGTAGTAGGAGGTTAAGGCTCCCACTTTTTCTAGACAATCGGCACTTTGTGTCAGCCGGGTTGTCAGCCCTGCGTGACGGCCGCCTTTACCCCCAGAACAAGCGTCTGGTACTCATTTCCGTTAGAGGCTGAGTCGACCCCAGGGCCATAGTGCCGCCAGAAGGTTTGTGCCAGTTTAAAAATCCTGACCCCAGCGGGACTTGAACCCTCGACCTTCCGACTTGTAGCTCAGTGCCTTAACCACTACGCTACGGCGTGCCCCTGGCTTTATAAGTAATGTTTAAATTCCCAATAGAAAGTCTTCTTAACAAAGAAGCCGCCATTTGCAAAAATCGTAGCAATGGCTCGTAGCATTTGGGGTTAGGGAATTAACTATGTGTAAGAGAAAAATATGCGTTTAGATTGGAAGCCTAGGTGGCTCAGATGGAAGAGCATTGACATAGAAAGTCAAAAGTCCTGGGTTCAAACCCCGGTCTAGCCGTATATTTTTCTTTTCAAATATAATTTGTCCATCATTAAGGTGTTTAAAAACGAATAATATTAACATGTTTTATTGATGTTTTAAATTTACTTAGGACTATAGATTTATAGTAAAATTTAAGGTGGGAAAATAGTCAATTTGTAATGTGAGTGACAATGGAATGACCCTTAAGTAATTTTGTTTTGGTTTCTATTCTATGTTTTTCTGACCGGGCATGTGCAGCTATTGCAGATTTTTCCGTTTCTCCATTTTTAACATTTCTGAGGTGTTCCTTTAATCTTGTATTTAGATTCCTTTTTGTTTTTCCTATGTATATCTTTTCACAATCTTTACAATTAATCGGGAATTTATCAAATTAATTGTAAAGATTGTGAAAAGATATACATAGGAAAAACAAAAAGGAATCTAAATACAAGATTAAAGGAACACCTCAGAAATGTTAAAAATGGAGAAACGGAAAAATCTGCAATAGCTGCACATGCCTGGTCAGAAAAACATAGAATAGAAACCAAAACAAAATTACTTAAACAATTGGAAAAACCGAAGGAACTCACAATTTGGGAAAAATTTACATATGCAAGAATGAAAATACAACTATGAATTTTGAAATACCCGGTTATAAGGAGAGAGGACTGATTTGGAAGTTCGTCGGTCAGCCATCAGATGGAGTGGAGGTCAGTCTGCAGGATAGAAGGCAGCCGGACGTCAGTTGTGAACGTGACACAGCATTGAGAATGTCACAAAGGATGTGACGAAACCCTGGGTATGCTCGGAGTTATGAAGTATGAGGTGAGTGAAATAAAAAATAAACAATATTAAAAAAACCTCATAGTGTTATTTCCTATCTACATAACTAAATTATTATTTATTGATCAAGTTTTTGTGAGAATGGGAACATCTTACCTCAAATTAATATTGAGTTCTATTTGAACATGTTTCAATATAATCCTCTATATCATCATCAGCTTGCCCAGACTGTTGAGTTTTATGTTGTGGACCCTGGAGCTGATATCGACATCCAGAGTCCACAACATAAAACTTAAAAGTCTGGGCGTGTTGACAATGATATAGAGGATAATATTGAAACATGGAAGGACAGCTCTTCAAGACGACAGAACAACGGTCGTGACGATACTGAGGATGGAACAGAAACTATGTTCCTTAACTAGTTTATAGTCAAATAAGAAGAACAATATGAGGTGAGTGATAAAAAATCTATCTTAATGAATATACCTCATAGTGAGAATTCCTAAAATAAGTAATGTTCAATAGAACTCAACATTAATTTGAGGTAAGATTTTCCCATTCTCACAAAAACTTGATTGTATTTTTTGAATATAGCTATATAAAATTAAAATAAAAGGAGAAATAGATGTCATTGAGTTACAAATTAAATAGAAGTAAATTTTAGTTGCAATTTAACACAATGAAGTAAATACAAACAAATTACCAGAGGAATTATTGAGTCAACTTATACACACTGATTATACTTCAAATACCTGTAGATACCCATTTAGATAGAACATGTTTCATATGTCATTACTCATTAGACATATGCTCAGTGGCGTGCGGTGGTCAGAGCAATTACTCCAG
This sequence comes from Diploptera punctata, assembly GCA_030220185.1. Lineage (NCBI taxonomy): Eukaryota > Metazoa > Arthropoda > Insecta > Blattodea > Blaberidae > Diploptera > Diploptera punctata. Next base: position 470,891 of record JASPKZ010009811.1, on the reverse strand, counting down.
CTGTATGACGAAAATAGACTTACAGTATATAAAAAACGTACTGCCTTGTATTTTTTTTGTTAGATCTGCTAAATCTGGAGTTGGCCTACCTTGTTATATCATTTTCTCGTTGAAAGGTCTGCATGAAAATTATCTACTATGTAAATTATAAATTATAGTAACTTATATTAATTATATTAAATTAATGTTGGGAAGTAAACATTATGAGGTATAATCATTAAAATTCATCGGAGAACATATTGTTTAAACAACTCACCTCATAGGATTCATGCTTCCTATGAGGTGAGTTGTTTAAACAATATGTTCTCCGATGAATTTTAATTATAGTAACTTACTCATTTTTACTAAATTGACAAATCACATTTGTCAGTAACACTTTTAAACGTGTTAATAATGCATTTGAACAAACTCGGTGCCAATATTAAATTCAACTGTTGCTTCCCACAAATGATAGCCTATATATACATTAAATTTGAAGAGAAAAATGTTTGCCCAGACCGAGGATCAAACCCAGGACCTTTGGCTTTCCGTACCAATGCTCTACCAACTGAGCTACTGGGGCGAGTTCCAATCTAGACACAAATTTATTTTTCTCTTGTATACGTTGTAATTCCATGCACCAAATGCTTGAAGCCTTGGCTTCTATCTATGCAAATGGTGGCTTCTTAGTTAAGAAGACATTTATTGGGAATTTAAACACTACTTTTAAAAGCCAGTAGGGCTTCGTTGAAGTTTTTATTATTAATTTAACACTTCTCACTGAAGGAAAAGAAATTAATTAAATTTATCCTTCAGTGAGAAGTGTTACATTAATAATAAAAACTTCAATAGAAGTCTTATTGGCTTTTAAAAGTAGTGTAATAAATGTCTTCTTAATAAAGAAGTCGCCATTTGTATAGATAGAAGCCAAGGCTTCAAGCATTTGGTGCACGGGAATTACAACATATATAAGAGAAAAATTTGCATCTGGATTGGAACTCGCCCTGGTAGATCAGTTGCTAGAGCTTTGGTACGGAAAGCCAAAGGTCCTGGGTTCAAGTCATGGTCTGGGCGAAAATGATTCTTTTCAAATTTAATTTATTCTTCAGTGAGAAGCGTTAAATTAATAATAAAAACTTCTATATATACATGTTCGTAATAGTTCAATTGTTATTATTCAGATATATAATATAATAAAGCTTCTTAACCTTTTCACTGCTGAGATATTTCCAGCCTTTCAAACCCTCCTTGCTGAGTTATTTTTACAATTGTTAAAATATTTTAAAATATTATCCTACCATGCTGAAAGTAATAAATATATTTAGAAGACTCACCTTACATGATGTAGATGGTTATATATTTTCCAGAAACACAGAAATATCAATTTTAAATTGCAGGGGAAAATACCACATGCAATACATCATAAAGGGTTGTCCACAAATGTACACAAAAAAATCAACCCATTCAAGTGTTATAAATGTTTCAACTGTTTTCTTCTTAAACTAATCATACTTCAACACGTTTTTCTTAGCACATTTAAAATTATTTTATAATAAAATTATTTACAAGTGTTAATTTTTAATTAGGGATGTACAAATATATAATGAAAGTAAATTTCTAAATCGTATTTTCTGACTTAAAAATAAATAATATTTATTAATTTCTTCTGAAATAAGCTGCATAATACTTAGAGGAAAAAATAATTCAAAATAACTAAACACTTTAGAATCGTCACTTAAGCCTGCATTCACCGAAATTCCTGAATTTTCACTGTTGAAATTGTGAACAGTAGGGATAAAATTTCCGCTACGCCATTGGAATAAATCACTTGAACCACGATTTCTTTTTGGCGGCTGCAGTACCGGCATGGAATCATTTTCTTCAACTTCACTATCACCACTATCTTCAGGAATATATACTGCATCATCACAATCACTAATATCCGATAAATCAGAATCTAATGTTTCCAAAACTTGAAACAACTCTGCATCGGAAAGAAAAACACGACTTGAAGAGGCCATTTTTGTCATCCCTGGAATTCGTAATCACGTGACCGCCAGCAGACAGCTAGCGTGTTGAAAATTACTTCTTTGTGCATGGGTCTGGATTCTTTTTAATAGGGGGCGAATCAATGCAGGGAGAAATATGGAATAAGTTTATTTAGGTTCCTAAGAGATGGCAGTATATGCCTACTTAGTTTGAAAGCAATGCAATACGTATTATATAACTAGCAGGCATTTTAAGTTGAGAACGGATATACACGCCCATAGCACGGCAAACATGTTCTTTGCCAATGCATATACCCGTTCGTAGCAGTGTAAAGGTTAAATTAACAGGTTGCTATAGCTGCATAATTTTATTATTTTTTTTTTGTATTTTGTAAAAATATAACTAGCATAAATTAAATATTATACATTTAAAAATGTTATTTCTAAAAATTCTATTATTGAGGAATTGACTCTTTCCAAATCAGCCAATCATGGATATTTCATGAATTGTTAAGTTGAAAGGTCTTTTGACCTTGTGTATACTGCAAGTTGTGATATTTCTGGGTTCAGCTAGCTGGTGTTCAATAAAAAATTGATGGAATAAGACACAAACTTCGTGTAGCAGATTATTGATCTAGTGTGGGTTATTGCTGGACTTAGCAGTTAGATTCATTTAGTGTGTTATCACTAATTCATCTGCAGCGAAATAGCTGGAGTTGGTGGGGATAATACAGAGGAAACACTCTGTGTTCCTCTGTGGAGATAATGTGAATACAGCGACATTTTGAATTTTGATGTTCTCGCATAATTAATTTGAATGAAATTTGGCAAATATGTTATTTTATTAAGTTATGTAGATAGGAAATAACACTATGAGGTTTTTTTTTGTTGTGAACATGACACAGCATTGAGAATGTCACAAATGATGTGATGAGAACGGGTCTGAGAGGAGTTATGAAGTATGAGGTGAGTGAAAGAAAAAATAAACAATGTTATTTATTACATTAAATTAATGTTGGGAAGTAAACATTATGAGGTATAATCATTAAAATTCATCGGAGAACATTTTGTTTAAACAACTCACCTCAAAGGATTCATGCTTCCATGATATCACGATTTCAAACACAGTCGTGTTCATCTTCAGCCATAACTCCGACTGACGAAATTCTTCGGCCGTCAACTGTTCTATTGTTGCCATCTTCAGTGCTGCACTGAAGATCTGAAGATGGCGACAATAGAACAGTTGACGGCCAAAGAATTTCGTCAGTCGGGGTTATGGCTGAAGATGAACATGACTGTGTTTGAAATCGCGATATCATGGAAGCATGAATCCTATGAGGTGAGTTGTTTAAACAAAATGTTCTCCAATGAATTTTAATGTTATTTTATTTTCATCCGAAATTATTAATATACTAATTACCCCATCAGTACTGGGGTAGCTGGGGCTGAACACATGCCACTGCTATTATCATTGGTCCAGGTGAAGTAGTTGTTACCATGTTTACCTCTGGGTTCTCAGATTCACAGGTTTAAATCAGTTTGGGGTCGATGCATTTTTAAAGGTGAGTGTAGCTTCTTTGGAAGGAAAGTAAGGACTTGAAAAAAGATGCTTCTGAACATGCCTAGATATGAATGGGAAATTAAATAAATGATTAACTAATTCACTCACTCAGCTTCAACATTTGCAGAAACTAATTTGCACTGGCTTTAGAATAAGGAATAATAACAAATATACAATTTCAAGCATTCAATTAAAATTAGAGAGAATTTTTTATGTGGCAATGGTATGTATATGTGCTTTCTTTTTTTCAGGAGGCGACCATATGGAGAATCAGAGAGAAGGAAGATAATTGAATTTATCATAAAGAAAAATGCTTACAATCAACTGACAGGAAACATTTTTTGGCAAATGATGGAAGCAAATCAAGTATGTTTTATAAAATATCTTCCAAAACAGAATATTGTAATCCCTTTATTTCATAAAAACTTATTTAAGAAATAACATTATGAGGTTTCAAGTTAATAAATAAAATGAGTTGTAATTATCTCACTTCATACACTCCCATGATCTTCAAAGCACTTTGTTGTAAAAATGGCTGAAGGATAGGAAGAATTGTTCCTGAAACTGCAGTCCTGTGCTTTGAAGAACATGTAGTGTATGAGGTGAAATAATTATGACTCATATTATTTATTAAATTGAAATCCCTGTTTAGTTTTCAAGCAGTTGGTTTAACCTTTAATACACAGAATTTTAAAATACCTATTACCACCTAGTCACTGGAATTTAAACTCCCTTAACACACGTATTTTGCAGGGTTTGAATAAAAAATTACTATTATTATTCTAGATGTGATACAAATTTGGATAAAAAAACTGACTTTAGCTATGATATCACTGTTTGTTCTGACAAATTTTCATACTTATCCAGCCTCATGAGTTAGTGTCAGGATTTCTGAGTACAGTTCATGAGGTCCCGTGTTCAATTCCTAGTCAAACCTAGGAATTTTTCTTTAAAGGGAATTATTCCTGTGGTTGCCCATGGTCTGGAATTTAGGTTAAGAACTCTGCTGGCACTTCATTATCATTTATCACCCATCATATCATCGGGGTAATGTAACTCCGCCTTCCAGGTGCACCAATTTTAGAAATGGATTACAATTCCGCTAATGTCAGGGGAGAGAGCCAGAAATGTCATAAAAGGTAACCTAGTGGTAAAAAAATTGTTTAAATTTACATGCATATTGATTGAAATAGCATATTTACAGATTGATTGAACAATTGTGATGCTATCCTAATTTACTACCCTAATTTTTAATTCTACAGTATTTTCAGATGCATAAAAAATTGTTTATAAATAACAATATATATTTTTTTTAAATACAATAGGAAGTAACACTGAGATTTGTTTAATAATTAAGACATTTTGTCTGTACATTCTTACCTCTTATGGTTGTTTTTGTCAAACATATGTTTCAAGGTTTCTGAGCCCCATCGTCAGCAATTACAGACTGAATTTTGTCTGTACATTCTTACCTCTTATGGTTGTTTTTGTCAAACATATGTTTCAAGGCTTCTGAGCCCCATCGTCAGCAATTACAGACTGAATTTTCTCAAGTTGTTGGCCCTGATTCTTGATTCCTTCTCTCTCTGCCTCTGGTCCAATGAATTTACTAATGAGGTTCCTTTCTTCGGGAATTTCAAAATTCATAATTCTTGGATGTTTTTTATTATTCATAATTCTTTGATATTTCTATTATTAATTTGACACTTCCCATTGAAGGATTAAATTAAATTTGAAGAGAAACCCGGGTTCATGTCCCGGTCTGGGTGAAAATTTTTCTCTTCAAATTTAATTCATAATTCTTTCCTTGTTGTGTTCATTTTTGTTTTCTAACTGTTTTAATAATTTTGTGTTTACATCTATTATGTGTTTTTCTCATCAAAAGTGAGTAGGGACTGCAGATTTTTCTACTTTCCCTTTTTTTTTTTTACATTTCTTATGTGTTCTTTAGTTCTAATGGTTAATTTTTTTTTTTTCCTATGTATATCTTATCACAGTCTGCACATTTTATTTGATATATTCCTGATTTATGATAAAATCAAATGTTGCCTACCTCTCTTCATATAAATCTTCAAAGTAGATCGCGATTTCGAGACTATAATGGTTTCATCTTCAGTACAATCTTGGCGACTGATGTTATGTCGATCGGAAGAAACACTTCCATCTGTTGGTGGAACAATGAACCTCTGGATCAGGTCAGAAATTTATATTGGAAAAACAAAAAGAAATTTGAAAACAAAGGTGAAAGAACATCTTGGAAATGTCAAAAATGGAGAAGTGGAAAAGTCAGCAGTAGCTGCTCATGCTTGGTCCGAAAAACATTTAATTGAATCAAAAGCCAGTCTAATTAAACAAATAGATAAATAAAAGGAACTCACGGTTTGGGAAAAATCCACATTCAGAAAAACGAAGGAATACTTATGAACTTCAAAATTCCTGCAAATCCTGTTTCTTCTGATCGACATAACATCAGTCACCAAGATTGTACTGAAAATAAGACTGTTATGGTCTCGAAATTGCGATCTACTTAGATGATTTATATGGGGAGAGGTAGGAAATATTTGATTTTATCATAAATTAAACCTCATGGTGATTAACTCCTGTAAAAGTTAAATATATTCCTGATTTTTGCTATCATCAATCTTTCATTTTTGTTAGTTTTTATTAGCTTATTTAAAGTATAATCATTCTTTGGTACTAAATTAATATTATTTTTTTAAAAATCTTTTGAAATTTGTTCTGTGCCCAAGGGTGATATGTGAATTTCCTGTATTTCTTATCTTTTAGTTTTTTTATCTGAAGAGTGCTTTCATTCTTCAATTTTTGTTTTTCGTACTTCTCAATTTTTTTCTGTATAATTTTTTCACCGAAACAATTTTCTTTTGCAACCTTAATTATGTGTTTCCTCTCTAACTCGTAATTTTTCTTGTCAATGGGTTTATCTACCAATCTATGTACTAGGCTGTTGAAGACTGCCACTTTGTGTAAAATATAGTTGAAACCTGTTGATTTAATATAGTTATGTGTATGTGTTCCTTTTCTGTAAATGCTGAATTCTTTCCTCTTCTTTTCTTCATTCCAGTGTAATTTCAGTTCTAAAAACAGTAATTGTTTGTTCATTTCTTTTTCTAGTAAGAATTTGATTGTTTTCTTCTGTATATTTAAAAGCTTTAAGATACCTTCTATGTGTTTTTCTTTAACTATGACAACAACATTGTATACAAATCTACACCAAAATTTGAACATGAGAGGATGTGCTTTGGTTATTTTGTTTTCAAAATTACTCATGAATAAATTAGCCAAAAAAGGGGATAATGGGTTCTCCATTGACAGTCCAGATATTTGTATATAAAAACCCCCATTATATGTAAAAAAAAACATTTGGTTGATGCATAGTTCAGTTAATTTTAAGTGTTCTTTTCTCCTTTCTTTGTTGATCTTGCTTTTGATAAGCCATTTTTCCAATATTTCTAATGTTTCTTCTTTTGGTACACTGGTGAACAATGCCGTGACATCAAATGAAACTAATCTATCTGCTTGTTCTATTTCTATCTTATTTAATTTTTCTACAAGTTGAAGAGAATTTTCAATAGTTAGATCTTTAAAATTTTCCATTTCTTTGAATTCCCGACTTAACCATTTAGAAATTTTGTAAGTGGGAGATCCTATGTTATTGATTATTGGTCTCATTTTTCCTCCTGCTTTATGAATTTTGGGGAGACCATGGATATTGGTGTTTCTAGGGTTAGCTCCTTTTAATTTTATTTTATCTTTTTCTTTCAGAATTATTTTGATAGAACTTAAACTGTTTTCAACTTTTTAAACTGTTTTTGGGAGTAAGTACATACAATGTTAAGGTAGAATTTTTTATCACTCACCTCATATTGTTCTTATTTGACTATAAACTAGTTTCGAAACATAGTTTCTGTTCCATCCTCAGTATTGTCACGACTGTTGTTCTGTCATCTTGAAGAGCTGTCCTTCGTGCCTTCCATTGGCTGACTAAAAAACATCAAAACCAGGTCATTCTCACCGGGATTTTCAAAGTTCATCAATTTCTTCTTTTTGCTATTTTGAATGTAGATCTTTTCCCAAACAGTAAGTTCTTTTGTTTTTCTATTTGTTTTAATAATTCAGCTTCTTTCTCGATAAGATGTTTTTCAGACCATAACATACAATGTTATTTACAAATTTGGATTGCACGGGCAGCAAGCCGTACGTGCTGTTGACAGTCCATATCACTAAAATAATGTCTAGAAATAATATAAAGTAAGGAAAGAAAAACACAATAGAAATCAATACAATTATGTTATACATTAATTAGGTTACGTAAAATTATTAAGTATTAATGATATTACACTATGTTTACATATTTATTCACGAATGAGTGTTGTTCTTATTATCTGTGTTTTGCCCAGGTTTATCCAATTTTCTGGGTTTACCATTAACTCCTAGCATGCCAATCTTTCATGATATGAATTTAGGAATCTCTCCAGTAACAACTGATTCCTCCAATATTCTAAATCATTACATTTTCATAATATATGTATTTCGTCTTCAAAGCTCCCGCACATTGGACATATTCGCATATCGTGATCGTCAGTAATTTTTAGAAATTTCTATGCCCCAACCTCTAGCAAGCAAGCCCAGATTTCTCTTTAAATCCTAGATTGGATATACAGGGTGTCCGAAAAGTCCCTAACCATTTCTGAGAAAACACTAATTTTTTACTCTCTATCGTACGTAATCTGAAATATGTTGACCACACAACAATGAATAGATGTCCTAAGTTGGAGACTCAATGGATTGCCCTTCGCTGAGGTACAAGAACGGTTTCACCGACGGCACCGAACTGAAGCCCCAACTTGAACAACCATAAGAGATTTGGTGAACAAGTTCAATGAACTGGAAATGTTTGTGACAAGAAACATTCTGGACGGCCATTGACTTCACAGGAAACTGTGCAGACTATACGACAGGCGATCGAGCAGAGTCCAAAAGTGTCGGTACGTCATCTCATTCGAGAACACGACATCCCAAAATCCATTGTGTGGTAATCTTGCCCTTCGTACTGAAGAAAAAGGCTTACCACATTCCAGGTGCTCCATCATCTTGAACCTGAAGGCTATGCGGCATGCATGGCCATGTGCCACAACTTAATTGAGGCAGTAAACAACAAAGATTTGTTGGAACACAACCAATTCAGTGATGAGGCTACCTTTCATACCTATGGCCTCACCAATCGCCACAACAGCAGGACATGGGCTGATGAACAACCAAACATCGCCTTAGAAGTTGAACGTATGGTTGGGCCTCGCCCAAGAGCGCATTTACGGTCCATTCTTTTTTTGCTGAAGCAACAGTCAATTCAACATCGTACCTGGACATGCTTGAGCTATTCCTGGAGCCCCAATTGTTTGCCAACAACATTCTGGATTCGATGATGTTCCAACAAGACGGTGCCCACTACACTTTGCACACATTGTGCGTAATTACTCAACCAGACATTCCGAGGATGCTGAATTGGATGAGGCTCACCACGGATCTGGGCAGCATGCTCACCTGATCTAACGCCCTTGGACTTCTTTGCATGGGGTTACATCAAGAGTCAGGTTTACAAGGTCAAGATTAGGCATTTGCAACACCTGCATGAATGCATTTTTGGCATCGATGCATACAATTACCCAAGCAATGTCACGTCGTGTGTTTAGGTGCGCTGAGGAGAGATGGCAACTCTGCTTCGATATGGAGGGCAGTCTCATGTTGAACTATAGTGATTTCTTCCAATTACAGTGTCTTCTTTGATACTACAAACATTTGATTTGAATTAAACTGCTCCTTCCCAGAAATGGTTAGAGACTTTTCTTACACCCTATATATATGATTCCTTTCCACAGACTTGTTTTAGGAATCTTTATAATCACAGTGAATGTTTTCCCTACATTTAGCTAAAATATCTAAGTATCTCCTTATTTTTTCCACACACATTCTAAAACTGACTCAAGACACAATAAAGCCTATAAGGTCCTTTTCATTTCAGCTGGTTGCTGGCCTCACATTAATATGTGTTAATCATGGTTGATCATTCATGAAGGAGGGCATTTAGATGAGGACCACGTTGAGGCAATCATATGAAGAAGGATTTGTTTTGTAGCAGGTTCTTGTTGTGGAAGTCCTGGGTTCAACTTAACTCTGCCTTGGCTTTAAGATTCCCTTCAGGGGAACGTAGCGAAGATACAAAATTAGTTATCACTCAAAAAAAATCACAAATTAACTTTGAATGAAATCTTGGTATTTTATTCACCAATAAAGTTATTTTGACGTTTACGAAGCTAGTATATTGACCTTTCTTATTTGTCGGTTAATAATCAGACCATTACAAAATGCCAATCATCACTACCATTATGATGACCCAACAGTCATGTATGAAATTACTCAAAATTATTTATATTTCGAGCTGAAATTAACTGCACATATATTAAAATGCATGTGGAGTCAAACTATGCACTTTTTATTTAATTATAAATGAAATTATGTTCATTTTTATCAAAATTATGGATGACTGTTTTTATGAAGGTCTTATTGCCATGACACCACTAGAAGACTGCAGATTCAGAAATATCTCATTCCCACAATCCTTCATTTCAAATTATGACATTCAAATCTTATTGGTCATAAATAGAGCAAGGAATTTTATGAAATTTCATGTTTTAGAGCGCTGAAACTAAGTATCTTCACATTTTATATGTAGAATCAAATAAGACCAACAAAAAACTTCATATTTCATAATATTTTAGCAAAATGTCATATGTTAGTGAAAATTTCATACTCCTTCATATTTTTCAACTTTGAAATTCCGGTATTTTTTTCAATAAAAGTTCTGGGAATTCATTAAAATATTTCTTGAAATGAATGTATTTATGTAATTTTTGACACTGTTATGTGGTAGACGTGAAAATTCTTCAGTATCCCTTCTGAACAAGATAGATAGATTTTATAAAAGCAAATAATTGGATGAGGAGTCACAGAGTGATGTGTTAGATGGAGGTTTTTGTCCTAAATTCGATCCCCAGACAAGAACATGAGCCTAGATGAATAAGTAGAAGACCAATGTTGGAATATTCTATAGTGAGGTAGAATAGCTGTCAGCTCGTTATTGCTACCTGAGAGCAGTCCTTACTTTTGTGAACAGATTACAGCATTTAAATGTAAGAAAGACTGCTGCTGCTAAAACTTGAAGCAGTGCTTTGTGAAATTAGTAAAGTTCATGTAGGTAAGGACGTCAAACTATCAAATACATATAGCATGATACAAGTATGCTGCCATAACATCGTGCGATGTTGAGCATAATTTTCCATCGTGCAAAACAATTCTGACAGACAGGCCTTACAATGTACTATCAGAAAATATGTAAAAAAAACCTTCTAACTGTGGATTACAAACAGAATTGACAATTGGATTGTTCAAAGCACAATTAGACTAAGACTATGGACACTAAGTTAGACCCATTTCATGAAAAAAAAAAATTTAAATAATTCTTAACTACATTTCACCATTAAGTTATGTAGATAGGAAATAACACTATGAGGTTGGAGTTGTGAACGTGACACAGCATTGAGAATGTCACCAAATGATGTGACGAAACCCTGGGTCTGCGAGGAGTTATGAAGTATGAGGTGAGTGAAAGAAAAAATAAACAATACATTTCACCATGTCTGTAGTTCAATATTAGATGTAATTGTAATTGCAAAGAGAGTTCTGAAACAATCCCTAAAATCAATTATGGACTAATAACTTTTAACATCTTGTTTCTCCAAATATGACATACTGGAATGGTTTACTTGTATTGTAAATCATCCAATTTAATGTTATTGTTACATTTGTATCTACAAGAATTTAACATGCTGTAGCCGAGTGGTTAAGGTAAGAAACCTTGGCGCAGAGCTACAGGACTTGAGCTGGTTCAAGTCACCATGGGGGAAGACATTTTCTCATGGTATTTCGGCCAGTATGAGACTGGTGCCCACCCAGAATCATGAGGCATTTGGGTAGCTACAATAAGTAGTGGCTCCAGGTTGAGAAAACCAGCTATAACAGCTGGGAGACTCGACATGCTGACCACATGTCACCCCTACACTGGCTGGATAATCATCTACTCCCTGATCGACATGTGGATGTGAGGCCAGCAGCCGGCTAGTAGGCTAAGGGCCTTGTAGGCCTGTCGTGCCAGGAGTTTGTTTGGTTACAATGTTTTGTTTCTTGTATATGTTTAGATTTCATAATTAAATATCATTCAATACATTAATTAATTGTATTATATACAACCTCTCAGTTTTGATTTATGAAGGTAAAGTGATTCCACTACAGTCTTGGGAGGCCTTTAGGGTAGTGTATGTTGAAGCTCCCATCTTTCTAGACAATAGGCACGAGATGTCTGCCGGATTGTCGGATCTGCCTGATGGCCGCATTTGTGCCCAGAACATGCATCTAGTACTCACTTTCAATAAGATCTAAGTCGACCCCCCCAGGTCCACAAAGCCACCAGAAGGTCTGGTCCAGCTTAAAATCTTGACCATATTAAGACTCGAACCCACAACTTTCCTGTTTGTACCACGTTTCCTTATACAACTATACTATGGCGTGATCCATTAAAATTGTTTCAGATCATGACTATGATATTTTATATTGAGTTAGAATTATTGAAAAAGATAATTAAAATCAAAATACAGTGAATATCTTGATTTCTTGAGCTATAAATAAGTTCTGTTTGTCTCATTTATGTGATGGTATGTACACTTATAAGTTATAGTGGGCCTATGTATAGAAATATATGTAACAAGTTTAGAAAATAGTAGCTTCATAATATTTTTGCATCATAATTTTCATATTTTGTCTTTATGATTTCATATTTTCGTATAATTTTCTTCATATAATTCCTCGCTCTAGTCATAAACTTGGTTGACTCATATCCAGGTTATCATCCAATCTCTTTAAAGTTAATGTCAGTTGATATTTTTAAACTTCTTTGAAATTCTTAACTGATTCTATAATTATTTAGAACCACAAAATTCTTCTCAACAATAAATTATATATTCAGTTATCATTATATTATTTTTAGTCTGATCATCTTAATTTAATTTAATTTGATTGAAATCAAATCAGTCTGGACAAGCTGATGATAAAACAGAATTGTTTTGAAACATGTCCAAGAACAAATCAACATTCATATTGAGGTAAGATGATCAGACTAAAAATAATATAATTAAAATAACTTCAAAATAACACTTCCTAAAATTAAATATTATTCAGTTATCATTTTTTTATATGGCATAAAAAATATGAATTTCTCAATATTGATACTTATAATATATTAAATCATTTCCTTTGAAAATTAAAATTAAAATATTAAAAATATATATATTAAATAAATATATGGCTTTATCCAGCCAATACAGGCATGACATCTCATCAGCATTTTGACCCCCTAGCTGTTATGGCTGGTTTTCTCATCTGCTATTTATTATAGCTAACCAAATTCTTTATGATGCTGGATGGGTACCGGTCTTATACTGACCCAAATTCCGTGAGACATTTTTTCCCCCCATAGCGATTAGAATTCAGCACAAATTCTATAGCTCTGCACCAAGGCAGGATGCCTTAAACCACATAGCTATGACTCAAGATGAATGAATTTTTAATAGGAATATTTACACAACTCCCTACACTTACACAAATCAACTACTCCAACCCTCAAACTTTTACCATTCTCTATCTCCTCGAAAGAATATAGATCTCTAATTTATAGCTGGAGCACTTGTAACCAGATGGTACTTACTTAGTCCATTACTCTTATACCTTAGTAATCAAACCTTTTTGATCAATAATTAAAAGAAAATAATGAAAATTGTATTATTTTTATCCCTTTATTATTTTTTATTGTGATCAAGCTTTATAGAGTTGCATTCCTTTATATTGTGACACATTGCAATAGCAGCATTTGCATTTTGTGGGTGACAGTGAGAATAGTGGTCTCGCATTGGTAGAAATAGATTTGTAAGTCACTGACTTGCGAGTCGAAAGATCTGCAGAGATCGCAGATGCATCTAGATCTCCATTCTAGAGACTTCTCCAAACCTCGATTCTCACGTTCATGATGTTTCAATGGCCAGAAACTTCTATACTGGAAGAATCTCAATCGAAGACTGAGAAATTTTCGTCCCCTGCCTATATAACCTATTGCAAGGACAGGAAACAAGTCAGTTTTGAATTGACAGCAATGCAATGAGCTGCAATAGAGGAGAAACTGTGGCAAGAGGACTCGTTTGAGACTAAAATAATTGTCTGCTATAAACTTTATATTAAGATCAATTATTATGACAATTTGTGAGTGATAGATTATAGAGTTGCTGTCGAGTATTACTTGATCATCTGTGTTGTTTATTTACGCCAAAACTATGTAAAAACTGAACCCATGGCATCCTGAGACAATATTTTAGGATATATTCTTGGCCTTTCCTGTGTCACTTTTAGGCTCTTTAGATGTTCCTCTGTACTATCATCCCATGTTTTTCTTGGGCTTCCTCTGGGTCTACTTTAACCTAGACTACCTATTTGAACTTCTCTTAGTTAATATATAATTTTAGGAAGTTATATTTTGAGGTTATTTTAATTATATTATTTTTGGTCTGGACATCTTACCTCAATATTAATGTTGATTTGTTCTTGGACATGTTTCAAAACAATTCTGTTTTATCGTCAGCTTTCCCAGACTGGTTTTATTTATGTTGCACCACCTGGATGTCGATGTCAGCTCCATCCTGTGGTTGGCCAAAGAACCTCCAAACAAGGTCACCCTCCATCGGAATATCAAAATTCATAACTCTGTTTCTGTTCTTCTGAATATAAATTTTTTCCCAAATAGTCAGCTCTTTCTTAAATTCAGACACTAAATTATTAAAACAGTTAGAAAATACAAAAGAGCTGACTATTTGGGAAGAAATTTATATTCAGAAGAACAGAAACAGAGTTATGAATTTTGATATTCCGATGGAGGGTGACCTTGTTTGGAGGTTCTTTGGCCAACCACAGGATGGAGCTGACATCGACATCCAAGTGGTGCAACATAATGCAACATAAATAAAACCAGTCTGGGAAAGCTGACGATAAAACAGAATTGTTTTGAAACATGTCCAAGAACAAATCAACATTAATATTGAGGTAAGATGTCCAGACCAAAAATAATATAATTCTCTTAGTTATTCTGTTATCATGCATTCTGTTTATGTGATCAAACCATCTGAGTTGAGATTGATATCTATTATTTTGCAGTAGTTTAACATTTAACATTGTTCTTATTGTTTGCTTTCTAATTTTATCCTTCCTTGTTTTCCAAATGATTTTTGCATAAATACAGTGTGATTCAGAAATATGGCTATACGTTTGATCACATTTTGTGACGAAAATATATTATTAAAGGAAATATGATGTTATGGAAAGGGAATCCTTCAAATTACAACAATAGAACAAAACAAAACAAATCACTTACAACAACACTAAGCAAGTCACTTTATTGCTTCAAACTGTTCGCCGTTTACATCCAAGCATAATTGGCAACACTTTGGGAAGTCATTCATTGCGTTATGATACATGTTTAGAGGAGTAGCTCTAATTTGTTCCTCAATCACTAATTTCAGCATGTCGACGTCTTGAGGTTTCTGGGCATAAACTTTCTCCTTCAAATAACCCCACAACCAATAGTCACATGCTGTGAGATCAGGGGAATGGGCTGGCCATTCAATGGGGACTCTTTTTCCCACCCACCTATTTTGCAAATGATCATCCAAAATTTCCCTCACCACAATTGCATAGTGAGGACTGCTGGAATAAACATTGTTCATGTTCAGCACTTTGCATTACCGGCAGGACAATTTGTCTAAGGATATCACTATACCGATTACCATTTACAGTCTCATCCAAAATTCGCATTCCTAACAGTCCTTCCCATCCGATCAGCCCAAACAGTGACTTCGCCACATCTTAAACATGTCTCTTCAATAACATTAGGATTCTCTTTACCATAATAGTGACAATTGTGTCGATTAACACGTCCGTTCACATGGAAAACAGTTTCATTAGAAAAGTGCAATTTTCTGTACCAATGTTCATCATTTGCTTATTCCCTTACAACAAAGTCACAAAATTCCATCGCCTGTCAGAGTCGTTTTCATTAAGTTCATGGACACGAATCGGTTTGAAGGGGTGGAACTTCTCACACTTCAAAACACAACACACACTCGATTGACTGATATGAAGCTCACGTGCAACTTGGCAGGTTGATTTTTGTGGGCTAGCGTCAAACGCCTCCACAATTCTCTTCGTTGTTTCCAGGTGGTTTGATTTTTTGCATCCTTCCCGTTTCCAGCAGTCATTTTCTCCTCTTCCCCACAGTCGATCGCTGCAATGCTATATTAAACTCACGTCTTGCCCGTCTTGCGGCCTCACGATCATTGGCATATGTTATTGCCCATGCAGCAATTGTAATTTGCTGTTGCATATTCAACACCATTTTGACTAATGACGTAAGTTCTACACTGTTTTGTTTTATTCCATTGTTGTAATTTGAATAATTGCTTTTCCAATTTCATATTTCCTGTAATGGTAATATTTTCATCTCACAACGCGATCAAACGTATAGCCATATTTATGATTCACCTCGTATTTCATTTAGGGTCGCATGTTTGGACGCATTAGACAGTAAAATGCCTTCTCTGCTGAGCAAGTTGTATGCTAATACGATTTTGCTTACTCAGAAATCTGTTCATGCGATAATAATTGGTTAAATTTGTAAGCTACCTGCGGAGTTAGCTTAAATGAGCAACTCAAATTAAAATCCCGACGGGAACCGATGGTAATCGATGTACTTTGCTGCTTTATCCAACATTTATCCAAGATGTCGGACCTTGAAGACTTCGATCATGTTTTCGGTATACACGGAGAAGAGGAATTTGATAGAGTCTACCAAAGAATTCAACTGGAAGAACAGGAGAATCGGCATAATATTGCATGTCGCAGACGTGTTTGTATACGGTATTATTTGCGGGATGCAAGCATAAATGCATTCCTCTATACCAGACGAAAATAACGGAAGCGGTTTTATCGCTGAGAATTCTGGGTAATTCGTTGCCAATATTACGAAAACGTCGACTCTCATGCATGACCGATAAGTCGGCCGTTAATTCGTTCTCAGCAATTGCTCACGGTGAATCAGCTCACTAGTGATTGGAAGTAATTTGAGTAGAGAGTAATGTTCTAACATACGACCCTTAATTGCCTTTTTTTTTTTAATTCAGGTTTTGCTTCTCATCATCCAGGGATTAAGCCGGTTGGCTCGTTCCACTTTCATGAAAGCTAGAATTGTTCAGACTTGGGTTTTGCTTCTATAGCACATAAAATCATCTAAAACCTGAAGAAACAGATTTCTGAGCAAATTTATTCGACCTTTTGTGTGTCCGGCTTTGAATCACAACATTATAATTTTAGTTCTTGTTACATGGTCAAAGTGAAAAGTAATTTAGAGACATAGTAGTGGGTATCACAATATGTTATAAGTTTTGTTTTGTTGATACAAATCTATCTGACTGACCTAACATCCTGAACAATAATTTTATAAACACCTTATAATTATAACGAGTGACCTGGCAAAAGACATAGTTTTCAAACGAACGAGAATTGTATAAGTTGAAAGAAATGTTAATGTTTGTATTGTTGTTTGAGTGGTGTAATTGGACAGTGCACTGGTATGTAGAACTAGAGGTTCAGGTTTCAAATACCAGTTCAAACATTCATTTTTCTTTCTTAAATTAGATTCTATCCAGAATTGGAAAATATTAATTTAAATAAAACATCCAACATATTTGAATATTTGTGATGACTTTGAAATTTCTTTACAGATTTGTCCTGGCCGAACATGGCAGTCTTTAAAAGAACATTTTCGTAAGAAGGTTCTTCCAATGATTGAGAAATATGGATTGTCAGAAATTGAAGTGAGGAAGTTTAAATCAGGGTAAAAGTTCATAAAGTTTATTTACTAATTTTACAATCTGTCATGTAGGAATTGTGTAAACTTAGTAAATTCCTCTTCAAGTCAAATTTATGGTCCTAAATATATCTTTCTTTTGTTAATTAATTAAATTGTGTTATCAAGTTTTGATGCAAGAAAACAATTTTCACTCCAATGGAGATATGATAGCAGATTCCAGGAGTATATTAAATACGTAGATGGAAAAGTTATTTTAATTGACTATTAAATGTGCATGCAGAACAGGATATTGAAGAGGATGATTTACAAACAGTAGAAATGTTAGTCGATTAGAGCTTGAAATGGTGATTAAAAAATTGGATATGTATAAAGCATCAGGCTAAGATGGGATCCCAGCAGAATTGATAAAATCAGGGGGAGAAAAATTGATGAACAAGAAACATTGGTTGCTTAATATCATCATCATCATCATCATCATCATGAACAAATTCTTTTTAGGCCATGTGGCCTGTACGGTAAACCTAGCGAAGATGGTCTTGATCTTTCCACCGATGGTTGCTTAATATGATTTAGGAAAAAGAGACTCTTCCAAATGAATGGAAAGAATTAATTATAGTACCAATCTATAGGAATGGAGATAAAACTAATTACAACAACTACATGGGATTCTCATTACTTTCAACTTCATACAAATTCCAACAAATATAAGATAAAGTAAAATATTTCATACCTCTCCTCATAATTAATCTTCTAAGTAGATCACGATTTTGGGTTCACGGTGAACCCATCCTCAGTACCATTTTGCTGACTGGTGTTATTTTGATCGGAAGAACCATTTCTTCTTCTTCTTCCCTCTTCCCTCTGTTGGTGGACCGATAAACCTCTGGATCAGGTCAAACTTCAAAGGAATTTCGAAGTTCATAAGTTTTTCTGAATGTGGATTTTTTCCCAAACCGTGAGTTCCTTTTGTTTAGCTATTTGTTTAACTAGACTAGCTTTTGATTCAATTAGATGTTTTTTGGACCAAGCATGAGCAGCTACTGCTGATTTTTCCACTTCTCCATTTTTGACATTTCTAAGATGTTCTTTCACCCTTGTTTTCAAATTTCTTTTTATTTCTCATAAATAAATTTTGTCACAATCTCTGCATTTGATCTAATAAATTCCTGATTTGTTTTGTTCTTCAATTGTTTAATTTTTATTGGTTTTGATTATCCTATTAAGGCTTTATCCATTCTTGGATGCCAATTTTATATTAATCTTTTCGAAATTTTTTTTAAACTTGTGGTGTTTCAATGGATGGTAAGTGAATTTCTTGAATTTTATTTTTTCTGTTTGTTTTATAAGTGTGCTTTCATTAATTAATTTTTGTCTTTTAAATTTATTTATTTTCTTAATAACCATTATCTATTGCAACATTAATTACACAGCTCTACAAAAAAAATTGTTTGTTGCCCTGGATATCTCAGCGAATTTCTATATTTTCAAGTGCTGAATATGCTCTAGTTTTTATGATTTTTGCATATCTTATATCTTAAACAGTAAACAGTATGTTACTAATAAAATTTGTTTCCAGTCATGATTTGATTTCTGCACATTTTTTTCGCGTATACAAACATCACGTGATCCCCACTCTCATACCTCTTACTCCACACATCGGCCATGATCTCAGTTATTTGACAAAATTAAAGTACTCACGACGTGCATCTGGATTTGATAAAACAGTTTGTCAAAGCGTTGGACAAGGAAGGAAAATGTTTCAAATACATTTGTAGAAAATTTCCTATGCTTAGTATGTAAAAGTTAAAAGGCAGAATATTTGATGGTCCTCAAATTCGGCAATTGATGAAAGATGCAAATTTAATAAAGTTATGACTGTCCCGGAAAGTGAAGCTTGGAAGGGTTTTGTATTGGTAGTAGAAAATTTCCTAGGTAACTGTAAAGCACCAAATTATAAAGAAATTGTGACAAAACATGTTGATAAGCTTCAAGTTCTGGGAGCAAATATAAGTATAAAGTTACACTTTCTCCACAGTCACCTGGATAGATTTCCGGATAATTTAGGAAATTATAGCGACGAGCAGGGAGTGCACTTTTGCTAGGATCTAAAAGTAATGGAGGAAAGGTATCAGGGTAGATGGAACCGTCACATGATAGCAGATTACTGCTGGTCTTTAAAAAAAGATTGTCCCCTAAAAAATTATAGAAGAAAATCTTATAAAAGCTGTTTCACTGAAGTATAACATGGGTTTTCGATAGTTTTCTTTCTATTTACGTCAGTGCATACTAATTTTTCAAAAAAAACAATTGACATTATAAATGTATGTTTTTTTTTTTTCATATTTCCAATTTTTGTAGTGTAAAATGAAAATAAAGATTTAAAAAAAATTAGAGCAAATCTTCGAAAATCATTGATAGTTTCATGAATTGTGAGCATAAATATATCCAAAATTAATCTTATATCAAGGGCAACAAAACCACTGTTGACCAGTGTTATGTATAGAGTCCGGATGTTAGGCACTTAAAAAATTCAAAATAGGCAGGCAAAAAGGCACTAAAAATCATTAATATAGGCACTAAAAATTTTCAAAATAGGCTCTTACAAAAAATGGACTACAACATAAATTTTTACAGCCTTACATAAATAATATAATATATGCTATCAATACCATACGAAGATATCAGAGATGATTTTGGAACTTGTTTTGCCTTTTTTACAAAGAGCATACTTATGTTTTGCAGTGTGTACTTGCTGCAGAACATGGCACTTCTTCGTGCAATTCACGGAAATTTTTACACACATTGTAAAACCATATTGAACCGTCACTTGAGAATATTTCCACACCAATTTCTTTCACGAAATTGGTCAGTTTGTTTTTTTTATTATTGTCCGTTCTTTAGGCATTGTAAAACAACTGTTCTAAAGGTAAAAAAATAGCCACATACACTTGTTGCACCACTTTGTCTATGAAACACCTGTCTGTGAACGAGGACTACAGACTGAATTCAGTGTTACAAACATCAAAATTAATATTGCCACTCACTTAAATGTTTCAGCACCAGGTGTGAGACAGAGAAAGGAAGCTTGATCCATCTACTCCTTTTTGTCACTCAGCAATGTTTGTATTGAAAAGAAGCAAAGCTGGAGTATAATACAATGGGACATAGCTTAGGGCTATTTTGCTTAATGGGAGTGCATGAGGAGGAAAATACAATAGCCGGTACTTGTTATTTCGCCTAACGGGAGTGCATTGAGGGAGAAGTTTGTCCATTTCAATTAATTTCATTGAAATACTAAGTTAACTTTGAGAAAAAAATGGCAAATAGGCATTTATAGGCATTGTAAGCAGAAATAGGTATTTATAGGCAAAATAAACTTCGTGGAAAACAACTCTAGGGTCATCGGTATGAACTTATATGAAGTCACTTTCACAATATCTATAATGAATAATTATAGGCATTTTCCTTAACATCTGGTCTCTAGTTACGTATTCTTTTTTTTTTTCATAATTTTCTTTGCTCATAGGTATATTTACCAATGTATGTGTCAAACTATTGAATACTGCCTCTTTGTGAGCAAAATGGTTGAATCCTGAAGCTTTAATATACAGGGTGGACCGCTCGAATGGACCTAATTTCAATTGCTTGTTACTGGCAAACGGTTGAAGATAGAAACTTAAAACAACGTTCATAGTACAGAAAAACTCACCAAGTTTCGAATCCTGTCGGTAGATGGCACAAAGATACGTTTCTCGTTCTTAGATTTAATTGTTTGTGAAAATGGCGACTCCGCAGATGAAAGCGCAAGCTGTTTTGTGGTATGCGGAGTTTAAATCAATCATTAGAGTTCAAAGGGAGTTCCGGCGTGTGTTTAACCATGATGCTCCAACTGCTAGAAGCATAAAGAAGTGGCGTGATACATTATTAGCTACAGGATCTGTGTTGAAGAAGCATGGTGGTGGTCGCAGAGCATCCGATGAAATGGTAGCAAATGTTCAAGCCGCATTTGAGCGAAGCCCCCGGAAGTCATTAAGAAGAGCTTCGCGGGAACTTCAAATACCAAAATCGACATTACAACGGATTGTCCACAAACGCCTCAAACTGCACGCATATAAAGTGCAGTTAGTGCAACGTCTGGAGCCGAATGACATGCCGAAACGAGTGGAATTCGCCAATACGATGCTGGACCGTCTCGGCGCTGATCCTGACTTCATGACCAAGATTTTCTTCTCGGACGAAGCCACTTTTCCATTTGTCAGGCAAGGTAAACCGGCATAATGTGCGGATCTGGGGATCGGAGAATCCTCACGCTATTCAAGAGCATGTTCGTGATAGTCCGAAGATGAATGTTTGGTGCAGTTTGTCACATAATAAGGTCATTGGACCGTTTTTCTTCGCCGAGGAAAACTGTTCGTGGTACCACATATCTTGACATGCTGGAGCAGTTCTTCTTTCCACAAATTGAACAACTGCAGCCTAACATCGTTTTCCAGCAAGATGGTGCTCCTCCCCACTGGTCCAATGAAGTTCGTACGACTTTGGACAACATTTTCCCTGGCCGTTGGATTGGTAGGGGAGGACCAATCGCGTGGCCCCCGAGATCTCCCGATTTAACACCACTGGATTTCTTTCTCTGGGGCTATGTCAAAGATAAAGTTTACACCACCCCAGTCAAAGACCTTCGTGATCTTCGTGAGCGCATCATAGAGGCTATTGAGAACATTCCAGAAGACATACTCCAACGTACTTGGCAAGAAATTGTTCATCGCTTTGATATCGTCACAGTGACTGCTGGGGCTCATATAGAGATGTGGTGATCTGGATATCAAAACTTGGTGAGTTTTTCTGTAATATGAACGTTGTTTTAAGTTTCTATCTTCAACCGTTTGCCAGTAACAAGCAATTGAAATTAGGTCCATTCGAGCGGTCCACCCTGTAGTTATCTATATATGTATTCCTTCTGTATATTCCAAATTCTATCCTGTTTTCTCCATTAAGATCTAAAAATGGGATTTGTCTTTTAATTTCAGTTTCCATGGTAAATTTTATAGTTCTTCTCTGAATGTTCAAAAGCTTTAAAGCATCTTCTTAAATTAAACCTCTTAGTGATTTATTCCTATAAAAGTCCAACAAATATATTAGTATCCAGAATTATTTCCTATATTGATGATGTAATAGGTGATCATCAGTATGGATTTAGAAGAAATAGGTCTACAATAGATCAGATTTTTAGTATAAGACAGAAATGGGAATATAATGGCACTTTGCATCAACTATATATAGACTTCAAAATGACATACTATTCAATTAAGAGAGAGAAGTTTTATAGTATCCAACTGAAGTTTGGAATTCCTAAAGAGTTAGACTTATTCAAATATTTGAAGAAAAAATGTTTGCCTACACCGAGACTCGAACCCAGGACCTTTGGCTTGCTGGGCCAAATGCTCTACCAACTGAGCTACCGAGGCGAGTTGTGATCTAGACACAAATCTCATATACGTTGTAATTCCCTTGCGCCAAATGCTTTGAAACCTTTGTTTCTATCTTTGCAAATGGCGGCTTCTTAGTTAACCTTTAAACGCCCAAGAGCCCATATGCTGGGTTTTAAATTGTACGTCCAGTCTGCCCGCAGACCCAGCGTATGGGTTCTAAGCAGGCGGTGCTGTTTGGTTGCTTGAAATTATACTGGATAATACTACTTTTGTTACATACCTTTTTTCAGGTCATCAGATGCTTGGCAACGTGATGTGAAGATAGCATTTGTTTATTAAAGTTTTATTTTTGTGTGATAAGTCTCAAAACAATCACCAATACACAAACTGACATCACACTTTTTACACTTCACTTGCACACGTTTTCTGATTCCCCATGCCGAACACACACGACAAATTAGCCTTTGTAAAGCTACCGGCCAATGTTGACTAAAGTTAACTTCAAGTCACAAAATGTCTGTACTCAATATACTAGGTCTACCAGGGAGTTGTCTACAGGGTGTTCTACCAGCCTGTTCCAAAAAGTCTCTGACAAGTCTAAGTCCGAAGTCTCTATGTGTTGTTTTGGCACCAATGAAGTCAGAAGAAGAAAACTGTTTAGAATGTTCAAGTCTAACAAATGAAAAAAATAATTTCTTGGTTGAGAAAACCAGCTATAACGGCTGGGGGACTCGACATGCTGACCACATGTCACCCATGCACTGGCTAGATGATCATCTACCTTTGTGATTAACACTTGTGGTTGTGAGGCCAGCAGCCGGCTGGTAGGCTAAGGGCCTTCTAGGCCTGTCGCACCATGGAATTATTATTATTATTATTATTAGTCTCAGATTATTAGGCAACCCTTTTCTCTTAGGTCTTAATATCCAACAACACGTCATATCCCATTAGAATAATTAGGCCAAGAAAAAGGTACATTTCTGATTCTGTCACGTCAGGGGGAAGAGTACAGTTTTCTTCACTGTCAATTCTAGTTTCACGAACCCAAGACCCTATTCGTAAGTCAGGTGTCTCGCATGTATAAGTGTCAGTTAATTGTAGCTCGTGATTGTCATTGTCATCATCTTCGTCATTGTCACAGTCCAAGAATTTCTTGTATTTCAGCAGAACTTAGAGATTTTGTACCAGACATATCGTAAACTTCACTCTGAGTCACAAAACTATGACTGATAATGGGCTGTGTTGGAATGTGACCTGTTTTTTTCAAAGCTTTTCTGCTTTGGGGGAAAACTGACTGGATGCAACATAACACGAGTTCTAAACAAAAGAATGCAAGAGGGTTGGAATATACCTAAATATATATATATAGTTTTTTACTTTTAACCTGATTCACAACACTCTAAAATCCCTGAAATTATTTGGTAACTATCGTGAATTTAAAAATTCTCTCTATGGTATAAAATATCACTACGGGTTTTTACCGTGAATACCACCGATTTTAGAATAATATTTAACACTTTAAACGTTGTTTGGTGTTTGTGACCCCCACATATTTTAAAATATGAGTTAATAAAATTAGCAAAGTTTTAGTCAAAAGCCAACGAGTTTAAAAGCTAGGTGGACATTTAAACCCGGGCAGCCTGCCGCTACCTGGCCATTTAAACTTGGGCGCTTAAAGGTTAAGAAGACATTTATTGGGAATTTAACACTACTTTATAAAGCCAGTAGGGCTTCTATTGATGTTTTTTATTATTGATTTAACACTTCTCACTGAAGGATAAATTATATTTGAAGAGAAAAATTTTCGCCTAGACCGAGAATCGAACCCGGGACCTTTGGCTTGCCGGTAGCTCAGTTGGTAGAGCATTTGGCCCGGCAAGCTAAAGGTCCCAGGTTCGAGTCTCGGTCTAGGCGAAAATTTTTCTCTTCAAATATAATTTATCCTTCAGTGAGAAGTGTTAAATCAATAATAAAAAACATTATTCAAATGTGTCTAAATGGCACAAAGAGTAGTGTGTGAGTAGGCAAACATTTTTCAGATACTTTTGAAATTCACAATAGATTAAAGGAAGAAGATGCACTACCTCCTCTACTATTCAGTTTTGTACTAGAGGTACTAGAGCATGCCATCAAATGTTTTAGAGGATGAAGACGGCCTACAGCTCAGTGGTATTAATAAGCTGTTAGTTTATGCTGATGATGTATTATTAGGTGATAGTGAGAAGACACTAAGGACTAACTCTTATACTCTATTGAGTAACATTAAGAAATTGGAGCTGGAAGTAAATATCAATAAAACTAATCATATGGTACACACAGAAATGCATTATATAATGGAAATGGACAGTTAGTGACATTTGAGGAATATTTTGAAGAAGTGACTGAATTAAAATACCTAGGAACAATAATTACAAATGGGAATAAGATGCACAAAGAAATTAAACATAGACTCAATTCAGGAAATGCAGGGACTCTTGTCATCCTAACTTCTTTAAACTGAAAATGTATAAAATTGATATTCTCCCAGTTATATTATATGGATGCGATACTTGGACTCTTACTTTAAGGGAGGAGAAAATATTATGAGTATTTGAGAATAAAGTTCTTAGAAAAATTTTTAGACCAAAGAGATATGAACAGACAGGGGAATGGAGAAGACTTCATAACAATGAACTACACAATTTTAATTAGAAAAGAGATATAATAAGAACAATTAAGTCAAGTATATTGCAATGGCAGAAGATGTGCCACAACTTGGTAATGAAAGAGGAGGCATGGAAACTTCTTGTAGGAAAGTGCCCAATTGATAGACCAAGAATGAGGTGAGAGAATAACATTAACCATGATTTGAAGAAAGTAGATTATACAGTAGATGACTGGAAAACATATCAGGATAGGGATGTATGGAGAGCTTATGTCTGCATGGGCATGGATGCTATGGGTTTCATGGTGCCAGTGAGTTAGCTAGTAAGAGGATTTTTTTTTTGTTTTTATTTTTAGATGCCTCAATATCTTTGATCATAACACATCTATGATGCTATGTTAATATCATTATACTGCTTTCGGCCTTAGTTTATGTTGTACTGTAAACAAAGTCACAAAAGGTATCCTTCCGCAGGCATCTGTGATTGGTGAAGTGATGGTACTGTTTTACGCACCATCTGACTTGCTGTCAAATTCAGGTGGCATTATACTTTTCACCAAAACTTAAGAACCTTGCCTCACACCGCTACCTCAAGTCGGCTATTAGCGATATTTTCAAACCTTTTGCTGAAAGCATTTCAGTACTTATTACAGGACAATTGTTGCTTTTCTTCACAGGTATTTAAAAGGGGCATAAGACAAGGATGTGGTCTCTTGCCCTTGCTCTTTATTATATACATGGATAGAATACTCCAAGATTGGCGACAGATGAGACACGGTTCTACCAAATTAATAGAAACCTAAAAATAGACTCCTTGCTTTTTGCAGATGATTTTGGTATTAATAGCTCCAGCAGAAATAGATTTACAGTTTTCTATACACAATTTTAATATAATTGCAAAAAGGTACAATGTGGAAATCAATACAAATAAAACTAAAGTGATGACCTTTTATGGGAAATACCCTATATCTAGCAAAATTGTTTTGGATGATGAAATTTTAGAACGAGTAAATGAATGTAATTATTTGGGTTATAATTTAACATTTCAAGATGAAACTGATATATCAAAGAAAATCACAAATTTCACAAAAACAACAGGAATAATTAACAGTATAATGAAACCATCTTTAGTACAGAAGAACACAAGATTACGGCTTTATAAGGTTCTTACAAGACTAATATTAAGATATGGTAGTGAAGCATGGACAATATGAAAAACAGATGAAAGCCGAATACAAGCAAATGAGATGTGATCAATGCACCTTACAGCAGGCTATACAAAGTAGGACCATACAAGAAATGAGGAAATTATGGAAGAGTTGGATGTAGAACCCATTCTTCACCACATAGAAAACTACCAGAACAACTGGAAAGCCCATCTTCAACGAATGTCGTCTCATAGAATTCCAAAAGCCAGCTTTGTTACTGCCCCCAAGGCAAAAGATCGCTGGGACGTCCAAAAAAAAGCACTGGATGGAAAACAACTCTTTGAGACCATAACATGCCACATGGCCTAATACTTGCATGGATGATGATGATTATTATGTATTTAAAAGCAGGATAAGAAGGATTGTCTTTTGTTCACTGGAATTTATGAGTGGAAAAGAGAAAGGGTGAGTCCAAGATATTTCCTGGAAATGAGGTTCTAAAGTTTTGGCAAAACTATAATTTACCAAAGTTGCATGCTTCTACACGTATTTTAGAAATTATTATCATTACTTTTCAAAGGTTTCCCTATCTGATGTTTAACGTATTCAACACGAGCGGCCATATTGGAATAACTGAATATCCCTCTTCATTTGCGTGAAATGGTGTTATATTTAAATTTATATAAATGTATACTTACTGTTCACCATTGTCATTTTTTCATATGTTATATTGGGTATTATTACTTTATTATTTTTACGATAACTTTGTCCATACATAGTAGTTATATAAAATTTAGATTGATCAGGAACTATGTTTTTATCCACGCCGCTGGACAACGATGTCATTAGGTTCATGTGGCCAATGAAATCACACTTAACCACATGCTTCTGTTTACATTACAACCTAAACTAAGGTCGAAAGAAGTATAGACTATGTGAGTTATGTGTGCTATGTATGATAATGTGTAGAGTTCGTTTGTTATTATATATTTAAATTTCTTATGTGAATTAATTGAATGTTAATTTTAAATAAAATGTGAAAAGATGATTAAGGATGAAATGGATAGTGGTAATAAAATTCCAACCCGACTTTCGCCTTGGCAAAAGAAGAAAATTAACAAAAAATAAAAAATACCTCGGTTGTCCTGTGATTTTAATTTGGGTTTTCCTGAAAATGTGTCTCAAATGCTGCCATCTTAGGCAAATAGTTTGGTGTAAAAATGTTTCCATTAAAATTTAAAGTTTGAGGTTAACTCTCTCTCGTAATGGTTCAATTTTACTGTTTAATGAACTTGATCTCACTTTTCTTATCCAAATAATACATGCTAAATTTCACTGTGAAGAAATAAAAATGGCAGCCACTAGAGCAATTATTAAATTGTAGCTTTCAGGTAAACCCTCATTCCTAATGGTCCAATTATTCTATTTTTTCTCATTTTATTTCAATGATACCAGTACTTACCAAGTTTCATTGCAAAAAACAAAACTGTGGCTGCTAAGAGCTTTAACAGATACATACATACATGCATACATACATCTCATCATCACCCTTCCTTGTGTTAGTACCTGAACTGTTATGGAATGGTTGAAACATTGGTATTTTTGAGCCATTTTTTGAATGACTCAGCAATTTCTTGCCATGTGTTTCATGGAAATATATTTGTGATTTTAGGTGTTAAGTAAGTAGAATTGATGATTTATAAAAAAATTAAAAGATTTTCATGAGGCCAATCTCAGCAGCTATATTCCTTTGGAATATACTAAATCGAATTGACAAGGTATTCAATTATGCAAAAATGATTCATCAGCAAGATTAATATTATCAATTGTTGATTTGAATATGTTGTGTACAAATAGTTACAAAAATGTAATGTAATGGTTACAGTAAAGTCAATTGTTGCCTTGCTATAAAGCCTGAAAAATATGTTTCTAATACTATTACTACTGAGGAGACAAAAGAGGAAAAGTCTTTCCACCCTATGTTAGATCTGTGTTTGAAAGATTAGGCCAAATAATACAGAAATACAAGGTTATGATAATTTTCAAACCAATACAGAATATCATTAATGTCATTTTACCAATCAAAGACAAGAGAAATCTGTTAAGTACTAGTGGTGTATACATACTCAATGTAGCTATGGAGATAAGTGTATATATATGGACAATGAAAAGGACAGAGGAACATAAGAAGAACTCCAAAGATGGGCTGCAGGAGAGTATTTGTATGAAATCATAGAGCACATTATGAAATATGCAGAAATCCAAATTCTTGAAAAAGCACATTACCACTGAAAACTATATAGAGAATCTATTAAAATTTGCAAACATAATTGAGGCATTGACACGAGAAAGGTAGTATGTCATGAAATGCAAATTTTACAGGGGAAGCAAAAACAAATTTGATACTACTAAACAAGAAATTTTATTTACAAAATAGTTACAAAACATCCATATTAGCATTACAAAATATATTTAAAGCAAGTTATGACATTTATGTAAGAAATGGCATTATGATGTACAAATATTACGATAAAATGCATTATATTTGATGTCCATGTATCGCAACATCGACAAGAGGTCTTTCTTTTTAGGCTCATTAATGATGGGCCTTCTGATTGGTGGTAGAGAATGAATTGTCGAGATTTTTTGACAGATTTTCCCTTTTTGAAAATGTATTCTCTCCATGTTTCCATTTCATTGAACAGTTTTTTTATTTCTATGATGGGCAGCTTATCCTTCAAAATTCTAATGCAAGAAGCAGAGCTGATCTTTATTGGTGCTGTATTCAACAATTTATTACATACCGATGCAAAATCGTAGAAATCTTCCTCTGTCATCTTTACAACATTGAATTTTTGTACATTCTTTGCTTCTGTAATCATATCGGCTAATTATTGGTTTTGAAACTTTCTTCTCTTTTCTATGATTCCGAAATCTCAATCACATGGCATATATGAATGCCCCGACACTAGAAATTTCAAATTGATGTTATCAACCAAATTGTGTACAACTGCGTAGATTAAAACCAGTACAACCATGCGATTTTTATTTTGGCCGCCATAGTTGTCACACCACAAATTCAGATTTTTCTTTTGAGTTATATTGGAAGTCAGGACCTTTAAAAGACAAGAGGCTACCCTATTTCTTCCATGACCAGCTATACCTTCATGCCACAAGCACATAAAACTCTTGCTAGCATCTCCAACGTGAATACAAAGGTTAACCCATTGGAGACACTTTTAAAGCGCCTAGCATGTTCACTGGGAACCCATTTAAATCTCCTCACTGCTACTCCGGCTGCGCTGGACTTTAAATCAGAATACAAAATACACATACTGTGTTCTATCACTTATGTTTTCAGATATTTTGTTTACCCCTGAATTTCTTTTAGTATCTTGTACTTTTACGAATAGCAAAGGAATGTGGCCTACCTGCTACCCTCTGTTGTGCATTGTAAACCGTTATGTTTTGTTATTTTCAAGGCTGTGAAAGTTGACAAACATTTCAAAAACCATCTTTTTGTAACAATTCTCGGACATTGCCTTGAAAGTAAACACAAATCATATGTTCAAACAAGACCGAAAAAAATAACTAACGCAATATAATACTGTACATAATAAAAATAAATATATGAAATATAAATAAGCATAGACCTATACATTATAAAATCAGGAAAAGTTCTTCGTATATTCTTTAATTATCTTAGTTATATATCGACCTGTAAATTATAAAATACTATAGATAAAAACTGGACGAAACTGACCTAATATTTCTACCATCAGTAGCATGCACGGTTACGTTGTCACTGTATATTATTTCATCGTTCGAATCTTCGTTCCATGATAATTCACTACAATCACTGTCACATAACATTTCATCCACTACTTCACTTAGTTTCTCAATAGCAATACGATCTCTCCTATTTACGGACATATTGCAAAAAAAAAATTACAGCTATGAATTTTAACAAATAAACACTGAATTTATATTCACTTATATTTTACCATAATGAATTCCTACAGCTATGGTCTACTATTCTATAAATAATAACTAAAATAAACTATACAATACACTAGGCCTATACATATTTACTTTACATAAACAAACAACAAATTTTACTGACGGTGAATCGAAAATTTAAACCACTAAAAAAACCTAACTTCTTACAGTGGGGGTTATAACACAACAATGAGTGTAGGTCGTGGAGGAGCTCTTTGGACTTTCTACCTGCTCACGAGGGAGACTCGTTAAAAGTCTCCAATGGGTTAAAGTTTGACAGCTGATGACTGTTAAAACATCTTGGAGTGTGTGAGCATGGGAGTAAATAATACCTGCTGCATGTCCATGCTGATGGTGCATGTGGCACTTGAAAGCATCATTAAAGAAGCATTATCATCACTCAAAAGTTTCATAGCTTTCTCAGATTTCCTGAGATGTAACTCTTTTTTTAGAAATGAGATGAAGTTTTTCTGGAGGCATGATGTTTCAATAACAACACCTATTACTGCTACAGGCAACTCAATATTAATGTAAACTTATACACAGGAATGGTTGATCGCAGAGTAACAGCTGACTACAAGGCTGTTTGTTGACTTAATTAAAACATTTGGTCTGTTCATTCTTACCTCTTGCCCCATCGTCAGCGATTACAGACTAAGAAGCTCTGAAACATATGTTCGATGAAAACAACTCTAAGAGGTAAGAATGAACAGACCAAATGTTTTAATTATTAAACAAACCTCTTAATATTGTTT
Organism: Diploptera punctata; assembly: GCA_030220185.1. Lineage (NCBI taxonomy): Eukaryota > Metazoa > Arthropoda > Insecta > Blattodea > Blaberidae > Diploptera > Diploptera punctata. The sequence continues at coordinate 439,347 of JASPKZ010009811.1, read as the reverse complement.
ATTTTTTATTATTTCACTCACCTCATACTTCATAATTCATAGCAGACCCTGGGTTTCTTCACATATTTTGTGACGTTCTCAATGCTGCGTCACGTTCACAACTGACGTCCAACGGCCTTCTATCCTGCAGACTGACCTCCGCGCCATCTGGTGGCCGACCGAAGAATTTCCAAATCAGTCCTCTTTCTTTATAACCGGGTATTTCAAAATTCATAGTTGTATTTTCATTCTTGCATATGTAAATTTTTTCCCAAATTGTGAGTTCCTTCGGTTTTTCCAATTGTTTAAGTAATTTTGTTTTGGTTTCTATTCTATGTTTTTCTGACCAGGCATGTGCAGCTATTGCAGATTTTTCGGTTTCTCCATTTTTAACATTTCTGAGGTGTTCTTTTAATCTTGTATTTAGATTCCTTTTTGTTTTTCCTATGTATATCTTTTCACAATCTTTACAATTAATTTGATAAATTCCCGATTTTTTGCAGTCTTCAATTTTTTCATTTTTGTTGGTTTTTATTAAATTACCTAAGCTGTAATCATTTTTCGGTGCTAATTTAATGTTGAATTTGTTGAAAATTTTTTGAAACTTGTCAAATACGAAAGGATGGTATGTGAACTTCTTGAATTTTTTGCCTATATTTTTATCTGTCTGAAGAGTACTTTCATTGATGACTTTTGTTCTTTGAATTTATTTATTTTCTTGTGTATCATTTTCTTTTGAAAACCATTATCCTTAGCAATTTTTATGATGTGTTCTTTCTCTTTATTGTAATTTTCTTTGCTCATGGGGACATTCACAAGTCTGTGTGTTAAACTATTAAATACTGCCTGTTTGTGTGAAAAATGGTTAAATCCAGTAGCTTTTATATAATTGTCGATGTGAGTTTCTTTTCTGTAGATTCCAAATTCTATTTTCTTTTTTTCTTCATTCCTAATCAATTTAAGGTCTAAAAATGGTATTTCATGATTATTTTCTATTTCCATTGTAAATTTGATTGTTTTATTTTGAATATTTAACAATTTAATGGCATCTTCTAATTGTTTCTCTTTTACTATTGCTATGATATCATCTACGTATCTTCTCCAAAATTTAAACATCAAAGGATGTGCTTTGGTTACATGACATTCAAAGTTTCCCATAAACATGTCTGCTAAGAATGGTGATAATGGATTTCCCATTGCGAGTCCTGATTTTTGTCTAAAGTATTTTCCTCTAAAGGTGAAGAACATTTGATTTAAGCATAATTTTGTTAGTTTTATGTATTCTTTAACGCTATCATCATCTAATTTGTTTTCTTTCAACCATTTTTCTAAAATTTTCAAAGTTGTGTCAGTCGGTATGTTTGTGAATAATGAAGTAACATCAAATGAGACCAATCTTTCTGAAGGTTCTATTTCTACATTTTCTAATTTCTCAACTAATTGGTAAGAATTTTCTACTGCTAAATTTTCAAATTTTTCCATACCTTTAAATTTATTGTTAAGCCATTTGGATATGTTATATGTCGGTGAGTTGATATTGTTGATGATAGGTCTCATTTTCTTTCCGTCTTTGTGGATTTTAGGAAGACCATGAATGTTGGGGTTTCTGGGATTTGGTATTTTTAATTTAAACTTTTCCTTTTGTGTCATAATTTTTTTAATTGATTTTAGGCTGGTTTCAACTTCTTTAATTGTTTTTGCAAGAGGATTTGTTTTAATTTCTTCATATTCTTCCCCCTTTAATAAATTCTCGATCCTATCATTATAATCTTCTTTATCCAAAATTACCAAATTATTCCCTTTGTCTGACTTTGAAAAAACAACATTTTTATTATTAATGTTTCTTACTTTCTTCATATTTGTTTTGCATATGTTTTTTTATTTTTGTGTTTTTAATTTTTTCAATAACTTCCCCACATTCTTTTCTGATTATTGTTTGTTCTTCAAAATTCATGTCATCTATAGCAATTTCAACATCAGCTATGTAATCTTCTAAATTGTTAGAGTAACTAATACATGTTTTCAATCCCTTGTCCAAAATAGATATTTCTTCTTTTGTAAAGTTTTCAGATGATAGGTTAATTACATTATTCTCAATTTCTTTATCCCTCCCTAATGTAGTGGTTATACTTTTTGTACTTATATTTTTCTTCAATTTTTTTAACTCAGGTTTTAAATTAATTATCTTTTTCTTTTGTACATCAAATTTTTTTCTTCATTTTGAGGTTCAATTGGTTGTAGAAGTTTTTTTCTAGGTTATCCCAAATTATTTGTCCTAAACTGTTGGTTAATCTTAGATGTAAAAAGTACAGTTCTACGTCTATTTTACTTATAGTTGTGTAATGTTTGACTTTTTCCAAATTGAGAGTTTTCTTTTCTAAACTTTTTTGGTGTTGGTTATTGTTGTTTTTAACCATTTTCCGAACAAATTTTGGAGTGATATTATTTTCTAAACATTTATTAATGAATTTGATATCTGCAGCTCTTTTGTTTCTAAGTTCTTTTAATTTCAAATATCTGCAGAGCTGCAGATATCAAATTCATTAATAAATGTTTAGAAAATAATATCACTCCAAAATTTGTTCGGAAAATGGTTAAAAACAACAATAACCAACACCAAAAAAGTTTAGAAAAGAAAACTCTCAATTTGGAAAAAGTCAAACATTACACAACTATAAGTAAAATAGACGTAGAACTGTACTTTTTACATCTAAGATTAACCAACAGTTTAGGACAAATAATTTGGGATAACCTAGAAAAAAACTTCTACAACCAATTGAACCTCAAAATGAAGGAAAAAAATTGATGTACAAAAGAAAAAAATAATTAATTTAAAACCTGATTTAAAAAAATTGAAGAAAATATAAGTACAAAAAGTATAACCACTACATTAGGGAGGGATAAAGAAATTGAGAATAATGTAATTAACCTATCATCTGAAAACTTTACAAAAGAAGAAATATCTATTTTGGACAAGGGATTGAAAACATGCATTAGTTACTCTAACAATTTAGAAGATTAACACAGCTGATATTGAAATTGCTATAGATGACATGAATTTTGAAGAACAAACAATAATCAGAAAAGAATGTGGGGAAGTTATTTGAAAAAATTAAAAAACACAAAACTAAAAAACATATGTAAAAACAAACATGAAGAAAATAAGAAACATTAATAATAAAAATGTTGTTTTTTCAAAGTCAGACAAAGGGAATAATTTGGTATTTTGGATAAAAGACGATTATAATGATAGGATGGAGAATTTATTAAAGGGGGAAGAATATGAAGAAATTAAAACAAATCCTCTCGCAAAAACAATTAAAGAAAGTTGAAACCAGCCTAAAATCAATTAAAAAAATTATGACACAAAAGGAAAAGTTTAAATTAAAAATACCAAATTCCAGAAACCCCAACATTCATGGTCTTCCTAAAATCCACAAAGACGGAAAGAAAATGAGACCTATCATCAACAATATAAATTCACCGACATATAACATATCCAAATGGCTTAACAATAAATTTAAAGGTATGGAAAATTTTGAAAATTTAGCAGTAGAAAATTCTTACCAATTAGTTGAGAAATTAGAAAATGTAGAAATAGAACCTTCAGAAAGATTGGTCTCATTTGATGTTACTTCATTATTCACAAAACATACCGACTGACCACAACTTTGAAAATTTTAGAAAAATGGTTGAAAGAAAACAAATTAGATGATGATAGCGTTAAAGAATACATAAAACTAACAAAATTATGCTTAAATCAAATGTTTCTTCACCTTTAGAGGAAAATACTTTAGACAAAAATCAGGACTCGCAATGGGAAATCCATTATCACCAATCTTAGCAGACAAGTTTATGGGGGAAACTTTGAATGTCATGTAACTAAAAGCACATCCTTTGATGTTTAAATTTTGGAGAAGATACGTAGATGATATCATAGCAATAGTAAAAGAGAAACAATTAGAAGATGCCATTAAACTGTTAAATATTCAAAATAAAACAAATCAAATTTACAGTGGAAATAGAAAATAATCATGAAATACCATTTTTAGGACCTTAAATTGATTAGGAATGAAGAAAAAAGAGAAAATAGAATTTGGAATCTACAGAAAAGAAACTCACATCGACAATTATATAAAAGCTACTGGATTTAACCATTTTTCACCACAAACAGGCAGTATTTAATAGTTTAACACACAGACTTGTGAATGTCCCCATGAGCAAAGAAAATTACAAAAAAGAGAAAGAACACATCATACAAATTGCTAAGGATAATGGTTTTTCACAAGAAAATGATACACAAGAAAATAAATAAATTCAAAGAACAAAAAGTCATCAATGAAAGTACTCTTCAGACAGATAAAAATATAGGCAAAAATTCAAGAAGTTCACATACCATCCTTTCGTATTTGACAAGTTTCAAAACATTTTCAACAAATTCAACATTAAATTAGCACCGAAAAATGATTACAGCTTAGGTAATTTAATAAAAACCAACAAAAATGAAAAAAATTGAAGACTGTAAAAAATCGGGAATTTATCAAATTAATTGTAAAGATTGTGAAAAGATATACATAGGAAAAACAAAAAGGAATCTAAATACAAGATTAAAAAGAACACCTCAGAAATGTTAAAAATGGAGAAAACCGAAAAATCTGCAATAGCTGCACATGCCTGGTCAGAAAAACAAATAGAATTGAAAACAAAACAAAATTACTTAAACAATTGGAAAAACCGAAGGAACTCACAATTTGGGAAAAAATTTACATATGCAAGAATGAAAATACAACTATGAACTTTGAAATACCCGGTTATAAAGAAAGAGGACTGATTTGGAAATTCTTCGGTCGGCCACCAGATGGCGCGGAGGTCAGTCTGCAGGATAGAAGGCCGTTGGACGTCAGTTGTGAACGTGACGCAGCATTGAGAATGTCACAAAATATGTGAAGAAACCCAGGGTCTGCTATGAATTATGAAGTATGAGGTGAGTGAAATAATAAAAAATAAACAATATTAAAAAACCTCATAGTGTTATTTCCTATCTACATAACTTAAACCTCTTAATGTTACTTCCTATTGTATTTTAAAATGTTCGTTGACTTACTCCCATCTCCATGCCAACCTATGTATACTTAACACATATCCCATCTTGCATCATTCGTAGGAACTAAAACACCCAAAACTTTGATTTACTGTCATTGCTAAGCCATTGGCATTATGTCTTACTACCTTGTCAATGAAAAATCTGAAAAATTATTTTTTTTTACTTACTTCCTTTCCCATGTCAGTGCCTCAATTACTTAAATAAAAAATGAAGAATCTTTGAAGATCAATAAATTGATTTTTTCGTTGATTATTTATTTTCTTTTTAACATAGAAGGGAAAGAATTAATATGAGGGGGAAAAGGTTTCCTCCTGAACTATTTAATTGCAGAGTCTTCCCAAAGTCAAAATCCATGATTCATCATTGGTTTATATTAAAGATTTAAGACCTCAATTGAAACAAAACTATTGACAATTTCCTACTTTTAGAAAAGTTCTAATTCTTATTGTTATTTTTAAAAAAAATGTGACAGTTCATCAAATCCTGATATACAAAATTTAATTCTTCTCTCTCAATCTCAGACATAGTACCATTACATTTTATCTTATTTTATTTGTAATAGATTTTAGACAACTCGGAGAAAAAAAATCATGGAATTAATTTATGGTGAAGTTTCTTAGTTCCTTTCAGTGAATAACAATTCTAATGAATGTACAATTTTTTATATTAAACTAATGTTGGGAAGTACAATTTTTTGGATGGTGTAACTAGTATATTGTATTTACCATTCTTGTTTTCATGGATTGAAAGCTGATATTCACACACCTAACCTGGTTGCTATGCAAACAAAAGAAAATTCAATACTGATACGGAAAATAAACTAACATGTTACAACCAAACATTTATTTTGAAATATTGAAAGTGAAAACATAATTGGTACAATTATTAAATGTTATTGGACTTCCGGCATATTTTCTTCAAATTCAAAATGCTCACCTTATTTATTTCTGTATAACAAGACAACTACTGTTGAACTATCATATGATTTTTATAACAGACTTGTTTTTACAAGTTTTGCAATTTATTCTTGTCATTAATAATAATTAAGTCTTAACATCTTACATATTGAAACATGTTCTCCAAGAACGTAACAATTTATGAGTAAGATTTTAAGACTCAAATTAATTATTAAAAAGAATCTCATAATGTAATTCATTAATTACTTTCATCATTTTATTGTAACAATATTTTTCATTTACAGTGTAGACGATGAAGATATGTCCTCTGATAAAAACGAAGAACTAGAGCATTCTAACTCAGATGGTTTGACTTCTTCTGCCTCAGTGATACCACCATGTGACACAGTTACCAAGGAAGAGAGGTATGTAAATTAAATTTTATTTATGGACTAATTAGTCATTTTTTTACATCTTACCTCATGTTTGTTTTCTCAAACAGTATTAGACAACAATATTTTTGCATTTCTTGAATGTGACATCTTATGATGCCCGTGATCTAGGTGTTCTTGTGTATACTATTCTCACCTTTAATTTATGGGTTAGCATAGTTTGTTCAATGGATATTTTAAAAATAGCATTGGGGTGATAATGGTGTTAGGATATTTTAGATATTTGGTGTTGCAGGACTGACATTTCCACTGCCCATTATAATGAAGAACGCTTGTGTCAGGCTACTACATCTGCTGCAAAGGACACATCTAAATTGTCTTGTTATAGAACATCCCCTTCCAGCGACAGATCAAAATCATCTCAGCCTGCAGTAATTAGTTTATCTAAGAGGTAAACTATTTTTTTATATGTATCTTACAGTTATGTGATGATAACACACATATTCCCCACTTCTAGAATTCACTAAGTTTAATATAAAAGCTTGTATAAATTTAAAAATTATTATTGAGTTTAAAATAGAAATCTACAAACTATATATCATTGGCATACTGTTCATGCTATGGGTTGCTATGATTAAACTGAGGGTCAATGATCGAAGGTGATGCCATGATGCTTGAAATCTGTTACACTAGTCCCAATCTGGTTGCAGGGAGAAGAGAGAGAGAGAGAGAGAGAGAGAGAGAGAGAGAGAGAGAGAGAGGGAGAGAGAGGGGGGAAAAAAGAGAGAGAGAGGGGGAGGGAAGAGAGAGAGAGAGGGAGCGAGGGAGAGAGAGCGGGGAGAAAGAGAGAGAGGGGGAGAGAGTAGAGAGGAGGGAGAGAGAGGAGGAGGGGGAGAGAGCGAGAGGGGGAGAGAGAGAGAGGGGGAGAGAGAGAGGGGGAGAAGAGAGGGGAGAGAGAGAGGGAGAGAGAGAGAGGGAGGAAAATAGAGAGGGAGAGGGGGAGAGAGAGAGAGTGGGGGAGAGGAGAGAGAGAGGGAGGAGAGGGAGAGAGAGATAGAGCAGAGATTGAGAGGGGGGCGAGGCGTGCGGATCGGGAGGGAGAGAGAGAGAGAGAGAGGGCTTTAGATCTCTCTCTTCTTGTCTCTTCTCTTCTTTTGGTCTCTGCATCTCTTTCTTCTGCTCTCTCTCTTTTTTCTCTCTTTCTTTCTCTTTCTTCATTGGTTTATTGCATCTCGCTCATGATAGATATCTAATGTATAATTTTACTTTGCTATTGAACTTTCCTGAGAATCCTTTGTTGATATATATTTTTATATATGTCAAATCATCTGAAAGTATACTTTTCAATTATATGACTAGTTTGACCTCTTGAACTCCCTGAGAATCCTTTGTTGATATATATTTTTATATATGTCAAATCATCTGAAAATATACTTTTCAATTATATGACTAGTTTGACCTCTTGAACTCCCTAAAAATAAGAGTAAACATTTAACTTTTATAGGAATTAATCACTATGAGGTTTAATTTATGGTGAAATTAAATGTTTCTTACCTCTCCTCATATAAATTTACTAAGTAGATTGCGATTTCGAGACCATAACGGTCTCATCTTCAGTACTTTTTTGGCGACTGATGCTATGTCGATCGATCGGAAGAAACTTCCGATTGCCAAAAAAGTACTGAAGATGATACCGTTATGGTCTCGAAATCGCGATCTACTTAGAAGATATACGTGAGGAGAGGTAAAAAACATTTAATTTCACTATAAGAGTAAACATTATTTGTTAAAAAGGCTGAGAATTAAAAATTTAGCAGAATTTTAATAAGTTTAGAGCATCAGATTCACTAAAGTTAGTACTTATGTTTAATTAGACCAGCTAGACATAAAAACTCTTATACTTTCCATGCAATTTGACACCTTTGAGTCCCTTTCACCATTCATTTACTGCCCTTCAGAGCAGGCATATCCTAAACCTCAGTTAAAGCCATCACCATGGGAACTGGAATGGGTAACTATTCAATTCCAAACACATTCATGGTAACTCATAAAAATACATGACCCTCCATGGTATCTTTGCTTGTTGTGGTGGAGTGGCTTGCATGCTTAAATGTTCCTGAGAGCTATGCCGGCAGTAGCATTCCTGCCGATAGGGTTACCCATGCCGGACTGGTCGAAGGTGATAAGCCAGACGAAAAAAGTACCATGGTCGAAAGAGTGACGATCTTTCACCATAAAAATACAACCGTCAAGAAATGCAGACATGGGTTCAACTGGGGTAAAATTTTCCCCCATTCGGTTCTCCGGGCAGGGACTACTTCAGGGAACCCATGCCAAAGGCTTAAACACAGGGACATGTTCCTAGGAACATGGAATGTTCGGAATTTATACAATAGCAGGGCACTAGAGATATTAATGTGAGAATTAGATAAATCGCCCTTGGATATAGTCGCTTTACAGGAAGTTAGGTGGCCAGGAGAAGGTAGTCAGGAATCAGGAAGCGTTGCATTATACTACGGGGGTGCAGAAAGACCTGCATTTGGAACGGGTTTTTTAGTCAGAAGGAGGATCCTATCCACTATCCGAGATATTAAGTTTGTTAGTGATAGGATATCATACATAATTCTAAAGGGTAAACAACATGATTTTATAATTGTAAATGTACATGCCCCCACAGAAGATAAAGATGACAAGATCAAGGATGAGTTCTATGAAGAATTAGAATGCTTAATAAATTAATGAGTCATTTTAACATCTTACCTCATATTTCATGTTTTTTCAAACACGGTAACTATAGTTTTCAAATGATCTTGTCATTCATTTTCAACCGCCATTATGACTACCGGATATTCGTTGGAATCTCCCTCTATAACGTTGCCATCTGGTGTTGATTTGACGAACTTCGAGATATCGTTGCCATCTGGTGTTGATTCGATGAACTTCGAGATGAGGTCACGTTTCATCCGGAATGTCGAAATTCATAGATTTAAATTTGTTCTTCTGTATAAATATTTTCTCCCAAACTGTCAAATCCAAAGGTTTTTCCAAATGTTTTAGAAGTTTAGCTTCTTTTTCGATTCTATGACCTTCCAACAAACTATGTGCTGCAATAGCTGATTTTTCAATATCACCATTTTTTATATTTCTAAAGTGTTCTTTGTGCGAGTGTCCAAATTTCTTTTTTTTTTTCCTATATATACTTTATTGCAATCTCGACAATCAATTTGATAAATTCCAGATTTTTTACTATCTGGGGTGTTCATTTCTTATTGGTTATTAATAAGTTACCAAGGCTAAATTTATTTATCGGTGCCAATGTAATATTGAATTTCTTGAAAATTTTTTGAAATTTGTTATGTATTCCAGGATGATAAGTGATTTTCTTAAATTGTTTTCCTTTCTTTGAATCAGATTGCAGGGTAGTGTATTCTTTTAATCTTTTTTGTTGTCTGAATTTCTTCAATTTAGTTATAATTATTTCCTTTCCAAAACCATTTAAATTAGCTATGTCCAAAATGTGATTGTTATTCTTTCTTAAAATCCTCTTCATTTAGTGGAACATTCAATAATCTATATATCAAACTGTTGAAAATTGCATGCTTATGCGCAATATGATTGAAACCTGAAGACTTTATGTAATTGTCAATATGAGTATCTTTTCTGTATATATTGAATTCAATTTTTTTGTTGTTGTTCATTCCTTCTTATGTAGAGGTCCAAAAATGGGATTTGGTTATTATTTTCTAATTCCATAGTAAATTTCACAGATTCATCCTGGAGGTTGAGTAATTTTAATGCATCTTCAATATATTTAGAATTTATCACAGAGAAAATATCATCCACATATCTATACCAACATTTGAACATCCAGGGATAAGCATTGGTGATATGACATTCTAAATAACCCATAAATAAATTTGCCAAAAATGGTGAAAGTGGGTTTCCCATAGCCAGACCGTGTTTGAAAAAACATGAAATATGAGGTAAGATGTTAAAATGACTCATTAATTTATTAATTAAGAACCTCATAATGTTTCCCAATTTTAACTTTGAATTAGAATGCTTATTTGATAGCCTTTCACGATATCATATGAAAATTGTCTTAGGAGATTTTAATGCAAAAGTGGGGCGGGAAGATATATTCAAACCAACAATAGGCAAATTCAGTCTTCTTGAAGATAGTAACGACAACAGGGTTAGATTAGTCATATTTGCCACATCGAAGAATCTCATTGTTAAGAGCACAACATTTCAGCATAAGGATATTCATAAATACACCTGGACATCCCCAGATGGAGAAACTCGGAACCAGATAGATCATGTATTAGTGGATAAATGCTGGCACAGTAGCATCATTGATGTTAGATCAGTTAGAGGGACAGACTGCAATTTGGATATTCATCTGGTCAGAGTGGAAATCAGACAACAGCTATCACTTATGAGAGGAACAAACGCTAAAGATGATTCTGTAAAATTTGAATTAAAAAACTTTAAAAATGATGAAATGCAGCAAGAATACCAAATCAAAATTGCTAATAGATTTGAAGTAGTGGAATCTTCAGATGACAATGTGGCAAACGAAGAAGAAACTGATATAAATAAAGAATGGGAGGCTATAAGAGATACTATTAAATTGTCAGCATCAGAAAGCATTGGTTGTTTAAAAAAGAGGCAAAACAAGAAATGGTTTGATGAGGAATGTGCCGACATTGTAGAGAAAAGAAAGGTAGCAAAAATGAAATGGTTACACGAGCCAAATGAGGTAAATTTAGAGAAATTGGGTAGTATTAGACGGGAAACCACCAAGTTACTAAAGAGTAAAAAGAGGGAATATTTGAGAGAGAAGATTAATGATCTTGAAATGAATGCAAAAAATAGGAATGGGGATATGATTGCAGATTCCAGGAGTATATTAAATAGATGGAAAAGTTACTTTAATTAGCTATTAAATGTACATACAGAACAGGACATTGAGGAAGATAATTTAAAGACAGCAGAAATGCTAGTCGCAGAACCAAATGCATTAGAGGTTGAAATGGCGATTGAAAAATTGAAGATGTATAAAGCATCAGGTTCAGATGAGATCCCAGCAGAACTGATAAAATCAGGGGGAGAAAAATTGATGGACAAGATACGCTGGTTCCTTAGTATGACTTTGAGAAAAAGAAGCTCTTCCAGATGAATGGAAGGAATCAATTATCATACCAATTTATAAAAAAGTAGATAAAACTGATTGCAACAACTACAGGAGCATCTTATTACTTTCAACTTTATACAAAATTCTTACAAATATATTAGTAAGCAGACTTACTCCCTATATTGATGACATTCTAGGAGATCATCAATGTGCATTTAGAAGAAACAGCTCTACAACAGATCAGATTTTTAGTATATGACAGATTTTAGAAAAGAAATGGGATTATAATGGTACTGTACATCAACTATATGTAGGCTTCAAAAATGCATATGATTCAATTAAGAGGGAGAAGTTATATAGTATCCTGCTGGAGTTCGGAATTCCTAAAAAGTTAGTTAGACTTATACGAATGTGTCTAAATGGCTCAAAGAGTAGGGTGCGTGTAGGCAAACAGTTTTCAGACACTTTTGAAATCCAGAATGGGTTGAAGCAAGGAGATGTACTATCTCCTCTACTATATAATTTTGTACTAGAGCATGCCATTAAATCTTTAGAGAATGAGGAAGGCTTACAACTCAGTGGTATTAATAAGCTGTTAGTTTATGCTGATGATGTAGTATTATTGGCCAATAGCGAGGAAATACTAAAGGACAACACACACACACTATTGAGTAACACTAAGAAACAAGGACTGGAAGTAAATATGAATAAAACTAAATATATGGTCACACGTAGAAATTCATTATATAATGGAAATTGACAGCTAATGACAAATGAGGGAAATTTTGAGGAAGTGGCTGAATTCAAGTACCTAGGAACAATAATCACAAATTAGAATGAGATGCACAAAGAAATTAAACATAGCATGCTATTATGCATTGCAGAGACTCTTGATGTCCCAACTCCTTTCAAAACACGTTAAACTGAAAATATGTAAGACTATTATTCTACCAGTTATATTATATGGGTGCGAAACATGGACTCTTACTTTAAGGGAGGAAAGGAGATTAGAAGTATTTGAGAATAAAGTACTTTGGAAAATTTTTGGACCAAAGAGAGATGAACAGACAAGTGAATGGAGAAGACTTACATAACAATGAACTGCATGGTCTTTATAGGAAGCCAGATATAATAAGAACAGTTAAGTCTCATAGACTGCAATGGGCAGGACATGTTGCACGTATGGGGAATGAAAGACTTGCATGGAAACTTCTTGTAGGAAAGCCAGAGGGAAAACGCCCAGTTGGTAGACCAAGAATGAAGTGGGAGAATAACATTAACTATGATTTGAGGGAAGTAGATTATACAGGGAATGATTGGAAAGCATTAGCTCAGGATAGGGATGTATGGAGAGCTTATGTCCGCGTGACCATGAACCTACGGGTTTGATAGTGCCAGTGAGTAAGTAAGTAAGTAAGTTTAAAAATACATGATACTAACAAGGAAACTATCAATAAAATCATATTTAAATGAACTTGGAAATTTTTCTGGCAAAATGTAAGTATAGTAAGGACCTCATATACCAAGAATCAGCTGTAGATTTAACCAGAAGTACTGGAAAATCGAGGGCAGAATGTTTATGAATTAGTTATATACAGTAAAACTTGTTTAATCCGGAATGTGAATAATGCGGAAATCTGTCCAATGTGAACAAATATATTAGTCCTGGCAAAATAATAGTAATTTTACATGTATTTATTTTGCATAAAACGGAATCTGTCCAACATGGAAATAGAAGGATATTTCTACACAATTATTGAAAACAAATTTATAAAGCAGAAAGGTGTATATATATATATATATATATATATTAACCATCAGCTTTTTTTTCTTCTGAAGGCATGTGCCAAGATGGCTTTTACAAATAGTAATTCAAACCAAATGGACAAATAAATATCAAAACAAAACAAACCTAATTGTCACTGACCCTAAAGTTCATTGTTAAAAGCTGTTGTCGTATTTCACATGCTGATATGTACTTTGATAAATGCCTCCATCACCACGATCGGTATATTATTGTTTCAACTTGTTCATTGCAATAATTTTGATTGAATAACACGTGTCTCTTGTGCTTTGTTCCCAGTTTATAATGTCAAGTAAATGGAAAGAAAAATAATTATTACCAAAGAGAAAAAAATTAGTGTTGCCGCTTAAAGTAAAAATAAAAATGCTTGACCGTTTATATGTGTTGGCGAGTCTTTGCATCTACATCACGCTGTTTCAATGTTAATGAATCAAGAAATCCAAAGACTAAATAAGGAATTATATCGCAGAATTCACAGCTGAATATCAATCTTAATTGAAAGACCTTTTAAAAGTGGCAAAACAGGAAAAAATGCAAAGTTCTTTTTACAGTCCTTGCCTAAACCTGACAGTAATAATTAATAGGAATTGTTCAAAATCTCTCATTAATTTATTTTATTTTGATAATTTTTATTTTATTTTGTAACCTTGGAACATATCCCCTATATATCCATACAAATTACCATTCCATATTTTCGGTTTCCGTATTCGCGGCATATTTGCGGAACATATCCCCCGCGAATAAGGAGCCTTTACTGTATAGATTCGGCCTCATTGCACTCCCGTTATGCGAAACACAGATACCTGTCTTGCAAATAACAATTGCGCTGTAAAATCTTAAATTGGTTAAGTTCTGAGACCGATCTTTCACAGGTAGCGTTCTGAATTTGCGGAATAAAGATGGCTGAAACGTATGTATCATTCTCATTAAGCGAAAAAGTGAAAGAGATTGAAGATAAATCTCCAAACATTTCCGGACCGATGCTCCAAAATCAAGCTCTAGCTCTTGTTAGATCCCTAAGGGATTAACGATTTCAAGGAATCTTCAGTTTGGCTGGATAGTTTTAAAAGACGACACAATGTAGTGTGGCATGAAATGTGTGGGGAATCAAAGAATGTGGACGAAAGTGTAGTTAGTGAGCGAAAACCGAAATTGCATACTTGAATTTCAGGATACGCGTCTAAGAGACATTTTTAACGCCGACGAAATGGGACTGTTCTTTCGCGCGTTACCGTCGAAATCCCTCATACATACTATACTTCACTTTTCAACGGCAGCGGAATTACAATTAATCCAAGGCACATAAAAAAGACATATACGGTGCTATATAATCTAAGATTATTTTTTATAATGCGGAATTTTGTCCAATGTGGAAAACAAAATTGGTCCCATGCGATTCCGCTTTGAGCAAGTTTTACTGTAATTGTATGATACTCTAGCGGTGCTTGTATAGAACACACATTCAAAAACAGACATAAACATTGCATATCGCTCATGAGTTTTCTTGAGGTGCACCAAACATGAGAATTCTCATGTTTCACTCAGAGTGGCTTTTTGCTCTATCTGTTACGATAACTATGTACTTTTTTGACTTTGTGATATATCCATATAAGGGAAAGTTTTGGTAGCCCCAGACACTTTTATAATTTGTTGATTGGCTTCATTTTTCCACTTGATGTGAGCAATTTTTACATGAACATATACTTTATTAGTTGAACAACATTATTATTTAAATACTTTTTTTGGTAGAAAATAAACATTTGACAATTTTTTACTCAATTTTGTAAAATAACATTTGTGGCTGGTAGCTCAGTACACACAAAAAAGTGAAGTATTAAGACTGACAACAAATTGAACACAAATGTTTTAATCCATTTGTCACAGACATAATTATCATTTTGGGTACTTTCTAAGTCAACACACTCCTCATGAGCCTATCCCTTACAAATACTGCACTGAAACCAATTTTCAGAAAAGCTTTTTCCGCATATGATGCAGTAAGTTTCATCTTCCTCTTTCTCTTTAAATTTCAATTTTCTTCTACCTTATGTTAATTTACCTCCACCTTTTGTTTTTTCTGTAGACTTCATTTAGTGAATTCTTGAAAGGACTATTTAAAAAACTTTTGCTTGATCTGCACAATGCTTTCTGGACCCAAACCTTCTTTGACTTGCATCTGTGAGAGATGAAATTTGTTTCAAAATATTTGCACTAAGGGTTCCATGACTAGTTGTAGGATCAGAAGAACCAAAATCACCCCCACATATACACTAGGACTTCCATAAGAGGTTGAAGGACCAGAAGAACCAGAACCATCCCCACAACCAGAACTAGGGGTTCCATGACTGGTTTAAGGACCAGAAGAACCAGAACCACCCTCAAGTCCAGCACTAGGGGTTCTACAACTGGTTGAAGGACCAGAAGAACAACAATCAACCCCACGTCCAGCACTAGGGATTCCAAACAGGTGAAAGGACCAGAAGAACCAGAACCATCCCCATGACCAGAAATAGTGGTTCCACGACTGGTTGAAGAACCAGAACGACCCCAACGTCCAGCACGAGGGATTCCATGACTGGTTGATGGACCAGAAGAACTAGAACCACTCCTTGTCCATTACTAGGGGTTCCATATATGGTTGAAAAACCATTCTCGCTACCAGAACTAGGGGTTGAAGGGCCAGAAGAATCAGAACCATCCCCACAAACAGAACTAGGGGTTCCATGACTGGCTGAAGGGCCAGAAGAATCTGAACCATCCCCATGGCCAGAACTAAGGGTTCCATGACTGGTTGAAGGGCCAGAAGAATTAGAACCATCCCCGTGGCCAGAACTAGGGATTTGATGACTGGTTTAAGGACCTGAAGAATTGGAACCATCCCCATGACCATAACTAGGGGTTCCATGATTGTTGAAGGGCCAGAAGAAACAGAACCATTCCCATGACAGAACTAGAGGATCAATGACTGGTTAAAGGGTAAAAAAAAATCATAACCATCCCCATGACCAGAACTAGGGGTTCCATGACTTTAAAATGCCAGATGAATTAGAACCATCCCAACGACCAGAACTAGGGTTTCCATGAATTTGAAATGCCAGATGAATTAGAACCATCCCAACGACCAGAACTAGGGGTTCCATGAATTTGAAATGCCAGATGAATTAGAACCATCCCAACGACCAGAACTAGGGTTCCATGACTGGTTGAAGGGCCAGAAGAATCAGAACCATCCCCAAGACCAGAATTAGTGGTTCCATGACTGGTTGAAGGGCCAGAAGAATCAGAACCATCCCCATGACCAGAAGTAGGGATTTGATGACTGGTTGAAAGACGAGAAGAATCAGAACCATTCACACTACCAGAACTAGGGGTTTGATGACTGGTTGAACTAGTGGTTCCATGACGAACCATCCCCAAGACCAGAACTAGTGGTTCCATGACTGGTTGAAGGGCCAGAAGAATCATTACCATCCCCACTATCAGAACTAGGGGTTTGATGACTGGTTGAAAGGCTAGAAGAATCAGAACCATCCCCACTACCGGAACTAGGGGTTTGATGACTGGTTGAAGGGCCAGAAGTATCAAACCATCCCCATGACCAGAACTAGTTGTTCTATGACTGGTTGAAGGGCCAGAAGAATCAGAACCATCACCACAACCGGAACTAGGAGTTTGATGACTGGTTGAAAGGCCAGAAGAATCATCACCATCCCCACTATCAGAACTAGGGGTTTGATGACTGGTTGAAAGGCCAGAAGAATCAGAACCATCCCCACTATCAGAATTAGGGGTTTGATGACTGGTTGAAAGGCCAGAAGAATCAGAACCATCCCCACTACCGGAACTTGGGTTTTGATGACTGGTTGAAAGGCCAGAAGAATCAGAACCATCCCCACTACCGGAACTAGGGGTTTGATGACTGGTTGAAAGGCCAGAAGAATCAGAACCATCCCCACTACCAGAACTAGGGGTTTGATGACTGGTTGAAGGGCCAGAAGTATCAAACCATCCCCATGACCAGAACTAGTGGTTCTATGACTGGTTGAAGGGCCAGAAGAATCAGAACCATCACCACAACCAGAACTAGGAATTTGATGACTGGTTGAAAGGCCAGAAGAATCAGAACCATCCCCATGGCCAGAACTAGGGTTTGATGACTGGTTGAAGGGCCAGAAGAATCCGAACCATCTCCACGACAAGAACTATGGGTTCCATGACACTTTTCAAAATATCTGGGTGGCTTTTACTTCAGATTTCCATTAATTTGTTATTTTACAGTTCTAATTATTTCCATGAATTTCTCAATCTATGTGAATATCTATTTTTACACAGTGCAGGCCTTTATTGTGCACGTAAAGCAAGTTAGAACTGGTACTATATAATCCTTTATCTGCATACATGTTACCTGATGATCCTATATTTATTCATGTGTGCAATGATATTCTATTATATTAGTCTTAATGTATTTTAATGTTTATTAATTTATAAAATTAATTAACATAAATATTATATTTATGATTAATATATCGTCTTTGCATTACCTATATTTTTAAAATTCATTTGATATCAAACACTGCTGCATTTGTCCTATTCATTCTCTTTTCAATTTAATTAATTTTTTCTTGATTTATTTTTAGATTTTTATAATATTTTATTTTATTTGTATTCAAATATTTCTTACACTATTGTATAAACTCCCACAATTTTTTTTTTCCTCCAGGAGAAAAGATTATACCAAGGATGAGAAAATGAAGATATTAAAATATATAATAAATGAAAAGGCATATGATAGTGTGAAAGGCCGAAAATTTTGGGAGGTGATGCAAGCAAGAAGGGTAAGTCATTTTAATTAAATTTTTACATTAAAAAAATCAGTTATTACCAAATTGTGCTCTGCAGATCCTCAGGGATCCATCAACAGATCTGTGGATGTCACATACTTTTAAAAAGAAAATGTATGTACAGCTTACATCAATGTAATTTACAATTTGTATACAGTACTGGAGAATAATAATCTATTGGCATGTGTTGTGAATGATGATTCATTGCAATTGAATGTGGGACCAGTAGAGTAAGGTAAAGGAAGGATTTCTGCTTGGATGGGAATGAAGCCTGGATTAGCTCAGTGGTCCGAGCATTAGCACGGAAAGTTAAAGATTCGGGGTTCGATTCGTGGTTCAGGCAAAAATTTTTCTCTTTACCATTGATTTACAATAATTTAATTGTGTTCATTGATTTACTTATTTCTATCATAGTAATACCTTTAGCTTCTCAATATTAATTTAATAAAGAGTATCTTTACTACATAAACAATTATTAAATCAATCATACAAGACTTCTCTGTAAATTAGGTCTGCCCTCTATTTGTCAGTGCTGCAAACCTATTGATAAAATCATGTTGTAACTGAAGAATGCATATGCAAAACTATGTAACAAAAATGTCCTAAATATCATGCCCTTTCATGCAAGAAAAAACACAAAATCAATCATGGAACTTAGCTCCAAAGACTAAAGGAATTGACCGTCATGTAAATTTGTGTATCAGTACTTTATTATAATTATTAAAAAGGGCAACGTTCAATTACCTCAGACAACAGTTCGTTATAAATCAAAGAGAAAAGTTGGAACTTTGATGTTGAATTCCTTGCATAACTTTTTAAGTCTTTTCAGAGGAGAAAAAGTTATTTTCACAGATGAACTGGTAGAAAAATTGTTAGCACTATGCAGAATTGTTTGAAAGTTTACTCAAATTGTCTCAATTTTCTTGTAAAGAGTACAGGACGTTTTTAAGGATCTAATTAACTCTTAATGTTTTTATTATTTGGGAATTAATAAATAAAATAATAAACAAAAACATTGGAATCACATACTTATTTGCATCAAAATACTGTGAAGTATTTTAAAATTACAAGACTAGAATTATGTAAATCGCCAATACTCAGTCTCTGGTGAAACTCCATTACTTTTAAACAGTACCCGCCTTTTGCATAGTGGATGCTTTCACTTGGAATTCTCTAGAGGTATCTAGTTATGGCCAGAGATCTTCATAAACCTTGATGTATGCTGTTAATGGTTATTTATTCCAATGTTTTTCATTCAGACACATTTATATATTAAATTTGGGAAAATCTACAAGCTTATGACATTACTACATTACAAAGTAAATCTGCAGTAGCAACATTCAGACTGCTAACGGGACATGACTGCCTGAATAAACACCTACACAGACTTGGCATAACAGATTCACGTAAATGCCCTTTTTGCAATTTAAATGAAGATATGGAAAGAAACCATCTCCTCCGTTGTCCAGCTTTTGTAGAAGAGACCAGCCTTTCTGCTAAATATTGGAGTGCAAGAGAGCGAATGATTTCATTATCAAGTTCTCGACATTAGATACCAACCAACCATGTTTAGTCTTCTAATCAGAAGACTGGATAGGAGATGAGGTATAAAGCATTTTAATTTCTTCTTCTTCTTCCTTCCAAGTATTAGGCCAAGGCCTATTACGATCCTATAGAAAATATAAGATTTGAAATTTAAATCTTAAATTAAACCTCATAGTGATTTTTCTTATAAAAGTTCAGTTTGGTTATAGTTAGTTGACACTTGACATTCACAGCAGTTTCATATTTTCAATTCCTCGTGCATCAGATAAATAGCTGTGGAGTTATAGTTTTAAATTTACAGACCATAGAATGATATGTATTTATTTTTACAGTAGAGCCTCTATTATTCGAGGTAATGTGGACCGAGGGTACCTCGGATAACATGGACTCTGTCAAAAATCAAGAGAAAAATGTATGGTAAATTGATGAAATTAATGAAAACGTAGTCAAAGATGTGAAAAAAAAGGCATCTACTGAATTGTGAAATAAAAATAAAGACATGAAGTACATACAATACATATTCCAGTTAAAAAAGTTCTATCTATCTATCTTCGGGTTTTTACAGCTGCTACCGTCCTCCCTTGTCAAACCTCCAAATCCTACGATCTTGGGAATCTTCAATGCTTAGCCCTCTTGCTTGCATTAAAAAAGTTATTTCTTCAAAAAGTCCGTAAGTGTTTTCTGTTTAACGGAATTTGCTCATTTCTTTGCCACCATTTCACACAATTGTCATAGCAGTAGAAGGTCTGTTGAAGTTGTCTCTGACTGTTGCTCTAGGTACTCGATGGCCTTTCCGCGGCACTTTTATCCAAATGCTTCTATGGCATGAAATGGAATTTTTAAAAATTTTGTTGAGTTGTTTCTTGACTCACCTCCTACTTCTTAACTCCCTTGCAGAACCGGATTTCTTCACTGTATTTGTGACATTCTCAATGCTGTATCACATTCACAACTGACGTCCAATGGTCTCCTCTCCTGCCATCAGATGGCGCGGAGGTCAGTCTGCAGGAGAGGAGACCATTGGACATCAGTTGTGAACGTGATACAGCATTGAGAATGTCACAAATACAGTGAAGAAATCTGGATCTGTGAGGGAGTTAAGAAGTATGAGGTGAGTCAAGAAACAACTCAACAAAATTAAAATAAACCTTATAGTTTATTTAACTTTCACAGGGAAAGAACACTATGAGGTTTAATTTAATTATTAATTAATTTAATTATTAAACCTTATAGTGTTATATCCTACCTACATAACTTAATGAGATTTTTTTTTTTTTGGGACTACCCAGTCCGGAACTTGGTTAGTCAGTGCTCAGATAACCGTGGCTCCACTGTATATAGAAATAAGTATTTTTCTTTATTTCATTTTTCTGAGCCTTTTTCTATAGAAGACTCTTGTCTCAGTTGGGATTAATGAGAAGTATTTTATCTTTAGGGTTTGCTGGGTTGGCTTTTTTTTTTTTAATTTATTAACCCATGCTTTATTTAAGGCATCACTATTTATATAGTTAAATGTTTATGTGGTGTGTTTTATGATGAAAGTGAAATTCAGTTGGGGCACATAGCGTACTCTAAATTATAAATGGATGGTGTTTAGCATCCAAAAGGCAAAATCATGAACTGAGATAATTGTTTATAAACTTCTTCATTATAAAGATAGGGAGATTGGGCTTGGTTTAAATTTTGCTAGGTAATTAACAGATTGCTGCTGTTGCATGGGTAATTTTTGCTAAACTGGAATAATCCTGTATGGATGCTCTGAAATGGTTATCTCAATATTTGTATTTTGATGCTTGGATCACTATTGATAAAACTTGTCCAAATTAATATTATATAAATAATTAGAGTTAGATATGCTACAACTCACCTCATATTTGTAGTTTTCTCTAAGCATCATTTCTAACTGAGGTGAGTCGTGCATATCTAACTCCTAAATCTCGTAGGGTCACTTCTTTTAAATATTAAATTATGTTTCAGATTTGTCCAGGAAGAACGTGGCAGTCGATGAAAGAGCATTTTATGAAACAAATAGTACCCAATATTAATAAGTTTGATATAGCAGAGGATACTGCAGAAAGATTGAAAAGGATGTAAGTAATTTCTGACTTGTGACCAGTGTTGATTAATGGTAGTGAAGCATGGACATTAAAAAGACAACATGAAAGCAGAATAACGGCTTGTGAAATGAGATTCATGCACAGAACAGAGGGTTACACCAGATGGGATCGGAAAAGGAACACCTATATCTTAAAAGAATTGAAGACTATGCCAATTTTGGAATATATTAAACAGTAAAGTAAGTAAAGTGATCCCACAACAGGCCTGGAGGCCCTTGGGGTAGTAGGAGGTTAAGGCTCCCACTTTTTCTAGACAATCAGCACTTTATGTCAGCCGGGTTGTCAGCCCTGCGTGACGGCCGCCTTTACCCCCAGAACAAGTGTCTGGTACTCATTTCTGTTAGAGGCTGAGTCGACCCCAGGGCCATAGTGCCACCAGAGGGTTTGGGTCAGTTTAAAAATCCTGACCGCAACGGGACTTGAACCCTCGAACCTCTGGCTTGTAGCTCAGTGCCTTAACAACTACGCTACGGCGTGCCCCATATATTAAACAGTACCATCTAAATTGGAAACACCATCTAAAAAGAATGAGTTCAAATCGGATCCCCAAAGCTGTTTATAATTATATACCAAGAGGACGAAGATTACTGGGCCATCCTATGAAACGCTGGCCTAATACTTGGAAAGATGAAGAAGAAGTCATGTAGGTTCAATAAGAGTTAAGGGGGGTGGAAGAGAGAGTAAAGATGAGGTACATAATTACATATTTCCAGGGATATAGTAGCAGAGATGTTTCATTTGATGCATTATGCAAACTGATAATAGTTCCCTCAGCCTAACTTTTGTGCCTAGAGATTAAAGATAACACAAAATTTATTAAATTAATATTAAGAAGCTAAATCTATCACTATGATTGAAATAAGTAAATTAATCTACAGCCTTTGAAAGAATTGATGGTGCACAGATAATTTTTAAGTCCCAGAACGAAGCCACTGCTCATGAACAGAGGTCAGCTACTTGGTTCACAAGTGCTCAACTATTTGAGAAACTAAAATCAGTTCTGTTTGTTGTGTGTCGTGCAAGGGAAAATAATTTCATGTAAATATGTAGTGTGGTAAATACTGAAAATAAAACAAAGCAAAGCAAAATAAATTAAAACAAAATTAATTGCAGTAAGAATGAGAAAAAAAAAATATATATATATATATATATGACAGCGGAATCGAACACACAACCTCATGCTGGGAAACAGACATTCCCTCTACTAGATCACAACCGTCCCTGCTAATTGTTACAACTTCCCACTCAATAAGGTAAACTAACTCATTTATAAATAAATCAAAATAATGTGTATGAAGCAATGCAATACTTCCGGACTTACTTGTATATTGAAATTAGATATTAACGTGACTTAGTTTAAATTAATTAGATGCTTTTTGCATTTGTTGTAGAAATAAACCATCTTGTAAATGAAGTAATGAAAAGTTACATTTTCTATATATGACCTGCTTCCTTTGATTAATTCATGTTTAATCACCATACTGTTGACTAGGAATGGCGGACAGGAGAGATCTGAGACAGCATATTATTGCTCTTATTGAAAATAGTTTTCCAGCTTCAGAGACAGGTCAAAGGTGCCACGTCCCACTGAGGACAGCGCAGAATTATGGAAGTTTCAAAGACACTATTCTACAAGGATGCCCACATTGTTTGACAAGAGAAGAGGATGAAACCATTTGCAGAATTCAGAAGAGAACCCGTTCCCCTCTGTGAACCTGAAAAGGGCTGCGACAAACTTGCTTGGTGGCACTCCTTGGATAGTTATGAACTGTTTGAAAGATGCAAATATTCATTGCCAGAGAGCTGCGTCCAAAGAGAGCTAACAGAAGGACAAGCTGTTGACCACCTAGCCTTCGCAACTGGGTGGAAAGATTTCGATTGAGGAAGCATAATCTTCATCAACAAAACATTCATCTCTTCCGATTGTGAATCACATGAACTCGTTTATCATGAGCCAGGCACCAGATATGATACACGCTATATCTAATGATGTAAGAAGTCAGGACAATTAAGTGTATCATGCTGGGGCTGGTTGTCTCACACTGGCATTGGCTTGCTACAGCACATCATGGCACGATTGAATGTGCTGTAATATGTGCATATTTTCGAAAACGTGATCCTTTCTCTAGTTTGAGTTTGATTCCAAACTAACTTGCTAGTAAATAACATGCCATACTGACACTGCACATTGTCTGACAAGTATAGCATCAAACTTCGGATAGTCTAATACAAACATGTTTTTTTTCAGCTGCTGCAGAGCCAACAATTTGTAATCATATCTGACCGTACCTGTGACCATATGTCAATGTGTCATATGTTACATCACTATAGTTTGTACACAGTCTAACCTAGTATCTCTGTTGCTAGGAACTTCCCTGTCTTTGATCATTATCATCATAAATCATATTATTATTATTATTATTGTTATTATTATTATTATTATTATTATTATTATACCATTCCAACATTGTTATGAAGTTCTTGCGCCAAACAGCAGGCCACACCAGGTATGATCACATCAAAAATGAAGACATACTACAGGAACTTAACATGGACCTCATTATGGATTTGATACATAAATACCAAGATAATTGGAAACAGCATGTGAGACGGATGCCTATAGATAGGATCCCCATGGCAATTTTGAAGTACCAACCACATGGAAAGAGTCAGTTGGACGTCCGCCAAAAAGATGGAAGGAGAATTTTTGTAGACATAACAGTTCATAAAGGACTATAACATGCCATGATGATGATCCAACATTGTTACTAAATATTGGGAAGCTAATTGGAAAATGGCTTCATTGTCAAATCTTAAGCATTAAATACATATATGCATCATTATTATTATTTTTTAATCAAAATCAATTATTATTATTATTATTATTATTATTGTTATTATTATTATTATTATTATTATTATTATTATTATTGTCACTTGCTGATATCTTAAAGTTTTAAGAATTGTAAAACAGTATCTGATATCTCAGTTGTCCTCAGTAATTTGCAGTGTTGTTTTTTTAGGAGACCTTTTGATAACTTAAGTATCATCTTCTCCTTCATTTTGTTACCAAAATTATTAGAGTACCTCCTATAAAACAACACTGCAAATTATTGAGGATGACTGTGATATCAGGTACTGTTTTACAATTCTTAAAACTTTAACACAGTGACCTCAACGGAGTTTCGTAATGTATTTTAAAAATCTTGATTGCTGATATCTCTAGGTAAATAAGCATAACTAAATTACCTTGATTAAGAATCTCCTGCTGGAGAGCACCCATGTCCCCAGGTGAGACGTATGAGGTACACATTATTATTTATATATTAAATTTGGGAATTTTTAACATTATGAGGTTCAATTCATGAGAATTAAATAAATTGTGATTATTTCTTACCTCATACTTCTATATTCCTTTAAATACAGCACTGCAGTATCGGCGACTCCTTGTCACCATCGTCAGCTGCTTTCACGATTGTCAATTTTTACTTTTGTTGATAATTATCCAAACTGCCATCTGAAGTTATTTTTAAGGAATTATTTTCTAAACTGCCATCTGTTGTATTTTTGAAGAACTTTGTAATCAAGCTCGGTTCGTCTGGAATTTCGAAGTTCATGGTTCTAGTATGGTTTTTTTGAATATATATTTTTTCCCAAACTGTTAAATCTAAAGGTTTAGATAGATGTTTCAAAACCTATAGATTTAACAGTTTGGGAAAAAATATATATTCAAAAAACCATACTAGAACCATGAACTTTGAAATTCCAGACGAACCGAGCTTGATTACAAAGTTCTTCAAAAATACAACAGATGGCAGTTTAGAAAATGATTCATTAAAAAGAACACCAGATGGCAGTTTAGGAAATAATTCCTTAAAAAGAACATCAGATGGCAGTTTGGATAATTATCAACAAAAGTAAAAATTGACAATCTTGAAAACAGCTGACAATGGTGGCAAGGAGTCGCCGATACTGCAGTGCTGTATTTAAAGGAATATAGAAGTATGAGGTAAGAAATAATCACAATTTATTTAATTCTCACACATTATTATGTGAAAACAGCTGAAGATGGAAAAGATGTTTTTCCGATACTGCAGTTCTGTGTTAAAAAAAACATAGATGTATGAGGTAAGAAGAATTCACGATTCATTTGATTCTTATTAAGAAAACTTCAATGTAAAAATTCCCAAATTTATTATATTAACACATTATTATTATTATTATTATTATCATCATCATTCAAAAGATCGTTGGGACATCCAAAAAAGCACTGGATGGAAAACTCCTCTTTGAGACTGTAACAGGCCACATGGCCTAATACTTGCATGGATGATGATGACGATTATTATTATTATTATTATTATTATTATTATTATTATTATTATTATTATTATTATTATTATTATTATTATACATTTCACATTGTAATATGTGTAATATATAAGCAGTTCTATGGCACAACTATTACCATGTATTGAAATTAATGTTTGGGAAGTAAACGTTATGAAATAATAATCATTTAAATTCATTGGGGAAAAAATTATTGAAAACTCACCTCACAAATTTCGTGCTTTTCACGAAACCATGGTTTCAGGAAAAATCTCGCCCATCTTCAGTCAAAACTCTGACTGATGAAATTGTTGGAGGAAAAATTTCATCGGTTGGAGTTTTGACTAAAGATGGGTGAGATTTTGCTTGAAACCATGGTTTTATGAAAAGCACAAAATTTATGAGGTGATTTTACAAAAAATTTTCACCAATAAATTTAAAAAAAAAAGCTATTACCATCTCTGAGCTTAACTTTATTCCCTATAAAAATGGCATTCACAACTGGAGGGTCTGATGCCAAAGTGAACCAACTACGTTTTTAATATTTTTCACAATTCAACTTTAAAGTATATTTTGAAATATAAAAATGAATAATGGTATGATCTTTTTTTTCCTTATTGGTCACCATCTAACATATGGTGACCATCTAACATATGGTGACCAATAAGGAAAAAAAAGATCATGCCATTATTCATTTTTATATTTCAAAATATACTTTAAAGTTGAATTGTGAAAAATATTAAAAACGTAGTTGGTTCACTTTGGCATCAGACCCCCCAACTGGGATTACTAACATGTGTAATAAAACTGCATTATTAATTATAACTATAAATTATCATATATACTTTGCCTTTATATACAATTAGGTCATTTGTCTTATACTATTATTGTCAGAATTATTAAGTCTATGAGATTGGGATGGGCAGGTGATGTAGCTTGAATGAGAATAGAAATGCTCTCAAGATTTTGATTGGGAAGCCTTTGGGGAAAACAAGAAAACAAGACCAAGGCATAGGTTGGAGGATAATATTTGAGTTTTGCTGTGATATCGTCCACATATCTACTCCAAAATTTAAAATCAAAGGGTATGCTTTGGTTATCTGACATTTGAAGTTCCCCATAAACATATTCGCCAAAAATGGTGATAATGGATTTCCCATTGCAAGTCCTGTTCATTAATAATAATTAAATGAATCGTGATTTTTTCTTACCTCATACATCTATGTTTCTTTAAACACAGCACTGCAGTATCGGCGACCCTTTGTCGTCATCGTCAGCTGTTTTCACGACTGTCAATTTTTTCTCCTTTTTGCCGGTAATTATCTAGACTGCCATCTGGTGTTCTTTTGAAGGAATTCCTCTTCAAACTGCCATCTGGTGTTGTTTTGAATGAATCATTTCCTAAACTGCTATCTGTTGTATTTTTGAAGAACTTTGTAATCAAGCTTGGTTCTTCCGGAATGAAGTTCATAGTTCTAGTATGGTTTTTTTGAATATATATTTTTTCCCAAACTGTTAAATCCAAAGGTTTTGATAGATGTTTTAAAAGTTTTGCTTCTTTTTCAATCCTATGATGCTCTAATAAACTATGTGCTGCTATAGCTGATTTTTCAATTTCTCCATTCTTCATGTTTCTGAAGTGCTCTTTTTTACGAGTTTCCAAGTTCCTTTTTGTTTTTCCTATATATATCTTGTTGCAATCCTTGCAATCAATTTGATAAATCCCAGATTTTTTGTCGTCTGGGGTATTACATTTATTATTAGTTAACAGCAGATTACCCAGGCTGAATTTGTTAATTGGAGCTAATGTTATATTAAAATTTCTGAAAATTTTTTGAAACTTATTATGAACTTCAGGATGGTAAGTGAATTTCTTGAATTTTACATCTTTCTTGGGACCATGATGTAAGGTGGTGTATTCTTGTAACCTTTTTTGTTGTTTGAATTTCTTTAATTTATTCTTTATAATGTCTTCATCGAAACCATTTATTTTAGCAACATGAACAATATGATTATATTCCTTGTCAAAATCTTCTACATTAAGTGTTCATTACCTTTGAAACATTTGATTTATTCATAATCTGGTTAATTCCATGTATTCTTCTATGCTCTCGTCATCTATCTTGTTTTCCTTTAACCATTTTTCCAAAATTTCCATAGTTTTGTTAGTTGGAATGTTTGTGAATAATGATGTGACATCAAATGAGACCAATCTTTCTGGAAGGTTCAATTTCTATATTTTCTAATTTTTCAATTAACTGGTAACAATTTTCCACAGCCAAATTTTCAAATTTGTTCATTCTTTTGAATTTATTACTTAACCATTTTGATATATTGTATGTCGTTGAATTATTGTTATTGATAATTGGTCTCATTTTCTTTCCATTTTTATGGATTTTAGGTTCCTGGGATTTGATATTTTTAATTTGAATTTTTCTTTTTCAGACATGATTTTTTTAATTGATTTTAAATTGGATTCTACTTCTTAATTTTTTTTTGAAAAGGGATTTGCTTTTACTTCTTCATATTCTCCTCTCTTTAATAAAGTTTCCATTCTCTCATTATAATCTTCTCTATCTAAAATGACTAAATTATTCCCTTTATCTGATTTTGAGAAAACTAGATTTTTGTTTTAAAATCATTAAAATACAAACTGAGTTATTAGATTTTTGTTTTTAATATTTTTAACTTTCTGCATAAAAATCAAGAAATATGAGATGAGTCAAAATAACCAACTCATTAATAATGGATAGTTTATGTCTATGCGGCCATGAACCTATGGGTTTCGATAGTGCCAGTGAGTTAGTTAAGGTGGAAATATTTAATATTGCTCCTTAGGAGCCATATTTACTTTTAATTGGACTATAATAATAGCAGCAGTAATAATGATAATAAAGATAATATAATTAACAAATAATAATAAAAATATCAATAATAATGATAATATTAACCTTTATATTCTGGGGTATTTAAAAATCCCGCATGTACTGCTGGCCAAATTTAAATCCCAGTCCGTGATATTAAATGGACGGTAGAGCGCGCATACTAACAAAAATTTTTTTTACAATAAACCATTAGAGATATAAGTATAAAATGACTTTCATTTCATTCATAAAGAAGTGTATTATTCAATGATATGTTTAATTTTTACATACAATAGAGAATTTTATTATTAAAAGTTAAAATTTCTTTCTCAAAGTCTATATTTTCATGCTAGACTTTACAAC
Organism: Diploptera punctata; assembly: GCA_030220185.1. Classification (NCBI taxonomy): domain Eukaryota; kingdom Metazoa; phylum Arthropoda; class Insecta; order Blattodea; family Blaberidae; genus Diploptera; species Diploptera punctata. The sequence continues at coordinate 409,976 of JASPKZ010009811.1, read as the reverse complement.
GGGTTGAGTTTATGATTTGAAGGTGACTGTAGTCTTGTAAGGGGAATTTGATGATGTAGTGTATGAACACATGTGCCATGAAAATCTGCTTTGAAAGATTAAACATGAGTACCCAGCCTTGTTGACGACAGAGTTATCAGCACTTTTTTTTTTCTGTGGCACTCAAACCTTACTTATTTAAAAGCAAATTAATATTAAAAACTGCAAAAATGGTTGGTTGGTATCTAATGTCGAGCACTTGATAATGAAATCATTCGCTCTCTTGCACTCCAATATTTAGCAGAAAGGCTGGTCTCTTCTACAAAAGCTGGACGACGGAGGAGATGGTTTCTTTCCATATCTTCATTTAAATTGCAAAAAGGGCATTTAGGTGAATCTGTTATGCCAATTCTGTGTAGGTGTTTATTCAAGCAGTCATGTCCCGTTAGCAGTCTGAATGTTGCTACTGCAGATTTTCTTTGTAATGTAGTAATGTCATAAGCTTGTAGATTTTCCCATTCCTTTCCAGATGTTTTGGTGGTGTATTCTTCTCTAAGTTTATTGATGTATTTATTTGAGATAATTCTTTTGATAGAGTGAAAGGAAACTGGAGCAGAAGTTGGGTTTGAAACAATTTTGCTACCCTTCTTGGCTAGAAAATCGGCTATTTCATTGCCTGTCACTCCACAATGGGCCGGAATCCATTGAAGTACAACTTTTTTATGTAGACGGGATAAATGTTTTATCATTTTGTGACATTCGATAATTTTGATGCTTTTGGGTGTTGTGTCTCGTGTTATAGCAAGAATGGCTGCTTTGGAGTCACATAGAATTACAACTTTTGTAAATTTTTGGATGTGATATAAAAGATTTTGTAAACTTAAGAAAATTGCTAGAATTTCGCCATCAAAGTTTGTTGAATTTGTGTTTAGTTTACGATAAAAGGAAAAAGAAAGTGGACATACTGCACCAGCACCAGTGCCACCATCATTTGGTAGGCTGGAGCCATCTGTAAAAATATGTATCCATTCAGGAGCTGGGTATCTTAGATTTATTATTTCCAGTGACATTTGTTTTAAAATATATGGAGGAGTTTCAGATTTCTTGATGTCTTCTGTTAAATGAAGGTTATATTCGATTTCCAAAAATTCTAGAGGGTTGTTTCTCATCTGCATATTTTCTTTTGAATGTGGAAGTTGCAATTTCTGTTTGATTTCTTGTACAATGCTTAGGAAGCTTTGCTGAGATTTTAAACATACTTGTGGTTTTCTTTGGGTCCAGTTATTATGGGGTAGCCTTAAAAATTTTTCATACTGTGTGACTGCTGTTTTCTCAATTTCAGATGCTATGTTTGGGTTATTTGTTAAGATTTGCATGGCAGTGATTGGTGTTGTTTTAACGGCTCCTGTTATCAGACGGAGGATTTGGTTTCTGCAATTTATTAAGTTTTTCCACTTTAGTAGTTACTAGGATTTCTTCACAATATTGAAGTACAGGTTTTATGTACATTTGGTAGAAGGTGTTTAGGGTTTGTGTGTTGCAACCCCACTTTTTCCCTGCTAATCGTTTTAATAATGGTAACCTTGTTTCTATCTTTGTACATATATTCTCCATGTGTTTCTTCCATGTTAATTTTGTGTCCAGAGTTATTCCTAAATATTTTGCTTCATGTGTTTGAGTTAATAATTCACCCTCCAATTTCAGAGTGATGGGTAGTGGTTTCTTTCTTAATGTAAATAGTTGATAATTTGTTTTCTGTATATTTATCTTCATTAAGTTCTGGGATGTCCAATTCTCTAACTGTATTAGTGATTGTTGGGCTATGGTTATTAATTGTTGACTTTGGTTTTTCGGTTTGGAGACCCATATTACAACATCATCAGCAAAAAGTAGGGTTTTCGTTTCGAGCTTTTCTATATGCTTAGGTAGATCATTAATGTAGATATTGAAGAGAATGGTACTGAGTACAGAACCCTGTGGTAAACCTCGATGTGTTTGTTGGTATTTAGAGAGGTGATTATTATACTTTGTAGCGATGAACCGTTGGATGAGAAAATTGCTGATCCAGAGTAGCATATTCCCTTGAATGCCTAAAGTCTGCATTTTTCTAATAATTTATATCTCCAAATAGAGTCATATGCTCCTTGGAAATCAACGAACATTGCCAGAGTGTCTTCTTTTCTGTTGAAACTGTCTTTAATAGCTTGACTTAGGTGTACAATTTGTTGATTTGTTGATTGTAATTCTCTAAATCCAGCTTGATTGGGTGAAAGTAAATTATTGGTTTCTAAATACCAATTTAATCGATTTGAAATCATTTTTTCCATAGTTTTAACAATTACACTAGTTAGTGCTATTGGGCGATAATTTGAAAAAGTATTTGTTGATTTTTTTGTTTTCAAAATAGGTATTATAATAGCTTTTTTCCAATCATCAGGAACTTTTGTGTTCCAAGAAAGATTATAAAGGGAGAGCAATTGAGTTTTGGCTTTATTGCCAAGGTGTTTGAGAAATTCTGCATGTATATTATCTGCTCCTGGAGATTTGTTTGATTTTAAACTATTAATGGCTATTTTTAACTCTTTAATGTTGAAATTCTTATTAAAAATATTATCTTTTGTACTGCTTGTTGATTTTATGTAATTTTTTAGGTTCTCTTTTATTGTTTTTTGTTCTTTTTTGTTCTCTGAGGACAAAGTATAGGTGTTAGCGTAGTGTTTGTTGAATTTGTTGCCTATTTCACTTTCATTTGTAATCTGTTTGTTGTTGTGGATAAATGGTGTTTTTTGCCGTTCTTTTTTATTTTGTATATTGTGTACAAATCTATATGCTTTCTGGCCATCTTTCCTATAATCCATTTTTTGGGAGGAAGTTATTAAAATTTTCTCTTTTATTGCTGTTAATTTCTTTTTGAGTTGTGCGCACAGTTTTCTCCAATTTTGTACATCTTTTGGGTCTTTGTTTTTTCTGCTTTATTTCTAGCGAGATCTCGGTCTATTTTCATTCTTTCTAATTTTGAATTCCAGAAGGGTTTGTAGTTTTTAACTATTCCTCGTGTGTATATATTTTTTTACTGTTTTTAATATTATTTTGCATATAGATTTGTTAATTTGATCTGACTGAAGTGATTCGTTTAAAGGATTTTCAAATTTGGTTTCCAGTTCATCTGTGTACAGTTTCCAATTGGCTTTTTTGAAATTCCACCTGGGTTTAAGATGCATTGGAAGTAAGTTGTTATTCCCCAGTTGAATAGTAGCAATGATGGCTCTATGTCCTGAGCCAGGATCTTCTACAATTTGTTTTTTTGTTTTGGAGTATAAATTAGAAGATACAAAGAGTAAGTCAGGATTAGTTCCTGAACCAGAGTAATGTATATATGTTGGAGGATCCTCTTTGTTGTGTATTATTTCTATGGGTGTTGAATTTAATAAGTCTTCTACAATTTTCCCTGCATTATTAGATTTGGTATAGCCCCATCGTCGTGAATGGGCATTAAAATCTCCCATTATAATTGTATTTGGGTTTATTGTAATATGTTCAAGATTAGGGGAGTTATTTGGTGGATTATAAATTGAATATATATTGTACTGAGATTTATTTATCCATATGTTAATTTTAATTATTTCAATTTTGTCTACATTGTCCATTTCTTTGATAATTTGAACGGACGAAGTACTGCAAAAATAAGGTTATACAAAACACTCATTAGACCAGTAATTACATATGCTTGTGAAACTTGGGTCCTAAAAGAAACAATAAAACAAAAATTACTAATTTTTTAAAGAAAAATTTTAAGAAGAATATTTGGACCAAATAGAGGAACTGATAACTGTTGGAGAATCAAAACAAATAACAAACTAAACAAATTAATCAAAAATCAGAACATAGTAAACCATATAAGATCTCTCAGAATTGGTTGGCTTGGACATTTGATAAGAATGAATGATCAGAGACTGGTCAAAAAAACTCTGCAAATGGAAACCTATAGGAGGCAGAGCTGTAGGAAGACCAAAAATCAGATGGGAGGATGACACAATGAACGATCTAAGGAAAATGAAAGTGACTAATTTGAATATGGCAAGTGACAGATGGCATGGAGGAGGATTGTTGAGAAGGCCAAAACTTTCACTTTTGAAGTTGTCGTGCCTTAAGATAATGACTCCAACCTTAGCAAGTTTATAACATACCACACTAACATTCAGTCTTGAATTAGTAACTGTAGACTGTGATTTGTTTTTAACATATAAAAAATGGCTTCACATAGAATAATTACTGAAGAAGAAATTGTAAAAGAATTATACGCTGATAGTGACCTGATACCTATGTTCGTGTAATGAATTAGACAATTTAGATGACGTGAGTGAAGAAGAACATGAACCAGAGCAGGCTTCAAACTGGGGACCACCATCTTGCCCCCCCAAAAAAATTCACAAATTCAGGGGCCCTAAAAAAGGCATATGACAGACGGACACACCTGACATAAACATGACTTCGACACCTCTTTCGGTTTTTATGTAATTTTTTTTTCAAAAAATTGTTGATTTGTTAGTACAAGAGACAAACCTGTATTATGCACAATATTACGACAGACATAATGTAGAAACTACTGTATTACCCGAAGTCACCCACTCAAAAATGTATTTGTTTCTGGCCATTATAATTCAAATGGGACATGACATTAGAGACAGACTGAAAGACTATATTGGTCAACAATGGAACAATTCTTCACCCCCCCTTTTTTTTTTTCAAATGCTATGAAACGTGACAGATTTATTCACATACTCAGATTCTTACATTTTGCTGACAATGACATGGAAATTGGCAAGACAGATCAAAATTATGACAGGCTATGGGAAAATTAAACAGGTTTTTGATTTACTAACCGAGGCTTACAAAAAATATTATAATCCTTCTGAAAATTTGGCAGTGGATGAAGTAATTGTAAAGTTCAAAGGTAAAGTGGTTTTCAAACAGTATATCCCAAAAAAAACACAAACGCTTTGGTATAAAAATATATAAATTGTGTGACGAGGCTGGCTATACTTATACGAAGGTATACTTAGGGAAAGACAAACAACAAACGATGCAAGACTTGACAGCTACACATTCAACAGTGAACAAACTAACACAAGAAATACATGGACTGGGTCACAAATTATGTATGGACAATTTCTTTTCCTCTCCAGACTTATTCATTGACCTATCTTCTTCTTTTAAGCCCATGTTTCCCCCTTAACAGAGATTTTAGGCACTCTCCTCCTACAGGGAAGAATTTGAACCATACTAATTTAGTTACACTTGTTTTTGTATAGATGTCATTTGAGTGGTCTGTGGTCAGCGTTCTGCCTCATACTGACATCTTTTACGAGCCTGAAAATCTTCAGACTCGGGACCCACGGCTTAAAAGTCCCTCCCGGAGGACTTGCTCCTTGTATTTTTTCCATCCTAAAAAAATCCATCGACCCTGGCCAGGTTTGAACCCGTGACCCTCGGGACCAGAGGCAAGGAGCATAACCACTAGTCCACCGTGGCCTCTCTATGAAAAAAATAAATTGTTGTGGAACTGTTAGGTCAAACAGGAAAGGTATGCCAGCAGACTTGTGTAGCAAGAGGTCAAAATTGAAAAGGGGTGACATTAGGATAAGAACAAAACGTGACTTGATCGCAATTGTATGGAAAGATAAAAGAGACGTGCACATGCTGACTAATATACATAATGCACCTGCAGAGGGGAATTTTTGTGACGATCATGACAATGCTCTAAAACCAAAATAATAGAGGACTACAATCGACATATGGGTTATGTGGACAAGTCTGATAGAATGGCTAATAGCTATTCTATCAGTAGACGGACAATGAAATGGACTGTTCTTTCTCCTGACTGACTTGACTGTTCTGAATAGTTATATTTTATTGACATCTTGCAGTGCAAAAATGACACACAGAGACTTCAGACTCCGACTTGTACGTGAACTATTAGAACTAGCTGGCAGACAGACCCGCCCCCAATGACATGTGGTAGGACAACCTTCAGACATATCTACAAGAGTTGCTCGTTTAGAAGAAAGAGACAGACAACACTAGCCTACAATTTCGACTACCAAGAATAAACTGTACACTTTGATATGCCAGAGAAAAGAAGTGCCGCCGTATACAAACAAAATGTGAAAAATGCAATGTTGGATTATGTATATCAGGGTGCTTCAAGGACTACCATACAAAAAGATAGTTCTAAACGAGTAACTGAGGCATCCTGGATTATCAAAATAACATGAGGAGCATATCAGATATTTTTTTAAAAATAAATACTACAAGAAATTTACCATGTAAACTCATTGTAATTTAAATATAAAATTAGGGGTGAAAAAGGCACCACATGTGTTTCTTTTTATTTTTTGTGAATACTTTATCTAAAACACAATATATTAGAGCCACTAATAATTTCTTTGCAATATTTTCTATTTTTTTTGTAATTAACAAAGAAATGTTATCATGGGACAAATATGTCCACTGAGTCTTTTAGAGCTTTACATTTCATGGGATAAGTCCATCGCTGTGGTCTCGAGGTAGCATGCTGCCTTGTCACGCAGTGGGCCCGGGTTCGATGCCCAGTCTGGACAGTTTTTCTGGGTGAGGTTTTTATCGGGGTTTTTCCTCACTTGTAAGACAAATATCAGAAAAACTTTATGTCCCAAACGGTCCCCGAAATCATGGCCATTGCAATCACCAGCATTCATATTCATCTTAGATTAAGCTTAGGATTAGTGACTCTCCTGGCGCACCACTATCATCATCACCCGTCATATCATTGGGGCAACGTAACCCCACCTTCCAGGCGCCCCAACCTCAGAAGTGGGTTACAAGTAGGCCATGCCAGGAGAGAACACCAGGAATGTTAAAAGACAACCTGGGGCACTTGCAAAAAAATATTTAAAAAATTCATGGGACAAATATGTCCCACAAGTCTTTTAAAGGTTAATAGTATAATTGAAGGGCTTATGGCAGTAACATGATAAGCCACATATTGTTCTTTCTGAGATATAAGGATTTTAATGTTTCAAAAAAATTATAAATACTAAATGGACAGTATTGTCTATATGTGTGTCTATATGTTTTAACTCATCACTGGTGCACTTACAAATGATTTTATGGATATTTCAATACATTTATTTGCTATCATTGTAATAAATGACATTTCTTAACAGATTGTGGCTTATCATGTTACTACCTATGCCCTTCAATTTTTCGTGTGGAGCAAAGGTCTAACCTGTAGCTTTAACCAGATTACAGTAGTCATTTAAGTAAGCTACATATTTAAAAAATAAGTTCAGTCTGCTGTTATCTTTTACTTCATACTTGTTGTTTCTTGTAGGACATTTTCACAGCAACATCTTTGCTCTATCGTCAGCTTGTATAGACTGAACTTATTTATTAAGTAGAACCTTATAATGTCACTTCCTATTGTATTTACATAATAAGTTACATATTTGATTGATGATTGATTGATTCCATTTGTCTCACTTTGGGGCATGGGGGCTCCTCTAGTATAAGTTTTTTAACCGGATTAATTTAGTTATTATATTATTTTTAGTCTGATCATCTTACCTCAATATTAATATTGATTTGTTCTTGAACATGTTTCAAAACAATTCTGTTTTATCGTCAGCTTGTCCAGACTGGTTTTATTTATGTTGCATTATGTTGCACAACCTGGATGTCGATATCAGCGCCAACAGGATGTGGTTGGCGCTGACATCGACATCCAGGTAGTGCAACATAAATAAAACCAGTCTGGACAAGCTGACGATAAAACAGAATTGTTTTGAAACATGTTCAAGAACAAATCAACATTAATATTGAGGTAAGATGATCAGACTAAAAATAATATCCTGTGGTAGAAATTCACATATCACCCTTGGGTACACAATAAATTCCAAAAGATATTTGAGAAGTTTAATATTAAATTAGCACCGAAAAAAACTACAGTTTAAATAAACTAATAAATTAAATAAAAATAAAACGTAGTTTTATTTGATTTTCATATTTATTATATAATTCAGTGACAGCTGTTTCGGTACACTGTACCTTCTTCAGACATGTTAACAAATTATGAATTGTATTTGTTAATATGTCTGAAGAAGGTACAGTGTACCGAAACAGCTGTCACTGAATTATATAATAAATATGAAAATCAAATAAAACTACATTTTATTTTTATTTAATTAATAAATATGGATTTTCATCAAGTAAACACCAACTCAATTGATTAAACTAATAAAAACCAACAAAAATTAAAAAACTGGTAAAGATAAAAAGTCAGGAATATATCAAATTGAATGCATGGGTTGTGAAAAGATATATATAGGAAAAACAAAAAGAAACCGAAAAATTAGAACCAAAGAACACATAAGAAATATTAAAAATAGGGAAATAAAAAAATATGCAGTTTGTGCTCATGTTTGGTCTGAAAAACATAAATTCAGACACTAAATTATTAAAACAGTTAGAAAATACAAAAGAGCTGACTATTTGGGAAAAAATCTATATTCAGAAGAACAAAAACAGAGTTATGAATTTTGAAATACTGACGGAGTGTGACCTTGTTTGGAGGTTCTTTGGCCAACCACAGGATGGAGCTGACATCGACATCCAGGTTGTGCAACATAAGGGCGGATCGGAAAGTAATGGACAATAATTTTTTTCTGCCATGGTATTGCAGCTAGAATGTTGAAATTTCACAGAGATATAGTTTGAAGTTTTCACTACAGATGGTATTTTTTTCTCAGGTGCACCTCTTGCGAGAGAAGCTTGAACTATGAAACAAAGATGGCGCGCATGCTACAGTCGTCCACAGGGTGGATCGGAAAGTAACGCACAATAATTTTTTTTTAAAAAGCTTAATAGTAAAAAAAGGGAAAAAATCACAAATGAACTTACATCTTTTACCTACTTTTCGACATAGTCACCAACTTTCTCAACACATTTTTCCCATCGTGTTACCAGTTTCAATATGCCCTGTTCGTAGAAGTCCGTTTGGTTGGAGTGTAGCCATCTGCGCACTGCTGATTTCACTTCCACATCTGTCTCAAAGCGTTTGCTGCCAGGAATCACTAAGGTTCACGCGTCCCTCTTGGAAGAATGTGCACCACCTGGAGACATTGCTACGGTCCATACAATCATCCCCATACACACCACGCATGTCCCTGTGAATTTCACTGGGTTTATGCCCTTTGGCCCACAAAAATCGAACAACACTTCTCTGTTCCTCACAGGTGGACGACTGTAGCATGCACGCCATCTTTGTTGCATAGTTCAAGCTTCTCTCACAAGAGGTGCACCTGAGAAAAAAATACCATCTGTAGTGAAAACTTCAAACTATATCTCTGTGAAATTTCAACATTCTAGCTGCAATACCAAGGCAGAAAAAAATTATTGTGCGTTACTTTCCGATCCGCCCTCGTAAATAAAACCAGTCTGGACAAGCTGACGATAAAACAGAATTGTTTTGAAACATGTTCAAGAACAAATCAACATTAATATTGAGGTAAGATGATCAGACTAAAAATAATATAATTAAAATAACCTCAAATTATCACTTCCTAAAATTAAATATTAATTTAGTTATGCTTATTTCCCTATAAATGTTGGCATGTGGTTGTTAGCACATCGCCTCACAAAGACATCTAGTAGGAAATTAAGGTATTACTTGGATGGAAGGAGGTCAGTTAAATTTTGCATAGAGGCCTTTTTATTCAGACTTCAGGTTATTTAACAAGCTCGAAAATCTTAGACTCGGGACTCACAGCTTTAAGTCCCTACTAGAGGACTAGTCCCTTGGATTTTTCCATCCTAAAAAGCCATGGACCTCAGCTGGATTTGAACCTACAGCCCACGGGACGGTGGGCAGGGAACATAACCATTAGACTTGCACAGCCAACAAGTTACATAATAATTAATTAGTTCTATAACAGTACAGGGAATCATATGATTATCATGTTGCGATCCCTCAATCTAGTTTCAAGTTTGGTAAACAGATCTTTGCTTATTTAGCTTCTACAAATGAAGCAGCTTCTCGGTAGACCTTATGAAGCTGAGTATACACATCTTGTTAAAAAATCACTAAAAGATCTGACAGTTTCTGATGAATAATGAATCACATGACGACTCAGTATCATTTTTATAGGTGATGCCATAAGTAGGTGATTCTGAAAGCAGAAATATTTAAAACTTTAGAATAAAAACCATATAATGAAATAGAATGTAAAATTATCCATCCATCCATAGTAATTTTGCCCGAGAGCAGGTCCTTCACTGCATTTTCATGCTGTTTTGCAGCTTTACTAGGGAATTGTAGGTGTGGTAGCTTCCTGTTGCTTTTCACACCAATGATGATGATGGCCATATGATTTCGGAGACCGTTGTGCCTTAAAGTTTTCCTGACATTTGTCTTACAGGTGAGGAAAAACCTCACCCAGAAAAACTGTTCCGACTGGGGATCGAACCAGGCCCGCTGCATGACAAGGTAGCACGCTACCTCGAGACACAGCGGTGGACTGTAAAAATATAAATTCCAAAAATTTAATCCAAAATTATAATAGAGATATAGAATTTAACTCAGCAAGTGACAGTATCTGTTTTTCATATTGATGACCCTGTTGTTGAAGTTTGGAATTTCACTAAATTCCTTTTTTTTATGAATTAAACAAATAGCAAGTTAATTCAGCCCATCTTGGTCAATACTGTTTCTAATTAATGTTTTTATTCTTTTCAAGAACCTGAAAGATTGGGCTGTCTCTGGTGCTGAAACAGGAGTGCTTAGTGCAATTTCCCAAGATTTGTGTGCATTGTAAAACGATTCCTCGAAAGAATGCTGCATGAAAAACCTGAAGAATTATTGATAGATTACACATGACATATTTTTCAATTTCTCTTTGTAAATTATGGGCCTGTACCTTGATTCAAAATTGCTAAGTTAACTGGAAAATTTATTCTGAGCATAACTCTTAGTTTCAATAATTTTGCAGCTGCTAAATATTTGAGAGTCTTGGACTCATCCTTCAGTTGGTTGATCACAATGTCACATACTTTTGTGGCTTCTGCGGTCAGGTTTTCTTCTGAACCGTGATTCTGTCATTTCTTAAATTGGCTAGTATACGAGATACCTTCTCTTGTCTGTCTAGCATAACAAACACATTGACATTTAACTTCCAAATGTATTATTCTGCACAGCAAAAGGACAAGCTACCTCAGTCAGCTGTTTAGTACAAGCCGATAAATTAATGCACAACAATCGTTTTAATTTTTAATGTTGCAGGTTGTATTAATACACACAATGGTATGTCAAAAATGAATTAAATTTCAATTGTATATTTTGGATGTGATTATATTTCTTTTGGTCTTGTTTTATTAAGATTATGAATTTGTGTTTTGATAATTCTTGCTAGAGAATCAGTTACTATTAAACAAATTAATTCAAATCAAACATTTAAATTAAAATAATTGTATTTACAGTAAAACCTATGCACCTTATAACAAAATGTAAACTTCACAAAATCGTTTAGGTTTAGGCCTTTTTTGTCATCTTGTTGGGTGTTTTGATATTACCAATTTTCTTTTAATTCCTTGCGAATATGTACATCATTCTCCGACACACCAGTATATTCTGCAGTTAATTTAATTATATCGTTCACTACAGTGAACTCTAGATTATGCTCCTAAAACTTACAAGGTACATTTAATATCATCTGTTTTTCACCACTCTTTAACAATCTCCCTTTAGGATGCTTTGAAACTGGTATCGTGAAAACATGGAATTTATTAGATATGAAAACATTATTTTCAACTTATTATAAATGAAAATTATATTATATTTATTGCATTGTTATTTATGTTCTTAACCAAAATGAATGTAGTTTTTTTCACATTAAAGCTTGATTTATGTGGTTTTAGTTCTTTGTAAATGAATTAAGTGCTTTTCATTTATAAACTTTGAAAAACATGGTTTGACTTCTCTTCAGTTTAAACAATGTAAGAGGTTCTCATCTTTACAATTAAATTACTTAGAATTACAGTTAATTTATCAATTTTATTAATGTAAAAAATGTTCTTTATTTTTTATATTTTTGTTAGACAATTTAATAGTCTTAACAAGGTTTAACATGTGTATCCCAGGTGTTTATTGAGTTAAATATATCAACCACAACTGAAATAATTAATACATATTATAAAAAATTTAATCGAACTTGCTTGACATTACTGTAAAATATTTTACTTCAAAAACATACATTGATTTATATGATACAGTATAAATTAAAATTAATTCAAAACCAATATCACATTATTAATATCTTATTAGAAAATGCAACAAACTTGCTTGATATTGCGTTAAAACATTTTACTTCAAATGAGAGGGTCAGTGCAACAGTGGTCTAACCCATCTTTTTTTTTAAAAAAAGGAGAAAAATTTAGTCAACCCTTTGTACGACATGCCCGGCGTGTGCCAGTGAAAGTGAGAATACAGCAGTATGGCATGCCTGGCAAACTCCGGTTTTGAATCTTATTATTTTAAATATTTTTTCCCCAAAGTTTTTACTTCAATTTACTGAAAATATGGTTGGTTGGTTGGTATCTAATGTCGAGCACTTGATAATGAAATCATTCGCTCTCTTGCACTCCAATATTTAGCAGAAAGGCTGGTCTCTTCTACAAAGGCTGCGGAAAGGCTACTGTTTTTTAACAGAGAGGAGACCCTTTAATTCCTTCCATCGAAGGCTTAAAGGAACCGACCTGGACAGTAACCTAGTGTCCAATCCCTCACCTTCTCGTGGTGCAGCTGTTAGTAATCATGCTTATGCATGATGAACGAAAGGGAAGGGCTACTCACCAACAAGCACTGGTCAGCTTGGTGAGTTTTTCTTTTTTGACCGAATTGGTATTACTTCTCCTCCCCATACCAATTCCCTCTTTCAACTCTTCTATCCAGTCTCCCTTGACTGACCTCTTGTTTCTTTCGACCCTGATGGTATTAGAGTACTCGAGGCCTAGGGGTTCATTTCTCCTTCCTTCCTATACCTACTTTCTCTCTATGGGTGATGTAACCACCACATGTGGTGCCTACTACTAAACGGTTACAACTAGTTTATTGTACTCCAATACAAACATTTACTGAAAATATATTGCCTTCTGTGTTTGTACATCCCTTCTTAATAATACTTTGCACTTCCCTTACAGAATAACGGTACAGGCTGGTGGTAAAAGAGTTTTCTCTAGAAGGGTGTACATTCATGTTTCAAGGTCTTTCTTTGGCTATAGAATGTTGCAGTTTTAGGATTTTCTCTTCATTTATTTTATTTTTAGTTAAAAAGATGCCTGGCCAAGGAGTAGGTCATGCAGTGAAATGCAGTGTTCCGTGTCTCAAAGATGACGAAAATACAATACGCGAGTTTATTGTGTCAATTTTATCTGAAGATGAAAGTAACATTAGTAGTCCATCAAGTGATTATTCATTTGACAAATGTGATAGTACTCCTGTTACTAAGAGAAGATTATTGGAATTGAAGCCTATAAATAGTAAGGGAAGTGATGCAGACCTAAAGCAACAGGGTGTGAGTGACAGTGGTAGGCGTGTCACGCCAGACGAAACACATGGCTTAGAACAGCTGTTTGACTGGAAGGAGGGTGACTTTGAACCAACTCGTTTCAATTTTGTTGATAACATTGGTATCAAAATTGAAATTGATGAAGCCAGTACACCTGTTGATTATCTGAAAATTTACATTTGTGAAGAACTAGTACAGTAAATAGTAGATGAGACCAACAAATATCATGAACAAGTGACATGTTCAAAAGTACTGTCTCTCAATCACGACTGCATAAATGGTTAGACACTACAGTTGATAAAATGTACACTTTTCTTGCTCTGTGTATGCTATAGTCTTAGTCTTAATTTTAACTAACATTAACTAATTGCATTATAGATCATAATATAATAGATATTATCTTTTTGATCAAATTTTTATTTAGTATTTAATATTAGAGTTAATTGTAATTGTTATATTCTGATGTAATATATGTGGAAGAGAAGGCCACATGGCTTAAACTCCACCAGGCTAAATAAATAAATCTAAATCTAATCTAATGACCCGAAATGGAAGGCTGTGTGTTGAAGAGCACTGGTCTTTATATAAGCTTCTACATTCATCTATTTTCGGCGACACCATGTCCAGAAACAGATTTTCTGCAATTATGTCAATGTTACATATGTGTAATAATGAAGTATCTGAAGGTGATAGACTCTTCAAGATTAGAAATGTATTTGACATAATAAAAAAAAGATTTAGATTAGCTTTCTCCCCCAGTCAAAATTTATGTATAGGCGAATCACTTGTTCTCTTCTAAGGCAGATTGGTCTTCAAGCAATATATTCCATCAAAACGAAATTGATTTGGAATCAAACTATTCATTCTATGCAATGTGAAAACCGGATATGTGTTGGACTTCATACCGTACACCGGATCGGACACTAATATACAATTGGACCCAAATCTAGGAATATCAGGAAGTGTAGTGCTTACATTATTGCAACCTTTCTTGAATCGCAGCCACTCCCTCTTCATTGATAACTGGTACATGTGTTCCACCCTTGCAAATAAATTTGTGCAGCACAAAACACATGTTTGTGGGACGGTACGAAAAAATCGCAAAGGCATGCCTAAGTTTTAATCTGCACTAGTAGAAAGGGGTGCAGTGGACACAAAATCCACCAATATTATGCTGTTATTACGTTGGCAGGACAAACGAGAAGTGTGGATGATAACAACAATGCACAAAGATGAAATGGGGGACACCGGAAAAAAAGACAGCATGACGAATCAGTCACTACTCAAGCCTGCATGTGTCAACAATTATAATCGTAATATGGGTGCAGTCGACAAATGTGATATGTTATCACCCCTAGAGTGTGCTAGAAAAACTCTAAAATGGTATAAGAAGCTCTTTTTTCCATACTGTCAATTTGTGCCTATTGAATGTGCATGCTGTGTATCAAGTACATACCAGGAAAAATTTTCGGCTCAGGGCAGTCCATCTGGATGTGATATGCAGACTTCTAGAATTGCATTCTAATCCAAACAAGGCACCAATGGATGGTAGACCTTCTAAGGGAGAAAATCTTTTGCGCCTTACAGAAAGACATTTCATGACAACTGTTCCTGACACAAATTCTGGAAATTGAGGATACAGGGTCTGTCATGTATGTACTCATGGAAAGAATTCTGCAACCAAGAGGAAAGAAACTCATATGTGTTCCAAATGTGACAAAGGGTTGTGTGTCCTACCGTGTTTTGAAATTTATCACACGAAAAAACATTTCTTAAATGTGTATAATGCAGCAGCTTAGGTCTAGGCCTATGAAAATAATTAGGCTACAATTATGTTTTAGTATATTTATAGTTACCAGTATGATTCAAACCCAGGATCCTAAAAATGTTCAACAATATTTAATATGATAAGTGTTAGTGATAATGCCATCAAAATTATTCAATAGTGATTAGTGATATAAATTTCAATGAAGGCACCGTGCTGACTTTGAACCTGGGATATAAGTGGAAGCAACATCATCTTACCTCCAAATAAACGAATAATGGTGAGTTTCAGTTCAATTTAGCATGACACGTAGATAATAATTTATACTTTATATAGGTATATATTATATAGCATTGGCGTAGTACTTTACATTTTAAAAAAATACCTGGCTCCCACAGCCCAGCTGGCAAAAGGGAAACCCGGCAGTCAAAAGGTTAAAGTTGGACTCACCTGTTTTTTTTTTTTTTTTAGAATAAGAAAAACCTAATTTGAAGCACACTGGTTGTTTACTGAATCTTTTTCAGCTTGTTTCAACAATGCACTGATCAGTGTTGAAACATTTTAGAGATGTAACAGGTTTTATTAGTGTACTGTATATTTCTTTTTTTCTGGGTTAGACCACTGTTGCACTGATATTTTTTCTTCTGTTTTAATACCAAAAAAAAGTGCATTAAATATGTGCTTTTACAAACAAAGTGAAACTTATTTTATTCATACAAGTTCTTAAAGTTATAATTACATTCAATTATTAAATGCTTAGGACATATTAAAAGGGAAACTCTAGCAGCTGGAATATACTACAAACATTGGGCGCTATATCCATCTTTTGTAAAATGAAGAACAATGTAGTGGAACTTTGTATTGTAATCTGGAGGCTTTCAAAAGGCTTAAGGACCTTGGAAATGTGGATTACATGTGTGTGTTTGGTAGCATGTGTTTTACTTACCGATTAAGGTTTCACCAAGCAGAAAAGCCGGATATTCTACTGAAAAGGAGGTAGTTGAGATCACTAAATAAATAAATTTAACACTCTATATTTATACTATAAGCAATAAATTATAGGTTACAAAAGTAATAACTAGATTATAGGCTACAATAAAATAATAAACTAGCTTAAACTATTCTATGTTATTTCCTACACTTAGCTAGAGAAAGGAGAGAGACGTTTACACGTTAGTAGGTTGAAACTCTGCCACATGACCTGACTAAATCATGGACATAATGTTAACTTGATCGATTTCTACACTCTTATTCATACTGGTTCCTATTTCAAAGTTATAAGATCTAGAACCTTTACCCATTTTGTTTTCATATCAGAGCCTCTGAAATCCTATTAAGAATAACATGGTGCAAACTTACCTAACGTCGAATCAGGTCCACTCTGGTCAGATGGACAGACACTCGTCCATGACCTGGCTATTCTTTTATTGCTCCCTCTGAAGCCCTAACTGTAAAATCTATTCTGAGAGGCAACCCACTTTCTTTCTCTCTCTCCCTCTCTCAGCAGAGCAAAGTTCTATGCCTAATGGTACTCTTTGATCTAGATAATATAGCTTTGGTGTTTGGGAATATTTCTGTACATCCTGTTGATCCTAAATATGAATTTCAAACAAATTTCATATAACATAAGGGTTTTGCCTTGTACAATTCCTAGTTTAATAGAACTATTAATGACTAATTAAAATATAATTAATAACTGATTAAAATATATTTAAATTAGTTTTCCTAATTATGACACTTTGTGTTGTCAGCAAATAGCTGGATACACTAAGAAGATAGATACATAAATTAAAAGGGAATTAAACATGTTGGATTCATATAATCTGCTGCATAACCATGCAATCAATCAGGTATAACAACATACTTATTTGCCACTATCCATCTCATTTTCACACACATAAGTAGTTTAGAATTTGGAAAATTATACTATTATAGCAAGGATATGATCAAGATAGCCTAATAAAAGATAATATTTGATTCATCCAAGGTTTTGCAAGTATGATGTTAATACTTTTAAAATTCATGATGAAACACCATTGAGGTCACTTGTAAAATTTAAAATATAAAAATGGATACCTGAGATCTCAGTCTTCCTCAACTTTGGATGTAAGATGTAGAGTACTTTCGGAGCATATGCTCCATCATCAGCTTGTAAATTGGTACTAGTTGTTCGTGAGGTTCTTGTATAGAGGGTTGACATCATTGGGTGTGTTTTCATTAAGCAGGTGAGTGTTTCTGGTTTCTTTTAATTTCTCTATGAATTATGGATAATGTGTTATCGATGGTATTAAATTGATGACCTGTTTCTATGACATGTTTTGCAAAGCTAGATTTACCTTCATTAAGTCTGAAGTCCTTAAAATGTTCATTATATTGTATATTGAAATTTCTTGTTGTTCTACAAATATAAAACTTTTCACAGTTACTGCATTTTAGTTTGTAAAGACTTGTTTTTATAAATATGTTTCTTCTATTTTATTTGTGATTTTATTATTTAATTTGTTGTTTGTTCTATATGCAATTCTTATATTGTTATCATGTTTTTTAATGGTTTTAGCCAGTTATTGTGTTTCAAAACCAGTGTATGTGAGAGTTAACCACTTAGTTCTATTTTCATTAGTTTTCCTATTTAATGCTGTTAATTTTATTAATTCTTCTTTCTTTATTTGTCTTTTTTTATTAATTTATCAATTATTTCTTCATTATAACCATTTTTGGAGGCTAGAAGTTCGATGATTATTTAATAATTTCTCAAATATAATTTATCCTTCAGTGAAAAGTGTTAAATTAATAATAGAAACATCAAAAGAAGCCCTGCTGGCTTTATAAAGTAATGTTTAAATTCCCAATAAATGTCTTCTTAAACAAGAAGCCGCCATTTGTGTGATTGAGCAAATGCTCATAGCATTCGGCGATCGGAAATTAACAGTGTATAAGAGAAAAATTTGCATTTAGATTGGAGTTTCTCAGGTTGCTCAGTGGTAGAGCCAAAGGTCCAGGGTTCAAACTCCAGTCTGAGTGTATAATTTTTCTCTTCAAATATAAAGTACAAAGATTGTTGGGACTTTTATCTCTTATTATGGAGACATCACCTCGCATGTTCCTATTGTACCAAATTTCTTCCTGTGGTAGTATTTAAAAGACCATGGTCCATATGAATAAAGTGGAGCAAATGCTTTTACTTCACTATTTTGAAGCATTTCCTTCAGAATTTATGAATAAAGTATGAAGCATAACCTTTTACTCGCGGTGATGCATCAAGAAAAAAGCATCTGCTTCCATGGAAGAAGTACGAGCTCGATCTTGAAGCATGTGCTTCAAGATTAGAATAGAAAAACTGTATGAATACAGTGACCCTTTTGTTTCTTTTAAAAAGCACATGCTTCAAAAAATTGAAGTCTGGTTGGTAGCAGACTCCTCATCACAAAATACAGACATGCCTCAATTAGTAGTCCCCGTATGCTGTAAAAAGTGTTATAAACCACGTCGGTGTCCTCCTGAGGAAGAGTATAATTCATTATAGAGGTTCAACGAAGAAAATGTTAAATGGATTGCTGCCCACTTTTTGCCAGAAACAGAAGAGAGAAGAGATGGTGCGCTATTCTCTGAAGATAGAATGAAAGTATTTTTTGGTTCATGGCCGATCAGGGTTTTAAACTGGTATAGGAGAAGAAATAGGCCTTCATCAATACTGATGATTCAGGCAATGATGATGAAGATACTACGAAGGAGAAGAATCAGAAGAAGAAAATTTCACTGAAGGGAAAATTATAAGAGGAGGACGCGGTAAAAGAAAATAAATTACAACTATAATATACAATGAAGGATTTTTATTATATTAAATTTATTGGAGAGCATGTTCATTTATATTATTTAACTGTTAATTATTCACTATTACTTGTTCGTCTGGATAAATAAAAAATCAACTTTGATTTATTTCACTTCACTGGAACTAGATTAACATAACTACGCTATCACTTATTAATCTGAAATTGATAGAATTCAAATAAAAAAATAAAATTTTACAGGACAGCAAATAATACATTTCCCTCACTATAGTCTTGAGAAACGGTTCTCTCATAATTTAAGTTATTTAATCTGTCCATAAGCACTTTTTCTATTTGAATTATAGTCAATTTTAATTGTTCCAATAGCATCAGTCTGTGATGGGCACTCTCAAATCTTTCGACTCATCGGTTTCCGGCAATTTTTTTAAGGGCGGAAGTCTATTAAATGATGTATCCATTGGCGATGGTAATGTTGACGGTTCCACACTTACTGCTCCTGAAAATAAGTGTATAGATAAATGATAGCCTGAGAAAAACAACAATAACGGAAAATTCGAAATAGTGTTAATAATCTCATTTACTGTAAAAGGATTATATTTTGATTGTAAATAGCTCAATTTATTCTGTACCACGCTCTGCTAGCATTAATTGCACCCTGCGTTCTGCTAACATTTTTGCAACCACTCGCGTGTTCGTACCAATCTTTTTTTATAATTACCTTGAGTTTGAAAGTATTGAGTGCTTAAATCAACATAACTTTGCCCAGGCCCATAGAAGGCAAATATTAATCCACCTTTCCTTAATAAATCATTAAACATATAGTACTGTATACTAAGCAGTATTACAATCATGGAAGGTAGAAGGAAGAAGGGGATTAAATTCGCTTGAGAAAGCTTTTGGAATTTATATCAGTACCTGACATGACTATCTATGCAATCAGTAAACAGAAGTTAACTAAAAATAATTTAATTTTAATGAGAGTCATAAGTCAGATATAGTGAAATACAAATCACAAAAGATAGTCTTCTTGACCATTGAAAAATAAGTTAAGAAATAAATAATAACATTAATTGGGTCATCCAAACAAAAGTCAATAACAATAATAAAAATACTAATTCATACATACATCCACTCACTCCAGTCCTGCCAAGGGCTAGGGTACACGGTCTCAGTGGCCCTATCCTGGCCTAAGGGACTGATTAACCAAACAGGCTCCTTCGAGCCACTATTGACTTGACTCCACCAAAACCAAAATAGATTATGACACTGATGTTCATGTGCACCGCTTATTCGAGGACTTCACTAGCAAGGGGAAGATGCGCAGTAACACGCGGCGCATAAAGGAGAAAGGGGGGATACGTAGGAGAGAGGACAAGGAAGATAGGAATTTGGCACTGTTCAATAAGATCATTGAAGAATGAAGACACGATGACGTAGTAGTTGTGTAGTTTTACGTACCGAAAAGGTGATTTTGGTACAATATCGCCCCCTTGGGGCCCTCCAGAAAAAGAGAGAGTCACCATAACACCAAAATGAAGCAATAACGTTCACAGAAAACTATCACTCTTTTGAACACAAATTGGTGTAATCCCACGTTGGGAGGGTAAGGCGATAGTTCACAATATAATGCGGCTGAGAATAATCACAATCTTCTAATCGTTTCCAAAATGTTCACCACACCAACCAACTCATCAGCTATCAGGAGCCTTGCAAAATACCACAGATGCCATAGCTGAACACGGCGGTGTTCCAGGCGAACTCAGGAAGACGGTATTCCAAACTCGGATTGCCGGGTCGCAATCCTGCTCAGCCATTCCATTTACTGCAACCAAAGTTGAGGACCAAATCTCGATCAGCGGGTACTCGGGGTCGGCCGAACCCACCAAGTACACAACTGCCAGAAGTCCAATCTTCCATTTCAGTGCCAAATCAGGAAAGGGTAACTGAAATTACAAAGGACAGAGAACAAAAAACAGAACCTCAAAAAGCTTAACGTCAGAAATATATAAATAACTTTAGTTAACTAATGCTGTGTGTCCTATACAAAAATACACAACAGTGGTAATTACTCAACCACAGGACACACATTTATTAAACTAGTCATGCGGCTCATGTTAGTGGCCATTGACGCTTTCTAACTTCTATTCACTCTAATTTTAGAATTTAGATAGCGCCTTACGCAACAAAACCTGGTCCACATTACAAAAAACTTTCTCTATTCTATAACTATGGGTATCTATTTTCTTATTATGATTATAAGTCCATCCATAGTAATTCTGCCTGAGTGCAGGTCTTTCACTGCAATCATAGCATTTTCATGCTGTGCTTTGCAGCTTTACTAGGGAATTATAGGTGTGGTAGCTTCCCGTTGCTTTCCACACCGGTGACGATGATTTTCGAGGACTGTTGGGCCCTAAGCTTCCTGACATTTGTCTTACAGGTGAGGAAAAAACCTCGCCCAGGAGCCTGTCTCGACCGGAAATCGAACCCGGGCCTGCTGCTTGACAAGGCAGCACACTACCTCAAGACCACAGTGGTGGATATGATTATAAGTAATCAATAAATTAATGAATAAATAAAACTTACCTGGAATTTTGATTATTATAGGATTTATCTCTCCTTGTAACAGATTGAAGAGCTCTTTCTCCCGGGAATTCAGAACGATTGGTTTGTTCCTTCTATTCATATCTGTCTTTTCTTCAGCCTAGTTTTCATATGGCTGGAGGACCCGACATGCTGACCACATGTCACCCCTACACTGGCCTATAATCGTCTACATCTGTGATTAACACATGTGGACGTGAGGCCAGCAGCCGACTGTTGGCCAAGGGCCTTCTAGGCCTGTTGCGCTTGGAGTTCTAGTTTCCATATTATTAATTTTCTTTAGCAACTGGTTTAAATTTATTGGTGTGCCAAAATTAAGTTAAAATAATTTAATTATTTTCTTAATTGCTATATTTTTTTTCTCTTTTCTTCTGGAATTTGCGACTTTTGTAATAATTGTGGGTATTTTCCTTGAGCAGTAACTAAAATTTAAACTATTTCTTGCATCCGGAACAGAAAAGGCCATTTTTACAAACCGCACTACATGTATTGTTTTGACTGCACTGAAAGGGCGGAAATAAAAGTAACGTGGTTATGATCTGTTTTGGTTGAAAATTATCGAGTCAGCGCAAATACTTTGCTTTTAAAGAATGAAAACTTAAGCAAGCGCTCAATTAATAAAGAATGCTGACGAGTCAATTACGATACGTGCAGCTGTTTGGCTGGGAGTTTAGAAGCACATGCTTCTTATTTAGATGGAAAAGGTAGAAGTATAAGACTTGAAAGCATAATAATAGTCCCTTCGATTGATTGCTGGCCAAAGGAAGGCAAGACCAGTGATGGAGCTGCATTTTAACAGGCCTTGGCCTAATACTTGGAAGAAAGAAGAAGAAGAAGGTAGAAATATAAGGTAAAGGTTATTCATATTATTCAAAGCACATGCCTATACTTCTACCTTTTGCTTTCAAGCAAATACTTCTACCTCTAAATTGTGCTCACACAAGCAAAATCTCCAGTTTTATTCATATGGCCCCATGTGTTCTGCAGAATGTCCAGGGAAGCCATTGTTGACGAACTTGCAGTTATTGGTGAAGATCTATGGAGCTGTGTGTTTTATAGCTTCACAAAATACTTGTAAGAATGCATAGATTGTAACTAAGGCCATATTACTGGTGTAATTAAAAAAAAAATACTTTGTAAGTATTTGATAATAAATGGCATATTCCAACAAGTGTTTCTCTCATTTTTATTTTTCAATGAATTCAGTTATTTATGACCTCAAAATGTGTCAGTTAGTTTGGTACTACCCTGTAGTTGCAGTTCATCCAATGCCTAATTAAGACCTTAAGCAATCTCACATCATTCAATACTCCTATTTCATTTTAATATTAGATTATTAACCCTTTATGTGCCGTGAGCTGATTAGATTGGCTCTGATGCTTCTGTCCATTACCTGCCAGACAATATACTTAAACACTTGCAAAGCCGATCATATCGGCGGATGTAAATTAAATCTCTGACACAAGAGATTTTACCAGTGACATGCAGAGGGTTAGTATCAAATATGAGCATTTTTAACAATCAATAATTCATATATATATATATATATATATATATATGGTATGATAAGAAAAATAAATGCCTGGACGGGATTCGAACCCGGATCTCTGAGTCTGTACCTCAGCGTGATATCCATTACACTACCAGGCGAATCCAATTCAAACACTTATTTTTCTTATATATGTATTATACTCTCCATTATTACTAGATGTCGCGAGAACACTGTCTTCACTGCCATCTAGTAGCTGACTATATCAAGTAAGCAAATTAAAGAGAATATTTATATTACTTTATAGCAGTGACGCTTTATCGATGTTATAATTAAATCTTTAACATTGAGCAATGCAAGCTTAATATGGTATGATAAGAAAAATAAATGCCTGGACGGGATTCGAACCCGGATCTCTGAGTCTGTACCTCAGCGTGATATCCATTACACTACCAGGCGAATCCAATCTCAAACACTTATTTTTCTTATATATGTATTATACTCTCCATTATTACTAGATGTCGCGAGAACACTGTCTTCACTGCCATCTAGTAGCTGACTATATCAAGTAAGCAAATTAAAGAGAATATTTATATTACTTTATAGCAGTGACGCTTTATCGATGTTATAATTAAATTTTTAACATTGAGCAATGCAAGCTTAATATGGTATGATAAGAAAAATAAAATGCCTGGACGGGATTCGAACCCGGATCTCTGAGGTCTGTACCTCAGCGTGATATCCATTACACTACCAGGCGAATCCAATTCAAACACTTATTTTTCTTATATATGTATTATACTCTCCATTATTACTAGATGTCGCGAGAACACTGTCTTCACTGCCATCTAGTAGCTGACTATATCAAGTAAGCAAATTAAAGAGAATATTTATATTACTTTATAGCAGTGACGCTTTATCGATGTTATAATTAAATCTTTAACATTGAGCAATGCAAGCTTAATATGGTATGATAAGAAAAATAAATGCCTGGACGGGATTCGAACCCGGATCTTTGAGTCTGTACCTCAGCGTGATATCCATTACACTACCAGGCGAATCCAATTCAAACACTTATTTTTCTTATATATGTATTATACTCTCCATTATTACTAGATGTCGCGAGAACACTGTCTTCACTGCCATCTAGTAGCTGACTATATCAAGTAAGCAAATTAAAGAGAATATTTTATATTACTTTATAGCAGTGACGCTTTATCGATGTTATAATTAAATCTTTAACATTGAGCAATGCAAGCTTAATATGGTATGATAAGAAAAATAAATGCCTGGACGGGATTCGAACCCGGATCTCTGAGTCTGTACCTCAGCGTGATATCCATTACACTACCAGGCGAATCCAATTCAAACACTTATTTTTCTTATATATGTATTATACTCTCCATTATTACTAGATGTCGCGAGAACACTGTCTTCACTGCCATCTAGTAGCTGACTATATCAAGTAAGCAAATTAAAGAGAATATTTATATTACTTTATAGCAGTGACGCTTTATCGATGTTATAATTAAATCTTTAACATTGAGCAATGCAAGCTTATTTTTCTTATCATACCATATTAAGCTTGCATTGCTCAATGTTAAAGATTTAATTATAACATCGATAAAGCGTCACTGCTATAAAGTAATATAAATATTCTCTTTAATTTGCTTACTTGATATAGTCAGCTACTAGATGGCAGTGAAGACAGTGTTCTCGCGACATCTAGTAATAATGGAGAGTATAATACATATATAAGAAAAATAAGTGTTTGAATTGGATTCGCCTGGTAGTGTAATGGATATCACGCTGAGGTACAGACTCAGAGATCCGGGTTCGAATCCCGTCCAGGCATTTATTTTTCTTATCATACAATATTAAGCTTGCATTGCTCAATGTTAAAGATTTAATTATAACATCGATAAAGCGTCACTGCTATAAAGTAATATAAATATTCTCTTTAATTTGCTTACTTGATATAGTCAGCTACTAGATGGCAGTGAAGACAGTGTTCTCGCGACATCTAGTAATAATGGAGAGTATAATACATATATAAGAAAAATAAGTGTTTGAATTGGATTCGCCTGGTAGTGTAATGGATATCACGCTGAGGTACAGACTCAGAGATCCGGGTTCGAATCCCGTCCAGGCATTTATTTTTCTTATCATACCATATTAAGCTTGCATTGCTCAATGTTAAAGATTTAATTATAACATATATATATATCCATATACATCCATAGTAATTCTGCCTGAGGGTAGGTCTTTCACTGTAATTATAGCATTTTCAAGCTATGCTTTGCAGCTTTACTAGGGAATTACAGGTATGGTAGCTTCCCGTTGCTTTCCACACCGGCGAAGGATAGTGATGATAAGGATGATGGCCCCTAAGCTTCCTGAAATTTATCTTACAGGTGAGGAAAAACCCCAAAAAAGCCTCACCCAGGAATTTGTCCCAACCAGGGATCAAATACAGGCCTGCTGTGTGACAAGGCAACACACTACCTCGAGACCACAGTGGTGGATATATATATATATATACAGTAAAAACTTGTTTAATCTGGAATGAGAATAATGCAGAAATCTGTCCAATGTGAACAAATTTATTGATCCCGACAAAATAATAGTAATTTTACATTTATTTATTTTGTATAAATTGGAATCTGCCCAATGCAGAAACGGAAGGATATTTCTACACATTTCATGAAAAAAAATGTTTATAAGGCATAAAGACTGAGAGAGAAATAAATTAGTTTCCACTTCATTGAATTCCCGTTAGGCGAAATAACAGGGATGATTTCTGTCACCGGGTGAAGTAGATTTTTTACTGTATCTGAAATTTTCTTTCGGCCTCACTGGACACCCATTACACAAAATAAAAGTTAATTTAACAAATATTTGGCATGTGGCATCTGTCTTACAAATAACGAGTGCACTGTAAAATCTTAAATTAGTTTAAGATCTGAGACTGATTGTGAACGTATCTTTCATAGATAGCATTCTGAATTTCCGGAATAAAGATGGTTAAATCATATGTATCATTGTCATTAAGTCACTTTGAATCCACGCATGGTAACTATACCATGATATTTAAATCGCCAGGAAGCCGGCCGTGGTATTAATACCTTGCTGTGCAGAGCTTCATTCACAATTTTTTTGCTTTGAAACTAGCTGCATTATCGACAAAATTCTTGCAGTGTTTGACAGCTTAAATCTTGTGAGTTGTGTGGATATATGTTAGATGTCTCTATTTCACTTCACTAATTTTTACTGCCCTCTGGAATAAAACCTTCCACTTACAAACACAGCTTATATTTGTACATGAGGTATGCATTAACCATGTCCTCCGTTGTTCCCCATTGAAAGATATATGAAACCTAATCATAACAAACATGGTCTGGAATGTCTCACTCAGATTATGTCCCAGTAGTATTATTGAGAATATCAATGCGAGATGATTAAACCTGGACCAAGTTTGAGTTGTGTTACATGGCCGCATTCGAAACCTCTAACGAAATAAGTGAACTCGTAAACAATTCTGGTGATTATGAACTTGATGACTTAGAATCAGATAAAGAACAAGATAATATATTACCTGAAATTACTCCTACGGCACATGCGCAAAGTAAAGGACAAAAAATAAAACGTCAAAATGTAATGAGTGACAAAGATTTAGGCTGGAAAACTCAGCCAATTCCTAATAATAAACCACAGTTTTCTGGAACACAGGGGCTAAATCCAGATTTACAAATTTTGAAAAATAGTACTCCATTAGAAATTTTTCAAATAGAAACAAATAAATATGCACGCCAACAAATTCAGAAAAAAATTCAAATCCATTCACTCGCAGTGGAAAGACATATCAATAGCCAAAATTAAAATATTTCTAGCCATAATAATTCATATGTCATTATAAATAAACCAGCAATTCGGGATTACTGGAGTACTTCACCTATTTTACGTACTGATTATGCTCGATCAGTAGGAATGTCTCGTGACAGATTTTTGTTAATTCTAGCCATGTTTCACCTGAACGACAATGAATTACGTATTCCCAGAGGTCAACCTGGTTACGACATTATGTATAAAGTCCAACCACTGTTGAGTTCCCTAACAACAAAATTTCAACAAAGTTACACCCCTGACAAAAATCTTACCGTAGACAAGGCAATATGTGCTTTCCGAGGAAGAGTATTTTTTCGTATTTACGTAAAAGGGAAACCACACAAATATGGAATAAAACTATGAATTGTGCGAGTCCACCAGTGGTTTTGTATGCAATTTAGAAATTTATGCCGGAGCCCATGAAACACAGCAGACTACAATTCAGCTTTCAATGTTGTAGACAGACTGTGTTCACCAGTGAAAAATAAATGGTACACAGTGTACATGGATAGATTTTTCAGCAGCCCAACACTTTTTGATCATTTTTAGTCTAGTGGAATAAAAGCTGTAGACACAGTAATGCCAAACCAGAAGGAGATGCCCAGAAAACATTTTTCAGCTCAAGTGAAGAAAGGTGAAAAACTAGTTGCACAGAGAAATCACTTGCTGGCAGTAAAATGGAGGGATATGCGCGATGTACACATGTTATCTAAAGCACATGATGACACAGTAGTGGAATCTACATCTGGAGGAGCGCACCAGAAATTAAAACCTAAATCTGTCATAGATTATAATAAATACAAAATTGGTATTGACAAATCTGATCAAGTGATGTCATACTACAGTTTCCAGAGAAAATCAGTAAAGTGGTGGAAAAAACTTTATTTTTTCACTTATTTGACCTAGACTTAGTCAATGCTCACATTCTGCACAAAAAAAAAACAAATTTAGGAGTTGCAGAAGGACTAATTACTGATGCAGGCCCTGAAATAGTCCTACAGCCTCAAAGACCAACAGCAGCAAGACTACTAGGAAGGGATCATTTTCCACACAGAGTACCTGCCACAGGCAAAAAGGATGTGCTCAGATAGCATGTAAGGTATGTTCTGACAGGTCTAAGCATAAAACAGGAAAGGCTGCACAAAAGTACACCACCATATACTGCCGAAAGTGTGACGTAGGACTGTGTTTTGGCGAGTGTGTTGAAGTGTACCATGCAAAGGCGTATTATTTAGAGTAATGTGTTACCTGTAGAAGTTGTTGAAATGTACATCTCAAATACAAACAGACTCATAATATATTTAAGACCTAGTGATTGTGTTAAAAATCTCTGTGTAACGAACAAATTTGTGAAACCTCACAATATTCAAAACTTGTATCCAGAACAACTAACTTACGTAAGTACTTCTTTTTTTATTATAATTACATTATAAATTGTGTGTTGATTGGGTACATAAATTATTGGAGAGAAAATAACAAAATTATGGGAGTAATTAAATTTATAAATTTTTGCATTTGTCCCTTTAAATTCCGCCGGCACGGAGGCACAGGGTATTTAAATTCAGTCCGATCTGTAAGTGTTAAACGAAAAAGTGAAAACTTTCAGTGCACCAAATAATGACTAAATTTAAATGTGGAAAAACCCAAGTTTATGAGATTTTAAAACACAAAGAAAAAATAATTAATGAATGGATGCAAGGAAATGATCAAACGAAAAGGAAAGAAAAAAATGAATAAACAATAGATGAATAAAATAAATCAAGGAGGTAGTGTGGGAGTGTTCTACAAGTGCACGATCAAAAAATCTCCAAATTTCCAGACTGATGCTCCAAAGTCAAGCTTTAACTGTTGCTACATCCCTAGGAATAACAATTTCAAGGCATCTACAGGTTGGCTGTGCAGTTTTAAAAGACGACACAATGTAGTGTGGAATGAAATTTGTGGGAGATCAAAGGTTGTGGACAAAAGCATAGTTAGTGAGTGGAAACCGAAAGTGCATACTTTAATTTCAGGATATGCAAGACATTTTTAATGCTGACAAAATTGACTTTTTTTGCACGTTACCATCGAAGTCACTTGTATATACTATACTTCACTTTCCAACGGCAGCAAAACTTCATTTAATCCAAGGTATGTAAAAAGACATATACGGTACTCTATGATTTAAGAATGGTTAGTAACCTTTATTGTTTTTTTTATAATGCGGAATTTTGTCTAATGTGGAAAAAAAAAATTGGTCCCATGTGATTCTGCTTTGAACAAGTTTTACTGTATATATTTTGTCTGGGGTTTACCTATCTCAAATTCCGTTTCTGCAACTCTTTATAAACAAGTAAATTTCTTTGCTTCTCAAACTGATAGAAAGTACACTATGAGGTAATTTATTAGGAGACTGAATCGAAAACATACATCTTGCCTCATATTTCATTTTCTCACCTGGAACATGTTTTGGCAAGTAATGTCATCCTCAGCTAGAAATTGAATCTGAATTTGGATTAAAATATAACATGTTTCAAGTGAGAAAACAAAATACGAGACAAGGAGTATATTTCCAATTCAATCTCCTAATAAATTTCTTAGTTTATCTCATTTAGACTTCTTTAAAAAGTATAACTTTCTCAACAAGATACATTCTAATGCCTAAAAGTTAAAAATTATATAAAACTCTTTTAACAGATTTTTTATAAAGGATTTTTTTATAATTGTATAATTTATTATTGAAAAGGCACAAGTCCACATTTTGGTTAAAATGACGATCATATTGTCATTTGTAATCCTAGACCCATGTAGCGTTGAAATGTCTCATGTCCTGCTTTACTCTGTAGGAATTTATGACTCAGTTGTTTCATTGTTTATTTTTTAATGGGCTCATGTCCAGGAAAAATAAGTTTTTGTGCCTGATGTAAAATTTAAGAAATGTGACATGCCCTTTCGATAATAAATTATTCAATTGAAACAATAGTAAATTTGTGAGGTTGAAACAGAATATTTGTCACTTAACAATGATAAGACACCATAGCCAATAAAATTTACATTTTATTTAAGTTGTTGTTTATGCTCTGGTATTGAATTGAACATATTTGAAACTTGTTTAATTGGTCCTTGGTCCCATTTAAATTTCTTATTTGGGTATTAATATTCTCTATAACTATTTATTTCCATACCAAAACTTTCTATTGTCATTTTTACAAATGTTGTTCAGCCCCTATAACAAAAAACTAATGGATTACCAGTATAATTATTATCCAAACTGACTGAGAAAACCTAAATTCTTATATCTTGTATATCCATATTACTGAAATTCTCCTCGAAAAACAACAATGTTCTTTTCTGTCTCGTGAATTTTCACTTCATATAATACAGTTGGATCTGGTAATTGTTCTTTTAAGTTATTCCAAATGAAGACTGCAACATTTTCCGTGGTGCTTACTAAATTCTTGAAATAAGGTACATCTTTATCAAGATTCTTGTGATCCATTGGTTCCATAATGGCTTTATTCATGTATGTTTTCAAATCATTTATGTTCATTACCATTCCTGTTTCTTCATCTATTGGGCCTCGTAATGTTACTTCAACTGTAACAATATTAATGCTCAATTAATAACAGATAATTAATAAATCTGTGACATGATAGCTTTAAAGTAGGTTAATGGCCTACAAATGACTTGTCTGTAAAAATGAATTTACAAATCAGGTTCATATTTAGCTGACGTTACAGCAAAACCCCATCATAATAACTTCTCACAGAGAAGTACCTTATCAACTCTTAAAGACACAGTTTCACTAATTACAGAGATTAAAAGCAGCGGGAGAAATTTGCCTAAGTAGCTCAATTGTAAAGTGCCAGCAAGTAAAACTGAGAATTTGTGTTCAATTTCCAGCTCAGATGCAAATTTTTCTGTCTTGTGTTTTATAGAATTGAGTTGCCCAATGGAATATAGGGACATGCCACAAGAAAACTATTTTACAGAAGCAAGGAATTTCTGAAAGTTGTTTATTTGTGGAATATGGACACTGTGTTTTGATTTTTTAACTAGGATCTTGAATTAGATGATGAATTAAATATCTTATTAAATATTAGTTGAAATATTTCCAGTATTAAGTGTTTTTAAGTAATATATGACAGGTAATTTGTGCAAATGAAGTAGTGGCATATGCCCCAAATAATGCAACTCTTTGCCAATAAAAAATCGAAGCCAGGTTATCATGAATAATCAAAATGAAAACTTGTAAATACAGATTTCACATTTAAGGGAATTACATTTGATAACATTGAAAGAATAATCCCATATATAACATTTTACATAACTGTAAGTCCTCATTAATGTCTTCTACTTCAATCCTCTCCACAGTGTCATCGCTTCTCAGACTGTTATAAAAAGAGGCATGCATTGGTGGTACAAACTGCAAGAGGCGCTACAAATCCTGGATTTTGCTCCTTTTATTGCTTGTACATTGGAATATTTAACTGGCAACATACATTCTTTAAGAGATGGGGGACGGTCACGAGACTTCTGCAAACTTAATTTTGATGGTTTCTCAAATAAATCATGGGAATATTTGATGTAGACAGATTATTCTCCATCTTTTCTCTTCTTTGCATAATCTCTCTTACACTCATAAGGTCGCACCAGTCCAAATAAATAAGCATTTTGTTTATTGTAGTCCCCAAGCAGGTAGAATTCTTAATCACTAATCATTAGTGAAGCAAAATTACATGATGTTAATTTGCAACACGGAGTTCCACTATTTACAATCTACTTTGCTGGTACAATCATCTTATTTCTATTTTCATATTGTTGTCCACTATTTCTCAGATGTTTTCTTTCATTATCCTTCCACTTGTTTTCATAAGGAGTCCTTCTTTTATTATTTTTTCTTCGAAAAACACATTGAACTCAACATCTATGTCAGACATATTGAAAATGTTATAGGCAATTTGTGAACTACCACTGCCCTCTGGCAGAGGGCAGTGGAATCACATTCTGATTGGTTAGTTTCATTTGTACCAACCTATCAGGAACGTTGACTGTAACCACTTGAGATAAAAGAGAAAGAATGTGGCATGTGCCTTTTTTTCATTAGCTATTTCTGACATTCAAAATCTTGAGAAGTTTTATTATGCTCCTTGTTAAAGAATAGACACATGCCACCATGCAAATAGTTATTGGAATCGATGCAAGATGGCTGGAGCTACTTAACCATAATCAAAACTCACAATCAGCAGATTTGTGGCATGTCCCTCTTTTCCACTGAGCAACTCAATTGTTGGGAATCAAATCTGGAATCCTGAGATCCTAGTTACACTTGCTAACCATTACATCACACACAGAATCTAATAATGATGATGGTGATAAACACAAAAACAAAATAATAATAATAACAAAGATGAGGCTAATAATAAATATTTTTTTATAATGTACCACAATGGCTTAGATGGTAGCATGTATGCCTTTTTACCAGGAAATCCAACAATCTAAAAAATTTAGTATGGATATCTGAGTCTTAGGGTCATTGCTGGAAAGGTCTAAAATTTTAATCTATAGATTGTACACAAAATGTCTGAATTAAATTTAGTGCATATGTTGAGTATGCAATCATATTCTTGATAATAATTATTAATCTCATAGAGGACACATTAAGCCTAATGGACCCTATTATATTTCTCGACAAGAATAGGTTATGTACAGGTGCTAATAGAAAAATGTGAATGCACTCTTCAACAGTTAATATATTCTAATAGGTAAGTTCAACCTTGGATGAGGGGGATCTTACATAATGCATGCACATCTACATTTATAGATACTTTCTTGTAAATAATGTCATTTTTTTAAACAACATTTTATTCAGAATTATTTTTTGACAAGAAATGTAACTATTCTTTCAAAGTTTTTATTATTCATTTCATACATCTCAGTCATGGATAAATCATATTTGAAGAGAAAAATTAAATGCTGAGACGAGATTCGAACCCAGGACCTTTGGCTTTCTAGCCAATGCTCTACAAACTGAGTTATCTGGGTGAGTTCCAATCTAAACACAAATCTTTCTCTTATATACACTTTATATTGGAACTCGCCCAGATAGCTCAGATGGTAGATCATTGGCCTAAAAAGCCAAAGGTCCTGGGTTCGAGTCCCAGTCTGAGCATATAATTTTTCTCTTCAAATATGATGTTCTTTCAAAATAGAGATCATCAGATTCTATGGTCATCTTTCAGTGAAATTTATTATCCTATAATGGTATCAGTCTCTGGTTTTTGATGTGAAGAATTTGTTGAGATCCCCTTCCACAGCTTCAATGTTTTCTAAATTTCATGCATAAATGGGTCATGGATCGAAACAGATGGTAATCAAAAGTGCAAGATCAGGGTTATATGCTGTGTGTGGTAGCAGTTTGATTCCTCTAATTCTTGAATTTTTATCAAGTTTCATGCAGTATGGTGTCCAGTTGGGTTTGAACCCAAGACTCTCAAAATTGCACGAACTCATTCCAGTCGTTGAGAATAAATATCTTCATTGACTGGAATAAATTTGCAGTGAATCACCAATTCAAAATTTCACCAGACATACAACATTATATTGTAAACCAAAATTACTTATGAGACAACTAATAAATACCTCATGATTCAAAAGTTATGAGTTTGAGCTTTGTTCAAGTTTTCATTTTTATTTTATCATGGTTTCCTTAGAGCAGCAGTGACCAACTCATGTTCTTTGTGCAAGAGCACTCTTCCCTGCACATGTGCACGATGGAAGAACAGAACGCTCAAACAATCAATAAAGAAGGAATGAAGGGGAGGAAGGTTGGGATATGGCGGCACATTAGGTCAGTTTGCTAGGATTTTCGGTGTAATCATGCCAGAACATGCAGCAGATTTGAAATGGCATTCGTCATCCCCAATTGTTTATTTTAATCGGCAAAAGGAATATGTTTACTTATTTACTGAATATGAAGGAAAGTTGATGTTTTATTATTTTTAACACTTCTCACTGAAGGATAAATTATATTTGAAGAGAAAATTTTTTGCCTAGACCGAGACTCGAACCCGGGACCTTTGGCTTGCCGGGCCAAATGCTCTACCAACTGAGCTACTGAGACGAGTTGTGACCTAGATGCAAATTTTTCTCTTATATACGTTGTAATTCCCCGTATTACAATGTATATAAGAGAAAAATTTGCATCTAGATCACAACTCGCCTTGGTAGCTCAGTTGGTAGAGCATTTGGCCCAGCAAGCCAAAGGTCCCGGGTTCGAATCTCAGTCTAGGCAAAAATTGTTCTCTTCAAACATATGAAGGAAAGTGTTTCTCTGAATGAAGTGATGAGTGATGTAGTTAAAACAATAAACAAAATCAGATCCATAAGAGTTCTTGACAGATCTTGATTGCGAGTATGTGACATACCATACTTTCAGTGAAGTGCAATGGCTCAACAGGGAAAAATTGTTGAATAGATTCTTCAAGTTACTTGATGGAAATAATAGGCTCAATATATTGTGCTAATATGTAATAAGAATGTTGTACGTGTATTATACCAATAAATCATAGCATTGTGATATCACAGCTCTTCAAGACGACAGAACAATGGAACAGAAACTATGTTCCAAAACTCGTTTATAGTTAAAGAAGAAGAAAAATATGAGATGAGTGATAAAATAATCATAATATACTGTTGAAAAATAACACTGGTCAACAGTGATTTTGTTACATAAAAGATTTTGGGTGATTCTTATGTATTTTCATTTGCTGATTCCAAAAATGAAGTCAGAAATTTTCCATCACCCACCATTTATTTGTAATTTTGAAAATAATTATTTTGCTATTTATTAGCATTTTTGGTATATAACATGATGATTAGAAGGATTATTTTACATTTATATTTAATTTCATTGTGCCAACAATGGACTTATGTTTTGCAATTGTTGCCCTGAATTCATAACTTACAACAATGACATTCTTCTACAAAATTGTGATCGTACGTTTTAAGTTCGCAGTTGAATAGAAGCTTTCTTAAAAGAAAGAAGCTAATTCTGTGCTCACTTCCGTAGTCAAGTGAATTGTGATAGAAGTGTATTGTAAAGACTAAGTAGTGTATTGTATTGTAGTGTATTGTAAAGAGAAGAGTAAAATTGTATTTGTATAAGAAATATGTCTCGAAAGTGTGTTAACGATAGAAACAACTTCTGTTTCGTGTGTGGTGAGCTCACTTTCAAAGCGCAGAAGCGAAAGTTTACTCCTCTAATAAGAAGAGCTTATCACTGTTATTTTAACAACAAAATAGACCAGAACAAGATATGGGCCCCGGAAATCTGTTGTATCAAATGTGTAACACTATTAACTGGCTGATTGAAAGGATCCTGTCATATGCCTTTCGCAGTCCCAATGATATGGCGTGAACCTAAGGATCATTTGACAGACTGCTACTTCTGCTTGATAAATATATCTGCAATAACTTCCAAGTCAAGACACACCGTTAAATATCCAATGTTAGATTCAGCAATTCGACCAGTACTTCATGGGCCAGGTTTACCCATACCAATGATTGAAGAACTTTCTGATGTTCAGGATTTACAGAATGATTCAGATTTTGCAGAAGATGATGCTATAAATGAAACTCACTTTCTAACACAGGAGGATTTAAATGATTTGGTTCGGGATCTTGGTTTAAGTAAAAGCAAGGCAGAATTACTTGCTTCAAGATTGAAAGGATGGAAGCTACTGCAGGATGACACCAAAGTAACTTTTTTCCGCAATCGCCAAAAGGAATTTGAGGATTTCTTTTCTAAAGAGAAGGACCTAGTTTTCTGCAATGATGTTAAGAATTTGTTCCAGTCACTGGGTGTTGAGCATAAATCTGAGGCATTTATTCATAGACTCCTCGAAAACAAGTTCGAAAGGAGTGTTACTACATAATGGAAACATATATCCATCCATTCCTTTAGCCCATGCAGTTGGTATGAAGGAAAATTACGAGAATATGAAGCTCTTACTATCCGCTATAAAGTATGACTGGCAGATGTGTGGGGATTTGAAAGTTATAGCCATCTTACTTGGGTTACAGCTTGGCTATACTAAATTTTGCTGCTTCTTGTGCAAGTGGAATAGCAGAGATAGAAGTAACATTAATATTAATTAAAAAAGAAAAACTGGCGCCAAAGAGGGAGAGTTCACCTTAATCACGGACCACGAGAAAAGGTGGCTTCACCAACCACTTCGTACTATTCTGAAAAAATCGTATTGCCTCCACTACATATGTGTGAACTAGGGCGTGATTAAAAAATATGTTGTGAAAGGAATGGATCATGTGAGGCAGGTGCATTTCTCTTCCTTCAAAAATAAATTTCCAAGGATCAGTGAAGCTAAATTGAAAGAGCAGAGAATATTTGTTGGCCCTCAAATAAAGGAGAGTGATGAAAAAAAAAAGTTTTACCGCAGTTCAGAGGAAAAGTAAAAGCTTGCAAGGAGCAGCTGCAGGGCAAATCTTTCAAAGATGTGTTCTACAAAATTTCTGGGGAACTTCAGGTCTGATAAAAAAAGAGGAAATTGGTCAATGAGATGATTGAGAAAACTAACAAGATAATTGGAGGATGTAATTAAGAGTCTTTGTTGAAAATTCACCTTCTGCACTCAAATCTTGAGTTCTTCCCGGAAAAATCTAGGGGCTGTGAGAGACGAACATGGGGGAGCGCTTAAAAGCAGGGGACATCGCGGGAAATTGTGGAAAAGCGGTATTTCAGGGTAAAATGGTTGCTCCAAAACATGTTAGCAGGACTACTGCTGGACACTGAAGAGATAGAGAGATATCCTAAAGCAAAGTACAGCCGAAAATCCAATATCAAATACTTTTGGGTGAGCAAATTATAATTTCTCTTTCAGCTAAAGATATACTAAATTGTAAAGTATAGACACGAAAAAATGTCTTTCATGTGAATACTACGCAAAACCTGGGTGATGGAAACAAAGTGCAGGTTCGTAAAAAAGATTTGAACTCCAGCACAAAAAAGGTAAGTTAGAAAACACAACAGTTTCTCCCTTTGTAACAGAAAAAAGTTCAAATTTTGTTAGCCAGTGATAATTTATACATAAAACAACAGAATATCAATAATGAATCAAGTGATGTAACAATGGATTCTAAAAATCTACTTTCAAGAATGACTAATGTTTTTATTTTAAGAATCTATCACATTGAAGGATAAATTAATATTAGAAAGGAAAAAATTGTTGCCCAAACTGGGATTTGACACAAGAATCTCGGAGTTTCTGGATTTAACGTAACCAGCGCATTAGGCCATTGGTACCTGGGTGTGAGTGATAAAGCCAAATCTTCTCAAATGTAATTTCACCCAAACAGAAGAATAAAATATGAATAGAGGAGGCCACACTGCAACAGATTTCCAAGAATAACTGTTCTCAATCCTGTAAGTAGTAGAGTTTCCTTACTTACTCACTATTGAACCCATAGATTCATGGCCGCGCGGACATAAGCTCTCCATACATCCCTATCCTGAGCTAATGCTTTCCAATCATTCCCTGTATAATCTACTTCCCTCAAATCATAGTTAATGTTGTTTGCCCACCTCATTCTTGGTCTACCAACTGGGCGTTTTCCTTCTGGCTTTCCTACAAGAAGTTTCCATGCACATCTTTCATTCCCCATACGTGCAACATGTCCTGCCCATCGCAGTCTACGAGACTTAACTGTTCTTATTATATCTGGCTTCCTATAAAGACCATGTAGTTCATTGTTATGTAGTCTTCTCCATTCAACCTGTTTGCTCATCTCTCTTTGGTCCAAAAATGTTCCTAAGTACTTTATTCTCAAATACTTGTAATCTCCTTTCCTCTCTTAAAGTAAGAGTCCATGTTTCGCACCCATATAATATAACTGGTAGAATAATAGTTTTATATTTTTTCAGTTTAACGTTTTTTGAAAGGAGTTGGGACATCAAAAGTCTCTGCAATGCATAATAGCATGCATTTCCAGAATTGAGCCTATGTTTAATTTCTTTGTGCATCTCATTCCTATTTGTGATTATTGTTCCTAGGTATTTGAATTCAGCCACTTCCTCAAAATTTCCCTCATTTGTCATTAGCTGTCCATTTCCATTATATACTGAATTTCTACGTGTGACCATATATTTAGTTTTACTGATATTTACTTCCAGTCCTAATTTCTTAGTGTTACTCAATAGTGTGTGCGTGTTGTCCTTTAGTATCTCCTCGCTATCGGCCAGTAGTACTACATCATCAGCATAAACTAACAGCTTATTAATACCATTCAGTTGTAAGCCTTCCTCATTCTCTAAAGATTTAATGGCATGCTCTAGTACAAAATTAAATAGTAGAGGAGATAGTGCATCTCCTTGCTTCAACCCATTCTGGATTTCAAAAGTGTCTGAAAACAGTTTGCCTACACGCACCCTACTCTTTGAGCCATTTAGACACATTCGTATAAGTCTAACTAACTTTTTAGGAATTCCGAACTCCAGCAGGATACTATATAACTTCTCCCTCTTAATTCATATGCTTTTTTGAAGTCTACATATAGTGGATGGACAGTTTAACATGATATTCCCATTTCTTTTCTAAGATATTGTCTTATAATAAAAATCTGATATGGTGTAGACCTGTTTCTTCTAAATGCACATTGAGGATCTAATAGACATGTAATCAATATAGGGGAATAAGTCGGCTAATCAATATACTGTATTTGTTAGAATGTCGTACGAAGTTGAAAGTAAGGAGAGGACCCTGTAGTTGTCTGCAATCAGTTTTATCTCCTTTATTATAAATTGGTAAGATAATGGAGTCCTGCCAGTCATCTGGAAGAGCTTAGAGGCGTATTTTCCAAATACTACGAAGCAAATCCTGATTTATTCAGTTCTGCTGGATTCTCATTCTGAACCTGATTGTTTATACATACTTCAAGTGTTCAATTGCCATTTCAACCTCTAATGCGGACTAGCATTTCTGATGTCTGTAACTTATCCTCCTCAATGTTCTGTTGTGTATGTACATTTAATAGCTGAATTTAAAGTAAAATTTCCATCTATATAATATAATACTAGAATCTGCAATAATATCACCATTTCAGGCCGACATTATGTTTGTTCTGGCCTGAAAACCTTTCTTATATATACTATTCCCCTGATATAATTCTACCAATGTTCCTATTTTTTGCATTCATTTCAAGATCATTAATCTTCTCTCTCAAATATTCCCTCTTTTTACTCTTTAGTAACTTGGTGGTTTCCCGTCTAACACCACCCAATTGCTCTAAATTTACCTCATTTGGCTCGTGTAACCATTTCATTTTTGCTAGCTTTCTTTTCTTTACAATGTCGGCACATTCCTCATCAAACCATTTCTTGTTTTGCCTCTTTTTTAAACAACCAATGCTTTCTGATGCTGACAATTTAATAGTATCTCTTATAGCCTCCCATTCTTTATTTATATCAGTTTCTTCTTCGTTTGCCACATTGTCATCTGAAGATTCCAATACTTCAAATCTATTAGCAATTTTGATTTGATATTCTTGCCGCATTTCATCATTTTTCAAGTTTTTTAATTCATATTTTACAGAATCATCTTTAGCGTTTGTTCCTCTCATAAGCGATAGCCGTTGTCTGATTTTCACTCTGACCAGATGATGATCCGAATTGCAGTCCGTCCCTCTAACTGATCTAACATTGATGATGCTACTGTGCCAGCGTTTATCCACTAATACATGATCTATCTGGTTCCGAGTTTCTCCATCTGGGGATGTCCAGGTGTATTTATGAATATCCTTATGCTGAAATGTTGTGCTCTTAACAATGAGATTCTTTGATGTGGCAAATGTGACTAATCTAATCCCGTTGTCGTTACTATCTTCATAAAGACTGAATTTGCCTATTGTTGGTTTAAATATATCTTCCCGTCCCACTTTTGCATTAAAATCTCCTAAGACAATTTTCATATGATATCGTGAAAGGCTATCAAATAAGCATTCTAATTCTTCATAGAACTCATCCTTGATCTTGTCATCTTTATCTTCTGTGGGGGCATGTACATTTACAATTATAAAATCATGTCATTTACCCTTTAGAATTATGTATGATATCCTATCACTAACAAACTTAATATCTCGGATAGCGGATAGGATCCTCCTTCTGACTAAAAAACCCGTTCCAAATGCACATTTTTCTGCACCCCCGTAGTATAATGCAAAGCTTCCTGATTCCTGACTACCTACTCCTGGCCACCTAACTTCCTGTAAAGCGACTATATCCAAGAGCGATTTATCTAATTCCTGCGTTAATATCTCTAGTGCCCCGCGTTTTTGTATAAAGTCCTAACATTCCATGTTCCTGTGTTTGAGCCTTTGGCATGGGTTCCCTGAATTAGTCCCCGCCCGGAGAACCGAATGGGGGACTATTTGACCTCCGGAAAATTTTACCCCAGATGAACGCATGTCCGCATTTCTTGACGGTTGTATTTTTACGGTGAAAGATCATCACTCTTTCGCCCAAGGTACTTTTTTCGTCTGGCTTTTTCACCTTCGACCAGTCCGGCATAGGTAACCCTATCGGCAGCAATTCTACTTCCGGCATTCTGCTAAATATTGGAGTGCAAGAGAGCGAATGATTTCATTATCAAGTGCTCAACATTAGATACCAACCAACCATCTTTATTTTTCTGAATGCATATCTTCTCCCAAACTGTCAATTCCAAAGGCTTCTCTACTTGTTTTAAAAGTTTAGTTTACTTCCCAAGATCACCACGTGCTGTTGACAACAAATACCTCCCAAATTTATTGTAAATTTTATGGGCAAATAATCAAAATTAATCTCCGAAACCTAAAATTATAAACTTTTTGACATACTCATAACTAAATTTTATTTTATACTCTGCTAATGGTTTCGGTGGTTTCCATAACGCTAAGGCGAATGCCGGAGTAGTCCCCTAGTTCCCACCAGTAAATTTATTCTTTCACTAACGAGCCGGTAAAGTGGATGTGATTGGAACTTCATTTCTGGGGCTGGAAATACTGCCTTCACCCCCCTTCTTGATGGATGCGTGGGCTTCATAGGGTCAACTACACATCAACTCACAATTCAGATACACGCCACGAACACCAACACACCTCAGCCATGGTTCTACACTTTATACACTCAATATATGGATGGCCTCGTCCATCCTAAAGAGTCTGCAGCCGCATCAGCACATTGTTGCTGCTGCCGCATTCAGCAATTCCCACGTTCTCCATTAATTTAAGATAACAGCTGATTCCTGATGCTCCACAAATAAATGCTATTACACTCTGTACACAGGACATGACTGCTGAACTTCCTATCTGTATTGACTAAACATCTACAACTCACCAAGAACTGTGATCTTGTATTGAAGTGAATTCAGTGAAGGACAAAATTAATCTTCTACATTCCATTGCTTTAGGAAATAAAAAGACCTTTCTGATTACAAGATTGTAAATGGAAGTTTTCCAATTAGTTGTCCATTAGCATCATCATCATCATCATAGTACATTCACGAATTTAGGCCATTTGTTGACCTGTTTCGGCCTCAAGAGAAACACCATCCAGAAGTCTTTTGAGTGGACGTCCTGGTCTTCTTCTTCCTGCAGGTTGATATCTTAACATTAGTTTGGGTATTCTGTGATCTTCCATTCGATGAACATGTTGTCCATTAGCAATTAACCAAAATGTTATGGCTACACTAGGGCCTAACTGCCATAATAATAAAATACTATAAAAAGCCGATAGAGGATAGACACATATACATGTGTATTATACCAAAAAATAGGGCATAAATATTCACCCTTTAAATGCGGATTGAAGTCTCAATCAAAATATACATAAAGTGTTTTATAGATAAAAAACTAGGGAAAAAATTATTATAAAATGACTATTTCACATCAATATATTTTTCAATCAATGAAGACACACTTACGAAATCTTATATAATATCAAAAACAACTTGTTAGTTTCAACCAAATAGGAAACTCTTACGAAAACTTATATAACCCAAACACATTAGGATAAGAAGTTAAAAACACCTTATATAACATGGCCATGAAATAACTAGGAATATTACTACAGATGGGGCAAGAAAATAGGGTTTCCATTAGTTTTAGGGGATGGTGAAAGGTAAAGATAATAATATAAAAGCCCGGATGTTTAGTGGGAAAAGTCAGAACGGCGGCGGGACCGAACGCGGTCCCCCGGCAGGGGAGGCAGCTCTACATTGGTAATATAAGTCTTTTTATCATTCTTTAATGGTCATTTTCAGACATAGAATTAATTGAAGGACCAAATGGTCCAAAGAACTTAGAATAATGAACAAAGTTGAATATTTTAACATGATTATTTTCTCTCTCTGAATTTTAACACTTTAGTATTTTGTCATTTGACAATATGGCGATTTCAGCTGATTCTAATAAATTGTTTTATATGTTGTTGTCCTAATATTTCTTTATGTTTGGTTTTATTTTAATAAATAATGTTATTTTTTCGTTTACTGTGTTTTTAACATGTTTAAATGTGGAATTCATCCTCCAAAACCAAGGCCAACCGCTCGGGCCAAAGACCACTTAAACATAGAGATCTTAACGCTATCGTTACGGCGGGGCTTAACTGACCCAGAGCGTAATACAAAATCTGTTGCAATGTGGTCTCCTCTATTCATATTTTATTCTTCTGTGAACCAACATATTTCCTATATTGAGTAGGCAACATGCCCAGAGCAGCCTAGAATAAACGTGAAAGTAGTAATGGGTTCTTTGGTTGGCTTTACATTTGAGCATAAACTTAATGATATGTTGTGCCATAGCTAAGTGGTTTAAGATATTACTTAAGTGTAGAGTTATGGAACATGCAATGGTGCAATTCTCCACGTGGGAAGAACTTTTCATATGGAATTTTTGGCTAGTATGGGACCAATGCCCACCCGGCATAATAACGAATGTGAGTAGCTATGAAAAATAGCAGCTATAGATTGAGAAGACCAGCTATAATGGTTGGGGATCCAACATTCTGACAAAATGTCACTCTTATACTATTGTATATCTGGCTTAACTTGGCAAAGAGGGAGATGGATAGATAAGGGTAGATCCTTGACCGCTTTCGCTCAGTCACAAAAGAAAGAACCCACCCTGTTGTCAATTTTTGTCTTCCCCCTTTCCCCCTATTAACATCTGGTGAAGAAATTCCAACAACACTGGTGCGAGTGAGAGAGGTGAGCACAGTTGTCTCTTTCTACAAATTTCTCGCAAAGTTAAGCCAGACGAACTATAGCTGAATGATCATCCACCTCTATAAATAGCATATGTGGATCTGAAGCCAGCAGCTGGCTAGTAGGTCAAGGACCCTCTAAGTTTGTTGTGACATAGAGTTCTTGGAGTTTTTTTTTTTTAATTCAAAGACGGTATAGTTGATTTGACTGTAAAGTCAGTATTACATTATCTTAGAAGTATTAATTAATGCTTTTATGTTGAGTAACAAAACTCCCATACGAGTCATAAACAACACATGATTTATTAAGAAAACCTCATAATGTCAAAATTCCCAAATTTATTGTATTAACACATGATTTCTTTGGTTGATCTAATTGGGCCATATGAAATTAGCTGAAAAGTGATAATAGAAAAAAAAGTTAACTGCATCTTACCAACGTAGTTATGTCCATGACCATTAGGATTATTGCATTTGCCAAAAATTATTTTATTATCTTCTTCATTCAGTTTTGGGCTATAAAAACAAAA
This sequence comes from Diploptera punctata, assembly GCA_030220185.1. Lineage (NCBI taxonomy): Eukaryota > Metazoa > Arthropoda > Insecta > Blattodea > Blaberidae > Diploptera > Diploptera punctata. Next base: position 366,107 of record JASPKZ010009811.1, on the reverse strand, counting down.
ACCAAACATTTAAAAAAAAACATGTATGAAACATGGAAGCAACAAAGCTTTTTTAAGAGCCATTATTTGTCTTTTTTTTTTGTATGCGGAAGTAGATCACACGAAATAAATACTGTACAATTTACAGATAATGAAAAAAAACTTCCCTTCCCTTCCCTCTAGAAAATGTTGAAGTTCAAGCTCATGCATCCCTATATCCTTTGAAAGCAAGAACATTCCAAAAATCTGTTTTCATATATTGTTAGTATACCACTACCTGCTTATAAACATTCATATTGTCTATTTAACTTTCACAGGGAAAAAACACTATGAGGTTTAATTTAAGAATTAAATTAATGTTTTTATTATATTTGAAAAGAAAAATATATGCCTAGACCGGGGTTTGAACCCAGGACCTTTGACTCTCTATGTCAATGCTCTTCCATCTGAACTACCTAGACCTCCAATCTAAACGTGTATTTTTCTCTTACGCATAGTTAATTCCCTTACCCCAAATGCTACGAGCCGTTGCTACGATTTTTGCAAATGGCGGCTTCTTTATTAAGAAGACTTTTTATTGGGAATTTAAACATTACTTATAAAGCCAGTAGTGTTTCTTTCAATGTTAATATTATTCGTTTTTAAACATCTTAATGGTGGACAAATTATATTTTTCTTTTCAAATATAATTTGTCCATCATTAAGATGTTTAAAAATTAATAATATTAACATAATGTTTTTATTACCTCACCTCATATCCTTCTTTTTCTAAAGAAGAAGAAGGATATGAGGTGAGGTAATAAAAACATTAATTTATTTTTCTTTAGAAGAAAAAGGATATGAGGTGAGGTAAGAAATACATTAATTTAATTCTATTCATATTGTCGTTGCACCTGCAAAACTGGCTAGGTGCATTTCTTTACAAAAATGAGTTATTTACACCTAAAGGAGCAAGAAACAGGCTAGAATTGTTCCTCAAAATTGTGTATGTGAATCTTTCAAGGTTGAGCTTGTACAGATGATTAAGTAAAGTTGACCATGTGCTGCTACTGGAAACTGTTCCTGTCAGATCAGCTACGTGATTCAGGCCAGGAAAGTGACACACATAGCCGACTTGACTTATTAATGTTGCTCTTTTTTTGTGCACATAGCTGATTATTCATAATCTTTTAAAACTTTATTATACTGCTGTACAGTGAAAGAAAACATTTTTTTTCATGAAGTTCTAATGCAGTACACAATTGACAAGTTGCATCATATATTTTTTACCGTATTACAAATTACTACACCAACACTAAATACATTATACTGTTATATATTAAAAAGAAGACTGTTTTCCATAGCAATGCTAATACACAACATAATATTAGTCTATACAAGAAAATTTATTATACTTACTTACTCACTGGCACTATCGAACCCGTAGGTTCATGACCACACAGACATAAGCTCTCCATACATCCCTATCCTGAGCTAATGCTTTCCAATCATTCCCTGTATAATCGACTTCCCTCAAATCATAGTTAATGTTGTTCTCCCACCTCATTCTTGGTCTACCAACTGGGCGTTTTCCTTCTGGCTTTCCTACAAGAAGTTTCCATGCACATCTTTCATTCCCCATACGCGCAACATGTCCTGCCCATCGCAGTTTACGAGACTTAACTGTTCTTATTATATCTGTCTTCCTATAAAGACCATGTAGTTCATTGTTATGTAGTCTTCTCCATTCACCTGTCTGTTCATCTCTCTTTGGTCCAAAAATTTTCCTAAGTACTTTATTCTCAAATACTTGTAATTTCCTTTCCTCTCTTAAAGTAAGAGTCCATGTTTCGCACCCATATAATATAACTGGTAGAATAATAGTTTTATATATTTTCAGTTTAACGTTTTTTGAAAGGAGTTGGGACATCAAGAGTCTCTGCAATGCATAATAGCATGCATTTCCAGAATTGAGCCTATGTTTAATTTCTTTGTGCATCTCATTCCTATTTGTGATCATTGTTCCTAGGTATTTGAATTCAGCCACTTCCTCAAAATCTCCCTCATTTGTCATTAGCTGTCCATTTCCATTATATAATGAATTTCTTTCTACGTGTGACCATATATTTAGTTTTATTGATATTTACTTCCAGTCCTAATTTCTTAGTATTACTCAATAGTGTGTGCGTGTTGTTCTTTAGTATCTCCTCGCTATCGGCCAACAATACTACATCATCAGCATAAACTAACAGCTTATTAATACCATTGAGTTGTAAGCCTTCCTCATTCTCTAAAGACTTAATGGCATGCTCTAGTACAAAATTAAATAGTAGAGGAGATAGTGCATCTCCTTGTTTCAACCCATTCTGGATTTCAAAAGTGTCCGAAAACTGTTTGCCTACACGCACCCTACTCTTTGTGCCATTTAGACACATTCGTATAAGTCTAACTAATTTTTTAGGAATTCCGAACTCCAGCAGGATACTATATAATTTCTCCCTCATAATTGAATCATATGCTTTTTTGAAGTCTACATACAGTTGATGTACAGTACCATTATATTCCCATTTCTTTTCTAAAATCTGTCTTATACTAAAAATCTGATCTGTTGTAGACCTGTTTCTTCTAAATGCACATTGATGATCTCCTAGAATGTCATCAATATAGGGACTAAGTCTGCTTACTAATATACTGTATTTGTTAGAATTTTGTACGAAGTTGAAAGTAATGAGATGCCCCTGTAGTTGTTGCAATCAGTTTTATCTCCTTTCTTATAAATTGGTACGATAATTGACTCCTTCCATTCATCTGGAAGAGCTTCTTTTGCCCAAATTATACTAAGCAACCAGCGTACCTTGTCCATCAATTTTTCTCCCCCTGATTTTATCAGTTCTGCTGGGATCTCATCTGAACCTGATGCTTTATACATCTTCAATTTTTCAATCGCCATTTCAACCTCTAATGCACTTGGCTCTGCGACTAGCATATCTGCTGTCTGTAAATTATCCTCCTCAATGTCCTGTTCTGTATGTACATTTAATAGCTGTTTAAAGTAACTTTTCCATCTATTTAATATACTCCTGGAATCTGCAATCATATCCCCATTTTCATTCCTAATTATGTTTGTTCTAGCCTGAAACCCTTTCTTCTCTATACTAATTCCCTGATATAATTCTCTAATGTTCCTATTTTTTGCATTCATTTCAAGATCATTAATCTTTTCTCTCAAATATTCCCTCTTTTTAATCTTTAGTAGCTTGGTGGTTTCCCGTCTAATACTACCCAATTGAAAATTTATTATACTGTTCGAAAAACTACAGTTAAGTAATATTTTAGATCATAGAAAAAATGGTATTCCTTGTTCATAAACACTTTCAGAGCCTGAAGACTTAGAAATTTTGTTTTGTATATTTTTAGAAGTTCATGATAGAGATTTTGAGGATCAGTCTCATTTATTCTCTGTTTTCGTTGTGGAAGTGGCTGCCATTCATCCGAGTGGTTGACTTTGCAGGACACCTCCCCTTCTGTGTAGAGTAGGACTCCTATGTCGGTGATGGTAGGATCACTTGTTTTCTTTCTTCTTCTTCTTCTACTTCATGGTTTAGGCTTATTTTCTAGCCTGTTCCGGCTCCAAATTGCTGCTCTTTCCATCTTTACCTTGGTCTTCCCAAACTTCTTCTTCCTCGTGGTGAATAGTTGTATGCTGCTTTTGGTATTCTATTATCAGTCATCCTTACCAAGTGTCCTTTCCAGTTTCTTCTGTATTTCTCTACTGTTGTGTTTAATTCCTCTACTTTTTGTTGTCTTATTTCTGTGTTGTTTTTTGTCTGTTCTTTGATATCCCGCTATTGGTCTGAGGAATCCCATTTCAGCAGCTTGTATTCCGGCAGCTTGTTGTGTTGTCACTGTCCATGTTTCGGATCCATAAGTAATAATAGGCCCTGTATCATTTCATTATAGAGTCTTTCCTGGCTTTATTTTTCTTCTTCTTCGGCTTTCCCCCACTTATAGGTTTGCCGTCTTCAGTTTCCATTTATCTCTATCATTCCAATCTCCCTCTTCCAAATTCCTATCCTTCATTATTGTTCTGACGTAGGTTTTCCATTTCCATCTTGTTCTAACGTTTATTTCTTCCAGGGGGTGACCATTGGTATATATTTTTTGGCCATCTTTCATTTTCCATTCTTTGTACATGGCCATACCATTTAAGCGTTTGATTTTCAATCCTCTTAACAACAGATGTGGTGACATTCATTTCTCTCCAAAGGAATTCATTTCTTATTTTATCCTGTCTTGTTTTTTGGAGGCTTCTTCTAAAATAATCAAATTCAACTGTTCTAATTTTATTCTTTTGTAATTCCGTCAAAGACCAAGTTTCACTTCCATATGACAAAATATTCTGTATTATGCTCTTATAAATTTTCATTTTAGTTTCCTTTGTAATATTTTTGTTCCAAATTACTCCATGTAATGTCTTAGTTGCATTTTTTGCCATTGCAATTTTAGCCTGTACATCTCTCTCACAGGTACCGAAACTTGTAATTATTGACCCAAGATATTTAAAAAATTCACATTTTTTTATTTTCCCTGTTTCAAGTATGAGGTCATCCACATCCTTTCCCAAACACATATATTCTGTTTTCTGTAAATTTATATTCAGTCCCCATTTTTTATATTCTTCCATTAATTTATTTATCATATATTTCATATCATCTTCATCCCCTGCAAAAATTATTTGATCATCTGCAAACAACAATGAATGCAGTACTTTTCCTCCTATAGGAATACCCATTTCAGAACATTTTTTATACCACAAGTTAAGAGCCTAGTCTAAATAAATGTTAAAAAGGATTGGTGACAAACTGCATCCCTGCTTAAGGCCTTTATTCACTGTGAATTCCTCTGTTAAATTATTCTGTATTTTTACTTTAGCTTTTGTATTACTATAGATCCTCCTAACAATATTAATCCATTTATCACAGATATTCATATTTCTCATTGCCATCCATAACAATTGTCGAGGTACACTATCATATGCCATCTCTAAATCAATAAAGGTCATATGTAGTTCTTTATTTTTTGCTAGGATTTTCTCTTGTAATTGTCTAATACAGAAAATATTATCAATATATGATCTTCCACTCCGGAATCCACATTGTTCTTCTCTTAAGTTATCTTTTATCTCCTTAAGTTTAAAATTTATAATTTTACTAAAAATCCTAGCTGTTGAAGGTATAACACTTATACCTCTGTAATTGGAACACAGTTTTTTATCACCTTTTTTAAAAATAGGAGTAATGTACGATAAATTCCAGTCTTCTGGGATATCGTCTCCAATTTCAATTTTATTAAAAAGTTTTGTTAAAAATATTACTAAAATATCTCCCCCATATTTTAGGAGTTCCGTCTGAATATTTCCTGGTCCTGGTGCTCTCCCATTTTTTGCCTCTTTCAAAGCTCTTTTAACTTCATCTTCTGTTATCTCTGGAGTGTCAAATTTATATTCTACATCCGTATCTTGAAGTTGAAACTCCTTTCTATTTTCTTGAAGTAAACCTTTATAATGTTGCATCCATTCTGATGGTCTTATCAACTGAATATTTATCTTCTTTCTTTCTGATTTCCTGATATTTTGTAATGTTTTCCAAGCTTCTTTGGATCTAGCATATCCAATCGAATGATCTATATTCGAGCATATATTATCCCAGTACTCATTTTTTGTTCTTCTCACTTCCGCCTTTGTTTTATGTTTTAAAGTGATATATTAATTTCGAGATGTTGTTGAGTGATCTGATAACCATTTCATCCGTGCTTTCTTTTTTTCCTCTACTAATTTTTTAATATCTTCATTAAACCATTCATTATTTCTTTTTACTTCTCCCAAGTGCTTCTAAAGCTGCTGAATGTATACTTTCCTTTAGTTGATCATACATTTCCACTGCAGATTTATTTAAATTTAAATTAAGTTTTTGTTTTAGTCTTGATTGAAAAAGATTTTTTATACTCTCATCATAGAGTAAACTTACTTTATATCTTTGTTCATTCAAAGGGGTTGTATTTATTCTGTCTTCCGTTACTTCAATACTTTGTTTTTTCCTACTTGTTATTATGAATTTTCCCAAAAGCATATAATGATCACTTCCGCAATCTGGTTTTCTATACACTCTAACATCTTTCACTATCATATCACGTTTTTGTTTCACAATTATATAATCTATTATTGATTTGAGACTTTTTGTTAGCTGTTCCCATGTGTATTTATGTATTTCCTGATGTTCTTTTTAGTGTTCCTGTTATATAATTAAACTTATTTAGTTTCTTATTTATATCTATCTAAAATATATACATCCATTTTAAAACGAAAACTTCAGAAAATTACAGAAGATAAAATTGGAGAGGAACAATGTGGATTCCGAAAAGGCCGATCGTGTATCGATGCTATATTTGTTATAAAACAAATAATTGAGAAGTGGAAAGAATTTAATATCCCCCTATATATATTATTTTTAGATTTTGAAAAGGCCTATGATAGAGTCAAACGGGACATAATGTGGAAAATATTGGAAAGCTACCAAATCCCCAATAATCTAATAAATGCTATAAAAAGTTTATATGAAACCACATTTATAAAAGTAAAGTTAGATCATGGGAAAATAACAGATAAATTTGAAATTAACCAAGGTTTAAGACAGGGATGTGGACTATCTCCATTACTGTTTATTCTATATCTAAATAAAATTGTCCAGGAGTGGAAAAAACTAAACCCCCCCAGGAGTAAAAATATGTAGAGGAAATCAAATACAAACAATAATCTTCGCAGATGATCAAGTACTTCTAGCGGAGAATGAAGATGATTTGCAGAGATCAGTGTTTAAATTGCAGAATACCCTGAAAAAAATACAACATGAAAATATCTGAAAATAAAACCAAATCCATGGCAATCACTGGAAAGGGACTTTCGAGAGTAAAAATAATAATAAATAATAAACCAATAGAACAAGTAACACACTTTAATTATTTAGGTAATAATATATCACAGTTTCATAATCAAAAAGATGTGGAAACAAATTTAGAAAAATATAACAGATTAAATGGTATAATTAGGAGAAATTTTGGAAAACAAATGAGGAAAGAAATCCAATTGAGATTTCATAATGCCATAGCCAAACCTGCTCTACTATACGGAAGTGAATGCTGGACACTTCGAGCAAAAGATAAATCCCGCATTAATAGTTCACAAATGAGATTCCTCCGATCACTAACTGGAGTAACATTAAGGGATAGAATGAAAAGTGACGAGATAAGGATGCAGTGGAATAGTAGGGAAATGGTTGAACATATACAAAATTATCAGATTAAATGGTTCCAACACGTCCAGAGAATATCAAATTCCCGTTTACCAAAGATGATTTACCACCTCAACCCTAACGGCAAAAGAGACCTCGGAAGACCCTTCAACCGATGGAAAGATCAGTTTTTGTAGTCGCAGAACGGGCATCATCACCCAATACTGCATTCGGAAGAAGAAGAAGAAGTTATTTATATCTGTTTCCGCTGTGTATGAAATTTCACAACCTAGGAAGTTATATCTTACTACTTGTTCTATTGATTTATTTTCTAATATTATCTTTGTCCGAACTGGATGAGCACCCTTGAAGGCCACTGTTTTTTTTATTTTTGTGAGGATATTTCTATGTTGTATCTTTTTGATATTTCATTTAGTTTATATAGCATTCTTTGTAGTTCGTCCTCTGTTTTTACTATTAAAATCTGATCATCTGCAAAGGCTACTGTTTTATTACTATATTTCCTAAGTTAATTCCCCCCCATCATCATTTGCTTCCATGATTTTATTATGTTGTCGAAATAAATGTTAAAAAGAGTGGTTGATAGTGGACAACCTTGTCTAACTCCTCCTGTTATATGTACTGGTTCCCTTTGATTTATATTTATTTTTGTTTTCTCATACATTTTCTTAATTACTGCTATCAAGTGTAGTGGAATTCCTTTTTCACTTAATATTTTCCATAATTTTGGTCTAGACACTTTATCAAAGGCCTTCTTATAATCTATAAAGAGGATGTGCATCTCTAAGTTGAATTCTCTTAGCTTCTCTATTATTTGTTTTAAAGTGAATAAGTTGTCTGTGCAGCTTCTTCCTTTCCTAAATCCTGTCTGCTCTTCTGATATTATTGCGTCTACTACAGGTGTTAATCTTTGGTTGATCATTTTTGCATATACTTCGTATGCTACACATAGTAAGCTTATGCCTCTATAGTTTTCTGTTTTTTTTTTAAATATTGAGATTATTTTTCCAATTTTCCATTCTTCTGGTATTGTTTCCAGCACTTGTTATAGAATTTTAATAATCTTTCTTGAAAATTCTTTGGGGCATTTTTTATCAATTCTATGTTTATATTGTCTATTCTGCATACTTTATTATTTTTACATTTCCTTAATATTTCTATCATTTCTTGCATCTCTAATTCATCTACTTCTGTATATTGTTCGTTTGTTTCTATGAGTGTTATTTCTTCATTATTTTTTTTGTCCGTCCACAGTTCTTTATAATAATTTTCTAATTCTATATCTTGTATAGTTAGCAGATTTACTTTGTCTTGTCTTATGTGTAAATTGTGTTCCATTTCTGCTATGTATCTTTCCCAATGTTCTCTATTTAATTTTCTGGTATATTTTTTTTTTTTTACTAATGCTCTTGTTCTATTATATTCTATTCTGTTTTGGTCATTCTTGTTGTTTAAGTATTTTAAGTGGCCTCCTTTTTATCTCTTACCAATTTCTGGATTTTGGAATCCCATTTTTTTAGTCCTTTGTTTGTTCCTAATACTTCTTTTGCTGTTTTATGTATAAGTTCTTTTATACTATTCCATTCTTCTTCAATTTCCTTTTTTGACTCTTCCGCATTTGTATAATCTTCTAGCCCTCTTTTGTATAAATCTTGTATCGATTCTTCTTCTAACAAATTTATTTTATAAAGTTCTTGTTTGTTTACTTCCTTCTTCTTTAATTCTTCATTCCAATTTCTGTACCATTTATTTTGTGTGTCTATTTTACTAATCAATAGGTAATGGTTACTATGTATATTGCTTCCTCTGAAGACTCTTGTGTCTCTGACTAGATTTTTCATTTTTTGATTAACCATAATGTAATCTATTATAGAGCATGATCCTCTTTCACTTCTCGTATATTTATGTATTTCCTTATGTCTGAAGTAATTGTATGTTATTCTCAATTGGTTAAAGCATGAAAAATTTAATAACATTTTCCCATTATAATTTAGCGTTTCTTCTCCATTGTTTCCCGTTACATTTGTAATTGGTGTTTTCCCTATACGTGCATTTGCATCTCCTGCTGTGATTAAGTTATCATTTTTGTTTGTTTGATCTTTTGTAGTTGTTTGTAAAATTCTGTTGTTTCTTGTTTTCTGCCTTCCTCTGATGCATAGATTCCTATTACAGTAAGATTTCCTTTTGGTATTTTGCATCTTATTTTCATTATTCTCTGATTTATCCATTCGTATGCAGTTATTGTTTTCCTTAATCTTGTGCTTACTAATATTGTTACACCAGCTTGAGCTCTTTCTGTTATTTCTACTCCACTATAAAACATTATATAATTACTTAGATCTTGACTTCCTCTTTGTTTCTTTTTTGTTTCTGTTACCACTGCTATATCTATACCTCTTTCTTTTAATTCTCTTTCCAGTTCGGTTTCTTTATGATGTATTCCTCTGACATTCCATGTTGCTACTTTAATTTGGTCTTGAATTCCAAAACGTTTATCATTATGTTTTTCGTTTGTCATCATCGGTTGGACAGTCCAGCTATATCTTTGGAGCGTGTAAGTATTTTGAAGTGTACCCTGAGTACGCTACTAACGTACTGCAGGGTTAGTCCTTTGGAGGAGCTGCCTCCTTAAAGCCTTTGGATTTGCTTCCTTGTGTTTTATCCCCATAAGGAGGGTTGCCTCTTCCACCTTCTGCTGTTGTGGACTTCATTCTTGTTTCCCCGAGCTGGGTCTCTTATTTCATCCCTACAGATTGGGTTGCCACTTTCGCTTTTTTTGCTGTTCCGATATTTCTATCTCCGCCATGTCTGCCGTTGTGGTCTTCCGTGTTTGCAGCTTCCAGTGTGGTCGTTGCTCCCATGTTGTGGATTATTCTTGTTCCCTCTCCTCTTATCTAACCGCAAGCCAAGGCTTCCCGGTTATGATCGTCTGGGTCATTGGTACCAAGCCTCCCTACCACACCAAGGTGATAATCCATAGGGAGGTTGTTTTCTTTCCTGGTCTTATAAATGCAAAATTATGTGTAAGGGCTTCAAAATTTTTTTTTTAAATAAATGATCCAATGGTTTATTACATATGGATGGACACCTTCCTTCCTGTTTCTTGCTTCCTCCATCCTACTGACGGGGTTTAGATTGGTGGGTTAAACAGCTGCTCTAATGTTGAATGGACACTATGAACTTCCATCATAGTGTGTCCCTTCTCCAGGATGATTTGTTCAATTTGAACCTCAAATTTTCGTGATGTGTCTGCCAAAGCATTTGCCAAGTTTTTATTTTTGTTCTAATATGGACAACTATCAGATATCAGAATAATCTTTTCGTATGTGGAATTTTTCTCCATGAAATCAACAATGCAGATTGTGAATTTGTTGCCTGTTACTCTTCCTTCTTCCTCGTACCACACTTATAGATGTACATCTTTTATATTACAAACGTCTATTAATTTGAACACAATAGAACACTTTGGACGTCCATTGTAGCCACAAGGACACTATCAGATGCTGAAGAAATTGCTTCTTCGTTTGCCTGACGTGAATCTTTTTTCTTCTGGATATGTATGTTGTAATCTTCTTCTTTAAGGTTACCTTCTTTGTATGCAATGCAGCTGTCACACTGATCTTTTCTAGGTTTGTAGATGGAGATTTTCTGACTTTCTAAAATTTCACAAACATTTTTTTCTCTCCACAGATTCATTTCCTGTTTCCTCACACCATTCCTTATAAATATGATGCATGTGATTATAAGATCTAAATTCAGAATCAATATATACATGTGAACTACTTGCTCTGCAGTAATGACTGGGAACTTTCAGAATCAACTCTAACCATCTGTTTACAGAGTTCTGATTTTAACAATTCCACTTTTTTGATGACTCTTCTAATATTTTCCTTTTCCCATTTTCCATATTCTCAATTTCGGATTCTCACTGCTGTTGATTCATCATTGTTTATTGTTTTATTGAAATCTTTGATCCAGTTGTTAAAAACAGTTTTTTTTTGTCCTGTGGGAGACAAAAAAATCACGTCAGACTAATTTTTTATCCATTTTCTAGTGGTAGATAACTGTACTGCTTGATAGAATTGTCTCCTTCTTTACATTTTCTTATTCTAATAACTGGCCAAAAGTTCACTAGTCCATTAATATACACTTTTTTTCTTCCCGCATATTAAAATTCCAAACTGTTTTATGCACCATTTTTCATACATTTTCGTCAACTTTATGACACATAAAACTTCTTTCACATTTCATACCTGACCTCCCATTAACTTGAAAGAACCCTTGCATAATAAATTAATAATAATTATACTTGTTTTATATCAATTAACGTCAATGTCAATAAATGTTAACATTTTTATTCTAATTAAACTCACAAACATGTGCATACTGAATTACTACATTCTAAATAACATTAATTTCGCATCTACAAAATTGGCTATATGTAAAATAGGCACGCAAATCTAATAGGCTGTGTGAAATGTTTGAAATTATTTCTTTTACTTTATTTGTTTGATTTAAATTGTATTGATATAACTTTCTATGCAATGTTGCTGAAAATATAAGAAATAAAATGGCATATCGACTCAAGTGGTCGATAGAAAAATAATAATTTAGGAATGTTTTTTGTTCCTCCTGTGTTACATCCTAGATGATTATAGGTTGTAGGGTAGCATCCCGATAGGGCCATTATTCAGAGATTGTTCAATTATTCCTTATTGACCTTGACTCGTACAGTTAGGTGATAGTGAGAATTCTATATTTAAGGACATCCGTGGACTATGAGGAAGACATGTATAATCTGAAACATTTATATGATCATAGAACACCATAAAACAAAACAGCTTTATTTATAACACATAATCCAAAACAACAATTAATGATTTAACCTAAACAAGACCTTTCCTTACTCGGGCTAAGATGCTATTGAAACGCCATATTTGAGTGCGCCGAATTTAAATCTATTGTTACATGTCGTGTAAGCAGCATTTGAATTGCGCGGATGAGTCGCCCCTAGTGAGTTTGTGACCTACAGAGCTGCTTGAATGGTCTGGAATGTGTTGCCAGACCTTTCCACCAGCGTCTCCTTCTCCTTGGAGAAAGATCAGAAGCCTGAGGTTTCTGGGCTTCGAAGTTGCTCAAAGTTATTACTAGAGCTTTCCTCCCCGCTTATATAAAAAAGCAGACAAGGCCGGCCAGTCAGTTTTTGTGATAGTCTGATAGTGAACGCCGAGAAGTTAAATTGGAAGCTACTCTGTGAGGAAGTATTGTGTCTGCAACTGTGTTAGAAGTGATTATCTGATTAATGTTACAAAAATAATAGTTGTGAAACAAAATTGTATTTGAAGATTTTGTGATAATTGTGGAGAAGAAAATAAAGTGAAAAGATAAATTTTAAATAACAAGTATGTACTTATTTATGTCTAAAAAAGTATTATAAAATTCTACTCATTTTTTATTTCCTAAAAGCCCTTTTTATGGACCTTTGGTATGACTAATTAGTATATTTAAGTGTGATTATTTATTTCCTATCTTTAGGTATGATTAATTAGTATATTTCTCTAACTCTGATTAATAATTTGTAGTTTTCTTTAAGTATAATTAATAGTTTTTTATTATCATTTTCCTTTTGAGTATGACCTATTATTACATCCTGTAAAATTACTTTCCCTTCACATACATAGCCAGTTTTTCAGGTACAAAGATGATATGTTTCCATAGGGTATTGTTGATTTTCATTTTATTGTGTGGACTAGGAATGGTGTGACAAATTTAGGATTTTCTCCTTAAAATAAAAATAAATTATGAATCATCAGAGTCTCACCTAAAAAAAATACAACCATGAAAAATTAATGGAAAAGTTCACAAATCAGAAAAATGGACTTCACATATAAAAAATAACTTTTACAGGTATTTTGTTGTGACTTATGCATGGAGAAAATATATAGTACTTGCAGATATTTAATTTAATTTTGTTTCAAATTTACTAGTATTCTTTTGCGAAGTTTTTTTTTCTACGGCGCAAAAAGTGGACCATTCGAATTTCGAGATAATTTTGGTTTTAAAATGAAGTGGTCCTAAGTTTCATTTTAAAACCAAAATTATCTCGAAATTCGGATGTCCACTTTTTGCGCCGTACCTTTTTTTTTTTTTTTTTTAATATACCATAAATGAATTTACACATTCACGAGCCGCCACTGCTTAGACACCTAAACCTATCTTACTAACCAGGACCTGTAGATAAAATGATCTATAACATTTTTGACACTTTAAAAAGTCTCCGTCGCCTCCTCTATCATCCTTGAAACATATTAAGATTTTTCAAATATTCTGTATAAGAACTGCTATAATGTCTATATAACATAATTTATGATCTATAACATTGTATGTGAATACTCACTAATAAGCACTCCTATTCAAAATAAGCGGGTGTGAAATGTCAAAATGACATCCAAGTGTGAAGTTACATTTACCTGTGCAAACGATGGCAGGCACTAAATATTTCCTTTCGGGTTAAATAAGATATAGGTATTTTCGACATTTTGATGTAATTTTGCTTGATATGAACTGAATTGAAGCAAACTTTGTCAACAGGTGATCGAACTTGCAACCTTTTATTCAGAGATGAACCGACGAACGGCAATGTTATTCAGTGATGCCTCATAGAGCTTCGTTCTCTATCATTCTCTATTCTCTATGTTCTATGTTATAGAGAACCGAGGTGATCCCTAGACTCCAGAGACCTCAAGCGTTGGCAGAAAAAACTAATAGATTACAGCTTACTGTATTATCGACAAAGCAATTTGCGCCATCTATCGACGTAAGTATAATTAGTTACTGTTGAACCCGGGAGCTCAGTCGTCATTTAAGGTGTTAATACCACCTCAAATAATTCATAAAATTATAATGAATCGGATTTTACACCTCCTCACCTTGTATTTTTGTAAAACTCAGGATCGATTGCAAAGCAAACCGGTCCAGACTTTTACAAAAATATGTGACGTGTAAAATCTGATTCATTTAATTTTTTTGTTAAATCTGTTACTTCCTAAATATATCAATTCATAAAATTCTTCTCAATTTCCAAGACAATTTTGTATTTAGCCAATGAAATTCTGAATTTGTTCCAAACAACATTTTTCTCTTGAAATGAAATCAGAAAAAATTGAAGAATCTTAGGAAACTGGAAGAATATTTTTCATCCTTGTATTTAAAGTATTCATACCAATCAATTCAATATTTTTTTAGAAATAACATTTTCTTAGAATAAACAAAAACATGATAACAGATTGTCAAGGAAAGGTTCAAATAAAAAAAGGAGAGATATAATTTAATATTTATTTATTATAGACATATATACATAGCTAACAGATAGTTCACTAATAAAGGTATTTCAGTAATTATGAAGAATTAACACATGGAGATGGTAGGCAGTTTTTTTTTTAATTAGGCCAACTTTAACAAGAGCCGAGACCAAAGCTCAAAAAAACTTATTTTATACAAACAAGCATTGCATTGGATTTAAAGGAAAGAGAGGGGAGAAAATACACACACGTGTGTGTGTTTATATATATCATCCTTGAGCATTCAAAGATTTAGGCTATCATTTGCCTGTTGTTGCCCTCAGAATTTGTCATCAATGCCTGTCACAATCATCTTTTACCAATTGGAATTTATTGCATATTCAAATTACTTTTTATATTTTATCTAGATGTACACTTTAAAAAGAGAGAGAGAATTAGTCACAAATGTACCCAAGTACTGATATTCCAAACTTCACATGCCCAACCTCTGCAAACGAAGGTTCAACAGATTATGTAATTAAATTCTACTTGTCATATATATATATATATATTAACACGAAAAACTTGAAGTAATATGTATGAAATATATTTAGATATTTTGTTTATTAAATAATATGCCCCCAAATATTTTACAATTTTAATGTGTTAAAATACTTATCTGAAAAACATCTAAGGGGTTTGAATCCTTAGTGACAGGTTTTGTGGTCAGAAACTTGGCTCAGAGCCACCGCAACACACTACTGGTCCTAAAATTCTGTATTTATAGTAACATGGTAAGTTTTCCTGGCATGTTTATATTACATAATTAGACTTATATTTGATTAATTTAGGAACTGAGCTATTTTAATTTTCTATTATTTATTTATTGTAGAATCCTTAATTTTTTTATTTCGATGTTTAAAGAAGTAAAGTACCATAGGCATAAATTATTCCAGACTACTGTTGTTTTAAATCCATGGCCATGTATATATAAAAAAAAAATATGCGAAAAGTAAAGATTCATCTGGGATTGAACACTAAAAAATAGTTTCTTCGTAATTACTGGCATTATACTATCTTACCTTAAGATAATATGAATAAAAGGATCTATTAAATTTTGAACATGCAATACAAAAAATTTTACCATACACCGCATGCATGCACTGGCGGTTGAAGTATGGAATCATAGGATGCAGCCAACATATATAGAATTTTGGAACACGCGTTCTACCACAGGAGAAACATCCCAAACATCTGTGTAACAAAATAGCCCCAATATTGAAGTGTTAAACTTAAAAACCTAACCAAAATAAATTGCTCACTCTAACTAGATTTATCCTAAGTTGGAGTTTGATCGCCGTTGTCGGCAATTACTTGTTTACTGGAACATATTACTTTATTTTTACAATCAAAAGCACTTAAACTGCCAAAATAGCAGAAAAAACAGTGTTACGAGTAGAGCGACTGCAGCGCTCCAAGCGTTGGCTGAAAAAACTAGGCCTGGTATCACCTTCCATCTGCGTTGGCCTGCGGCAGAGGGCTTTTATTATTTGTGGTTTTACGAAGAGGAATAATAGCAACATTTAATATTTAATTTTAGGAAGTTATATTTTGAGGTTATTTTAATTATATTATTTTTGGTCTGGACATCTTACCTCAATATTAATGTTGATTTGTTCTTGGACATGTTTCAAAACAATTCTCTGTTTTATCTTCAGCTTTCCCAGACTGAAAAGCTGAAGATAAAACAGAGAATTGTTTTGAAACATGTCCAAGAACAAATCAACATTAATATTGAGGTAAGATGTCCAGACCAAAAATAATATAAGCAACATTTAACTCTTCGACTGTACTCTGGTGTTTTGTAACATCAACAAAGGAACTAATGGAAAGCATTTATCTACTGTGCGGACTTCAACCTTTCTTGAACATAGAGAACGAAGGTTCTTGAATTGGGACAATTGTATTTAATTAACAAGTCATCTGTCTTATTTCACGTTAATCAGCTGTTGTATTTCATGGAATGTACATATTCCATTTCAATTCGCAAATTTAAGTAAATCTCTTCACATTATGTTTTCTTCATCGATAAAACACGTGTCAAAAGCATCGCAAGTGAGTAGACGGTTAAATTATTTTTAAAGAATTAACAATTCAAGTGATTTTAGAAAACAACATGTTCTGGCTTATTTAATATATGCTTAATTTAAAAAAAATCAAAATTTGACAACTAAGATAGGTGAAATATTTTTTTAGTTAGAACAAAAGTAGAAAATTTATGTCAACTTTTTAAATGTTTTTTTAAGAAGTATGTATATTAAAACGACTGACATTCGACATGTTAAAAACAAAAGTTTTGACGGATGTGGTAGGTTTTATGTCTCTCACAATTCTACACTTACACTCTTGTGCCACTGATGCACTAAACACTTGTAAACACGTTTTGTACTGTTTTAAACATTTTCTAATGATCTTCAAGCTTTCTTTACAATATTTTATATTGGAAAAAGTCGGTTTTATGTCTCTCAGGAATTCTTCTAAGTTCCACAGAATCGCAGCGCGCATGCGCGAGTTGCTGTAATGGTTAATATAGACTCCGGTAGATGGCTCTGCAGTCGGCGTTACCAAATTTGGGAATAAATTTCTAAATGCAAAAAAAAAAAAAAATGGACGTTAACTAACTTGCCATTTTCTAACTAAAGAAAACAATTTACATACATATTATTTCTTCCCAAATGCTTAAAAATGGACGTAAACCAACTTCCCATTTCCTAACGTAACAAAGCAATTTACATGTGTACTATTTAATGAACTATAAACTAATTTTATGTACACTAACACTAAATATAGTTTTAAATTATTTTCAAATGGTGGCAACGTTGGAACAACATGGGAAAGTAGCAAAGAAGTAATGTATCCACGATCATGTTTTACGTAAATATATAAATATAAAATATTGTGAAGAAAGCTTGAAGATCATTGCAAAATGTACATCTTTACAAGTGTTTAGTGCATCAGTGGCACAAGAATGTAAGTGTAGAAATGTGAGAGACATAAAACCGACCACATCCTTTATATTTATATATGTATGTAAAACATGATCGTGGATACATTACTTTCCCATGTTGTTCCAATGTTGCCACCATTTGAAAATAATTTCAAACCAAATTTAGTGTTAGTGTACGTAAAATTAGTTTATAGTTCATTAAATAGTATGCATGTAAATTGCTTTGTTACGTTAGGAAATGGGAAGTTGGTTTACGTCCATTCTTTTTTAGCATTTGGGAATAAATAATATGCATGTAAATTGTTTTCTTTTGTTAGAAAATGGCAAGTTTGTTAACGTCCATTTTTTTTTGCATTTGGAAATTTATTCCCAAAGTTGGTAACGCCGACTGCAGATCCATCTACTGGAAGCTATATTAACCATTACAGCAATTCCCGCCACTCGTGCATGCGCACTGCGATTCTGTGGAACTTAGAAGAATTTGTCTGAGACATATAACCGACTTTTTCCAAAATGGGTGAGGTAGATTTTATGCCCGTCACAATTCTACACTCACATTCTTATGCCACTGATGGACTAAACACTTATAAACACGTTTCATACTATTTTAAATATTTTGCAACGATCTTCAAGCTTTCTTTAAAATATTTTATATTTATATATTTACGTAAAACATGATCGTGGATACATTACGTACTTACAACTTTGCCATGTTGTTCCAACGTTGCCAACATTTGAAAATAATTTCAAACCATATATAGTGTTAGTGTACGTAAAATTAGTTTATAGTTTATTAAATAGTATGCATGTAAATTGTTTTCTTAGGTTAGGAATTGGGAAGTTGGTTTACATCAATTTTTTTAAGCATTTGGGAATAAATAATATGCATGTAAATTGTTTTCTTTAGTTAGGAAATGGCAAGTTAGTTAACGTCCATTTTTTTTTGTATTTGGAAATTGTTCCCAAAGTTGGTAACGTTGACTACAGAGCCATCTATTGGAGGCTATATTAACCATTACAGCAACTCCTGCGACTCGCGTATGCGCACTGTGATTCTGTGGAACTTAGAAGATTTTGTCACCGGCATAAACCAGACTTTTTCTGAAAAAACATATGTATGTAAATTATCTCTATAAAATAGGCCTATTTATTTGGCTGTAATTGATTCTATGTTAATTTAGCATAAAGGACACTGGAGCTTTCAGTTAGTAAATCTCATGTATTAAAATACCCTAACTTTAACTTGTAGATTACTGCTAATGGCATATGTACACCTTACAAGAAATATTATGCAATATTTGTGTTTATCATTCCACTCAAAATTATAGAGGAAAATATTGTAAGATATATTTGGCTACCTTCATTTTTTCTTTTAATTATCTGTATAATCTATCTGGCTTATACTGTGCTTGTCTCTGAATCCAAGGTTTGCAAGTTCAAAACTTTCCACTTGATAGAATTTTTCAGGGAATAAAAATCCTGTGAGTTGGACAATCTATATGGGAAACCAGATGTAATAAATACAGTTAGTCATGCAGATTGCAGTGGGGAGGACATGTGGTACAAATGGATAATGAAGGAGAGGTATTGAAACTCCTTATAGGAAAACCAGAGGCAAAGCATCCAGTAGATAGGCCAAGAACTCATGTATTCTATCTATAATGGCATAGCCAATTCTTGGGCCATAGTGTCTCCTATGTAAGGAGTTACTAGACCAAGTTAATTTTTATTTACCATTTTTACTAATGGATGTATATGCTATAGGATATATCATTTTGTTTAATTTATTTAATATTTTTAATAAAGTAGAAGAAGACAAACGAGAACAAATTACTTAAATGTGTATAGAATTACACAATTCTATTCTCTTCTATGTCCTGTGCCATAGCCGAGTGGTTAAGGCAAGAAGCCTTGGCGCAGAGCTAAGGGACATGCGCTGGTTCGAGTCTCCATTGGGGAAGACATTTTTCTCATGGAATTTCGGCAAGTATGGGACTGGTGCCCATCCAGCATCGTGAGGCATTTGGGTAGCTACAATAAGTAGCAACTCCAGGTTGAGGATACTAGCTATAACAGCTGGGGGATCCGACATGTTGACCACATATCACCCCTACACTGGCTAGATGATCGTCTATCTCTGTGTTTAACATATGTGGATATGAGGCCAGCAGCCGGATGGTCAGCCAAGGGGCTTCTAGGCCTTGCGCTTGGATTTTTTTTATAGTGTTCTGCCCTAGGGCAGGTTCTTTCACTGAAATTATAGATTTTCATGCTATGCTTTGTAGCTTTACTAGAGAATTATAGGTGTGGTAGCTTCCCGTTGCTTTCCAAACCGTGGGATAATGATGGCCAGATGATGTTCGGGACCTTTTGGACCTTAAAGCTACCTGACATTTGTTTTACAGGTGAGGAAAACCCAAAAAAATCCTCGACTATTCACCAGAATGACTTAGCTTGATTTTTTAGTTTATTGTTGTGAATTATAGCTTCTTCTTCTTCTTCCTTCCAAGTATTACGCCAAGGCCTGTTACGATCCTATAGAAAATTTTCCCTACAGCGTTTCATAGGATGGCCCAATGATCTTCGTCCTCTTGGTATATAATTATAAACAGCTTTTATTATGCTTTCAAGTCTTATATGAGAATTGTAGCTTTTCATCTGTATTTACTAATATTTTTTAATATTTTAAACTTTTTTGAACAATTTTTATAAAATTATTTGACAATTTTTAAGTATTTATTTATATATGCAAATCACAATATTATGACTCTGTTAGACAATATTGTGATGCTGACTGCTATTTTCTCCAGAGTATATTACTTAGTCTATGATTTTTCTATCACTGTTTTGGGTTATCGCTGGTTAGAATGGTGTTAGGAAGTGATAAGTAGTGTACACCCATTTCAAATAAATGTTGGTAATTTTAATATTATTGACATATTTAACATAGATTTGGAGATTTATTGCAATGATTGGACATTTAAATTTCATAGCGATGTGCTGCTATCTAGCATAAGCTGTATAAACTTTAGTGTGATATCAATAATAATCCATATATGGCAAGGATGATAATCAATATGTGGTTCAATGGTGGGTTATTGCTGGCTCTATAAACTCTGGCACATACGCACTGTTGTTCTATAGGACTCTGAACATATATCAGGTAAGTTAAAGTGATGAATCCCCAAATCTTCACCCAGGAATCTTTTCCTGACTGGAAATCCATTGCTGCGTGACAAGGCAGCATGCTACTTCGAGACCACAGCAGTGGATAATTGTGCAATGTACCTAATAACAGTTATACACGATTTCGTTTTCACTGCGGTTTGCCACATTTAAATAACTAACATGAAAAATTAGTATTTTGCCAACTTAAGAGTTGACAGTGATTTGAGAGAGAGAAATTATGTATGGGATTATTGAAAAACATTAGCTGAGGGTAGGGATGTATGGAGATCTTATGTCAACATGGCTATGAGCTGTAATTAGTATTTAATTTTAGGAAGTTATATTTTGAGGTTATTTTAATTATATTATTTTTAGTCTGAACATCTTACCTCAATATTATTGTTGATTTGTTCTTGAACATGTTTCAAAACAATTCTGTTTTATCGTCAGCTTTTCCAGACTGGTTTTATTTATGTTGCATTATGTTGCACAACCTGGATGTCGATGTCAGCTCCATCCTGTGATTGGCCAAAGAACCTCCAAACAAGGTCACGCTCCATTGGTATATCAAAATTCATAACTCTGTTTTTGTTCTTCTGAATATAAATTTTTTCCCAAATAGTCAGCTCTTTAGTATTTTCTAACTGTTTTAATAATTTAGTGTCTGAATTTATATTATATATATAGGAAAAACAAAAAGAAACCTAACAATTAGAACCAAAGAACACATAAGAAATATTAAAAATGGGGAAATAGAAAAATCTGCAATTGCTGCTCATGTTTGGTCTGAAAAACATAATATAAATTTAGACACCAAATTATTAAAACAGTTAGAAAATACAAAAGAGCTGACTATTTGGGAAAAAATTTATATTCAGAAGAACAAAACAGAGTTATGAATTTTGATATACCGATGGAGCGTGACCTTGTTTGGAGATTCTTTGGCCAACCACAGGATGGAGCTGACATCGACATCCAGGTTGTTGCAACATAATGCAACGTAAATAAAACCAGTCTGGAAAAGCTGACGATAAAACAGAATTGTTTTGAAACATGTTCAAGAACAAATCAACATTAATATTCAGGTAAGATGTTCACACTAAAAATAATATAATGGCTATGAGCCTTTGGGTTTGATAGTGCCAGTTAGTTAGACTTTTGAAACATTAGCAAAGTTATGGGTCCCTTGTCATATATTTATGCATGCAAAAGAACTTTACATTGTTGCCTCTAAATAAAATATATTGTCCCTTCAATAGGACATAATCCTGTTGATACTACTGAGCTTTGTTAAATACAGTGCATGTGATTCATACAGTCATGAGAGTTGTTTGCCGAATGTGATTCCCACTAGTTATTGTTAAAACAAATATATATGTTACATTATAGACATTCACAGAAGATGTGTGTATTTTCATTTTATCTTATGAATGTTTCATTCTGTATCATGAAATTTTCGTTCACATACACTAAAAGTAAGGTAAAGTGAACCCACTACAGGAGGCCCTTGGGGTAGTAGGAGGTTAAGGCTCCCACTATTTCTTGACAATCGGCACTTGATGTCAGCCGGGTTGTCAGCCCTGCGTGACGGCCGCCTTTACCCCAGAACAAGTGTCTGGTACTCATTTCAGTTAGAGGCTGAGTCGACCCCAGGGCCATAGTGCTGCCAGAAGGTTTGGGTCAGTTTAAAAATCCTGACCCCACCGGGACTCAAACCCTCGACCTTCCGGCTTGTAGCGCAGTGCCTTAACCACTATGCTACGGCGTGCCCCTCACATACACTAGTTCTTCTATAATGGACATAGATATTCTTTGTGGAAATTATTTACAAAAAACAAAGCCATAAATTTTTGAAATTCTGATAATTTTATATTATTCTTTGTTACATTCCCATAATTTCAATGCATAAATAATTTTTTTCGAGCTACCTGAGATAGAATGGAAACACAATAAAAGAGAACGAAAGGTTTCTATATATTTCTTCATAAAAATAGCAGGCATATGCTTTTAGCAACATACATGTAAGCTGTCTTCTGAATTACACTTTCAGGGCCGCAGCATGCAAATACATTAGTCTCTACTCAAATTACTTCCAATCACTGGTGAGCTGACTTTCCATGAGCAAGTGCAAAGGTCGAATTAGCTATCCATTAACTGGTCATGCATGAAAGTCGCCATTTTTGTAATATTGGCAAGAAATTACCCAGAATTCTCAGCGATAAAACCACTTCCGTTATTTTCGTCTGCTAGAGGAACGCATTTACGCTTGCATCCCTAAAATAATACCTTATACAACGATGTCTGCTTCGTGCAATATTACGCCGATTCTTCTGTTCTTCCAGTTGAATTCTTTGGTAGACTATCAAATTCCTCATCTCCGCGTATACTGAAAACATGATCGAAGTCTTCAAGGTCCGACATCTTGGATAAAGCAGCAAGGTACGTGGCAAGGTTTCACACTACATCGGTTCCCATCGGGTTGCTCACGATTCGTTTCTCTGCTAAGTCACCTCGCCAGGTAGCTTAAGAATTTCAACAATTATTATTGCATGAACAGATTTTTGAGTACGCAAAAACGTATTTGGATGCAACTTTCTCAGCAGAGTACAGGCAGAGAACGACTTTTACGGTCTAATGCATTCATAGATTCAAGCTTAAATCATTGATCAAAAACTACCTCATTCCTTTTGAGGACTGTGTGTTGATAGGCCTATCGGAAGTGTTATGATATAGGCCTAGGCTAAAATACTATTCTTTGAATACTGTACAGTCAAAGCTCCTTATTTGCAGGGGATATGCTTTGCAAATATATTGAGAATACAGAAACCGCGAATATGGAATGGTAATTTGTGTGGGTATATAGGGAATATGTTCCAAGGTTCTGAAATAAAATAAAAATTATCAAAATAAAATCAATTAATGAGAGATTTTGAATAATTTATATGAACTACTACTGTTAGGCTTAGGCAAGGGCTTAAAGAACTTAGTAATTTTTTCCTGTTTTGCCTCTTTTATAAGGTTTTTCAATTCAGATTGATATTTAGCTGTGAATTCAGCGATTGATTTTTTTTCTTTAGATTTCTTGATGAATTATACAGTTGATTCATTAACATTGAAACAGCATGATATAGGTGCAGACGGCTCGCCAACATGTAAACAGTTGAACATTTCTGTTTTTACTCTAAGTGCCAACACTACTATTTTCCATTTTGGAACTAATTTTCTTTCTTTTTACTCTACATTATAAATTGGCAACAAAGCAGAAGAGACACTTATTATCCAATCAAAATTATTGCAACCAATGACAAGTTGAAACAATAAGACACCGATTGTGGCGAGGGCAGCATTTATAATAGACATAGCGGCACGTGAATTACAATGGCAATAGCTTTTAATGACGAACTTCAGGCTTAGTGACAATAAGGCTTTTTTACTTTGATATTAATTTTTCCATTCGGTTTGAATCGCTCCTTGTATAAAAGCTGCCTTGGCACGAGCCTGCAGTAAAAAAAGTTGCCAATGGTTAATAAAGGATACTAATCCTTCTAATGTACCGACTGGATTTGCAAATAAAGAAATTTTTTGCCACGAATACAGGAACTGTCGCAAATTTTTAACCCGCGAATAAAGGAACCACGATGAGTTTTTACTGTATTTGAAAAGAAAAATTTTCGCCTAGACCGAGACTCGAACCTGGGACCCTTGGCTTTCCGGGCCAAGTGCTCTACCAACTGAGCTACCGAGGCAAGTTGAGATCTAGATGCAAATTTTTCTCTTATATATATGTTGTAATTCCCTCGTGCCAAATGCTTGAAACCGTAGCTTCTATCTTTTTGCAAATGGCAGCTTCTTACTGACATTTTTACTGTACTAACACTATTGTGGTTAGAGATTAGGTTTAAGACTTTACATTCATTTACAAGTGCTACATATATGACACAGGCCCACAGCTTGCCAAAAGAAGCTATATTTGGTATTTTTATGCTGGTTAGATTTGAATGTGTGAACCACAAAATGAGTTGCAAGCATTCAACCTTGAAGTCCAATAGGACCAATTATCTCAGGTTACTCTTGATGAACATTACCAGAATCACCATCTCTTGTTAAATTGCTAAAGGATATCATTCATTGTAAAAATAAATCTTCTATTTTTTGACATAATAATGTTTTTTAATTCCTTTCTCTACTCATTTAGGTAAGTCACAAGTAAATTATAGTTCTTTAACTCTTCAACCCAGTGACCCTGCATGTATTGCATACATATTTCTTCCTTACTGGCAGTTCGCACTCTCAGAATTCAAGCTCACTAACTAACTCACTGGCACTATCAAACCCATAGGTTCATGGCCGCATAGACATAAGCTATCCCTATCCTGACTTTGTCATGAGTTCCCTGAAGTAGGCCCTGCCTAGAGAACCTAATGGGGGACTATTTGACCTCTGGAAATTTTTTTCCCAGTTGAAACCATGTCTGCATTTCATGATGGTTGTATTTTTACGGTGAAAGGTCATCACTCTTTCGACCAAGGTACTTTTTTTGTCTGGCTTATCACCTTTAAACAGTCCGGCATGGGTAACCCTATCGGCAGCAATGCTACTGCTGGCATAGCTCTCGGGATCATTTAAGCACGCAAGCTACTCCACCACGACAAGGTAAAGATATCATGGAGGGCTCAGAATTCAAGCTTTTATAAAAATAGTTAGCCTATTCTTCTGCATCTCTTGGGATTTAGAGGTGCTATTTTGTTCATGTAAATTCCTTTTCTACATACACAAACCACAATCTGTGATGATACATTCCCAAAATTTCTGTATCAATGCTCTAGGCTCCTGAACGATTAGTGTGTGTAAATATGGTGGAACCAATCATGTAGCCTGGAATCAGTTCTGATGAAATTATCCAAATTTTAGATGAATGTTTATTGGAAAATATTAGAAATTATGATAGTGGTAGTGAAATATATAGATATATAGAAATTCATGATAGTTTTGTGGATTATAAGTGAGAGAAAATGATAAAACTAATAGGAAATAAAGTAGCAAGTCAGATTGTTCCTCCTTATTGCCACAAAACACAATGTGCCAGTAAATGAAATTGAGAAAAGTAAATATTAATTACAAAAAATTCCATTTAGTGACAAAGAGGGCATCTCAATGAAGTAGGAAGTGTTATCAGAGGTATTTAATTCTTTTTTACGACACTTTAATGCAGACTACAGTCAAAGAAACCAACAGGTATGCCAATAAAATTATAAATTCAAAACAAGACCTTCTAAAGCCAAGGTGCATCAATGGAAAGGTACAGATGCTGATGAACTGCATGTTTTTTCTCATTGGAAATGTTGTGTATTATTTTAAAACCATAAATTAACATTTTAGCAAAATTAATTTTTTTGACATTTTTATATCTTACCACTCTATGTCACAGGATAGATTTGAACTTCTGGACAGGTTTATTAATTTTATTGATAATGGCAAGCTTCTGAATTTTGATGGAAACAAGAAATTATTAAAAATTGATCCTATTGTAAACATCTAAATGAGATTATGAATATACAATAGGAAGTAACATTTGATGTTCTACTTAATAAATACGAGTAAGTTTAGTTTGTTATCATCTTACCTCAGAAACAACCAATATGAAGTTAACTTATTTATCTAAATGAGAGTTACAAGGCAGTTTACAGTATGGGTGAAAATATAGCTGTAGATCTGAGCTGCCCAAACTTATTTGTATCGCTGGCCAAATGGAAGAAACTTGAAAGGTGGCATTGGCCATAGGCCCTGTTATAGCTGTTGTGGATTATTTATTTATTTAGCAGTTTTCACAATGTTTCACAGCATCTTCCATGGCCCAATTAATCCATTGTCATTCTCTTCCACATATGTCATTCCAGTCTTCATTGTCCAATCCTTTTTTTTTCCTCATGCTCCTCAAAATACCATCAAATTACATTATTTTTGGCCGTATTATTATTAT
This sequence comes from Diploptera punctata, assembly GCA_030220185.1. Classification (NCBI taxonomy): domain Eukaryota; kingdom Metazoa; phylum Arthropoda; class Insecta; order Blattodea; family Blaberidae; genus Diploptera; species Diploptera punctata. The sequence continues at coordinate 339,407 of JASPKZ010009811.1, read as the reverse complement.
TATTATTATTATTATTATTATAAGCTTGTGTTGATTTGCTACTTTCCTTGTTATGTCGTTATAACACACTTCGCAAGTTCTTGTTATATTACTGATAGACCAGCGTAATTTAATTTATCAGAATGCTACAGGCCTATGGGGCTGGGTAGAAAGTGATGGAGGGCCTTAGTTTGGGCAGCCCTGCTGTAGATGAATCACTTAACTTGTGGAAGAGTAGATTACAATTAAAAAGTTATTTGTCCCTCAAATCTGCCAAATTTGGTATAAAATCTTATGAGGCCAACAAAAGATGTACGGTGTTGCAGAAAAAAAAAGAGATAAATGAACATCCTTCTGGTGTGAGTTCTGTGGAGTGGGACATATTTTGATGACTGCTTCAAGATATGATATTGTAACCAGGTTTTAGGTGATTATTTGAAATATTTGTATATACCAAGTCAAGAAGATTTTTCATCCTGACTTCCCTTAAAAATTTTATGATAAAAGCAGCTAGCACCAATTTAAATACTGCCACAATGGTATGTCAGTATGATTTAAATATCCAGCTTGAAGGCTTAATAAACTTTAAGCTATGTCTTAAGATACGGAGTAGCAAGCCAAACCAACATGGTTTAAGAATAAGCAAGGAAAATATTTAAGTCCTGCACCATAGCTAACTGGTCAAAGATATCATGCCTTGGTGCAGATTTTCGGAACAGTTCCAAGTCTCCGTGGGGGAAAGAAATCTTCTCATGGAATTTTGGCCTGTATGGGACCTTTGCCACTTAGGATCAAAAGGATTTTGCATAAATACAATAAATAGCAGTTCCACTTTGAGAAAATCAGCTATGGCAGGGGAAATCTGACATTCTGACCACATGCAACTTCTATATTGGCTGGTTGATTGCTCACCTTTATAAATGGCACATGTGGATATGAGGCAGCAGCCAACTGGTAGGCCAATCACCTGTCATCTCATGGAGTAGTAAGGTAAACTTTAGCCAGATGACAGAAGAAAATTATTTTGCATTTCTTCAATAAATTGTGTAAAAGAAATCTTTCAAGTAAGAATGCAAGACATTGGAAAAAAAGTTGGTGTTTTATTAGGAATTTCTTCTACCAGTGTGCATAATATAAAAACATAATTTAAATATTAATACAGGAGGGAGAAAATGTTGATCCACAAAGCCTGAAGATAAGTACAATGATTTTGCAAGAAATTTCATTAGAAGAAACTGTATAAATTCTTTTTCATGAACTATCTACGCTAAATAAAGTTCTATACTTACGAATTCTGATTCTGAATTATCTAATTTTTATTGATCTACCCATTGCAGATTATTTCTAGACATTGATTTCGAGTTTATCCCTAAGAGAAAAGCAGTGGTTTTGAACAGGAAGATATCATAGTGTGGCAACATAAATATTTACACGACATTAAACAATTATGTGCTTCTGGATACAAATTTTACTGTTTGGATGAAATGTGGAATCTAAATAAAAGTGTGTTCAATAGTATACCACAACTAAGCAACTAAATAATATATTATATTCTATAAATTTATTTAGCAGGTTTCATGGTGTTTTATAACATCTTCCTGCACCCAATTAATCTTCTGTCATTCTTCTCCACATCCCTCTGTCATTCCAATCTCCATAATCCAATCCTTTTCCCCCCATACTCTCAAAACACCATCAATCCACATTATTTTTGGCCGTACTTTTTTTCTTCTACTAAGGGGCACCCATTCTAGTATTCTTCTAGGGAATCTGTCTTCTGTCATTCTTACTGCTGTCTTGCAGTTAGGCATTGATTTGTCAAGGGCTAAAGGAAGAGAACTTTGATTAAACATTTCCTGGTCCTGCAGGTTGTAATTGATGCATCAGGCTAGTTCCCTGTTCATTTGAAAAAAAAAATGTACAATACTAGAATAGATTGTGTTTTTACAATGGCCCAATTGATAGAAAAACAAAAAGAATTTAATTTACCCATGTATATAGCTTTTGTTTATTATACTAAAGCATTTGATAGTGTAAGTAGAAATAAATTATGGAACATATTAGAAATGAAAGGAATTCCTCAACACCTCACAAGAGCCATTTAGAGTTTATATATAGAAACCGCTGTGGTCTCGAGGTAGCGTGCTGCCTTGTCACGCAGCGGGCCCGGGTTCGATCCCCGGTCGGGGCAGTTTTTCTGGGTGAGGTTTTTATCGGGGTTTTTCCTCACCTGTAAGACAAATGTCAGAAAAACTTTAAGGCCCAAACGGTCCCCGAAATCATATGGCCATCATCCTTATCATTATCATCATCCTTCACCGGTGTGGAAAGCAACGGGAAGCTACCACACCTACACAATTCCCTAGTAAAGCTACAAGCATAGCATGAAAATGCTATGATTGCAGTGAAGGACCTGCCTTTGGGCATAATTACTATGGATGGGTATAGAAACAAATTTTAAAATAGACTGTGGAGATAAAATTAGTAAACAAAAAAAAATAGAAATAAACCAGGGAGTAAGACAGGGGTATCCGTTGTCACCAGTATTATTTAATTTATACTTGGACCATGTCATAAATGAATGGCAAGAACAAGTTAATATAAATAGTGTATTGACAACTCTGCTTTTTGCAGATGACCAAGTAATAATGACAGCATCAGAAAATGTTTTACAACAATTCCTTTATACTTTAAATAATATCTCTCTAAAATACAATTTAAGAATATCTACATCTAAAACAAAAATATTAGCTCTGAAAGGAAAATGTGCAATAAGAACAAAAATAGTGATAAACAATGTAATTAGAGACCAAGTTCAGAATTTTAATTATTTGGGATGTCATTTAGGTAATGACAGAAATTTAGATAAACACACTAAAATACGTTTCAATTATCTATGTGGGACAATTAAACATACTTTATTGAATAAAAGTAGAAAAGAAACTATTTTAAATTTTACAAAGTATTGGCAGTTTCATCTCTTATCTATGGATGTGAAACCTGGACATTAACAAAGGCAGATAGTAAACAAATAGAGGCTGCTGAAATGAAGATGCTGAGAGCAATAATAGGATACCAAAGGACCGATAAAAAGAAAAACCAAGATATAAGAACAGAACTTAACATATTTAATCCCTGTGAAAGAATAAAATTCTATTAAAATGCTTACCTTCAGCACATATTATGAATGAATGAACAGCGCATACCAAGAAGAATGTATAATTATAAAGCAAAAGGGAGAAGGTTGTTGGGAAGATCATTGAAGAGATGGAAGGACCAATTCGACCTATAATGAGGTCGGAACAGGCCATTGGGCTTAATCCTTGTTGTTGATGATGATAATATTAGAAAGTCCAGGAATGAAATGCCGGACAGATTTAATATATACAATCAATCCTTTATATTTGTTGATGAAAACTTGTAAATGAACAAATCCTCTACCATACAAATTGCACAGAATGATTAAAATTATTGGATTATATGTATGTCCTCAAACATCTGAAGTTTCAGACAGGCAGAGATAGCGAGCAGTGAAACTTGTTAGGGGTAGACACAGACATAAATCAATATAATAATGACTTGTGTTCACATTGTTACTGATATTCTGCTTTGTTTACATTAGGACCAAGTGAGACACAAAATCTCAACATCTTTCTGTTTTCCTAAACATACGGGGGCTATTTTTTTTTTCAAGGTCCGATCAGTCGTGACATTAAAACCACAGTGAAAATAAGAAATATTTTATTTACAACATTTAGCTACATCTACCAGCTACTTCTCTACATAGTTGCCGTTCCAACATAGACTTTTTTGTAGCAATACCTTTCCTAGGTGTTTTTTTTACAGTTATTTAAATTTTAATCTTAAAATTTATAATCGTGATTTTATCATGCATTTTTATAGTTATGTCAACATCTGAAGAGATTGCAGAGTACTCTGGTAATTGCTGAACACAATAATGAAACGCTGTTCTCAACTACACAACATGCAATATCAGCTGCAAAAATAGTGGGAGGAGAAATTTCTGTTCTGGTAGCTGGCAGTAAATGTGGACCTGTAAGTATATTCTTAATTTTCAAGCTCAATCTGAGAATTGTCTGTAATAGCTGCTTAACATAAATTAACATGTGGAAAGATCTAAAATACATAATGTATTTGTGTCAGTCTCATTTCATCTATAAAAACTTAGTCTAATGACTTTGTCAGAGCATTTTGGATTTGATAAATAGTTGTAGAAAAACTGATATGGCCCGAGGAAGAGCTTTTCTAGCCATCGTTTCTTGAGATCCCCAGTGAAGATTTTTTGACAACATATGAGGATTATAGCGCAGATGTCTTGATACTGTAATTAAAAAGGGACAAATTATTGGTGTAGAATGTGATTAACTGATTAATGTATATATATATATATATAGTTTTTGGTCCAAAGAAAGTATGAAAAATACCTAAAAAAAATTAGAAGTTTAGCTAGTAGAAACAATATAAAAAATTAGGCTATGGTATTAACATTATGGCTCATTTTATAGTAAAGAGGAAAATATCTGCATGAATTGGGAATTGAATTCCAAACCTTCTGCTTTCTATGCTCATGCTCTGACCTCTGAGCCTTTCAGACATTCATACCCATTCATGCAGAAACCTTTAATTCTTAACCCAGAGCAGTGATACACATCATGCATTGCAGGGACTCTTGTCTTCCCAACCTGTCTCAAAAACGTTAAACTGAAAATATACAAAACTGTTATTCTCCCAGTGGAACATGGACTTTTACTTTAAGGGAAGAGAAAAGATTATGAGTATTTGAGAATAAAGTTCTTAGGAAAATTTTTGGACCAAAGAAAGATGAATAGACAGGCACATGGAGAAGAATACAAAAAAGTGAGCTACTTGATCTTTATCGGAAACTAGATATAATAAGAGTTAAGTCTCATAGTTTGCATGTGGCACAAATGGGAATGAAAGAAGGACATGGAAACTCGTAGGTAAAACCAGAGGGAAAGTGCCTAGTAGCCAGGCCAAGAATGAGGTGGAAAAATAACATTGACCATGATTTGAGGGAAGTAGATTATACAGGGATGTGTTCACTCTGGTCTTCTGCAGATTTCAGCACAGGTAAAAATAAAGATGTTTTTAATCGGAGGACCACCAAGGAAGGTTCCCTGGAAACATGTAGATTTAACTTATTGTAGAGACTGTGTATTTCCATAGTCAAATAATAATGCAATGTTTAATCATAGCTGGTTTATTTGATAAAACATACAAATGAAGCACTGACTACACTACATCTAATTATATACTGTAATTACATCATTGCACTTATGTGTTACTAATTTGAAATAAAAGTCCACATGCACCAAGATGGTGGTTCCGAGCACAACCACTCTCCAAGGCTTCCAACTAGCTAGATGTCTGACTTGCTTGATGTCTATCTTACTACTGTAGTTAAATTTAGAATATCTATACAAAAGTACACCAAAATGGTAGACTTGACACTTCTGCGCACAACCGCTCTCCAGGACTTCCAACCAGCTAGATGTCTGACTTGCTTGATGTCTGTCTTACTACTGTAATTAAATTTAGAATATCTATACAAAAGTACACCAAAATGGTAGACTTGAAACTTCTGCGCATGACCACTCTCCACGACTTCCAACCAGCTAGATGTCTGACTTGCTTGATGTCTGTCTTACTACTGTAATTAAATTTAGAATATCTATACAAAAGTACACCAAAATGGTAGACTTGAAACTTCTGCGCATGACCACTCTCCAAGACTTCCAACCAGTTATGTCTGACTTGCTTGATGTCTGTCTTACTACTGTAGTTAAATTTAGAATATCTATACAAAAGTACACCAAAATGGTAGACTTGAAACTTCTGCGCACAACTACTCTCCAAGACTTCCAACCAGTTAGATGTCTGACTTGCTTGATGCCTGTCTTATACTGTAGTTATATTTAGAATATCTATACAAAAGTACACCAAAATGGTACACTTGACACTTCTGCGCATGACCACTCTCCAAGACTTCCAACCAGCTAGATGTCTGACTTTTTTGATGTCTGTCTTACTACTGTAGTTAAATTTAGAATATCTATACAAAAGTACACCAAAATGGTAGACTTGACACTTCGGCGCACGACCGCTCTCCAAGACTTCCAAGTAGCTAGATGTCTGACTTGCTTGATGTCTGTCTTCCTACTGTAGTTAAGTTAGTAAGAATGCATGGAATAATAAATGTGTGCGCAAGATAATTATGAACATTATGGAAAGATTTATAAGGTTGGTATCACTGAATTAACATCTTTGAGGGCACCAAAGATCTTACACAAATAAGAAATTATAAATAAAGAAAAGGCAGAGCAATAAGAAGATATCCCACCATAAATGCTCAGAGTATCCGATGTAAGTTAATAAGGAATTATGCCATTTTTAAATAATAATGGTGACCTCATTAAACAAGTACGACACATTTGGTCAAATTGCTAAGTTGTACTAAGTGCAATGTAAAATTACAATGCAAATTATGTCAAATCAAAAATACAAATTTTAAATATAAAGAAGATGATAAACAAATCATCCAGGATGAAAAACATTGGCTCAAGATAGGGATGTATAGAGAGCTTATGTCTGCACAGTCATGATGCTACAAGTTTGATAGTGACAGTGAATGAGTTAGTTACAGGGCCCGACCACAAAGTCAATATGTTTCTTAGATTTTCTAAAATCAACATTATCTTGCTCTAAAATGAGAGTATCTTCATGAAAATAGATAATTGAGAATTTACAAGATATGAACCTACATAAAAGTTTTTATAATTAATTTCATACTTTTCATTGAATGACAAATTATATTTCAAGAGAGAAATTGTATGCTCAGACCGAGGTTGAACCCAGGACCTTTGGCTTTCTAGGTCAATGCTCTACCGCTCTGAGCTGTTCATGCTGTAAAAAGTCTTAAGTGGTTTCAGAGAAAATTTGATTAATTTAACCACGATATGCCATTCATACTTTTATTAATTTGTTTTTGATAATCAAGTGTTCTGTTTTAGGTTGCAGAGCAGGTATCTAAAGCAAATGGTTTGGCTCGTGTGCTTGTAGCTGAGAATGAAGCTTTTCATGGTTTCTTAACGGAAAATTTAACACCATTAATTTTAGCAACACACAAACAATTTAATTTCACCCATATACTTGCTGGGGCAACTGCTTTTGGAAAGGCACTTCTACCACGTGTTGCAGCCAAGTTGGATGTGTCTCCAGTTTCAGATGTTATAGTTATAAAAGGACCTGACACATTTGTTAGGACAATTTATGCAGGTAAAATATCATATTTAGCTAATGTAGGTAGGAAGATTGCAAAGCATCTTGATCAGGGATAGGAAGCTGAGCAGCAAGAGATGAAGGTTTTTCTTTACTCATTCATATCCTGATTAGCCTTAGGATCCATTCAACCTGCAACAAAATAAGTACCAAGAATTTTTTTAGGGATAAAGTCTGCTGAAGTATAGGATCAGCTATCATACTTCTTCTTGTGTCATAGGCTAACAATCAAGCAACCACATCCTCCATGACTTTTTTAAAGGTACCACATTTATCCAAATATAAGACAACCTCGAATTTAAGACGACCCTTCAATTTTGAAGATTCTTTATAAGAACTTTCTTCATTTACATTTAAATACTATCCCATGTGGGAGATTATCTTTACCAGCACCACCATCACCCCACTACTGTCCATTCGTGCTTTCTCATTTCCAGTTGTCTTAATAGGTTCACTTTTCATGTCCTTATTATTGACTGTATGTAACATTAGATGGCATATTGAAATAAATGGGCATCTCATCTGCATTGCCCATCCGGCCGAGGAAATAATTGTTGCTTTTTTAATTAATTATATGGTTCTGAAATAAGGTTAGTTTCTCAGCATATTCTGCTGGAAGTTGCTGTGCAAGTGTTGATGGTCGCCACAGTATAATTTCTACTTTTTTCAACATAAGCACAGACCAGCCAATACTGAGTTTAAATAATGCATCACTCATGTAGCCAGTTTGTACAAAGTCATGCTTTATCTCCTGTGCCTCTCGTGTTATAGCGAAAGCTTAATATCTTTTGCACATACTCAATAAATTTTCGTTTTAGATCATGAAATTCCTAAGAATTAAATGAATCGTGAATTCTTCTTACCTCATACTCCTATGTTTTTTAAATAACAAACAGCTGATGATGGTGACGATGGCCGCTGATACTGCATTTCTGTATTTATAAAAACATAGAGGTATGAGGTAAGAAGAATTCACGATTCATTTAATTCTTATTAATAAAACCTCATAATGTTAAAAATTCCCAAATTTATTATATTAATTAACATGATATTCCTTCTTATTTGGCCCACTAAATTTTTATTCAATTTGTAGTCACTACAGACACACCAAATTTTCTTTCTTGTGTGCAGGGATTTATTAGCTTCAGCTGCCTTAACTTAAAATTAGCATAATAATGTCTGCATGAACCAATTGGAATCTGTGAACTCATAGTACTTTATCACATTTTTCAACATAAAATGAATTTTAACTTTTAACATTCATTTTAACTATATTTGAAGAGAAAAATATATGCTCAGACTAGGATTTTCGCACTCTAGGCAAATGCTCTACCAACTGAGCTATCTGAGAAACTCCAATCTAAATGCAAATCCTTCTCATGTATATGCTGTTAATTCCTGCGCACCAAATGCTATGAAGCCTTTGCTTCTATCTTGCAAATAGGAATTAACAGCATATCCATCCATAGTAATTCTGCTATGCTTTGCAGCTTTACAAGGGAATTATAGATGTGGTAGCTTCCCGTTGCTTTCCATACCGGTGAAGGATGATAGTGATAAGGATGATGATGATGATGACAGGATGATTTTCAGGGACCGTTGGGCCCTAAGCTTCCTGACATTTGTCTTACAGGTGAGGAAAAACCCTGAAAAAACCTCATCCAGGAGCCTGTCCCGACTGGGAATCAAACCCGGGCCCGCTGCATGACAAGGCAGCACACTACCTTGAGACAACTGCGGTGGACTAACAGCGTATATAAGGGAAGAATTTGCATTTAGATTGGAGTTTCTCAGATAGCTCAGTTGGTAGGGCATTCGCCTAGAGTGCAAAAGGTCATGGATTCAAACCCCAGTCTTAGCATATATTTTTCTCTTCAAATATAATTTATCCATCATTGAAATGTATGAAATGAATAATGAAAACATTTAATATACTAGTGATCTTCCTGGTGATAAAATGGTAAAATATAAAGTCAATATACCCATTTCATGAATTAATAATTAAGAGTCAAAATGTTTCAACAGCGAAGCTGTCATTTTCAAGACTAAATATTGACTGATATCAGCTTCGCTGTTGAAACATGCTGACTTTTTAAATTATTAATTGGGTGAATTGGGTATATTGACTGTATATTTTACAATACAAACATTGAAAGATGCCGTACTGGCTTTATAATGAAATGTAAAATTCCCAATTAAAGAGCTTCTTAATATTGTAAGATAGTAGCAGAGGCTTCATAACATTTGGTGCACAGGAATTAACTGTATATAAGGGAAGGATTTGCATTTAGATTGGAGTTTCTCAGATAGCTCATTGGTAGAGCATTTGCCTAAAGTGCGAAAGATCCTGGGTTCTAACCCCAGTCTGAGCATATATTTTTCTCTTGAAATATAATTTATCCATCACTGAGATGTTTGAAATGAATAATAAAAACTCATTTTAACATCCATGAGAAAATGATCCACTCTGCTTTACTGGTACCATGGGTTACTGTTACAATTTTTTAATGTCTTTTTTGAGATTCATTTTACCAAACCAATTTTTTACAGCTTTCCTATTGGGCACATGTTATATTCAATTTATGCCACGTATTATTTGTCCATTGTTGCATCTGTGATAATTTCTTAGCTGGTTTCTGTGTATTGTGCAACCTAAAAAATTGACCGCGCCAGTCAGCAGTATGAGCCTAATATGCAACATAAAAATACCGACCTTGACTGACCTTATTTTCTAGTCTGCGAATTTAAACAAGTAATGATTTTTGGTTTTCAGAAATAAAGGCCATCTTACATTTGGGTAAATACAGTACCTTTATATTTCTTAAGTATTAACCTGGTTAATTGGATTATAAGATTAATAGACTTACTTAATTCCTATTATTCCCTTGTACATAGGGCATCTGTGAACCACTCTCATATGTCTCTTTGGATTGGTAATGTTTTGATCTCTTCCCATGTTTTATTCCCTCAGTGGCTTTCTACTTTCTTTGATCTTGTTTTACTTAATTTTTTTGTTGCATGCTTTGATTTTTTATCAATTCTCAATAATCTTCTGTTATTCATTCTTTCTGTAAATAGTTTCTAATTCCTAGTATTGTTTCATGTCTCCAGATATGCATTTTTTATTTTATTTCAATCAGAGGTCCCATGACAATTACTAATTTGTGAAAGATGATCTCGCACTTTGAACATACTGGTTATTTATAAGTGCAACCAGGACGAGGAAGCAAATCTGTATACAATGAAAACTTGGTCATTGTTGCAACTGCTGTAGTGAAGGTCAATGTGGAACAAGAATCCAGCAATGTTGTACCCATTGGGTTTAATTCCTCAAAAAAAAAAAAAAAAAAAAAGAATCCAGCAATGCACAGACAATATCCTGGAAACTGGATATGTTCTATTCAATTGTTTGTGCAAAGTGCTGAAATTTTATCCTTACAAGATTGAATTGGAAGCATTTGCTGTTATTTTGATGATAAAATTTGACAAGCAAAGGAAATCATGTAAGTAAAGCATTGTGTATACAAGTATATCTTAATGAATGTATCCTCTGGTGGCAGTTTTGGAACTGTTTGTTTTTCTCAGAATGTATATACACTAAAGTTCAATTTATGTGGCCTCATTGTTGTGTAGTTAAGACCCCTCAAACACTTCCTCTTTAATTATGACTACCTGGTAGATGGGGAAAAGAAGTTAAGAAGAAAGTTGAGAAAATAGGAGTTGAATAGATGCAAATGATGGAAGAAGAGACATGGAATGACTGGATGATTTTCTTTTTTTTCGTGAAGTATGTTCCCTGTTCAAAATGGTAAAAACTGCAGATAGTGGACATCACCTTTCTGTTATCATTTTTGTTCCTAATAAATATTCTTTAAGGTAGTCATGGTCTGAAGAAACTAGATTTTAAACTAGAACTTCATCAAAACTAAAATTAATTGAAAAACATTCAAGAAATCGTGAACATTAAAAAAATTGTACCCGAAGGGGGAAAATTTATGAAGAATTGTATAAAAATATTTGTTTGTTACTAATGCTGAGCACTAGAGAATGAAGCTATCAGCTCTCCTTTTCTCCAGTATTTGTCAGGTACTGTAGATTAGGGTGAATGTGTCCTGATCCAACCCTTAATGTACATTATACAGGGGCAAAGTTGGGAAGTGATAATTACAGTTCTGTTAAAATAGTTTGACAGACAAACATGACCTGTGATCAACCTAAGATACAGCAGCATCAAAAATGTAAAAATCTGGCATTTTTTGTAATCAGATGGTAAAGAGAAAAATTTATGCCTGAACTGGGAATCGAACCCTGAACCTTCAACTTTCCGTGCTGATGCTCTTAACCATTGAGCTAATTCAGGCTTCCTTCCCATCCAAGCATAAATCCTTCCTTTACCTTACTGTCTTGGTCCCACATTCAAATGCAATGAATCATCGTTCACAAATACACAATGAATGGCTTCTGCATTAAGAAGACATGAAAGGACTCCACATAGCTAAAGCATTATTTATTAAATTAATATTAAGAAGCTAAAGCTGTTACTATGATTGAAATAAGTATATTAAAGTACACAACTAAATTATTGTAATCAAATGGTAAAGAGAAAAATTTTTATGCCTGAACCGGGAATCGAACCCCGAACCTTCAGTTTTCCGTGCTGATGCTCTTAACCATTGAGCTAATTCAGGCTTCCTTCCCATCCAAGCATAAATCCTTCCTTTACCTTATTCAGGCATACATTTTTCTCTTTACCATTTGATTACAATAATTTAGTTGTGTACTTTAATATACTTATTTCAGTCATAGTAACAGCTTTAGCTTCTTAATATTAGTTTAATAGATAATGCTTTAGCTATGTGGAGTCCTTTCATGTCTTCTTAATGTAGAAGCCATTCATTGTGTATTTGTGAATGATGATTCATTGCATTTGAATGTGGGACCAAGACAGTAAGGTAAAGGAAGGATTTATGCTTGGATGGGAAGGAAGCCTGAATTAGCTCAATGGTTAAGAGGATCAGCACGGAAAGCTGAAGGTTCGGGGTTCGATTCCTGGTTCAGGCATAAATTTTTCTTAAAATTCATCAGAGAACATATTGTTTAAACAACTCACCTCATAGGATTCATGCTTCCATGATATCGCGATTTCAAACATAGTCATGTTCATCTTCAGCCATAACTCCGACTGATGAAATTCTTTGGCCGTCAACTATTCTATTGTCGCCATCTTCAGTACTGCCATCTATGGTTGAATTTATGAACTTCGAAATCAATGTAATTTCGTTGGGGATATCAAAATTGATTGATCTATTTTTGTTTTTCTGAATGTATATTTTTTCCCAAACTGTCAATTCCAATGGTTTCTCTACTTGTTTTAAAAGTTTAGCTTCTCTTCCAATTTTATGATGTTCTAATAAACTATGTGCAGCAATTGCAGATTTTTCAATTTCACAATTTTTAATATTTCTGAAATGTTCTTTTGTCCGAATTTCCAAATTCCTTTTTGTTTTTCCTACATAAACTTTATTGCAATCTTCACAATTTATTTGATAAATTCCAGATTTCTTACTGTCTGGAACATTGACTTTTTTGTTGGTACTTAGAAGATTACCCAGACTAAATTTATTTATTGGTGCCAAAGAAAAAGAAAACAAAATTCCATTTTTGGATTTATGTATAATTAGGAATGATCAAACACTGAAAATTGAATTTGATATATTTAGAAAAGGAACTCATACAGATAATTACATTAAATCATCAGGCTTCAATCACATTGCTCATAAGCATGCAATATTCAATAGCTTAATTTACAGATTGACAAATGTACCATTAAACGAAGAAAATTTCAACAAAGAGTTTAAACATATCTTAAACACTGCTAGATTAAATGGTTTTGATAAAGAATTAATTATAAATAAATTGAAATTCAAACACAAAAAAAGACTTAATGAATATACTACTCTACAAAATTGCAAAGAAAAGAAAAAATACAAGAAAATTACTTACCATCTTGAAATGCATAGAAAATTTCAAAAAAATTTTGACAAATACAACATTTCTTTGGCACCAATAAATAAATTTAGTCTGGGTAATCTTCTAAGTACCAATAAAAAAGTCAATGTTCCAGACAGTAAGAAATCTGGAATTTATCAAATAAATTGTGAAGATTGCAATAAAGTTCATGTAGGAAAAACAAAAAGGAATTTGGAAATTCGGACAAAAGAACATTTCAGAAATATTAAAAATTGTGAAATTGAAAAATCTGCAATTGCTGCACATAGTTTATTAGAACATCATAAAATTGGAAGAGAAGCTAAACTTTTAAAAACAAGTAGAGAAACCTTTGGAATTGACAGTTTGGGAAAAAAATATACATTCAGAAAAAACAAAAATAGATCAATGAATTTTGATATCCCTAACGAAATTACATTGATTTCGAAGTTCATAAATTCAACCATAGATGGCAGCACTGAAGATGGCGACAATAGAATAGTTGACGGCCAAAGAATTTTGTCAGTCGGAGTTATGGCTGAAGATGAACATGACTATGTTTGAATTCGCGATATCATGGAAGCATGAATCCTATGAGGTGAGTTGTTTAAACAATATGTTCTCCGATGAATTTTAATGATTATACCTCATAATGTTTACTTCCCAACATTAATTTAATATAAATTTTTCTCTTTACCATTTGATTACAATAATTTAGTTGTGTACTTTAATATACTTATTTCAATCATAGTAACAGCTTTAGCTTCTTAATATTATTACAGGTTTGCCATCTTCTGTTTCCATTTATTTCTATCATTCCAATCTCCTTCTTCCAAATTCCTATCATCCAAAATAGTTCTGACATGAGTTTTCCATTTCCATCTTGGTCTGTCACATTTATTTCTTCCAGGGGGTGACCATTGGTATTTATTTTTTGGCCATCTTTCATTTTCATTCTTTTGTACAAGGCCATACCATTTAAGATTTTGATTTTCAATCCTCTTAACAACAAATGTGATGACATTAATTTCTTTCCAAAGGAATTCATTTCTTATTTTATCCTGTCTTGTTTTTTGAAGTCTTCTTCTAAGATAATCAAATTCAACTGTTCTAATTTTATTCTTTTGTAATTCTGTCAAAGACGAAGTTTTACTTTCATATGACAAAATGTTCTGTATTATGCTCTTATAAATTTTCATTTTAGTTTCTTTGTAATATTTTTGTTCCAAATTATTCCATGTAATGTTGTATTTTTTGCCATTGCATTTTTGGTTTGTACATCTCTTTCACATGTACCTAAACATGTAATTATTGACTAAAGATATTTAAAAATTTAACATTTTTTTTATCTTCCCTGTTTCAAATATGAGGTCATCCACATCCTTTCCCAAACATATGTATTTTGTGTTTTGTAAATTTATATTCAGTCCCCATTTTGTATATTTTTCCATTAGTTTGTTTATCTTATATCTCATATCATCTTATCCTCTGCAAAAAAATTTTGATCATCCATAAACAACAATGAATGTAGTATTTTTCCTCCTATAGGAATACCCATTTCAGAATGCCATAAATTAAGAGCCTGATATAGATAAATATTTTAAAAAACTGGTGATAAATGCATCCCTGCTTCAGGCCTTTATTCACTGTGAATTCCTCTCTGAATTTATTCTGTATTTTTACTTTAGCTTTTGTATTACTATAGATCCTCCTAACAATATTAATCCATTTATCACATATATTCATATTTCTCATTGCCATCCATAACAATTGTCGTGGTACACTATCATATGCCATCTCTTAAGTCAATAAAGGTTATATATAGCTCTTTATTTTTTGCTAGGATTTTCTCTTGTAATTGTCTAATGTAGAAAATATTATGAATACATGATCTTCCACTCTGGAATCCACATTGTTCTTCTCTTAAGTTATCTGTTATCTCTTTGAGTTCAAAATTTATAATTTTACTAAAAATCCTAGCTGTTGAAGGTAAAACACTTATACCTCTATAATTGGAACACCTTTTAAAACTAGGAGTAATATACAATAAATTCCAGTCTTCTGGGATATCATCTCCAATTTCAATTTTATTAAAAAGTTTAGTTAAAAAGAATAATAAAATATCTCCTCCATCTGGTATTTAAACCTAGAAAAGTTGGAGGAGTATAGTTTCAGTATATCCAAAGGTCCTAAATGCAACATAACCTAAGATGTTGAAGTGTTTATAAATAAAATTAATGAAGAAAAGCTGTTAGAAAATTGTTAAATGAAATATCTGACTCAGATGTCAGTTGATGATGAGGGGAGTTGCTTGAAACTAGTTGTAGAAAGAAAATCAAATATGAAACGAGGTGTTAAATTTAATGCATTTATTGATAGTTTATATGAAATCTCATAGTGTTACTTCCTAACAAAATCTAAGATATGAAATCTATTTTAAGAAAATGTTGTTATATGGAGCAGAAACGTGGACAACAACTGAAAAGATGAGAGTAAAATCCAAACTATGGAAACAAAATTTTTAAGAAGTAGTTTAGGAAAAAACAAATAAAAAATCAAATTTAGAACAAAGTTATAAGATATGAGTTAAAAGTAGAGGAAATGGATTAAAATGGCATGGACACATTTCATGCATGTTAGCAGAATTATTAGTAAAAAAAGATGCTCCTGAAGAAACTAAGAGGGAAGAGACCAAAGGGAAGACCCAAATCCAGATGGCTAGACCAGATTAAGGAAGATATTGAATATATAGAACAAATATGGACAGATACATTTAAGACATGGGAGAAAAGAGATCTCTTTGTTATAGTCAACCCAAGTGATTGGAAATGACTTACGTACAAGGATCTTGTTGTTACTGGTATAGTTGTCATTGCTGTTATTATATTGCTTGTAAATATATTTGATAATAATTTCAGGAAATGCCGTATTAACGCTTAAATCAAAGGATCCAGTGAAGATTATTACTGTCCGGGGAACAAATTTTGAACCAACACCACTGGAAGGAGGTAGTGCTAAGACAGAAGCTGCTCCAGCAGGAGAGTACAATGTAGGAGTGTCTCAGTATGTGAGTCAAGAGTTGAGCAAAAGTGACCGCCCAGACCTCACAAGTGCTAAAGCTGTTGTGAGTGGTGGTGAGTATCTATTATCTGATTATAAATATGTATACATCTCTAAAACAAAGTTTCAAATCCCAATTGAAGTTGGACAAATGTATATTCAGAGTTTTATTTTACATAAAACATATTTAAAAAAAGTTTGTGAATAAATATTTTCAACATTTTCCCCATAAATACATATTTTATACTTTTTTAGATGCAGGGTTGCATGGGATAGTGAAGTGCATTCTGAAACTTCTCCTATCCAAAACCTAACCTCAACCTGCCCGTGGTGCAACCTGCTTATTAGAGATGAGTATTGGCGGTATAACCATAACATCACTTGCAGAGTAAATGCTGCATGTTTGGAAATCCCATCATTTTACCCCTTCAGGCTAGCAACCTGCTGGGTAGTACTTCAGAATTGCTTTCAATTCTCACAACAAGCCTCAGATAATCATTTGCAACAAATGAGTTCAAACAGAGTTCCCAAGGCCATATTTTGTTATTATCCAACAAGGAAGAGATCTCTGGGCTGTCCAAGGAAACGCTGGATACAAAATTCATCAGTGAGATCATAACAGGCCTATAGGCCTAAGACTTGCATGGATGAAGAAGAAAAGATGTTACGTAAAAAAATAATTTTGAAATTTGTGTGTTAGTATTTTTACAACTCTCCAAACTTCAAGGCATGACAGGCCTAGAAGGGTATTGGTCTACATTCTATGTTAACCATAGAGGTGGACAATCATCCAGCCAATATATAGTCAGCATGTTGGTTCCTAGCCGTTACAGCTGATTTCCTCAACTTGGAGCTACTCCTTATTTTAGCTACCCAAATTCCTCATGATTAGAGCATGGATTTTTATGCACTAAAGGTTAAGATTGGAACACATATAGTGTATCGATGTTTTTATTATTAATTTCATACATCTCAATGATGGATAAATCATTTTTAAAGAGAAAAATTATACGCTCAGACCGGGACTTGAACCCGGGACCCTTGGTTTTCTAGTCCAAGTGCTCTACCATTTGAGCTACCTGAGCAAGTACCGATCTAAACGCAAATCTTTCTCTATATACGTTGTAATTCCCGCCCACCAAATGCTTTGAAGCCTTTGCTTCTATCTTTGCAAATGGTGGCTCCTATATTAAGAAGACATATTTGGGAATTATACATTACATTATAAATGCCAGTATGGCTATTTTCGATGTTTTTATTATTAATTTCATACATCTCAATGATGGATAAATCATATTTAAAGAGAAAAATTATACGCTCAGACCGGGACTTGAACCCGGGACCCTTGGTTTTCTAGTCCAAGTGCTCTACCATTTGAGCTACCTGAGCAAGTACCGATCTAAACGCAAATCTTTCTCTATATACGTTGTAATTCCCGCCCACCAAATGCTTTGAAGCCTTTGCTTCTATCTTTGCAAATGGCGGCTCCTATATTAAGAAGACATATTTGGGAATTATACATTACATTATAAATGCAAGTATGGCTATTTTCGATGTTTTTATTATTAATTTCATACATCTCAATGATGGATAAATCATATTTAAAGAGAAAAATTATATGCTCAGACCGGGACTTGAACCCGGGACCCTTGGTTTTCTAGTCCAACCAAGGGTCCCGGGTTCAAGTCCCGGTCTGAGCGTATAATTTTTCTCTTTAAATATGATTTATCCATCATTGAGATGTATGAAATTAATAATAAAAACATCGAAAATAGCCGTACTGGCATTTATAATGTAATGTATAATTCCCAAATATGTCTTCTTAATATAGGAGCCGCCATTTGCAAAGATAGAAGCAAAGGCTTCAAAGCATTTGGTGGGCGGGAATTACAACGTATATAGAGAAAGATTTGCGTTTAGATCGGTACTTGCTCAGGTAGCTCAAATGGTAGAGCACTTGGACTAGAAAACCAAGGGTCCCGGGTTCAAGTCCCGGTCTGAGCGTATAATTTTTCTCTTTAAATATGACATATAGTGTATATTTATTGGTCTGTTTGTATGTGGAATGAAGATAAGACAGCCACAAGTCTTACTTCTCATTTAGTTATGGCTGTCTTTTGTCTTCGTTCCACATACAAACAGATCAATAAATATTCACTATATGAAGGGATGTTCACGATTCCTGGGAACAAGTTCGAAAGGTGATTATGTCACTACTATTTATGCAGAGATGCTGCCCACAACAGCACATGTTCATTCAGTTGAGTGCTACCTGCCACAGTGTTCGGATCTGCTTGAACCAGGAATTAAACCCTGAACCTTCAGCTTTATGTTCTGATGCTCTGTTCACTAAACTAATCCAAGCACAAATCCTCCCCTTTTATTAATGTCAATTTAATAAATTTTGTCTATGTATGTAAATTGGCATGAATTTTGTGTGAATGTTCATAAGTTTTTGTGTGTGTGTTAAATTTATGCAGTTAAGAGGTGTCAGTTGTAGAGAGGGTAAAAAGTAATTCATAATAAAAAAAAATTCTGTTTCTAATTACCTGATTAAAAAAAATTGTGTTGATCAAGGATATATTTATCGGTTGTGGTAGTCTCGTGGTTATGTTCCTTGCCTCTAGTCCCAAAGGTTGCAGGTTCAAACCTGGCTGGGGTTATTAGATTTTTAAGATTGAAAACTGCAAGGGACAAATCCTCCTGGGGGGACTTCAAGCTGTTGGTCATGAGTCTGAAGATTTTCAGGCTCATAAAAAAACATGAAGTCTGAATAAAAACGCCTCTGAGCAAAATTTAAGCAACCTTCATCCATCCAAGAAATACTTAGTTTCTTACTAGATGTCTCCTCGAGGTGATGTTGCTGATATCTATAGAGAAATAAGTGTAAATTAACTCTGGTTAAGAAACTTCCCAGGGAAGCACCTGTGCCCTCAAGGGGATGAAGGGGATCAATCAAGGATATATTTAACTTTAAAGATGTACTATTCAATCCAAATTAATTTTTACATGAAATTTTAATTGCAAGTAATATATACATAAAATCTACCCTATCAGTTTTATTGTTGAACCCTTAATATTTTTAATGCAGGATATGATTGAATTTTAATTCAAAAATATTTTTTATATGAACTATTTATAAAAAAATATAATTTGAACTGCTACAGAAGCTTCATCATATACTGAGCAAAATATTCTCAAAATTTCATACCTCTATCTCAAGTGGTTTGTGATAAAAGTGTACCAATAGAGTAATTTTTCAAATTATTTATAAAATATTTCATACTGAATGATTTAAGATACTAACTCACTCTCTGGGACTATTAAACCCATAAGTTCATGGCCATGCAGATATAAGCTCTCCACACATACCTATCCTGAGCTAATGTTTTCCAATAA
The DNA here is from genome assembly GCA_030220185.1 of Diploptera punctata. Classification (NCBI taxonomy): domain Eukaryota; kingdom Metazoa; phylum Arthropoda; class Insecta; order Blattodea; family Blaberidae; genus Diploptera; species Diploptera punctata. The sequence goes on along the minus strand of JASPKZ010009811.1, from coordinate 319,661 downwards.
TCTACTTCCTCATGATTAATGTTAATCTTCCACCTCATTCTTGGTCTACCAACTGGGCTTTTTCCCTCTGGTTTTCCTACAAGAAGCTTCCAGCTCTTCTTTCATTCCAATGGTTTAAGGTACTGTATTTAAAAATAATGTATATTTAAAGTAACAAAAAATTGCAATAATGTTAGATAATTAAAATCAGAGATATCATTTTCTGATTATAAGTTATTTTTAACCCTCTTCACAGCCGACTCTTCTAACTGTAGACAAATCACTCCAGGATTTCATCTGAATCTTCAGAATAATAGTTATATGGAGAGCTTCCTAGTACACTCATATAATTCTTAATTTGATCTGGTTCCTCTACCTTAATCTGCCCAGCAAGGAAATCTGGAATTAACTACAACTGCTAATCACAAACTCCACAATAGAACCATAGGATCACACAACAAGAATCTAGCATCAAAACTTAATTTACAAAATGCTCTACTACAAGCTAAAAGAGAGAAAATCTTAGGAAATGTTGGCTAGATTTCTTTTAAGTCAAAATAGCCCACAAGGTATAACCCTTGAAGCCAGTAACGATGATGAAGGGTACATTAATATATTATTTTTATGATATAGCTGTTTTCAGTATAAGCAGATGAACCCTCAAAACAAGAATCAATACAAATCAGAAAATGTAGAGTTTATATCATAAAAGTGTTGTCACCTGAGACTACTCTTTTCCATATCAGAAACTCATTCTCTCATTTTGAGTTGAATTCTTATTACAATATCAGCTGGCTTCTGTCCCTCTAGTGGTGGGTGAATGGGCCTAGAGGTCAGATACTTTCTTTTTTCAATACCACCAGGTTGTCTTACGACATTTCTGGCATTCTTCCTAGGATTGGCAGAATTATAACCCACTTCTGAAGTTGATGCAGCTGGAGGACAGGTTACATTACTCCAATGATATGATGAGTAGTAAATGATAATGAAGTACCATGAGAGTCCTTAAAACTTAAATTTAACCTAAATTCAACCTAAATTCCAGACCATGGTCTGCCACATGTCCAGGAATTGAATATGAGTCCTCATGAAGCTCTGACCACAAGACCTTGAGGTTGATCATAGAGATTACTGGGAATTTGAAAACTGGTAGTTTTTATTACTAAATTACAATTCAAAGTACCATTATGAGGTTCTTCTAAATAAATAGGCTGAGTCTGTTACATATTACCTCATAAGAAGTTGAGTTCTTTTGTCATCTTCAGCTTATCCAGACTGAGGTAAAATGTAACAGACTCATCTTATTTACTGTTAGTTTTGTTCATTTAATTGATTTTTCTATATAGGCAGTTCTATTAGGTGCTTCCAATAGATTTATCAGTGTAGGAAAAATCTTGATTCTGAAGAAAAATATATATGAGTTAATATTCTTAGCAAGTATGATTTGGAAATTTTAATTGTAAAATTTTCAATCTTTGGACAAGGAGGAGTGATAGTGTGCAATTTGTAATCGCTAAATCGTACACTAGATGCATGTGTTAAATTTTAAATCCCTCTGCAGTGCAAATGTTGAGAAAATGTATAGTAGTACTCTTGAAACCAATTCATCTGTTAGATGGTGTTATTAACCCTGAACATCCCCTTGATATAAGCCAGGTTTCACCCAGCAACAGATTTCACATTCTTACTTCTCTTCATTCATCATCCCTCACTGCACAAGCACTTTAATGTTCACTCATCCTGTCCCTTTCTGTGCATAATACACATAACTTATGTAACACGGTCTGTCAAAGTGGCGCACGAAATTAAAACTAGATTATACTATCATCTATTCATCTAGCATGGAACCCAAAGAACAGAAAGTGCAGTGTATGATATTGGAAAACACACACATATTTCACTTCCAAGTTTGTTCATTTGTTAACTTGTTAAAAATTATTAGTCAGGTGATATTAATAGCTCAATTCAAAGAGTTGTAATCTACAACACTTAGAGAACGCTCTCCAAATTATGCCCAGATGAGAAAATTATTTATGCCAATTCAAATTTTGATTCATTATACCTATATGTTACTTCCTATATTTTTATGTCTGTTGTAAAAAAAGTAAAGTAATCCTACCATATAGGCCTTGGAAGGCCCTTGGAGTAGAAAGAGATTAAAATTCCTACTTTTGTAAACAATCGGCATGAGATATCAGCTGGGGTTTCAGTCCTGTGTGATAGTTGCCTGTACCCCCAGAACAAACATCTGGTTCTCATTTCTGTTAGAGATGAATTGATCTTGCGGCCATGGTGCTGTCAGAATACTGAGGCCAGTTTAAAAGTCCTGACTCCATCTAGGCTTAAATCCTTGATTGTCCAGCTTGTATCATATTGCTGCTGCTCGTCTCTCTTGTTAACCGTATAATATAATATCTTCAGTTTCTGGAAAGGTTCCATTTTCTTAATAACAAAATGTAAAGCATGATTGTTAAATATATTGGTTTGTTAATTAAATAAAAATAAAACGTAGTTTTATTTTTATTTAATTAATAAATATGGATTTTCATCAAGTAAACACCAACTCAATTGATTATATTTGTTTGTATTTCAGGTCGTGGAATGAAATCTGGCGATAATTTTAAGTTACTGTATGATCTTGCTGACAAATTGAATGCTGCTGTTGGTGCTTCAAGAGCTGCTGTCGATGCTGGATTTGTCCCAAATGATTTGCAAGTTGGTCAGACGGGGAAGATTATTGCTCCGGTAAGTTATATTTATAGTGATAGAAATGTCATGTTTTGTTTAATTTGTTTATTATTTTATATTTTTATCCTTTGTTCCTTTTGGATATAACTTCTGATAATAAAATACTTTATTCATTCTTAGGAGTCATCTACAGCTATGTTTACAGTGCTCAACTATCGCTTGGGAATAAATATATTTATAATAGTGGCTTTCAACTGCTGGTATCTCATTTATTTTATTAATGGAAGTATTTTGGAAATATTGGGTTGCATGGGATAGTGAAGTGCATTCTAAAACCTCTCCTGACCTCAACCTGCCCGTGGTGTTTATAACAGATGAGGCTCTAGGGACCGAGTATTGGCAGTATAACCATAACATGACTTGCAGAGTAAATGCTGCATGTTTGGAAACCCCATCACTTTACCCCTCCGGGCTAGCAACCCTTCGAGTAGTACTTTCAATTCTCACAACAAGCCTCGAATGGGAGATCTCTGGGCCGTCCAAGGAAATGCTGGATACAAAATTCATCAGTGAGATTGTAACAGGCCTAAGACATGGTTGGATGAAGAAGATGATTTTGGAAATAGAAGTCCACCATGTTAGTTCAGGTGGTAGCAGATCTGGGTTTGATACACAACAGGGTTGAAAGTTGTAATTGTAAAATTAATTAAATTAAATTAAATTATTGTAATTTAATTGTAAAATTGTCAGTCTTGGGACCAGGAGGGATGGTAATGGTTTAAAATTATTAATCGCTAGATTGTACACCACATTCCTGCATTAAATTGCAAACCTCTCTACTTTAGATACATTGAGAAGATATTTGGTACTATGGGTAGTGGTTTGTCCATCAAATGGGGACATTAAGCCTGGTAGCCCCTTGGTGCTTTTTTACAGGAGTAGGCTATGTGTCAGCATCAGGTTTCATCTTCTCCATTCTCATCATAAACCCTATTACAGTACACTTTACACTGCACAAACATACATCACCCCACACTTCTCCCTGTATACAATACAAGAATACATCATCTATGTAATGTGCATAAATAAAAAATATACCATGTAAGTCATCTATCTGCCCAGCACAGAACCCAAAGCACAAAAAGTGCAGTGGGTGGTATTAGAACACATATTTTGGAAAAAGTTAAAGAATTTAAATATCCCTAGTACAAATAATCTTTCTTAGAACATTTAGGCATTCAAGACAAAATTTTACAGTATGATAACACTGTGTAAAAAACAACAGGAATATAACTTTTTACAGATATTACAAGAGGGAAGAAAGGAAGTTTATGAAAAATTGTATTACCTCATATCCTTGTTATTAGATCAGTTTTGGGACCTAATTAGGTTCCATCCTCAGTATTTTCATGACCATTGTTATGTCATGTTGAAGAGTTGCCTCCTGATCCCTCTGTTGGTAGATTGAAAAACCTCCAAATCAAATAACTTTCCTGGGATTTTCAAGATTCATTAATTTCTTCTTTTTGGTTTTTTGAATGTAGATTTTTCCTCTTTAGGTTTTTCTATTTGTTTTATCAATTTAGCCTTTCTTTTGATTTGATGCTTTTCTGATCATGCATGGGCAGCTACTGCAGATTTTGCTATTTCCCCATTTTTGACATACCTGAGATGTTATTTCACTCTGGTTTTTAAATTTTTCTTTGTTTTCACATCATCACATTCCCTGCATTTAATCTGACTATTTAATTCATACCCCAAATGGGAGTTAATGACCAATTGCGTTTCAATGAATTTTAATTTACAACAAAACACAGTTGTGTTTCACCTGGAATTTATCAAATAAGTTTATCATATTAAAGAAAGCTCCTCCTTTTTTAACATTCTGAATAGGCCAGAGTATTATTTTGCAGTGACTGACTCTCCAAGAAATACACCTACCAGATTGTAGGCCTATATATAGTGCACAAGTGTAAACAGATAGTGCTTGCAGGATATAATATAAAAATGTTTGTAGCAATTGATTATACCACAAAAAAAAAGAAACCACTGTTTGCACTTTCTTCAATGTATTTCCCAGGTAATAACATTCCAGAAAAATATAATTGACATATTTACATCATAGGATATCAGAAATTAATTAATATACAGTTTGATGTGTTTAATTTTTTATCCACCAGGGTGCGTTCTTACAATATTGTTTGAAAGAAATATATATTCTACAGACCAGCAAAACTGGACAAAAATTTCCACTGAGTAAGAAATTTGCTTAGTTTATGCAATTCCTCCATGATGGACTTCTGAGTATTACTATGCAGCCCCTGTATGCTTTTCTTTTGTATTTCAAACCCTAAGCAAATCAGATAACTGAATTGATTTTTTTTACGTATCTCACGTGAAGATTTTATATGTTTCTTTAATACAGTAAAAGCTCCTTATTCGCAGGGGATATGTTCCACAAATATGCCGCTAATACAGAAACCGCGAATATGGAATGGTGATTTGTATGGGTATATAGGGGATATTGACGATTTTATTATTGATTTAACACTTCTCATTGAAGGATAAATTATATTTGAAGAGAAAAAATTTTGCCTAGACCGAGACTCGAACCCGGGACCCTTGGCCCGGAAAGCCAAGGGTCCCGGGTTCGAGTCTCGGTCTAGGTGAAAATTTTTCTCTTCAAATATATAGGGGATATGTTCCAAGGTTAAATAATAAAATAAAAATTATCAAAATAAAATAAATTAATGAGAGATATTGAACAATTTTTATTAATTATAACAGTCAGGTTTAGGTAAGGATTTAATGAACTTAGTAATTTTTTCCTGTTTTGTTACTTTTAAAAGGTCTTTCAATTAATGTTGATATTCAGCTGTGAATTCTGCAATAGAATTCCTTATTTTATCTTCAGATTTCTTGATTCATTAACATTAAAACAGTGTGATATAGATGCAAATGACTTGCCAATGCATATAAACGGTCAAGCATTTCTATTTTTACTTTAAGCGGCAACACTAATTTATTTCCCTTCGGTTCTAATTTTTCTTTTCTTTTACTCAACATTATAAACTGGGAACAAAGCACAAGAGACACATGTTATTCAATCAAAATTATTGCAACAAATGACAAGTTGAAACAATAATATACTGATCGTGGCGATGGAGACATTTATCAAAGTATATATTGGCACGTGAAATACGACGACAACTTTTAACCCAATATACTCTTATTTAATTGCCTGCTAACTTTCCCCACCACTCAGATTTAAATGGCTACACAAGACAGGAGGTGTCATTCTCTTTACATGCAAACACAAAAATGCTCATAGAATGGAATTTAATAAATATTTTTCTTTAGAAATTTTAGTGAAGGTTTCTGAATAAATCTTCTTACCTAAAGCAATGTTTTGGTGTGGTAAATCTTGAAACCTTCCGGGACATGAAGTGGAACTTCACACTTTTTGGACTGAAATGTAGTTTCACTTCTTTTGTTCTGTTTTAATAATAATAATAATAATAATAATAATAATAATAATAATAATGGTAATAATAATAATAATAATAATAATAATAGAATAAATGCGCACAAGTTGTGCAGAAAATATATGTTACATAAGTTTTGTCATAATTTGATTCACATAGTTTGTTATTTGCAGAATTCTACCAGGGATATCCCTCGTTTTTTCAGGTGGTTACGTGGTAACGGTTGCATGTTTTCTCACACAGTTGCTCCTGGAATCGTGGAAACACTTGGTCTTGCATATCTTGTGGTGGTATCCATGCACTGCTATTGAGTTCACCAAGTGTCGGAGTTCTTGATTGATGTTGGTCCAGGATCTGTGTGTCATGGCTTCTGTTGTATAAAAGTCCAGCCATATCTCTTGTCTCTTCTTCTCCCTTTCCTGAAGTAGTTTATTTGAGCTGTCTGTGGATGGTAGCCTCATATGCAGTTCTTCTGTGAAGAAGGGTTCCTTGGCGTTCATATGCTAGCCTTGACTTTTAGTGTTTTGAGACACCTAGGGCGGCTTTCAAGAATCATGATTTGACTGCTTCCAAAGTTATTAGATCTCTTAGACTCAGCTTCTCGTTCTGTTTTGAACACACGTTTGTAGGGTTTCTTTTTATTGTCTGTGCTGGGGATATGCAATGCAAAGTGAACCCAGTTCCTTGCCTGTAAACTGACAGGGGTTGTACTTGATTGTATTTGATTGTCTCATATTGTAGGTTGGCAGCTGAATTGTCTCCAATAACTGCTTGGCAACAGCTATTCTGAAGGTCGAATATGCTGTTTTGCGATCTATGAAATTATTGTAGACCACAAAAAAGTTAAACATACATATGTCCAGCATATAGAAAAATATTTTTCTGTATCCTTTTACAGTGGGATGCATTATAGGGAAAAGGGCAGTGATCTGGTCTTGCAAGTCAACACCATTCATTGCATCCTGGCAGAGTTTTGGTTTTTTTATTTCTTCTCTAGGTCTTTACCCTTTTACCCTCCTCAGTTTTCCAGTCGGTGTTATGTCTCCTGTCTGATGTTTCGAGGACAAAACTCTCTAATAAACTCAGAATCCCATCACGATCATCACCACACACCCCCTTAGATGCCATTTCAAAGACTGAGCACTACAAATTCTTCTATATATTTCCAACAAACAGACAGCTTCTAATTTCATGATTCTTACAAAAAAAGCCAGGTCATCCAACACACTTTCTCTCAGTAACCTAGAAAAGCTAACACATTAGACATCTATAGGGTATGGAATTAAACCTCATAGTGATTAATTCCTATAAAAGTTAAATCTATAGGGTAGTTTGGAAGTTATTGCAAAATATATGAGCTCGTGTGCTTGATGTGAATGTCATGTCATTTGAAGACTGGGCCTCACTAGAGCGTGCGTGAACGTCACATCATATGAGTTGAATGGGTTAATAATGAACTTTAGGGTTAGTAACAATAAGGTTTGTTTTGTTTTGATATTTATTTGTCCATTTGGTTTGAATCACTTTTTGTAAAAGCCGCCTTGGCACCTGCCTGCAATAAACAAAAAAACCTGCACTAATCCTTCTAATCACCGACTGGATTCGCGAATAAAGAAATTTTTAGCCATGATCTGTGTCACAATTGTTTAACCTGCAAATAATGAAACTGCAAATAAAGAGCTTTTACTGTTAAAATTCATTGGAGAACATTTTGTTTAAACAACTCACCTCATAGGATTCATGCTTCCATGATACCGCAGTTTCAAACACAGTCGTGTTCATCCTCAGCCATAACTCCGACTGACGAAATTTAATATAGCTTTTATTGTATTACTTTACTACTCTTCCGAACTTAACTGAAGTAACAACATTTTTGAGAATATGTTTTGGAAACTGTCCCTTATATTTGATCTCTTTTTTCTTCTTCTTCTTCTTCTTCTTCTTCTTCTTCTTCTTATTTTCAGTCAGACATAATAAATTTCTTTCCTTCTGTAGCATATACTGTGTATCTAGAGTTGTATTTATGGCTACAAAGGAACTGAGAATATATTCTTGCACAGTGAATGAAACAGTTAAATTGGCAATATTGATTTATTATTATTTCTATGCAAAATGAAGAAAACGGCATTATTTTTTTTACTGAGATTTAAAAAAATTGATAGTTGTTGAGGTTGGTAAAACATACATTGAGAAGGTGCATGTTCCTTCCATATTAAATGATACAAACATCATTTAAATTGTTTTATTGTGTTCAAAATTAGAAATTAGGTATTCCAAAAAATCTTTTTCTGGTCCTAATTTCCTTTAATTTTCTTACAATTTCCTCCTTCCTCTTTCTTAGTGCTTGCTTGTTTTCTCTTGTAGTGGCTAATAGAATTTGTTTCAGAAGTTTATCATTAATCTTTTTATGCAATTTCCATGCTGTTATAATTCTGATGTCATTATAATCTTATTATACTTGGAAATTAATTTCATAGTATGTATTTATTTTTTCCACATTTATTGCCAATTCTTTTCTTTTCAGGAGTTGTATATAGCTGTTGGTATTTCTGGTGCTATCCAGCACCTTGCAGGCATGAAAGATTCTAAGACAATTGTAGCAATCAACAAAGATCCAGAAGCACCAATTTTCCAAGTAGCAGATTTTGGACTGGTCCAGGATCTTTTCAAAGCTGTTCCTGAACTTACATCAAAGCTCTAATTAATAATTACATATTATCGATGGTGTTCGGGTAAAGGGATTTAAGTCATAAAATAAGGTTGCGAGAAAAACAAATTTAAAACTTCACAACTATACTGCAAATCAGAGAATATTTTATTGAGAAAACAAAAGACACGAAAATATTACTTTAAATGTCATCTTAAAGACTACATATTAAGTGGAAGAATGAATTAAAATTTTAACAATTTTTAAGACTAAAACAATAAAAACTATAGACGTAACCCCTCTTACACAATGAAATTTGTGACTTATTTCCATTTGCTCCTTCTACTCCTAGCGAAAATAATGCAATTGGCTGAACTAATTATTCAATGTAGAGTACTTTCAACAGCATGTTTGCAAATATAACATACAATAAATGTGCGTTCTTCACTTTAAATACAATCAAATAAATGTCATGACAGACAATTAATTAAAAAGAACATTGTTCTTATATACGATGTTTGTTATAAGATTCACATAAAACAAAGTTCTTACAAAGATCTTAACACTAAAGTATATGCAGTTTTAATTATTTTAGTCATCACTATCTTCTGCATGATCATCTTCAATGCTTCTGGAAAGGTGTTCCGTGCTGAATTATTAGTTGGAAGTCCCTCATAAAACTGTGGAATGTGTTGGGTACAAGTGGAAGCAAGGAAATAAGATCTTGTTTCTTCTGAAGTGAAATTGGAACTGGCCCACTGTAGGACTTCGGAGGTAATAGCCGGTTCAGATCTTGACCCCGTCGAGATAGTGACATTTCTTTAAGGCCTTCACTATCATCCAATGTATCCTTGTATTGTAGCACTGTTGACGACTTCACATATCTCAACCATTTGACATTTTTCCAGTAAAACCGTTCATTCCCATCGTTGTTCTTCATCATTTGAAGTACGTACATTTTTGTAGAGCTCCAAATATTCCATGAAGTGAGTCTGTCATTGGGTACACTTTGAAAGGATGAGTTTTTCCGCATAAACGAACAAGCTGCAACTAATCATGCGGATGATAAACTGGTATAGATAACTTTGTTTTCTTTCTCTCAATGAGAGCATTATCAAAATCACACTCTAGATGAATGTGACCTGAGATGAGGAACTTGCGGTCTATTATGACAATATTAGAGTTGTTTTTCAGTGTTGACATGCACATTGCTACCATGTTTTTATTTTTATTTTGCCTTCCACATGTGTCAGAGTACATTATTACTCTTTTCACATGTGGAGGAAGACTTTCAACATGTCTAGCAATACAAGATGCAACCTGATTGGATCTCCTTCCACCATCCGCTTCGCACCACATATAACAATGTGCCTGGTTGGCTGTGCAGTCGTGTACAGTAAGATTGAAGGTCCATAATAAACGCTTATAAAAAGCAACACAGGTTTTGATTTTAGGAGTTGGCAGACATTGTTGCATGTCAAAAGCAAGTACAAGAATACTGTTATCTGACTGGGATAATGTCTTATCATTAGATTTTGCAATATATGCCTCATCAGCGAATTTATGATGGGCAGAAAGAGCCTCCTGCAAAGTTACTTTCTCGTCTTCTTGTGCCAAACTTATTTGTAATGAATACTTGTCACATGTATGGCATGTATCCTTTTTTGGTGGTTTAATCGACAAATTCCGCTCATGAAATAATCGCTCATATACTGTTTGACTGACAACCAGATTAATGCCACTATTTTTTTTTTATATTCAGCATACATTTTAAGTAATAGTGAGAGGGAAGATACTTTTTAGATGTCTGACACCTTTCATAAGCTGGTATTGAAAGTATGCGACTCTTAGCCATTTGCATTACTCTTTCAGGTATTTTATTTTTAGGAGAGTGCCGTCCCCTGTTGTCAGCAGTTGGTATACCAGCAATTGACTTTTCTGACTTATTTATAACATTAGCTACAAATTTGTTGATTTCATCGAATGTGAAAAGAAAACATTTTTTACATATAATATTCATTTCTCCTTTAATCTTTAAATGGTGTGTTACTGTTCTGTTTTTCAGGACATGTGTGTTTTCTCCTCCTTTCTGTTTCTCTTTCTCTTGTGATTACTAAGCCAGATATATATGAAACTCTTTTGGAGTGGTCCCCAAGACTCCAGTATTCTTAAAAAATTGCACACATATCCTCTTCGACAAATTTGTATTTACACTTCATACGACAATCCTCAAACAGCTTCATATTTCTTCCTCTAACTACCTATTCTCTTTCACTTGTATATTCTTTACCTTTATTTCTTTTCTCTTTCCTTTCTCTATGTATTTCACGAGAACGCCCTTTTAAGCTTCCCCTCCTTTTCTTTATCTTTGTATTCTCAACATTTACAATACATATATCTTCGCCCCCTTCAATGGCTATTGCTCCTTCCTCATGGTCTTCTCCCATATATAAATTACCACCCCTTGATGTAGAACTGGGGCCTTCATTAAGAACTAACTCCGATTAGATCCGATTTAGATGTTCTCATATTTTGTTGATTACATAATTGTTTACTAGTACACAATACTTTTTTTTTTCTTCAGTGGATGATTACTTTTTAGAACATCAGAAGAAGAACTGCTTTCATTGCCATTTGGCGAGTAAAGGGGGTCGTCATCAGAATCACTTAGGTCCTTAAATTCAGGAAGAACACACGGTGCTGAACTGTAGTCTGAAATTGTAATAAATAAATAAATATATATATATATATATTCGGAAAAAACTAATTAAGTTTGAAGTAACAAATCCATGGTAATAAAAGTTAAAAGTATCTTACCTTCTGAATCGTGACCATCTTCTCTCTGGCACAAGCTCATAATTTTTTTCGTCCTCGAACTGTACGTAATAATAATGTTATGTGTTCACATAAATATTAACAACTGCCTAAAATAACAAATGTAGACAAGGACAGAAAATAATATAATTTAATTATATTTTTCTGTCATTATTGGCACAGTAAGACTCTTGCCACATTGCTGCTATACATTGTTGTCAATAATAAATAATAATAATAATAGCAATATAAAGCACTGAAATGTAAAGGCACCTAAATGACATTCCAACATTTTCACAAGAGAAATCTGTTTTGAAAATTTATATAAACAAAAATAATAAAAATAACTTTAAGAATATTATTACAATTCCTGTAATAGGATTTAAGCCAGTTTCATTGTAATGTGCAAAAGGAGATATGTCACTATTTCCCTTTACTCAATAAAAATATTGTTTATAAATGGGGATAAGTGACTTAAATCCCTTTACCCAAACCAACATTGCAATTTTAAATTATAACTCCTTTTACACTTCTAGATACTGCCCACTTAAATAGAGCTTTGACTTAACTTTTTATACTCACTTATAGAACACATTCTGAAGATTCGCCTAGTACACTTAACTCCATTTTAACAAAAAATGACTTAACTTCCTTTACCCAAACACCATCGATATGATATATGATTTAATACAGGTCAGGATAAATCAAATTTGCCAGAAGTATATCACTAATATTGTACAGTATATTAATGTCTATTTTCTATGGATACATTTGTAAAATATTGTATTCTATGTTAACATTTTTACAATATATTCTTGTTACTGCATTCTCTTGTTATATATTTTCTCACTTAAGCTGATAACCTTTATAATAATTTTTTATGGTACAATATCTTATAAATTCAAATATAATTCTACATAAGTGGTATACGCTCAAGGAACGTGATTGTTATATAAAATTTATGCTCTGTGTTGTTTTGTGGTGGTAATATGGTCACTGAGGAAGGGAAGCCCTTACGTTGGGCATCATATGAGAAAGGGATAAATGGATTAATGCTCAGGGCTAGTACGATTTCTTGGTTTGGCAGGCTGGATTCAGGTAACAAGTGGAGATCAGGCGACAATTGAAATGATGTGGAGGCTTTTCTGTAGTATAACAATACACAGATGAACTTTATTCATAATATTAATTACACACGTCACTGCAGATACTATTGTTGATTTAATGATGGTCGATTACTAGGGTGTAGGTCTTAGCTATTTAACTCTGCGATTAATCAAATTACGATTATTATTCCCACAAACATGATTTTTATCACATGCATCAGGATTAGTTACACGATAAGCACTTTCACTCATATATACTATAAATAGGTCACCACTATACTTAGGTTTGGTAATCGGGAGCTAAATCCAGCGATTTGGGACTTACATATTTTCAGTTCACACTAAGACGATATCTAAGGCAATAAATGTGCTCATCAGATGAAGCACGATTGCTGGATTTTATATGAGTCTGTCCACTACGAGGACGTAAGAACTTGTAAGTCTGTCCACTACGAGGACATGAGAACTTGTAAGTCTGTCCACTATGAGAACGTGAGAACTTGTAAGTCTGTCCACTATGAGAACGTGAGAACTTGTAAGTCTGTCCACTACGAGGACGTGAGAACTTGTAAGTCTGTCCACTACGAGGACATGAGAACTTGTAAGTCTGTCCACTACGAGAACTTGTAAGTCTGTCCACTATGAGGACATGAGAACTTGTAAGTCTGTCCACTACAAGGACATGAGAACTTGTAAGTCTGTCCACTACGAGGACATGAGAACTTGTAAGTCTGTCCACTACGAGAACGTGAGAACTTGTAAGTCTGTCCACTACGAGGACATGAGGACTTGTAAGTCTGTCCACTACGAGGACATGAGAACTTGTAAGTCTGTCCACTACGAGAATGTGAGAACTTGTAAGTCTGTCCACTACGAGGACATGAGAACTTGTAAGTCTGTCCACTACGAGGACATGAGAACTTGTAAGTCTGTCCACTACGAGGACATGAGAACTTGTAAGTCTGTCCACTACGAGAACGTGAGAACTTGTAAGTCTGTCCACTACGAGGACATGAGAACTTGTAAGTCTGTCCACTACGAGGACATGAGAACTTGTAAGTCTGTCCACTACGAGAACGTGAGAACTTGTAAGTCTGTCCACTATAAGAACGTGAGAACTTGTGAGTCTGTCCACTATGAGGACATGAGAACTTGTAAGTCTGTCCACTATGAGGACATGAGAACTTGTAAGTCTGTCCACTACGAGGACATGAGAACTTGTAAGTCTGTCCACTACGAGGACATGAGAACTTGTAAGTCTGTCCACTACGAGGACATGAGAACTTGTAAGTCTGTCCACTACGAGGACATGAGAACTTGTAAGTCTGTCCACTACGAGGACATGAGAACTTGTAAGTCTGTCCACTACGAGGACATGAGAACTTGTAAGACTGTCCACTACGAGGACATGAGAACTTGTAAGTCTGTCCACTACGAGGACATGAGAACTTGTGAGTAAGTCCGCTATGAGGATATGAGAACTTGTATTTTACCTAATATGATTTCAATTAGGACAAAAATTTGGTGATGTAAACCCTTTCAAGAGACCACCTTCGAACCCTTACACTTTATATATTATATACATTGTGATTGGTCCATTAATTTAAAAGGTTGGCTGTCGTGGGTGTTACCTTCCTAGTCTTCTAATATTTTTCTAAGCATTTCTAATAATTTCTCCCTCTCTGATTGGATAAAATGTTGCCAAACATAGTTACATCTACCCCTATGGGTTTTTCCCACTTTTATCGTCCCCTTACTGCATACATGGGTGCAGTTCATGTGACTGTTATAGTTGTTTATGCGTTATTAGAAAACAGGCTATCTAAGTGTTTTCTGAAGAATCCCACCATCAGTATACAAAAGATGTTTCTTTTATGTTGAGTTTCGGATTATTCATTGTTTTAAGATCGCTAACAATACTCTAGGCTTGTAAGCTCATGCCACAAAAGAAAGTGTAGATTTCTTCTCTATTGTCAAAGAGCAAACCTTTTCCGGTCTTACAAAAGCAGGAGGGTTCAGTAATTTCCTTAATTTAATTTGATAATAGTATGATTTTTTTAATCATTTCATACATGTTTTATGGGATTGATGATATCCTTTGCTCTGATTCATATGACTACAGACAACACCTATTTATGATAATATTGATTAATTCTGATATCAAAACTAATTAATTATTTCTACATGTTATTGGAGTGCAGGAAATGTGGCTACATCACCCATCTGCTTGAAGGTGTGAATTAAAACCTAGTTCAGATTGGTTGGTTTTAAAATTTTAAAATCTAAAATACTCAAAGAATACTCTAAAGATTAAATTGATTATAATTAAAATTATAATATGACTAAATCAATGGTAGGTACATAAGTCCATGAAGTAGGACCTGCATAAACTAAGCAAATTCCTCGGCAACTTCAATTTATGGTTTGATTTTGCTAGTTTACAGAATATATTATCTTTCTTTTGTTAATTAAATTATATCTTAGTTATGTTGTGACAAAGGAAACATGATGGCTGCTAGAGTGATTTTTTAATTTTGGGTTTCAGGTAAACATCTATTTCTAATGTTCAGATTTCATAAATTCCTTCCTTGTTTTATTTCAAATGCACTTACTAAGTTTTGTTGCAAAAAGTAAACAAAAAAAAATTGCCTGCTAGAATGATTTAAAAATTTTTCAGGTGAACTATTTCTAATTGCTGGTTAATGAACTCGACCTTTCTTTTTTTAAATTTATTATTATATGCCGGTTTGGTTTAAAAAAAACAAAAATTGTGGCTGCTGGAGCAGTAATGGATATGGATATATATAAAGGTTGAGTTTGTTAATGCTTAACCCTTCAGAGTGGATGGATTTAAATGGCCAGGAATACTCTGATGCGGGAGGAAGTTCACCGGCATTTAAACTCAGCCACTCAGTACCAGTATTCCAATAACGCATTTAAATTGATATATCTTGAGTAATTTAAATGTTTTTGCAATTCGTTTATGGTGAACCCTTAATATAATATTTAATTAATTAAATTTGTTACGGTTCTCATGTAACATCTCTGCATTTTTTGCAGACTTATTTATGGTTATTGTGCCACAGTTGAAATAGGTCCTTTTTGTAAATTTCTCACATAAGTGACACAGTGTATTGCACTAGGGATTCTTTGAAGAATTCAGAGAACCGGCTTTACCTAACAACAAAACGAAATATTTACACAAAGAGAAGGGTCTTGAAAAAAAAAAGTATGAACTTCAAAAATTGGTGTGATAAATCTTTAAATGTAAACCAGCTATTTGACACTCGGGCAACAATAAGTGTATTTTTCCCCTTGTGTTTACTTTGTTCATGTTTATTACAAACACATTGCTTATATGCGTTGACCTTCTTTCTTGTAGGGGGGGGGCAGCCTTCTCCAAATGTGTCTTTCTAACACTTTGGAAACATTATTTTAGGTCGTGTGCCTTCAAAAAATGGTATTTCTACACATCAGACCTGTAGTACTAAAAGACCTTCATCAACCCTAAATTTCAATGCCTTTCTTCTGGTTTCCAAACTGAAACCAGTTGATGAAATATGACTACAATAGTTTCACCGGAGGTGTGGACTTAAAAGATCAACATGCTACAAGCCGGAAGATCGAGGGTTTGAGTCCCGGTGGATCAGGATTTTTAAACTGAACCAAACCTTCAGGCGGCACTGTGAACCCGGGGTTGACTCAGCCTCTAACTGAAATGAGTACCAGATGCTTGTTATGGGCCGTCAGACAGAAATAAGTACTCGTCTTACATCAAGTACCGATAGTTTAGAAAAGTGGGAGCCTTAACCTCCTAATATCCCAAGAACCTTCTAAGGTCTGAAGTGGACCACTTTACCTTTTAGATACTGACTGAATTGTAGACTAACTACCTTTCCATACCAAATGTAAGGATATCGTCATTTGAAATATATATATCTGAAATTTACTGTTGTGGTCCTGTACTGTAGCGTAAATCGGAAATAACTTTGTTGGGCCTTTATAATATACTGAATTTTGCGACATTATTATTAAAAATGAAGAGATTTGAAAATAGATTCAATTTGATAGACAAGCTAATCTACAAAAAAAGGCGAATTTAGTTTTATAAGAAATCTTTTATCAAGTTATAAATTTAAGAAAAAGTCAGAGGCCGCAAGAATAAATGCAAATATAAAATTATTTTAACTTGTTACTGAGGGCCGTAATCAGTTAATATATGCACTAATATAAACTTTGAAGTCTCTACATAAAATTTGTATAAACTGTAAATAGTTAATGTAAACACAAAGGTCATAATTACAGTTTAAAGCAGTGCGTGTAGCTAGCGTACATGTCACGTCGTTCCGCATTTGGTGAAGAATTCAACTTGCGTACACGTCACGTCGCTCCACGCTGACGGGTTAAAATGACGATGTATCCTATAAAAACATTGACTTCATTTATTTAATAGTTTTGTTAAAACAATAAAAAAATAACAACAGGAAGAAGCACGCACAAGTGTGCATGCCAGCAACAATTTTGTTCTCCTTAAACAGACATTGAAATGGTATCTTGTACATGGTGTATCACAGAGCTTACACATGCAGCCCATTGATAGTTTGAAATTCTGCAGAGTTTGTGGTGATATCCATGCTCTGCCAGTCTTATTACTGCACTGCATATCATCTTGTTTGGTCCAGTCCAGTCTTGATTAATCATTGCATCTGTTGCATAAAAATTGTCCAGGATTTCTTTTCTCTTCTTTTGTCTTATCTCCTTCAATGTAGTTTCCTGTTTAGTAGCTGGTAGCAGGAACTTTGTGCGTAGATCTTCCACGAGGAAGTTTCCCATGCTAACTCATATGCAAATCTAGATGGATCAAATTTGGAGATCTGCATAGCTCCTTTTAGAAATCTTGCTTTCACTTTTTTTAAGGTGAAAACAATTAAAAAAAATGGACTAGAAGTTAAATAAATTTGTGTTGAATTACACAATAGACAGTTACACATGATTTCATTTTCACAGCAGTCCAACATATTTAAATAACTGGCATGAGAAATTTTAATATTTTGCTAATTTAAGGTGTATATATATCATCATCATCATAGTACATTCATAGTACGCCTAGACCGGGACTCGAACCCGAGACCCTTGGCTTTCCGGGCCAAGTGCTCTACCAACTGAGCTACCGAGGCGAGTTACGATCTAGACGCAAATTTTTCTTTTATATACGTTGTAAGGGGTAGTGACGTGTGTATAACCTCTCCTACCCAATTCTCATTCTCACCTTCTCGTGGTACAACCCGTTTTCACAAACGAGGCTCTGAGGACCGAGTCACGGCGGTATAACCGTTCCATCAGGTACTGAGTAAATGCGGTATCCTAATGTCTGTCCAGAGACTAAAAGGTAGCAGCCTACCACTGGACTACTTAGCGTTGGGCCAGTAACCTGTCCTAAGGAACTTCAAAACTACTTTCAAGTCTCAACACGAAAAAATCCAGAAGGTGTATATATATATATATATATATATAAGAAAAATGAATGCTTGAGTTGATTTGAACCCGAGTCTCTAAACTCTGTACATTTAGCGCTCTAATGACCTGAGCTACCCAAGTATTCCAATTAAAACATACTTTTTTCTTATATTTGTAGTATTCTCAATTCACACAAGAGGTAGCGGAAATTTGTTTCGACTGACGTCTAGTGGCTAACATAACAGTTAAGCAAATTTTTTTGTATATACACATTTTTGTACTCGTCAGTTTTGGTTTATACTAGATAGAATTCATGAATATATAAAACATTTTCAAAAAATATTTTCATGAGAATAGTCTCAATAGCTTCATTAGAGATCCGTGAAAGTGGTTTTATTTTTAGGGAAAATTTGTTTTAAAATTTCAAGATTTTGATGTTATTAGGAATTTGGTGGTGTTATTCTAAAAAAATGTAAATTTGAGTCTCTTTAATCCTAGTTTAGTATATTAAACCCGATAAGAATGATATATCCAGTAGTTTAAGGTCAATCTTTAGCTTGTACAATTGATATCGATTTTAATACGCTAAAATGCATAAGATTTTAATCCTAATCACTAATTTGTAAGCAAAATTTACCTTTTAAGAAAAAAGCAACCATGGTGAGTATCTCTACATTCTCAGGTTTCAATCTCTGCCTTTGATCACTCACCACAACACCATACTGAGAAATAGATCTTTCTGAGTCCACATTTGAAATTGGATACCAGATGGCTTCAAGAGATGTCTTGACAAACTCAGTATATTCTTTCCTCAAAGAGCAAATCATTTTATACTTAAAGAAGTGTTTTCTTCAGATTTGAACTTACCATTACTTAATAATAATTGATATAAAATTGATAATCATGTCTGCAAAAATTTAGGGGGAAAAAACTTATCTTACATGTTAATATAATTAGAATTTCTTGGAATTCATATTGGCCATAGAACTTAAAATCTATGGAGAGACCATATTTGAGCATGAGAAGGACAGAAAATATTACCTCTATGTTATGAACTGTGTTGCAACAATTTCCCTTTGCAAGAGTGCATGCAGGAAGCAGATATGGCAATTAAAAAGAAGATGGAATCCGAATACAGTGTTTAAAAATACATTATGAAAATTTTGTGAATAGAACAAAAAAAAAAAAACTCCAGAATTCGTTGATTTTTTTAGGTTATGGGAAGTGGAGTTAAGAAATGGTACAAGAAAATTACAAAATTAGAACATTTTGCGTTATCGCGACTCACAAATTTCATGGATCTCTATATATTAGATAAATATACAATTCTAGGCATTATACTTGATACAAAAATTAAGTTGTAAATCTCATCTTGCATATCTACGAGGAAAATGCTCTGTTCAATTTCTAAACAACCTTCCAACTTTATTTAATATTTGTAGGAAATAACACTATGAGGTTTTTTTAATTATTATGAGTTAGTTATTTTGACTGATCTCAGAACATAAAAAAAAATTGAGGCGAGTTAAAATTAACTAACTCATATTTGAAGAGAAAATTTTTTGCCTAGACCGAGACTCGAACCCAGGACCCTTGGCTTTCCGGGCCAAGTGCTCTACCAACTCGCCTCGGTAGCTCAGTTGGTAGAGCACTTGGCCCGGAAAGCCAAGGGTCCCGGGTTCGAGTCTCGGTCTAGGCGAAAATTTTTCTCTTCAAATATAATTTATCCTTCAGTGAGAAGTGTTAAATCAATAATAAAATCGTTATCTCATAATAACCTTCCATCTAGTTTTTGGGAAGCTGATTAAGTGGTCATACTAAGACTTTATCATTCCTCAATTCATTCTAAAGTAGATTACGGATGCATAATTTATTCTTCTGCTAGATCATCTAGTGTTTGTAAGATAAATTTTGTTCATGATAAATGTATACAGATATCCATACCAGTCCTATCCTTAACCTATATACAGAATAGAATAATTCACCTCTATATACTTGTATTAGACAAGTAGTTTTACTTTGTGGCTATGTCTTCTGATTATTTCAGATAATCCCATTTATAAAATATGCAATAGCAAAATTTAGGACAGGAATTACAATTATAGATGTGCAGTTGTACATCCACCCTGTTTCATGTGCTGACAACTTTGATCTCACCTTCATTTATATTTACACAGCATGTAAAAAAGTGTACTATTTGCACAGATTCTCTAAATTCAATTCAAAGCTGTAGAAATCTTAAAGCAATCAGCCAATAGTATAATCTATACAAAACTTTTTACATTATACTATTTTTAAAATATTAATATTCTATTTGCGTGCGTACCTAATCATGCTGATTATCCAGGCAATGAACTAGCTGAAGTGTCAGCTAAATCAGCCATTCTGAATATGATAAAGATTGAAGCAAAATGCATTGTATCTGATGTTAAAACATTTCTATGAACCAAAATTGTCATAGAACATGCCATTTCACAATACAAAAGAGCTATTTGGAAAAAAAATCTATATTCAGAAGAACAAAAACAGAGTTATACATTTTGAAATACCGACGGAGCGTGACCTTGTTTGGAGGTTCTTTGGCCAACCACAGGATGGAGCTGACATTGACATCCAGGGTGTGCAACATATATCTAACCAGTCTGGACAAGCTGACGATAAAACAGAATTGTTTTGAAACATGTCCAGGAACAAATCAACATTAATATTGAGGTAAGATGATCAGACTGAAAATAATTAAAAATGTCCCTCTGGCTTGGGATACATCATCACAAAAGTGCAAAAAGGATGAAGTAATTATTATCTGATTGAGTGAATTATAAGTCTGCTTCCAGAATTGGGATTGGATTGCACTATAGGAAGTAAAACAATAAATAAGGTGAGTGTTGCATCTTACCTCATAAAATTTTGAATATGATTTAAAGAAGATTATTGCCTTCTCTACTTTAATCTTTAAAAGACTTGTGGGACATATTTGTCCATTGATAACATTATTTCTTTGTAAAAGTATAAAAATTCAGAAAATGTTGCAAGGAAGTTATTTGTGGCTCTAACCTATTGTTTTAGATCAAGTATTCATAAAAAATAAAATAATAAAACATGTATCTTTTCCACCCCTAATTTTGTATTTAAATTATAATGAGTTAACATGGTAAATATCTTGTTAGTATTTATTTTAAAAAAAATATCTGATATGCTACTTACATTATTTTGATAATCCAGGATGCCTTGGTCACTCGTTTAGAACTCTTTTTGTATGATAGTCCTTGAAGCACCCCGATATACACAACCCAACGTTAATCTTTTCAATTGTGTTTGCATATTATGTTACACGCTAATTCACTACACGTATCATAGGCGTCAGAGTCACTATCAGCGTATAATTCTTTCACAATTTCTTCTTCCGTAACTAATATACGTGAAGCCATTTTTTATATTTTAAAAAAAAACGAACCACAGTCTACAGTTACTAATTCAAGACTGAATGCTAGTGTGGTTAGTACAAACTTGCTAAGGGTTTGACTGCCACAGAAAAAAAATTTACTGATAACTCTGTCGTCAACAAGACTGGGTACCCGTGTTTATGGTTTGAAAGCAGATTTTTCAAGGCACACGTGTTCACACTATGTCATAAAATTCCCCTTGCAACAGTACAGTCACCTTCAAATCATAAACTGAACCCGTTATAAAGTCAAACCAAAAAATATAGACCTCGCAAAATAAATTTTAACTTTTAATAATAAAATTCTCTATTGTATGTAAAAATAAAACATTTATTTGAATAATACACTCCTTTATGAATTAAATAAAAGTTATTTTATACTTATATCTCTTATAGTTTATCGTAAAAAAATTTTTTTGTTAGTATGCGCGCTCTACCATCCATTTAATATCACGGACTGGGATTTAAATTCCGTCCAGCAGTTCATGCAGTATTTTTAAATACCCCGGAATATAAAGGTTAAGATAATCTAGGATTTGCTGGGTTAGCTTTTTTTCACCTATTAACTCATGCTTTATTTAAGACACTACTATTTATTTGTGCAGGTAGACATGTTGTTGGACAAGCTGAAGATAAAACACAAGTGAGGTATGATGCAACAGACTCACCTTATTTATTATTTGGATTGCACCCTAAATTTTTCTCCACTTTACCAACATTTAGAAAAACATGCTATTATCTACCCAGCTCTTGTCAATATATACTATTTCAAGGCCAGTTTCACAAAAATGTCTAATTTTCAAAGTAGTTGTGACGACATATGACAATATTTGTTTTCTCAATTAAGATTTTTCTTTGGAATGACATTTTTTCCATTTGAATGCCATTTTCTTTAGTCTCTGGTTAAGTAATTTATGACCCCAAGGAAAATTAATTTGATTTTTCACAATAGGCAGGAGTTTTGAAGTTGTTGAAACTTTCTTTTATACAGAAATCTGGAATGAAGATAATGATGATGTTATCCAATGGAACTGGAGATTATTTGATTAGCATCATTTTTCCCCTGGCTTCCCAATATGGTGCAGCTAGGCTGCTGCTTGTTAGCATTTCTGTTCATTGTAACATCTTCATCACATAAGCTGCACATAGATGTATGTAGGCAGTTTATCTTAAATAGATGTTCGGCAAGGCAATCATATGTAGTTTCCAGTCTAAGCATAACCCCTGTGGATTTTTTAGGCATGTTGGGGATATCAGGTCGGTCTCCAATGGTTTGATAAGCTTTGCCTTCTAACAGTTCTTCTGTATTAGTCTTTGTTGAGCCACAACATCAGTGCTTGTAGCCTTTAAGAGTGTTGAAAATTTCACCTTAACCCACACACTTAATAGTTCAGTTTTGATGGTTAACAAATTTATCTTACTTTATTTAACTGATATGGTGAATTTGTTTCAGAAAAAAAAAATAAAAATAATATGTCTGTTAGTGTTTTATTTATTTGTATATAATTTTTTTCATAATAATTTTTTGTGCCTAGTAAGTAGGATCGACCAAGATTTGAAAATATTTTCAAAAATCGTTTAATTTGCTAAATGATAAATTTTTCATTTACATCAATAAAAAGCCTATTCCCTCAAATTTATCTCTAACCATACAAGAAACATGAAAATGTGCACAAGGTAAGAAGTGGAACATATTCCTCTCCCATCCAGACAACATCCCTGAAGAACCATTGGAATCTTGGATTGCAGCTTTCAGACTCATGACTGTCTAGCAAGTAATCTGTACAAATTAGGAACCTGTTTCCATTGTGTCCACTTTACAACTTGAGTTCACTTGAAGACCTATGATGCACTTCAAGCCAAAAACACGGAGTATTGAAAAGCACAAAAATTGCCAGGTGCAAGACATTAAAAATCATCATTTAATTTAAAAATGGCTGTATACATTCAGAAAAACATTTCCATAATGTTATTTGCAGGTGTATATTATTTATAATCGGCCGCGGTGGACTAGTGGTTATGCTCCTTGCCTCTGGTCTCGAGGGTCGGTTCAAACCCGGCCAGGGTCGATGGATTTTTTTTAGGATGGAAAAATCCAAGGAGCAAGTCCTCCGGGAGGGACTTTAAGCCATGGGTCCCGAGTCTGAAGATTTTCAGGCTCGTAAAAGATTCTTAAGCCTGAATGAAAAAACCTCTAAGCAAAATTTACTGAATTTTCTCGTCCTAGTAATACCTTGGTTTCCTAGATGTCAGTATGGGGCGGAACGCTGACCACGGGCTACTCAAATGACATCTATACGAAACTAAGTGTAACTAAATTAGTATGGTTCCCTGTAGGGGGAGTGCGCCTAAATCTCTGTTAAGGGAAATATGGGCTTACAAGGAAGGATATTATTTATAGTATATTATTCCAACATAATGCCATAGTATATTTATTCTTTATAGTATGTTATTTCAACCTTAATACCATTGTATATTTGATCATTCTTCAAAAGACTGTAACCGGAGAACTGTACTAAGTTGCTGGAACTGCTAGATAACTTCCATTGTTAAAATGTTCAATTGGACTAATCCCCTCTGAATTTTTGTCATAATTAAATATATGTCGAAAACAAGGATCATCATAGTTGGACTGTGTTGTAGCATTAGAAATACATGTATGGATTACCTCACCACAAATCCTTTTTCTTCTATACTGCAGTTTCAGAGCTTATCTCCATCTTCAGTAGCCTCTGGTCGACCGGTGTTATATCGGTGGACCGATAGAAGAAGAAAACCGCCAAGAAACGACCTAACACCGGTTGACCAGAGGCTACTGAAGATGGAGATAAGCTCCGAAACTGCAGTATAGAAGAAAAAGGATATGAGGTGAGGTAATAAAAACATTAATTTAATTCTTAAATTAAACCTCATAGTGTTCTTTCCCTGTGAAAGTTAAATAAATAAATAAATACATGTATTTGGAATTAAGTAAGCCAAGGTCTTGTAATATTATGACACTGAAGCCGTTGAGCACATATGAGTAGACTGGATTTAGTCAGAGTTGCCGGCTGTAAAATATATCAAGAGAGGGATATATGTATTGATTAAAATATTTATGTTTTTATTTGATTTAAATAAAGGTAATTTAGCTTATTTCTCTACAAAGAAATTTAAAATTATATCACTACTGAAAGAACAACCCAAATACTTAAGAGTTTTAGTTTTAGATATGGATGTAATTTCCTCTCCTGGTTTCAATTATGTGTCACATTCAGTACCGTAAACCAGTTAAGGCGTTTAAAGAGACTATCGTGTATGCGGCCGTCGGTCAGTTAACTCGTTTTGGAGCGGGTGCAAACAAACCGCGTTTATATTTGGCGCCTAAATATTGTGTTGGCTTAGTATGTCTTGGAGATCATAGATGGCATGTAAATGTGCATTTTCTATTCCCGTTTGACACATTTAACCTTGGTGAATCCCCTTTTATTTTTAAAACAAACAACACATGGAATTCATTCACCCAAACTTGCATCCAGGCTCCAATGCAGTCGTATATGTTTCTCGTTATTGTGCTGTTGTTTGTGCTTGAGTGAAACCATGGCGAAAAAAAATATCTCACTGAAGAAGAATTTGTGAATATTTTGTATAATGATGATTCAGGTGATGAACTGATTCCTGAATTAGAAGATTCACTAAGTGAAAGTGAAGATGAACTTCCACTTCCTGAAATTGATATGCCGATACCATGTGATGTCAATCACCCAAGTTATTTCACCATCAAATCCTACTAGGATATCTCCTTTAGGTATGTACAAAGTTTGAATTTTCTAGGACTAATAGTTTGTGAATAATGGTCCATTTTTGAAGTGCCACGAAAAGGGTAGCTGGGGTATTTAAATGGCTGGCCTGTGGGTTTAAATGCCCTGCTCAGTGCCTGGTACTGAATGTGTTGAAGACCTTCCCATGATTCAAAATAACCACAGAACCGTTGCTGGCAATAAGTTATAGAAATCAGGAGCACAAACCAATTATATGAACAATTGAAGTGACATTACAATTTCTTCCGATCGACATAGCATCAGTCACCAAAAAAGTACTGAAGATGAGACCGTTATGGTCTCGAAATCACGATCTACTTAGAAGATTTATATGAGGAGAGGTAAGAAACATTTAATTTTACCATAAATTAAACTTCATAGTGATTAATTCCTGTAAAAGTTAAATTACAAGTAATGAGTTTGATCATTTTCAAAACCATTAAACTGAGTTTATCACCTATACAAGGGATCTCAAGTGCCAGAATGTCAGGACAGATTGAAATGCAAGCAGTAGATGAAGAAAACCTAAAATTTTATGTTGCTGTCACCTTTAACTCATGCATGGATCATTGAAACCTTCCTAAGTGTTTTGACATGTAAAGAAAATCTTTAATGTGCATCATTTGGAAGTTAAATCAGCCTTGGTTTTCTAGGGGTTATGGTTCTGTTTGTGGGTTCAAACCTGATTGAGGTAAGTGGATTTTTTTAGAATGGAAAAATCCAAGGAACAGATTACCTGACATTAAGTGACTTTAAGCAGTGGATCCCTAGTCTGAAGATTTTCAGGCATGTAAAAGAACCTCAAGTCTAAATTAGAGCCTCTCATCAATATTTAATCAACTTTTCCCATTAAAGTATTAACTTAGTTGGTGTTTGAGGCAATGAGGACAACTCTTGTAACTCACAGGGATCTGTAGGAAAATAAACTTTGGTTAAATAACTTGCACCTGGGAGTACCTTCCTCATGTGGAGATATAATCGTTTAGAGAAAGAGACAGTTGGAAATTAAACTAAACCCCATGATGAGTCAGGCCTATAAGGTTCTTGCATACCAGTTGGCTGCTAGCCTCATGTCAAAATGAGTCATTTACTGAGTTGAATGATCATTCAGCCAGCATAGGGGTGACATGTGATTAGTATGTCGGTTCCCCAGCCATTATAACTTGTTTTTTCATTCAGGAACTGCTACATATTTTAGCTACACAAATTTCTCACATTGTTTTGATCTCATACCACCTGAAATTCCACAATATAAATTTATTCCCTCATGGGGACTCAAACCAGCTCTGCATTAAGGTACGATGCCTTAGACCATTTGGTTATGGCACCAAATATGGTAAAAACAAACAATTTGTTGGAGTATGATTCAAACTAACTCCATGGTGCAACAGACCTACCACCTGGCTGCTGGCATCACATCCATATGTGTTAACCAGCCAGTGTAGGAATGACATGTGGTTAGCACATCGGGTCCCCCAGCTGTTAAAGCTGGCTTTTTCAATCTGGAGTTGCTACTTATTGCAGCTACCCAAATTCTTTGTGATGCTGGGTGGGTATACATATTGGCTGAAATTCCATGAAAAAATTTCTTCCCCCATGGAGACTTGAACCAGTGCAAGTCTCATAGATATTGACAGTAGATAGAAATATTTCCTAAGATATACCATAACAATGAACTACATGGTCTTTATAGGAAGCCAGATATAATAAGAACAGTTAAGTCTCGTAGACTGCGATGGGCAGGACATGTTGCACGTATGGGAAATGAAAGACTTGCATGGAAGCTTCTTGTAGGAAAACCAGAGGGAAAACGCCCAGTTGGTAGACCAAGAATGAGGTGGGAGAATAACATTAACTATGATTTGAGGGAAGTAGATTATACAGGGAATGATTGGAAAGCATTAGCTCAGGATAGGGATGTATGGAGAGCTTATGTCCGTGTGGGCATGAACCTACGGGTTCGATAGTGCCAGTGAGTAAGTAAGTAAGATATACTATGGAAATATATACTTTTACTATAGAATGGGCAATTATACATTTAAATTGTAACTAATTACAATATTTAAATTAGTTCTCTATCAACTAATTTAAAAAATATACTCTAAAACTTTAAAATATTCATTTTTTTTTATGTGATTCCAAAGAAAGTAGAAGTCACTCCAAGTAAACTTTTCTCTTCAGTTAGTAGTTTGGGCAGTTGTAAACAAGTTTTAAGAAAAATGTTGTGATTCAGACTTGTATTTGTTAAAATAATAACCTACTTCTAGAGAGAAATTGAAAAAGTTGCAAGAACTGCTTCTTTATGAAAAACCAGTTGAGGTTACTTTCAATTTCAGTATTATTTGTTTTCCCATCATAGTAGAAGCAAATATTGTGAGCGGATTTACCTTGACATATAAATTATGTAAGTAAAAATTACTTTTCATTCATATTTAAAATTACCAATATAAAAATGAAAAATTAGTAATTTTTTAAGTGGTCAATAATTGTTGAAACATATTAAATAAATTTTAAAATCATTAGGAAGTTACATTATGAGGTTTAATTTAATATTTGAGTTTGTATTTTTTAACATTCTTACCTCATATGTTTATTTCAATTAAACAAAATTGAAAAATATATTTATATATTGTTAAAATGCAGGAATGAAGGCTGTCATGTTTATGTGAGTTCTGTGCATCTACATCATAACGTTTTTAGAGACTCAATCACCTGCAATTACTGTACATTAAAAATGCTCCACACTATTCAGTGCCTTTACTATAACTAATACTGACATATGAAGTGTTGGAATTCAAAAACATATTTCAACGTTTTGATAAAAAAAAATAAATATACTCTGGATTTTAAAATTAGTGTGGACTTGCTCATCTATATCACTACAAAAATACATTAATGTCATCAAAGTAATCAAACGGTTAAGTTAACAGAACTAACATTAAGTTGAGTTCACTTCATTAACAGATGTCAAAATATGCCAACATCTTGTTTATTAACAATCTGCTAAAATTTTGGTAACATATTATCTTCTTCTTCACTTCACGGGCTAGGCAAATTGCCTGTTTCACCTCACAGTTATAACATATTATAATAATTTCATTTCACCAACCATTTTGTGCAAAATGTTAATTTACATCTTACTAAATCTAGCGGTGCCACAAATGTAACAAATTGAGATGGCAGTGTCTTAGTCATTGGCATTTCAATGCACTCTGTTATGAGTTTTCAAATTAAATAAGAGGTAAAAGGCAGATGAATGTAATGCCAGCCTAATTTCTTTTTTTCATGTTTCTCAAAATTGTAATGAATTTTGAAAATATGAAATTTCTTTGCCAAATTATAGTTACTTTTGATTCTTCATTTTTGTTTGTCTCAGGTTCTACATGTGGCAGATAGGTGGTTATATTGTGGTCTATTTTCAATTTACACATTTTGTATGATCCATTATGTATAGAAAGGATATGAGTCTCTATTTTGTAGATATAAGGGATGATAAGTTTAAATGTGATACCGTACTTTTTTCGAAAAGTATAACACAGCACTGGGCTTAATATCCCCATGAAACAACAGTAAATATTGTTCTCAGAGAATAAAATGAATCCATATATTTGGTGCTTAATTTGGTTATTATAAATCATACATGTCAGTTTGAGATTAAAAAGAAATTACTATCCAACAGGATTTGAACTTGTGCCTGCAGATCAACAGGCAGACATGCTACAACATAGCGGGCACTAGAACAATCTGAATATACTTGTATTAAACAATCACAAGCTGTGCAATTACATTTGTGGTGGTGACTACATTATGATTTGTTTCTTTCTAATACATAATATAAAAATAGTGGCAATACTTTTGTTAAAAAAGAATAATTTTCCAAATGAAACTATTGTGCTTCAGATACATAAAATTTGTTGCAGTCATTTTCCATCTAAGAGTAATACCGTACGTTAAACATTTAACATAAGGAAACCAAGATGTTAATTTAGCATACTGTAAAACAGAATGTTAAAAATAACACATGTAGATGAAATTTAATTTTTGTTAACTTATATTATAAAATCATATATTAATTTGTTAAACCTTGACAATCTTTAGTGAAACCGTAATGGCAAAGATGTTCACCAGTTAGATTCTAATTAAGACTGGTGAGAATGTTTCACCGAGATATGTCCAAGTGAGAAAATTAAATGTGAGGTGAGGTGCATATTTCTGATTCAATATTTTAGTGGATTACTTTATAATATTACTTCCTATTAATTTTGATAATTTGATCTACTTTACCTAAAGCTGCTAAGAAACACAAGAACAAAATGTAAACTGTAGAAATGAAATGTTTGTGCAATATGATTCTGAAAACATAGATAAAATTATTAAAAATTGTGATTTTCAATAAATTGAACAAAAACTAAACTAAATGAAGATTTGGAAGATAGAGGAATAAAGTGATATGGATATGTCAAGAGAATGGAGATAAATTGGCAAGTCAGGTACTGGAAAAGATGACAGGAAGGAGACCAAGGGTGGACTGAGAAATAAGTATGAAGAAGTTAACAGTAAATGGGAAAAAAGGATATTTAAATGGATTAAGGTGAAGATCAGAAAATGCAGAAAGATAGAGATAGATGGAAGCTATTGTTTAAGATTCAATCCTCTAATGAAGATTCCATCCACTGCACTCGTAATGCTTTGGGTTCTGCACTAGGCAGATAGATGGCATTAATATAGTCTATTTTAAATTTTTACACACTACTTTGGCGTATCATGTTATATAGGTGATGTGTAACAGAGAGGAGTGTGTATTTATATGTTTGTGAGGGATGATAATGGATAGAAGGGATAAGGTGAAACCTTTACTAAGACATAATCTACTCTTGTCAAAAGCACCGAGAGGACAGTGAAGCTTAATTACCCCATCCAATGAACAAATCAGTCCTCCCAGTCTTAACATTTGTACTGTGGAGGAGTATAGATCTAATCTAGGCATCTAGTGCACAACCTAGTGATTAAAAAATTATACATTACTACCAATCATAACTTTGAGATTGAAATTCTACAATAATAAATTATAATCTGGCTAGGAATTGAACCCAGACCTATTAGTCTGGAAGCAAGGATGCTATGACATGAGTTACTGTAACAATCAGGATATATAGTGTAGTATTTTTTATTGTATAGATATATTCTAACAATTCATAGTTTTATAATGAAGAGACAATTTTCATATTGTGGAAAAACAAGAAACTTGATGGCCTTCTAAGATTTTATTGAATGAATCAGATTATTACTGCATGATGAACTTTTTCTTTGCAGATCAATGAGTTCTTGATGGTATATATATATTTCTTACACAGGGGAAGCAGGATGCTAAACTCATACAAATAACTGCTCTATATTGTCTGACGTGTTTATAATATTAATCGACCTTGTGAACATTTTCAAAAGGCATGCAGAAGGTTAACTTGTCAGTTACCGGAAGCAGGCTACAAAAGACCTTGGACACACCCTTGCTATTGGTTTCCAGGTGGGCAATTAGATTCTCTGGATCTGGTGATTTTGCTTTATTAATTCAACTATATCTAAATATAGTTTGGTCATAGTTTCATACAAAGTTATTAATTTTTTTTCTGAAGAGTAACCTATGCGTTATTCTTTATAATTATTTAAATATCCTGCACCTTGAGGGGTCTTGGGACACAGCTATCAGATTATTATTATCATAGTTCCCACGGGGTAAGACATTTTCTCATGGAATTTTGGTCAGTCTTTGGGACTGATACCCATCCATGAGGAATTTGATATAAAAAGTGGCAGCTGCAACTAGAGAAAACCAGGTAATGTGTATGTATTGAGAAGAAAAGTTCCAAAGTTTTTAAAGAGGTAGTGTGCCTCAAAATAAATAAATAAATAAGGAAATTAAAAATTGTTGTTTTCTGAGTTACAAGTTAAGCCACTGTTTACCATAATTAACCCATTTATACATACTGCCCCATATATGGTGTGAATTGCAATTTAAATTATTTCAATTGAATATTTGCATTTTGCTGTCAATTCAAGGATTGAATCATTTATGTTGACCTACAATGTGCATTATATAAATATTCTTACTCATTCTGCATGCAGAATTAAGATGAAATAACAGTTTTAATGAATTCCAAAAGAATGAAGCTGTTGAGGTTGTTCTTATGAAAAAATGTTTGAAACATTTTTACAGATTTTCCCTGATCCTATCTAGTAGACACTGGAATTGATCATTACTGAAATATATATTTGTGTGTGTATGCCACAACTTTTGTTTCCATTCAAACCAAACTTCACACATACCAATTAATTAAAAAAGTAAGGTTGAATTCATTAACCAGTAAAATTGGACCAATCAAATTATGAGTTCACCTGAAACGAAAATTTAAAAATAATTGTAGCGGTTGCAATTTTTTATGTTTTACAATGAAACATAGCTTTATTTTTTTTAACTTTATCTTATTTTACCTGGCAGAGTTAAGGCCGTAAATTCTATTAAAATAAATCAAGGAAGGATTATCAAAAAGTCAAAGAAATCTGACCGTTACAAGTGAGGATTTAAATAAAACTTGTCTCTAACAAATACCGTGTTTGGTTTGTCGCTATGTATACCAGACAATTTAATTAACTATAGGCTCAATTCTGGAAATGCGTGTTATTATGCATTGCAGAGACTCTTGATGTCCCAACTCCTTTCAAAAAATGTTAAACTGAAAATATATAAAACTATTATTCTACTAGTTATATTATATGGGTGCGATACATGGACTCTTACTTTAAGGGAGGAAAGGAGATTACAAGTATTTGAGAATAAAGTACTTAGGAAAATTTTTGGACCAAAGAGAGATGGACAGACAGGTGAATGGAGAAGACTACATAACAATAAACTACATGGTCTTTATAGGAAGCCAGATATAATAAGAACAGTTAAGTTTCATAGACTGCGATGGGCAGGACATGTGGCACGCATTGGGGAATGAAAGAATTGCATGGAAGCTTCTTGTAGGAAAGCCAGAGGGAAAACGCCCAGTTGGTAGACCAAGTATGAGGTGGGAGAATAACATTAACTATGATTTGAGGAAAGTAGATTATACAGGGAATGATTGGAAAGCATTAGCTCAGGATAGGGATGTATGGAGAGCTTATGTCCGTGTGGGCATGAACCTACGGGTTCGATAGTGCCAGTGAGTAAGTAAGTAAGTAAGTAAATATTAAATTAGCAATGTGTCCTAACATTAGTACAATTTATTTAATATTTTTAATAAACTAATGGAAAAATGAATCAGTATATATTATTTAAATTGGTGTCAAATTATACAATAACATGCAAAAATATAATAACTTACTGTTAGGGAAGATTTGTTTTCACTGCAGTCCAAGCTGGTATCAGAAATTGTTTCTTCAATTTAACAAAAGAGATATAATACATTCTGTAAACCAGTAAAACCGAACCATAAATTTTACTTGGTGAGGAATTTACTTAGTTTATGCAGTACCTGCTTGATGGACTTTTTCTCTCACCGTGTCTTATAATAAACAATAGGTATTTTGATCGAGTCAGTGATATTTATGGTTCACATTACCATAAATGTATGCAAACATATTATATTTAAAAAACATTATGTATGGAGATTTTTTATTTGACCACCCCAGAAATGGGGCACTGGACATGCATGGGTGCAGCGTTTTCAGTCATAAACAAAATTATTTTTATTGATTTAAGGCTTAATTAGGATGAAATTATGAATGTTATAGAGCAGGATAAAGATATTAATGATACAAACATTTTATTTGGTCCTGAAAATAAACAATTTATTAAATTATGATAGTGATGATGATGACAGTCCAGATTGTGATGTAAATGAATTGTCAGACAATCAGTTGAGGGGGCAGCTGAACTCAGCAGCTGAAAGAATACAGAAAGAAAACAATAGTAATGTTTAAATGGCGAAAGGGACAGACATAGCAAGTTCCGGTACCTCTACTACTCGTCAAGAAACTTTTATAGGCTTAAAAGATGCAGCAAGTAATCCTATGTGCTTAAAAAAACTCCAGACGTGTACGAGACTGAAAAAAAGCGTAATATTTCAAATTTTCATTTCTGTATACATGGACAATTCTCATTTCTGTATACATGGACAATTTATTTGTATTTTTACTACTTTTGAAAAGTCTGAAAGAAGATGGATATCATGCAAATACAGTTAAAAACGGCATATCTAAAATCAACATGAGAAAGGTAATTCATGGTTCTTAAGATCAGGTGACATGATAAAACAGGAATAAGATCAGGTGACATGATAAAACAGGAATAAGATCAGGTGACATGATAAAACAGGAATAAGATCAGGTGACATGATAAAACAAGAATTGATATTATAATAACAGTTGTCAGCATAAAGACACAACCTATGGAACATGCAAAATGGTGGAATGCAGCTGAGAAGAAGGAAATTTCAATTCAATAACCATTTCCTCTGTTGAATATAAAAAAATAAATATCGTCAACTCATGTCCAATTCAGGGTCATGAGATGAGATAAAGCCCCTATATTTATAGAGGTCTGTGAACGACAAGGGTACCAACCGACCAATCCTGACACACCGTCACCGATGAATGAAATGAAATGGATAAGATGAGTATGGAGAAATGGTGGAATGAAATTTGTTGCAGGGGAAAATGGGAGAAACCGCGAGAAAAACCTGTCCAAGCTCCGTTTCATCCACCATAAAACCCACATGGAGTGACCGAGACTTGATCTCGGGTCACAGCAGTGGGAAGCTAACATCTAACGCTTGCGCCACGGAGTCGCCTGCTTTGTTGAATGTGTACAATTTATTTAGGGAAGAGTTTACAGAGTGGATCTTCCTTCTAAGTGTTATTATGAATGTTTGATAGTTGTGCTATGATTGAAGGATAAATATGGTTAAAATTTAAGAAAAGAAGCAGTTCTCCTGGATGACAGAACATCGGCCATTAAATTGCTGATGATGAAATCGCCTAGGTTTTGAATCCGCTTTTATTAGAAGACTGGATATGAGATGCAATGTAAAGAATTTTTTAAAAATCTTAAATTAAATCTCATAGTGATATTTCCTATAATATGGTGTTAAGGATCTTTGGCTTTCATAAGCTCTAAATTACAGATCTGACTCAATTAGTATCCTCAAGTAAAACTTTGATCTATACGATCAGCTCTATCTGGAAAACAAAGGGTAGCTAATGAAGTAAGAGTGGAAGGACTTAATACATGGTGACAAGGAGTAAAACTCAAGTGTGATGTGCGGTGTATCACAAGAACAAAATGAGGAAGTAGAGCACATGCAATATTGGAAGTCATGTTGACTGTTTTGGGATCACATATAGGATTTTTTTGGAAGACAAAGTATTAATTATTTTTGGTTAATATATTAATATTTCTTTCAGGAAATAGTATTTTAAAAGTATAAAAATGTACAGTACAGATCCCATCCCTCTCATGTCCATTGTTCCATTTATGGGGCGACTGTTTCTGCAAAATTGATGAATGAAAATAAATTAGGGCTTATAATTATGAAGTTTTGGAAGTGTTCTACTAAAATATCAACATCATCAGAAAATAACTTGGGGTGAAGGTAGGTTAATTTATGGATGAGTTAGAAGTTCAGACCTGCTCTTTCCCAGAATTTAATCCTTTAGTTTTAGCAAATTCCAAAGGAACGTAGTTCTTGTGGTTGTCCTCAGGATAAGATTTTAAAAATATTTTACAAATCTTCATTGACCTACTTGCTAGACGCCAAAAATTTTAATGACAAAATTTATATATATCATCAACATCAAGGATTAAACCTTAAGGTCTGTTCCGATCTCATGTTAGAATGGGTCTGTCCATCATTTACTGGATCTTCCTACATTTCTTCGCCCTAGTGATTTGTGTATATGCATGTGTGTGGTGTACATATGTGTTTTAATCTCCTAGCAACCACATTTTTTTTGGTACCATATACATCATATAGCAATAAATACAATTAAATGGAGAAGGCTTCATAACAGTGAACTACATGGTCTTTATAGGAAGCGAGATATAATATGAACAGTTAAGTCTCGTAGACTACGATGGGCAGGACATGTGGCACGAATGGGGAATGAAAGACGTGCATGGAAGCTTCTTGTAGGAAAATCAGAGGGTAGACCAAGAATGAGATGGGAGAACAACATTAACTATGATTTGAGGGAAGTAGATTATACAGGGAATGATTGGAAAACATTAGCTTAGGTTAGGGATGTACGGAGAGCTTATGTCCGCGCGACCATGAACCTACGTCCGATAGTGCCAGTGAGTTAGTTAGCAATAAATAAAAAAAAATAGGATTACGTTTGTTAACCAGAAAAACGAGACATTTGGAAGTAGTTGCTTCTTGAATTGAGAAGTACAATAGCAAAGTATGGTACCTGAAACTAAGATGGATTGTGTCATGCTAACCACGTGATTCTCTGTATTATTAACTACTGTGCTGTGGCACCAATCACTTCAGTTGGTTTTAGCTCTTCAGAGCTCTTCTGCTACAGAATTTTTATTACACTGGTTACTCCAATTGTATTCTATTATATGGATGTGAAATACGGTCTCTTGCTATAAGAGTGGAGAAATTACTTTAGTATTTGTGGATAAAGTGCTTAGGGTCATGTGTGGACCAAAGAAAGACAGACAGGAGAATGAAGAAAACTACATAACAATGAACTAACTAATCTTTATGGGAAATCTGTTTTTTATGAAAAATTAAGTCTCTTATATTGGAAAGGATATGTGGTGTGTATGGGAATGAAAGAGGGGCATGGAATATCTTGTAGGGAAACCGGAGATGAAGTGCCAGGTACATAGCCCAAAAATAAAGTGGGCGAATAATATTTACTGTGAGAAAGGGAATGATTAGAAAATATTAGATCAGGATAGGAATGTAAGGAGAGCTTATGTCCTTGCATCCATGAACCTTCAGGTTTGATAGTGCTAGTGAGTTAGTTATATTGGTTATTATATTTATTATTACTGGTTTTGAAAATAAGTGTAAAGAGAATCTAGTTTAAATTATAGGCCTATTATGTAACAGTGAATATTCAAGAACAAATATTTTGAAGTTATGTTCAATAACCTTCAATTCTATGGAATTATAAATAAATTATCGGCCGCGGTGGACTAGTGGTTATGCTCCTTGCCCCTTGTTCCGAGAGTCGCGGGATCAAACCCGAGTGGGGTCCATGGATTTTTTAGAACAAAAAAATCCAAGGAACCAGTCCTTCGCGAGGGACTGTAAGCCGTGGGTCTCGAGTCTGAAGATTTTCAGGCTCGTAAAAGCTCCTTAAGCCCGAATAAAAAGGCATCTAAGCAAATTTTCCGACCTCAACGTCCTTGTAATACCTTAGTTGCCTGTTAGATGCATCATTGAGTTGGTGTGTTGACCGCATGCCACCCATGACATCTATGGGTAAATAAGTTAACTAAAAATTAACTTGGTCTATTAAATTCTAACAAAGGAGTGGCAATGGCTCAACAATGTACTATGCCATTATTTTTTTATTCAATGCCCCAGGTTGTCATTTCGACATTTCTGGTGTTCTTTCCTGGCATTGGCGTAATTGCAACCCACTTCTGAAGTTTGGGCGCCTAGAAAGCGGAGTTATGCTGCTCCGATGATATGATGGGTGATGATGATGATAAAGATCATAAACAGGGGGCACTTGTATGTTAGTTGAGATCCGTAAACGGTGGATAATCAACTAAATTTTTAATGGGCAGACCATGGGCAACCACAGGAATAATTCCATTTAAGGAAAAATTCCTATGGTTTGACCGGAATCGAATCCGGGTCCTCATGAACAGTAGTCAGAAACGCTGACCACTAGCCCATGAAGCTGGTTATTATAAATAGATAAATAATTTATGAAACTAAAACAAAAGTGTTTTAAAATGCTGCACCGCTAACCTAACAAAATATTTTGATACTCATCTGCATTTTACATTGCGTCGCTCTTTTATCTTCATTATAATGTCTAGCAGATGCTCTTGGTGTTTAGAAGGAGATGAATGACAAGAACAAGTGTATGACTAACCTTCTTCCGTGTTTAATAATGAGCTAATTAGAGACGAAGAATAAACTACTGTAAAAAGAGAAACTTGAAAACACGTGATGAAGGAAAACAACCTTTTAATGTGGGAGGTTAGTGCTCTTTGATGAACCTTAACATTTGAAGTCAGAAAACTCTGACTGGGAACAATTACCTTTACTCTTTCATGGTCAAGGAAGCCAAGAAATCTGATATTACATTTAACCAAGTGTCATTTACCAAGAGAAGATGTTGCAGTTTCAAATTATACTATTCATTTCATAATATTCTCTCATAAAAAATTAAGTCTAATTCAGTATTGTATTATACATTTCAAAATATTGAGAATCAAGTAGCAATTTTAGAATACGAGTACATATTAGTTTTAAAACATATCTAATCTTCTTTAAATTGAGGAAAAAAGCTAATAAATTATAAATAAATTCATATTATATTAAGACTTATTAAGTTCCTAATACAGTAAAACTTATTCAAAACGAAATTGCATGGCAGCAATTATTTTCCACATTAGACAACATTCCGTATTACGAAAAAACAAAAATGATTAACCAATCTTAGATTATAGAGCACCGTATATGTCTTTTTATGTACCTTGGATTAATTGTAGTTCCACTGCCGTTGAAAAGTGAAGTATAGTATGTACGTGGGACTTCGATGGTAACGCGCGAAAAAAAAACAGCCCCGTTTCGTCAGAGTTAAAAATTTCTTTTAGATTGGTATCCTGAAATTAAAGTATGCAGTTTCGGTTTCCACTCACTAACTATAATTTCGTCCACATCCTTTGATTCCCCGCAAATTTCATTCCACACTACATTGTGTCGTCTTTTAAAACTGTCCACAACCAACCTGAAGATGCCTTGAAATCGTTATTCCCTACGACTAGAGCATCGATCCGGAAATTTGGAGATTTTTTTATCGTGGACTTGTAAAACATTCCTACACCTCGTTGATAAATTTAGTCATTATTTCGCGTACCGAGAGTTTGTTTTCTTTATCTTCAATTACTTTTACTTTTTCGTTGAATGGCATACGATTTAGCCATCTTTATTCCGTAAATTCAGAACGCTACCTGTGAATGATACATACACAATCGGTCTCAGATCTTAAACTAATTTAAGATTTTACAGTGCACTGGTTACTTGTAAGACATGTCACACGCCAAATATTTGTTAAACGAACCTGTATTTCGCAAAACGGGTGTGCAGTGAGACTGAAAGAAAATTCCAGATACAGGCAGAAACTGTACTTCACCCGGCGGCAGAAATCATCACTTATTGTTAATTTGCCTAACGGGAATTCAATGAAGTGAAAACTAATTTATTTATCTATATTTCCACCTTATAAACAATTTCTTTCATGAATTGTGTAGAAATATCCTTCCGTTTCCGTGTTGGACAGATTCCGTTTTATACAAAATAAATAATGTAAAATTACTATTATTTTACCAGGACCAATACATTTGTTCACATTGGACAGATTCCCGCATTATTCACGTTCCGGATTAAACAAGTTTTACTGTATTTCCTATATAGCATATCCTTGAAAAGTTTGTGTTTTAAAACTTTTCACTTAATTTGGTACATTGACTTTTTTGATTGAGTTAATTGAATGATAGCTCACTGATCCACAGGTCAACTTGAACTCCTGGTATACTCACAATATTCTAGTCCTCACATCATCCTGAAGTTGTCTAAATTCCTGCTTACACTGAAAGCTGTGGAGAGATTTTTGAGAAGCAGGTTCCAAATGCTCAATTTTATCTAATTTCAGCTCATATATTTATTGTTATTTGACATTTCACATGACATAATTTGATCTGAAATAAAGCACTTCTATGAATCTTATTTATGAAGACATTAAAAAGTTTGTAGTTCTTTTCTGTTGAAAGCACTTCCATAATTGACAGATCAGTTAGACAAGTAGTATTAAAGAGAAGAAAGGTGATTTTGTATCTTTCATTCCAGAAACAAAGGGCAAACAAAAATATGTTAACACTCTAGCTGATATTACCACAATTACAATTTGCATTATGAAGAAACAATATATGGCGAATTATAAAAGTTATAATAACTGTTATCAGCCTAACAGTTATTACTATTTGCATGTGTCTTAAACATAAAACGGTATAATTCACGCTAACCTTAAATTTGCTATTTTTCTCTAGCATATGTTATGGGGTCTTATTTATCTTCTTCTTCTGCTTCATGAAATTAGGCCTTTTGACCTGTTTTCACATCAAGTGGGATTTAATGAATCCTCCCATCTAGTAAATGGGCGTCCAACATTTCTATGTCCTATTGGTTTGTACTTTAGTAACAGCTGAGGGATTCTATCTGTAGGCATTCTCTTGACATGTTCATACCAGTTGTTTCTTATGTTGTTAATTCTATTTGTTAAATTGAAAATATTTAAGTCCTTCCTAATATCCTCACTTCTTTTCTTGTCCAAAATTGTCACACCCGCTACTGAACGTAGGAACTTCATTTCTGCAGTTTCTATTTTCCTTCTGTCTGAACGGTTAAGAGTCCAATTTTCACTTGCATATGTTAAGACAGGCACTGCCATAATTTTGTAAAATTTTAGTTGTGTGTTCCTCAAAGTTTTATTTTTCAGTGTCCGTCTTATAGTGCCACACATGTCTTATTTATCGTCGAGTTGAATTATATATAATCTTGAACTTAAGTTATTTTTCTCAAATTACAAGATTTTAGTTTCAGATTTCATAAATGAATGCACGAAGACATCTCCAAAAATCCTCTACAACGTATTTTGTTACGCATGTGTGTGATATCTACGGTAGACAGTACGTTAGTTTGCACATAGCCGTTATTGTAAACTTATTTCATAAACGGTTATTAATTTTCACAAAATGGGAGCGGTGATTGCTTTCACAAGTTGTAATGGAAAATGATACGAAAATGAATGGCACCGTTCAGATTTGACCGACAATCTCTTTAAATATTATTGTTACCGACGCTGGAAGGCTGGAGGTGTCAAAAGCGTCACAAAATAAAAACAACAAATATTATTGCTATGTATTGTTTATCATTTAGGCGTACACAGCTGATTGTTGACGCGAAAATAATATTAGAACGTACTAGTCCATCAAAGTCCATCAGAATTAAATTACTGGAGTTTAAAATTTAGGAAATCGAATGATTATCTCTTATCTGATTTGAATTTGAAAATATTTTAAATTTATTCATGTTTTATTCTTGAAATCGTCTTCCGGGGTGATTAGCCACGATCCAGAACTGATGCAGTCATTAGCTGAGGAGTTCACAGAGGGCAGGCAGTCTCCTGTCTACGGGCACAGTAGACGAAAGTCGATTTGCATAAGCTCTGGACTCTGCAATTCAGTCCGGAAGATGATTTAAAGAATAAAGTGACCGATCGTGAAAGCCTATAAGGTTGTTTATGTTCATTTTTTTTTCGCATTCTAAACTGTCATAGATTCTACCTATTATAAGAAAAACAGTTGGAAGATGCCCACTCCCTCCCCCCATTGATTGAGGGATTTCGCTCCATTATTTAAGAAAAATGCATTATATTTGGCGTTAAACAATTTTATTGATAACTAGATGACAGGTTGATGAAGATTGAAAGTAGGTTCGATTCGAGTCCGGGAATAGATGCACAAGAAATCCGATGGGCTCCCACGTTGTCTTTCTCCGATGTGGGAGGATCTCTTGAAGGTGATATCCTTATATTAGTCGTCATAAAGGGTCAGTTCCGGACATTGTTACACTTTCTACATTCGGTGTATCCAATTGTTCTAGTCTACAAATGCTCTCCTCGTGGGAAACCGCTGATTCCGTTAAACTACCGGTTTAATGTACCCGGCTTTCGTCTAATTAACATTTCTGTCTTGGCCGTCTCAACAAAATAATGTATTTATTTCTTACTATCATTTAACCATGAATATTTCTCATAAGTTGAACAAGTAAAATATCTTATGATTTTTTAAAAATATTTTGAAATAGGTTGGTTCTGATGTTTTAATGGTCACCCAAGGTTCGCGGGTTCAAACCCGACCGAAGTTGATGGATTTTTCAATGCATAAAAATCCTGAGTATGGGTTCCTTTGGAAAGGAAATTAAGCCGTGGGTGCTGAATCGTAGATTTATGTAAAATAAAATAATCTAAAGTCTGATAAAAGAGGCATCTGATTAAAATTTTTTGGCCCTTTCAAACACATATTGTGATGCTAATGACTTTAGCTGCTAAAGAGGGTCGTTAAATAAAATAATAGCGTAGCATTTTGCAATACGAGATGATATAAAATGTAAAACGCAGTTTAGTCGTATAGCTGGGTAACTGCTGTGATTACCGCACGCCACTGTGTTTAAAATACTTAATTCGTATATTTTGAAGTACAAAATGTTAAGCATGGATCAAGTAGATTTTTAATACATTTCGAGATATAAAACTAAATTCGGTTTTGAGAATAACTCAAATTCATTAAGTACTTTTATGAAAAAATTGTAGTACAATATATTAAATGCAACAAAATGTTGCCCACAGATGTCAAAGCATTTGACAAACACTGATCCTTTCTCCTATAATATTTTAGATTTTTGTGACATAAGCCCCTTCATATAATACATCCATAGTAATTCTGCCTGAGGGCAGGTCTTTCATTGCAATCATAGCATTTTCATGCTATGCTTTGCAGCTTTACTAGGGAATTATAGGTGTGGTAGCTTCCCGTTGCTTTCCACACTTCATATAACGTGATTAAAAAAAATTTAATGATAATCTAAGGGAGTAAATGAAATAAAAGTACATTCTTTCCAATGTTATTCTCTGCTTTAAAAAAAGAACGCAACTGTGCCATCTAGCGGCAATGTCCTTAAATGGATGTCGATATTCTCCTTCATGTTAAATCAAGTTTCCTTCCCGGCCTTAAATAATAACGTAGACAATGGCCAAGACTGATCGATAGCATTGCTCTCGAAACGCGTCGATCGTTTGGTCGTACCTTCCATATTTAAAGTAAAATTTGATTGAGAAATTATGAGATTTAATTCTATCAGAAGTACCGAAATTTGTGAAGCAGCTTTCTAGGCTTTATAATGGTAGCGAATTGAAAACCTTCGTCAATCTGAATGCGATAGGG
This sequence comes from Diploptera punctata, assembly GCA_030220185.1. Classification (NCBI taxonomy): domain Eukaryota; kingdom Metazoa; phylum Arthropoda; class Insecta; order Blattodea; family Blaberidae; genus Diploptera; species Diploptera punctata. Next base: position 277,001 of record JASPKZ010009811.1, on the reverse strand, counting down.
CTCAGTACATCTGGTGGCGCGACGGGAAATTTGAATTTTAATGGTCATGCGTAATTGATTTTAATGGAATTCGACAGATTTATTATTTTATTTTAATCCAAAATTATAAATATGCAGTAAAACCTGTCTTAGCCGGAACTTTTATAAGAAGGAAAACCTGTAGAGACGGATAAAATCTCTAGAACGGTACGATTTTATTTGTAAAATCGTCCTGTATGAACCGGAAACCTTTATAACACGGAAACGGAATGGTTTTGAAGTACCAATAGTTAATTTTTATCTAAGTAAGACGGAAAATTATTCTTAAGCATCTTCTAATTACAGTATTAATGACCACACGTGAAAATGCTACATGTGACGCTTTCTGCATTATATCGTTTTATCTTCTTGTGTTGCCATTGTATTGCGGGGACACCTTGGGGTGTGTGGCAGCGGGGAATCCCTCGCATTTCCTTGCCTGCTTACGTTACCTGCGAGGGAGTTGAGTTCCTTCTCGTTTTTGTGCAATAAAGTTGTTTTGTATTGCCGAGAAAACTGGACTGTGTTACATATACTATTTTATCTATACTTCAGTCAATACGTTATGAAAGCGTGCATGTAAAACCCTTACACTGCGTGAGAAAATTCAAGCTTGTAATTTGGGAACCCTTTATAAGAAGGAAAACTGCCAAGACGGAAATATATTTAAGGAACCGTCAAGTTTCTTCACAGACAGGTTTTACTGTATTAGTTACCCAACACTATTGGGATAGGGGAGGTTGAATGCATGCCACTGTTCAAACTACATACATAATTATTTATATCATGAATAAGTTCACCGCTGTGTTCTCGAGGTAGCGTGCTGCCTTGTCACGCAGCGGGCTCGGGTTCGATTCTCGGTCGGACAGGCTCCAGAGTGAGGATTTTTTTCGGGGTTTTTCCTCAGTAGTAAGACATGTGCCAGGAAGCTTGGGACCCAACGGTCCCCGAAAATAATCCGGCCATCATCATCATCCTTCACCGGTGTTGAAAGCAACGAGAAGCTACCACACTTGTAATTAATTCCCTAGTAAAGCTGCAAAGCATAGCATGAAAACGCTATGATTGCAGTGAAAGACCTGGGCAGAATTACTATGGATTGATGGATCACGAATAAAACTATATTTTACAACAATAGTGTCATTTAAAACAGAATTCCTTTTAAATTATCATCTTAATACTCAAATAAATGAAAATCATTATTTTTTAAATTGTAGGTGATCAGATACGGCACAAGATGTGTAGCTGTAAGCAAAGCTAGCTAATATTTTAGAATTACTACTTAATATGAAACTGGCGCGGTTTTAATAATTTATGGGGTTGTAAGTAGATGATTATTTTTAATTCAGGTGGTGTTAAATCTAATAATCTCACGATTTAACCACTGATGATAGCAAAAATTTACTTATTCCTCTACTACCATTTTTGAGTTTGAATGTTTTATTTTTTCTCCATTAGTGACGTTTTACGGATAGATAGACAATTATTATTTTTTTATTCCATAGATATCAAAATAGAACATTTATTAAATGATTTAAGACTTTTACTCAAACAGTAAAGTTATAACCTCGAGAATTTTATTTTTGTTTTTAATAGTCCATTTACTAGTTTTCCTAAGAATATTTCCCCCCGATTGGTTTGAGCTGTGAAAAAAAAAATGTTATAGGAATTTCATTTAACAATAATTGTTAAATGAAATTCCAATAACATGTTTTAAAAATTCCATTAACATTTTTTTTTACAAATTTAATTATTCAATTTGTAGTGGCACATTTATTTATTAATAAGAATATAAGCCCAGTGTACATGAATTTTGGTACAATTTGATCAGATCCTTCTGAAATTTGCTATACCTGGCTATGAGTTATAGAGGACCAGTGCATACTGTAATTTTTCGTGTTCAGTTGTAAAGTTGGCGTGCTTATCATAAGTAATGCCACGAGTGATTTCCAAATTATCGATAAATTCACGACTCACGAAGTGAGGAGTGAATTTATCTAGAGAATTTGGAAATCAAGAGTGGCATTTGTTAGGACTATTTAACGAATAAAATTAAGCTGTTTACTCACAAATCATTATTTAACTATAGTTATTTTAAAATATTTATACATTTAATGTAAACGGCGATGTTTGAAAACAAATGAGAAACGATAGGTACGCTTCTACTGCTTCATTTGTTTATCACTGCAACCAGATCATACTATTTATTGCCAAAGGAACGCAATATTGTAAGGAGGAGCTTTCTTTAATATGGTAATTATAACACTGATAAATATTTGGTGAAACACGACTCTGATTGGTTGTAAAACAGAAATCATTGAAACGTGATTGGTCATTGACTCCCATTTGGGGCATGAGTTAAATAGTCACTGTAAGACTAGATATAAGTGTATGGCGTATGTTTGATAATTTCGCTCCATATGGTAAAATGTATGTAATTTAGTTAAATTTTAGTGCTATGCTAGAGTTTAATTAAAGCTGATAAATTATTATTTATATATTTGAAACTTGTTATTCCTTATTGTACTTCGGACGCTGCAAAGAAAGAAAAAGTCTCACTTCCAAAATTTTTCTCAAAATTATGAACTGAAAGAGAAATGGAGGATAGTTATTTCTAGACAGGGCGATAAACTGAGTATTCTTTGATTTCATAACGAACATTCGAGGGTTTACAATTTTATTTTAAAGACTCAGATTCCAGTAGAAAAAAAATCGCTTGAACCAACTCGCTCTTGTATGTTATTGCGATGAGTTGTCTGTAGTAACTAGCCAGCTTACTGCCACGTGTCTCTTTGTAATTTATTAGTTGTCATTTTAGTAGTTTCTATGTACGCCCAATTAAATGTCTATGGGAAGTCTTTGTTGTTATCTTGTACATCCAGGAGTGTGAATACTGTCACGTGTTGGTGCTAGCTTTAACGAAATCCTCTGATTAGTACATTATGCACACTATAATGCATCTACCATCTGGTGTAAGCGTAAAATCCGCTCTTCATTATGGAAACGCTCGTCTATATACACTAGGAAAGGTTAATGCATTGATTTGTCAGTTATAAATGCATTTGTGTCCCAGAATTTTGTCTGTCGTAATGACATAAATGTGGCTTATTATTATTATTATTATTATTATTATTATTTTTTGATTGCGGATGAGCCCATGTAGGACTACGCAAAGTACATAGAGGCGTTTCCTTTGAGCCCAAATTTCTTTCATTCTTTTGCTATGAGCTTGTTTTCTATCATCTGTCCAAATTGTTCCAGTTTTTTTCTTCGGTTTGTCCTCTTGGTCAACTTGCCACTTATTCACCTTAATTCTAAATATATCTCTGTTTGGGATATCTTATTTAGTAATTCTTGCCAATTTTAAGTCCTTTTTGACTTCATCAATCCATTTCATAGTATCCACTGGAGCTTTACTTCTGTTTTCGTAGAATTCCATTATCTGTTTTGTAAGCCTATTTGAGTTCATTCGTTTAATATGGCCATAACATTTTAACCTTCGTTTTCTAATATCACTATGAATGTCTGTATATTTTTATTATTATTATTATTATTATTATTATTATTATTATTATTATTATTATTATTATACTGACCAATATTGTATCATTTTTCTCATTGCCGTGGTATATTTTCAATATTTCGTTGCGTAGAATTCAGAACTGTATACACCTTCTCTTCTCCGTTGTTATTCTTCTAAAATTATTATAAAATTAATTATAACAAATAACAGTGACTTATATAAAATATATTATTTTAATTTATTCTTGTTATCAGTGTTTAATTTCATTTATTGTATTAATCACATTCAGATTACAATTTGATTTAATATTTTACAGTAGTTAAAATGAAGCTGTGAATAATAAAGCGTGTAAAAAGGCACGTCGCCTTCATGCCTGTTGCAGAAGGATAATTTAATATCGTACATAGAATTCGAGTTGCTGTAAATGGTGCACCAGTACTAATTATATATGATCCATCGTTAGAGTAACACAAATATCAAAAACACGTGCGATATGTATTAAAACGAAACAAACTCCTATGTTAGAAACAGGAAAAATTAAAATTTCAAGAACCATAGTACGTAGGGAAGAAGAACAGTTTCTGCTAGCAGTGAGATCAGAATCAATTAGTTATTCTTAGGAACTGGATGACGTAGAAATTAATTTGTCGGTTTTATTTCCAACACTGGTCTATTAAGTAAATTGAACAAACTAAGAAAATTACAACCGTTTATTTTAGAAGTACAGTAACTGTTACAAATTTAACCCATTATCCTCAAAAGACGAGGTAGACTCGCCGGCAGTTAAATGACCTTCAACTCAGAAGACGAGGTACACTCGCTTAACTCTGATGTTATATATTTTACAATATTTTATACTTCCCTTGGCATGGTAATATTTTGTTAATATTTATGAATATTAGAGGAATCTGTTTTGGGCTTCATCCTTATTGTGATCTCAAGTGTCGTTACATTTTGCTTGTTTTGAATGTCTGAAAATAGAAAATATGATTTACTGTAACTTAAATTCAGTTTATGTCCACCGCTGTGGTCTCGGGGTAGCGTGCTGCCTTGTCACGCAGCGGGCCCGTGTTCGATCCCCGGTCGGGACAGTTTTTCTGGGTGAGGTTTTTATCGGGGTTTTTCCTCATCTGTAAGACAAATGCCAGGAAAACTTTAAGGCCCAAACGGTCCCCGAAATCAAATGGCCATCGCATCATCATTATTCATATTCATCTTAAGTTAAGCTTAGGATTAGGGACTCTCCTGGCGCACCATTATCATCATCACCCATCATATCATCGGGGCAACGTAACCCCGCCTTCCAGGCGCCCCAACCTCAGAAGTGGGTTACAAGTACGCCATGCCAGGAGAGAAACCAGGAATGTCGAAAGACAAACCTGGGGCATTAAAAAAAATCAGTTTCTGGGGAAATCCATTGAGCATTTATACCTGAAGCGAATGGGTTAATGATTGTAACTTCTAACCAGCTCGTTTTCAATTTACAAGACTGGACAATTATAAGTGGAGATGTTAAAAATCAAAATGAGGGTAACATGGCCACATTATGGCATATTCCGCTTCAAACATTTATGACGTAAATGAGGTCACGTTACTTACACTTTTTCAGACAAGAAAGTGATGTATATATGTTTAAGGAATTTGTTGGTTTAAGACTGCGGCAAAGTGTATTACAGTTCGACTATAACTGATGTCTGTGCGCTCAAGCCACCCCAATACAAACAAATCGCGTGGTAAACTGTAGGAACTGTGCGATTACAGGTAGAACACAGTGAGTTACTTAATGAACATATAATGGCGAATTCTGCGTAAAATTTGACATAACAAATGAAAATTAAAGTTTCTTCCCTGCTTCCCAAAGTAGTATATGGACTATTAAAAATATTTTCAAGTGCCTACATCCCAGAATATTGTACAATATGAACAAAGTCATACGTAAAAAACAATTGTTATTTATTACAAATAAAACTCTTACACCAAGCAGAATTTGTTACGTCAGTTGCCTTTATTTTGTATATTTAGTGTCTAAAGTTTACTAGAACATAAAACTCAAAACACGCATTTTGCAATTCCTGCTATATGTACTACATTCACAAAATTGCTTGTTGAAATAAAATTTAAAACTCCACAGGTAATATTTTAATCTCACTCAGTAAAACATTATCCCAATCTACAGTTACGTCAGTTACCAACATGAAATCGAACATATTAAGTACAATTGTTAAAGATAGAAATTCCATACTTTCTGTTAAAGAGATAGGAACCTGTATATAAATGTTCTGATGAGAAAAATAGTGTCCCACTCTCTGAAGGCAGTTACGTATTTTAATATATAGGGTTTCCAGTATAAAACCGGACACTCTGCGGCTGGCAGAGTGAAATGCGGACGAGGAGAGAGCGCAGCCTGACGGGTGAAACCCCGTGAGGCGTGCCCGGTTTTATATTGGAAGCCCTGTACTTGCATTTGTTAAGCCAGTTATCATGTAGTTCTCTTTGGGAAAAAAAACACAAAATACATCAGTTTTCGTTCTTACCAGACTGTTGTATCGAAGTACTGATTTATTTATATTCAAATCCATAGTGCTTTTCAAAGATAATGCAGTACATACGTAAATAATATTTATCTATTAGAAAATTATTTTTCTGATTAATTCATCCCGATCCCTGTCCCTAGTCACATGCAATTATCTTCTCGCAAATGAAGATTAGGCCTACTATTTGAAGTAACAAAGTGGCTCATTTACAGTAAATAAATCACAACATTTCTAAGGCCAACAAAAAGTGAAATTTAAACTTTTTTTTTTTTTTTTTAGATATTGCCCTATTATTATGAAATGTCACTGTTGTTATGGGTTTTATTATTGTGTGGGAAAACTGTAGTTTTGTAGATTGTGTACGAAATATAAATCTGAGTCAAATCAAAAGTCAAAACAAGAAAAAGAACAAAGAAGAACAGAATGGGACCTTAAACTACTCTTCCGGCCAACCTTCTTATAATGTTTTTCTTCAATTTTATTTTGGTTACCGTATATCATATCTAGGATTTTTGTATGTTCTCGAGAAGGATGTGTGGTGCCTTGAACAAATTAGACTTATCAAAATCATGATTAATGATAGTGCTTATGAAATTTAAACTCAGCGTTTGTCTCGATGAAGTTGGTCAGCACCAAGATTTAAACTCGAGATTTCCCAAATACGAGTCTGAACCGAACCAACACATTCACAAATTCTGTAACACAGTGAATTTTGCAATCTTAACTTATATGTCAGAGGTTCCTAATCTGTGGGCAGTGGCTCCCAGGGGCGCCGCGTTGAAGTTATGATCGTATACTTAGTGGTTAGAAAAGTTAAAATGGCAAATCCGCACACGTTTATTATTTTTTTGTATAATTATAACGAGTTTTTATTGGGATGTTAATTCTCTTTTCATTTTATGTATTTTGACCTGACTTGTGGGCTGTCATTATTTTTGCGATGTACGGAGATTGCGCGGTGGACTGTAAGTAAATTGTCAGCCAGTTAAATCTTATGTACATAAATACATAATCATTCAATTCAAGCGCATGGATTTCTCAATTTACATTACAATTAGCTACCTTTCTCACAGATGATGATGAAGATAAATTAGAAAAGTTTGAATTCACAATTTCACAAGAGGAATTACTATTTGAGAATTCAAACTTCCTTTAAAGATGTCAAAAATTATGGAGCTATGAGGATATCAACAATATTTTCTGTGACGAAAGCTAATTATTATTGTAACCATAATTGAAGTTGTTAAATCCGTGCACTTCAATTGAGAGGTTATGTACATGAGATTTTATCGGTCGACGACTTACAACCAGCCCTCATAGCGTTCTCGGGACATTCCAACAATTAATAGCACTGCACAGTAATCACTGGCATGAGGGAACCTTTGGTACATGATCAGTAAAGAAGGGTGCAGCGAGTTTCAGCCGTTTGAAAACTACGCTTTATATATTTATGATATATTGTTTTATATTTAGAAACTGAATTGAAACTTCTGACATGAAACGGATTGAGTTCTTGTGGTAGTTCGTTATTCTATAATTTAACGATATTATCTCTATCAAACGAGAGACATGTACCAACATCAGAATTCAGCCAGGTCACCTCTAATACTACCAGAAAGAAATAAAAATAGAAACAACTATATAGCGTGACTAGAAGCAGTATTCTGAATTGATGCAGTCGTATGTGTTCTTTTTCTCATAGTTAAACTCTGTGTTCGTTCTGTTAACATTATCAAAGCAGCAAGTAAAAATATGAACGTGTGGTAAATTAATAATACATCGAAATGCACATATATTTTGTTTTATTTGAGATCATTTATTTTTAACTCGATATTTTTATTTTTGTCTTTTTAACACGTATATGTGAATTATACAGTCTGAGAGCGAGTTAGAGCAACTAATTGAAGCTAAATCAATATTGGACTTAAAATGCTGCCAGCTTTCTATTTTTTATTCTATCATGACTGTAGTTGAAATGTGCACTAAATATTTTAATGTAGAATCATTCCAATTCACTGGTATTATCAAACCCGGAGGTTTATGGTCGTGCAGACATACGTTCTCCATACGGTCATATCCTGAGCTAATATTTTCCAAGCATTTCCTGTTATATTTTAACCTTCCTCAAATCTTGGTTAATATTGTTCTCTCACCTCTCATCTACTCGGAGCTTTTCCTTTTGATTTTCTAACAGAAATTTATCTGCTTCTCTTTAATTCCACATTAGTGCCACGTGTCCTGCTCATCGCAGTTTAAGAGACTTATCCTTTCGTATTACATCAGGTTTCCCATGAAGGTAATGTAGCGCATTGTTATATAGATTGCTCCATTCATCTGTCTATTCGTCTCTCATTTACTACAAAAATCTTAAGCTCTTTATTCTCAAATACTCTCTTAAAGTAAAATATCATTTTCATATCCATTATAGGCCTAATATAACTGGAAGAATCACAGTTTTGTATATTTTTAGTTTAATATTTTTTAGAGATTTAGGGATGATGAGAGATCATTGTGATGCTTAGTAGCATACGTTTCCAGAGTTGAGCCTACGCTTAATTTCAGATACATATATTTATTTTTATTTGCATTTATATTATCAGACATATGACACTAATGGAGGATGAAATGAGGATGTGGAAACTCCTTGTATAAAACCAAAAGGAAAGCGCCTAGTAGGTAGGCCAAGAGTGAGGTGGAAGTATATTATTAACCATGATGTGAGGGAATCAGATTTAGAAAGGATGATACGAAAACATTAGCTCAGTACAGGGATGCATGGAGAGTTTATGTCCGCGCGACCATGAACTACGGGTTCGATAGTGCCAGTGAGTTAGTTATCTGTGAAGAATGTAATGCACAAATTACATGCCTAACACACTCACGAAAAATTATTTAAAAATCTAGCTTTAAGAGTTTTTCCATTTTTGATCTTTAAGATGTACAATTATGCGTTAGAGTTTTGATAAGGAATATTGTAATTTGATAAATTGGAAAGTATTTGAATATGCAGAACACTTGGCACACAATCGGCTAACCCCAGCCGTGATTTATATCTTCAGGCGGAGGTTCGAATAACGAGTAATTGAATCACTATTTATGTTACTGTATATCGGAAATCTCCTTACAGTCAATATATCGTCCGTATGTTAACTATATTTACCAATACAGCCAGCGCGGATTCTAACTTTGATAAAATATTGTCACTTACAAAAATTCACGTGAGCTCAAAAAAAAAAAACTAAGTTCGAAATTAACTTCTGACAAATGGACTTATAAAACGTTTATTACTTGTCCGACCTTCCGAGTAGTAGACGGCTTATGTACGGCCTATTCCCCGGTTGTAGGAAAAATCTTAACTGACTTGTTCTCCCGCCGATAAGAAATATTGTGTTTTATTATGACGCTCTCTGTTAGGAAGAAATCGCATATTCGTATCGCTACTAGACTCGCCTCCTTCAGATATTTACATAATTTTAGTAACAACATTCATTATTGGTTCTATCACACTTGGGGCGGATATCTTGGGTGTATTATTACAATTGTTCTATTAATTTTGCTAGGTTTTCTAGGACTCCCCACTACTTTTCCAGGTCCAGAGTTGCCAAGTTAATGTTTTATTCGTCATCAGATCAGTGTATCACCTTCATCTCTTAAGATGTTCATGTCATCTCAGCGGGATATTGTTTAACTACAGTGGGGAAGGGGAGCTTTTAAGGTGGCTTGTAATAGATCCGTATCAAGTGTCTACCACACTCGTATCGCAATATACTATAATTTTACTCCTAATAAGTGGTTAATTGTACATGTGCTATTATATATGGGAAGCCTATATAAGTTCTTGTCACACAACACACTCGGTATGCATATAACTAACAATTTAAAAAAAAATCCATGTGTTTTAGGTATCCCTAGCATCCCCATGACGGGGAGAGATGGGGTGACATATAACAAAGACTGATATTAGTATTGATTTCATAGATTTTGGAATCGTTAAGCCTATTAGTGACAGTACCGATGACATTTAAACCGAACTTTCACCTCTAGCACCCCAAAGAGGGACGAGGGATAACAAAGAGTGAAAACTAAAATGACAAAATATATCGATATTAGTGTTGAATATAGGGTAGTGTTCGGAAAATTGGAGGCAATACACATGTCATTTATGCCTAACTTTGATCCTAGCATCCCTTATGGGATGAAGGGTGTGTGAAGGAGTGAAATAGTTCATAAGTGGCCGAATTTAATTCTTCTTTTCAAATAATATTTGGCCTTCATTGCTAAATGTCAAAGTTTAAATTATAAATGGAAATATAAAGTAATACTGCTATAAACTAATATCTCTATATTAATACGTGAATAAAAAACTTTGTACCCCTTTTTAAGCACATTACGCGCACGGAGGAGTGTGATATTTGACATAATTAAAGTTCATATAGAGAAGGAGTGCAGAAAAATAAAATTTATGTCTCTAAGGAATTTGTGTGTATTACTCATTCATTTGTTTACGTTCATACTGAAAGTGCATTTTTGCAAAAAGAAAATTGTCAGCAGCAATGTAAATTGACTTACTCTCGCGTATTTATTTTTAGTGGTTTAAAAAGTGAGTACATATTATTATTTAAATTTAAATTAAATTCTGTCTAATCTTGGTTTCAGTAATTTCATTACATTTTTTAAAAATATTTAGATATTCGTACCTACTTCCATTATGCCTCGACGGGTCGGAGTGAGACACAAAGAAGAAGGTATATATATTCCCGTACACATCATAATAGACCAAATATAAATTTAAATACTATAAATAGTATACAAATGTCAAATGATGCGTTATTGTTTATAAATATGGCTTAGCCAAGCTATACCACATATTTCCTATCGTCCGTATTTTTAAAATAAATCGAAAATTAATGCCAATAACGTATTTGTGAAAAACTAAAAAAAATAATGAATTGTGGTCGAATTTCGACTGCTGGATGACCACTAATTCTCATTAAAATGCTTTCTTATTATAGAAGCTGTCAGATAGTAAGTTATTGTAAGCGAAGTCTCGCTGCCTCTTACGATAGAGAATTATGTAGGTCTACATGAGGAAATGAAAACTGATGGTTCTATTGGGTGTCTGAATAGCGTAAGAGGTAATACGCTAGAGGTCTTGGATTCAAATCCCAGCTGAGATGTTAATTTTTGTTCTAAAGCTATATATATGCGTGGGATTAATCCTTCCACCTTCCCAGACAATCAACCGGGTTGTGATCCCTGCACGTTGGCTGTCTTCACTCTCAGAACAAATGTCTGGTACTCATTTCAGTTCGAGGCTGGGGACCATGGTGCCACAAGGTTTAAGCCATTTTAAAATTCTTACCCCGAACTTCTACCTTCCGATTTGTGAGTCATGATGGTCTATTTACATGCTCACTTCCGTTCCGAGGTTCTCGAGTTCAAACTCAGTTGGGATCGATGGATTTTTAAGAACGTAAACATCCTGATCATGGCTTCATTCGAAATAGAAGTGAAGCTGTGGATCCCGAGTCATAGATACGAAACATAAGGGAAACATAAGTCTGAAATAAGGGACCTCTGAGTAAAATTTGTCGCTCCTTTAGGCGAGATGTGTATTTCGACTCCTAATTTATTTGACTCGTTAAATAACTTCATTAAATAAATTACTAACGAAGTGTATAATTATATTTTGTACGTAGTAAAGACATGAAAAATAAATAAATAGTATTCCTTCGAATGCAATTAAATAGTTGAGTTTGCAAATAACGTGAATATTATTTTTATCTTCCCCTGTAGGAGTAGAAACTCCTGTTCAATGAAGCGCGATTCCTATTTCTGGTCATTCATCCACCCGTGTGCATTGTCACGCAGCGGACCCGGGTTCGATCCCCGGGCGGGATAAGTTTCCTGGATGAGGTTTTTCTGGGATTTTTCCTTACTTGAAAGACAAATGTCAGGAAACTTTCAGGCGCAATATGTCCCTGAATATCATATGACCATCATAATTATCATCAATCATAATCGCCTTAGATTATGTTTAGGATTAAGTACTCTCCTGGAACACCACTGTCATCATCATAATCCATCATATCATCGGGACAGAGCCATAACCCCGCCTTCCATGCGCCCCAACCTCAGAAGTGGGTTACAATTACGCTAATGCCAGGAGACTACACAGGAATGTCGAAATGACAATCTGGGGCATTGAATAAAAATCTCTGGTTATTCTTGTTTGTAATTATTGTTTATAGCAGGATTATTAGTGGCTAATTACTGTAATGTGCTCCGTTATTTGTAGTCAGTGAGAATCGGACTGCGTTCTTTCTCTTGGGGTTTGATTTGCGGTAGAGGACTTGGATGAAGAGAAAAGGATATCGTGGGTAATCAATTTTCAATTGATTAATCACTAATCATTTTTATTAATCGACAGGATTATAAGTAACTTAAGGTATGTCATTCGACCTGTATAATATATTGGAACATCTTTGTTCCCTTATTTATTCGCGATACTTTAATATTTTCTCAATGATTGGACCCAATAACGATCTTAATTAAAATATCTACTTGTAAATAATAACAACTGATCTCCCGATTAGTTATTGTGTAATGTTAAATAGGCGATCGCATTATATAAAATACTATAAAAACCCGCGAATTTTAAAGTAAAACAAGTCACTCTCCACGTGACTCAACACACAAAATATTTGATAACTTTAACAAAATGAAAAATCATTCCTTGGCGACCTGACACGGAGTAACTAGAAGTCGCGCCTTCGGCGATTCACGAAGAGTACATTTTGTCTACGTAACGCGACTATCGGGTTGTAGGTGTCTTTCGAATATTGTAAGGTGTTACAATTGAAGGGCTTAGGGCAGTAACAAGATAAGCCACATTCTGTTAAGAAATGCCATTTATTACAATGATAGCAAATATGCCTAAATGTATTGAAATATCCATAAAATCATTTGTAAGTGCGCCAGTGATGAGCCAAAACATATAGACACACACAATATTAATAATACTGCCTAATTATTATTTATAATGTTTTTAAACATAAAATCCTTATACCGTGTGGCCCAAAAGTCGGTTGATAAATGGAAGTTTTCTCAATAACAAGAATGTGCTATTTTAGGTATATTTTTTGATTCTGTAAACAATGGTAACAATGAAACATTGTTTCCAGGTGGATGGACGACACTTTGAACACTGCGTTAGCTCTGAAATGAACCCATGAACATGACAATTCAATCAGTGTGGTTAGTTTTATCATTTTAACATCAGCCTAACTTCTCCCATTTGACAACCGACTTTTGGACCACACGGTATCTCAGAAAGTACAATATGTGGTATATCATGTTATTACCCTAAGCCCCTCAATAGGTTAGTTTATTGTTATAATAACTCTATTGGTGATCTAAACTTTAAGTGGAGGTTGAAATCACGCCTTTTGAAAGTACAGAATATATAGTGTCTTTTCCAGGGTCCTGGGATCTCTACTTCTTTAACGCTCTAGTTTTTGGAGCGCCATAAATATTTACCACTCTATTGAAATATAAAAAAAAACAAAGGCCTTATTCACAACTCTTCGTAAACATTTTCAACAACACTAGCAATTAACCCTCTCGGGCTATTACCACAATAAATCTATCTCTGCTTCCTTTAGTTCGTTTCAATACTCGCTAATCCCCTCGTTATTTTCATAGATTTCATCCTGTTTTCAAATGTCAGTAGATCGTCCTTTGACAGTATTTATCTGCAATACATACATAATTTAATTTGATATGTATCAGGACTTTATGTATGCCATCCTTCCTAATTCAAATAGAATCTCCTGTCTCATCAGGGAACATTCACGTAACAGTAAAAATACTTATTATATACATTAATAAAAATCATCCTAATGAACTGAACCGATATGGACGAATGAAGAAAAAATAAAACTTTAGGCACAGAAAGATGTATAAAGGTTGGAAACATGTATATGATAATATTATATATATTTATTATTATTATTATTTATTATTACTATTATTAGTAGTATTATTATACTGTCGGTAAATAATACAATGCTTATTAAGGATCTCATTGATGTGCTGACATTAACTTTCTACAGGATCTTCCAGCTGCTTCAGGACTAACGTGCAATACTGACCAGTCGACTCTGCCCAGTTTTTTAAGAAGTCTTCCCACCTCGTTCGCGGTCTGACTCATTTCCTTTGCTCTGCATAGCTCTCGGGATCATTTAAACACGCAAGCCACTCCACCACGACAAGGTAAAGATACCATGGAGGGATTATTAGTACTTTGCGAGGATCCCACATAGTTGACTTGTATGCCCACCTTTTATTCTGAATAACCAGTCTTCTTTCAATCATTTCTGTTACTATCCCTTGCATCGAGAATTGCGATGTCTTCCATTATTTTTTCTTCCATTCAAACATCCTTAAGTAACCTTTATTCTAGCATTCTTCTCATGTGCCCACATTAAATCAATTGTTTATATATGCATAACACTATAATAATAATAATAATAATAATAATAATAATAATAATAATAATAATAATCATAATAATCCCTCCATGGTATCTTTACCTTGTCGTGGTGGAGTGGCTTGCGTATTTAAATGATCCCGAGAGCTATGCCGGCGGTAGCATTGCTGCCGATAGGGTTACCCATGTCGGACTGGTCGAAGGTGATAAGCCAGACGAAAACAGTAACTTGATAGAAAGAGTGACGATCTTTCACCGTAAAATACAACCGTCAAGAAAAGCGGACATGAGTTCCAATGGGGTAAAATAGTCCCCCATTCGGCCATGTGAACCTACGGGTTCGATAGTGGCAGAGAGTGATAATAATAATAATAATAATAATAGCAATAATAATAATAATAGCAATAATAATAATAATAATAATAATAATAATAATAATAATAGCAATAATAATAATAGCAATAATAATAATAATAGCAATAATAATAATAATAGCAATAATAATAATAATACTTACTTACTTACTTACTCACTCACTGGCACTATCGAACCCGTAGGATCATGGCCGCACGGACATAAGCTCTCCATACATCCCTATCCTGAGCTAATGCTTTCCAATCATTCCCTGTATAATCTACTTCCCTCAAATCATAGTTAATGTTGTTCTCCCACCTCATTTTTGGTCTACCAACTGGGCGTTTTTCTTCTGGCTTTCCTACAAGAAGTTTCCATGCACGTATTTCATTCCCCATACGCGCGAACATGTCCTGCCCATCGCAGTCTACGGGACTTAACTGTTCTTATTATATCTGGCTTCCTATAAAGACCATGTAGTTCATTGTTATGCAGTCTTCTCCATTCACCTGTCTGTTCATCTCTCTTTGGTCCAAAAATTTTCCTAAGAACTTTATTCTCAAATAATAATAGCAACAATAATAATAATAATAATAATAATAATAATAATAATAATAATAATAATAATAATAATAATAATAATAATAATAATAATAATAATATAATTAATAAATAATAATAATAATAATAATAATAATAATAATAATAATAGCAATAATAATAATAATAATAATAGCAATAATAATAATAGCAATAATAATAATAATAGCAATAATAATAATAATAGCAATAATAATAATAACAATAATAATAATAGCAATAATAATAATAATAGCAATAATAATAATAATAGCAATAATAATAATAATAATAATAGAAATAATAATAATAATAATAATAATAGCAATAATAATAATAGCAATAATAATAATAATAGCAATAATAATCATAATAATAGCAATAATAATAATAGCAATAATAATAATAGCAATAATAATAATAATAATAATAATAACGAAATGTTATCCTGATAATATAGAATATATTCCCTTAAGTTCTTAATTATTTTTCAATAAAAACACGATACTTAAGTAAAACTAGTTTTTCATGAATGTCAATCATGAATAGGTTACTTTCTATAAATTACTTTCAATTTCAAATTACATTCATCCTCTATAAAAGTCTATTTGCAGGCCTTTGAACTATTAACGATTTCTGTGTGAGAACTACTTTTGATTCCTTCCTGTTCTACAAATTCTGTAAATATAACTTAACTAGAACAAGTTTTGTTCCACTTTCTCTGAAACTTCTTTTTCGTCTAGATTGAATCAAATTCCAAACCGGATTTATAAAAAAAAATGTTTTATCAAGTAACTGAGTAATTAACCTTGACATTGCAAATGTAGGTTACATGAAAAGTGTAACTTGTATGATATTATTACTTTCAACTTCGTACAAAATTCTAACAAATATATTAGTAAGCAGACTTACTCCTTATATTGATGACATTCTAGGAGATCATCAATGTGCATTTAAAAGAAACAGGTCTACAACAGATCAGATTTTTAGTATAAGACAGATTTTAGAAAATAAATGGGAATATAATGGTACTGTACATCAATTATACGTAGACATCAAAAGGCATACGATTCAATTAAGAGGCAGAAGTTATATAGTATCCTGCTGGAGTTCGGAATTCCTAAAAAGTTAGTTAGACTTATAAGAATATGTCTAAAAGGCACAAAGATTAGGGTGCGTGTAGGCAAACAGTTTTCGGATATTTTTGAAATCCACAATGGGTTGAAGCAAGGAGATGCAATATCTCCTCTACAATTTAATTTTGTACTAGAGCATGCCATCAAATCTTTAGAAGATGAAGAAGGCCTACAACTCAATGGCATTAATAAGTTGTTAGTTTATGTTGATGATGTAGTACTATTGGGCGATAGCGAGGAGATACTAAAGGACAAAACACACACACACACACACACACACACACACACACACACACACACACACACACACACACACACACACACACACACACACACACACACACACACACACACACACACACACACACACACACACACACACACACTAGTGAGTAACACTAAGAAATTAGGACTGGAAGTAAATATCAATTAAACTAAATATATGGTCACACATAGAAATACATTATATAATGGAAACGGACAGCTAATGACAACTGAGGGAAATTTTGAGGAGGTGGCAGAATTCAAATATCTAGGAACAATAAACACAAATAGGAATGAGATACACAAATAAATTAAACATAGGTTCGATTCTGGAAATGCGTACTATTATGTATTACAGGGACTCTTGATGTCCCAACCCCTTTCAAAAACGTTAAACCGATATATAAAACTATTATTCTACCAGTTATATTATATGGATGCGAAACATGGACTCTTACTTTAAGGGAGGAAAGGGGATTACACGTATTTGAGAATAAAGTACCTAGGAACATTTTTGGACCAAAGAGAGATGAACATACAGGTGAATGGAGAATTTATAGGAAGCCAGATATAATAAGAACAGTTAAGTCTCGAAGACTGCGATGGGCAGGACATCTGGTACGAATGGGGAATGAAAGACGTGCATGGAAGCTTCTTGTAGAAAACCTGAGGGAAAACGCCCACTTGGTAGACCAAGAATGAGGTGGGAGAATAACATTAACTATGATTTGAGGGAAGTAGATTATACAGGGATAATTGGAAAACGTTAGCTCAGGATAGGAATGTATGGAGATCTTATGTCCGCGCGGCCATGAACCTACGGGTTCGATAGTGCCAGTGAGTTAGTTATATTCACAATGCAAGTCTTGAATTGATTGCAAAAATCTATATATATATATATATATATATATATATATGGAATAATTTTATAGAAGGTAATTACATTTTATCTAAACGAATTCCATTTGTGGCATGAGTTTTTACTTATTTAATGTGTAGAGTTTATATGAACTCTACCGGAAAAGGAACACCAGGTTATCACAGCATAATGTGATGTTTTATCAGTACGTCCCTAGGTTCGTGGAGTCACCGTGTTTGTGTTAAAATTTATCCCACATCAACTCCTAAACCAACGTCCTGCAACATGAAATAGACTGACTTTAGTGACAACCAACTTTGTGGAGAAACTGATAGGGCAAAGTGCTATTGAATACGAGTGCTGTACCACTCCGATGCGGCGGAGAGATTATACTGACCGAGATTTCGACAACAGATTGGTTGGTCAACATGGATATATTGACAACATAGTCTCAATTTTGCTTTTTCGTATATAGAGTTTTACCTTCAGATTTTTCAACAATATATAATTTTGATCAACACGTTATTTTTGTATAGAGATTTCAGATAAACTGCATTATAGTTAACTTTTATAATATTTAGTCAAAATAATATTCCTTTGGAAACAATGGTAATTGCCATAGTTTCGGTGCTGATGAAGAATGACACGTTTTCAAAAATTATATTTTCACACCACTCCTCCATGAGGAAGTTTGTTGATAATATTAAGAGGGACGAACACGATAATCAGTTCAGTTGGCGGGAAGACACAGAAACGTCAAGGAGGACATACTACAAAGACACATTGTAAATCAGACTCAAGTAGACAACATCGTTGGAATATATATGAACATTGCAAATAACGAGGTAGACTAGATGCGTGTAATAAGCTGCACCTTGTAGACGGTCATCGAATGTGGCTGAAATAATGTTGGCTGTAGAAAAATAGTGTTGGCAAGCATTCGGTAAATTAGCATTTTTCCCAAAATATTGTTTACAGAATTAATGATTTACCCAAAATAATGTTTCCAAATATAACATGTTGCCCAAAATACTGTTTCCAAAGTTAACGTGTTGGTTATTAAGTTTGATAACTAAATGATGGATGTAAAATACTGATGGTTATTGTAGCCTCACTGTGATGGTTGTCCAGCGGCTCGCTTTGTTTCTCTGCAGCTGTTTATATAATTAAATACAAAGATGCCGACTACCGCCACTATAATAATTCCGCATGTTAACCATTGCCAAGCATTGTCGTGCGGCTTCCGCTCTTATATAAACAGTCAACCATCATAGTGAGGCGATAATACATGACTTATGTCGAATTTTCCGTTGTCAAAAATTTGTTGACCTGATAGATTGTTTTATTTGTTCTGCATTATCTTGCCAAAGAGAGTCCTTATAACATGTGACAGATCATCTTCTTCACGGTATATTTATCAGCTGTTTGTTTATATAACTAATAACACACATACAGAGAGAGATATATATGGGGGGGAGAGATATATAGGGGGGAGAGAGAGAGAGAGAGAGAGAGAGAGAGAGAGAGAGAGAGAGAGAGAGAGAACATGTAGAAATAGAGTGTCCAAATAAATGGCCCAGGAATACTTTTGTGTCTGGAACAAGAGGAAACATATCAAGTGGTAGACCAAGAGGAAGTAAGGAACGAATGCTTTGAGACCGGTACAGGAGAATTGTTGTCTTATTCGTAAAGTTAAGGAGTGAAGGTTAATGTTTAAATCCATTTATCGATTAATATGAAAATACAGAAAATATAGTGTACAACTTGATCATAATTATCATCATCACGAACATTTTAGTAGGATCTATCATCTATACTTTACTCAAGGTGATCTTGGCCTTCCCATTTTTTTTCCGTTTGGTTGATATTGTAGAGATATTTTGGGTAATCTTGTCCTTTCTAGTGCAGAACTAGAACTGAAAAATATACACCAAAAATTAACAAGACGGTACCTTGGCACATTGATTATTGAAAAATATTCCAATTACATTTCACGTTAAAAAATGAAAATAAATCAATCAAAGATTATACCTAATACATAATTATGGATATACATATACCGAGAGAGTTTGAAACTCGTATTCGGGATTTCCGTGATTAAAATACCTGTGGGGTCCAACTTTACTGAGGTTTGTGTCCTCAGTTGATAAATTTTGGTTTTGAATTTAAATTCTTGTTTGATCACATCACTAAAAGTAAACTGAATTATCAGAAAATACATAACAAATACAATAATAGAAACACACAGCTTACTGATTACGCCTGAAGAACCTGACGCAATATGCCTTAGATGTTAAAGCGTCTATAAATACCAATGAAATAAAATAACAAATGAGTCACACACAATATGAATACATTCCAACTCCAGAAAACAAAATTTTAGTGGAGAAGGTTTTTTGTTTGTCTCTTATCCATTTTCTCACTGATTTGTGTGGGTTTTTCTATATGTAATCTAACGATGAAGCAATAAAACAGATGTGGGGGGAAATGGAGTTGGGGTATTGCGTGATTCAAATGCAGTGGAACTCAAGGTAACTGAACTGATTCTGAGAAAAATAAGTGGCCATCTTTCATATGTTTCGTAAATCCTTAAAAATACTCGTATATATCATTGTAATTAAATGTCTTTGCTTTATTTCGTAATACATACAATTAACTTGTACCGCTCCGTAGCCGAGTAGTTAAGACAAGAGCTACGGAACTTGCGCTGGTTCAAATCTCCACGAGGAAATATATTTTCTCATGGAATTTCGGTCAATAGGGGACCAATGCTAACGTATAGTCCATGAGGGCTAAATTGTCTAGAATATTTTAGAAAGAGAAAGAGAGTACTCACCATCTTCTTTCTCACTCATACGCATATCTCTTCACGGTGACAGCGGTAGGGCAGACACTCCCTGCAGTGAACATAGATCAGTGGTGGCATTCCCTTCTTCTAAAGATTCTTCCTGGCAAGTTTCTATGTCTTCATTTTCATTTTCATCGTCGTCGGTATCGTCTAAATTTATTTCAAACCGATCACTTTCGTTCATTAAACCGTCTGCCTGCCAATATGACTCTTCAATCTTTTCAGTGTGTTCACACGCTCTTCTCCAATTTTCTGCAGTCACTTTTAACAGAGCACTCTGAACCAGTCGCCACTGACAAAAATTACCTGACACAAAAGTGACTGGACGAAAGTGGGGGGGGGGGTTGGAGTTTTTCTAGCATTCCTAAGTAATTTTACAAGGGTAGCCCATTGTGTTTTGCGAAGGGTGGAAGAACAGTTCTCTAGACAAGGATAGCAGAAATCGTGCCAACTTAGTCCTTTTACACTATAGAATCGTGATGAATTTGGGTAACTACAATAAATAGCGGCTTCAGGTTGAGAAAAACAGTTGTAACGGCTGCTCACCACATGCCATCCCTATACTGGCAGAATGATCGTCTACCTCTGTGAATAACACATGTAGATGTGAGGTCAGCAGCCATCTAAACCTGTCGTGCCGTGGAGTTAGTTACAATTAACCTATGCCTGACTAATGTACATCAATAAAGCATGGAGACTATGCGTTCATTATATAAATATACTCAATCAACATCCCTCAACATCGTCTGAAAGTTAGTCTCTAGAATTTTATTGTATAGTCAAAAGAGTGTTTTATTATGAGTGCGATCAGTTTTCAATCAAGTGAGTCACTTAATTGGTTAAATATATTGCCTTGAAGTCTGGTGGGGACCGAGCGCCACTTAAGTTTTAATTTCCTCTTCAACTTGAAAGTAATCTCAAGTAGGGAGATAGCATTTTTCCGCCGAGCTATTAGCTTGCATGTGTAATGGAGGAAAACTGTTCCTAGCTTAACATTTTCAAGACTTTGTAAGGTTTAAAATGTGAGCATTAACTTCCTGAGACCATACGTCCGTTTAAATCAAAGTTCAATCATTAATTTAAATTTATATTTCATTTATCTACTAGCTAATACTCGGCGTAGGCTGCTACACCTAAATAAATGTATTTTTTAAGTTTTTAGTTGAATAAGTAAAAAGTAAAGCAGCTAATATGGTACGGGCATATTAGGCGAATGGAATATGGAAGATTACAAGAAAAATAATGGAATGGACACCATCAGGAACGAGAAGGAAAGAACGACCAAACCTCACGTGGATCCAAGGGAGAAACTTTGAAGGACTGGGAAATAGAGGAAGAAATGTGTTATAATAGAGAAGAATGGAGAAAAATTATGAAGTGGAATTGAAGACAAATCATTGGTGCCGGAAAATGTATCAACATTGTTAAAACCGGAAATATATATAAAAAGAAAATTAGATGTTAATTAAATTATATGGTAAACATTGTGACGAAACCAAATATGACGGTTGCTAGTCAATTTTTATTTTCGGATTTCAGGTAAACCCCCACTTCTAATGATCGGACGTCGCTGAATTTTGGATAACACCTACCTGGGCATATTTTAATAGTAGATAGTGAGTTTCGTTGTGAATAATTGAAATTTGCGATCGCTAGAGCTATTAAAAAAATTTCGTTACAGGCGAACTCCTACTCCTTATAGTTTTGGATCACAAGAGCGGCTAAACACTCACTGTAACTGAAAACTTGTAGCCTATGTACAATTTTTTCATAAAGATCTGTTGAGCGGTTTAGAACTCTATAAAGATTAAAATGTAACAAACATATGTGTTAATAACACTGAGCAACAAAAAAATAAACTCTTTTTTTTTGTCTCAGAAAGAAAATATGTAATTCTGATAGTATTTGTTCTCCTGAATTCAAATATGATATCGGCTTTTCTTCATCATGCAAGGTTTCCGAAAGGCATACATTTATAATTTCAAACCTTTAATATTTTCTACATTCGTAACTATACAATATTCGAACATTCGGACTCACCCACAGTGTGATTCAGAAATATGGGTATACGTTTGATCGCATTTTGTGACAAAAATATTATTATTAAAGGAAATATGATGTTATCATTAGAAAGGGAATCCTTCAAATTACAACAATAGAACAATGCAAAACAAATCACTTACAACAACACTAAGCAAATCACTTTATTGCTTCAAACTGTTAGCCGTTTACATCCAAGCATAATTGGCAACGCTTTGGGAAGTCATTCATTGCGTTATGATACATGTTTAGAGGAATAGCTCTAATTTCTTCCTCAATCACTCATTTCAGCATGTCGACGTCTTGAGGTTTTCGGGCATAAACCTTCTCGTTCAAATAACCCCACAACTAATAGTCACATGCTGTGAGGTCAGGGGAACGGGCTGGCCATTCAATGGGGCCTCTTCTTCCCACCCACCTGTTTTGCAAATGACCATCCAAAATTTCCCTCACCGCAATTGCATAGTGAGGAGGCGCACCATCCTGCTGGAATAAACATTGTTGATGTTCAGCACTTTGAATTACCGGCAGGACAATTTGTCTAAGGATATCACTATACTGATCACCATTAACAGTATCATCCAAAATTCTCATTCCTAACAGTCATTCCTATCCGATCATAGCCCAAACAGTGACTTTGCCGCATCTTAAACGTGTCTCTTCAATAACATTAGGATTCTCTTTATCATAATAGTGACAACTGTGTCGATTAACACGTTCGTTCACATGGAAAGATTTTTTTAAAGAGCCTCACCACCATCCCCCTGGGTTTCCTCGGGCTTAATGCCCATATCTCCAGGTCTGCTCTTGTCCCTAAATACTCTCTGCTGTTTTTATTTTGTTCATTTTCTGGATTCAAGTTTCGAGTGTTTGTTCTTAATACTACTTATATAGTAATCTAGTAATATTTACATGGCGTTGTTTAATCTAAGTGTTAAAACTAGTACTTAATTTACTAACTTACAACTAACTTATTGCTAGATTACATATAATCCCTTCTTCTTTGTCTGCGGATGTCCTCCTCTTGGCGTTGAGTAAGCACCCGTCCGATGAACCTTCTCATCGCCTGGAATGGCTGTTTTTCTGTCCAAATCCGTAGAGGAGGCGGCCAGTTCATATTACCATTTAGTGCAGCCTCACGTAAGTCCCTTCGTCTGGCCTCATATTTGATGCATTCGTACAGGACATGTTGTACAGTGTCCAGCTCTGTACCGAAGCAATCGCAATGAGGCGTTCGTGTGAGGCCTCTTTCATGGAGTTTGGCTTTGAAAGAGCCGTGGCCGCTCAGGAGTTGCGTGATATGGTGACTTGGTTGGATCCAAGTTTTCTTTAGCCTTTCTTTGATGTTAGGCAGACATTCGTATGTTATGCGTCCATGATCTGCCGCTTCCCATCGTTCTTGCCATTCCTCGGAAATACTTTCCTGGATAATTCGTCTGATGGTGTCTTGTTCATCTGGCATCTGGTATAAGTCTGGCGGGATCACAGTGTCGCCGACTAGTATCGTCTGGTCTCTTCTGAATTTAAAGTTTTGTATTCTTTGAGCGATATACAGATCGATAGGTAGGACTTCTGCGATCACTGGCAGGCAAACCCCAGACACCGTATTGTCCGCTTTTGTAACTCTTATGAGGATTTGGCGTTGGGCAGAAAGTAGCTTCTTCTTTTGAATGAAGTGTGGTTAACTTGCGGTCCCAGCCATGTGCTGCGTATCCGCAAATTTGTTGGAACAATACCGTGTAGAGAGTTAGGTAATTTATTGCTCCATATCCCCAGTTTTGACCTCAAAGCCGTGCCATCCCGTGGAATAGGGGTTTCGCCGTGTTGATGACATTGTTGATGTGCTGGTCGACTCGCAATCTGCTTTGGAGAGTTACTCCTAGGTTCTTATGTTCTTGTGTGAAGATTGCGGTTTCCAATTCTCACGGTTGGCGGTCGCTGTTCATTCAGATGTCCTTTGAGAATCATTACCATGGTTTTATCGGGAGATACGGTTAGCTTGTGTAAGCTAGCCCAATGTTGGAGCTGCTGTAAGACTATTTGGGAGCGTTCTTCCAGTTGTCTTCTGGACTGTCCAGAAATGATCATCACTAAGTCGTCTGCGTATGCTATTGGTAATGAATTTTGGGTTGCTTCTATATTGTTGAGCAGATCGTTCATTACTAGATTCCAGAAACTGGGACCCAGAACTGATCCTTGGGGATAACCTATGGTAACATATTTTCGGATTTGGTTGTTGTTCTCGATCAGGTTTATAGCTCGACCTCTGAAGTAGTCTTTTACTGCTTTGTACAGATTTGAAGGGCAATTTCTTTTGCGGAGGGTGGCAAGTATACTAGGCCACCAGATTGTGTCGATTGCTCCTTCGAAATCTACGATGATTTCCATCACTAGCTTTTCGGCGCAGTTTCCACTGTGACGAAGAGGGCTGTGATAGCTTCTTCAGTGCCACATCCTTGCTTGAAGCCGTACTGGTTATTCGACGTACCATAATCGAGTGTGGGCTGCAATTGCTTTCGCAGAATCCTTTCGTATAGCTTGCCTAGGACTGGGAACATATTGGTCTATACGATTTAGTGTTGGTCGGGTCTCTATTTCCAACTTTTAATAATACCTTTATTTGTGCTTCCTTCCACAAATGAGGGAAAACACCGTGTCTCAAGCAAGCATTGTATAATTGTAATAGACCATCTTTTATGTGTGTCCATTCTTTTTTCACCAGTTCGGCACTGATGTTGTCTATTCCAGGCGCTTTTTTGTCTTTCATTTGATCTCTGGCAATTTCTAGATCTATCATGTCGATATCTCCAGTTTCTGGTGTATCTGGTACTATCTCAGAATTGTTTCTTATTATAGTTTGCTGCTCATTATCTGTAGCGGGATTATCTGTTGATTAGTGATGCCATTAGGTGTTCAGCAGATTCGGTCCATGACTGAGCGTAACCTGTAGGGAGCCTGATTGCAGATAGAACTTGTATTGGCAGTTTTTTTGGCGCTTGGAGTTTATATGCTAGACCCCATTGGTTGGTAGAGGCTTGTTGGGTCACATAGTCTCGCCAATTCTCCTTTTAGTGGCTTTGAGTACATTTGTGTATATTCTTCTCATTGTGTTATAAGCTTCTTGGCGGTCTCTTCTGTCCCTGTTGTCTGCACGTTGGTAGTCCTTATGTGCGGCGTATGCAATTCTCTTCAGGTCAGTGTGCGTGTTTGTCCACCACATTACTGTCCGCCTGGTACTTCGATATCTTGGTATGCTCATATCTGCTGCTCTTTGGATGGTTTTATGTAATTCCTTTGTGTATTGAAAGATATCCTGTCTATTGTGGATTTGTAGAAGACTGCCAACATTTATTTGCAATTGAGTATTGTATTCTTCCCAGTTTGCTCTGGAGAGATTGTATCTTGGAGGTGGCGCTCTGTGTTCTTCTCTATGTCGCTGCTATGACAATTCGAATTGAATAATCATATGGCTGGAGAGTGTGATGTCAGAGCGCAATCTCCATCTTTGTAGCTGTCCTCCCACCCTTGTTGTTGTCAGAGTTACATCGATAAACGAGGATCCAGCACCATGAATGTAGGTAGGCCCTTGGTCACCGTCGTTGTGGATTTCCATTTGCATTTCCGCAATGAAGTTTTCCAATGTGGAGCCTGATGCATCTAATACACGGGAACCCCAGAGAGGTGACTTTGCATTTTGCATCAGTTCCTATTATAATTTTCTTGTTGTTGTGCTCATTGCAGATGTTCCTTAGCTCTATTAGATAATTGTCTATTGGTTGCGAGAATTGCATGTAGCAAGAGACAAATGTATAGCTTGCATATTCGTTACTGATTTCTGCAGCCACAGTATGTGAAGTGCTTAGATTTTTGTTTTGTAATATTGTGAGTCTTGGGTTTAGAATTACCATGGCAGCCCAAGGACGTTCGCCTGTCTTCGCTCCAGTTAGTATTACGTCTCTCACACTAAATGTAAAAAAACCGTGGGCGATGGAGAAATTCCGAATAGATATTTGAAAATACGATAAAAAACTTCATTAAATACAACTATTGGTACTCATGAGACAACAATCATGTTGACCAGTGTAATGCATTGTAGAGAAAATACAGAATTATTTAACATTACATTTATAAATTGATTCCTGCAGATATATTTTTATTTGAGCCCTGAGAATATTTCAAATTTGTAAGTCCGGAACCCGTAGACTAGTGGTTACCATGCTCGCCTCTGGTTTTGAATTTCAGGGTTAAACCGGCAGGTCATTAGATTTTTAGGGCATAAAAATACCTGAATAAGACTTTCTTCGGAAGAGAAATACGATCCGTATCATACATTTACGGCGGCTCGAGCCTGAAATAAGAACTCTTACAGCAAAATGTGCCTAGCCTTTAACACACAAATATGAATTGCGAGGGAGTGACTTAGTTGTTAAAAATCACCATAAAATTGAATCATACTGCCAGTCAGTTTGTTAAAGCAAAATAAATAGGGTAACGTGTGGTAAATTTGTGATAGATATTTTAAATTTCACAAAAAGAAAGATTAGGTCTATCTGCTCAGTTGTATGCACTTACATAGAGCAGGCTCGGGCATCTAGATACTCTGTGTAAGCGCGCCTCTCTTTGTGTGCAGTTTTCTACCCCTTAGTTACATACTTAAACGGCATGAAGTCTGATCAGTGGGGTACAATGCATTTTACGTTACCGGTATATTTATACTACAATAAACGCATTTTGAAAGGCACATCATTAAACTAATTTGTATTTTATCTTAGCTGTAGTCAGTGTGAGCGCACCCCTGATTTATAAAGATTCCTTGTTTTTTGAAAGTAAGAAATATAAAATCACAGAATCAGTAGTTTATAAAAATAACATTAAAATATCATGATGGAACTACTATTATGTATGTATGTGCATTGCGCGACAAGCCTTGACCTACCAACGGGTCCCGGCCTCACATTCACATGAGCCATTTTTACACGTCATTCAGCCAGTATAGGGGTGACATGAGTCAGAACATTGGGTCCTCCAGCCGTTATAGCTACTTGCTGTAATTATTCAAATTCCTGCCATGCTGAGTAGGCACCACGCCCAAACTGGCCGAAATTTCATGAGAAAATTTCTTCATCCCTGGGGTCTCAAACCAACCAAGGTATGATGTCTTAAACCGTTCGGCTTCTGTGTAGGACATTATGTTTATACCTGTCTTTATTCTAATTGGAGCCATTTTCGGTCTCAGGAGGTTGAGAAAGTTCTCAATGAAGATTGCATCACTAAGCTTTTTATATGCTGCCGAGATATTTTGTATATATTTATCCACAAATAGAATACAATAATGCGAAACTATAAAACGAATGCTTCTGGATATGAAAAGTAGCAAAATCTGGGAAAACTAAAATGTAGTTTGTGGGATTTCGTGACGTTAATAACTTAATTACATATACAGTCTCTGTAGCCAGTGATAAACCACTGAGTCAGCCTCGACTCTTCGGAGCTATCTTTCTGGGGATTTATTTTATTTATTATGGAAATAGGCTCACCTGCATTTTTTCATGTCAATTAAATTTGGCCACTGAGAAGATCTCATAGAAGAAAGAGAAACGCATGAGATTTTGTTTATCATAAGAAGAGGGAGTGTGAGCTTGGAATTTATAATTTTAGGACATAAACTGCAATTTAGAGAACACGTAGACTGTATGAATTATTTTAGGCTGCTGAAAATTAAGTTGGTATACCAACAAACTCGATTCAGGAATATAAATGCGACTCGCTTCTATGTTACAGTAAAAATGCAGCAGAATATCTGAAAGTCACGGTCTGTATAAGTTAAAGGTCTACGCATTAGAGAAGTTGTCCAGACATTAATATTGAATAAATCGCTCTGAAACTAAATAGTAATTAAATAACTGGGGCAAAGAGATATGTGAATTAATAGAAGTAATTTATATAACTGAATTGGAATTTTTTTACACATCAGAAGAATGTGTATTTTTCATCTGACTTGTTTCGAAGGCATTCCGTTCAATTTTCACCTATATCCCAACTGAAACAGAACATGCCTGCTGCCACCTGGTGCGGGTTGACAAACTCATTTCAAACAGACGGAGTGTAAATGAAGATGGAAGCGAATGCTTTCGAAACTAGTCAGGTGAGAAATACATAGTTTCTTAGGTAAAATGTAAAACATTTCCGATTCAATTATATCATGTTGATCTTATCTATTTTTAACCCTTATTGCATAGTTAAAATTATTAATATTTTTAAAGGGCCCCTCCGTCATATTTAACTCATACCCAAAATGGGAGTTAATGACCAATCACATTTCAATGATTTTTGACTTACAACTAATCACAGTCGTGTTTCGCCTAAAGTTTATCATAATAAAGAAAGCACCCCCTTTTTAACATTCTGAATAGGCCATAGCATTATTTTGCAGTGACTGACTCTCTAAGAAATACGGCTATCAGATTGTATATATAGTGCATGCATGTCAGCAGAAAGCGCATGCGATAGATAATAAAAAACATTTGTAACAATTGATTATACCAAAAAAAGAAAAAAAGAAAAAAGAAAACACTGTTTGCACTTTCTTAAACGAATTGTTTTCTAGGAAATGACGTTGCAGAACAATATAATTGACATATTTACATCATAGGACATCAAATTAATTAATACCTATAACGTTAGTTATAAATTTCTCCACTAGGGTGCATTCTTACAATATTGCGACCTTTTGGCAATAAATAATATGATTTGGTTGCAGTGATGAACAAAGAAAGGGAATGAAGAGTACCAATCGTTTCTCATTTGTTTTCAAACATCGCCGTTTACATTAAATATATAAATATTTCAAAATAACTATAGTTTGATATATTTGATTTATGAGTAAACAGCTTAATTTTATTCGTTAAATAGTCCTAACAAATACCACTCTTGATTTCCAAATGCTCTAGATAAATTCGTGAGTCGTGAATTTATTGATAATTTGGAAATCACTCGTGGCATTACTTATGATAATTGTCTCATAGTGTTAATTCCCATTCTAATTGTTATTAAAATAAATTATTTAATTTAATTTAATTTATTTTTACACCAACATTGCATTAGAAGAAACGGATTAAATATTACATCAATTCAAATATACATGCGCGGTAAAAATAATAAGGTCAAAAAGAAGCAATTGTACTTTTTTAAATTCGATGTGTGCAAAATTTCCGACTGTGCGTAATGAAAATGTAAGTGAACTAAGTATTAGAACATTCGGAAAGGAACTGACATGCTAAGAGCTCCAAATAAAAAGAGAAAAGTGCGGTGTTTATGTAAAATGTGTTGTGATGCAAAATGTTTATAATAATTTATTTACAAACAATCTGCAATAGACGACGTATTAGCATTATTGCATTATTCACCGGACTAATTGAATTATTAATTTTCATTAGGTGCTCTTTATTTTGATTCGTAATAATATATCACTATAACCTAAAATAGAAATTCACGGCAGTATTAAAAAAAAAAAATCTTTTAAGAAACGTGAGTGATTGAACATGTTCAAATTTGGTATGATGGCGATGATAATGATGATGTTATAACTAACTAACTTTCACCATCGAACCTGGAGGTTCATGATCACGCGACATAAGCTCTCCATTCATTTCAATCATGAGTCTCTGTTTTCCAATCATCCCCTATAGAAAATTGTAAAAAAAATATTCAATCTTCTGTTCCCTTAAACATTTGAAAAATTTCCTTCCTTCTTCATTAAAAAAAGTGCTTGTCTCAACGTTGATTATGCCTCATTTCGAGTATTGTGACTTACTCTTAACTGATATGAATATTACATTTGGACAAACACTTCAAGAGTTCATAATGCTTGTGCACTATATATTTATGCAACCTCCATAATCAGACCACATAACTCCAGTATTTGAAATGTTGTATTGGCTCCGATTGGAAACAGGCGGAAGATATATTACCTCTGCTTCTTATACAACACTTTGTCCATCTCATCACCCCTTTATATTTCTACTCGCTTCCATTCGCTATCCTCTCACCATAACTTAAACATACGACCGAGAGAAAATTTAACTCTAGCTGTTCCTCTACATAGAACATCTCAATGTTCCTAATCCTTCCTTGTTTCAGCCACCGACTCTGGAATTTTCTCCCCTCATATATCAAGGACTACCCGACTCAAAAACAGTTCAAGAAAAACTCACTACATATTTCCTTGGACAATACGAGTATAATATATAACCGTGTTCCATGTACACTTTTATTATTCCTTTATATTTTAAACTTTCTTTACCAAGCCAATTACTTAATCCAGTTTTATAGGTTATTATTGTTATTATCATTACAATTTTTATTTCTTTATATTGTCAACTTTATATTGTGTAGCGTGCCTATATCTATTATATATCATTAATCATGTAGATAATTCATAATTGTTATTATATGTATAATTTAACCCTGGTGAAGTGGAAGAGAAGACCCTACGGCCTTAACTCTATCAGGTAATATAATAAATAAATAAAATAAATAAATGTAGATACCATGGGAAGGATCAGTTGTTCACTAACGAAACTAATCCGCTGATTACTAGTAACTCTGAGATACTATTTAGAAATTTAACTGCTGATGCCGTATTTAATGCTAAATAAGGAATGTGTTTATAATAAATTATTAATATAGTAGTTCACCGCTGTGGCCTTGAGGTAGCGTGCTGCCTTATGATGCAGCGGGCCCGGGTTCGGTTCCCGGTTGGGACATACTCCTGGGTGAGGTTTTTTTCGGGGTTTTTCCTCACCTGTAAGACAAATGTCCGGAAGCTTAGGGCCCAACAGTCCCCGAAAATCATCCGACCATCATCATCATCATTCTTATCATCATCATCCTTTACCGGTGCGGAAAGCAACAAGAAGTTACCATACCTATAATTCCCTACTACGCTGCAAAGCATAGCATGAAAGCATTGCAGTCAAAGACCTGCCCTCAGGCAGAAATACTTTGGATGGATTATTATAGTTTTACTCTTTTCCTGGCATTTCTCTTTACGTCATTTTCAATTCCCTTATTATTTTTTTACATTTTCCAGCATACATATAACAAACCAAGATTTTATACATGTACTAAAGACACTGCATTAATGTTGTCTATTTCCACTCACGCAAAGGAAAAAATCGTATGTCAATTCCCGGAAATCAAACTCTGAACATGTTGAGTAAGGATCTGGAACGCTCATCACAAGACAATTCAACCTAACAGCTAGAATATTGCTAAATATAGGCCTAAAATACATAGAAAAAACTTAAAAATGTTCTATATTAATCTACAAGGAGCAAAGTTATAGATTGAGGGAACTATGTTAACTTTTTTTAACGTTTATCAACACGGAGGAAGGCTCTTAACAAGAGGAATGGTTCAGCATACTAATGAGTTGTGTAGTGGCCATTGTTACAGAGTGCGATGCATCTCTAGTAATGAAGACGAACATGTTGGCGATTAGTAGCCCCGGTCCCTACTGACATCTGCCAACATCGTGTTTTGTCCCCGGCTACAGTTTCAACTAATTGAACCCACCCATCCAGCCTACTCTTGAATCGTAATCACCGGCAACGGCAAGAAATTCCTGTAGAATAATTAAAACAACTCCGGAATATAGCATCAGTTTCTATTTCTCTCTGCCATTTATGCAATATATATTTGTTTCGTTAATTTTTATCGTCCGCATGGGAAGCGAATACCCTGCTAGGCAGGTAGAAGTCATTCTGAATCACACATTATCCATATAAACAATGTATATGATTAGCAGAATGCCAGAGCCACCTCTGAAGACAGCACAAGGCCAGCTGAATCCTGGCCAGAACGATAAATGAATAAACTGTATAAGTGGGACAGATATCTCACTACGGATTCGATCTCGGGACGTGGAGGGGTGCATTAATTTTGCCAAGGGACACCCGTCCAACGGCTGCTCCCTGTGGTTAAGTATGATCTTTTCCTGACTATTTAACTCATGCCCCAAATGGGAGTCAATGACCAATCACGTTTCAATAATTTCTGTTTTTCAACCAATCACAGTCGTGTTTCACCAAATATTTATCAATATTAAATTTACCACATTAAAGAAAGCTCCTCCTTTTTAATATTCTGAACAGGTCTGACCATTATTTTGCAGTGACTGACTCACCAAGAAATACGGCTGCCAGATTGTATATATACTGCATGAATGTCAACACATACCGCATGCGGGAGTTAATATAAAACATTTGTAGCAATTGATTATACCACAAAAAAAAAAAAAGAAATCACTGTTTGCACTTTCTTAAATGTATTTTTTCCCAGGTAATAATCCAGAAAAATATAATTGTCATATTTACATCATACGACATCAGATATGAATTAATATACTGTTTGATGTATTTCATTTTTTCTCCACTAGAGAGCATTCTTACAATATTACGTTCCTTTGGCAATAAATAGTATGATCTAGTTGCAGTGATAAACAAAAGAAGCAGATGAAGTGTACCAATCGTTTCTCATTTGTTTTCAAACATTGCCGTTTACATTAAATATATAAATATTTTAAAATAACTATAGTTAAATAACGATTTGTGAGTAAACAGCTTAATTCTATTCGTTAAATAGCCCTAACAAATGCCACTCTTGATTTCCAAATTCTCTAGATAAATTGGAAATCACTCGTGGCATTAGTTATGATAACGCGTAGCCAGATTCCGTCCAGCAATTCTTGACAGCAAAATAAGACATGTTCCGGTTGAGTCCCAACCGCTGGAAGGCGAACTAAAATACGTTGTTAGTTACTTGTTAGCACGTTAACTGGACATTTCAAATTATCGCATAACTCTAAAATTTTAAATATCGTTACTGTATTGGTAATATTAAATCATCATACAATTTTAGGATGATGTTAAATGACACAATTACCTCAAAATATCATCTCTTAATATCCTTTCCTGTGATTTTTTTATATTCTCCACAGTGAATTTCAAAACTAGGTCAAGTATGTGTGGCAGCACCTGATATCTATATGGAAGAAATTCCTTAGCGACCAGTGGTTACTGTGAAAATGTAGAATCTTTTGATGAATGGTTTTCCTCGGTTGTTCTGAAATGCCCTCTTGTGTTATTCGTTAACCGAGTTTCGAAGTATTTATCGATTGAGTACTTCTTCTTCTCGTTTCTGCTTATGGTCTACTCTGCTTTCCGAAACAATCGTTTTATTTAAGTATGTTTCAATGTAACTGTTACGTGGTGTTTTTTTTTTAACTTCAGCGCATTGTACACTTTATGATACCGAAACTTATAACCCCGTCAATCAATTTAACCTTGTTTTTTTTCACCCAACATTCAGTCACCCAATGTTGACATCACACAATAAACTTGTGCCTTAGCAGCTAGGCAAAATACGTTAATCTGAAAACATATGAAACTATTATTCTCCTAGTTATATTATATGGATGCGAAACATGGACTCTTATAATTAAGGGAGGAAAAGAGATTACAAGTATTTGATAATCAAATTCTTAGGAAATTTGTTGGACCAAACAGAGGTGAACAGACAGTTGAATGGAGAAGACTTTACATAACAATAAGCTACATGGTCTTTATAAAAAGTCAGATATAATAAGAACAGTTAAATATCGTAGACTGCGATGAATTGGACATATGGCTCGAATGGGGAATGGTGGATGTGCACGGAAGCTTCTTGTAGGAAAACCAGGGAGAAGACGTTGGTAGAGCGGGAGAATAGCATTCACCATGATTTGAGGGAAGTAGAATATACAGGGGTTCATTGGAAAACATAAGGTCAGGATAGGGGTATATGGAGAGCTTATGTCCGCGCGGTCGTGAACCTACGGGTTCGATAGTGCCAGTGAGTTTCTTAGTTAGCTCAGCAAGTAAGGGTGGACTAGTCAGACAGCTCCAAAACTTGAAGTAGTAGTTAAAGAAATGAAGGTAAAGTCCTTGGGGTAGTAAGAGGTAAAGGCTCCCATTTTTTTAGATAATCGAGACGAGATGTGAACCGGGATGTTAGCTTTGAGAGACGGCCCTTTTAGCCCAGAACAAGAGTCTGCTACTCATTTCCGTTAGAGGTTGAGTCGACCCCAGAGCCATGGTGTCGCTAGAAGGTTTAAGATAGTTTAAATATCTATACTGCACCGTGTCTCGAAAATCCGACCTTCCGGCTTTTAGCATATTGCCTTAACGAACTACGCTACGGCTTGCAGTTGAAGGAGTATACAATTAAAATAACGATAGAAAAACACAGTATAAGGTGTATGCAACTGAACAGATAAAAAATAGTCCCAACTAGGGACGGAACTAGTCTATGTTCTTTTTGAAAGTCAAAATATTACAAGGTAAGATGAAGGCTCGGACATGGCCGCGGGACGCAGATTAGTTCAGATAAAGTAAATACTGTACCTATAAAGTAAACAGAGGAGCTTCCAGAGTGTGCTGTTTGCTAAGAATAGTGAATTCGTATGTCCGTGCTCAAATGAATGTTCATAACTATTTACGGAATGTATTAATCTTGCAGGATTTTAGTCTATGAATTTAATTTTATAGATTATTTCAATATAATTTTCAGTCCCTATTTTTTCTTACCTAAAAATGTCTTTACTGCACACATAACATTTATTACATTACGTAGGTTTTTATATCAAAGAAAACATGTATTTCGGAAGTCACAACTCAGTACGAAGTTCAAGCGTTTCACATTTCACAGCAAAAAGAAAAGTTTTTTAAAATAAATATATAATAAGTAAGTTTAGCAAGATATCTTTAAAAAGAAGGGTAAAGTGATCCCCACTACAGGCCTTAAGAGGTCTTAAGGATGATATGAGGTTAAGCCTCCCACCTTATTAGATAATAGGCACAAGATATCAGCGGGGTTATCAAGCCCTGCGTGACGACTGCTTTTATTCCAGACCATACTTCTGGTACTCATTTTCATTAGGGGCTGAGTCGACTCCAAGAATATGATGCCACCAGAAAAGTTTAAGTCAGCTTAAGAATCCTCACCTCAATAGGGATTCAAAGCTACGACCTTCCTGCTTTTGGCATGCTGCCTTAACAAACTACTCTACGGCGTGCCCTCTTAGCAAAACATATAATTTGAATTAAATTTAACTGTGATAATCATTGAGACAGAAAATGTAAGATAGCTTTTTTTTTTACTTTTAGCCTATTAAAAGAATGGCAGGACAGGTAATTTATTCAGCCGCGATCTTCCTTTAATTAACGATTGCCTACTATCTATAATGGCGTAGACCAATGTTGAGTCGTAGCCTCTCCTTTGTTAGGAGTTACTAGAACAAGTTATTTTAGTTACGCTTTTAGATGTCATGGATGGTATGAGGTCAACACACCGACCAATGAGACATCTAGCAGGCAACTAACGTGTTACCAAGATATGAGGTCGGTAAATTTATGAGGTCTTTTTATTCACGCTTAAGTATATTTTACGAGCCTGATAATCCCCAGATTCGGGACCCACGGCTTAAGGTCCCTCTGGGAGGACTTGCTCCTTGGATTCTTCCATCCTAAAGAATTCAATCGATCCTGACCGGGTTTGAACTCGCGACCAGAGGCATGGAGCATAACCACTAATCCACCGCGGCCGACAATTAACTATTGTACTGTGCGTGTAAACAATGAGACGGATCGCGAAGAGGTGTTGGATGTTTTGGTACGCACATAATGTACTGTGCATGATGACATAAGAACTCATAGTTCGCCAACTCGCCACTTCGTCTGCTTGATTTGAATCACAGTAATGTTTAGTTGTTTTGGCAAGTTACAAAATGTTTACAAAATTAAAAATAAAAACATTAATTTAAGACTACAGTATAGGGTCTACATTTAAATGTAACATGATGTTTTACACAAATTAATAAAAAGAGCGTTTTTAGTTTAAGAAAAAGCATGTGCCATGCAGTAGGTTTTCAGTTATTTTTCCCCCTCTCTTTCCTTGTTTTCTTGCCTTATTTATGTTTGTTCTCTTCATTACATAACAGCACGACCATGAACATTCATAATGTTAATCAGCGCGAAATATGTTTTTTTCCTCACATATTTTGTACAAAATAATTTCTGTACACAAGGAAACTGACTTTACTTACTGGATAACTAAATATCCAGAATTTTATTAAACTCTTCTTGGAATTATCTTTCAATATTACTGAACTCAGGGCTTCATCTAGCGCCTGGCGGATCTACTCCACCTCACTTCTGGCACTCGAGTTCGCGCTTCAATTACTGGTGGACGAATCGGAGCTAGAGCGACGTTTTATCAGGGGTTCTTCCGTTTTGCTGTGCCAAAAAAAAAAAATTATTCAACCACCTGTCCATATTTATTTAATTCATTTCTTTTTATCTGACCCTATGACGATGCTGCAGGCCTAGTCAGCCAGTGTCCCTGTTTTTCACAGAACTTCAATAATAGGGACTTCATATCATCTCATATCTCGACCGGGCATTATATGCAACACAGGTAGAGGATTTATTTTTCACTATCTTGCAACCTATGTTGAGTTTTTTTATCCACATTCAATACTGATTAATAACTAGGGAAACCCAAGCTAGTTGTTCAGTCGGTGGCTTTTGTGCCTCGTATTACTTAAACAAGCTACAGCAAAACAAAGTGTTAGACCTACTTTGAAGAACTATCAGTCGTCTCAGTGGACACGTGGCTATCGCGAGGGGCTGCCCAGACTAGGACCTCAGTTTAGAATCCTGACGGTTGCTGACGGATATTGGACATGGGCTACACCGGGGATTTTCGGATTATTCTCGGGGTACTCCCATTTCCCAAATTTCACCTTGTCAACACTGTATGCACAAATTCCCTCTCCTATCATGTCATTTCATCTTAATTCATTCATTTCATTTCACTTTTCACTTCATCTCATGTTAGCAAACAGAAGGTGTTTACAGTATGTGGTTAATTTGGTGATCTAATGGGGTATCATATATTTCCACTTGACTCCGAGCCTGTGTGTCAACGTAGGGAAGATTGTGCCAAAGGGAGGGTTGTACCTCTCCTCGAGGCCTTGAGCCCAATGTGATGTGTGTGGAACCAGGAGCACCATAACAGATTACATGTCACTGTAGAGTAGATTTAATTTAATTCATTCTATAAAGTAAATTTGTGTAACAAAATGAACCAAAAATAGAATTACCCATATTTACTAATCTATTTTAATTTTGAAAGAATATCACCTTTATAAGGAAGTAATATACAAATAATTGTTGTTTCAATGTGCACTTTATAAATACAATTGTATTATTACCGGACGCGACCCACTGTATTTTCACTCCTAACAACAACAACAACAACAACAACAACAACACTAATAATAATAATAATAATAATAATAATAATAATAATAATAATAATAATAATAATAATAATAATAATGATAATAGTAATAATAATAATAATAATGATGATGATGATGTTCCCAAGTACAAGTCCCGTATTTACCAAACTAAGATTTTTCTTCTGCTTTTTCTTAGCCGGCAAAACAATTTCTGGATTGCAATTACCAAACATATTTACATAATTTCAAAAAAACTGTTGTGCGACAGGTCTAGAAGGTCTTTAGTCTACTGGCCGGCTGCTAGTCTCACACCCACATGGGTGGACGATCATCCTTCCATGTCATAATCATCATTTCATAATAAAAATATAGGGTTAAGACAATACGGTACAATCCAGGTTTAAGTTCCGAAGGAGGCCAGAACTTTCAAACTGGCCTAAACCTTGTGGCCGCACCATGACCGTGAGTCGACTCAGCCTCTGATGGAAATAAGTATCAGACGTATTTTATGAGAGCATGAACGGCCGTCCGGTCATATAGAGGTGACACTCTAGCTGACATCTTGTGGAGATTATCTAGAAAGGTCGGAGCCTTAACCTCCTACTACTTCAAGGGCCTCATAAGGCCAGCAGTTGCATCACAATAACTTATAAAAAATATACCGAAAGTGCTATTTCGGTACGAAACATCTGTGCTGTTATCCTACCTCTACAGTGAGATTAATGAACTATGCCAATTTCCTTTCTCTTTGTGTCTACTCCCACTCTCCTTCCTACCCCTCCCTTTGCTCTGTTTGTAGTGCGCAACTTCTCCTTTACCTCGGAACTCTCAAATAGGCTAAACACGTAATAAACTGTATCATTCGATCATACACTACTTTCGTTATCGTCTGAAGGACGTGAGCTCAAGGAGAGCTGCGTGGTTTTGAGTTTGGTCCGGCAAGCCAGGGTAGGGTACCCTAGGCAGGACTAAAAAGGTATGCATGGATGTTTGAGTGGGTAAAGATTATTACTTTTGTTAATATTATTATTGTCTGTCTTTATAACTTTTGAATGATCAAAATACAATTTATGTTTAATATATTTTCATATTTCAACTTCAGACGTACAATTGAAATATTAAATCTTATTTTAAGTAAACAAGAATGTTTAATTATTGCATTTGCTAGCTTTGCTACAGCTGTTTTGTATAATCCCTGTTTACGATATTTCTCAAGGATATATGAGCTCCGCTTTCCCGTCTAGCTTTCATGATTGAAAATAATATACTGAGTTTAACAATGTTCATAAATTACTACAGTGTGTTTCACGAATTATTATTAATTAATGTTTATGAATCTATATATATACCCCCCCAGGAGCTATCACCTTGACGTGGTGGGGGGGCTTAGTACCCGATGAACCAGACGACTCTACTGGGGAAGATTGACTTAGGTTAATCTTGCTGGTGGGTAAGAGGCGAGGGGAACTAAGTATAGCTCACAACGAAGGAATGGCGTCTGTATCCATATTGGGCGGCCACATCTTCGTCAAGTCAAGTCTTCAACGGTCAACAGGGCGACAAGGAATAGCACAGCTAAACTTGTAGGGCTTGAAGAGCGGAAGAAGCAGCCCTCTCTTGGGGGGTGGATACCCAGAGGAGCATGTTTGGAGGCTCAGAGGAAGCAGCCCTTCCACCATCCTTGTCCTGCGAAGCGCTCGTAACGCTTCCAGGAGACATTTATCTTACTGAGAAGCTTCATGGAAATCAGCCGGATTGTCATAAAAGGAACCGACCCAAGCAAGATAAAAGGATACGATTTGGAATAAAGGACATTTTGAAATTAGGAAATTGGAACGTAAGGGGAATAAATACAAAAGAAGAAGAATTAGAAAGAGAATTAAAGAAAAAGAAATAAATATAGCAACAATAACAGAAACAAAAAGAAACTAAAAGGAACAAAGGACTTACAACACTATACTATGTTGTATAGCGGAGTAGAACAGACAACAAGAGCGCAGTGTGGAGTAGCAATTTTAATAGATGAAAAATGGAAGAACAAAATTGAATAGCTATGAGTTTATAAATGAAAGAATCCTGATAGCCAGATTTAAAATTGAAAGAGGATATATGATGATAATTGCTGTGTATGCCCCAGAGGAAGGCAAGAAAGAAGAAACAAAAACATTTTATAAAACATTACAAACATTAGTTGATAAATATACAAAAGATCATCATTTAATAATAAGTGGAGACTTAAATGCCAGAGTAGGCAATGTCCCTATACCTAATGTAATAGGAAATAATGGAGAAATAACAATAAATGAAAATGGACAGGATTTGAGACAGTTTTCAGCCTATAATCAATTAAAAATAATGAATACCTATTTCCGAAAAAAGGACATACATAAATATACAAGAAGTGGATATAACTCAAGATCAATAATTGACTATTTAATCGTAAACAACAAGCTAGGAGCCTTGGTAAAAGATGTGAGAGTACATAGAGGCAGCGATATATACTCTGATCACTATCTCGTGATAAGCAAAATAAACATAATAGCTAAATGGCGGAAAAATAACATAAAGAACAAAAGAAACCAAGAAGAAGTATATAAATATATTTATTACAAGATCAAAGTATTAGACAACATTATGAAAGCAGAATGAATAAATATATATCAGAGATAGCGACGTCAGAAGATATAAATATTGAATGGGAAAATATATCAAATGTAATACATAAAACAGCAAATGAGATATTAGGAAAGAAAAATAGAATAAGGAATAGGAAGGGCTTGAGAACTTGGAATGCGAATATACAAAATGCAGTGAATGAAAAACAAAAAGCATATCATACATACTTACGACTGAAAACAGAAGAATCTTATGAAGAATATAAAATGAAAAGGAGAATTGCTAAAAGCATTATAAGAAAATCCCATCAGGAGTCATGGGATAAATTTATAAGCTCAGTAGAACATGATAGTATGGAAGACAAGAAATAGGTTATAAATTAGTGAAACATCTAAATCAGACTGAGAAAGATTCTGCCAGATTGAATATAATCCCAGAACAAGAATGGATCCAGCATTATGAAAAACTTTGGAAAAAGGAGGAAATTGAAGGAAAAGAGAACAATGAGGAAGAAATAAAAGTGGAAAATATTGATGTAATAGACATAAATGAATTAGAAATGGCTTTGAAAACCACTAAGAATAGGAAAGCAACAGGATTAGATAATATAAATATGGAATTAATCAAATATAGTGGAATATTGTGTAAACTACGAATACTTCATCTAATTAATATATGTTGGCAGACCTATGGGATTCCAACCACTTGGAAAACAGCAATTGTCAAGAATATATTCAAAAGAGGAGACCGGAGAAATTGCGAGAATTACAGAGGGATTAGCTTAATGAATACTGGCTACAAAATATATACGAAAATATAAATAATAGATTGAGAAACATAACAGAAGTAATAA
This sequence comes from Diploptera punctata, assembly GCA_030220185.1. Lineage (NCBI taxonomy): Eukaryota > Metazoa > Arthropoda > Insecta > Blattodea > Blaberidae > Diploptera > Diploptera punctata. Next base: position 235,543 of record JASPKZ010009811.1, on the reverse strand, counting down.
TAAGTGAAAATCAAAGTGGATTCAGAAAGGGAAGGTCATGTATAGACAATGTCTTTACACTGAAACAACTCATAGAAAAGAGAAGAGAACATAACTTAGAAACTCACATAGGATTTATAGATTTGGATAAGGCCTTCGATCGAGTAAACAGACAAAAATTATGGGAAATATTACGAATGAAAGGATACCCGCTGTGCCTTGTAGAAACAATACAGACATTATATGAAGACACAAATATAATTATAGATACCGGATTCAAAAGAACAGATGCAATCAAAACAAATACTGGATTACGACAAGGATGTAGTTTATCACCCACTTTGTTTAATATATATATAGACGATATTTTTAATAAATGGAAAGTTTTAGTAAATCCAGAATAAGAATGGATAATAAATGTGCATAAATAATCTTTTATTTGCTGACGATGTAATCATAATACAGAAAAATGAAGACGACTTACAGAAATCAATGCATGCATTAAATGAAATATGTAAATTATACGATCTAAAAATTTCTGTAAGGAAAACGAAGACCATGGCTTTTAGAGGAAGAGATCCAGTGAGAACCAAAATTATTTTAGAAAATCAAAGTATAGAACAGGTGTCTAGTTTCAAATATTTGGGCTGTGATGTTGGCTACAATGTGGAAAGAGATATTGACTCCAAAATAAATAAATTTCAGACGGTGTGTGGAACAATACAGAGAACATTCAAAAATAAAATTAGAAAAGAAACCAAGATAAAAATGTATAATGTTATGGCGGTTCCCACAATATTGTATGGATGTGAAACTTGGGCTCCAGTGAAAAGACAGAAGGATAGAATACAGACGGCAGAGATGCGGTTCCTAAGACAAGTAAAAGGATGTACAAGACTTGATAGAATAAGAAATGAGGATATAAGAGAAGAATTGAAAGTACAGCCTTTGTTGGATAAAGTCACGAATTACAGACAGAAATGGATTGATCACATGGATGGAATGAGCAAGGAGAGATATCCATTGTTAGCCAGAAATTATCAAGCAAGAGGAAGGCGTGATGTTGGAAGACCTAGAAGACGTTGGGCTGATGCAATATGAAGTCGGAACGGGCAATTGCCTAATCCTTGGAGTGATGATGATGATGATGATGAATCTATATAGGAAAGATGGACCAATCTTTGCCTCTGATGGGCCCGGGCAAAGAATAATAAATAGCACTGATACTTATGATACACTACTATAAGTGTAATTAAACATATGAGTTCTTCTATAGGCCAGTGCAAAATGGTAACAGAAAGTAATTCTGTAGATCCGGCGGCGGCGGCGCAAAATGAACAAATTAATATCTCCACGTACTCGTGATATATTTACAATTAAAGTATAGGCCTGTATGCATACTGATTGTAGCCAAAATATTGTAACCACAATGTGACTTTAAATGATAAATCTCCTGTAAATAAAAGGGACTACTAAGAAATGTATCGGGGTCGGTGGTCAAAGAGATAAGTTCCTTCCCTCTGGTTCCGAGGGTCGCGAATTCAAACAGGTCCGTGTCGATGGAGTTTTTAAGATAAAAAGTCAAAGGGACAAGTCCTCTGGGAAGACTTAGCTGAAAGTCTCCCCGAGAACCGTTGGGTAGAGGACATTGACGCCAGAGTCGTTGAGTTCACGAACGCAATCTGTGAAGCCCTGCGAGAGTCAACTCCTAAGAGCACTCCTCCTCCTTAGATTATTGCGACTATTTTGGCGAAGAGTAGGCTGAGAAGAGAGTGGCAAGTCACACGAGATCTGGTAAATCGCCTGCAAAGTCAGATTAACTTCGAGTTCAAGGAGCGCAGTATGGTCTGACTCACTCGATTCCCTTCACTCGGAGGACCAAACGCTCCGAAGGATGACAAAATGGGTGATGAGGATCTCTGATCCGTATCCGTCCTTGCAAGTTCCAGGTAGTTTAGCCTATTCAGAAGCCATGATTAACAATCTTGAGTCTCTGTTTCAGGCTATGCCGCTTGTGTAATCCCCATTCTGAAACCGGGTAAAGATCCAACGCTACCGTCGTCTTATAACCCATTTGCTTATTGTGTACAGTAGGTAAGCTCTTCGAGAAGATACTGCTAACCAGGAAGTTAACAGTTGGAGTCTTCTGAGACAGAAACTGTTCGGGTTTCGGCCTAGACTCGGCACCACTCTACAGTTAGCATGACTTGTAGAAAGAGTCAAGAGAAATTTTGACGAGAGGCCGCTAATCGGCACGATTTTCCTAGACGCGACTAAAGCCTTCAATATCGTTTGGTTCGAAGACCTCCTAAAGAAAAAAATCATTCTAGACTTCCCAACATACCTGGTAAAAACCATTTCTTACTATTTACCTTTTCTGACGTTTGTCGCATCCTTCCACTCGGCGACATTTTCATGTCATGTCATGAAGGCTGGAGTTGCGTAAGACGGAGTTGTCACCCCGGCGCTCTTCAGCCTTTACGTCAACGACATATCTACTACCACTCGCCATGTCGAATTGACCTACTACTTTCGTGGCCACATCGTTCCATCTGGAACTTTTGTTTCACTTCACTTGAAAAGTGGCTCAGAGAATGCATTATTGCTATCAATGTTGATTAGAGTACAGCTGTTCTCTTTTCATCTTCACCAAGACGCATTTATTCACCTCGTCCTCGGAGTGCATATGATATGAGTTAAAACACTAAAAAATCTAAGGGTAATCTTTGATAGAGGACTTATCTGGGAAAGTTATATTGGTCGGGTTAGACGAAAAGCCACTCAGTGAATCCGCATACTAGGCCCGCTTCTGAACCAGGGAGCGGGCTGCTTCTCCATAGAGAATGGTGTGCTGCTTTATAAACCACTAATCTACCCGATCATTCACTACGCCTAACCGGCATGGGGGCACGCTGGTCATGGGTGTGTAGAAGATCCAATTCGTTCAGGTCAAGTGTCTCCTTCTGGCAATTGGCGCACTTTGGTGCGTCAGGAACAGACAGCTTCATGAGGACCTCGAAGTTTCCTACATATCCGAATATATAAAAAACATTGCATAGAAGTTTGATTCTAGGTTTCCTGATGCGGAGAACTCTCTAGGTCGCCAACTTGGGAGGTACTAACCTATCCAAGGGACGAATAAAGCCTTGTCAATACTCCACGTGGATATAGAGGTTCGGAAAACACAGGCGAACACATCAGCAGCCTAACAGTACAGCTCTGATGAGTGGATCCTCTAGTTCGACAACCTCAGTTACTTACATCTTTCAACCTTCAGCGATATTCTGCCGTACCCTTCAGGAGAGGCAAACCTATAGCTCACACCCAGCAATATTACACTGTATTGGAACATCACCAAAGCTCCCTAACTGTTTCGACCAGGGTTTCCTGGTTGTAAAACAAATTCTGGAATGATCATAGCCCGTTTCTTACTTAAGGTGTACCGGTGACAGGTTCAACGCGTATATCTAAGAATAGTTAGCGCATTGCGTACTTGCCTTTTTAGGAAGGAACCGTTATACTTTCCAGCTATGCATTTCGTATGCAGGAATGGATTGCAGACAGAAGTACGTCATACCACGTGCTTGACGCGCGAAACTCTGACCTTAATTAGCTTCTAGGTCAGGTCATGGGTCCTACGGGAGGAATTGGGCCCAGAATCTGAATATTAGGGGCTCATAGAAGTACATTCAACCCAAATTAATAAAATATCTGGTTAAGTAACTCCCCTAGGGAACTCCCTTTCTGCACATGGGGATATACTGTTATATACAGTCATCGATGTAATTAATTTACATTATCCTCTTCAGTGCAGGAGTGGTAATTACAATTACAATACATTTATTTTTAAGGTTAACACATTTATACAGTACAAAATATCATTGATTTTGATAGAAAAGCTTAACCTTGAGTTCAAAATTAGGAGTTTTTAACACCTTCAGTACCAGGCACTGAACAGGGCATTTAAACCCACAGGCCAGCCATTTAAATACCCCAGCTACCCTTTTCATGGCACTTCAGAAAATGGACCATTATTCACAAACCATTAGTCCTAGAAAATTCAAATTTTGTACATACTTAAAGGAGATATCCTAGTAGGATTTGATGATGAGATAACTTGGGTGATTGACATCACATAGTATCGGCGTATCAATTTCAGGAAGTGGAAGTTCATCTTCACTTTCACTTTGTGGATCTTCTTATTCACGAATCAGTTCGTCACCTGAATCATCATTATACAAAATATTCACTAATACTTCTTCAGTGAGACTTTTTCTTTCGCCATGGTTTCACTCACGCACAAAGAACAGCGCGATAACGAGAAACAAATACGACTGCATTGGAGACTGGAGACAAGTTTGGGTGAACGAATTCCATGTGTTGTTTGTTAAAAAAATAAAAGGGAATTCATCAAGGTTAAACGTGTCAAACGGGAATAGGAAATGTACATTTACATGCCATCTATGATCTCCAAGACATACTAAGTCAACACAATATTTAGGCGCCGAATATAAACGCGGTTTGTTCGCGCCCGCTCTAAAGCGAGACGAATGACCGACGGCCGCATACACGATAGTCTCCTTAAACGCCTTAACTGGTTTACGGTACTTACTTTTTTTTTTACTTTTGAGGACCTCTCCAATTTTCAGCGGTTACCCTGTATTCTCATTCGCCATTCTTGCCGATCACGCCATTCATCCTCCTCCAGACCTCGGTCGTTCATCAATCTATGGATCTCTCCTCTCCAAGTTGCTCTTGGCCTGCCCCGTTTCCTTGTACCAGAAGGTGACCATTCCAAAAGAGTTTTGGGCCACCTATCATCCTCCATTGTCCTGACATGGCCATACCACTGAAGAGCTCGTCTTTCGATCCTTTCCACCACTGTCTCCTCCATATCCATCATCTGCCTCACTTCTTCATTTCTTCTTCTTTCCAACCTGGACAACCTGGCACTGCGTCTTATTCCATCCATCTCCACTGCCAAGATCTTAGTTTTTTGTCCCTCTACCAAAGTCCATCCCTCAGCACCATAAGTCATTATGCTTTCCACAACAGACTTCAAAATTCTCTTCTTCGTGTGGTTTGACATGGTCCTACTCCACAGTACTCCATTCAACATTTTTATGGCTCTTCGTGCTTATACTAACCTGCTATCTACTTCAGCTTTACAACTCCCTGATTCATCAATAAGTGATCCCAAATATTTAATTTTTTTAACAGCTCTAATAATTCCTTGGGATAGGGATATATCTCGTCCACTTCCTCCTACTACAAGATATTCAGTTTTTTCCATGTTTACTCTTAATCCTCCTATTTCAAAAGCATTTAGAAGTTTTCTAATCATGTATTTCACATCCTCACGACTCTGAGCTATCAACACTTGATCGTCTGCAAATAATAAGGAATGTATTGTGCCACCTTAGACTGGTACTCCCATGCCTCCACAATATCGATTCCACTGCTCCATATATATTTTGAACAGAGTAGGGGACATACTACAGCCCTGTCGCAGGCCTTTAGTAGTTCTGAATGGAGAGGATATCATCTTACCCACTTTAACCGAAGCCTGACACTGCTGGTACAACCGTCGGACAAGTGAAATCGTTGGTAAATCGATACCAACATCAACCATTGCATCCCAAAGTTGGTTGATTGGCACTGAGTCATAGGCCTTTTCTGAATCAACAAATATCAAATTAATTTCCTGGCCCTTAGCATGTGATTTTCCTGTTATCTGTCTCAGACTAAAAATGTGATCCATGCATGATTTCCCTCTGGTAAATCCTGTTTGGTCTTCCAACATTTTTCCTTCGATAGTGTGTTCAAGTCTGTTTGTGATGATACTGCTAAAAATTCTACTCATGGATGACATCACACTGATTCCTCTGTAATTTCCAGGGTCTTTACGATTTCCCTTTTTATGAATAGATGTTATATATGACATACACAAATCCTTTGGTATTTCATCACCCTCCAAAATCTGATTAAACATTTTACAGATAAGTCTTTTTAATAAGGGGGGGGCATATTTCCATAATTATGTCATTATTCCACCGGGTCCACTGGCTTTACCATTCTTTGCTTTTTTCAGATCCTGATTTATTTCTTCCTCTAAAATAGGTTCCATATGTGACGATATATTGTCCATATACTCCAAATTTTCACATTTTTGTCTCTTCCTTTTCTCAACAAGCAGACTTTTAAAGTGCTTCTCCCATTGTTCCATATTCACAAGATTTAAGGCTGGTGATGGATTATTAACTTCCCTCATCCTCCTTATAACTCTCCATGCCTCTGCAGATCTTCTGTATCCTAATGAATGATTGATATCAGCACATACTTTTTCCCATGATTCTTCTTTACATTTTATTATAACCTTCTTTACCTTTCTCTTGCATTCTCTATACTTCTTTAGGCCTTCTTCACTCTTAGAGCTCAACCACTTATAGTACAATTTCTTTTTTTCATTAATAATTTCCAGTGCTTCCATAGTCATCCATTCTGTCCTTCCTCCACTTTTCCTCTCTGTTCCCAACACTTCCTCAGCTACTCCATTAACACAATGTTTTAAAAAAACATACAGGCCTTCGGTATTCAAATCCTCCTCTACTACTTTCAGTCTATTGTTCAGTCTTTCCTGATATAGATAGCGTACACTATCTTCCTGTAATAGATGCACCAAATATCTGGGGTCGTCTATAATAGTCATTTCTTTATTTTTCTGAGTTTTAGTTGTTTTTAATTTAGTTTTCATTGGGAACGCAATTTTTGATACAAAAATATAATGATCCGATCCAATTCTCTCTTCCTCCGTACTCTAACATCTTGTACTTTAATCAATCGTTGCTGTCGTACTATTACGTAGTCTATAATAGACTTCAAATTCCTGGAGTGGTTTACCCAGGTATATTTATGTATATCCTTGTATTTAAACTTTGTATTCATGATAACACATTCCTGCTCCTTACAGAATTCAATAAACCTCCTGCCATTATCATTTTCTGTATCTTCTCCCCAGGCTACAACAATGTTACTATTAATTTTTCTACCGACACGTCCATTAAAATCTCCCATTAGCAGGAGCTCATGTCCATTCACACAATCATCAATTACTTCTCTCAAATCTTCATAAAAGCCCTTTTCTCATCAACTGAAGCATCATTGTTGGGGGCATATACCCCTATTACTTCCACAGTAGTTTCATGAATACGTATAGTTATATTAATTATCCTGTCACTTATTTCTTTCCAATTAACTATTCCAGATTTCCATTTCTTCTTTATGAGGATAGCCACTCTTGATTTTGCTCTTTCTGATTTTGGCACTCCACTCCAGAAATGTATATAATCCCCAACCACTTCTTGTCCTTGTCCTTTTTTTTTGTCTCATTTAAAACTACTATACCCATATCCAGAATATCTAGTTCTTTAACTATTTCTACTAGCTTTCCACTCATTCCTTGTATATTCCAAGTTCCGCATACCAAAGTTCGTTTACGTAGCCAAAGTCGATGTATATTAATCCGTCCGGCTAATTTCTTGGGAAACGTAGCAAGCTTTGTTTTATAGGATCGGGTGCTAGCCCTCTGCCCAACCCCCAACCTGGAGGACCAGGTAATTTGTAATCGAGGATGTCTTTCCCTAGCCTTTGGAGGACCAACTCCCATCCTGCAAGGCAGCAGCTCCCTATCCTGAGGTAATATCTTCTGCCTTCTTCGCCGTTGAGATTCCAAACTATTCATCCGCCTAAGAAGACATTGGATATCCTCTTCTGGAGTGCTTCTTCGTCTGACCTCTCTCCTTTGACCTGTCCGGCATGGGAAACCCTATCAGTAGCTACGCTACCGCCGGTATAGCTCTCATGGTCATCGAGGTACTCAAACCCCACCACCAACTATAAGGTCTTGCACTCCCTAGTTGGGGGTTTACGGTACTGAATGTGACACATTGATAGAAAACTGATTAAGGAGAGTCTGTTTTTGTTTCAAACATGAGTTATCAAGTAGCAAATGATTTATGTTTCTACAGAACAAATTGAGCGGATAATGTGACGTGGATTGAAGATTTATCATTTATGATCCATTAGATCTTTATTAACTTTTTAATGTTTGCGTGAAATGCTGCTGCCATCTAACTTTAGTAGTTGGGAATAAACTGATAATGTAGACATGACGCTCAATTTTGTAACAACATGATGCAGCCAGTTACAAGTGTTATTGAGTTTTTTTACAACTTGAGAACAATTTAAAAGCTCTCATGTAACATATAAGATACATCAAGAGATTATAAAATATTTGTATCGTATATACTGTAAAAAATAAGCATTCAAACTTGTATAAAAACATTCGAGTGTTTTCCATGTTTATGTATGCAAATAATAAATATGAGTGTTACAGATGCATTAAACACGGAATTCATACGATGGTCTGCTTATGCCCCAACAGCGAATTCTTTCGAATGTTAATTTCTCAGACAGCCATAACTTGAAGCACTCTTCTCTTTCACGAGGTATTTTTCATTGATTAGATGTATTGGCATTTATTTCTAAATAATTAACTTGCCACTGGGATCACATAAGCTGCATGTAAATAGAGATGTAACATAAGTAATTTATGTTCTAAAGTATTTTCCTTTTATTTCAAAACTTCTTAAACATATTATTTATTTAAATAATTTATTTAATAATATTTTATGAATATATTCATTTATTTTATTTCGAAGCTACTTCAATGTACCACTTATTTAAAGATACCTCTAGAAATATATAATTATTTTGTTTTATTTTGACTGCGCCGTAATAAAATTGCATTAAATTGTATTTCAAGAATACAAACTAAATTTTTATAGAGAAATATTAATTTTTTACACTGGGGCCTTACTAACCTCACTATAAAGAATAGGATGTTAAAATTGGGTATGTAGGGCCTATTTAGCGTTATGTTCTAGAAGAATAGCAAAATTAGGAACATGGTATTTAAATAAACTAGAAAATGGGACTCGGAACCTCTTACTCTATGTCCAAGAAGCCGACCTTGAAATTAGGTAATTGGGGCTACATTCTTAGATGAAAGTCCACGTTTATACAGATTATTAATAAAGTACACTAATTTAATATAGTGGAATATACCCAAATCGGACATTTAATAAGCAGGAATCCGGTACTTTTCGGACTTTTGTCCCGACTAAAATTAAAGGGCATTTGGTCTTACTTTACCATTCAAGATCATGCAGTGAAAGAGATACATTTACAATGATGCCGGCTTCATTCAACTGTCAAACCAGCTTTGGGATAATACCAATATGGTGACTGTAATGCCTTGTAAAATGGAATGCGTTCGCACCGGTAACAGCCACAGAAAGTACGTGGTGTCAGTTGCCGTAGGGAACAAATGACCTCTGGTGCTGAAAGAAACTACACCCTCCAAACAGTTGTGAGGATGAGAAGTCCATGACTTTGAAGATAAAGTAAGACCAAATGCTCCATATATGTTTCATGTGTTATCTTTCCTGAAGAAGACGGACTCTTCTAACGCGGAAAAGAAAAATGCTCGTCTCTGTTCAAGACGGAAATACTTTAATTCAACGTGGTCGTTTTTTGAATCAATATAGAATAGCACTCTGAAAGAGACGACTATATTTTGACACGATCCTTATTTTGCAGGGACTGTGCATTTAGATCATAGAGATGAACACATCGGCTCAAGTTCAGAATACCTCGACCTATGATTTTCCATACTAAATTCTTATAATACTATTGATGTACGCACTTTTTCAGTCATTACTAACATTTTAAACCATTTTAAACGTTTTTAAACGATGTTTATAACATTTTATTGCAATTATTAAATATTTATCTACGTACACAAATTGTCTCATTTATCTCATTTTTTGAAAGTTCTACAGAATCATGATGCGCATGCGCGAACGCTTAAATAAACTTCAGCTAGATGGCGGAGATATCTGTGAAATCGGAACGATCAACCTTCGAAAATATATTTTAAGAATTGGATGTTCAATCCATTTTTTTTAGGTTCCAATGGGACAAGTTACTCTACATCAGATTAGTTTACACTTCATTAAATAATATGATTGTAATTTACTTCGTTAGGTTAGGAAGATGGAAGTTGGTGTACATCCATTTCGCGACGATCACGTTATGCGAATATGTCCAGTGTGCGGGAGCTTTGAAGACGAGATACATATATTAGGAAAATGTAACGATTTGGAATATTGGAGGCGTCAGTTATTACCGGAAAGATTTCTAAATTCAAATCGTGAAAGATTGGCATGCTACGAGTTATTGGTAAGCCCAGAAAATTGGATAAACCTGGGTAGATTTCTGGACAAAACGCGGAAAATAAGAACAACACTCATTCATGAATAAATAAATATGTTAACAAATTGCAATACCATTAATTCTTAATAATTCTACATAACTAAGTTAATGTATAATGTAATTGTATTGTTATCTAATTGTAATATTATTGTGTTCTCTTTTTTGTATTAAGTAGGCCTATATTATTACCAAACATCAACTTATTGTAACGAACTGTCAACAGCGACCCATATTTGTAAATAACATTGTATATATCTTACTTTTAGTCTAATAAAGTCCTTATGTATGTATGTATAAACATGATTGGGAATATATTGCGAAGGTTGGTCATTCCGATTTAACAGATAGGCCTATGTCCTCTAGGGTGGGCAAAAAACGCGTTCTTTTATTTCGAAGTTATAATAGCGCGGAAAAGTTGCGAATTATATAGGCAAAAAATATATTATCAAAATCGGTTGACGTCTTCCGGTCGCGCATTGGCTCTAAAATTTTACAAAATATGAAAAAAACTTCATTTTTGCGATTATTTCTTCAATTTTTGAATTAGATGTTTTCGTAACGTAATAGTTTATAACGTCTTCAAATAGAGCCTAAAAGCATTGTTTTAATTTGGTTTAGATCAGTTGATATCTTCCGGTCGCGCATAAGCCGCAAAATTTGCCAAAATAATGAAAAAGTTGCATCTTTACGCATTTTTGTTATTTGGTAAATAATTAGTATTTGTATGTGATAGCCGTGGTATTTCTCTTGAAAATCTAATTGTCATCGGATGTACTGTTGTCAATACAGGTTGGAAAACTGGTCTGGTTCGCCGAGTTGAACTTTATTTAAGGAAAGCTGTACAATGGACAATTTGTCTCCTCCATTTCAATGAGTTGCCATTCCGCCACAAATTTGAGCACGTGGATTGCAAGACAACGGGGCCTAGCAATTCTAAAAGGGCCAATTTGTGAAAAGTTAGTTGGCTGCCAAAAATTGCCGGTGGTTAACTTCCTGAGTATTGATTGTCAGATCCCACAGATGGACATAAATGTGCTTAGCAAAGATCAGCAATACCTACTTGATATTTCAAAGCCAATAATAAAGAAGATTTGGCTGTACGAGATCCTGGGCACTTATCACATTCGAGGTATTTGAAAAAAGCAAATACAACTCTCAGATTGTACATAAATGAAGAAAGGTCCTCACCTGAACTTCAGGAACTAATTTCGTTTATATTGAAATAGGACTTACCAATGTGGTTTACTATCAAAACAAGTAAACATTTTACAGACGACCCGAAACTTGTTTACCAAGCAATACAATCTACCAGGTGCATGCCAAAACCTTTGCTTGATGTTGTCGACCCTGTGATCGAACGGAATGGTTTTTTCGCCCACCCAGAACACTTACTGTTAGCCATGACTCAAGAAACGCATAAGAGAGCTCTGACGTCGAAGAATTCTTAAGGCAAGGCACATAGATGCAAGAAGGAAAACAGTAAGAACATTCACGCCACCAAAAAACAACTTCAATGCGCAAGAATACTCAGAAATGATCAACTGGATGGACTGTGAATTATCTTCTCCCCCATTGTTGGCAGAAATCAGTGACGACGAGATCAAATCACACATCGACAGTGACTCGATCCCTGACTGGAACATTACTTTTAAGCAATTCCCAGTTCACATGCAGGCTGTTGAACGCTGTGGAAAACTTGTCACGGAAGCCTCAGGAAAAGTTTGTGGAGCTGAATCTCGAGACGGATTTATAAGAACCACTCTGCTGTCCAGATCACTCATGCCTAACTTCACCAGCCAATCAGTCTTCGAAGTACCTTCGCTACAAAATAGAGAACAGTACTAATTGAAAAGTTCAACTAACGTGGAATATTTATTCAGAACTCCGTTTTTCTTTTTTATAAAAGTAAGTTTATTGTTAAAACTATACAGTAACTTAAATATTTAGGCTTTTTAAATGTAGAGTAAGCCAAAAAGTACAACGCCCGCTGTTCTTTCAGGTACTGTTTTTCTATAGGATTGGGATCATTGCGCGACAGGAATTTGTTAATTTATTCACACCATAATAAAACACAATGCTCTTATGTTCAAAAATAAAAATTCTGTAACTATTACGTTAAAAAAAGTATATTAAAGATATAAAAAACGCGTAAAATATAACATTTTCAATATTTTGGCAAATTTTAGACCCTATGCGCGACTGAAAGATATCAACTGATCTAAATCTAATTAAAACACAATGTTTTTAGGCTCTATTTGAAGACGTTATAAACTATTACATTACGAAAACATCTAATTCAAAAATTAAAAAATAATCGCAAAAATGAAGTTTTTTTTTCCATATTTTGTCAAACTTTAGAGCCTATGCGCGACCGCAAGATAACAACCGATTTTGATAACTTTTTTCTTTTTCTTTTTGTCTATATAATTCGCAACTTTTCCGTGCTATTATAACTTCGAAATAAAAAAAATGAGTTTTTTCGGCCCAAACTAATGTCCGCCATCTAGCGGAAGTTTATTTAGGCATTTGCGCATGCGCACAATGATTATGCAGAACTTAGAAAACTTCATTGGTCGAGATAATCTAATCTTTTTCCAATACTTCCTCTCTAAACAAGCGAGGGTCTCTTTTATTGGGCCGGTGGTTGTAGATTTTATTGCCCATTCAGCAGATGAGCGATCCCTTAGTTCGTGCCTTGCTGTGGTAGAGAACAAGTTCGTTTGCACATTTTCTTAAAGATGATCATGCAAAAATGAAGTGTTGTCATTAAATGATACAGTGAAAATGATCGAAATGCACAAAAAAAGGAAACGAAGAGTCGAGAATCAATGCTCCAATTCAAAGCGGAAAAACTCAGTTCTACGACACGTTAAAACATAAAGATCGGATAATGAGTTAGTGGCATTACGACATGAAAAGGAAACGAAAGACGACGGGTTATGAACGAATAAATTAACATTTATGGGAATGGTTTGTTAACGCCCGTACAATGAATATACCAATATCTAGACCTATTTTGCAGATTCAAGTCAATGAGCTTGCAAAATACTAAACAAGCATAAATTAAAGTCTTGTAATTGATGACTTGAAGGGTTCTGAAAGAGACATAAAATCATTGGAACCAAATGGAAAATAGTGATTTTTAACAGCGCTTTTGTTTCCGAGTGACAGGAAAATTTGAGCTTACTACTGGAAGGGTATCATCCGAAGACGAAACTGGCCTGTTTTTTTTTCAGGGCACTACCTATAACATTGTGTCTCTGTGCGGGGAAAAATGTGTGAGTGTCAAGATGTAAACGAACTACTAACATTTTTTCTGTGTGGCTGTATGGGAGGGGAGGGGAATTGAAAAAGTACAAGACGTGATTGGCAAGGTTGCAAAACCTTGATGCTTCAAACACCTGAACACAAAACAAGTGAAACTGACAGATTTACGGAGGCCAAGGATGGAATGATACAATATGCACAGAACAAAGCACTAATGTGTTCACCGCTGTGGTCTCGTGGTAGCGTGCTGCCTTGTCACGCAGCCGGTTCGATCTCCGGTCAGGACAAGTTTCCTGGGTGAGGTTTCTTTCGGGTTTTTTCCTCGCTTGTAAGCCAAATGTAAGGAAACTTTTAAGGCCCAAATAGTCCCCGAACGTAATAATCATTATCATTCACATTCGCCTTAGATTAAGGAGTCTCCTGTCGCAGCACCTTCATTATCATCGATCCGGCTTCCAGGCGATCCAACCTCAGAAGTGGGTTTAAAATTACGCCAATGCCAGGAGAGAAGACCAGAAATGTCAAAATGACAACCTGGAGCATTAATAAAAGTACTATTGTAATTTGGGCTAGCGTAATATAATTCATGGTCTTTATAGGAAACCAGATAACAGTTAAGTCTGGTAGACTGCGATGGGCAGAACATGTGGCACGAATGCGGAATGAAAGACGTGCATGGAAGCTTCTTGTAGAGGGAAAACACCCAGTTGGTAGACCAAGAATGAGGTGAGAGAATAACATTAACTACGATTTGTGGGAAGTAGATTATACAGGGAATGATTGGAAAACATTAGCTCAGGAAAGGGATGTATGGAGAGCTTATGTTCGCGCGGCCATGAACATACGGGTTCGATAGTACCTAGTGAGGTAATTAGAGTGATATAATTCGTGAGTGTTAACAATGTTTTAACTCGTGTGTTATAAAACATTTGTGCCATAAACTGAATTTCCTCAAAATATTAAATATAATGTAAAAGAGATAAGCCCACCAGTATAAGGCGAATAATTCAAAACGAATTATGTAGATAATTAATTCAAGTATTTCTAAGAATGACTATGTGTTTCCCGAACTTTTTTTTTTTCTCTCAGGCTCTGTACCTGATTAATATGGAAAACAGTCCAAACTAGAAATAATAGGCCTATAGGGACCAAGTCTATTCAGTATTGAGAAGGATTCACTCTATAATGTTAGAATATGTCAGCTTAGATATTATAGACTCAATTCAAATCTAGGCATGAAAGTAGCGACATTTTTTTCAGGTTTTCTATTCTTTTATGTGCCATAAATTTATATCACGGGATCCATGGGTTTACTTCCCTTCCCTTAAAAATCCTTCTTTTCCTGTCGAATTTTAATCCGCGAACCTCGCTACTAGAAGCGAGCATAGTAATCGGGAATCCACCGGATCGACAAAACGTAAGTTACATAAGGTTTTAAAATAGTAATTTTGGATGAGGAAGTAATTGCCATTGAACAAAGTTGTGTAAGATATACCGAGTTTTAGTAAAAACTTATATTTTAGGGTGATATCTGTTGAAGATAAAATATTATTACGAATGTATTTATCTCACATCTTATTGATATATTTTGCCTATTAGGGAAAATAGAGGTCTACTGGAGAAGAAGAATTTAGTGTAGTTTTCTTAAACTCTGTTGACGAATTGGGACAAAAATAGCAATGATTAAAATGTGAATTAAATATAATAAACATTATGATGATCTTGGAGAAGATTTTCAGGCTGTAGGCCGTGGTCGTGAGGCTTGTAGTTCCCCGACGTTTCGCCAGAGACTGCGTCTGGCATCCTCAAGGGTTGTCTTGAGACTGGCAATTCTGTCCGCTGTCTGTCTTATTTATACTTATACGAATTGCCAGTCTCAAGACAACCCTTGAGGATGCCAGACGCAGTCTCTGGCGAAACGTCGGGGAACTACAAGCCTCACGACCACGGCCTACAGCCCGAAAATCTTCTTCAAGATAATCATAGCAACTCCGGCCGTGAAAGTCTACGTGAATACATAATAAACATTATTACCATAATTGGATATTTGTAAGAATATGCAGAGATCATCAATTTCTGATCTGAATAAAGGATACGTGTTTTGCTACATACTAGTAACGTATGTTCAGTTTTGTTAACATTAGGCATGTCTTAAGTTTTGAAAGGTGTTTACTTTCTCCTTATTTAAGAATTTATGTTTGAAATTCATATTACGTCTTAACGTAATATGTCATGTTATAACTTAAATTTGTCCTTCATCATTTGTGACAAGTATGTGGAACTTGATTTCCTCGAAATATTTGCCAAGGAATTTTATTCTAGGCTTATGAAACATATTATTGTTTTTGTCAGATAACAACTAAGTAGCTGTAATTTTTTAGAATTGAGTTCATTAACAACAAATATTTTCTTTCTTTGCCTTAGTTTAACCTAACTCTTTGTAGGTATCCTACTTTTATGTGTCCCAAAGAACCCGGGCCTGTCGCGAGAGGATTTTTAACTCTGAATCACATCCATACATTTTTTCACTACTTAGAGATACGGGGGACCTCTCCGGAGGTGTGGTGAGATGAATTCCGGTGCCAACTCTGAGACTACACAATCATTTAAGACAAGATATTCCATTCACTCATACATTCATTAGACAAGGCGAATACATTATGGAATATTGCGATGGTCAGATGGTGTTCTGAGACTATTTGGGCGTTAAATTTTTTTTACTGACATTTATCTTACAGGTGAGTAAAAACCACAGCCAGGAAACTTCCACCGGGGTTCGAATTAGGGCCCACTGCGACCGAGGTAACGACGCGACGTTATCTCTAGACCACAGCGGTTGACCAACAATAAACTTAACATTTTATATTTTGGAAATAAGAACAATTAACTTCATTTATCGGGAAAAAAGACAATGCCAATAATAATAATAATAATAATAATAATAATAATAATAATAATAATAATAATAATAATAATAATAATAATAATAATAATAATAATAATAATAATAATAATAATAATAAAATAATAATAATGATGCTAATAATAATAATAATAATAATAATAATAATAACAATAATAATAATGAGACTATTTGGGCGTTAAATTTTTTTTACTGACATTTATCTTACAGGTGAGTAAAAACCACAGCCAGGAAACTTCCACCGGGGTTCGAATTAGGGCCCACTGCGACCGAGGTAACGACGCGACGTTATCTCTAGACCACAGCGGTTGACCAACAATAAACTTAACATTTTATATTTTGGAAATAAGAACAATTAACTTCATTTATCGGGAAAAAAGACAATGCCAATAATAATAATAATAATAATAATAATAATAATAATAATAATAATAATAATAATAATAATAATAATAAAATAATAATAATGATGCTAATAATAATAATAATAATAACAATAATAATAATGAGACTATTTGGGCGTTAAATTTTTTTTACTGACATTTATCTTACAGGTGAGTAAAAACCACAGCCAGGAAACTTCCACCGGGGTTCGAATTAGGGCCCACTGCGACCGAGGTAACGACGCGACGTTATCTCTAGACCACAGCGGTTGACCAACAATAAACTTAACATTTTATATTTTGGAAATAAGAACAATTAACTTCATTTATCGGGAAAAAAGACAATGCCAATAATAATAATAATAATAATAATAATAATAATAATAATAATAATAATAATAATAATAATAATAATAATAATAATAATAATAATAATAATAATAATAATAATAATAATAATAATAATTAATAATAATAATAAAATAATAATAATAATAATCATAATAATAATAATAACAATAATGCCTTTAGGCAAAGGGATAATTATAACTCTTGTAAATTAAAATATTTTAATTTCCCGGGGATATTTACTTATTGCTAATTTCTGAGGGATTATAAAGTCATTTTATCTATTAAAAATAAGAGTAGGCCTACCAGAAGTATTGTAGTTGAATCAAGTAATAAAAGTAAAAAAAAATAAAGGCAATGGTATTTTGGACATTTTATCAATATTTGGCGGAAAAATTAATTCCACATCATGATAGTTCAGTTTTTAATATTAATAGAATTACAGACTTTATAAGGATGAAGTGTAGAAGATAATGAGTTACTTATATGGAATTGCATTGTGATCGGAATCCGATGTTTCCGGTTGAAGTCTGGCTCTGGTAGAATGATTTATTTAGGTTTTAAAATTGCTTGAATATTTCTTATATAAAGACTGTGTCTCATATCGTTCATTTGTAGAATTCCATTCCTACAATAAGAAGTCTCGGCTTTCTTAGGCCCAACTTTAAATCGCGACCAAAATAAGCTGAAATATTAAAGAAAGTCGTTAAAAACAATTTATTACGTACCTTCCAGCATCCCTGAAGATAACTGAGAGTTTATTGGTAACCATCTGAACAAAGTGTAAAAAGATAGAATGTGATATGTGTTTTTATTGACATCGTTAGGTGAGCCAGATGGCTGGACAAACCGAATTGCGTGATAAAGATGGGAAGTAACTGTGTTGTTGTTAGAGCGTTTCCCGTTATTGAACTTGATGTGGCTACGAAAGCCAGTTGATTAATCGCACTCCAATCAAGGTAAACAAGTTCCTGTTACGGCCAGACCAATTTCAATCTACTCTCCCATAAATATAATGGACACATACGTTAACACTTGGATTCTGTCTAGTTTATGTACAAGATTAAAGCAATAGAATATGCACTCCCATCAACAGCCTCGAAATTAAAGTCATTCGTCCTAGCGTTTTGCCTTTAGAGTCGACGGGAAAGGGTTAGAATATCACTGGATAATTTTTTTTTATTTCACTTTATGCTTCGGTTTATTTATCAGAAAGACAAATTGTGAGAAGGCGGTTACACATTTGCCCTTACCTCTGTTTGCCTAAGTTGGCGTCTCGGTCATTCCATGTAGGGTTAGTGGTGGAGGAATCGGTGGGTTTTCTCCGTTTTACCCTGCTAAAACTTCATTCCACTACTTGTCCATACACATGCCACCCATTTCGTTTTATTTAATCTGTCCCTGTGTTGCTTCAACAGGCCTGTAAGGGCTTCATCTGATTTCATCCCTCGAATTGGCATTACGCCGGACACGAGTTCTCTACTTTACACGGTGGGAGAGTTGTGAACTGTGCTCTACCTACTGACCACCGTTTCTGATCAAGAAAAAAGAGGTCACATGTTCGATTTTTGGCTGATTTTTAGTAAAACATCCACATAGTAATGAGTGTGTTTTTTTCTGTGTATATCATTATAGAGAATGTAGTGATGAAAAACAAACAAGGAAAACAAGAAATGAAAACAAAACTATTTAAAAAGGAAACGTATTTTATTTTCAGTACAAATAATGATTTCTCCAATCTTGAAAGCTTCTCTTCTTATTTTTCTCTTTTTGCCTTTTATTTCTTCTTCCCCTTCCACATTCTTATTGATAAGCGCCACTACCTGTTGATTCTGGAATAAAATAATTTTATTTTACGTTTAATTGATTTGGATTCATTCTCATTTTCATCGTGTTGTCTTCCCAAATTTCTAAGCCACCAAGTTTTGGAACTCTTAAATACGATTTATCGGGAAATTATAGTGTTGTGTTTGGGTTAAAATTTGATTTTTTTGTCAGATTTGAACATTCGAATTAAACATTAGAAATACTTTATGTTAAAATACAATTAAAATTATAGTAATTATACAGCCATAGCTACAGTCTGCAGCGTTAGCTCAGACGACAGTGTGCCTGTTTTCTCTCTAGGAGGCCTGGTTCTGATACTTGGCGGGGTTGGAAATTTTAAAGTTTTCAATATCGGGGCTAGCAAAAGAGTGGTGTACAATTTTTAATCGTTATATTGTACACCAGATGCTTGGATTAAATTCTAATCCCTACACTGCGTACGTTAAGAAAGCGCATTGTCCTTCTATTAATAATGATTGTCCGTCGGAGAGGGACGTTAAGCCGGCGCGGCGCAGCGTTTCATTTTGTGCTTTTCGACAGGAGTAGGATACATGACGACACAGGATTTTGTCTTCTCCCTTCTTTTCATCACCTTCCTCAATACAAAATACTTAAACTGGGCACAATCACTTGATCCTACACTCTTCCCTGTACAGCGTTAACTATACGTAAAGTGGTCTGCCGAAGCAGTTATAATACGTTAATATTCTGCTTGACAAACAAATGCTGTCTTCTTTGTTATTGATCACCGCCAATAATCAGAATTTTAAAAGAAACGACCGAAATTACTGCCGTAGGAGTCCTAGTGGTCCCAAACAACAATCAGTTAATCATTATTGGCTGCGAATGACAATAAAATTATCAGAATGTGCACTGACGTTAACCTAATGAATGGGACCACTATTCGTAAATTGAAAATTACATTTACCTGCCTAGTACGGAACTAGAACCAGTAGATGTCACACTCTCTAGTCATAGTTATAATAATTCTCTAGATATTTGTTATATTTTTAATTTGGTTGTGACTTTGTTTCAAGAGCGGAAGTAAAATATAGAAAATATTGATAGATTGTGACCAGCCTCATTATCTTGTGCGAGAACTACTGGTTACAGTTCATGAGGTCCCGGGTTCGATCCAGACTCAGTCCGCAGGACACTTTCTTTAAAGGAGAATATTCCTGTAGTCGCCCATGATCTGGATGAGTTTAAGTTTAAATACTGTGACGCATCGTAATAGCGGCGTTCGAATATCACGAGTGACGGTGAGAGTAGTGGTCTCAAATTGGTAGAAGTAGATTCGTGAGTCGAAAGACCCGCGCAAATCATCGATGCGTCTAGACCTCCGTTCCAGAGATTTCTATAAGCCTCTACTTCCTCTGTCAGGAAAGTTCTATGTCAAAAATTTCCATACTGGAAAGGTCTCGATCGGGAGTCGAGAAATTTCCGTTTTCCGGCCTATGTAAACTATTGCTAGGGTCGAGAGCGAGTCAATATGGTTGTGGCAGCGATACAATGAGCTGTGAAAGAGAAGAAACTTGGCGAGTGGTTTCGTTAGAGATTGACGATAATTAAGTCATAGATAAACTTTAAAAAACAAAATTGATTATTACAATAATTTGTAAATATAATGTCACGTAGAGTTTACATAATTGAATAAAATTATTGTGGAGTTTTTCAACATCATCTGTGTTGTTTATTATGAGATAACAACGTGAAAACTGAACCCCGGTAACACTGGTGCTTCGTTATCATAAGTAATGCCACGAGTGATTTCCAAATTCACGACTCACGAAGTGAGGAGTGAATTTATCTAGAGAATTTGGAAATCAAGAGTGACATTTGTTAGGACTATTTAACGAATAAAATTAAGCTCTTTACTAAAAAATAATTATTTGAATATACTTACCGGTGTTTTAAAATATTTATATAGTTAATGTAAACGGCGATGTTTGAAAACAAATTAGAAATGTGAGGTTATGTATATTCACTGCAACTCGATCATATTATTTATTGCCAAATAGGATCGCAATATTGTAAGAATGCACTATAGTGGAGAAATAACGAAACAGATCAAACTATTATAATCAACATTATAGGTTAATCATTTATATTTTGAATAAACAACTCAGCAAAACCACTGAATCTATTCAATGTATTTGTTGGAGAAAAATAATGGTCTAACCTGTTGAGAATATTAAAAAAGGAGGGGCTTTCTTTTTCACAAAAGAAGGAGCTGATAAAGAGAAATCGATAAAGAGCGAGGCGAAACACGACTGTCATTGGTGTAAAACAGAATTCATTGAAACGTGATTGGTCATTGACTATCATTTGCGACATGAGTTAAATAGTTATTGTAACCCCGCCTTCTAGGTACTCCAACCACAGAAGTGGGGTATAATTCTGCCAATGCCAGGAGAGTATGCTAAAAATATTGTATGGCACCCTGGTGGCATTCAAAATAAACAATCGATTAAAAATCTCGAGCATGTGAATTCCACTCCAGAAGAACTGATGTGAAAATTACTGAAGAGATGACAGAATGTGGATGGTTGTATAATAATGGTTATGAGATTTAAGATGAAGCAAAACGACAGCGCTTTGAAAATGAAAACTAGAAAATTACCTCAAAAAGAGAGAGTAAGAATACTCTTATAAAAAGTGTGAATTCTTGCTGTTTTTTATTTTCTGTAATTACAACATTGGACAGTGATAACACACAAACCTAAAATGCTCAAAGTAAGAAAATGTTATGAAATCCTCTTTGTTCTTGAATACTTATAAGTTACGACCAACTCCATAAATGCTAGGCTGGCATGCTTATTTCTTCTAGAAACAGCATCCATAAAATTTTGGTTTCCTTTTGTAAGATTTTTGATACAGACTTTGAGTAAAGATATCAGTTGGCATAAGAATACAGTAAGGGTTATTTTTTAAATACACCATAAAACCTCTGCTTACAAATGAGATGTTTTTATTTGATGCTGTACTGCAGAGCAAAAAGTTTGTGGTTTATACACTGTTCTTCAAAGTTTACAACAACTATTTTTTTCGTAAGTTTAAATACAGAATGAGCTCATAATGATAGCCACAAACTTTGACCAATCTAGTACACTGCAAACTTTATCCTCTATGCTTTGTACTATATTTCGTTCTAGTTTTTAATTATGCATGAGTGATTTACAATTTATCTGGAGAATTTGGAAATCAAGAGTGGCATTTGTTAGGACTATGTAACGAATAAAAATAAGTTGTTTACTAAAAAATCATTATTATTTAAACATAATTACCGGCATTTTAAAATATTTATATACTTAATACGTATAAACGGCGATGTTTGAAGTCACAAATATTTGGCTATGTTTCATTTGTTCATTCACTGCAACTTGATCATATTATTTATTGACAAATAGGATCGCAGTATTGTAAGAATGCACCCTACTCGATAAAAAATGAAACACATCAAACTATATATTGTAACCAACATTATAGATGATTAATTTATTTTTTAGTAAACAACTCAATAAAATCATTATTTAAAAACAGAATTATTTATTACATAATTATCTAATGTGTAGTTCGAATGAATCTGTTCATTATTTGCTACATTCAATGTATTTGTTGGAGAGTCAGTCACTGCAAAATAATGCTCTAACCTTTTCAGAACATTAAATAGGAGTAACTTTCTTTATCACAACAGCAGGATGTGGTAAAGAACTCCAAGCGCGACAGGCCTAGAAGGCCCTTGTCCTACCATCCAGCTGCTGGCCTCACATCCACATGTGTTAATTACAGAGGTAGACGATCATCTAGCCAGTGTAGGGGTGACATGTGGTCAGCATGTCGGGTCCCCCAGCCGTTATAGCTGGTCTCCTCAACCTGGAGTCGCTACTTATTGTAGCTCCCAAATGCCTCACGATGCTGGGTGTCACCGGTCCCATACTGGCCGAACGTCCATGAGAAAATTTCTTCCCCCGTGAGGACTCGAATCAGCCCAAGTCCCGTAGCTTTGCGCCAAAGGCTTCTTGCCTTAACCATTCGTCTACTATGCGGGAAGAGAAATCGATAAAGAGCGAGGTGAAACACGACTGTCATTGGTTGTAAATCAAACATTGCCTACCATTTGGGACATGAGTTGAATAGTCTCAATAATTTGAGTATTATGTTAAACCATACATATATTTTTAGCTTTACTGTCGCATTATGTAATGGAGTACGGGATGTGAATGCGAATATATGTATAAGGTAAAGTGTTCCCACTACATGTTTCAGGAAGTCCTCGAAGTAATAGGAGATTGAGGCTCCCACTTTTCTAGCCAATCGGCGATGTCAGCCAGGTTTTCAGATCTGCGTGAGGACTCGAATCAGCCCAAGTCCCGTAGCTTTGCGCCAAAGGCTTCTTGCCTTAACCATTCGTCTACTATGCGGGAAGAGAAATCGATAAAGAGCGAGGTGAAACACGACTGTCATTGGTTGTAAATCAAACATTGCCTACCATTTGGGACATGAGTTGAATAGTCTCAATAATTTGAGTATTATGTTAAACCATACATATATTTTTAGCTTTACTGTCGCATTATGTAATGGAGTACGGGATGTGAATGCGAATATATGTATAAGGTAAAGTGTTCCCACTACATGTTTCAGGAAGTCCTCGAAGTAATAGGAGATTGAGGCTCCCACTTTTCTAGCCAATCGGCGATGTCAGCCAGGTTTTCAGATCTGCGTGAGGACCGCCTTTACCCCAGGTTAAATGCCTGGTACTCATTTCCGTTAGAGGCTGAGTTGATTCTGGGGCCATGGTACCATTTGACGATTTAGCGCAGTTTAAAATTCCTGACCCCACCAGGAATCGAATATTCGCGCTTTCGGCTTGTAGCAAAAACATTAAGGACCAAACGGTCCCTACCATCATCTGACTATCATAATCATCAATATCTAATTCGTCGTGTTTAGTATGAATGTGCGTCTCAATGGTGGGTTTTGTTTTATGTTGTGTGTTGTCTCTGAGGGTGGCCCTTACATTGAGCTAACCATTCATTTGAGGAGCCCTACACGTTCTTTTGTGATAAAAAATATACTCAATATAAGTATTTATAATCATTATTTTAGTGTTTTTTAATATTAAGTAAATTATACTAATATACTGTATATAATCAGCAAATCACGCGGAAGTCCTACAGCCTTTCCCACATCCCGAATTTCGATCGTCATATATATGTATATATGTCATTCCATTCATCCTCTAAAATTGCCCTGTCGAGCATAGGTATTCCAATTCCTTCTCTCCATTGCGTTTCAGGTCTGTTTCCTATAGAGCAATTCCATATGTGACTGACTGACATTTACAATACACTTTTGCTGCAAAATGGTTGTATAAATATTACAATTGATTGAAATTAGAGGTGTTATCTGCGTGATATGATAGAGGAAAAGTGTGTGGTTAAGACTGTACTTAAATATACAACTTTTGAAGAAAAACAGTGCTATTTATTATCTATCGAAGTATGTGTGACTGACTGACATAAATGCCAACTCATCATGCAGCTTAACATACTCATCTGCATCATTCTCTAAAGTGATTCCTAATTCAATTTTCCAAAATACCGTTTGGAAGACACATTTCAAGTTACTCGTACATTCTCCCCGGTCAGGACAGTTTTTCTGGGTGAGGTTTTTATCGGGGGTTTTCCTCACCTGTAAGACAAATGTCAGGAAAACGTTAAGGCCCAAACGGTCCCCGAAACCACATGGCCATCATCATCCTTATCATCATTATCATCATCCTTCACCGGTGTGGAAAGCAACGGGAAGCTACCACATCTACAGTTCCCTAGTAAAGCTGCAAGCACAGCATGAAAATGCTATGATTGCAGTGAAAGACTTGACCTCAGGCAGAATTACTATGGATAGATAATAGATAAAAAGCGTACAATATGGAGATGAATAAAGAACTTCACTCCTTTTATCACGTATAGGAAATGTACAGGGTGGACCGCTCGAATGGACCTAATTTCAATTGCTTGTTACTGGCAAACGGTTGAAGATAGAAACTTAAAACAACGTTCATATTACAGAAAAACTCACCAAGTTTTGATATCCAGATCACCACATCTCTATATGAGCCCCAGCAGTCACTGTGACGATATCAAAGCGATGAACAATTTCTTGCCAAGTACGTTGGAGTATGTCTTCTGGAATGTTCTCAATAGCCTCTATGATGCGCTCACGAAGATCACGAAGGTCTTTGACTGGGGTGGTGTAAACTTTATCTTTGACATAGCCCCAGAGAAAGAAATCCAGTGGTGTTAAATCGGGAGATCTCGGGGGCCACGCGATTGGTCCTCCCCTACCAATCCAACGGCCAGGGAAAATGTTGTCCAAAGTCGTACGAACTTCATTGGACCAGTGGGGAGGAGCACCATCTTGCTGGAAAACGATGTTAGGCTGCAGTTGTTCAATTTGTGGAAAGAAGAACTGCTCCAGCATGTCCAAGATATGTGGTACCACGAACAGTTTTCTCGGCGAAGAAAAACGGTCCAATGACCTTATTATGTGACAAACTGCACCAAACATTCATCTTCGGACTATCACGAACATGCTCTTGAATAGCGTGAGGATTCTCCGATCCCCAGATCCGCACATTATGCCGGTTTACCTTGCCTGACAAATGGAAAGTGGCTTCGTCCGAGAAGAAAATCTTGGTCATGAAGTCAGGATCAGCGCCGAGACGGTCCAGCATCGTATTGGCGAATTCCACTCGTTTCGGCATGTCATTCGGCTCCAGACGTTGCACTAACTGCACTTTATATGCGTGCAGTTTGAGGCGTTTGTGGACAATCCGTTGTAATGTCGATTTTGGTATTTGAAGTTCCCGCGAAGCTCTTCTTAATGACTTCCGGGGACTTCGCTCAAATGCGGCTTGAACATTTGCTACCATTTCATCGGATGCTCTGCGACCACCACCATGCTTCTTCAACACAGATCCTGTAGCTAATAATGTATCACGCCACTTCTTTATGCTTCTAGCAGTTGGAGCATCACGGTTAAACACACGCCGGAACTCCCTTTGAACTCTAATGATTGATTTAAACTCCGCATACCACAAAACAGCTTGCGCTTTCATCTGCGGAGTCGCCATTTTCACAAACAATTAAATCTAAGAACGAGAAACGTATCTTTGTGCCATCTACCGACAGGATTCGAAACTTGGTGAGTTTTTCTGTACTATGAACGTTGTTTTAAGTTTCTATCTTCAACCGTTTGCCAGTAACAAGCAATTGAAATTAGGTCCATTCGAGCGGTCCACCCTGTATAATTTGATATGCTGTAAAAAGATTAAATAAATAGTGAAATTTACTTAACTTGGTTACCATGTATTATTTTAAATTTCACAAAATAAAGAAAATATTAACTTCTTAACAACAAAGGGCCTTCTCTATAGTAAAATATGCCTAATATGAGTATAATTTTATTACAACCATATTAACTGATTAAAATTTATCTAATGCTGTTAATAGATTGAACCACTGAAATAAATATAAATGCCGATATGGAATTTGCAGTGTTCGTTCCAGAACATTAAAATTAGCTTTGACGCGTCTCAACTTTAAAGGCAAAAAAAAAGAAAGAAAAAAAAAACGAAAAAGTACAGTATACAAATTATTAAAATTTTTATTTAAATGTGGAAAATTATATTGCTGACATGAGTTCTATTTTTAAACTAAACAATTGAAAGAAATCCCTTACAATGCGCAAAATCTTACTTTATGACTGACTGTTCCCAGCTGGTGCACATAGTACAGCGTTGTCATACGTATTTTCACTCTGTTGGTTTCCAATAACGCTACTCCCAATAATAATTTTCTTTTACACTACCGGTTACACATACTTAATCACGTATACGCCACGCCAATAGTATTTTTTATACAAGTAACTTCATATGATTTAAAACTATTGTTGCAATGAACATGCATGACTGTTTCACAAAGTGAATGCTAGCACAATAATGGAACTGTGGCAACATCGCACTGTGGATCCCCGATAATACGACACACATGGCATGTCAAAGGTCAATTTAATGTGAGAACCTTTAAAGTTCAAGGACTCCCACACACACATTTAACACGTAAGATCTGCACACTTGTTTTTAATTCCAGTACACAATACTCTAGAGAGATACATGGCATGTCAAAGGTCAAACTAATGCGAGAACCTTGAAGTTCAAGAACTCCCACACACACATTTACACGTAAGATCTGCACACTTGTTTTTTAATTCCAGCACACAATACTCTAGAGACATATTGAAGAATCGCATAATGAGTAATTATTTAAATGCCACTATTAAAAATATAATTTTCTTTCACACATTATACTTGTGATTTTTTCAATTGCGGTACAGCACAATAACATACATATTGAAGAATCGCATAATGAGGAATTATTTAAATGCCACTAATAAAAATATAGTTTTCTTTCACACACGATACTTGTGAATTTTTCAATTACGGTACAGCACAATAACATACATATTGAATAATTGCACAATGAGGAATTATTTAAATGTCATTCATAAAAATATAATTTTCTTTCACACACGAAACTTGTGAATTTTTCGCACTGATTGTTCATTTGAAATTTGTGCATATTCTATAACATACGGCTTCAACGCTTTCACATGGTGAACTCCATGAGTTGCCGTAATAGCTGCAATATGTTGAAATCGCTTTTCTAAAAATCTGTGTAGCAAGCAACTGAGTGCACCATGCGTAGTAGTAATATAAATAAAAAAGTCCGTCACGGGATTCTAGCGGGAAACGCAATTACTTTACAAGACAATGTTGTTAATACTTTTTTGTTAGTTATGCACCGATAACGTAGAATCCCAGAGGAAATTTGAATCCATCAATTATCGTATTGTATACAACAATTTTTGTATGTTTTATGTGACTGACTGTAGCTTACACTTAATAATTATAGGACGCATTTTAATTATCTAGAATATTATAATACAATTATTAGTATTACATTTACGATCAGAAAGGACCGAAATATGGTATAACAAAAGAGTCAGTGAAACAAAACAAACTTATACAGTGAAATCGTGAAACAAAAGTTCGTTTAATTTTGGACGTGTTTTCAGGTTCAGAATTTGTGATGTTCTACTATTAATTTTAGAATCAAAATAATCCGTATTCTAAACATTAACTTCTAGAATCAGAAAATTTCATCTGTAAAAAAGTATATCTCATCGAAAAATTACTCCTGCGCCAATTTCAAAATTTTCACATCGGTATGACATTTTCATGGAATTACTCTACATTTAAATCCTTCCGCTGACTGCCTTTTAGCTCAAATTGTCACATAAGAAGGGCCAGTAATTATATTATGAAACAGCTGAGCCGAACAGTCTACCGATTTCCTAAACCATGTTTATGTTAATACACAGCGGAGTCCAGCAAGCAACTGACTGCGTCATACATATTAGCAATATAAATGAGGGGACAAAAAGTCAGTCAGTCACGGGACTCCAGCGGGAAAAATAATGACTTTACAAGAAAATGTCATGAATACTTTTTATTAGTTGTGTACCGATAACGTAGAATCCAAGAGGAAATTTTAATTCATCAATTATTATGTTGTGTACAGTAATTTTTATCCGTTTTCTGCGACTGACTGACCATAACTTACAGTTAACAACTATAGGACACATTTAAGGTATATAGAATATTAGAATGCAATTAATATTGTTTCATTTACGACCAAGAAAGACCAAAGCATGGTTTAACAAAAGATTTTGTGAAATAAAACGAATTCATTCGACCAAATCATTAAACGAGAAATTGGTAAAATTTGGCGTATTTTTTCAGGTTTGGAATATGACACAGTTTTACAGCTATTATTAGATTAAAATAATGCACATTTGAGACATTTTCTTATAGAATTATACAATTTGATATTTACAGATATATATCACATCAACAAAATTACTGCGTCAGTTTCAAAATTTTCAACTCGGTATGACATGTTCATGGAATCGCTATATATTATAATGGAGGCGCTCTTCCGGCCTTTTATCCTCTTCCATATTTCTCATTTGCCACCACACAATAAAAACTGCCTTGTTTCTATTATATCGGCACTTGTAAAAATCCTTCCAGTTCGTCTTCGAAGTACTGTATTTGGCGCATGTTGCAATTTAGATATCCCGCATGCTCTCCTTAGGAGGTTCTATTTCACTGTCTCAATTACTAATTAAGTTGCCAATTTGACTATGGACTAATAAATAAAAATTAACAAAAAAGTAAATAACGAAAAAAAAATATATTTTCTAGTTATCCATTCCATTAATGTATTTTAGCCTCTCACTCTATAGATACTTTTACGAGCGACATGCTACCTGGGCCTTGCAGTGACACTAGGGTTAGCGATTTTAACTATGGATCATATAATCATTTTTTTTATCCACATAAGGGCACGAAGAGCCTCCCCGAATGAGCGATCAGTTCAATGTCAGCGCCTCTTTCGAGGCAACACAACATTAAGACGAAACACACCATTCACACAAACATTAATACATATGAATATGATAATGATGATTAATGATGGCCTGATGATGTTTGAGGACCGATTTGGCCTTTAAAGTTTCCTGACATTTATAAATTGTCTTTTCAAATTATAAAATTATAAAATATGTAATTAATTAAAACCACGAATAAATTATCTCTCTATGTACTCCTTTCTTCCCCGAGTGGGGATTTACGTTGCTCCCAAGTGGGAGTGTTTTAACCGAGCTAATTTACCCATAGATGTCAGCTAGTGGTATGGGGTCGATATACCGCCTCAGTGAGACACCTAGCGGGCAACTAAGTTATTACTTGGACGTATAACGGTCAGTAAATTTTGCACAGAGGCTTCTTTATTCAGGCTTGAGATTATTTTACGAACCTCAAAATCTTCAGACTCCGGACCCATGTTTTAAACTCCCTCTCGGAAGACCTGTCCCTTGGATTTTTCCATCCTAAAAATCCATCGACCGCGGCCGGGTTTGAACTCGCATCCCTCGGAACTAAACGCAAGGACCAAAAACACTAACTCATCGCAGCCGATCAAAAAAATTATTAAAACCCAATCAATTAACTGAACATTAACAAATTAGCTAATGAGAAAATAAAAAGTAGCAAGCGAGAAATTACACTGAAAAAATTAACTTTTTTTCACAAGAATAAAAATAATATATTCTGTAAGTATTTTCATGCCGAATTCAAATATCATTTCAGATTTCCCTATCAGGCAGGAGCTTTGTATGACATTTATTTGAATTTTTTTATAATACTACTCATTCTGACTTACCTAGAAAGTGGTAGATAGTGATGTTCGGGCATATTTTGCATCTGAAACATCTATCTTCTTGGTACAACAATAGTCAGCCAGCATATTAGAACTCAACTTGCCTTGGTACCTGTTTTCCATTGTAGAAATTTACTGATGATAATGCTCACCGTGCTCATCGCTGACAGCCCCAAGATTTCTGGGACGAAGTCTAAGTGAGAGTCCAAGAAGTTAATTTTTAAATACCGGTACATGTTGCTTTATTAGAATCCAGGAGATCAGCCACTAGGCCACGATAGTTTTCTGCTTTACGGTTTCCAAGGAAATTGCAACATATATTTTTGAAAGACTGCCAGGCTGCTTTTTCAAGTGGATTTAACAGTCCTCAGAATGTTCATGAGCCATTAATGATCATATTTGTGGTCCTATAAAAATTCCTTTTTTCAGATTAGCCTCACTGGTTTTGGGAAAATTTTCGATTTCAAGTACAAGAATCCTTCAGAAAGTTTATCCATAACTTTGACGAAATTTTTCGTTACTCCTAATTTAATATGCAATGGAGGTAAATACATTTTTTAAGGAATCACTAAAGGGACATGTGACACATTTTTCTGGCCAGGGATAACAGATCCACGGTTAGGTCATTATTTTTAATGTAGTGAGACTGACACATCACAATGCTAGATTAACAGGTCTGAGCATGTCAAAACATGAACGAACCTAAGCAGTATTGTCTTTTGATGTTTCAGCATAACATTATATATAATCTCCTTGAATATAACTTGAATAAAGTAGCTAAACATAGAGTAAAGGTTCCTATGAAAGGTAAACTAAAAGAAGAATGCTAAAATAAGATTTTAAAAAGTAGCTTTCACAAAAAAACTGTGCCCGATGGAAAAATTCTGACTACATTTCTGATTTCAGTATGAAAAATGCACTAGATTCACTAATCAGATTTCTTGTGAAGAAAACCTTGTCCACCAGTGTTATTAGATATTAAAATACTCGTAAAAATAAATTCTAAATTAATTAGAAAAAAATGGAAAATAAATTAGGAAATGTGTAAATACGAAAATGAGCAAGTGTACAAATAAACAAATTAAAAACATTTTTCTTTATATATTTTCCTTAGATTGGCATAACCGATCCTTTTTATATAGAGTTTTGAACGCTGATTCACATAAAATTGGATAAAATTGAATTCCTCGGAGGTTGGAATTAAACAAGGGAATAATAAATAAATATAATTGCTACAACATTTTATACAAGGCCATGGAGAACCTCCCTGGATGAATGATCTCTCAATGTCAGAGCTACAACACGAACATTTAAGTTAAGACATTCCATTCACTCATTTTTTTATCTAAGCAAGTTTAAAGTGGCAGAGTGAATATGATATGATGATGAAATGATGTTTCAGAATCTTTGTTCCATGAAGTTTCCCGACAGTTGTATTACGTTAGAAATGAGAAAAAATCGAAAAATCCTCATTCAGGATTGCCATTAACTGAGATCGAAACCGGGCCCGCTGCATCCGAGGCAATCAGGTTATTACTACCACAATGATGGAAAATAAATAGTTAATGACAACATAAACAGATTAAAAATACTTTTTTAGTTACGCATATTCCACAATATAGTATTTCTCTTTCAATCCAAAGTGATTTGTCGCCAGAGGTCCCTGTTTAATTCCGTCTGGCATTCTTCTCTTTAGGCTTTTTAGCATTTTAGAGTTTTTCAGTAGAATGAGGAGCTGGCCCATTGCTACAACCCCAACCTGGAGGACCAGGTAATTTGTAATCAAGGTTGTTCTTCCTCTAGCTTTTAGTGAATCAATACTGAAGTACAAGGCAGTAGCTGTTAGTTTTGGTTCACTTCGGTTATTTCATTTCCCCGATATCATCCATATCTGGGAAGCATTCCCGTATCCTCCACCATCTGGACAGGCGCCCGATGGGGGACTAACAAACCTACATTAATAATATTAATAATAATAATAATAATAATAATAAATAATAATAAGTAAAGATATAAATAAATATTGTGAAATTAATAAATGTACAAACGAAACATATATTTAAATATAATTATAAATACTCAACATATGATTAAAATGATCTAAAAGTAATATATGTATTTATAAATAAAGTAAACGTATAAATAAATCTGTTCTCAACGAAAAATTAAAACAGAAATGTGCATTGTGTAGGGCTACTATCAACAAACGAGCCACAGAGTAGCAGTAGCATTGGTTGATGAAAGTGATATTAGCTGTAACCAAGTTTACAAAAATATCAAGAATGCAGAGAAGAATTATTGTGAAGGATGTTTAGCATGATACCTGCCTCCGGCTGAAACATTGACTTTCTTTCGTTATGTAATACGCTGAACTGGTTCCAGTACGTTGCACAACAGCTGTCACACAAGTTGTATTGTCTCTCTTTTGTTTTTACAAGTTCCCTAATTAACACGATATACAATCACACTGTGTCAATAAAAATGTGGCTTGTCGATAAAAGAAGTAAATTTGAAAGTCTGCGTAACAAGTCAAGGCACAATGGTTCTTAACATCTTTACGTCGGGGATGCACCTTAAAGAATGTCAAAATTCATGCGAGCCATTAAGTTAATTTAGTTTGTACACTCTAATGACTGATGAGAAAATAAATGCTGTACGACATGTTACTAAAATAATTCAAAATTACTCTCACACATGCTGAAATGTAACACACTGTGGCATTTCACGATTCACCGAACGCCTCAGGACTCAACCAATAATGAGACCTAGGTTGAGCAGCATTCATAATAAATTATTATTTTCCTTCCTTTATATTTTCAAATCTTCCAACAACTTTGGTCGTATTTGCCTCTAGGATCATAGTGTTAGCGATCTGTTAATAACAGTATTCCAGAAGCTATTTACCTCTAGAGATACAGTTGTCATGGAATATTTTTTTTCATCAGAAAAATTCTATCTACTAACAGATATTTAACAAAGCGACCTTCGTGTCCCAAGATGGATATATACCCGAGAATATTAAGACAGAAAACATATTGAAGTAGGGAAATTGGTAATAAGTGGAATATTAGTTTAAATTCACAACTTCATTTTCTTCTTTTAGCCAGGTTAAGAATAGTATTCCAGAAGCTATAAATTCCCTTTTATATTTTAATAGATATTTTACAACGTAGAAATAAACTCTTAATACATGAATAAGCCTACCAAGTTTTTTCTTTATATAATTATGTTTTATATTTTTAATTCTTTCAAACATATTAGACCTACGTGATATCGTGAAATGGCTGAACTTGTTAGGTATAGACCAATATCATTCCAGTGCACAAGTGGCTGGACAGTAAGTTCCATATACTGAAGAAAGAAAAACAGCAGGCATAGATAACATGGATTTGGAAGAGTACCAACAGCCCAAAGTGCAAAGGAACTGGAGTCTGCAGGGCATCCAGGGATTTGCAACACAACATCTCGCCAGCACATACTCATGATTTGTCGAGTCTTAACATCTCAACAGCAACAGTTGCGGAATTTAACTCATTAACAACAAATGCGGAGATTGGACGGACAGACGTAGTTCTTCCTACACCACCTGAATTGGATGTATATAGTCATACGTTTTGTACAGGTTAACTCCCTCTTCTAATAACCAGATATTTCCAATTAACGAATTCGAACATATTTTTTTAATCGATTGATACATGTCAAGTTTGGTTTAAAAAAGATAAAAATAGCGGCCTCTAGAACGTTGTCAAACAAATACTCTCTCTCTCTCTCTCTCTCTCTCTCTCTCTATATATATATATATATATATATATATATATATATATATGGCTATTCAGAAAGAAGGAAACCGCCTTCATTTATTTCTTCCTAACTACATAAAATAGAAACACAATCCAACGTGCCTAGAAAGAGAAACGTTTGAAGTTCCGATCACGGCCGCATTGGCGCTGTTGCTTGAAGTTGCGATCACGGTTGCATTCGCGCTGTTGGATTGAAAGAGAAGGAGCAGAAGATCAACTTCATCGCCAGTGGTCTCTCAGGTCACCAGACCTAACCCCGTGTGATTTTTATCTGTGGGGTTACGTAAAAAACCGTGTTTGTATCCCACTTATGCCTGATACTATTGAAAATCTGCGACATAGAATTATTGAAGCTGTGAATTCGATAACTAGAGACCAGCTTAATCGTGTGTGGCAAGAAATGAGCCACCGTTTTGGTACTTGTCGTTAAACACATAGTGCTCATATTGAATACATAGAATAGTGAAATTTGAACTTTTCTCTTTCCACGAACATTATAATTGTGTTTCTATATTTTATAGTTTGGAAAATAAACGTTTAAAGTCTGTTCCTTCTTTTTGAATAGCCCTATATTACACTGGTCTGCGTCATTTTTGAGGTCAAGGTTTTTTAAGCTGAATCTTAATATTTAGTGCACGCTGAATTCAGAAATGTAACTCATTTTGTTGCGTCAGGTCAGTTTTATTGCTATTTCACTTTTTAAAATATGACATTTAAGAATTTAAAAAAAAATACAATATATGTTGTTTGTGGTTTTAAAACATTCTTACATGTGGATAACGTCTAAATTATGTATATTATGTCATACACTAACACCATTAACATCATTATTGTGGAAGAAAAGCTCTTTTATAGGACTTTCGTATGTGTTTTGCTTCTGGAATATCTCTCTTGGGGCACCAAAAATAGTTCGCAAGCATGTTCACATGCCAGCGACCCTGGTACCTCTCCTCCATTACTCTAATGTCTCTCTGAAAACGCTCAGCCTGCTGCTCGCTATAATCTCCACAGTTGTCAGGGAAATAATCTAAATGTGAGCTCAGAAAGTGCATCTTTATTGACATACGAGCACCAAGAAGCTGGAAGTTTTGCAGAAGTTCCACGATAGGAGTTTCGTATTCTGGGCTCCTATAGTTGCCAAGAAAGATTTTTATTATTGCTTTCAGTGCTAACCAGGCATACTTCTCTTTTTCCTCCATACTCTGATCAAATTGAGGATCTTTCATAAGCTCCCTGATCTGAGAGCCATCAAAAATACCTGCAGTAAGTTTGGCCTCACTGATACGTGGAAATTTCTGTTTTTAGAAAGTAAAAGCCCTACTTTCTTTGTTCACTGCCTTTATAAAGGATCTCATCAAGCCAAGTATAGTGTGCAGCGGTGGGAGGAGAATTTTCTGAGGATCCACAAGAGCTTGTGACTTTACGTTGTGCGAACCTGGTGTCAGGGCAGGTCTTGCTTTCCACATGCATTGCACGTAGTGCTTCTCATTTGCTCAACTGTCCCACAGGCATAGGAAACATGGATATTTGGCGTAGCCACCTTGTAGATCCAGCAGTATGGCCAGAACCTGTAACAAATAGTATGAATATGTATCTGTGTATGATATAACTTACTTATAAAATCAAAACATTAAGCATACAGTGTATTAAGCTCAAAAATATACCTAAAGTCTCCACATATCTTCCAGTTGTGATTTTCATATTTCAGGGCAGTAACAAATGGTCCATAGTACTATAGGTTTCACTCATTTGAATTGAATGACCCACTGGAACAGAAGCAATCACGTTACGATTGTGGAGTAATACAGCTTTCAAACTTCTACTTGACGAATCTATGAAAAGCGGCCATTCAGTAGAGATAAACGTAATACCCAAAGCTTCAATGAGACCATCAATGTCATGACAGTAAACCAGAGAAGCTTCTCCATCCTTTGTGAAATACCGTCTAAACTCTTCTTGACGACTACAGTACCAATAGAAGGTTGTTTCTGGAGCTAACAATCTATTTTCACGAAGACGTGATCCTAGTAACTGGGCAGATCCTTTAGACATGCACAAATCTCGTGTCAGATCATTCAGTTCAGCTTGGGTTGATATGAATGTGAGGGTGATTGATATGCATCACCAATATCCCCAGTATCCTCTTCGTGCATTTCATCATCTGGGCCAGAAAAGTTACTGTAGTTATCAGGTAGTGTTGGAATAGGAATTCCTGGTCCATGAGGCACTGGTCTTATGACAGACGGCACATCTGGATATCTCACACTCTCTTTCTTTTTTTGGTTTATACCTGAAAAAAAAGCAGATTGATTAATTAAATTAATTCAATTAAGATACGTATTCTAATTAATTTTAAATAAATATATATATATATATATATATATATATTATATATATATACATTAAAGAGACATATTAAGTTCATGAGAATCAAAATCATAAACTTACCCTGTAAATTTGTCATACAGGAATAACAGTCGGTAGTGTGATCTCTTCCTTCCCTCCAAATCATAGGTACACCAAAACCGAGACACTTCTGTTTCTTTTTTGCTCCAACGCCGCAGGCCTTCAACACATGTTTTGCAGCTTACGTGTGGTGCGAATGGCTTATCCTCATCATCAATTTTAACTCCAAAGTATGCATGATATATTTTTCTCACAAAAGGAGTAATTTTTAACTTCCTATGTGGAATAATGACTTTACCACAAATGTAGCAAAATCGGTCAGGATGATTCTTGCACTTTAGATTCAATTTCTAACTATGTTGCTTTCACTCAGAAAGATGAAAGACATACTAGCCTGCAGGTTGCAAGCTAGAAGCAAGGTCAGCTCAATCCCCACTGCCCCAGGTCTCTCTCCTACAGAGTTGCCACCTCCATATCTGTATACAGAGTTGCCACCTGTGTTTATAACTCTAGTGTAATTTTCAAGGTCTGGTACTTAAAAGTATATTTTCACCATTTCACCCATGTTAACTACACTCATTTCAATATCATATATTTAATGTAGCTATTGGATGTGGAAATAATTCTATTTTATGACAAAAAACTTAAAAGTTTCAAACACTTGAATGGCTCATATACCTAAGAGGCTACTATCTAAATATTGAGGTAGCAAAGAAATGTGACCTGATTGAGTTACATTTTTGAATTCTGAGGTGCACGAAAAATACACGATCACCTAAAAAACCCTTGACCTCAGAAAAAAAAAGTTGTGAAACGAAGACCAGTATTATGTGGATAATGTGAATAATACATACTCCAACTATTTTAATCTAAAATAATTTACACTATTCACTTAGGTATTATTTCGGTTAGTTTTAGATTTTGGTTAGTTCGTTTTAAATATTGTTTACTTAGTTCAAATTAAAAAAAAAGAAAAAAAAAAGGATGGGATGCAATTATTCACATTACCCATGTGTATATATATACACAAATTGTTCTTGTTATTTTCACTTTCAATTAGATAGGATCTTTGAAGATATATTTTTTCAACTTTTTCATGAAAACAACCTCAATAACTTCATTTATTCGGAATTCATTAATATTCACATTAGTGGTAATAATATATTATAATGTTACACGAGATATACAATAATTTAATAGGAAAAGATAAATATTCATAAAGAAGTCTAAATTTATAAAATGATGAATAAAACAATAATGGGAATCAAGGAAGTCCATAATTTGAGGAGGAAGGGAATTTCAGGATGACGAGGATGACACTGCAAAACAGGAAGTACCATTTCACAAAGAAATAGATTAAGCACTCTTAATTGATCGCAATATAAATTATAATATTCTAGCCTATGGGGACACGCCGTAGCGTAGTGGTTAAGGCACTGCGCTACAAGCCGGAAGGTCGAGGGTTCAAGTCTCGGTGGGGTCAGAATTTTTAAACTGACCCAAACCTTCTGGCGGCACTATACCCCTGGAGTCGACTCAGCCTCTAACGGAAATGAGTACCAGACGCTTGTTCTAGGGGTAAAGGCGGCCGTCACGCAGGGCTGACAACCCGGCTGACATCAATTGCCGATTGTTCAGAAAAAAGTGGGAGCCTTAACCTCCTACTACCCCAAGGGCCTCCTGAGGTCTGTAGTGGGGCTACATTACTTTCTAGCCTGTATTATTAATATGTATTTATAAATATTATTCCCTGAGAGTCGTTAATAATGATAACAACAAGATTTAATCGTTATCTCAGTGAAATGATTAATTTATTCAAGTCGACGTTTCAATCTCCTTGTGTGAGATAATTGTCAATATTTCTAATGTTTATAATATTGTAGTATAATCAGCATGGAATAGGAAGTAACAGTATTCCAAAGTATGTAATTTATTTACCGTTTGATAACGGCAACATATTCACAACGAACGACAGCGAAATGATTAATAAGATGACCTTGACAATAATTAGATTTTACATTCACTAGGAAAATAACACATTTGAAAAATTTGAAGTTTCAGATCATTTCCGTGATCACTTCAATATCCAGGATATTAATCTGTCTTCTGAAAACATATCTGTTATGAAATACAATTTAGGAGTGGGTTATAATCAGACCCAGTGGATTCTACACCAAAATAAACGCTACAGGTTAGGTACTACACGGAGTATAGACAGAGGCGAGGAGTAGTATGCGATCCTGCCCAGAGTAGCCCTGTTACTATACAATGTGTAATAATTTTAGGGAGTAACATTTATTTCACTTCTGATACATGTAGTACAGGTATTGCAGGACTTAAAGTGTACATTGTTTTGTTCATGCTTGTTTTTCTGTGTTCGCTAGCATCGACAATACTGCATAGTGTTTTAGTTAGTTTATTGTACAATTGTAATTGTCTGCTGTATTCTACAATTTTTGCAACACCTAAGTTTTCTGGTCCCGTATTGACGTTGTGTTCCTATTTCTCGCGTTCTTCGTCCATCCAGTCGTTTACATCTTTTCAATAGTCAGGTCGTCCTGTACTTGAAGGGTTCAGTGTAAGATCCGTTAGTCCTGGTGATAATGTTTCTTCCGAGAAAATGGTACCTTAGCAGCTCTGGATCTATTCAAATTCTTTTGTCGTTTACGAGATAATATAATGTATGCCATCAGTCGACATAACTTAATCGAATTTTGTATTGTATCTTCCGATTATTATTATTATTATTATTATTATTATTATTGGTTAATATTACAGTGTAATTGAGTGTAGGCTACGTACTCATTGTCTACGGTATTCCTCTCATCCATGCCAGATCCTACTTGTTAATGCGAACAGCGACAGAAGTGCTACTATTACCAGCTGCATTCCTATTTAGCTTAAGAAGTAGCCTACACCATTTTCATTGAATAAAATAAACACAAAAGGAAATTATAGAGAATTATATCAATTATTTACATTACAAGGATTTCTGAAATTTGTGGATCAAACGAATATTTCAATGTTTTCAATTTATGCAATTTTATTTCATACTATGTCCAAATTAATTATTTGTAATAAATAATTATTAACATATAAATCTCGCTTTAAAAAATGGTACAAACATATGTTCAGATTGAACGTACACGCAAGCATATTAAATAGTGAAGTTAGTAAGATTATTTAAAGATAAATTAGGAATAAAAGTAAAATACTTCCAAAATTCTTCTTCTTCAATCAGGGATTAGGCTCTTAAACCTGTTCCGGCTTCTACATATTCTCTAACCAACATTTCCGTGGTCTTCCCAAATATCTTCTTCCTTCAGGTTTACAATCAATAATTCTTCTAGGAATACGACTGTAGCCCATACTTCTTAGGTGTTCAATCCATTGATCTCTATATTGATGAATCCTTTCCTCTAATGATATTACATTTAGTTATTTTCTTATATCCTGATTTTTAAATTTATCTAACCTGGTGTAACCCTAATCTGATCTCAAAAACCTCATTTCTGTAGTCTGCAATTTGTTAATGTCATTTTGTATCATGGCCCAAGTTTCTGATCCATATAGTGGAACTGGCATTGCTGTCATCATATAGAACTTCCAAAATATGCACTTAAATATTGATCGAATAAACTCACCGGATTAAATGTGTAGTCAGGAGTGGCAATATTACTTAGCAACATTGGAAAATTACACTGGTCAACAGTGGTTTTGTTGCCCTTGACATAAGATTAATGCTCACAATTCATGAAACTATCAATGATTTTGGAAGATTTGCTCTCGTTTTTTAAATCTTTATTTTCATTTTACACTAAAAAAATCGGAAAATATGAAACAAAATAACAGATATATTAATAATGTCAATTGTGTTTTGAAAAATTAGTATACACCGGCGTAAATAGAAAGAAAAATGTCGCAAATCCATGTTATACTTCAGTGAAACACCTTTTATAAGATTTTCTTCTAAAATGTTTTAGAGCACATTCAGAACTTTCATGAATAGTATATTCGTAAACTGTGCACTTGAAAACATAGAAATTCGCAGAGATATCCAGGGCAACAAAAAACCAATGTAGAGCTGAGTTATTGATTCATCATTGACAGTTGACTGAATGAAATGTACATTTTATCATGACAGAATACTTTTTTTTGTAAAATGAAGTAAATTATTTTAAGTTGGCTTTGTAATGTAAGTAATAAAAAAAGAAAAATCTCTACTAGTATCCGGCGTAATGCCAGATTGAGATATGAGGCATATTATTGAAGGCCTGTGATATGTGTATCGATGTTGGCTGACCTATAGGCCTATGTTACGGATGCCTGACGCACCATCAAGGAGCAAATACAATTAAATGAAACGAAATGGATAATATGAATATGGAGAAAGAGCTGGAATGGAGTTTTTGAAAGGGAAACCGAAGAAATCTCTAAAAAAAAACTGTATTGACCTAGATTCGCCCTACAAAGAGTAGCTGAAACGTGAAATCGGTACCTAATGGTGGAGTGCGAATCATTAACCACTTGCGCCACGTAGCAGCCAATGAAATAAGTACCAACAAGGGAACTGTCAACCATTGCAGGTCGAAACATATCTGCCGTTTTAACTGCAATGCATTATAATCCAGCGCCAAATCCCTCATTTAAAATATAGGGAAGCAATACCACACCTGAATTGGTACCCGCCGTCCGTGCCGCATCCCGCCTCACTTGACACCGCTCTTACGCATGCGGGAGTGCATCTGCTCCGTACAGTCGGTTGACATTGTTGGCTTTTGGCTTTGATTTCTGTGCCTTGCAATTAAAAACGGAATAATTTTTTTGACATGGCCTTACTACATCACAACATTTCTCTGTGAGAAATTTCAAGGTAGGTTTCAGCATGGAATGGTTGGCAATTCCCTTGTGAGATATTAATATCAGATCCACGTAGTTTCTATTAAGTATCCTTGCTTTATCACTTGTGAAATTAGTAACAACGTTTGCCATGGTTTATTCATGTATGTTGACGAAGGGTGTGTTCATTTGTGGATATTACAGTAACAGTAGACCTACACGGTTCTTTAATGTCCTATTTTTTGGTTATTTAATAAGGGCGTGAAATACTAAAGTCAGACATATGATTTAAAGAAGGAAATACAAACGTGTAATTTATTTGCTATGCGATGCATTCACTCTGTACAAATAGGACTGCAAATGAGCTCTTAACCTTCCTAAAACATTATTTGGAAATCCGAGGCCTTTTGAATGCTTCGAGAACTCAAGAGCGGTGCTACAGGCAGAGTGTCGGGGTTTAACAGAGCTGATTACCATAGTTAACGGTCCAAAAGCAAAGTCCCGGACGATAAAATACATCACAAACGATGGGCGCAATAACCTATTCAACTTTTGTTTATCTTTGCCTTTTGTGTTGGAATTTGTAAAATCTCCTTGTGCCAGAACATCAAACTGACTTTGCGCTTTCGAGAATTCATGTCCGCGGGTTTCTTTATAAGCCTCTTTAATTACCAGAGAACGAATTTCCGATCCAATTGCGGAGAAAGCCATTGAAACAACGAAAAAGTAAAACTGGGAGATTAAACCAATTTTATTTTCCACTACCTTTCATTATTTCTCTCTCTCTTTCTCTCTTTTTTTTTTTTACTGTTGAGGGAAGCCTAACGGCAGTTGTTTGATCCCGTTAAGCGCTCTTAGATAAGAACTTCCAACTTTTTTCTGTGTAATAGGTAGGTGTAAAAATAAAACTGATTGCTACAGTTGTATACAGAATTAGGAAAACTGCTGCCTCCCAATGTCAACAGGATCACAGGTAATTTTATATTATTTTCATTGAATTGATCATAACCTTGGTAATTTTATTTTAAAGATAGCGACAGATTTTAATAGTAATCGCACTGTTTGGTTGTTCTTTTTCCTTCATAATCACTACTGTAATGTAAGTTAAAAACGCACATATGAATTACATATTTTTGTAAATTAAATTACAGTATACAAAACAATTGTGAAATAATATAAGCTTACATAATCTCGAACAAATGCTCGAAAGCTGAGGGGATTAGAGAATACTTAATTAAAGCGTGCTTTTATAAATTGCGTAAGCAATGTAAGTGATTAAATTACACATTGATACACATCTAATTTCTCACTGAAATACAGTAATTGTAAATACATTTTTAAATATTATTTTTCTTCTTTTATTATTTATCTCTGCAGTATAAAGTAAGCAGTGGGTTCTCTTACAATAACCTTCCATTAGTCTCTGTCCTTAATTATCATTTTCCAGTTATTCAATCCCAAACATCCAAAGTATTTCACAAGCTCGTCCATCCGTATTTCCGTTTTTTATCCTCTCCGTTGTCCTTACTTCATTCTGGCATTTAATATAATTTTGGTAAATAATGTATGTATATACATCATACGTCCCGCGTCGGGACACGACTGCTCACTAGCAGGAGTTACTGAACCAAACTAATTTAATTATGCTTATTTACCTACAGATGTCCACGAGTGACATGTGATTAGCACATCGACTAAGTGAGACATCTAGTAAGGCAACTAAGATATTAATTGAATGTATGAAAATCGGTTAACTTTTGAATAGAGGCATTTTTATTCAGGGTTGCGGTTCTTTTACGAGCCTGAAAATCTTCAGAGTCGAAGCCCACGGCTTAAAGTCCTTCTCGGAGAACTTGTCCCTTGGATTTTTCCATCCTAAAATTTCATCGACTCCGGCCGGGTTTGAACCAACAACCCTCACGACTAGAGACAAGTCATATATCCACTAGACGTCGCGGTCGATACTAATTATATAATTAAATTTTGTTTTTAGGTAACATGTTTTATTTAAACATGAGATAATGAAAAGTAGGCTATGTAACCCATTATTAATGATGATTTTGTTTAATTTCCATTTTGTTTTCATTATCTACGATAGAGCCGGGGCGTATAAACTCTTATATTTTCATAATTATAATTTTCTATTACTAGATTTAGTTCAGTTATCATACATACATAGTTATACATATTCATTTTTTTTACAATATAGCCCATATTATTTTTTAATCATAAAATAAAACGACTGTGGTGAAACTCAATATAGTTCCATTATTACACATAAATATAAATTTTCAAACATTTAATATTTTCATTAATATTCAATTGATGTTTCCTAGCTTATTAAATTTGTCACCTGCTCATTCAGGGCTTTAATCGAAGTATAAACAAGATATTTCGGAGAATTCAGTACATAATTATCTGTTCCGACTAACATATCATTTAATTAATTGATCTTTATTACAAAACTAAAATTTAAATGTGTAAGAACAAAAAATGTGTCTCATTATTTTAGTTTATTCATCTTATAAAACAGAGAACGATCAGCACTCAGCATAGAGATGTGCTGTGCTACTTCAGTGATTGTTCCAAGATTACAGTTGTGGCATAAGTTCCCACAATTTCACTTCCTCCTTAAACATAGTTCTTGTTTAATTGCACATTTTCCTTTCTTTTTAGACATGCTCCACTTTAACAAAACAACGAGCGTCAAATTGTATTTAGCGACATGGAAATAAAAACAAAAAAATGAACTGGAATAAAAGAAATGCAGTATTAAGCATAGCACTGTGTCCGATAAAGAGCAATTGCTCTTTTGCATATTTTACACGTATTTTTATCATATTTATATGCATATGTGTAGGCCTATTTCTCATTTCTCTCACAACCTGTTACAGTTTCACTTGCCAGAACATGGAATTGTCTTCCGCCCTATGTTGGAGACTGTCAAACTACTGTAATATTATTCAAAAACATATTGAACTTTATTTACAAACCATGTTTCAAGGGAGGCAAATTATACAAGGAACTATTGTAAAAAATATCTCAGAATAGGGATGTATGAAGAACGGCCATGAATCTTCGGGTTCTATAGTGACACTATAGTGACAAATGTGTTATTTAGTTAATGCTGTACTAATAGAAATAGATACTTCACTTATGTAAATTCTTTTAGCAATATTAAAAAATATTTACTTTAACTTTAAGAATTTATTTTAATTTTAATTAAATTATATTAAGCTAGTCCACCGCTGTGGTCTCGAGGTAGCGTGCTGCCTTGTCACGCAGCGGGCCCGGTCGGGGCAGTTTTTCTGGGTGAGGTTTTTATCGGGGTTTTTCCTCACCTGTAAGACAAATGCCAGGAAAACTTTACAGTCCAAACGGTCCCCGAAATCATATGGCCATCATCCTTATCATTATCATCCTTACCATTATCATTATCATCATCATCCTTCACCGGTG
This sequence comes from Diploptera punctata, assembly GCA_030220185.1. Taxonomy (NCBI): domain Eukaryota; kingdom Metazoa; phylum Arthropoda; class Insecta; order Blattodea; family Blaberidae; genus Diploptera; species Diploptera punctata. Next base: position 190,629 of record JASPKZ010009811.1, on the reverse strand, counting down.
TGGAAAGCAACGGGAAGCTACCACACGTACACAATTCCCTAGTAAAGCTGCAAGCATAGCATGAAAATGCTATGATTGCAGTGAAGGACCTGCCTTTGGGCAGAATTACTATGGATGGATATTAAGCTAAAATAATAAAGTTTGTTGACGATCTTTCGGGGAGGCCCTATGCTCCCTGGATGTGTGACGAGAATTACTACTAGACCTACTACTATCTGAACAGACTTATTTGTATACGGTAGTGTCAGGTTGATATCCTCTCGCCAAACTTTCAAGCTGTGGCCCCTCGGCCCCTCCTTGTCTGCTGTCCATGACTGCTAATTTAATATATTTATATATATCCTCCATGTATGGAAGTTGTATCCAGAAGACGTATCATTTCGTTATGTCAGGAACCCACATTACACTGACAATAGATATTTGCTACGTTATATTACAATTTTCAGCTTTAGTAATTTATTAGGAAGACCCAAGAAGCATTGGAGTGATGGTGTTTGTTCAGCCATGTAAGGACACAAACCTACAAGTTAATGATTGACAAAAGTGTAAAACATGAAAAAAATCAGTAAATAGCGTCAACTGTAAGAAACCTGAATGATGATTTATAAGGGTCCGGATTTATATGCAGTAATTATTGTTTTAAATATTTATATTCTATGAGCTAAAATTTCGAAAAAAATGTGGTAAAAACTGAAAAAAATTCAAAACATTAAAATAAAAATCCGATTAAAACGTAAGTTTTTAGAAAAATTAAGATTAGTATTCCCCAATTGCAGTTAAACATCTGATTTTATCCGATTTCTCTAATGGTTTGAGTGTGAATAATTTTACAAACGAGAAATCTTAACTTAAAATCAGTGTATTACGTTGACACTCAGCCACAATTACCAAAGAAAACAATGTATGACATAGTCTATGTACTTCTCCGATAATAATACGTGTAACCGAATCAGTCAAAATCAAGTAGGCGTAGCAAACTTATTGGATTGTTTAAGATTAAATAATATGTTGTAATATGCTTAATAGAATGAGTACTAAAATATATACTTACAGAGAAATTATAGGAATATATTTATTTAAACAACGCAACGCCAGAAAAGTACTGATATATGTATTTTAAGGGGAAATATTGAAAATATTTTTTTTATGTGAAATGATACTTTGAATGCACATTACTGTATCGGATCTCGATCTGGATATTTAACTTTGTTAAAAGGATGCATTTTTTCTTCTTCTCCATCGCTGTTTAATCTCTCACCTTAATGTACTTTTATATGCCCATCTCGCCCGGCCTTGTGGCACGACCTGTCAGGAGAGATATTTTAAACTCTGGGCCACACGCACACACTTATTTGACTATACATGGAATGGAGGGCCTCTCTGAACTAGTGATCAGCTCTATCCACGGCCTCATTGGAGAGAACACAATATTAAGTCGAAACATACTATTCATACAAAACATCGCGAATATGATATTTATTTATTTTACCTGATCGAGTTAAGACCGTAAGGTCTTCTCTTCCATTTCACCAGGGTTAAATTATGCATATAATAACAATTATGATTTATCTACATGATTAATGATAGATAATAGATGAAGACAGGTTACACAATATAAATTTGACAATGGAAAGAAATAAAATTGTAATAATAATATTTTTTTTTATTATTCCGGCTTTTACAATGAATATACATTTTTCCGGTATCCATGTTCACAGTTAACTACACATTTGTTTCAACACATTTTTCCATTCTTGTCTGTTCATCCTTATATCTTCTTCTATTTCCCATTCCCTCTTAGTTTCATTGATTCCCTGAATCCACGTAATATTTGGTCTACCCTTCTTTTTCCTTCACTGTGGTTCCCAATCTATGATTATCTTAGGTAGTCTTCCTTCTTCCATCCTTCTAATGTGTCCGTACCAATTTAATTGTTTCTTCTTTATAAAATCTAATATTGAATATTGTCAAATGAAAAAAAAAAAAAATACTCGCCACTGAAATGGACTACTGGAGATGTGCTTCAAGAATATCCAGGAAGGATAAAATCCGAAATTCATATATAAAAGAAAAAATGCAGGTACAATATTCAATATTAGATTTTTTAAAGAAGAAACAATTAAATTGGTACGGACACATCAGAAGGATGGAAGAAGGAAGACTACCTAAGATAATCATGGATTGGGAACCACAGGGAAGAAAAAAGAAGGGTAGACCAAATATTACGTGGATTCAGGGAATCAATGAAACTAAGAGGGAATGGGAAATAGAAGAAGATATATGGATTAACAGATAAGAATGAAAAAATGTGTTGAATCAAATGATAATAATAATAATAATAATAATAATAATAATAATAATAATAATAATAATACTTTATTTATTCTGGCAGAGTTAAGGCCATAAGGCCCTCTCTTCCACTCAGCCAGCACAAATACAAATAAATATTTGACAAATATAGATATACACTATACTAATTATAAACAGTTAAAGATACAATAAATGTAGCAATGTAAATGTCATGTACAAACAACATTTTATAGGGTAATAACAATAATGATACGATAATAATAATAATAATAATAATCATAATAATATAAATATGATACATTATACGGGAAACACCAATTAATATATATATCTTACACTGGATAATAATGAAGTCGAGTTTAGAGCAAATATAAATTTAGATTTCTTTTAAAAGATGCCAATGTCCGGCAGCCCCTTATTTCTTGTGGTAGGGAATTCCATATGCGAGAAGTGGAGATGGTATATGACATGGAGTGATGTGATGTCCTATGTTGCGGTATATTAAGTAAGAAACTATGTTGTGATCTTGTGTTTAAGTTATGGTTTGAGGATAGAAACTGGAAACGGGATGATAAATAATTGGGAATCGAGGTATGTAGGATCTTAAATAGGAGAATTAGACAGTGCGATTTTCTTCTCTCTTTTAGATGTAGCCATGACAATTCGTGGAATAATGGAGAAATGTGATCGTATTTTCGAACATTAAATATGAATCTGATGCACATATTATGGACACGCTGCAGTTTGTCCGACAATCCGTCACTTATGTCAGTTAGTAGAACGTCTCAGTAGTCAAAATGCGGCATAACTAAAGTTTGGATTAAAATTCTCTTAAGAGTTGTAGGAAGAAAATTTTTAAGTCGCTTTAGGGAATGTATTATGGAGAAGATCCTTTTAGATGTTTGTTTTACTTGCACATGCCAATTTAAATTAGAATCTAAGTAAAATCCCAAGTTTTTAAAGACGTCGGTATAAGGAATTTGTTCATTATCTAATATGACAGCCGGCATATTGCCATTGTTTATGAAGTGTAATAGCCTTGGGTGTCCGATAATTATTGCTTGCGTTTTGTTTACATTTAGTTTCAGCCCATATTGTCTGGACCATGAAGATATATGCCTGAGGTCAGTGTTTACTTTGTCAATATATTCATTAATATCGTCAGGCCTAAAGTGTGTGTAAATCTGTAGGTCGTCGGCGTAAAGATGATGCTTGCAGTTTTGTAGTTTCTTGGTCACGTCATTAATATAAATCGAGAAGAGAAGAGGAGCGAGGACGCCGCCTTGAGGTACCCCTTTCCTCACCAAGCGCCAGGAAGAAATGCGATTATTAACAGAAACTGATTGCTGACGATTGGTGAGGTAAGATGTAAACCAATCAAGGCAGTTTTCCGACAGATGTAGTGTCTTTAGTCTCGCTAGCATTAAGTCTATATCTACTGTGTCAAAGGCTTTGCTGTAGTCGAGTAGGACTATTGCGGTGAGTTTGCTTTTGTCCATTGAGTCTCTTATGTCCTCTACAATGTCAAGTAGTGTAGTACTTGTATGATGTCCTGTTATAAAACCAGACTGATGCTTATCAAGTAAGTCGTGTGTGATGAGGTAGTCTGTTAACTGTGAGTGTATTATGTGTTCCAGTGCTTTAGATAAACAGGGAAGAATACTAATTGGTCTATAATCATCGAGTGTTGTGGGAGTGTTTGATTTCGGTGTAGGACGAACTAGAGCCATTTTCCAGAGTCTGGGATACGTCCCGGTCATTATAGAGGCATTAAAAATGTGGTTTATTGTTGGGAGAATAATGTCTATTTTTTTGCAGGAGAGTTATTGTTATATTGTCTATTCCTTGTGCTTTAGACTTAATACGTAATACTGCTCTTTTGGCGTTATCAGGTGAGATATAGGAAAAAAAGAATTTGTCTCGGGTAGGTTGGGAATATGACATTAGTTCATCTATTGTCTGTTGTTTGTGTTGTGAGTTGTTGTCAGTAGGGAGGCGGGTAAAATGGTCATTCAACTCATCTAGTGGCAGGTCAGCTGTTTCTACCTGTAGTTTATTTTGACAGAGGCCTATTGATTTTAAATTTTTCCACATGTCAGCTGAGTTGGACATAGATTGTGTAATAATAGTATGGGCATATCTTAGTTTTGCATTCCTGACATTCTGGTTGACTTTATTCCTCAGATGTTTGTATGTCTGTAAGTCTGTCAGTTCTTTATTCCTCCTCTATTTCCTGTATGCTGCGTCTCTCTCAGTCATAAGCAAGCGGATATTATCAGACATCCAGGGTGCAGGTGGTCTGTTTATACGTCTAGTCTTGATAGGTGCATGTTTGTCATACAATTGTAAAATCATGTCATTAAAATTTTCAACTTTCTCGTCTACAGTCCTAAGTGTCCATATGTTGTTCCAAGGTAGTTTTGCAGCGTCATCAATTAATTGCGCATAATTTATATGTTTCAAGTCTCTGTATGTTACAAGTCTAGGTCTACGTTTAGAGCAAAGGAGTGAATATTCAATTATATTAAGTCATGTGCAGAGATGCCTGGAGCTTCTATCTGTCCACTAGTTATAACTTTTTGAGGATTATTTGTTATAATTAAGTCTAGTAGTGTGTCAGAATACCTAGTATGATGGGTTGGTTCTGAAGGCAGTATTGTCATATTGCATGACTGGAACATTGTCTGTAATTGTATACTGTTGTAAGAATTTGTGGCTAATAGGTTAGTGTTGAAGTCTCCTAGTACAATTACATGTTCATAAGATGGTATCAGATTTTGGAGAACTGTTTCAATGTCATGCAGGTGACCGACATTAGGGGGCTTATAAACTGCTCCTAATAAACATTTCTGCATTTTTGCTCTAATTTCTATAAATGGGTATTCGGGTCAAGACGAGTATTCACTAGGCGAATGGGATACAATTTTCGGTTATAGATCGGAACGTATATACATCGCCACGCCGCCTCCATTTTTCCCGAATCTGTCATTCCTAATCAAGGTGTAATTTTGCATGTTTACAAGAGAAGAAGGAAGGGTATATTCAGCCATGTTTCAGAAATTAAAATGGCATGCAGATTTAGTGTTGAAAATATAGTTTGGAATTCTGAGAAGTGGGACAGGAGTGACTGTGCATTACAATGTGTTATTTTTAGTGTATTGCTGTTCAAAGAGAAACGTGATTTTAAAAGGTCTGAGGTGGAAGGGGTGTGTTGAGATGGGGGACAATGGAACTGTCAAAGACCGAAAAGGGGCTGCAGGTGCATTACTTAAATCTATGGTTGAAATGTTACTAACTAAAACAAGAAAACCGTAAATATGAAATATCAATTGGTGTTTAGTACGAGTATATGAAATACAAAATTAAATTAATAAAACATAGATTATACACGAAAAAATGAAGGAAAAATGAACACAGTAAATAATTAAATACTAATAGCAATAAATTACAAAAAGTAACGAGTTACACAAGTTTCTGAGTTGATAATTATCACTCTGACCTGAGATCTGATAGATGATAATTAACTGTGAACATGGGTACCGGAAAAATGTATATTCATTGTAAAAGCCAGAATAATAAAAAAAAAAATGAATATTGTACCTGCATTTTTTCTTTTATATATGAATATCTGATTTTATCCTTCCTGGATATTCTTGCAGATCGTCTCCAGAAGTCCATTTCAGTGGCGAGTAATTTTTTTTTCATTTGTGCATTTAAAGCCCACATATCAGCTCCATAGGTAATAATGCTTCTGATTATTGTATAATAATAATAATAATAATAATACTAATAATAATAATAATAATAATAATAATAATAACAATATTAATAACAATAATAACATATAATTAGATTAAGTAAATGGCTTGGTAAAGGAAGTTTAAAATATAAAGGAATAATAAAAGTGTACATGGAACACGGTTATATATTATATTGTATAAGGAAATATGTAGTGAGTTTTTTCTTGAATTGTTTTTGAGTCGGGCAATCCTTGATATACGAGGGGAGCGAATTCCAGAGTCGGATGGCTGAAACAAGGAAGAATGAGGAATAGTGAGATGTTCGATGTAGAGGAATAGCTAGAGTTAAATTTGCTCTCGATTGTGTGTTATGGTGGGTGGATAGCGAATGGAAGCGAGTAGAAATGTAAAGGGGTGATGAGATGGACAAAGTGTTGTATAAGAAGCAGAGGCAATGTATATTTCGCCTGTCTTCCAATCGGAGCCAAGACAACATTTCAAATACTGGAGTTATGTGGTCTGATTTACAGAGGTTGCATATATATCGTGCACAAGCATTGTGAACTCTTTGCAGTCTTTGTCCGAATGCAATATTCATGTCAATTAAATGTGACAATAATCGAAATAATGATGATTATGATGATCAAATTATGTCCGGGGATCGTTTGGTACTTAAAATGCCCTGACATTTTCTCATAGGTGAGGAGAAACCCTGAAAAGAATCATCGCCCACGAAACTTGACCGACCGAATTTGGAACCCGGACTCCCTCCATACAAGGCAACGACACTATCCCGAGGTCACAGCGGTGGACACAAATGAGCACATTAACAAAAATATATATATATATGTACATAGAAATCTGGTCCTAATAATTATTAAATAACTATGCATATGAAGCAAGATTATGATTAGAAAGTAAATTTGAAAGTGAAAAGCGAATATGGCTATTTTTTAATTTTAAGATAAACGCGAAATTTTGGTATAAAATAATTCTCTGCTACGCCAATGTAATATAACATAGCTCACAATTCAACGTAACGTTGTATAATTATGTGAGACAATTATGCCAATTACAATCTGATTTTATTTACAAGTAAAAGATAGGGAGCTGCGCCTTCTTTATGGTCACCATCAGGCACACACACACAAAGGTCAAGTTTGATCAAGATTCCGCGAGTGAATATTTCGACCAGGGTTTTCTGCGGTTCCCGCTGACACAGGATAAAATGCCGAAATAGACCAAAAAGTCGGCAGCAGAGGTAATAGCTGTTAATTTAACATCCACAATTTAACACTACCGGAGCAAATGGGCTCAAACCTTGGAGCCCGGGGTTCCATTTTCTTCTAGAGAGAAACCGAAGAATTGACCCAGCACTGGGTTACAGATTGTTCCAGTCGCAGAGCAATTAATTGTATCTTTGTAATAACACAAATTGTCCACCCCTATGGTCTCGGGGTAGCGTGGCTGCCTCGTTCGCAGGGGGTCCGGGTCGATCCCGGTCGGGACAAGTTTTCTGGGTAATGGATTTTTTCAATGGTTTTCCTCATCTGTGAAAACAAATGTCAGGAAACGTTAAGGTTCAAACAGTTCCCTACATCATCCAGCCATCACAATCATCATTATCATATTCGCCATGTGTACAGTAGTATGACGCCGGGGAGGAGGCCCTGATGTTGAGTTGATAACTCATTTCGGGGAGGTTCTCCCTGTCGTTTTATGGTCCAAAGAGTTGGTGTCTGATCCAAAGTTTAAATTTCCTCACCCGACAGGCCCGGATGGAGTGTGACATGTAAATAAGAACGTATAAGACGAGAGATTAAACTGATAAAAAGAAAGAATAAAAACAAATGAGAGAGTAATTGATTGATTGACTAGTTTTTTTTAAACATCTTCTACAAGCCGATCAAGTTTAGTGACAATGAACTTTTAAGAGAGAAAACTGCCAAATTCACACCATTCATTGGTTATATTTAATAATCTGACTCATCGTTTGTGTTTAGTCGATCTGAAGAAGAACAAGTTTTCTCAAAGTTATTAGGAACACAGTTTCGTCTCTTGTACATAATTATTTGAGAATAACATTTCTCGGCAGAGTTTTAGTTAACTGCAATTAAGAAACCATTGCCGAAAGAACGCAACTTTCAGTCAATTCCAATCCAATTTTAAGTTTTGCAAGCAATTTGCATGTTTATATTGTCTTCAATCTTCCACAAAAAATAACACTTCCTTAAATAGAATGTTCATTTTTTTGTACCTTTGTATTAAAATATAAGTACTGCAATTAATAATAAGATACATTATTATTTATAAGTAACTAAATGTCAATCATATTTTTTTACCTTATTTTAAATTCTCAATTGATTTGTACTGTTAACCGATCCGGGCCCCCAGGCTTTATAACTCTAGATCATATACATACTTTTTTGACCTCATAGGGACATGGAGGGTCTCATTTGATGAGTGATCATGATAAGTTCAATTCTAGGGCCACTTCCGAGACTACACGAACATTTAAGATAAATCACACCATTCACTATTTCATTAATAATAAATAAGGCGGATACGATATTAATGATTGTGATGTCTTATAGGCGAGGAAAGAAAAAACTCCAAAAAAGCCAGGAAACATATTCTGACCAGGGATTGAACTTGTGCCCGCTGCTACGAGGAGTTGTTAAAATACGTAATTAAAAATACGATTTATTATTTAGAATTAAGTGCAATATTTATCTTATTACATAATGGTTTCCTCCGATTAGACGTGTAATTGAATCTCACATTGCTTGTTAAGTTGCTTCAACTTTAACGCTAGCACAGGTTCCATAGTCCATCGCCGTGGCGTAGTCGGAGAAGCGACCCGGGTTCGATTCCCGGCGGGGTAGGGTATTTTAAATCTCCACCTTGGGTCTGAGTGTGTGTCCTCTGTCCTTGCGTCTATGTGAGAATAAAATAAGTTAACAAAAAGGTAAAACAAGAAGGAAAAACAGTATGAACGAAAAAAAAAATGGTCTCGTGGTAATGTCCAGGATGAGGTTATATCGGAGTTTTCGTACTTGTAAAACAAATGTCTCCCCAGGTTGTGTCTCGGTAGGATCCGGGAGGCTGGAACGCATAGCAGTATCTAAAAAGGGAGAGGCTAAACTAAGGAAGAAGAAAGAAACTGGATTTAATTGGAAGAACATCACCTACTTAGTGTAAATATGCATATTCTGTCAATAAGAATGAAGTTAAAGTAGAGGTGGAGTTTTCATTCTTATTTACTTAGCGTTTTGCTTCAACTACACAAGTAGTAATGTTATGTGCAGAACTTGCTTGTACCTCTTACAAATTCAAATAAAATTGAGAGAAACTACTTCATTAGTAAAAATGTGTATTTATTCTGTTAACAGCAAAAATGAAACCTAATTGGATTCGGGATTTTTTTTGTAAGCCCATGTTTTCCCTTTACAGAGATTTAGGCGCTCTTCCCCTACAGGGAACAATTTGAACCATACTAATTTAGTTACACTTGTTTTCGTATAGATGTCATTTTGAGTGGTCCGTGGTCAGCGTTCCGCCTCATACTGACATCTAGGAAACCAAGGTAGTACTAGGACGGGTAAATTTTGCTTAGAGGCCTTTTCATTCAGGCTTAAGGATTTTTTACGAGCCCGAAAATCTTCAGACTCGGGACCCACGGCCTGAAGTCCCTCCCGGAGGACTTGCTCCTTGGATTTTTCCGTCCTAAAAAATCCATCGACCCTAGGGACCAGAGGCAAGGTGCATAACCACTAGTCCACCGCGGCCGACTGGAGTCGGGATACTTACGCTAAAAATCCTGAATACATACATTTGTATAAAGAAAAAATAATTTATTAAAGAATTTATAAATTATAAAACAAGTTTAAATCAAGTGATGTTTATTTCACCTGACTCATGGGACTTATTGGGACCCATTATGCGCCCTGGACGGTTTGCCTGAAGTAGGAAGACAAATACCAGACAGATACCCACTGGTGGTTCTCCTTATATTTGTGTTTAACAGGATGATAAAGCTATCACCAAAGACAACATAAGAACACATCGAGACCCATTCCTACTCTAATATGAAATCCCGATATTCGCAGTAAATGTAATGGACTCGACTTACTACGCTATGGCGCCAATTATATACAAAATTCATGATATATTTATTGTTATGTATTAGACCCATTGTGTTATGTTTAAATCCAGAAAGTATTTAGGCTGATATATAGTAATTTCTCTGCTTATTTAAATTAAAGTTGATTATTTTATTAACATCGATTTAAACAACAAAACAAATATTCAATAAAACGAAAATATTAGGGTTACTTTGTTTAGTGATGGACATAAGTAAATCAAAACAAAGGTTATTGTAATTCTCATTTTTTAAAAGTTAGTTCTACCCTTTAATTCAAATGAGACGAAGTATCATAGGAAAAACTTGGGATTCCATGGTTTGATTTTCTTAAAGTCATTAATGATATTGAAAAATTTTGTAAGTTTATTTTATTAGACGTACAAACTCGAAGCCTGAAAACTTGTCATTGTTTATATCTGAAGGAAATGAAAAATCTGCTTCATCCCTGCATATATTACCAAAACATTGAGAATTTATTGTGTACTTTGTCTATTCATGTTACTAATTTAAGGAACCAACTTATGTTTAAAGAACGTACAATGCTTTTATAGTCAGTAGTGTTAAATTCTTATATCATCACAGGAGAGATGAAACGGATTACTCTTTGGCCGGATACCGGATATATTACCAATTTTGAAGCTGGATAGCCGGATATCCGGCCGAACATTGACGATTGGCGCATCGTAACGAGAAAGCTCGCGTAGGTGGGACATGAACGATCGGGCTGACTCGGCTGAATTCGAGTCTTTTCGTTCATGAGCGAAATTAGTGTTTGATTGACTTGTTGAGTTGATTGTGAGTTTATTAAAAAAACATGCTATTGTAGTTTGAGGTTATTATAAAATATTTTTATAAGTAATTTCTAAAAAGATTAAGTGACGAAAATGATATCGGTAAAGGAAAGATCGCCTTTATGGGAATATAAAGTGACGATTCAAAGTGTGCTGTCTGTATATTATGCAATGTTAAATTTGTCGTGGTGGTGAAGGAAAAAAAAAAAGAAAAAAGAGGTATGTATATACCAAACAAAACTAACTTTTCTTTTCCTTTCGTTTTAAATTACTTCATGGAATTGATCGATCTATTTATCAATTGGATGTTATGCTTAAGTAAGTAGGTGCAAGTACATACCTATGTAGAATTAGTCAAAAAATATTAGCAGGTAGCTACATAATATGAAAAAAATATTATTGAAGAATATTTTCTGAACGTTATTGGTGTAAAATTTATATGCTTTTATATAAAACACAAGTTCTGAATAAACTTCTGACTCACCCTGCAGAGAAATTGGTATTCATTCACCATAATGTGACCTTAGTGCAGTAAAGAGTACTAATTTTTTTTGTAAAATTAAAATATGATGATTATTTTGTTATGTGGATTAAATAAAGTGCCTAAATGTTACATTTCCTATTTTTTTAAATCCGGTATCCGGCCGGATGGTAAATTTAGACCGGATATGCCGAATACCGGATAGTTACCGGATATTCGTTTCATCCCTAAATTACAGTGCTTCAGTTGGGGGGAATGCGGAGGAGACCGGATCCCCTGTATATATATATATATATATATATATATATATATTTTCAACAGATGCCTTACTAATTTTACTTCCGTTGAAGCATCCTCTTCGCTCTAAAATCATTTTTGTATCTGTTCATACAATTTATCACACCTTCACTAATGCTAAATGTTTTCTCGTTCTTCCAATATTATTTCAATAATAAAATTTTAATATATAAAAATTACGTGTCACGTTGTTTGTCCGCGATCGAATCCTAAACTACTGAACCGATTTCAATAAAATTTTGCACACTGTGTACTGTTTGATCCAACTTGAGACCTACGGTTGTTTATAACTAAATTTATAGTCGCATTACTTTTTATTGCAAATTATTTGTTTATTATTTAACAAAGAGTTATAATTATCTGTGAGTTCCATACGATTCTAACAGATGACAGTGTAAGGTAATTGGTTTATTATTTAACCAGGTGGCTGTGCTTTTTGTTGCAACCGCGAATTTCAATTGAATTACAAATATTGATTATTTCATAATTTAAGTAGTGTTTCAGTGTTTATTTAGTTTATTTTATTCAATATATTGATAATAATATTAATTTCGTGTGTAAGTATTAGTTTTAAGTAATCTGGCTGATAGACAGCAACTTAATTTAAATTTAACTGGACCGAGAAGGGACAACAATATGGCGAATCAGTTCTAGAGACCATGAATGATAAGATATCAAGTGAATTTCCGCAAATTGGTATAGGCCTGTGTGACATAAATCTTACATTTAAGAAGAATGTCAATTTGAAAACATATGAAGGTGCTAAGGAACGGAATAACAGAACTGTAAGTAAGTATGTTAGTTATAATAATATGCCTAATATTACAGAAAACAATCTCCACGCCTCAATTAAATGAAAAACAAGATGACTATAATATATCACAAGATGATATTACTATACAGTTATTATTTAACCAGGTGGCTGTGCTTTTTGTTGCAACCGCGAATTTCAATTGAATTACAAATATTGATTATTTCATAATTTAAGTGGGTTTGTGTTTATTTTATTTTCAATATATTGATAATAATATTAATTTCGTGGTGTAAGTATTAGTTTTAAGTAATCTGGCTGAAAGACAGCAACTTAATTTAAATTTAACTGGACCGAATAGGGACAGTGAACAATATGGCCAATCAGTTCTAGAGACCATGAATGATAAGATATCAAGTGAATTTCCGCAAATTGGTATAGGACCTGTGTGACATAAATCTTACTTTTAAGAAGAATGTCAATTAAAAACATATGAAGGTCCTAAGGAACGGAATAACAGAACTGTAAGTAAGTCTGTTAGTTATAATAATATGCCTAATATTACAGAAACAATCTCCATACCTCAATTAAATGAAAAACAAGATGACTATAATATATCACAAGATGATATTACTATACAGAGACTTCTTGATGATGATGATGATGAGAATCCAAACTGGCAACAAGTTCGTAGAAAAAAAACGAAAGTATAATGAAATCAGCAAGCCTCCTCAAAATATTCCACCAATAAATGTATATAATCCTTATGATACACTTATGGATGATACTGATGATACATAAATTCATCTCAATCAACAAAAACCACTTCCACATAAACCACCACCCATATTTATACCGGGTGTAGTTAACGTAGCAGAACTAAAACATTGTATAAAACAAAAACTTTCTGATTTAGATTTCTCACTTAGTTTACTACAATATAATTAAACGTATACCTTAGCCACAGCAACGCGTGGCCAGGACTTTATATATTATATATATATATATATATATATATATATATATATATATAAAACAAAGTCGGATTAGTTACACTATTTATAACTCAAGAACGGCTGGACCGACTTTTATGATCTTTGTTTTTGTTTGTATTTGTTTCCGCCCCGAACAGCAGATAACTATTAAAACATCGGAAAAATTAACGTAAAATATTTAAAGACGATACGACGTTCGCCGGGCCAGATAGTTGAATATAAATTTGGCGGCAAACTGCTGACTCACACAAGAAACAAACTGAATGTAGATAGGATATATTCACTAAGTCGACAATGCGAACAGCAAACTTCCAAATGTGTAATTTTAATACAAGAAATGCCAGGTGAAACATTTAGGGACTTACAGTGTTTCGCTAGTATATGATGTAAATATTGATTTAGTGGATATGGAAATTATTAAATATTTTAAAACCTTTTGGAGATATTAGTTAATGGACCTCACCAGACGAAAGAGCGCGAAATGTTACACAAGGAACACGTAAAATGTAAATTTCCATGAAATCTGCCTTAGTGGGTTTTACTCGTAAGATAACGATACGTCAAATATATTTAATACTACTACTACTACTACTACTACTACTACTACTCCTACTACTTTCTACTACTATTACTAATAATAGTAATAATCATAACCATAATATCCACTACTCGTATTCAACTCAAGGTTGGGTCGAAAAATTAGATGAGATAAAGTTTCTATATTTATAGAGGCCGGCCACACTTGAGACACCGTCACAGGGGCGGATGAACGAAGTTGATGAGATGAATAAGCAGAATGGTGGAATGAAGTTTGTGGCAGGGCAAAATGGAAGAAACCCTGTAAAAAAAGCTACCGTTCCGTTTTGTCCACCACGAAACCCACATGGAGTGAGCGAGACTGGAGCTCGAGACCTCAGTGGTGGGAGGCTAGCGTCTAACCGCTTACGAGCCTCCTTAAATATATTTCGATTCTGTTAAAAGCAACGCATCACAAACTATTATCATCAAAACTTTTATATAACATTCGTAATCTTCGACCAATTAAATTACGTATTTCACTAATTAAAGCTGATCTAAATATAAAGTGATCTTACTGAAGGCCTTGGGATGTCCTTGGAGTAGTGGGAGGTAGGAGCCTCCCATATTTTTAGATATTCAGCACGGGATGTCAGCTACCTTAATTTAAGAACAGTTGATAGTTCATACCAGTATTAGTTTATGTCATACAATATCTTATTTCCGTAATTTACGATCGTATAAACTGACCAGAAAATGGAACATTACTTACCATTTAACAAAACTGTAATATTCACATAAACGGATGAAACTTACATCAAACATGTGAATAAACCACGGTAAATGTAATTAGTAATTTTACACGAAAACAAACCAGAGTAATTAATATAAATTACGTAGATGTTAATGGAGTTCGTTACATCAGTACTTATTCCATTATCGGTATGATTTCACGTTACCAGAAGGAATACATATTAACAGTATTTTTATAAGTTTACGTTCTGCTCATATAATGGAAATGGACAGTAAATTAAATAAATAATAGTTTTAAAAAACTAAAAGAACACGCTTTATTAGAAAACTAAAAAATGAAAAATAATTTTAATTTCCAATACGCTTGGGATAAAATAAAGTGGTCAACAAAAAAATCATCTCCAACACATATAGAATAAAATTAGAGTTATCATAAGTAATGCCACGAGTGATTTCCAAATTATCGATAAATTCACGACTCACGAAGTGAGGAGTGAATTTATCTAGAGAATTTGGAAATCAAGAGTGGCATTTGTTAGGACTATTTAACGAATAAAATAAAGCTGTTTACTCACAAATCATTATTTAACTACAGTTATTTAAAAATATTTTTATATTTAAAGTAAACGGTGATGTTTGAAAACTAATGAGAAACGATAGGTAGCCTACGCTTCTACTGCTTCTTTTGTTTATCACTGCAACCAGATCATACTATTTATTGCCAAAGGAACGCAATATTGTAAGAATGCTCTCTAGTGGAGAAAAAATGAAACACATCAATCTGTATATTAATTTCATTTTTGATGTCGTATACATTTAAGAAAGTGCAAACAGTGGTTTCTTTTTTTGGTGGTATAATCAATTGCTACAAATGTTGACATGTAAGCACTATTATATACAATCTGGTAGCCGTATTTGTTATAGGCTCAGTCACTGCAAAATAACGGTCAGACCTGTTCAGAATATTAAAAAGGAGGAGCTTTGCTTAATATATGATAATCCTAACGTTGATAATTATTTCGTGAAACACGTCTCTGATTGGTTGTAATACAGAAATCATTGAAACGTGATTGGTCATTGACTCCCATTTGGGGCATGAGTTAAATAGTCAACAAAAAGAAAATAATTTTACCATCAAAAGCGTGGGATGCTCTGTATCAATTAATATATTTGATAATAAACAGATATTGGTAAAAGTAAGCTCTCTAAGAAGAAAATGTAAACATAAAAAAATCACCCCACGCTTTTGATGGTAAAATTATTTTCTTTTTGTTGATAACTCTAATTTTATTCTATATGTGTTGGAGATGATTTTTTTGTTGACCACTTTATTTTATCCCAAGCGTATTGGAAATTAAAATTATTTTTCATTTTTTAGTTTTCTAATAAAGCGTGTTCTTTTAGTTTTTTTAAAACTATTATTTATTTTTTATTTTTTTAGTTTTAATATTTTACAGAATAAGATAAACATGTAAATATCTTTAAATTCGATACTATTGTAGTATGAGCTAAAAGTAATACTCTTCTATAAAAAAACCTCCCAGCCGGATTTGAACCAGCGACGTATGGATTACTTAAATTATGTACCACTAATAGTTCACTGCTCCACCAACTGAGCTCTTACAACGAATGACTAAAAGCTTGACAAGTCCGCAACCTATTATACCAGTTTTCATTTTTTTGATTTTCGGATGATTCTGGCCAGGATTTTAGAAACAAAATATGAAATTATTATATTGTCACGGGTTCTCTACACGTATACAAAGTTTCAAGTCGATCCAATGTTTCTAAGTGGGTGAAAATCGCGTTGAAAGATTCCGTTACATTGATACAAAAACACGTTTTTTGATTTTCTGATGATTATGACCAGGAGTTTAGAAAATAAATATGAAATTATTGTATTGTCACGGGTCCTCTACAAGTATACAAAGTTTCAAGTCGATCCAATGTTTCTAAGTGGGTGAAAATCGCGTCGAAAGATTCCGTTATATTGATACAAAAACACTTTTTTAAATTTTCTGATGATTATGGCCAGGAGTTTAGAAAATAAATATGAAATTATTGTATTGTCACGGGTCCTCTACAAGTATACAAAGTTTCAAGTCGATCCAATGTTTCTAAGTGGGTGAAAATCGCGTCGAAAGATTCCGTTACATTGATACAAAAACACGTTTTTTGATTTTCTGATGATTATGACCAGGAGTTTAGAAAATAAATATGAAATTATTGTATTGTCACGGGTCCTCTACAAGTATACAAAGTTTCAAGTCGATCCAATGTTTCTAAGTGGGTGAAAATCGCGTCGAAAGATTCCGTTATATTGATACAAAAACACTTTTTTAAATTTTCTGATGATTATGGCCAGGATTTTAGAAAATAAATATGAAATTATTGTATTGTCACGGGTCTTCTACAAGTATACAAAGTTTCATGTCGATCCGATGATTTTAAGTGGGTGAAAATCGCGTTGAAAGATTCCGTTACATAGATAGATAGATACAGGTCAAGCTAATATAAAGCGTGTAAAATGAGAAAACTTTTTAATAAGTGGCTGAATTAAAGTAGAAATATTGGAACAATAATCACAAATAGGAATGAAGCGCAAAAAGGAATTAAGCACATACTTAACTCTGGAAACGCGTGCTATTATACATCACAGCGACACTTGTCTTCTTAACTTTTCTCGAAAAAGTTAACTAAAAATAAATATGAAATTATTGTATTGTCACGGGTCCTCTACAAGTATACAAAGTTTCAAGTCGATCCAATGATTTTAAGTGGGTGAAAATCGCGTTGAAAGATTCCGTTACATAGATAGATAGATACAGGTCAAGCTAATATAAAGCGCGTAATATATAAAATTGTTATTTTCCAGTTATATGGCTGCGAAACATGGTTTCTTACTGCAAGGTTGAAAAAAAAAAGAGTATTTGAGAATAATGTTCTTAAGGAAATATTTGGATCAAAGAGACTCGAATAGACAGGTGAATGGAGAACGTAACACAACAGTGAGCTACATGATACTTGCGCAAAACCAGATAGGCCTAATAATAATAAAGTCTCGTAGACTAGGATGGGCAGGGCATTTGGCACAAATGTGCAATGGAAGAAGGGCATGGAAACTTCTAGTTAAATACCAGAGGGAAATCCCCAATAGATAGGGCAAGATTGAGGTGGGAGAATAACATTAACCATATTTGTTGGGAGGTGAATTATACGGATTATGAATAACTCAGGATAAGGATATATGGAGAGCTTATGTCGTGTAGTCATGATCGGGTTTGATAGTTTGAATTAGTATTTTCAACTAGAAAAAAAAAGGTAGTTAGTCATAATTCCACTTCAGGACCCAGTTTTTAAACCTGTTATACTATTATTATGTTTATCATTATTTTAATGTAAAAAATAACTGTATGATAAAGTTCTTACTAAAATACTGAAGGCACTGTGTGTTATTGTATAGTCTGTGTTTACATTACAGTTGAAAAGGAGGAAGTTTTTAATTAGATCTGCTTGTTTCGGAATATTGTAGTGTGTGGCTTCGAAGAAGAACATGTTGGGTTATATAAATGCTTTTAAATTCAATTAAGGAAATGCAACTACACTTCTACTGAATGTGAAAACATGGTTAAGAAAACCACAGCTCATCTATTAAACTTGCTTCATTTACTTTTATGGCAATTTCTATTTCCAACGAGAAACAAGTTTCTCATAAACCAGAGATGACAGGAAAATATTGTTTTAACAATTTAAGATCACAATCTGATAAATATGTGTTAAATGTTTGTAAATATAGATATCATTCTGTAGTGTTATTAAAACACCGTTGTGCTAGTATACGAGTCTGAGTGAAGAAAATAATGTAATGATGATAATATTTTCTGCGAGACACAAGTGAAATGTAATAATAATAATAATAATAATAATAATAATAATAATAATAATAATAATAATAATAATAATAATAATAATAATAATAATAATAATAATAATAATAATAATAATAATAATAATAATAATAATAATAATAATAATAATAATAATAATAATAATAATAATAATAATAATAATAATAATAATAATAATAATAATAATGATGATAATAATAATAATAATAATAATAATAATCATCATCCGGTATCATGGCAGCTGCCGCCGTCTTCCGGAAACCAAACGCCATTCCTCTCTATCCATCCATTGATCTTCCTCCATTCCTCTGATATTCATAGCTGCTTGTACCCCTTCTATCCAAGTTTTCTTCGGTCTTCCTCTCTTCCTTCTTTCTATTGGGATCCATTCCATAACAATTTTTGGCAATCTTTGTTCTGGCATTCGTTTGACATGACCATACAACTGCAATATTTTCTTTTCTATGATGTCTATGATGTCCGGCTCCTCTTGTACACCCATAATTTCCCTTATTTCTTTATTTCGTATTCTATCCATTCTAGATTTTCCAGCTGATCTTCTTAAAACATCCATTTCTGTACTTAAAATTATTTTCATTTCCCTGGTAGGAATTTGCCAGACTTCAGCACCATATGTTAAAATGCTCTGAATTATGGTTTCATATATTTGTAATTTTATATTTTTTGTAATATTTTTGCTCCACCAAACAGAGTTTAAAGCATTTATTGCTTGTTTTGTTTGTGCGATTCTATTTTTAATTTCCACTGTGTTATCGCCTGAATGGTCTAATTTTGTTCCTAAATAAGTGCATTCAATACTAGGTTTTAGTTCTTCTCCATTGTTGAAATTTATATTTTCCATTTCTTCTCCTATACACAGATATTTAGTTTTCTCAATGTTTATATAAAGTCCCCACTTTTCATATTCTTCTTTTAGTTTTTTAGCCATATATTCTATGTCATCGTGGTCCTATGCTATTAATACCTGGTCATCTGCAAAATTAATAATAATAATAATAATAATAAATAATAACAATAACAATAATAATAATAATAATAGTAATAATAATAATAATAATAATTTTATTTTATTTCAGGATTGTTTCTGTTATATACACATGTATCCTCAAACAAAATATACAATTATATATTTTGGTATTTTAGCATTAATTTTTTTTACAATGCATAAGGAGCTGGCCCATAGCATCAACCCCCCAACCTGGAGGCCCAGAGACTTTTCTGGAGTCCACCATAAATCAGTTGCTTTCACTGCAGCTAAGAGTCTGATCCACCCTTTGTTGCCTCATCCGTCGTCTGCACCATACCGTAGATCTACTCTGCTGCAACCGCCGTTGGGATCTTCACCTTAACCCTGGCTAGGGACCCTTACAAGGTACTATCAGCCGGGTCAACTGAACCTAGGTTTTTTAATCAGGTGTCACTCCTCCTTTCTCATCCAGTAATGGTGGAGTTAATAATAATAATAATAATAATATTAATAATATTAATAATAATAATTTATTTTTTATTTCAGGATTGTTTCTGTTATATAAACAGGTATATTCAACCAAAATATACAATTATACATTTTGGTTTTTTTAGCATTAAGTTTTTTTACAATGTATGAGGAGTTGGCCCATAGAATCAACCCCCAACCTGGAGGACCAGCGACTTTTCTTGAGTCCACCATAGATCAGTTGCTTTCACTGCAGCTAAGAGTCTGATCCACCATTTGTTACCTCATCCGCCGTCTGCACCGTATCTGCTGCATCCTCCGTTGGGATCTTCACCGTAACCCTGGCTAGGGACCCTCACAAGGTACTACGTATCAGCCGGGTCAACTGAACCTAGGTTTTTTTTAACGAGGCGTTACTCCTTCCCCTTCCCCTTTCTCATTCGGACTTAATAATAATAGATAAATCATCGGTTGTTTAATTAATGCCTTCGACATCGTCCGATTCCTAATAGCCAATTTTGTCGGTCCATTCAATCTCCTGTTTGTAGATGTTTCTCATTCATGTATAAATATATTTCCTGACTCCAGAAAATTTTAAGTCTTCCTCTGCCTCGTCTTCCTTCAGGTTTACATTCTAAAACACATTTTGGTAGCCGATCCTCTTCCATTCGTTGGTCATGTGCGTACCTTCTTAATTGCTGAGTTTTAATATAATCTAAAATATTATCTTCAATCTTCATTTTCTCCCTTATAACCGAGTATCTAATTTTTTCTCTTCTTGAAATTCTAGCTACCCTTCGTATAAAATCCATTTCAGTTGCCAAAATATACTTATTTGTTTTTGTTGCTAATGGCCAAAGTTCTGCTCCATAAGTAATGATGCTTTTAACAATTGTATGATATATGTGTCCCGCGCCGTAGCCGAGCGGTTAAGGTAGGAAGCCTTGGCCCAGAGCTACGGGACTTGCGCTGGTTCGAGTCTCCATGGGGGAAGAAATGTTCTCATGGTATTTCGGCCAGTATGGGACCGATGCCCACCCAGCATCGTGAGGCAATTGGGTAGCTACAATAAGTAGCGGCTCCAGGTTGAGGAACCAGCTATAACGGCTGGGGGGACTCGACATGCTAACCATATGTCACCCCTACACTGGCTGTTTATCATCTACCTCTGTGATTGACACATGTGGATGTGAAGAGCCAGCAGCCGGCTGGTAAAAGGGCAACCGCTGAAAAGTGGAAAGACCCTCAATCGGATCGGATGATATATGTTCATTTTATTTTTATTACTTACTAGCTAATACCCGACATGCGCTGCTAAGCCTAAATAAATGAAAATTAATGGGCTTTTATGTTTAGTTGAATAAGTAGAAGTAAATGCAGGCTTTCACGGCCGGTAATCATAATGTTGTGTGATTCCGGGTTCTGTGGCCGTGGTCCATAGTTGGTGTTGATACCAGACGTTTCGCCCTCAACTGCGGAGGGCATCTTCAGTGGCGAGTGCTTCTAGGCGTGTTTCCTGGTCGGAAGATCTACTTAGAGTGAGCTCTGCTGACGTTGTGGACGTTGTATTGATACTAGTGGTGGGAGCAGGGTGAGTGAGCGTGGCTCTTGCTGATTGGCTAATGGTCGTCTCCTTGTTGTCCCTAGTGTTGATGCATTTATTTTCTAGTGTATGGTACCAGGCCTTAGGCAATTTGATACCTTCCTCTTTTCTGTTAATATTTTCTTTATGCTTGTATATTTCTATAGCCTCTCGGTATAATCTAGGGTGCATTTATTTTCTAGTGTATGGTACCAGGCCTTAGGCAATTTGATACCTTCCTCTTTTCTGTTAATATTTTCTTTATGCTTGTATATTTCTATAGCCTCTCGGTATAATCTAGATTATACCGAGAGGCTATAGAAATATACAAGCATAAAGAAAATATTAACAGAAAAGAGGAAGGTATCAAATTGCCTAAGGCCTGGTACCATACACTAGAAAATAAATGCATCAACACTAGGGACAACAAGGAGACGACCATTAGCCAATCAGCAAGAGCCACGCTCACTCACCCTGCTCCCACCACTAGTATCAATACAACGTCCACAACGTCAGCAGAGCTCACTCTAAGTAGATCTTCCGACCAGGAAACACGCCTAGAAGCACTCGCCACTGAAGATGCCCTCCGCAGTTGAGGGCGAAACGTCTGGTATCAACACCAACTATGGACCACGGCCACAGAACCCGGAATCACACAACATTATAAGTAGAAGTAAAAATAATTATAAATTTACATTTTTTAGATACCCCGTGCTGATTACCCGGCGTTACCCGGGAATCTACTTATCACGATCTTTTTGGCATAAATGAGCTGAAATATGAAAATTAATGTGTTTTATGTTCAGTTAAATAAGTAAGAGGAAAAATGTATATCGTATTTACACTGCTCAAAAAAATTAGGGGATATTGTAGAATAACCTATTAAGACTATGTTTTTAGGAACAGTATTAGATGCAATCACTTTCTATTACTCCAAAAGAATGTAAACAAGAGTTTGAAGTCATTACGTAACCTCTGTACCACACCAGATATCAAAGAGATCCTGGTTAGGAATATGGCAAACAAACAAAGCAACATTAACATGGGTGAAAATGTTTCTTTAGTATGGTGTATGGTCTCCTCCAACGGCCAGCACTGCCTCACACATGTGTGGCATTGATGCAATGAGGTTAGCAATGAGTTCTTGGGGGATACGTGGCCACTCTTCCATAAGAGCAATGTGCAGCTCTGGAACAGTTGTGGGAGGTGCTGGTCTGCCTGCAATGCGTCTGTCTAATGCATCCCACACATGCTCAATCGGATTTAAGTCCGGGGAGGAAGCTGGCCATTGCATACGCTCGATACCCTCCACTTCCAGCATGTCGTCCACCAAGCCAGCTCTGTGGCGTCGTTCATTATGGTCCATAAAAAGAAAATGGCACCAGCATAAGGCACGACAAAAGGTCGGAGAATCTCATCTCTATACCTTACCGCAGTCAAAGTACCACCTTGGATGACGTAGAGGTCCGTACGTCCACCACTACTGACTCCTGTCCACACCATCAATCCACCGCCACCATATGGGGATCTTTCACGTACAAAAGCTGGATTGCTTCGTGTCCCTTTTTCCCTCCAGATGAATACACGCCGACTATCACATTCCACGTTGAATCGCGACTCATCAGAAAAAAGAACTGATCTCCATTCGACATGCCTCCACCCACGATGTTCCTCCGCCCAGTTTCTGCGATCTCTACGGTGTTGTGGAGTTAATCTGGTACACACCATGGGCCTACAGGCATAGAGACCACTTCCATGCAGTCGATTACGGATAGTTTGAGTTGAAACCCTGCGTCCTGTTGCTGTTTGAAGTGTATTTCACAGTTGAGTTGCATTCTGCTGTCTATTTCGACGGGCTGTTAACATGAGGTAACGGCCATCCCTTGCTGTTGTTGCCCGTAGTCGACTTGTCCGGCTCTTCTGTGAACAGTATCTGTTCTTTGAAAACGATTCCAAAGTCTGGAAATCACGCTTTGAGACACCCCAATGGCTTGTGCCACCTCTTGTTGTGTCTGTCCAGCTTCCATCCTTCCTATGACCCTCCAAGCCATTAG
Source organism: Diploptera punctata (assembly GCA_030220185.1). NCBI lineage: Eukaryota > Metazoa > Arthropoda > Insecta > Blattodea > Blaberidae > Diploptera > Diploptera punctata. Next base: position 166,851 of record JASPKZ010009811.1, on the reverse strand, counting down.
TTCAGGTAAATCACGTTGTCGAGGCATTACTGTCCCTAAGGCAAGTCATTCACTAACTGAAAACTCGACTGGATTTAAAAACAGCAACGAAACATTCACCTCCACACCACCCTTTCACAACAGTACAGACACTGCCCTCTTGTGTGGTACCGAGGTTACGTAACAACTTCAAACTCTTGTTTACGTTATCCTGGAGTAATAGAAAGTGATTGCCTCTAATACTATTCCAAAAAACATAGTCTTAATAGGTAATTCTACAATATCCCCTATTTTTTTGTGCAGTGTATTTTTAGATACCCCGTGCTGTTTACCTGGTGTTATTTAATTAGTTATAGATTTTTGGACGACCACTGCGTGGTAAGTCAGCTACAGAATCTGTCAACTCGAATCTTCGATTTAATTTGTAGATTGCTTGCCTGCATGGAGGCTGAGGTTGTGGATGCTTTACCACAAAATATCCTCATAATTTCGACCAATTTGCCACCACTTCCGTAAAATAAACACGTGCTGTTCTGTGGACAATTTTCTGTTCGTACTTTATTTTCTGTTTTAAGCTTTTCGTGTTAACAATGGTCGCTTGAAAACAGCTAGTCATTTGTTACTAATAAGCTAGTGTTGCCAGTACTTCTAAACAAATGTCCTTCGCCACGTAATACCGAGTTTCAGATATCATGCTCTCCCTGGAAACAAAAATAAATACATAAAATAAAGTAACTTAAAGTCGTTTATAGACATGATACTGGACAATATGTATTCTCTAGTTAGCAAATTACCTGAAGCAGTAGTGCTTGAGGTTGTATTACGAAGGTCCCGTATTCATACCCCAGTTTCAAACCAATTTGATTTTTTCCTTGCAACTGTAGTATGTGCAATGGTTAACTGACGTAAGCAGCACCCTGTATTATATTGTCTAAGGAAGCGTTCAGTAAGCTTATTTTTTAAATGTTTTCGAGTCGGACAGAGTCCTTGATATAAGAGGGAAGGTAATTCCAGAAAGGACGAATGATGGGTAATTCTGAGAAATTCGATATAAAGGTACAGCTAGAGTAAAGTTGTTTTTAAATTATGGCGAGAAGATAGTCAATGGAAGCGAGCAGATCGCTGAAGATGGACAGAATTTGTTTCATGAAGTAGAGGCTTCCAATCAGAGCAAGACATTATTTCAAACGCTGGAGTTGCGAGACCTTATTAACGTATGCTGTACAATTACGAGGTTTGAAAGCAATAGTGTGTATAGTTTTCGGTTTTCTTTCATGACTCTTACACAGTGAGCATTTTATTTTGTTCAGCGATACGATCTAATGATTCGATCTCTGGTCCCGAAACATTTCCTGGATAAGTTTTTTTTCGGGTTTAATTCACCTGTAAAACAAATATCAGAAAATTATAAGGCTCAGATAGTTCCAAAACGTGATCATAGTCATTCATATTACATTGTATTTGTTTACTAAAAATGTATGAGTGAAATGTGTGTCTTATCTTAAATGTTCGTGTTATCTCAAAGAGGTCCCTGGCATATAGCTGATTATTGATCCATGAAAGGCTTCCATGTCCTTGTGTCATCAAAAGAGTGTGTATGATTCATGGTCAAAATCCTCTTTGACTGGCCATGTCCTTTTATGCGCGAGGGGCATGGGGCACATAATAGCACCTGCAAAGAGATAGTTTCAACTAAGGGCAAAAAATATATTTTATCAACTTAGGTAATTATATTAGCAATTTAAATTTGGGCATAAAAGTGTTGACAAAATTTGCTCAGACTTGAGGTTCTTTTACGTGCCGTAAATCTATTAAAAAGGAATCCATGCTCAGATTATTTCGCCCTTAAAAATCCATCGAATCCGGCCAGGTTTGAACTCCCAACGTCGGAATCAGAAACGACTTTTTGGTACCGACTTTTATTCTAGACTTAATGTAACCAGAATATATATATATATATATATATATATATATATATATATATATATATATACTCACTAACTCGTTCAACTGAGGGTCGGATCGAGAGATGAGATGAGATGAGATGAATCCCTGTGTATAGAGGTCTGTGAGTGATAAGGGGGTACCGACCGACCACGCCCTGACGCACCATCACAGGGGCAGATGGACGAAATGGAATGAAATGGATGATATGAGTAGGCTATGGAGGAAATAGTGGAATGAAATTGTGGGGAGAAACCTCGAGGAAAACCTGTCCAAGCTACGTTTCGTCCACCACGAAATCCACATGGAGTGACTGAGATTCGATTTCGGGACCCCAGCGGCGAGAGGCGAGTGTCTAACCGCTTGAGCTACGGAGCTGGCTAAACAGTATATATCTTTTTTCAAATTTATTTCAAATATCATTTTAACATCTATGATATCGTATTTGGAATATTTTGACAGTATTCAGTTGTCTATGTACAGAAGAGCCATTGTTGTTTGTACTAGTTATTTTCTATAGAAGTTCATTGTTTTATATTTATCAGTTTGATCAGCCTCATGGGCTAGTGGTCAGCGTTTCTGAATAATTTTAATGAGATCCCGGGTTCGATTCCCGATCAGACAATATAATTTTTCTAAAAGATTCCTGTGGTTGCTCATGGTATGGGATTTAGGTTAAGTTTACGTTAAGAACTCTCCTGGCGCTTCATTATCATTTATCACCCATTTATCATCCGCCTTCCAGATGCTCCAACCTAATAACGGATTACAATTTCACCAGTGCCAGAGGAGAAAACCAGAAATGTCATAAAAGACAACCTAATGACATTAGACAAAAAAATTAATTAAATAATGATTAATGATGAAATGGACCGTGATATTGAAATTAAAAAAAAAAAACTAAGCATTTGTTTTGACTCGGCTTCGTGGGCTAATGGTTACCGTATTTACAACTAGTTCCAAGTTTCCCGGTTCAAACCCGGCCGGGGCAAATTAATATTTCAGGGAATAAAAATCCTGAGTAAGTTATGGGTTTATTTGGAAGAGACCTAAAGCCAAGGGTCCTGTATCGTAAGTTTACGGACTTATTGGACTTCAAGCCTAAAAAAAGAGGGATCTGGGCAAAATTTGTGAGCTCTTTTACACCCAGATTTGAATTGCGATGCTAATAAACATTTAGGTAGGCCTATTGAATAGCGTAATTAAAATAAATACTAGCAAATATGTTGACAGAAGAACATTCAGATTTATCAAACCAGAGAGCTTTTCCTTGTGTGGTCATATAGTGTGTATATGAGTCATATCCTTCTTGGCCATCGACCATCCTTCATTCTTTCTAGATTACCAAACCACTTTGTCTCTTCAACTTTCACCATTTCGGATCACGTGATTAAGTATGTTTACTAGCTTAGATATTCCACAAATTCTTCTCCAGAAATCCATCTGTAGGGCCCGCAGGCGGTTTTCGTTCCCACATTTCTTAGCTATATGTAGTAATGCTTTCAAAATTGATTCATAAATAAGCTTTTCTGTTTGTATTGATATATGGAGATTCCACAAAATAGGATGTAGGCCTAAAATATCTAAATGTCCTCTTCCCTTGTTTTATTTTATAATTCTGTTACGTGCATGAAAGCCAGAGGGAAAACGCCCAGTTGCTGGACCAAGAATGAGGTGGGATAATAACATTAATTATGCTTTGAGGAAAGTAGATTATACAGGGAATGATTGGAAAACATTAGCTCAGGATAGGTATATATGGAGAGCTTATGTCCGGGCGGCCATGAATCTACGGGTTCGATAGTGCCAGGGAGTTAGTTACTTATCTGTAGTGACTTCAAAATATACACCTAGTCGTTTAAATTAGTTACATATTTTTATTTTATTGGCAACGGTGGTCTAGAACCTAAGTTCCTTGCCTCTGGTTCCGAGGCTCAAACCCGGTCCGGTACATGGATTTTTTTAGGGTGGAAAACCGAGAGGGACTCTCAGTCGAGGTCCCGAGTCTAAAAGAACCTCAAGCTAAATTAATGACTCTGAGCATTCCCCATTCAAGTAATACCTTAGTTGTCTACTAGGTGTCTCTTTGAGGCGATGAGATAACTACTTCTCACTGGCATATGTGGGAAAATAAATGTAACCAAATTTAATTAGTTAAGTAACTGCCGCAACTGAGCACCCTTGCTCTACTTGGAGATGCACGGGTATAGACAGATCTTTATTATTTCTATTATTGCCCTTTCTCCAATAACTAAATATTCTGTTTGAGTTTATTTCAAGCCTCATTTCCTGAACTCCTCTTTTAGTTTTCTTAACATACACATCGAATCCTCTTTGTCTCTCCCACTATCACTTATCTATCATCCGCCAATAATATTTCTTCCTATTGGAACTCCCACTTAGGATTCCATTTTAAATATATTTCAAAATTTTACATTTAAATCTGTTTTAATTTCAATTCTATTTAAAGTCATAATTCACTTTATGATTTTATTCATAGTCTAGTATCTTCTGTTTGTCTCCTTAAGGAATTTAATTTCTACGAAAACGATCCTCTGAAATCATATTTCATAGTCTATGTTATAAAAATGTTAAAAATATAAAATTAATTAAACATAATTTAAACTACTTGACGAATTTTTTCAAACAGAACTTTATTTTAGTTGAGGACGACTGATTTATCAGGCACTCAGTTTATATTTTTTACATTTTATTACATAATCTCAACTGTTTTAAAATTAATGTTTATAATGAGTATTGAATGCTATAAAAAGTTAAAAGAATACAATTCTACCCGAGATTTCAGTCATCCTAGTTAAGATTTCTTTACAACACTTTGAAGGCCTTTCAGAAGAACAAGTTCGATCTCCAGCTTTTTGAAACGTTTTTTTCTGCCTTCAAAGTGTTTTAAATAAATGTTTAACTAGTTGAGGATGACTGAGATATCAGGTACGAATTTTATTGCTTTACAGTCTTTTCATTTATTAGACCAAAAATATGATTAGAATTTCGATTGAATAAGATGGGTTAGAATTTCTACATAGAGACCTCAACGGTGTTTCGTAATGAATTTTAAAAGAGTTTATCTAATATATTGAAGGATTTTGGGTATTTATAGTCAGTTTATATCCAGGTTGGGCAACATTATGAAGGACGGATGGGGGATGCTTGTTGCTGGATAGTTGGGATTAATCTTAGATATATTGCTCCGGACTAGGGTTCTCAGATTTTTTGGGTTCATTAGGCACGGACAATTAATAAGAAGTATTAGGGATAGTGGCATCAATAATAATTAATTTAACGATATTAAATGTTTATTAAAATAATTCCCTCTAATACTAGCTAATACCCGGCGTGCGCTGCTACGTCTAAATAAATTATAATGTGTTTTTGAATTTAGTTGAATAAGTAAAAGGAAAAAACAAATATACATTTATATCGTTATTATTTTAGATACCCCGTGCTGATTACCCGGCGTTGCCCGGGAATCTACTCATCCCGATATACTTGCCATAATTGAGCGGAAAGACAAAAATCGTTATTTTGAGTTATCCTTAAAACATAAACATATGCTGTCGCGGACTTTTCTGTAGAGGTTTTTGAGATACTCGATTCTGCGTACAATAATTTTGTGTATTTATTATGGTTTAGGCAGTGTAAGCCATTTAAGCTTACAAAAAGCGACATTTTTTCACGTTTTTTTTACTAGAGAAGGTGATTTTTAAGGGTGAAAGGCTTGAGAATTAAAACTCCCTTATAACCTATAACCTTCCCGGAAAATCCTGAACATTTTGCAAAAAGCCCCATGACAATCGGATGAATGATATGGCAGCACATGCTTGCCCAGGAATCTACTTATCCCGATCTCCTTGGCACTAATGAAAGACAAAAATTGCTATTGTGTGTTATCTGTAAAAGAAAAAAATATGCTGTCGCTGACTTCTTTGTAGAATGTTTGAGATATTCAATTCTGTGGACATTAATTTTGTGTATTTGTTATGCTTTAGGCAGCGTAAGGCATCTAAGGGTAAAAAAAGGGACTTTCACGTTTTTCACTACAAAGGGTATTTTTTAAGGGTGTAGGAATTGAGTATCTCAACTCTATTATAGCCTATGTTCATCCCGGGAATCTCTTGAACATTTTGCAAAAAACCGCATCACAATCGAATTAATGGTATGGCCGCGCATAAAGTACGAACAAACAAACATTCATTTTTACGTATTAGATATCACACTGATATTTGACGCTTGGCAGGAATTAATTTTCTCGGGAATTTATCACTTTTAACTAGAGAATATTTAATTTACTATACAAGTCTGAAAATTACGTGTCATAGAGTCTGCTATAAAAAAGCAGGTCTCCCGATTGTTCACGTTTACTTATAGTGATATCTCGAAGAGAGTTTATTGAATTTAGAGAGACTGTAGATTGTAAGTGTCTTAAAATAACCAGAATAAATGATTATAACAACTGCGTTTCTCCATCTCCATATAATTCATTCCTTGTAAACGCCTTCATAACATTTGTTACAATTTCTCTTATTGGTACATTTTAATGACAAGGAATTGTGAATGTTACTTAACTAGTCTTGTCTATGATACTTATTTATGATCAGCTGAAATCAGGTCTATGCAGTGTTGTAAGATTTATTTACCTGTTTTACTGGGTATTTCCATGTAAATAAATTCATTAACCCTTAAGTTTAATAGGTCTTCCTAACTATTTTACTACAAATTGGATATATACATTTCAAACTTTGACATAACTTGTAAATTATGCATACAGATTTAGTATTTCCATGCTCGTGAAACGAACAAATTTCTGTTAGTTTGGATTTGCATTTAAAAAGATCGAGATTTTATATTGTTCATTTATAAACTCTGGATTTTGGCAAAATGTATCTTTTGAACAATACATTCCTTTACGTTTTCAACCCTTTTATTCTTTTATCACTAATAGGTGCAGCTGTCATTCCTATATTACTTTGACAAATAAACTTGTCGCTAGTTAATGCCTTTTTTTATTATTTTAAAAACTAGTAATTTATCAATATTTTAATTGTGATGTTTGATTAAAAATGAGTAATTTAATTTAATAATTAATATATTATATTAATATATTTATTTAATGCTGATTAATTTGATACCCGATATGAACGTATTAAAGTTTTATAATTCTAAATTTGATTTAGGCCTTTTATATTTTCTAATATTAAATTATTAGAAGTTGGCGGTCCTAAATCTTTTCTCAACATTTAAATATTGATGAATGATTCAATTATTCAAATTATTAAGAGACTGTATTTTTCAAAATTAAAAACCCTCTGGATAATAATTGTACTGTTATTATTGTGACTTGTGTTGTGATTGGTATTCCCGCTTCTATTCAACATATGTCAGCAATATTTTTGTTTGTGTATAGTGTCTGGAACGGAGTCCACTTAGCCTCAGGAGAATGAGTAAGTTGCTATTTGAATTAATAAGTGGTAAAATCTGCGTAAGAAAACTTGAATTGAGGCTGAGGAATGACAGCACATCATTTATAATCATTTGTTTACGAGTGATTATCAATTAATTCTCAGGGTTCTCGCACCCTGGACTTAATTTATGCCTTGGTGTCATTTCTAAAGAACACCTCTAGTGTTCATTTCGTTTTTGAGGAAGATCATATAATATTATTTATCTAATATATTAAGTATATTTGACTTCCAATCAAAAAGTTTGTATTTACAAGACAAATAATCTTTATAATAATAATAATTATGACCTTATTCATTATTATCTGCCCGATTGCCGTTTTCCTTGCGATTTTCTTTAATTGCAGTCATCTTTTTAATTTTTTATGTAGAAATTGCCCTCCTCCTTCCTATTCCGTATCTGTGTGTATTTATTAATTAGGCCTAATTGAAAATTTTTGAAATTTAGCTTTTCTCTGTATATATCGATGCTTAGAGTTAGACCTAATAACTATTTTCATTTTGGAAATATTTTAATGTCTACAACTTTAGAATTGATTGCGACTTATTTTGTTTGTAATTTTAATTACGTTATATATCAGGTCATTTTTCAATGTTTCATGAGTTTTTTTTGTTAAAAGGGCTGGTGACATAATTATTTTATGATATTTTAAAATTAAAATATTGTGTTTGGTACCAATATAGGCTACAATAGAATATTATGCATATATTTTGTTGACAAAAAATATTTTACCACTTAAAAGTTCAATATTAGAAATTTATAAGATGTTAAATTAAAAATCCCTCACGCAGAATTTACTTAAACTGAGCCAATTCCTTAATAAGTTGAATTAGGGTGCCGATTTTTCTCATTTACGGCATACACTTTTTGTTGTTATTTAAACCGTATATATGCAGTTTGATTCCGAGGAGTCAAAATTACTGCTGCTGCTAGAGAAATTTTCAAGTTTTGGTTTGGAAGAAAATCTCAACTCCTAAAATAAGTAACTCATTCGCACTATTGAATCTGTAAGTTCAAGGCAGCGTGAACATAAGCTCTCCATACAACCCTATCTCGAGCTAATGTTTTCTAATCATTCCCTTTATAATTTACTTTCTCAAATATCGGTTAATGTTATTTCCCACCTAATTCTTGGTCCACCTGCTGGGCACTTTCCCTCTGATTCTCTTCTAATAATCCAATTTTTTCTGGTTTCTGGAATATGTCATTCTTTTGATAATTAAATCGTAGTGTATATACAAAGTTTCGAAGCGAGGAAGAAACAAGAAAATTGTGGCTGCTAAACTTTTGGAAATGTTCCCACAAAAAAAACTTATTCCCATTTGTATTAGTTAGATATTGCGATTAACGAGTTCTATCCTACTTCTTTTATTCAAATAGGCCTATTACATGCCGAGTTTCGTTGCAAAAAACAGAAAATGGAGGCCGCTAAATCGATTTGTAAATTTTCGGTATAAGTTAACCCCCATTCTTATTTTGCTGGTTTAGAAAATCGGTCTTACTTTTCATAATTAGTTATTAGGCCTATAATGATACATTTGGATGTGGCCACAAAGTGGTAAAACACATATTCACATGTACATAATATTTTCTTCATCGTTATTTTTTGTCTAGTAAGTAATATCAGTTCACCGGTGTAGACTCGCGGTAGCGTCGCTGCCTCGTACACAGTGTTCGACCCCGATCGGAACAAGTTTCCTGGGTGATGTTTTTTTTTCTCGGGTTTTTTCCTTACCTAAAATAGAAATGTCAGGAAACTTTAAGGCTCAAATAGTCTCGAACATTATCTGGTCATCATAATCATCATTATCATATGCGCCATGTTTAGTATGAATGTGTGACTGAATGGCGTGTTTCGTCTTAATTGTTCGTGTTGTCTCGGAGGAGGCATTTGTTGATCTGATCACTCATTCGGGGAACCGTCCATGTCTTTTGTGTGGTCAGAAAAGTATGTGTGGGGGTCAAAAGCTGAAAATCTCTCTCCCAACTCTAAGGTTCATGCGCCTTGGAGCATATAAATGTAAATACTAATACAATTTATATCAAATTCTGTTCAGGTGAATAGTTATAAGATAAAAAATTAAAATATATCCTGTTGGCAGGTGCCGTCGTCCTCAACTCTGTTAAATATTATATTTAAAATGTTATCTGACGGCCTTTCGGTAGTTAATTTCCATCATCAGCAGGATGAGTGTCGGCTACTAGTTGTTGTTTAGGATGTGTAGACTTGAAGTGTCGTTAGTAGCAACTGACTTGTTTTTAACGATCTCGTGTAATGGATTGTATGACTGGAGTGTGTTCTCATTGAGCAGTAAGGTGTTTTTATTTTTTTAATTTCAAGGTCTTCCAATATATTTATCTTTGCTGGAATTGTTTTCTTTCTAATAAGTTTTATATAGGCAGGTCACGTAGAAACTTTAACACAAGATACAGGAACACAAATATTTTATGTACGCGGGTCGTAAAACAGTCACCGAATGATGGACACAGTAGAAAACTCTCTAACAATAGTTCACATAGAAAAAATTCCAGCAAAGATAAATATATTGGAAGACATTGATATTATAAAAGAAATAAAAAAACACCTTACTACTCAATGAGAACATACCCCAGTTGTACAACCCATTATATGGGATCGTTAAAGACAAATCAGTTGCTACTAACGACACTTCAAGTTTACAACGTCCTAAACAACAACTAGTAGCAGACAGTCGTCATGATGTTGATGGAAGTTAGCTCAGTTTAAGTAAATTCTGCGTGACGGATTTTTAATTTAACATCTTATAAATTTCTAATATTGAACTTTTAAGTGGTAAAATATTTTTTGTCAACAAAATATATGCATAATATTCTATTGTAGCCTATGTTGGTACCAAACACAATATTTTTAATTTCAAAATATCAGAAAATAATTATGTCACCAGCCCTTTTAACAAAAACTCATGAAACATTGAAAGATGTTCTGATATATAACGTAATTAAAATTAAAAACAAAATAAATAATAGTTTTAAAAAACTAAAAGAACACGCTTTATTAGAAAACTAAAAAATGAAAAATAATTTTAATTTTCAGTACGCTTGGGATAAAATAAAGTGGTCAACAAAAAAATTATCTCCAACACATATAGAATAAAACTAGAGTTATCAACAAAAAGAAAATAATTTTACCATCAAAAGCGTGGGGTGCTTTTTATGATTTTTACATTTTCTTCTTAGAGACTTTACTTTTGCCAATATCTGTTTATTATCAAATATATTGATTGATATAGAGCACCCCACGCTTTTGATGGTAAAATTATTTTCTTTTTGTTGATAATTCTAGTTTTATTCTATATGTGTTGGAGATTATTTTTTGTTGACCACTTTAATTTTATCCCATGCGTGTTGGAAATTAAATTATTTTTAATTTTCAGATCGATTTTCTAATAAGGCGTGTTGTTTTAGTATTTTAAAATTATTATTTATTATTTATTTTTTAGTTTTAATATTTTACAGAATAAGATAAAAATGTAAATATCTTTAAATTCGATACTATTGTAGTATGAGCTAAAAGTAACACTCTTCTAAAAGAATGCTCCCAGCCGGATTTGAACCAGCGACCTATGGATACTTGAAATTATACACCACTAGAGTTCACCGCTCTACCAACTGAGCTCTTAGAACGATTGACTAAAAAGTCGACAAGTCCGCAACCTATTATACCAGTTTTTATTTATTTTTTATTTTCTGATGATTCTGGCCTGGATTTTAGAAACAAAATACGAAATTATTCTATTGTCACGGGTCCTTTACAAGTATACAAAGTTTTAAGTCGATCCAATGTTTCTAAGTGGGTGAAAATCGTGTTCAAAGATTCAATTACATAGATACAAAGACACTTTTTTTGATTTTCTGATGATTCTGACCAGGATTTTAGAAAACAAATATGAAATTATTGTATTGCCACGGGTCCTTTACAAGTATACAAAGTTTCAAGTCGACCCAATGATTTTAAGTGTGTGAAAATCGCGTTGAAAGATTCCGTTACATAGATAGATAGATATATGGATCGATAGGTAGATAGATAGATACTCAAGCTAATATAAAACGTGTAAAAAGATAATCTTTTCTTGAATTCAACATTTGGAATTCGCTAAAACCATGAACAGACCAATGGATTTTATATTTTTGATTTGTTGATGACAAGCGATGGAAATGAACGGTAAATAATAGGATTTGCTTAAGATTAATTTAGTGAAAATGTGGGAAACCTTACAATTAGACAATTTGAAGCTAATTCCTTAGAGTTTTTAAGCAAGTTACATAGGGCAGAGGTCTTGGGGCAACTTAGGGGATGAGAATATAATTACGATGAAATTGGTTCGAGACAGCTACAAATGGCTAGCTTTTGTTGTTTCAGTAATGAACTCCGGAGTTTCTTTAACGCCATTCAGGCAGATAATGAGTTAAACTTATTAGGGCTATTCTTTGACTTCATCCTTATACTGACGTCACATGCTTTTCCACTTTTAAGAGTTAAAAAACTAAATCTCCGAGCCTTCTCATAATATACTACTATAGCTTACTTGTTCTTTAAAAAACGTCTTGATAAAGTCTGGCTTCATTCTTTTAGTTACAAAGATTAAAAACATGGAGTAACCTAAGAGAAAAAAACTAAAATGAGCAGACTTTAACCAGGAATACAGGCAGAAATTTAACACCCTTATGGATAAGAAAAAAAAACATATATACATATATGTTGCCAAAGTTTTATAGTGTATGTAGTTGGAGTAGGGAGTCTTGTATTTATAAAGAAGGCAATAACTATGGGGAAGTCACAAGTAGAATAAAATAAATCTGAAATTTAACAATATGTTTAAACCCTCTATTATGAAAAAGAAAAATACAGGGAAAAATATGTACGAATATCAATATATATATATATATATATATATATATATATATATATATATATATTATATAATACAGAAGTATTGTCCAAATTGTTATAGTCCGTGGAGCTGAAGTATGGAGTCTAAAACAGAGATTGAGGAAGAACATACTGACAGCCGATATGGCCAAGATTGGATAAAATACCAAACATGCAAATAAGAGAAGCTGTGGGAGGAGTTACTGATGAAATACAGAAACGACAATTAAAGTTGTATGGATACACAGTTAGGATGAACAACATAAGAGGGCAAAGAAGATCTTGGAATCGATACCACTAGGGAGAAAGAGATTGGGGCGAATCAACGCAGTTGGAAGAATGATATCCAGGAAGCCATGAAAGAAAGAGGTTAGGAACGAAATGACTGCTCAGAGAGAAGAAAATGGAAATTGGGAACAGAGAAATAAAGCAAATTGTGACAATCTGTAATATAATAATGATAATAATAATATTAATATATTTATTCATTACAACTCCATGGCGCGACAGGCGTTGAAAGTCCTGGCCTTACCATCCGGCTGCTGGCCTCACATCCACATGTATTAATGACAGAGGCAGACGATCATTCAGCCAGTGTAGGGGTGACATGTGGTCAGCATGTCGGATCCCCGAGGCTTTATGGGTGGTTTTTACAACCTGAAGTTTTTCATTAAGCGAGGCGTATTTTCGTGAAAATACGAGATTCGAATTTGTGTCGCACTGAGAAAATTCCATTGCTAATTAATATAAAAGAGTTCCGTAAAATTGCTAAAACAAATGGCGAGTAACACTTTATTATTTGATCTGCTCTTGAATATTCATTTATTTGTATTCAGTTCGTGGTGTCGGAGTTTCCCGTCCGCTTTTGGACACGGTTTTTATCCCAGCGAATGCTGATAGCACATTTCGAGTTAGTAAATTCTAGACGCGTATTTCTTTAGATGACAAAACTGTACCCTTTAGAGAGATGTGTGTTTATTTCTTCTTATTCTTGGTTTAACCTCTCCTTTTGAGTACTGTATTTTATCTGTCCCACGCCACTCGAGTCTTTCAGGGACACGACTTGTCAGGAGAGATTTTTAAACTCTGGGTCACATACATAGTTATTTTTTTTACAATACAAGGTCATGGACGGACTCCGTCGATGAGTAATCATCTCAATTCAAGGGCCACCTACTAAACAACACGGACATTTAAGATAATACTGTTTTTGCACGATAGTACGTTCTGTCATACTTACAGGAATGACGGCTATGATTGAAAGTTCAATTTCCTAAATTTTGGGGTTGGCAACGTATAAATAACTAAATAACTATACTTTAATATTACAAATTACCTACTTAGGGCGGGAAAACCACTGCCCTTATGTATACTACGTAGAATGTATATACAAAAATACATCCAAATGTAGTGTTAATATACATTATACGAAACAAATCACTGCATTCTCATGAACTGAACTTTATTTGAAACAATACTTCCGACGCTTCTTCAATTTCGTCATTGTGATTACCATACTTGCCGCCATTTTATGTGTGATTGGTGTCACGGCCTGCTGTACTCTCAACTAAATTATTTTCGGCATTTAGCATATATACATTGGCCAGACTGCTAACTTCAGTCAATTTTTTTTATAATGAACGGAAATATTTCCAACAAAGTTGTTATTATTTTAATATTATTTATTATTTTGAAAACACCATCGTGCAAAAAATAATGTTCAACATACATTTGCGAAGTATTTTATAAAATCTTCTTCTTCTTCCGTCCAAGTATTAGGCCAAGGCCTGTTACGATCCTATAGAAAATTTTCCCTCCAGCGTTTCATAGGACGGCCCAGTGATCTTCGTCCTCTTGGTATATAATTATAAACAGCTTTGGGGATCCGATTTGAACTCATTCTTTCAAGATGGTGTTTCCAATTTAGTTGGTACTGTTTAATATATTCCAAAATTGGCGTAGTCTTCAATTCTTTTAAGATATCGGTGTTCCTTTTCCGATCCCATCTGGTGTAACCCGCTGTTCTGCGCATGAATCTCATTTCACAAGCCGTTATTTTGCTTTCATGTTGTTTTTTTAGTGTCCATGCTTCACTACCATAGGTCAACACTGGTCTAGCCAAAGTGTTATATAAACGTAATCTGGTGTTTTTTTGTACAGGATGGTTTCATAACTTGATTAATAATTCCTAAACTTTTATTATAACTAGTAACTTTTTCAGGGATATCCTTTTCATCCCAGATAGAGAGATAATATCCAAGATATTTAAATTGATTAGATCTCTCTAAAATTTTATTCTGGAGACAGATTTTACTTTGTATGGGGTCCTTCCCATGAAATGCCATAATTTTAGTTTTGTTAATTGATATTTCCATATTAAATTTGGCACCTATTTTTTGTAAATTATAAATTGATCGTTGCAAATCATTTTCGGAAAGTGCCAGGAGAGCTAAATCGTCTGCAAAAAGAATAGCATCGAGTTTGAGGTTCCTATTGATGGGTATATATCCTCGTTGTGTTTTCCTCCATTCATTTATTAATTTATTCATGTATATAATGAAAAGCACCGGTGAAAGTCCACATCCCTGTCTTACTCCAGTGTTGATCTTTTCCCAAGAAGATAATTTGCCATCTTGTTTAACAGAGATTTCATTTATCTTTATAGATGTTGAAGATATTAGTAATATATTGTTGTGGAACGTTATCATCAGCTAAAATTTGTAGTAATATATTTCTGTCTACTTTGTCAAAAGCCTTTATGAAGTCAACGAAGGCGATATGAGTTTCTATATTGAATTCCTTGTGCTTTTCTAATAGTAGTTTTAGAGTAAATAATCCATCTGTACAAGATCTACCCTTTCTGAATCCATTCTGCTCTTCTCCAATTATATTTTCATAAATTTTCCTCAATTTATTCTTAACAATATTAGCATAAATTTTATATCCAGAGTTCAACAAGCTAATTCCACGATAGTTATCTTTGATTTGGCGACTTCCTTTTTTGAAGATTGGTATTACAATGGATTTGTTCCAGCTTTGTGGGGTTTCTTGTCCTTCCCATATCATATTAAGGAGAATAAGAAATCTGTCTAACAATTTTTTAGTTGAAAATTTAAATAATTCTTGATTAATGTGGTCTTCTCCGGGAGCTTTGTTACTTTTTAATGATTTAACAACATCAGTTAGTTCATCTATAGAAATTTGTTCCAAAGCAGTGTTATTAGAGATTGGTATTTGTAATAAATCATCCTTTTGTGTCCATAAATGATGAAAGTAATTAAGCCAAGATTCTTTAGATATACAATTTAAATGTGCATTTTCTCTTGAATCATTATTTAAATTTTTTAAACTTTATATATTTTTGGTTGAGGCCTAGTGATATCATTTTCCAAAAATGAGACAAATTGTTCCCAGCTTTGTCTATGTTTTTTGCGAACTTCAATTTTAGCTATGGCTCTCTTCCTATGATACTCTACTTTATCTTCATCTTTTTTGTGGACAGAAATTTTTGTATGCTTCACGTTTATCATCAATTACTTTTTTGATGTTTTCATCCCATATCCGTAGTCCTTTTTTTCGATTCCATTTAGTTTTGATACCCAGGCTTTCATTTGCTGCTTGTGTCAAAATACTTTGTAGAGCAAGCCATTCTTCTTCAATATTTTCACCAACCAGTGTTTCTTGAACTAGACGATCTAATCTGCATTTGTATAGCCAGGTAATAGTGGGATCTCGGAAAAGACTTACTTTATAAGTATAGTCCACTTTTTCAAATTTTACATTATTAATTTTATTTTTATTTTTCCATCATTTTATAAAATCTCGGAAATTAAAAACCTCGCTATTGCTCGGGTTTTAATAATCTCCTCGCTTCTGTAAAAACTACTTCCCAACCTCGCATTGTATATACTAATACACATTCACTCAAACGCTCACAATAAACAAGGCGGGTCAGATGCGGCTGTTTTGATTGTCAAATGGAGTTCGGGGACTATTTGGGCCTTAAACTTTCTAACATTTGTCTTACATATAAAAGCTCACCCACACATTTAGTATCGATTTGGTCCCTCCGCGTCTGAAACTAGGACGTTACCACTACACCATAGCGGTAACTCTCGCATGTAGAAGGCATAATTATAACAAATTCCTGATAAAACAATTTGGAAAGAGTCGAGCAGAGCTCAATAAGTTCTGTGATTACATAACCTGATAAGCGTGACATGATTTTGTAACTTTAATATCAATTTTTGTAACCGAATTTTGGTACCGTTCATATCGAATAGCTAGTCAGTTATCCTCACAATACTGTGTATGGGAAATCTGGGTGCGTGTGTCTTGTCTCGTAATACCCTGTTATTGTAGGCCATAACGTCCTGCTTAATCACAGAACCGCCATTTTGTGTCTTTTTAATGTGAGTGCTCTCTATCTACGGGTGGCTTGTAAGTACCTAATATGTAAGACTTATAAACGGAGAGAGGGTAAAAGAATTAACAAAAATGAAGAAGTTATTAAAAAATCACATATCTGTCTTATCCGTACATCACCACTCTCCCTTGCGGAAGTTACTTAATCAGACTAATTTAGTTACACTTATTTCCCTACAGGCGTCAGCGAGTGACGAGTGGTCCCGAGTTTGAACCCGCAAACTCTTGACTAGAGACAAAAACAATTAAGGCCCAGGCACCGTTTAGATAAAAAAATATTATTTGGAGTCAACATTAGGTAAATTTGTTTATAAGAAGTTTTAATGAGATATCATGATTGGAGACACGGTCCTTGCAGGACCAAAGCCTCTCTCACAAATCGATGTCATTCCTCTTTATCTCACAATCAGTCTTTTCTTCTTCCATCTTCCGACTCTCAATTTTTTCAAATATTTCTCCAAAACGTCCAATCAACTCTGCTTTGCCTTCCCATGGTTTGTGTTTCTGCTGGATCATTTTCCAACAACAAACAACGTTTAAGTAATTATATTTCCATCCATTCTATACACATGTCCCGACCACTGTATTCTTTTATTTTTAGTTGTTGATATATCAGTAGGGCTAGGATTTTTATGCACTAAAAGTTAAGATTGCAAAATAGTATACTGAGAAGTTAGACTTATGACTGTCTTTTGTTTTTACATACAAACAGTTGAATAGTATAATGAAAAGTAACACTTTTGACTTTCTTTTATCTTGGCTTCACACATAAACAGTTGAATAATATATACTAACTACATTGCATCTTATCTTTTATTACATACAAATCCTGGCCATTTATATCAGAGTCCATAGCTGTTGTCTCAGAAAAAAAACGTCGCTGCCTCGTACGTAGTGGGTTGGGTTTAATCCCCGGCTGAGAAAGGAATATTAAGGATATTGATTCAAGCAGAGTTAAACCAACCCTTCCTGGAAGATGTATTTCTACTTCCCTGTAAGACAAATGTCGGAAAACGTTAAGACTCGGTTACCGAACATTATCTGCCTACCATAATATGATTATCATATTCGCCAATGTTTAGTATCAATGTGTGAGTGGCTGGGGTGTTTCAATTGAAATGTTGCATCTCGGAGGAGGTCTGGATTGAGCTGATCACTCATTCTGGGAGACCCTCCAAGCCCTTGTGTAGTCAAAAAATATGTGTTATCCAAAGTTTAAAATCACTCTCCAGACAGGTGATCATTGCAAGACCCGGGTGCAGTGGGATATATACATGTACCTATACACTGAGAGTTTAACTTCCATAGAGAATAAGAAGAGAAGTAGAAGAATATATTATATTAAGAGAATAAAATAAATTATAGATTTCTGCATTTGTATGTGACATTGATTCTCCATTATCATCGTTTGCTCCTCATGTTCTTTATAAAATTCTTCTTTACCACATTGCTAAAATCGGTTTATTATTCTCTATTAAAACCTAATGAGGCATAACTGCATTTAGTGATATTGTCTCAACTAATTACTTGTATCGACAATATACGAGTATAGGTTGGAGTACGCCACTAGAATAATCTACTAAGTGTTACCTGTAATTCGATAAAATCTCTTTGAAAAATGCAGGAACGCGATTTCATTATTTCCTGCCAGAAAATGAGTGCCTCTTTTAGCTAACAAAAGAGACTAATAGGGACACTAAGTCCATTAATTATTAACTGAAACGGTTTAAAGCAGCCGAGCAATAAATATTGGCTGACATGTGAAATTAGCTGCTTTGTCATTGACAAGGTTATGTGAAAACAGTTGAAAAACCGTTAGAAATTAGTGTAGCGTTGGTCAAAACTCTGACATCAGCTTTACAAATTAACCTTGAAAAATATTCAATGCTTCAAAACTTAATGTTTTAATACTTTTATAGGCTTCTGTTATTTACAGTTTAATGAAATTAAATATTGGGATGTATTTAATCCTTAAATTGGCGAAACAGTAATTTCTCTTGTCAGTTATTTAAATATTTCGAACCGGAAGGAAAACAAATCATGTAATTCTGTAAAGTTATAATTGTACATCATTGTTTCTTTTTAATATTAATTATTTACTAGTAGTCGCCCAGCGGTCGAAATTCGACCACAATTCATAATTTTTTAAAGTTTGTCACATATACGTCATTATGCATTAATTTTCGATTTATTTTAAAAATACGAACGATATGAAATATGTGGTATAGCTTGGCTAAGCAATATTTAAAAAACAATAACACGTCATTGACATTTGTATACTATTTAAATTTTGCATTTGGCCTATTATTAAGTGTACGAGAAAATATATTCCTTCTTCTTTGTCTCCCAATCCCACCCGTCAATGTTCTATATCGAGGCATAATGGAAGTATGTGCGAATATGTAAATATAAAAATATGTAATTAAATTACTGAAACAAAGATTATACAGGGTTTAATTTAAATTTAAACAAAATGTACTCACTTTTTAAAACTAATAATAAATACTCGAGAGTAAGTCAATTCACGTTGCTGCTGCACAATTCTCCTTTTTGCAACAATTCACTTTCAGTATGAACGTAAACGAATGAATACACAAATGAATGAGTAATACACATAAATTCGTTAGAGACAATTTATTTTATTTTGTTTAATTTAATTTATTTGTAACACATATTACACATAAATTTTATTTTTCTGCACTCCTTCTCTATATGAACTTTAATTATGCCAAATATCACACTCCTCCGTGCGCGCAATGTGCTTAAAAAGGGGCACATAGTTTTTTGTTCACGTATTAATATATAGATTATCCGAATTTTATAATCCCTATTTCACCTAAGGTAATTATGGTTATAGTTTATTTCAAAGTTGTGATACATTACATAATTTTACCTAAAACTAAAGTTTTTTATAAACCTTATTTATAAAGACAATACAAAAATTGTAGTTCTGTACTGTCAAAAACACTTCCTTAATGGGTGGTTCACATAAACAGCGGTGTTACTTAGAAGACAGGTGATTTCAAAACTTTCATTCCAGAACAAAGGTCAATTAGAGATAATATGTTCATGCTATTAATATCACAATTACAACTTGCATTCTCCCTCATGTTGAATCTCTGGAGATAATATTGTTCATGCTATTAATACCACAATTACAACTTGCATTCTCTCTCATGTTGAATCTCTGGAGATAATATGTTCATGCTATTAATACCACAATTACAACTTGCATTCTCTCTCATGTTGAATCTCTGGAGATAATATGTTCATGCTATTAATACCACAATTACAAGTTGGTTGCACTCTCTCTCATGTTGAATCTCTGGAGATAATATGTTCATGCTATTAATACCACAATTACAACTTGCATTCTCTCTCATGTTGAATCTCTGGAGATAATATTGTTCATGCTATTATACCACAATTACAACTTGCATTCTCTCTCATGTTGAATCTCTGGAGATAATATGTTCATGCTATTAATACCACAATTACAACTTGCATTCTCTCTCATGTTGAATCTTGGAGATAATATGTTCATGCTATTAATACCACAATTACAAGTTGCATTCTCTCTCATGTTGAATCTCTGGAGATAATATGTTCATGCTATTAATACCACAATTACAACTTGCATTCTCTCTCATGTTGAATCTCTGGAGATAATATGTTCATGCTATTAATACCACAATTGCAACTTGCATTCTCTCTATGTTGAATCTCTGGAGATAATATGTTCATGCTATTAATACCACAATTACAACTTGCATTCTCTCTCATGTTGAATCTCTGGAGATAATATGTTCATGCTATTAATACCACAATTACAACTTGCATTCTCTCTCATGTTGAATCTCTGGAGATAATATGTTCATGCTATTAATACCACAATTACAACTTGCATTCTCTCTCATGTTGAATCTCTGGAGATAATATGTTCATGCTATTAATACCACAATTACAACTTGCATTCTCTCTCATGTTGAATCTCTGGAGATAATATGTTCATGCTATTAATACACAATTACAACTTGCATTCTCTCTCATGTTGAATCTCTGGAGATAATATGTTCATGCTATTAATACCACAATTGCAACTTGCATTCTCTCTATGTTGAATCTCTGGAGATAATATGTTCATGCTATTAATACCACAATTACAACTTGCATTCTCTCTCATGTTGAATCTCTGGAGATAATATGTTCATGCTATTAATACCACAATTACAACTTGCATTCTCTCTCAAGTTGAATCTCTGGAGATAATATGTTCATGCTATTAATACCACAATTACAACTTGCATTCTCTCTCATGTTGAATCTCTGGAGATAATATTGTTCATGCTATTAATACCACAATTACAAGTTGCATTCTCTCTCATGTTGAATCTCTGGAGATAATATGTTCATGCTATTAATACCACAATTACAACTTGCATTCTTTCTCATGTTGAATCTCTGGAGATAATATGTTCATGCTATTAATACCACAATTACAACTTGCATTCTCTCTCATGTTGAATCTCTGGAGATGATATGTTCATGCTATTAATACCACAATTACAAGTTGCATTCTCTCTCATGTTGAATCTCTGGAGATAATATGTTCATGCTATTAATACCACAATTACAACTTGCATTCTTTCTCATGTTGAATCTCTGGAGATAATATGTTCATGCTATTAATACCACAATTACAAGTTGCATTCTCTCTCATGTTGAATCTCTGGAGATAATATGTTCATGCTATTAATACCACAATTACAACTTGCATTCTTTCTCATGTTGAATCTCTGGAGATAATATGTTCATGCTATTAATACCACAATTACAACTTGCATTCTCTCTCATGTTGAATCTCTGGAGATGATATGTTCATGCTATTAATACCACAATTACAAGTTGCATTCTCTCTCATGTTGAATCTCTGGAGATAATATGTTCATGCTATTAATACCACAATTACAACTTGCATTCTCTCTCATGTTGAATCTCTGGAGATGATATGTTCATGCTATTAATACCACAATTACAAGTTGCATTCTCTCTCATGTTGAATCTCTGGAGATAATATGTTCATGCTATTAATACCACAATTACAACTTGCATTCTCTCTCATGTTGAATCTCTGGAGATAATATTGTTCATGCTATTAATACCACAATTACAAGTTGCATTCTCTCTCATGTTGAATCTCTGGAGATAATATGTTCATGCTATTAATACCACAATTACAACTTGCATTCTCTCTCATGTTGAATCTCTGGAGATGATATGTTCATGCTATTAATACCACAATTACAACTTGCATTCTCTCTTATGTTCAATCTCTGGAGATATTGAACCAATTTTCCATGATCATTAAGGAATTTGTTAGTATGAAATTTGGAACAGTGTGTTTGATTTTATTTTTCTATTGTATAAACAATTTTAAATAAAGAAAATCAATGTACGTTATAAAATACATTGTCAATTTAAGGGTTAGGGAAACATATAGACAAAAGTTAATGGTAATTCTATGTTTTCTAAGAAGAACATTTGGAACCATACAATAAAATTTCTGATTCGTGCAGGAAATAATATTTGTCAATTAATAATTTTAATCATCAACTGTTGAAATTAAACGTAATTACATCAATTCAATAAATTATTGTACCAATAGAAGAAATATATGTAAGAGTGTATAATTGCCATAAACAAAGGCCTATTATCGTATATTTAATATTAACACATGTAGATGTGAAGCCATGGAGATATTGATTTTAAATTAAGTAGTGAAACCTATGCATTAATTCTATATTTAACATTTAATTTACACCTTCTCTCAAAATATCCTGTGCTATTACAATCGATATTAGATCCGAAGCCGTATCTTGTAGAACACTGCGTTTTATTTTGTAGAATATTTTACAATTAGTTTACTTTTAATTTTATATTTATAATGGATAATTTTATTGAATGAAGATGGCATTGCCACAGGAGGAAACCCAATGCGGGTGTACTTCAAAACAAGGCATGTCAAAACTGTGAAACTTTTAACAGTTCTTAATGATGATGGTACTGCTATTACTATATTACTAAAATGATGATAATAATAATAATAATAATAATAATAATAATAATAATAATAAAAACAGAAAGCTTGGGGTCTTGAATAACTTTGGTCTAATTTGAAAATATAGCATTTATAATGCTGTAATTGAATGTATTCAAACTATTAGATAGAATTACACAATACAGAGATGAATGGATGGACCGCATCAATAGAATGGATAACAATAGAATTCCGAAACAGATTCTTCATTACAAACCATTAGTATGAAGAAATGTTGGAAGACCCAGTAAAAGATGGATAGACCAATTTCTAACATGAGATCGGAACAGAGCAGCAGGTCTAATCCTTGATGTTGATGATGACGATGATGAACATTTATAATGCTGCTGTTTTATATATATATATATAATATATATATATATATATATATATATGTGTGTGTGTTAGTTCGTAAATAGTCATGTTAGTCATATTATTGTTAGCTTGACGCAATAAATTAGCCAATTTTAATTTATAATTTAATATAAATTGTAATAAAACATGGGGCTGATTTCGGTCCAATGAACCGTTCGGGGGGATGTAATTATAGCCTCCTTTAAACTCACAGAATTGAAATAATGTAAAAACAACAATATAGAAAATCTCTCGCTCTTCTTTTTAGATAGTTTTAGGCACCACACTCTCTAGAAAAAAGTTACCAATGAAATTTATTAACGTTGATCTTAGTCTATATACCAATGATAAGAGTTTTTAATCTTACTTAGGCTTGTATATTTTGACAGACGCTGTAATCTAAATTTGGTAAAACAACTGTCTTACATTGTTGTATGGAGTTGTCGGGAGACAAATGGTTCGGATCCCGAATTTTTTTTATTAACCTCATCTCTTCTAGCAATTATGTCGGCCAGTCTCACATATTTTCTATCCATAAGAACTATTAATTGCATTTGACTTTATCGGTTTTTTGTCCGCGGCTAGCGGTGACACAAGGTTCAAACGCCACTGTCAAGGACTTAGGGAAGGCCATAATCACGTCTAACGCGGGCCTCTGATCGTCGGGCGTGGTCCAAATCCGCATCCCCCATGTCAACCGGCTCCAAGAATGTATATAAGGTTGAACAATGCACATTCTACTACAGTATTTCCCTTGTAACAACAAGAGAAGCTCTCATTTCTCAACATGAAGGTAGGTTTATATCCAGTGACATGGTTTATAGTGCGTGCAATCAAGTGATTTTCAACTCTCTGATAATTTTCAAATATATTTTCTTCAAAATTTACGATTAATAAGTGATCAAAACGTTGCTTTACAGTTGCCAAATGGTTGAATTAACAATGCAATTAGATTTAATAAAGAGGTTTAGTTTATTAGGCTTACATATTTTGACCAAATTTGAGTTTTATCATAATTTATAATGATATATTTCATTTGTTTTGTCAATAATAAGATTGACAAACATTTTTGGACAAAGTTATTTATTTCTTTCAACATTTAAATGTTTCAAATTATTTATAATTATAATTTTGTTGACCAGTCCCATGGTATTGTGGTCAGAGCTTCTGACTCAGTTCATGAATCCTGCATTCGATTCCAGCTCAGATCACAGGATATTTTTTTCGAAAGGGAATTATTCATGTTGTATTGAATTCAGGTTGATTTTGAGTTCGATATCATTTAACATACATCACATTATCAGAGTAACGTAACTCTGCCTTCCAGGCGCCCCCACCCTAAGAAGTGGATTACAATTCCGCTAATATCATGAGGGAATGACTGCAATGTTGCAAGACAAGCTAGTTGCATTGGACAAAAAATAAATTTCATATTTTGATATAATTTGTATTATTATAGGTCTACATACCTCGGCGCCATTAATATATAGGCCCTATATAGGCCTATATATAATAGCGTCACTGGCCGTGTTAACCTTCAAAATTAGAAAAGTTGCTGCCCGATAGACGATAAATCGGATTCAATTAGCTGTTTCTTTTTAAATTAATTTTTAACGCTACCACAACATTATTAGGGAGAAAAAGCAGATCGCCCGTTAATGCGGAGCTATAACATATTCTAAACTGTTCTCATATCTGTATTTCGAACGTCAGTTTAGAAAAGTCGAATGACTTTCTGTAAATAAATAATATTGACATCTGTAGATCATTTGATTATTATATAATTGTGCTACAGTATAACAACATTTACGCTAAATTCTTAAATCTTGGTATCTTTGCTTATATCTAATGATTGCAATTTACTGTTATGTAAGTAATAAGGGGAAAGTGAGAATGTAATTAATAAACTAATTGCAAAACGTTATCAATTGAAGTTATGGAAGTGAAATATAATTGATTCGTTATATTCATTCTCCTTATTCAAGGATCATCACATAACATTGGAATGTAATTATTTCACATACAAATAAAAAGTGTTGTAAAATACATATTTTTACTTGTCAATTATCTACGTTACATTTTTTACAATATAATTTAAGTAGGTTTGTAGGTATTACAGTAGGCATATACTTATTAGAATATTGAATTTCATCCTTAAATGACACATTTACATTTGTAAGGCGTTAATTTACAAATTACATTAATATATGGCAAATAGTAGGGCCTACATATAGATCTCATAGTGATTACGCATTTTAGAAGCTTGTTTATTTCATTTTGTGCAGACGAATTTAATAGACTCGGATGTGGCCTGGAATGGAACTGATAGCTAAGACGGGGGGGGGGGTAAAAATGTCCGGAAAAGGGGAGGTTAAGCTAAAAAAAAAATTAAGTCACAACATTTTTGTAATTGCGAGAATTTAATGTGTATGCTGGACAATCTCAGGTGTTTGTGTGCTTGGCTGCTGTCCTGTGCGTGGTGAGCGGAGGTACGTGGCAGGACCCGCTGCTGTTGTCCGGGCGCCTCACTTCGACAGTGCTGTCATCAAGTCTGACCGTCTTGGTGGAAACTTCGCCTACAGCCATGCAGAAAGCCATGCCTATGCCGCAATCAACCCTGTTGTTGAGAATGTTGTAGCTCCCGTTGGCGTGTCCTACAGCGCCCACACTGTCACCGCTCCCGTCGCTGTTCCTGCTGTAGCTCATTACGCCGCTGTTGCTGCTCCCGCCCACTACGCCGCCCCCCTTGGTTACGCTGCTCATTACTACCGCTAGATCAATAATATTCTCTCTACGTTAGATTTCTTCCTTGTATGAATGGACAGCAATGCTTTCTCTTTCTTCGTTTCTACACGTTGGTACATGAGACACGTTGGATGCATGCACACACCAATTCTACTACGACCATCGGTGTGAATATTTCATTTAGTTCCATTGTAATTTATTAACTAATAAAATATTCACATCTAAAATAAAAAGGTGTGAATTTTTGTATTATTTTTTAGATTAATTACCTTCCTGAATCCTTTTACCAACTCATGAAAATAACTATTCAGTATGATAGAGACTGAAAGTAAAAGCATACATAATCAACTATGATGTTTTTATAACCAAAAGTGAGGGAAGGTTTGAGGAAGTGGCAACATTTAAATGCCTTAGAACAATATAATTACAAATAGGAATGAGGTGCAGAAGTAAATTAATCGTAGGCTGAACTCTGGAAACGTATGACATTATTCATTACAGGAACTATTGTCATTCTAACACCTCTAAATAAATTTAAACTAAAAATATATGAAATGCTTTTTCTTCCAGTTATACTATAACGATGCGAAACATGGTCTGTTTCTTTATTTGAACATAAAGTTCTTCGTAAAATATTTCATCCAAAGAGAGATGGACAACCAGATGAATGAAGAAATCTTCATAACAGAGATCTATATGTTCTTTATGGAAAAACGAACATAATAACGTTAAGTCTCGTAGACAGCACATGTGACATGAATGGGGAATGAAGGAAGAAATGGATACATCGTGTTGGAAAACCAAAGATAATACGCCTAAGAGATAGGCCAAGAATGAGGTGGGAGAATAATATTAACTATGATATGAGGGTGGTAAATTATACAGAGCATTAATTATTGGGAATCTTTAGCTCAGGATAGATAGCTTAGATTACATAGATAGTCCGCGCGGCCATGAATCCTCTTGTTGGTGTGAGTTGGTTGTTATTAGTATTATAAGATAAGGTAATTTATTGTTTTTATAATTATATATTTTTAGTGCTAAATAAAACAATACATTTAAATTAATTTACAAATCGATTCCATAGCACTGTTGAATGAATTTGAACGATCCAGGGAAAGAAACAGGTAAATAACGTTTTTGTCGAAATGGAGTTAGAGATACCATTATATTCTTCAAGAAAAAGGGCTAATTTTAGAAGTTTGAACCAGTAAAATAAACAGCTTAATCATGAAATTAGTTACCTTCAAATTTCGGTGGACGATGTGTGCACACCTTAGAGCCTTAATCAAATTTATAATCTTTATATAAAGTACAATTAACATTTCATTTAATAACCATATTTAATTAAAATTGGACACAGGTAAAGAAGTATGTATGTTGTAGGGCTATAATTAAAAGTGAATTTTCTTGGTTTTGAGGAGATGTGAGTTTCTTTCTGTATCCTTCATTTACTGTTTATTTTTATGAAAAGAAAAAGCAATTTCATTTCACTTTTTATAATTAAACTTTTTATTTATAATATAGAAATGATCGCGAAATCAGCAAAGACATTATGTTTATAATAATAATAATAATAATAATAATAATAATAATAATAATAATGATGTTTTGTTTATTCTGGCAGAGTTAAGATCATAACGCCTTCTCTTCCATTCAACCAGCACAATTGCAGAAAATATTTGACAATATAGATATACACTATACTAATTATGAAGAGTTAAAGACATATTAGATGTAATAATATAAATTTCATATGCAAAGAACATTTTATACGATAATAACAATAATAATACTTACGATAATGATAATGACAATGATAATAATATAATAAATAATAAATAATAATAATAATAATAATAATAATAAAAATATCCATCCATAGTAATTCTGCCCGAAGGCAGGTCTTTCACTGCAATCGTAGCATTTTCATGCTATGCTTTGCAGCTTTACTAGGGAATTATAGGTGTAGTAGCTTCCCGTTGCTTTCCACACCGATGAAGGATGATGATGATAAGATGAATATGAATGATGATGATTGCGATGGCCATATGATTTCGGGGACCGTTTGGGCCTTAAAGTTTTCCTGACATTTGTCTTACAGGTGAGGAAAAACCCCGATAAAAACCTCACCCAGAAAAACTGTCCCGAGCAGGGATCGAACCCGGGCCCGCTGCGTGACAAGGCAGCACGCTACCTCGAGACTACAGCGGTGGACAATAATAATATAATATATTAATAATAATAATAATAATAATAATAATAATAATAATAGTAGTATAAATATGATAAATTATACGAGAAACACCAATAAATATATGTACCTTACACTGGGTAATATATACATTTAGATTTCTTTTAAAATATGTCAATTTCCGGCAGCCCCTTATTTCTTGTGGTAGGGAATTCCAGTTGCGAGATGTGAAGATAGTATATGACAGGGAGTGATGTGTTGTCCTATGTTGCGGTATATTAAGCAACAGACTATGTTGTGAGCGTGTGTTTAAGTTAAGATTGGAGGATAGATACTGGAAACGAGATAATAATTAATAATTGGAATCGAGTATGTAAGATCTGAAATAAGAGAATTAGATAGAGCGATTTTCTTCTCTCTTTTAGATGTAGCCAAGACAATTCGTGGAAAAATGGAGAAATGTGATCGTATTTTCGGACATTAAATATGAATCTGATACACATATTATGGACACCCTGCAGTTTGTCCGACAATCCGTCACTTATGTCAGTTAGTTTAGGCAGTTCATTACTTTCAATACAAGTTTTATTTGACAAAATTAGTTATAATTTTACATTTTTCTGAAGTTTGAAGGATTTGATCCAAAAAATATATTTCGTACTTTGTTTACAAGATAATTCAGAATATAATACAATAAATGGAAATGAGAGTAGGTCTAACTATTATAAAATCTGTATGTACATGGATTAAAGTCCCGCTTCGCATCTTTAACGAATCATTGAAAACCCTCTGTAAAAAGTGGATTACTAGTACATTTTATTAATTCTTGTCTAATTTTATAACGTTCTTTACATTTGAAGGGTACAGGCGAAAAAAAAGTAGTCAAATTTTCCTTGAAATCCACTAAACTGCCTTTTATTATTCTATGTTCGTCCACCTATGTAATGAACACATGTGGATGTGTGACCAGGGGTCTACTAGGCCTGTCGTTCAGTGGAGTATATTCTTTGGAGAATTATATTACATTCATCCTTCTTTACCTCTATGCCAAAACTTTGTAGGCAAATTAACCCATGACTAAAGTGTTTCTCTTACTGTTTCACACTTCTAAGATATAATCATACACATGGAGAATCTAGTGCAATCTAAAAGTCCATTTGGACAAAAAAAAGTCTTACTTGGTTGTTTCCCTGCATCCTTTATTTATGAACATTGCAATGACTATATTCAACAACCTAGTTTCACAGTTTTAACAGAGATTGGCGTTTGTTTTATATATATATATATATATATATATATATATAAATAAGAAAGTTTTCTTGGGTTTTCCGCGTCTTGGATTCAAGTTCGGCCTTTGGCCACTGATTCCGACGTTTCGGACCACACTGCAAACTGAAGGTGTTTAACTACATAAGAACTAAACCGTAGATGGGTGTACGGCTTCGGAAATGGACCACACTGAAAACTGAAGGAAGGTATTTAACTACATAAGAACTAAACCTTGGATGGGTGTACGTCTTCGGAAACGGACCACAGCGAAAACTCTATTTGTTTAATTATATGTAGGGCCTAAACCTATGACTCGAACTTATCATTCCTTGATAATGGCATGTGGGATCATGCCTAAACGTTGGAATCAGTGGCCAAAGGCCGAACTTGAATCCAAGACGCGGAAAACCCAAGAAAACTTTCTTATTCATATTTATATCCGCGTAAATCTGCAATATAACATATAACATATATATATATATATGTCCACCGCTGTGATCTCGAGGTAGCGTGCTGCCTTGTCACGCAGCGGGCCCGGGTTCGATCCCCGGTCGGGGCAGTTTTTCTGGGTGAGGTTTTTATCGGGGGTTTTCCTCACCTGTAAGACAAATGTCAGGAAAACTTTAAGGCCCAAACGGTCCCCGAAATCATATGGCCATCATCATCATCATCATCATCATCATCATCATCATCATCATCACCATCATCCTTCACCAGTGTGGAAAGCAACGGGAAGCTACCACACCTACACAATTCCTTAGTAAAGCTGCAAGCATAGCATGAAAATGCTATGATTGCAGTGAAGGACCTGCCTTCGGGCAGAATTACTATGGATATATATATATATATATATGTGTGTGTGTGTGTCCACCGCTGTGGCCTCGGTTCGATTCCCGGTCGGGACAGGCTCCTGGGTGAGGTATTATTCGGGGTTTTTCCTCATCTGTAAGACAGGTGTCAGGAAGCTTAGGGCCCAACGGTCCCCGAAAATCATCCGGCCATCATCATCATCCTTCACCGGTGGAAAGCAACGGGAAGCTGCCACACCTATAATTCCCTAATAAATCTACAAAGCATAGCATGGAAATGCTATGATTGTAGTGAAAGACCTGCCCTCAGGCAGAATTACTACGGATGGATATATATATATATATATAGTTTGAAAATAAATTAAAAAGAACATTTTATATGTGATGTGGAGCAGAAATCGAAGATTTAATATTAGAAGATCAGAAGAGGTATATTAGAGGATGTGAAGAATTTGAATATCTGGGAGTGAAAGTAGATATAGAGGATAAACAAGAAAGCGATATTAAGAAGAGAATAAATAAAGGTAGAGCGATTACAGCAATGATGAATGGAGTCTTAAGGAACAGAAATATAACCAGAAAAAAAAATTACAAATATATAATTCAATAGTGAGAAGCACTGTCAATTATGGAGCTGAAGTTTGGAAATTCAACAGAAACTTAGAACAAAAACTTATGTCGAATGAAATGGTTTTCATAAGGAGAGCAGCAAAATGTTCAAAATTATGGGCATGTACGACAAATGCAAGAAGAAAGGTTGCCCAGAAAATACATTGGAATGGTGTCCACCTGGAAGAAGAAATAAAAGAAGACCTCGAAACTCGTGGATGCAAGAAATAAGAACTGGAATGAGAACATGGGGACTGGAGGACATGGAGTGGATGGATAGAGATGAGTGTAGAAGGAAAATACAACTTTAGGCACAGAAAAATGTGTATATAAATAATATGTGTGTATATATATATATATATATATATGGTATGATAAGAAAAATAAATGCCTGGACGGGATTCGAACCCGGATCTCTGATATATATATATATATATATATAGATTATAAGTCAAGATGGATGCAACATGTTCATCGAATGGAAGATCACAGAATACCCAAACAAATGTTAAGATATCAACCTGCAGGAAGAAGAAGACCAGGACGTCCACTCAAAAGACTTCTGGATGGTATTTCTCTTGAGGCCGAAACAGGTCAACAAATGGCCTAAATTCGTGAATGTACTATGATGATGATATATATATAAATTTCTTCTTTTTTATTTCATGGTTTAGATTGTAGGAGTACTCATGCTTTTACAGAGCTTCATATTTATTTTCTGGTTTTATTTTTTAAAGTTCTGTGAATAGTGATACATATATTCTGAAACCTACCTAATTTTATCTTTCTCAGTCCACCGCTGCCTTGTCACGCAGCGGACCCGGGTTCGATTCCCGGTCGGGACAGGTTCCTGGGTGAGTTTTTTCACGTTTTTTTTCTCATATACAAGACAAATGTCAGGAAGCTTAGGGCCCAACGGTCCCCGAAAATCATCCGGCCATCTTCATCATCCTTACCATTTTCATCATCATCCTTCACTGGTGTGGAAAGCAACGGGAAGCTACCACGCCCATAATTCCCTAGTAAAGCTGCAAATCATAGCATGAAAATGCTATGATGGCAATGAAATGCCTGCAGAATTACTATGGATGAATCTCTTTCTCTTAAATTTATTATAGATGTCCTGTAATATTGATTAATTGTAATAAATTAATTTAAATTATTATCAATAATAATTTAGATTGTAGATAGAGAAACATATAAAAGTACACCACAGAAGACCCATTTTGTTTTGTGATGAGAACAATCTCCTAAAACAGAGATAAAATGGAACAAAAAATTATAATCTGATCAATTGCTTATTCTGTTATTGCATATGGCTGATATATTGTTTCTGCTGCAATGAGACAAAGAACAATAAAAAAAGGGAATATGTCTGCGGTTTTGAGCTCGTGCGTGGCAACTATTTACAGAAACGATCCTATTTTTTCTCTTTTGAAAACTTCAGTATTATTCTCATCCCGTCTTTGTGCTCCCGATTCTATTGTTTTGTGAAATGCGTAAATCACGGCTATTAATACTGGTAATCTACAATAAAACGGATTGGATTCAAACACTCATAAAACAACAATAGGCACATGTGTATGGGGAGCGCCATATGGTCTATAGCGATACTGGGAATTCACGCCCGCCCGCAATGTCAGCATCGCTGTTAATTTATGCTATGCCTTAAACGCGGGTTACAATCTGTCCAGAATTAATTTGCTTTAACTTTGTTAGTAATTTCGATGCCTCTAGCTTCTGTTCCTTTGTACGTGATGTGAATGTATAGAGTCTGCTTTCATACAAAATTATGAGGACTGGGAATTTATTGAGATCTGTTTAGAGATCATTATCATTTCACGTAATTCACTGCGCAAAATTCATCAACTTGAATTTCAAGCTTAATAAAACTGTTATTTGTTATAACAAAAGACAAATCGATATTTTCAATTTATTTTATTCTCAGATAACAAATGAGCTGGCAGAGTCACTATTGTTTTTTTATAAACCAACCTTTATATTTCACTATTTGTTAAAAACATCATTAGAAGGAAAAAATCTACTGCTAGTTTGTTTTTCATCATTAGAAATTTTCTTAGACTAGTGGAATACAACTTTTTAAAATTAAATTTTAAAATGAAGTAAGTTAAATTTGAAATATATTAATGCAAATAGTCCCAAATATAAATATTTGTTTAAAATATTCGACATTATTAAGAAAAGAGCTTATTAAACATTCATCGCTCATTAGTAACAGTTTTACTTCCCAATTAAGTAAATATGACCAAAAATCACAGTTTTTAAGTAACTATAATTTATCGTATTTATTTTTAAAGGTTGAAGAAATCAATTGTAATGAATAAATAGGCGCAGGCCTATACACAATTATAGCATAAATATTTGCACTTTCCAACGTGCAATAACGTAAATAAGAGTATTTTTATTACGTTACAAAATCGCATATTTATTTTTAATTAAGGATATAGTCCTTCTCTTGATGTTACAGACATTTATTATCTTTGTTTTCTGAATATCAGCTGATAGTAGTTGTGACTGACTTGAAACTCTAGAAAACATGCTTATGCGTTAGACATATATGTACATGACTTTGTGATATATTTTTTTTAAAATGTGCATTATTTTGTGCTTGTTTATGATAAACAAGAACTTTATTCCGATTATAAGAATTATGGCGATAGAGAGGGGATTCTAAGGGGAATGACAACACGCGGATTCTATTGAGTAGCACTAAGAAATTGGGGCTGGAAATAAGTATTAATGAAACTAAATAGGGCCTATATGGTCACACGTAGAAGTACTATGGATTTGGAAAGTTAATTATTTAAATTCCAGAATTTAAATACCTTGGAAGAATAATTACAAACAGGAATGAGGTGCAGAAATAAATTAAACATATTGGAAATGATTTTAAATTAAACATACGCTCAATTCTGGAAATTCGTGCAGTTACAAATTACAAGGACTCTTGTCATTTCAACTTCTCTAAAAAAACGTTATACAAAACTTATTATTCTTCCAGTTATATGGATGTGAGGAGAGAATGTTACAAGTATTTGAGAATAAAGCTCTTAGGATTTTTTTGGAACAAAGAGGATGAAAAGTTGGTGAATGGAGAAGACTATAAAACGAATTAGATTAGATTTATGAGATATCGGATGTAATAAGAAAAGTTAAGTCTCGTAGACAGCGATGCTATTTATGTGAACTCTGATGTAATAAGAGAAGTAGACAGCGATGGGCAGGATGTGTGGCATGAATGGGGAATAAAAAAGGGATATGGAAACTAATTGTTAGAAAACCCGAGGGAAAACACCCATTAGTGAGAAAATAACTTTAATCATGATTTAACAGAGGTGAATTTATCCAAGGAATGATTGGAAAACATTAGCCCATTATAGGGCTCCGAGCGGCCATAAACCTACGAGTTTGATAATGCTACTGATTAGTTAGTTATTTGATTTATAGCACGTGGGAATTTATAGGATATCCATTTGAATTATTCCATTCGGGGATATACATAAAATATATCTACGGCGATTTGAAAGCGTTTAAATCATTTGCAGAGGAAATATATGATTGATATTGTTTAGCGTTGTATTATTTAGCGTTCTCAGTCATTATACGTACCTAAAACTAATGTCCATCCATAGTAATTATGCCCGAAGGCAGGTCCTTCACTGCAATCATAGCATTTTCATGCTATGCTTACAGCTTTACTAGGGAATTGTAGGTGTGATAGCTTCCCATTGCTTTCCACACCGGCGAAGGATGATGATGCTATTGATAAGGTGATGATGATGATGATGGCCATATGATTTTCGGGTACGTTTTGGCCTTAGAGTTTTCCTGACATTTGTCTTACAGGTGAGGAAAAACCCCGATAAAAACCTCACCCAGAAAAACTGCCCCGGCCGGGGATCGAACGCGGGCCCGCTGCATGAGAAGGCAGCACGCTATCTCGAGACCACAGCGGTGGACTAAACTAATGTATTTATGTATAAATTAATAGACCAACTGTCAATTTACAATCGTTAAACAATTAACACGCTCACAGATTTTTAGCTGTTGAAATGGAGGAGGACTGCAAAGTAATCCAGGTTGGATAAAGTGAGAAATTGCACAATAATTACAGAAATAAAGGACGTAGAAAAAATAATATTATTGTTGACATTGAAATAGTTTAGACATGTACGAAGGATTACGAAGATGATCCTGGTATGGATGGCGGAGGGCAGAAGGGTAAGGGGAATACTTAAAAAAATTGATACATGGGGTAAGAATCAGGATGAACAATACAGGAATGAATGTAGATGATGCGGGGGACAGAATTTGTAGAGGACTTTATCCAGATTATTGTATTGTGGAAAAACTCCTAAATAAAGAAGTGTTTTTGAAGATCACTTAATTTTAATTAAATCAGCAATAATTTAATATAATACATACTTTGCTTCAATATGAAGGCATCGTATTGTCTACAACTTTCCGAAGTCAATATGAAATGTTCCATTAATAAAGTGTTTAATGAAGGGCCCATGGTGCAGCGATATGACCAGTCCATGGGACAGCAAGAGGAGCAGCAACTCGAGCGACGGGAGCGGTGAGAGTGTGAGCGGTATAGGAGACGCCGACGGGAGCCACCACGTTCTGTACAACAGGATTCACAGTTGCAATAGCGTGACTCTCAGCTGTTGACCAGGCAAAGTTTCCACCCAGACGCTCAGATTTGATGATAGCGCTGTCGAAGTGAGGAGCGCGAACTACAGCAGCGGGACCTGCTACAAATCCAGCGCGTACTACACACAAGACAGCGGCCAAGCAGATGATAACCTAAAAATATATATACAATTTATAAGTTTGATGTTTACAACCAGGAGTGATTTGTGGAGCAGAAAATACGAGTTCGGGAATCGTAGATAAATTGCTCGAAACATTTCTCGTAAGGAAAAAAAAACTCTGTTAACACTTTCTCCCTCACATTATGTATTCCGATGGGGAAATTGTTATAGTTATTTAATAAAATGTATTGAACACAAAAAACATTTTTTTTCAAACAGTTAACTTGTGTACATATGTTGCTCAGGATGATCTTAAGTAGATGTTTACACATCTTGCAGTAAAACTCGGTACTAGCAGCTTGTTGTTCAATAACAACTACGGTATTTCCTTTATCACCACAGAGCGGAATCTGTTCCACAATGTTGACGGATTACTTGTATTGATGGACTATACGAGAACTCGCGCGAGGGGTGGGATGGGGTGTATTACATAGCCTAAAACAAGTTTGGAGAAAATAATCTTATATACTCAATCTAGGATTTTAAGATAGATCAGGGCTTGCTTGGTTCAGGTTAGGGGCATGGAATTTTTTTAAAATAAGCGACGATCACAATATGCGAATATGTCTAATGTGCGTGAACTTTGAAGGTAACGATTTAGAATATTGGAGGCGTCAGTTATTACCGGAAAGATTTCTAAATCCAAATTGTGAAAGATTGGCATGCTACGAGTAATTGGTAAGCCCAGAAAATTGGATAAACTTGGGTAAATTTCTGGACAAAACGCGGAAAATAAGAACAACACTCATTCATGAATAAATAAATATGTTAACAAATTGCAATACCATTAATTATTAATAATTCTACATAACTAAGTTAATATATCATGTAATTGTATTTTATCTAATTGTAATATTATTGTATTTTCTTTTTTGTTTTAAGTATATTATTACCAAACATCAACTTATTGTAACGGACTGTCAACAGCACGTACGGCTTACTGCCTGTGGGACCTTACTGCCTGTGTTATTTGTAAATAACATTGTATGTATCTTACTTTTAGTCTAATAAAGTCCTTATGTATTTAGCTGCATAATTACCGGGCTCTGTCAGAAGCAGTCAACAACGTTTCATTTAGTAAAAAAATTGGAATAATTTTAGAGTACGTCGGTAATTGATATTGCAAGACCCTAGTCTTACGTGTAGCGAAATGCCACGCTAAACGAAACAAACGGGCATGCGATAGGGCAATCTTTGTCTTAAAACTTTTCATTACCTTGTAAGCAATGCATAACCATAGCCTATGTTTTATTGTATTATACACCTTATATTAGTTCCTAATGTTTATATTGCAGAAGAATCGCCCGACAGGTTTGCAGACATGTGATGCACCCCATCCCACCCCCCTCCTGATCGTTCCAGTATAGTCATCACCATCGTGGAACAAATTCCACTCTCTAATTATCACAAATTTAAATAAGATGTTTATTTTACACTAGGAATAAAATGGTTAAGGTTACAACTGTTGATTAAAACTCGGAGCTGGTCTCACACTCCCTGAGACATACCGGTACCAACTCACTTCATGGCAGCGCGGACATACATCATTATTCTGAGCTAATGTTTTCCAATCGTCCCATGTATAATCTACATCCTCATATCATGGTTGTTATTCTCCCACCTCATTCTTGGTCTACCAATTGGGTGTTTTCCCTCTAGTTTTCCTACAATAAAGCTTCCATGCTACTCTTTCATTCACTATTCGTGCCACATGTCCTGCCAACCGCAGTCTACCAGATTTAACTGTACCTGGTTTCCCTTAAAGATCATGTAGTTAAATGTTATGCAGTCTTCTCCATTCGTCTGTCTGTTCATCTCTCTTTGGTCCAGAAATGTTCGTAAGAACTTTATTCTCAAATACTCGTAATCTGCTTTCCTCCCTTAAAGTAAGAGTCCATGTTTCGCATCCATATAGATCTACCGATACTCTTGCAGAAATTTCATATTAGTGAAACATTAGACCTCGTAATATTCGAAACACGATTTAGACGTATTAAGTATGGTATTCATATTTTCCTACACCGGATCAGGAACGAAGTATAGAGTTGGAAGTTATTTCGTACGACAACTGCTTCAATGTGTAATATACAGTACTAACGCCAATGAAATTAAGAATATGTCTACTGTCTGGAACTACTTCATATTTGTGTACATTTTATGTAAGCATATATATACGTAAATATTTACTGTGAGACCCCATGATTCATATGTGTTTGCAACCTTTTTATCATGAATTCCACATCAAATTAGTCTTGCGCTAATATTGCAATGTATGGAAGTGAGGTATGGACAATGGATAAGTACTACAAGAATAGACTAATAACTCTAGAAATGGATTATTTACAGAAAGCCAAAATACAACATGTCACAAATAAGGAAATTAGAAATATAATGGAAGAAGAAGAAAGCATAATCGAAAGAATTGAGGAGAAGGAATTAAAATGGTTAGGACATATTTTAAGAATGGAAGATGAGCGATGGCTGAAGCAACTATATCAATGACAACTGACCAGAAAGAAGAAAAGAGGGAGACCAAAGTTAACATGGATGGAAAACATGAACATAGTAATGCCAGCAAGAGGGCTAAGCATTGAATATGCCAAGATGGTAGGTTTTGGAGGTTTGGCACGGGAAGACGGCAGCAACTGTAAAAACCCGAAGATAGATAGATCTATGTATGTTAATAAATATATTATAGTTTAGTTGCAGCATTGCATTCAGATGGACTAGTACTAACAGGACTAATTAAAGTTTTAAAACAAACAAATATACTTACTTTAACAGCTCACATACATTATTACATATATTAACATAAATAACTATAATATTACTGTGGAGTAGATACATTAAAACATGTATTTATTCCATTAATATATTATGTGGTACAGCTAACTGAGAAATATGCTATCAAGAGTATAACTGGAAATTTGTTTGCGCTTTTTGGATAATTTCAATTCCATGAATAGTTTAAAAATTAAACAAAATAAAACATAATTACATATTAATACTGATAATATTATTCTTTAACGGTTTAACTTTGTGTTTATTTTTATTTTCTGATATAAAAAACACATGCCACATGCCACCGTTGATATTATATAAGTTTTATGCAGTTTTTATTAATTGTTATAAATGTAAATAAGTAAATAAAATTTATTTATCAATACAATCTTAAGTAAAGATTACTTATCTTTAATACTCGTATTATTCAGCCATTGTTAGATGGAAATTAATTAGATAATTAAGGAAGATATAGTATTCATGCTGCATGGTTTACAAGTCGTAGTTTGTGAAATTATAATTTCAATTAAGTGATTACTGGGAATTACTGCTGTCTACAGAGGCGATAATAGTAACCAGATCTAAGAAGATAGTAGTCTACTTACAACCTCTGCGGACCAATTCCTCTCCCATCTGCTCTGATGGTTCTGTTAAGCCGAATAACCTAGCACAAGCTTGGGTAACTAATTTGCGTGAGAAACTAGGTCAGTGGAGAGATATGCCTGCTTTCCAGCAGGTTTTGGCGTGGAACCCGGAAAAGCTCTGGAAGAAGACGCTCCTAAATCAGACTTTAACTGATCGAGTTCCGTAATTAGCAGTTGAATATAAGTCGATTAGTGGATGGAAATTCTGACAGGCATCTGGGCGTTTAAATGATTTGACTTATTTCCTCACAAAAGTGAGAACTTTTATGTTTACTGAATCCTAGAGTTTTAAGGTTGAATAAAAGTTTTAATTTTATATGTTATAATAATATTGGTCAATATTTGGATATAACATTCGATCGTTTCAACAAAATGATCCCTTATTACATAAAGTATACATAAGTTAATATTTAAACATAAAAGCAGAAATAACATGAATTAATTATTTGCACACCAATTTCAAAGTCTCTTAAATAGACAGGTCCCGGCTCTTCCATCACGGCTATAAAATAGTTTTTAATTGAAAAATAGCTAAATATAATTAAGAAAACTATAACAACGTTGAAGGATTAAGGTATGGTAACAATTTAACCATTTGTATAATGTTATTTGCTAGCTACTGGCAACATACCTCTGTCAACATTGCCTTCCAAGATATCACTTGTTTGGCATTTATTTTACATTAAAATAAATATCCATCCATAGTAATTCTGCCCGAAGGCAGGTCCTTCACTGCAATCACAGCATTTTCATGCTATGTTTGCAGCTTTACTAGGGAATTGTGTAGGTGTGGTAGCTTCCCGTTGCTTTCCACACCGGTGAAGGATGATGATAATGATAATGATAAGGATGATGGCCATATGATTTCGGGGACCGTTTGGGCCTTAAAGTTTTCCACATTTGTCTTACAGGTGAGGAAAAACCCTGATAAAAACCTCACCCAGAAAACTGCCCCGACCGGGGATCGAACCCGGGCCCGCTGCGTGACAAGGCAGCACGCTACCTCGAGACCACAGCGGTGGACATAAAATAAATATGTGATTGCAATAAACTCCTTTCCACCGAAAATATGAATGAAATTTTATTCTGGCTTGTCTTATTTGGAAAAAATCAAATGCCAATAAGAAATTTGACAATTTTAATTAACAATGTTAACAAAGAATGTCAATTGGAATGAGATGTTTTTTACGATATGTAGCCAGGGGATGTACATAAAGCCGCGGGTAATGAGGAGGGGTTTGAGACTCGACAATATTTCTGTCAAGACGATTAAGTATGTAACATTTCGTTTCCATAGAGCTACGTATTTAAAATTACAATATAAACTTACTTGGTATACTTATCTTCATACCGGAAAATTTGTACTCTTCTTGATGTTTAAAAAAACTTACTAAATAAAATATCCTAAATTGAATCTGGCTGTATCTCAGAACTTACCTTCATATTGGAAAATTTGCGTTTCTCTTGGCTGTGGTCAATGGAAATACTATACACAATATAGCAGAGTTCTAAGCTTTTATACCAACAAATACGATTAGTATAAGAACCACGCGGATTTGGGCCACACCCGTCGCCCGATACCATATCATGGCCTTCCTTCGACCTTGCTCTTGTTGCTTGAACTTCCCGAATTCGGGGTTTCTTTGAGCATTCATTATCTGTACTGGCAGCATATGGATATTATAAAAAACTTTAATAATTACTATTGCTTTTAAAGTCATATAATACATATAATTATTTTAAATTACAAAATAAATATTCATTTGATACAATTATACAATCGTGTCTTACAGCTGTTTTTTATTACCAAGTTAATAAGACGACTTGGAACATACGTACATAAGTTTAAATGCTTAATGAAATGCAATAAAAATATCAGTACATAAACTATAACAATCGGGAAAGCTTGATTAAAACTTATATATGTCACTAGCGTGCGCTGCTGCGCCTAAATAAATTAAATGTATTTTTATGTATCGTAATTAATTTTAAATACTCCGTGCTGATTAGGTGGTGTTGCCCGGAAATTTTCTTATCCCGAACTTCTTGGCATAAATGAGCTGAAAGACAATAATCATTATTGTGAGTTATGCATAAAAGTTAGACATATGCTGTGCCGGACTTTTGTGCACATTGTTTTGAGATTTTCAAGTCAGTATATATTAATTTGGTGTATATGTTATGGTTTTTTTTGGCGACGACTAGCGTCGCCCAGTGCGCCGCGCTAGAACCAGTTGCGGCTTCCTG
Organism: Diploptera punctata; assembly: GCA_030220185.1. Taxonomy (NCBI): domain Eukaryota; kingdom Metazoa; phylum Arthropoda; class Insecta; order Blattodea; family Blaberidae; genus Diploptera; species Diploptera punctata. The sequence goes on along the minus strand of JASPKZ010009811.1, from coordinate 125,529 downwards.
GCGGCAAATACCACTGTGATTATCAATATGGAGTTTAACCACTTAACTCACTTTTATCTAGCGGCGTTTGTGTTCAGTTAAAAATTTACGTGAAGGGGGATGAAATGAGGTGCAACCTTACTAAATTAGGGCATCGTAGACCACTCGGCCGGACAAGCAGAGAGTCCGAAAGCCGACCGAGCGGAATGAGCCACACTACTTTAGCTGCAGCTCAGCACTCATTTCATTAACTGGTCCATCAGAGTCTAGTAAATATGTTTCGGTGAATTGCACGTCTCTGCAGCAGATGCCCTATATTGCGAACAATTGGATTTGTATGATTTTGAATTATGTGGAACATTTTTTCCATACGTTGTTCAACTGCAGTCGCAATATATGGCTTCTGTGCTTGGTTATGGAGCTCTGCGATCCTCGTGTACATTGGTACCGAAAAAAATAATTTTGAAACATTTGTTTTGAATTATTTGGACTTTCTTTTTGTGACAACCAGCGAGAATACTCCAGGTTTCACAACCACACAGCAACATGCTACGGATCACAGCTGAACAAAGAATTAGCTTGATCCGAGATTATAGTGTAGATGACTTGAAAAATGGATAAAGTAAGGCAATTGCTGCATTTGATTTGTGAATAAGATGCCGAATATGTATTTTGAACGTAAGTTTGGAATCCAGATAGATCCCAAGATACTTGACTGAAGACTCTGGTCGGAAGTGATGAGTTTCCAAAGTGAGTTGTATTTGGTTTGGTCTACTATCTTTGAAAACAAAACACCTTTTGTTTTCTTAACATTTAGCTTTATGGTCCAGAGACCAAACCAGGAATGATAGGATTTAAGGCAGACTGGATTATTGGGACACGGCGAGATAATAAACGGAATGGTGCCTGAAGATACAAACAAGTATTATCAGCAAAGGATGCAAGGTTAATACGGTTAAAAGCTGGGGTATCTGACACGTAGAGAGTGTACAGAATGGGATAAATGACTGCACCTTGAGGAACTCCCGCCAAGAGTGGCTTACAATCAGAATTATATCCACTAACCGACACATAAAAGTATTTAGCTATAATTTTAATTAAATCAGCCGACATTTGAAATTTGATTAATTTATATAATAGTCCATTTATCCAAGTCGTATCGAATGCCTTCTCACATCGAGGAATATTGCCAAAGCACTTTTCTTGTTGTTGAATCCCGTAAGAGTCAAGAAAGCTGGAGTACTATGTGTTTTTCTAAAGCAAAATTGGTGAGTAGGAATAAGGTTTCTCTCTACCACCTCTCTTTTTAGTCTTGCCAAAATAAGTTTCTCCTTAACGTTCCCCAGCACAGGTAGAAGGCTGATTGGCTTTAAGTTGTCAGAGTTGGTTGGATCTTTACCAGGTTTTGTTATAGCGACAATTTTGGCTTTTCTTCCAGACCTCAGGGAAGTACTGGTCCTTGAGACAAAGCTTCGCTATTTTAATTCTGAAAGCCGTATATCTGGAAGGGCGAGAGGGATAGGTCTTTCAAGAAAAGTACTTACTGTATGGTATACTTCAGCCTCGTGAGCCGGTGTAGTGAGCTCATGTGGGCGGAACCTTGATTCGAGATGTTTAGAAAGAGCTTGGGCTTTCTCCCGTGGGAGGTAAGCCCAATCTCCGTCATAAAAGATAGCTGATGGAGAAGGCGGGGCTCGACTCCTTCTAATTCTTTTGAGTTTATCCCACGGAGGAGTTTTAGCGTCTGCAAAGCGTTGAAGGGAAGAATCCCATTCAGCGTTTCGCATTTCTTCCAATCGGTTCCGCACCAAATGAGCATAGCGATTGTATAGTTGTTTGTGTTGGAGGCCGCCAAAAGTACGGTATAATCGGAGATATAGTTTTTTCTCAGTCAATTAATGTCTGTTATGGTTTAGGCAGCGTTAACCATTTAAGCGCCCCAAAGCGACTTTTTTTTATGCATCGATGCTTTTATTATCTCCTGCCCTTTAGTAGGTACGGTAATGTTATATACGTTAATTGTTTAAGAAGAAAAGTATCTAAATGATGATGGAAACCCATTCAAATCGGTCAAGTAGTTTATGAGTCCATAAAGGACAGACAAACAGACAGACTCACACTCATTTTTATATATAAGCTAAATATTTTTTTGGTCTAATGTTTTCTGTTTGTTCTAAGATTGTGACTTAGTAATGGTATAATGCATGTTATTGAACAACACTCATTAATAGTCATTAGCGTCGAAATTCAGGTATAGGCTGACACTTTCTTGAAGGCTTCTTATTTCAGGTTATGAGTGTTAATAACCACTCCTACAGTCTTCAGGTGTTGTAATCATTGTTTTGTTGTTTTATTTAGTTTTTTATTGTTTTTATCAAATATTCATATTTATGATTAACAGTTCATCATCTAAGGTCATATGTAGTCTAAGGACCTTTAGATGCATCCAGTAAGCTGTGTGTTTTATTGTCGTGTCTGTCATGTGTTTTCTCAAGAAATTAACCAATTTTAAGTTTAATTATGTAATGAATTGCTGGTTACTATGAAATGGTTAAGAAACTTAGCCAGGTTGATGGGCAGCGGGACATGAACCCGGGATATCCCGGGTGTCAACTCGTTTGGATTTCTGATTTTACTGAATTCTGAATTTTTTGTGAGCTTCTTAATATTGCAATTTTTGTGGATAATTATTTTAACATTGTACCATTGTCTAAATTGCCATTCTACTATCTACTTTTCAATTATATGTCTATTTAGGTGCTAATCTTTTCTTTGCCTTAGAGTAACCTCTCACTTTTAGGTACTTTCACATATCCCACACCACCCGGGCTTACATGAACACGATTTGGCAGGATATAACTTTAAATTCATGATCACATATATACTTTTTGAACACATAGGACAAGAGGGTATCCTCAGATGAGAGACCAGCTCAATGCCTGGACCATCTCCAAGGCATCACTAACATTTACGACAGACACACCATTCACTCATACACGCATACTAAACAAGGCGAATGTGATAGTGATGATTGTGGTAGCCACTTGGTGTTCGGGGGTATATGGACCTTAAAGTTTACTTACATGTGTCTTATGGATCAATTAAAAATACCAAAAGAAAAGCCACTCGGAAACTTGCCCGGACTGGGGTTCGAACCCAGACAACAACTAGACCATAGCGGCGGATAATATTGTTGCATTATAGCAGTAAAATTAATTATTGTATTTTTTATTGTAGGATATACTTTTTTTTATGTAATATCCGGTTTAGGGAAAAACACGAGACAAAAAAAAAAGTTCAGAATTTACAAAGATTCAGAAAATCATGAATGATAGAAGGTCGTGATTTCTGAATCCCGGATTACATGAAACAATGCAGAAAGGAAAACATATACTGTACACTGTACATTCATTAGAGTGCATGCACGAAGGCTTCTATAAACTCACTTAGAACACAGATAAATCTTTTGTTCTTTTACACTGCAATAATGGCTTAGTTTCCTTTATGGCGCATAAATGGAGGATTTATGTGTGTGCTTCCTTTCACTTCAGCGCCGTGCACCATTTAAATTATTGTTGTCTCCTTTCCGACTACTGCAGGGATGACGATCAACCAAGACATTAAGTAAATGCCCGGTTTCCTACTCTAAAATTACTACAAGAAGCTGATTACTGTCTTTATATTTAAAGCCTGTTTTACACTCTCCAATCTCTAAAGAGTGTTCCGAAAAATTCGCTCGCACGGGATACAATGGTGTGAAACGTATTTAAAAATGTAGACGAAACATTTAATGCAATCAACTTGATTAAAACTTCTTAAAATTGTCAATAATTTCAACAATATAATTAACGCGAGGAGATTGCAAAACATCCTACATAGGCAGAATCAGGAGAAGCTTTGATATCAGATATGTAGAACATTTTGGAGATTTTAAATACATAGAAGGTAAATCCAGTTACGCTAAATATAGGGGAAAGTTGCCCAATTCCATGATGGTTTTTTACTTTCTTGTGCAAATGTAACATTTTCAATAATGGTGACAAAATATGAATACAGGAACCTTCCACGAGATTATTTATCGAATTCACTCAAAACCGATGTGCAGCTGTCTCATTCTTTTCTCCAAGACAAGGATTCCTAAATACGTGATATGGCTCCTAAATCGGTGATAGGGGTATCATAATTCTGCCATGTTAAAAATAGAAGCTTATAAAATAAAACAGAATTCGCTGTTTATTAAAGTTTATAATCAATATTAGAAGCTGTATGAGGGCAAATACAAAACATTCATAAGTGATATCAAGCGACATTTAGCCCTATTTTCCTCTAAAAATAAACTTAATATTAAATAATAATATCAAGGATATACATGGTGATAAAATGTCTCAAACAAATATCCTGATCCTACTTTCTAGAAAACATATTGTCCTGTATAAGCATAAGAACGAAATAATAATAATAATAATAATAATAATAATAATAATAATAATAATAATAATAATAATAATAATAATAATAATAATAGCTTGAGAAATAACAACGAAAATAGAAAATACAGGAAATCTAAATAGTTTACCGAACAATAAAGGAAATTTATTTCAATCTAATGCCTATTTAGCCGTTATAGGTTTTATTATACGATAACTGTTAATGAGTAAAATATATAGTTTTAATTTAACTGATTTGTACGTAATGTAACCAATATGAAAACTTATTAATGTTCTTAAGAATTTGCTTCTGACTGTCTACATTCACACGGTTAAATGTGAAACATAAAGCCATATCATAAGAAAAATGATGAAAAATATCGTAAATGCAGAAGCTTCTGTACCATTACTAAGTTTTTTATATTGTTAGGACTCACGAGTCATCTGGTTCAGTTTATATTAAAGTACTTCTTCCTCTCCTTATTCGTAATTTGTAGGATTTTCATCCTGTTTATTTCCAAAATCACTCCTCGGAGGAGTGGTCTTCCTCTTGCTCTTCTCCCGTCCATTGGTCTATCTTCTTTAGCTGTTTTTTTGCAAGTCAGTTGTCTTCCATTTTTTCTATATGACCTTTCAGATATTATAGTCTATAATAAATTTGGTTAGGTCTTGAATATGACATTTGTCCCCTGTTTCTGTGTTGCGTATCTTATCAAATAATGTTTTCCCCTGAATAGTTCTTAAGATCTTCATTTCACATGCACTTATTATTTGTTTAGTTTTTGTTATATCAGCCCTAGTTTCTGTTCCATATACGATAACTGGTCGAACTATCGTTTTGTATTTGCGGATTTTGCTTTCTATTGACATATTATGTTTGTTGCGCCAAATTAAATCTTTCATATATCCTGATATTTGTATATTATTAAAACAATTTTAGAAATGTATTTATAAGCTACTAAATGATAATATAATAATGATATTCTCAACTCGTGTCTAACTCAGGGTCGTGTCGAGGGATGAGATGAGATGAAACGCCTTATATAGAGTTCTGTGAATTACAAGGATGCCGGTCGACTACGCCCTACGCACCATCACAGGGGCAGACGAACGAAATTAAACGAAATGGATGAGAAGAGTATGGAGAAATGGTGGAATGAAATTGTGGCAGGGGAAAACGGGAGAAAACCCCGAGAAAAATCTGCCCAAGCTACGTTTCGTCCACCACGAAATCCACATGGAGTGACCGAGACTCGATATCGGGACCCCGATAATGGTGAGAGGCGAGCGTTCTAACAGCTTGCGCCATGGAGCCGCCTACAACTATTAAAGAAACACCCAAAATATAGAAAAGAATTTCAAGGACAGTTAGGAGAGAGAGAGAAAAAAAATTCAACCACTTTTAACATCACAATGGCTTCTGAGTCTTTGTATTGGTTTTCAAAAGGCGAGCAAAGCATTAAATGGAAAGGAAGAAAGTTTATGCCTTGTCTGGAATAACACAGGAGCTACTATTTAAAGCGTTTAATTCCGTAACAACGAATTTAATTTTTTTTCACGGAATTAGGGATATCATGAAGAAAGGCATCTTTACCATATACGAGTAACTGAAGCAGGTTATCATATGGAAAGAAAAAAAACACTGACTAAAATATGGAAATAGAGAAATCTAAGAAAGATAAACATAGAGTAGGAGGTAGAAAAAACTGCAATAACACGATTTTAAGCGACAAAGTACCACTCTATAGAACAATCACCACCAACAATCAATAGCCCAACAGCTTTCTACTAAAGATGAAATCGGATTCCGAAAGACCTACATAATTTAGAAAAAAAAGTAATCTTTCGGTTCCAAGTCGGGAGACCGAATTGTCTGTAGAGACTTAGTGTGTGTGTTTTATAACGCCACCCACTGCATTTTTCCGTGCTGCGGGTTCCGCGCTGGGCGGCTGGATAGAATTAATATGGTTATTTTCAATGTAAGCACCACTTCGGCAGACCACTTTACATAGACGAAGTATTCTTGTATTATGTACAGAGAGGAGTATAAGATGAGTGTATACGTGTGTGTGTGTTTTTGTAGTGAAAAATACGTTGTATGAGGGGTGTTGGCGAAGAGAAGGAAGAAGGCGAAACCCGATGCCGGCACGTAAAAGTACCGATAGAGCCGACAGGCTTAACGTCTTCATCCGTCGGACTAATCGCTATTAACTGTACCATATGGCTTCTCAACATATGTACTGCGGAGGGATTTGCAATTTAATGCAGGGATCTGGTGCACAATCTAGCGATTAAAAATTGTACAAGACCACTCCTCCTGGCTCTAAGATTGAAAATGTTACAATTAAATTATTTTAATTCAATTAGTTCTATAATTAAACATTTTAATCCCACCGGGTATCGAACTCGGAGCCGCTAGTTAGGAAGCTGACGGACGGGCGAAGTATTGTACTCGGTAGAGCAGTTCGTTTGCCGCTGCGTGACAAGACAGCACGCTACCTCATACTTAATTAAACAAAAATAAAAGTATAAGCATGGGAGCCGGTCCTCTTAATACTTGCACTGCTTAAATACCAAATACCATAATATGTTACTGGTATAAAACATGAGATCTACGGAACTTGCGCTGGTTCGAGTCTCCATGGGGACAATTTTTTATCGTGAAATTTCGATGAGTATGGTACCGGTGCCCGCCTAGTATTGCGACGAATTTGGCTGCTACAGATTCAGGAAACCAGCTATAACGGCTGGAGACCCGACATGCTGACCACGTCATTTCTATGTGGCTGTATGATCGTCCGCCTCTGTAATTAACACATATGTACGTTAGGACAGCAGCAGGCTGGTAGACCAAGGACCTTCTAGACCTATCGTATCATGGAGTTTAGAGTTAGTTGTGATGCCATAGCATGTGTTAATGTTTATTAGTTAATTACATATTCTGTGTATGTAGTTTTACAAAATTGTGCAATTGAAAATAACCAGACAATATTTATATGCAGGAATGAGAGGATAAGGCGCGATTTATTAGACACTCTCTATAAGAAATACAGTTTATAAAATTATAATGTAGCTTGTTTTCAAACATAATATATTTTCTTGATAAAAATTTATTTTCTAAAATATATGCGTATCAAACTTTATTTAATATTTTCAGCTTTGAAGCGGAATTATAATAAAGAAAGTTTTATTTTTGCGTTTAATGAGTTTTGAGGGCAAAGTAACATTGATTTTTAAAGCAAAAGTTATACTTCGGTACCATATTTGGGGCTTTTATGGAGCCTAAAACTGATTTTAAGAGTTGTAATTTTGTTTTCGTTACATGAATACCAAGTAGTAAAATGATTTACATAAAAAAAGGAGATGGACTTTTCTGAAGGTTTTGTATTTACCATTTAGGACACAGTAGGTCTATTTTGATTCATACAATGCTGCCAACTAATCTTAACATTTAGAAATAAAATGGAAATATGAACATGAAGCACAGTTATGTAACACATTTATAAAACCAATCACAACGATCTTGAGTTATTTACAGAGTGAGAAAAAATCAACCCCTCATGTATCGTATAGAATCAAATGTACTGGAGAGGTTAACAAAATATTACATAAATTCTAAACAAATATGGCGCAATTGGCGGTTTCTAAAATTCACTATTTTAATGTCGATTTAATAAAAAACATCTACTTGACTTCTCCTATGGCGCATATAATGATTTGACATGTGACAAATTTTCTTTTGAATGCTTAATCTATACTTTAACGAAGATAATAAGTAAAGTGTGACATGTTTTGTAAAATAAATTGTTATATAATTAGTTTTGTGGAACGCAACGAGAAGCTACCACACCTATAATTATCTCGTAAACATGCAAAGCATAGCATAGATTGCAGTGAAGGACGTGCCCTAGGGCAGAACACTATAGAATAGAATAGAATCGTTTTATCGTAAAACAATTATTTGATAGAATGTTCATTACGTTATGTTTTAAAAATAATATATTGCAATTATACAATATAACGGTCCTAAATCTTGACTTTTTTTCTCTGAAATTATTAATTTCAATAACACTATTAATAAGGCTGATTGAATGATAAACACAGGTAACTGTAATTTGATTGTTGGTACCACTGGTTCTAGTTCACGTAAAATTGTATATTTACCATTTTCTTTTTTTCCTCATTTAGTTTTTTGTATTTTCGTTTTTTTACGCTTAGAATATCTGTGAGACTAACAAATAAACTCACGATGCATTTCGCCTTTAAGCAGGGAAAATTCACTTTTCACACATAATATACAGAAACTTATTGGCGTATCGTCCAGGATGTGATTGCCTCAGTCGAATATAGCATAGAATATAACAAATCAAAAGACACATACACACGTAGACTTAAGGCAGAGATTTAAAATGTATGGGAATCAAATCGAAGAGCGCCGTGCCGGGAATCTGTAACAGGCAACAGAATTATAAATATATTAAAATGTAACAAACAGTAAACCAGGTTCGTATATTCATGAGACAGTATCTAATAATAAAATCGATTACATCTGACAACGTGATGAACAAGCTAACCATAAAATAATCTAAAACAGTCACGGAGATACTTAAATCAATTATATTGTTTGCAGTTTATTACTCTGTTTTTATGGTTATGTTTGTGTTACCAGTGATTTCCTCATTCTTCAAATACAGCTCATGCTTCGTATAACCTTGACAATTATGTTTAATGGAATGCCTGGAACATAAACATTTTACAACATAAACAGTTTACGTGCAATTTGTTTTTCTTCAATCTTCGTTTTTAATGTTTTAGCGAATTAAAATATATGCAGGGTAACTAATCAGGATAAACTAACGAAACGATCTTTGAAAAAAAAGTTTAGAAACCTTAATCGATCCTACTTGCTAGAACATCTTCCTGCGCTCAATTAATCTAATGTCATTCTCCTCCACATCTCCCTGTCATTCCAATCTCCATCGTGCAGTCCTTTTTCCCTCATGCTGCTCAAAACACCATCAATCCATGTTATTTTTGGCAATGCTCTTCTTCTTCTTCTTCTTCTTCTTCTTCTTCTTCTTCTTCTACCAAATGGCACCCATTCTAGTATTCTTCTTGGGAATCTGTCTTCTGTCATTCTTTTGACATGACCGTACCATTTTAATTGTTTGTTTTTTATGAAATCCACAATTGAAGTTTGAATCATCTGAGAAGAATGGCAAGAAATAGACTTCCAAAATTGGCATTCCAATATACCCCAACTGGACATAGGAACCAAGGAAGACCAAAACATCGGTGGAAAGATCAAGACCATCTTCGCTAGGTTTACCATACAGGCCACATGGCCTAAAACGAATTTGTTCATGATGATGATGATGATGTTTGAATATTCATCTTTTGTTTAATCACATTGTTTTTTATCTACTATAGAAATTCCAGCTTAACGCCTCCATAAATCAATTTATGCAAATTTAATTTACTTCTTGTTCTAGATTTTCATTGTGTATAAACACCTTATGGCCTCAGTTACAATTGTATTAAAAATATTTGTTTTTGTTTTGAGAACTTTTATTCTGATCCCATAAAACACCATTTTTTGACATTGTTTTGCCCTTATTTATTCTCTCATTAATTTAAGCATTATGACTTCCATCTGCACTAATTTTTGTCCCCAAATATATATATATATATATATATATATATATTCGTCACATGCTTTCATTTTTTCCATGTCCGTCTTCTAAAACCAGATCTTATGATTTATCTCCTATTACCATACACTTAGTTTTGTCCAAATTTATCTTTTTAATCCCGATTTTTCATATCCCTCCTTCAGTTTTCTTGTCATGTATTGTCAATTTTCGTAATCTTCTGCCACTAGCAGCTGATCATCAGGAAAAAGCAACGAATAAATATTATCTTCTTCTACCTTTATTCCCATAAGTGAACATTTGCTTTATCATTGTCTTAAGGCGCTTTGTAGATATGTTTTTAAATATGATCGGCGATAAACAGCATCCTTATCTTAAACCTTTAGTAACTCCTAAATCTGACGTTAGACGTTGGTTCGTCAAGAGCTAAAGGAAGATCTCCTGTTCCTCCAGGTTGACGTATCAGGCTAGCTCCTTGTTCGTTTGAAAATAAACTTACAATGCTAAAAAGCCTAAAGTGTGTGTGAAAAGTTAGCTCTAGTTCGTAAAGCAGCAAAAACTAAACAATAGGTGAATCCTCGCTTGGGGGGGGGGGTTAATCTAAAGCAAACGTTTAAAAATCAGGCTAATGACCGCAATGTTCACTTTTCGAAACGGATCTGGTCATCTCGTTAATTGAGATAATAGTGAAAAGTATTCTCTAACATCAACAAAATCGGACCATCAGGAGTGTGGCCTTATCTGAAAGTTGAAATTTAAAACCGCTCTAGCGGTCGCCATGTTTGTTTGTAAACGAATATCGGCATGTAACATTCCAATAAAAAAATTAAGATAAAATTCGTTAATCCATTAAGAATGGAGATTTTTATCTGGTTGAAAATTGCTCAAGCGGCCGCACAATTTTTGTTTCCTCGCAATGAAACGTGATACAAGCGATATAATTAACAAAATAAATACATATTCCGTAAACAAACAAGTCGGGCCTTAAATTCTTTATGAGGAATTAGCTTATTTCACATAGTTACTGGCTGATGGGTTTTTCTTATTTTATGTCTACATTGTTTAAATTTTTACCAATTTAAGTTTGACAAGGAACCTGGACACATACTCACATCAAAGAAGGAGTTTTTTAAAAATATCCTACCCGCCGGGAATCGATTACAAATAGCCGGTGTGGAAGGTAGGGACTCCACCAACTATACAATTATTTAAATTAATGAATAAGTAATTTGGAGTTAATTTAAATTATACTTATAACATTTTCTTGCTGGAAAGATTATAATTTATAGGTCTAATTTAAAATGATTAAAATTTTTCGAGTATTGAATCCGGGTCCCTGAGTTAAGAGGCAGCCCTGCTACCTTTGAGCCAGCCCGGATTACATTTGCCAGTCGTTTTATTCAACTTCTTTAATTCTGAAAGTAAGTAAAGTAACTTACGGCTACAGATGGAATAATTCCTTTTTAAACACGATATCAGCTCATGGTTTATGCGACCATTGTATATGACGTAAGATGGAAGGGGATTATACTGTCAGGTTACAGCAACATTGCTGATCTGTTTTGTTTAGTATCCAGTGCAGTAAACGTGAACTTATATTTGATTTAAAATGTTCCGAACAGTCAGTGCGCAACTTTTATGCTCCACCGAAGTACACTTTGTCTATAAGTCTAAATCTTGCTCTTGTTTACATGTGACCGCTATTCAGAGTTCAGAGTGACCTCTACTGTATGACTGAAGTTAGTCAACCTCGCGTTATTGGAAGGAGAGGTTTCATCTTTACTCATGGCTAGTGTCCGGATTTTTATGTACTAAAAGGTAAGATTTGCAACATAGTATAATGAGAAGTTAGAATTATGACTCTCTTCTGTTTTGGTTTCACACACAAACAGTTGAAAAGTATAATGAGAAGTAAGATTCCTGACTGTCTTTTATCTTGGGTTCACACACAAACAGGTGAATAATATATACTATCTGTATTGCAATCTTATTTCTACATAAAAAATCAATCCGGACTCTAATTATGACGTAGCCGAAGATGATAATAAACGTTTCTGTATGGATGACTGATGTAATTTTATTAGTAAAACGAGGAAGAGGGTAAATTTAACTCATAAGTTGTACACAACATAAAAGGTCGCCCCACAGAACTCCGTAAACTAAATGAGTTCCTCACTTATTTGAATTTATGACCCTATTTTGCTAGTTTACGGAATATATTTTCTTCTCAGTTTATTAAATCGTGTGTCTCTAGTTTCATTGCAAGAAAACAAAGGAATTGGGCACTACAGTGATTTTTCAAGTAACACTTTCAGGTAAACCCACTGGAAAATTAGTTACAGTAACTTCATGTGAGTTTTGTGGTGGAAAAACCTAGCCTAGAAAAGTTTTTCTCGGGGATTCTCCCGTTTTCCCCTGACAATTTCATTTAATCATTTATACGCCCTCATTTAATTCATTTCGCTTAATTTGATTCATCTGCTCCTGTGATTGGTGCGTCAGGTGTGGTCGGCCCGCATTCTTGTTATTCACAGACCTCCAATGAAAGGGGCTTCATCGCATTTCATCCCTCTACCCGACCCTGAGCCGGGTTCGAGTTTAGAAGGAGGAGGAGGAGGTTATTCGTCAGATCTCGTCAATTTTTTCACAAAATCTTTATCTTTTTGTCATAATTGCATATACTGAGATTCGGTATCGAAAATTGCGAGCACTAGAATTATTTGAAATTTTTGTTGCGGGTATAGATCCACTCTTAATGGTCTGATTTTGCTCCCTAGCGAAATCGAACTTAATTTTATCAATTGATTGCTATATACACACACGCGCATGCAACATATAGGCCTATATTTTTTGTCATTTTCGGTGTCTAGTAAGTAGTATCGATACAAATTTATAAAATTTTCGTGAGTACAAACTCAATAATTGCATTCCTTCGAATTCGCTAAAAGGAGTTGTTATACAGAGGATAAACCGTTTTTGTACAATACCACCAGGTTGTCTTTTATGACATTTCTGGCTATCTTCCCTGGTATTGGCTGTATTGTAATCCATTTCTTAGGTTGGATCACCTGGAAAGCGGAGTTACGTAACCCGATGATATGATGGGCGGTAAATGATAATGAAGCGCCAAGAGAGTCCTTAACTTAAACTTAATCTAAATTTCAGACCATGAACAACCACACGAATAATCCCCTTTAAAGAAAAATCCCTATGATCTGACCGGGAATCGAACCCAAGACGTCATGAACTGTAATCAGAAACGCTGACCATTAGCTCATGAGACTGGTTAAAAAACGAGTTCTGTTTAACATCAAAATTGCAATGAAATGGATGCTCATATTAGTGTGTGGGAATATTCCAAGAATACGTAATCAACGTGATGAAATGTTGGTGGAAAGCTGTGAACGCTTAATCACAGAGTGACTCCGCCCTTCCTGAGTACATTTCACAGTGAGTCTACAAATGTAACGAATGTGGTTCAATCCTGGGATGTATAATTAATGCACAATTGAAATTCACTTACTGTTAAACTAACTAACTAACCGGCACCATCAAACCCTGATGTTGGAGCCCGCAAATGCATAAGCTCTCCGTATATTCATCTCCTGATCCAATATTTACCAATAATCCGCATGAACGAAATAAGTAATCTCTCTCAAATGTCGGTTAATGTTATACACTCATCTCATTCTTGTCCTACTTAGAGCGCGCTTCCCTTCTGACTTCACTACAAGCAGTTTCCAAGCCCATCTTTCATTCCCCATTCCCGCCACACATCCTGCCCATCGCAATTTACGAGACCTATCCGTTATTATCAAATCTGCTTTCCCATAAAGATCATGTGGCTCAATGTTGTGTAGTAGTTTTCTCATTTACCTCTCTGTTCGGTTCTCTTTTTAGCAAAACATTTTTATACGAACATTATTCTCAAATACTCCTAACCTTCCCTCATATTTTAAAGGAAGACACATGTTTCGTATTTATACTCGTATAATATAAGTGGAAAAATTACAGTTTTATATATTAAGAAATGACGAGCACCTCAACAACTGTACAGGAAACTTCCATAACTTCGAAGTACTGGAGAGCAAAGCTGCTATGACTTCAGTGTTAGATGCAGCACATTAGACACTATCCATATATTTTTAGTTTAACATTTTTTAGGAAATTTGGTGACAAAGAGCCCTTGTAATTCATAATAGTAGGCTATGTGTTTCCATAGTTGAGTCCAATTACCGTTAGGATTGAAAATTCTCAATAGAAATCATACAACTGAAAACGTGAAATAATGCTCTGCATTTTAAAAAGTTTTTATCAGCAACATATTTCTTAAGAGAAATCATTGTGATTGTATATTAGTTTGAACGATAGATATTTGCGCGTTTACATTCTATAATTGAGTTATTGTAGCACAATTTCCTTATAGGCCTTGCTTATCTCATGTAGCGGATCCATCTCGGAACCTGAAGCTTATGAGTTCGATCGCGTCCAGCTATTATTAGACTGAGAAAAAGACGGAGAACGTGGATTCATTTTGAGGAGAAGCCTACAGCTGTCGGTCTCGTACCACAGAGATATGTTGCCTGATATAGATATGAAAAGGATACTCGCCTTGCCACTGTAATTAGCCTTGTAGCAGTAATATTCGAAGCTAAACTCACTAAACAATCATCTGTTTCGCCAGGCTCAAGTTCTTTCTCTTAAATCCCGAAGTCCTCATAAACAGTATAACATCGTTCTCATTTTTTATTATGAAGAAATGCCCAACAGTGCAGAGGAGTTTTGCTCATAATTTCACAATTGGAAATTTCATAGTAATGTAATTATAATTACTGCAGAATTGAAAGTACAGCCTTTATTGGATAAAGTCACGAATTACAGACAGAAATGGATTGATCACATGGATGGAATGAGTAAGGAGAGATATCCATTGTTAGCAAGAAATTATCAAGCAAGAGGAAGGCGTGATGTTGGAAGACCTAGAAGACGTTGGGCTGATGCAATATGAAGTCGGAACGGGCAATTGCCTAATCCCTGGAGTGATGATGATGATGCTTCCAGACTAACCATTTATTCGCCTCATGTAACATACCTTAATACAAACATTTCTTCTGAGGCTGAATTTGAACCACAAATCTAAACTTAATACGTACAGCTTCACTATTACATATATATTTTATTCAACTCACACAATTATTATATTAATATATTTCTTCTTCTTAGCTCTACGGTCCAAAGTAAACCTTGGCTTCCTTCACTACAACCCTCCATTGTTCTCTATCCCAAGCTTAATCTTTTTTTATTGCTAGCTTATGTTATAGATGTTTCATCCTTATTCCGAGGCTGCTATGTGGCTTTTCTGGGTAAAATGTGGTTTGTTATGGATTTAGGGATGTCAGCATCCACAAACAACCTCCGATTTTGAGGGCCAGGGTATCCATTTTAGACCGGATCATCACCTTTGATCCTTCCGACATGAGAGACCCTACCAGCAGCTACACTTTCGCAACACAGATCTCAGCAACATTTAACCATACAAACCCCACCACTATGAAAAAGTAGACATACTATCGGGTATAACAAACTATAGAGAACTGAAAAAAAAGTCGATATCAAACATTCAGTGTACTCGGCATGCGACCGTCTCACTCACTGTAATGACCAAGGAAAGTACCTTGGTTGGCATTGTAGTGCTCTATAGTGATCACAAGTTAACTGAAACCGGAGTATGCAGACGGCGCAAGACAGCAACACAGCCTAGTGCGCAGCTGCGGTGCATACGAGAGTGAACAGAATACAGAAGCAATCATTTCCCAACCAACTAAGGTACTTTCCTTGAAAATAACTAATAACATACGATACAGTTTACGGGAGAGCGGAGTCACGCAGCCTAGCGTCAAGTTTCGCATAATCGCTCAGGCCTTCACGAAAGGCCACTTCCTGCCCGATGACGTTAGATTGGAATGTTTGATAGCGCCTTCTATGCAGCTTCTTGTAATAATGTGATCATAATTAGTAGGGTTAGCATTTTTAGGATTTTTAATTAACAATTTTAGCCTTCTTGTGTAAAGGAAACTGCCTTTTTTTGGGGTTTAACCATAAACACATCACTCTTTAGTAACAGTTATACTTACTTACTTACTTACTTACTCACTGGCACTATCGAACCCGTAGGTTCATGGCCGCACGGACATAAGCTCTCCATATATCCCTATCCTGAGCTAATGCTTTCCAATCATTCCCTGTATAATCTACTTCCCTCAAATCATAGTTAATGTTGTTCTCCCACCTCATTCTTGGTCTACCAACTGGGCGTTTTCCTTCTGGCTTTCCTACAAGAAGTTTCCATGCACGTCTTTCATTCCCCATACGCGCAACATGTCCTGCCCATCGCAGTCTACGGGACTTAACTGTTCTTATTATATCTGGCTTCCTATAAAGACCGTGTAGTTCATTGTTATGTAGTCTTCTCCATCCACCTGTCTGTTCATCTCTCTTTGGTCCAAAATTTTCCTAAGAACTTTATTCTCAAATACTCGTAATCTCCTTTCCTCCCTTAAAGTAAGAGTCCATGTTTCGCACCCATATAATATAACTGGTAGAATAATAGTTTTATATATTTTCAGCTTAACGTTTTTTGAAAGGAGTTGGGACATCAAAAGTCTCTGCAATGCATAATAGCACGCATTTCCAGAATTGAGCCTATGTTTAATTTCTTTGTGCATCTCATTCCTATTTGTGATTATTGTTCCTAGGTATTTGAATTCAGCCAATTCCTCAAAATTTCCCTCATTTGTCATTAGCTGTCCATTTCCATTATATAATGTATTTCTACGTGTGACCATATATTTAGTTTTACTGATATTTACTTCCAGTCCTAATTTCTTAGTGTTACTCAATAGTGTGTGCGTGTTGGCCTTTAGTATCTCCTCGCTATCGGCCAGTAGTACTACATCATCAGCATAAACTAACAGCTTATTAATACCATTCAGTTGTAAGCCTTCCTCATTCTCTAAAGATTTAATGGCATGCTCTAGTACAAAATTAAATAGTAGAGGAGATAGTGCATCTCCTTGCTTCAACCCATTCTGGATTTCAAAAGTGTCTGAAAACTGTTTGCCTACACGCACCCTACTCGTTGAGCCATTTAGACACATTCGTATAAGTCTAACTAACTTTTTAGGAATTCCGAACTCCAGCAGGATACTATATAACTTCTCCCTCTTAATTGAATCATATGCTTTTTGGAAGTCTACGTATAGTTGATGTACAGTACCATTATATTCCCATTTCTTTTCTAAAATCTGTCTTATACTAAAAATCTGATCTGTTGTAGACCTGTTTCTTCTAAATGCACATTGATGATCTCCTAGAATGTCATCAATATAGGGAGTAAGTCTGCTTATTAATATATTTGTTAGAATTTTGTACGAAGTTGAAAGTAATGAGATGCCCCTATAGTTGTTGCAATCAGTTTTATCTCCTTTCTTATAAATTGGTACGATAATTGATTCCTTCCATTCATCTGGAAGAGCTTCTTTTTCCCAAATCATACTAAGCAAACAACGTATCTTGTCCATCAATTTTTCTCCCCCTGATTTCATCAGTTCTGCTGGGATCTCATCTGAACCTGATGCTTTATACATCTTCAATTTTTCAATTGCCATTTCAACCTCTAATGCACTTGGCTCTGAGACTAGCATTTCTGCTGTCTGTAACTTATCCTCCTCAATGTCCTGTTCTGTATGTACATTTAATAGCTGATTAAAATAACTTTTCCATCTATTTAATATACTCTTGGAATCTGCAATCATATCCCCATTTTCATTCCGAATTATGTTTGTTCTAGCCTGAAACCCTTTCTTCTCTATACTAATTCCCTGATATAATTCTCTAATGTTCCTATTTTTTGCATTCATTTCAAGATCATTAATCTTCTCTCTCAAATATTCCCTCTTTTTACTCTTTAGTAACTTGGTGGTTTCCCGTCTAACACTACCCAATTGCTCTAAATTTACTTCATTTGGCTCGTGTAACCATTTCATTTTTGCTAGCTTTCTTTTCTTTACAATGTCGGCACATTCCTCATCAAACCATTTCTTGTTTTGCCTCTTTTTTAAACAACCAATGCTTTCTGATGCTGACAATTTAATAGTATCTCTCATAGCCTCCCATTCTTTATTTATATCAGTTTCTTCTTCGTTTGCCACATTGTCATCTGAAGATTCCAGTATTTCAAATCTATTAGCAATTTTGATTTGGTATTCTTGCCGCATTTCATCATTTTTCAAGTTTTTTAATTCACATTTTACAGAATCATCTTTAGCGTTTGTTCCTCTCATAAGCGATAGCCGTTGTCTGATTTTCACCCTGACCAGATGATGATCTCAATAGCAGTCTGTCCCTCTAACTGATCTAACATCAATGATGCTACTGTGCCAGCGTTTATCCACTAATACATGATCTATCTGGTTCCGAGTTTCTCCATCTGGGGACGTCCAGGTGTATTTATGAATATCCTTATGCTGAAATGTTGTGCTCTTAACAATGAGATTCTTTGATGTGGCAAATGTGACTAATCTAACCCCGTTGTCGTTACTATCTTCATGAAGACTGAATTTGCCTATTGTTGGTTTGAATATATCTTCCCGCCCCACTTTTGCATTAAAATCTCCTAAGACAATTTTCATATGATATCGTGAAAGGCTATCAAATAAGCATTCTAATTCTTCATAGAACTCGTCCTTGATCGTGTCATCTTTATCTTCTGTGGGGGCATGTACATTTACAATTATAAAATCATGTCGTTTACCCTTTAGAATTATGTATGATATCCTATCACTAACAAACTTAATATCTCGGATAGCGGATAGGATCCTCCTTCTGACTAAAAAACCCGTTCCAAATGCAGGTCTTTCTGCACCCCCATAGTATAATGCAAAGCTTCCTGATTCCTGACTACCTTCTCCTGGCCACCTAACTTCCTGTAAAGCGACTATATCCAAGGGCGATTTATCCAATTCCCGCGTTAATATCTCTAGTGCCCCGCTATTGTATAAAGTCCTAACATTCCATGTTCCTAGGAACATGTCCCTGTGTTTGAGCCTTTGGCATGGGTTCCCTGAAGTAGTCCCCGCCCGGAGAACCGAATGGGGGACTATTAGACCTCCGGAAAATTTTACCCCAGTAGAACCCATGTCCGCATTTCTTGACGGTTGTATTTTTACGGTGAAAGATCGTCACTCTTTCGACCAAGGTACTTATTTCGTCTGGCTTATCACCTTCGACCAGTCCGGCATGGGTAACCCTATCGGCAGCAATGCTACCGCCGGCATAGCTCTCAGGATCATTTAAGCACACAAGCCACTCCACCACGACAAGGTAAAGATACCATGGAGGGTTAGTAACAGTTATACATTTTACATACTAATATACGTATCATCCCTCCATGGTATCTTTACCTTGTCGTGGTGGAGTGGCTTGCGTGCTTAAATGATCCTGAGAGCTATGCCGGCGGTAGCATTGCTGCCGATAGGGTTACCCATGCCGGACTGGTCGAAGGTGATAAGCCAGACGAAAAAAGTACCTTGGTCGAAAGAGTGACGATCTTTCACCGTAAAAATACAACCGTCAAGAAATGCGGACATGGGTTCATCTGGGGTAAAATTTCCCGGAGGTCAAATAGTCCCCCATTCGGTTCTCCGGGCGGGGACTACTTCAGGGAACCCATGCCAAAGGCTCAAACACAGGGACATGTTCCTAGGAACATGGAATGTTAGGACTTTATACAATAGCGGGGCACTAGAGATATTAACGCGGGAACTAGATAAATCGCCCTTGGATATAGTCGCTTTACAGAAAGTTATGTGGCCAGGAGTAGGTAGTCAGGAATCAGGAAGCTTTGCATTATACGTACTATGGGGGTGCAGAAAGACCTGCATTTGGAACGGGGTTTTTAGTCAGAAGGAGGATCCTATCCGCTATCCGAGATATTAAGTTTGTTAGTGATAGGATATCATACATAATTCTAAAGGGTAAACGACATGATTTTATAATTGTAAATGTACATGCCCCCACAGAAGATAAAGATGACAAGATCAAGGATGAGTTCTATGAAGAATTAGAATGCTTATTTGATAGCCTTTCACGATATCATATGAAAATTGTCTTAGGAGATTTTAATGCAAAAGTGGGGCGGGAAGATATATTCAAACCAACAATAGGCAAATTCAGTCTTCATGAAGATAGTAACGACAATGGGGTTAGATTAGTCATCTTTGCCACATCAAAGAATCTCATTGTTAAGAGCACAACATTTCAGCATAAGGATATTCATAAATACACCTGGACGTCCCCAGATGGAGAAACTCGGAACCAGATAGATCATGTATTAGTGGATAAACGCTGGCACAGTAGCATCATTGATGTTAGATCAGTTAGAGGGACAGACTGCAATTCGGATCATCATCTGGTCAGAGTGAAAATCAGACAACGGCTATCGCTTATGAGAGGAACAAACGCTAAAGATGATTCTGTAAAATATGAATTAAAAAACTTGAAAAATGATGAAATGCGGCAAGAATACCAAATCAAAATTGCTAATAGATTTGAAGTACTGGAATCTTCAGATGACAATGTGGCAAACGAAGAAGAAACTGATATAAATAAAGAATGGGAGGCTATAAGAGATACTATTAAATTGTCAGCATCAGAAAGCATTGGTTGTTTAAAAAAGAGGCAAAACAAGAAATGGTTTGATGAGGAATGTGCCGAAATTGTAAAGAAAAGAAAGCTAGCAAAAATGAAATGGTTACACGAGCCAAATGAGGTAAATTTAGAGCAATTGGGTAGTGTTAGACGGGAAACCACCAAGTTACTAAAGAGTAAAAAGAGGGAATATTTGAGAGAGAAGATTAATGATCTTGAAATGAATGCAAAAAATAGGAACATTAGAGAATTATATCAGGGAATTAGTATAGAGAAGAAAGGGTTTCAGGCTAGAACAAACATAATTCGGAATGAAAATGGGGATATGATTGCAGATTCCAAGAGTATATTAAATAGATGGAAAAGTTAATTTAATCAGCTATTAAATGTACATACAGAACAGGACATTGAGGAGGATAAGTTACAGACAGCAGAAATGCTAGTCGCAGAGCCAAGTGCATTAGAGGTTGAAAAGGCAATTGAAAAATTGAAGATGTATAAAGCATCAGGTTCAGATGAGATCCCAGCAGAACTGATAAAATCAGGGGGAGAAAAATTGATGGACAAGATACGCTGGTTGCTTAGTATGATTTGGGAAAAAAGAAGCTCTTCCAGATGAATGGAAGGAATCAATTATCGTACCAATTTATAAGAAAGGAGATAAAACTGATTGCAACAACTATAGGGGCATCTCATTACTTTCAACTTCGTACAAAATTCTAACAAATATATTAGTAAGCAGACTTACTCCCTATATTGATGACATTCTAGGAGATCATCAATGTGCATTTAGAAGAAACAGGTCTACAACAGATCAGATTTTTAGTATAAGACAGATTTTAGAAAAGAAATGGGAATATAATGGTACTGTACATCAACTATATGTAGACTTCAAAAAAGCATATGATTCAATTAAGAGGGAGAAGTTATATAGTATCCTGCTGGAGTTCGGAATTCCTAAAAAGTTAGTTAGACTTATACGAATGTGTCTAAATGGCTCAAAGAGTAGGGTGCGTGTAGGCAAACAGTTTTCAGACACTTTTGAAATCCAGAATGGGTTGAAGCAAGGAGATGCACTATCTCCTCTACTAATTAATTTTGTACTAGAGCATGCCATTAAATCTTTAGAGAATGAGGAAGGCTTACAACTGAATGGTATTAATAAGCTGTTAGTTTATGCTGATGATGTAGTACTACTGGCCGATAGCGAGGAGATACTAAAGGCCAACATGCACACACTATTGAGTAACACTAAGAAATTAGGACTGGAAGTAAATATCAGTAAAACTAAATATATGGTCACACGTAGAAATACATTATATAATGGAAATGGACAGCTAATGACAAATGAGGGAAATTTTGAGGAAGTGGCTGAATTCAAATACCTAGGAACAATAATCACAAATAGGAATGAGATGCACAAAGAAATTAAACATAGGCTCAATTCTGGAAATGCATGCTATTATGCATTGCAGAGACTTTTGATGTCCCAACTCCTTTCAAAAAACGTTAAGCTGAAAATATATAAAACTATTATTCTACCAGTTATATTATATGGGTGCGAAACATGGACTCTTACTTTAAGGGAGGAAAGGAGATTACGAGTATTTGAGAATAAAGTTCTTAGGAAAATTTTTGGACCAAAGAGAGATGAACAGACAGGTGAATGGAGAAGACTACATAACAATGAACTACATGGTCTTTATAGGAAGCCAGATATAATAAGAACAGTTAAGTCTCGTAGACTGCGATGGGCAGGACATGTTGCGCGTATGGGGAATGAAAGACGTGCATGGAAACTTCTTGTAGGAAAGCCAGAAGGAAAACGCCCAGTTGGTAGACCAAGAATGAGGTGGGAGAACAACAATAACTATGATTTGAGGGAAGTAGATTATACAGGGAATGATTGGAAAGCATTGGCTGAGGATAGGGATGTATGGAGAGCTTATGTCCGCGCGGCCATGAACCTACGGGTTCGATAGTGCCAGTGAGTAAGTAAGTAATATACGTATCATGGCAGTGTCCATTTTTCTTATCCGAACTGGTTAATATAAATATGACATTTTCTTTTAACTGTAATCATCCAGAGATTAACCAATTTACTCTTTACTGTATGAATTTAAAAGTCTTGGTTACAATACATGACTAGTCAAATTTCTAATTTCTTAAATTCAGAACAATATAAATAGTAATTTCTCAGATGCTCGTCTTAGATAAAATAAAAAAAAAATACTGGAAGAAATTAAGTACTTTCGAAAATAAACACAACTCGAAATTTATTAAAACTATGTAAAGTAAAGGTATAGCCAAATAAATTGTCTATCTAATTAAATATAAATAAAACTTAAAGTTTTACATGATTTTCATAAGTAATGCCACGAGTGATTTCCAAATTATCGATAAATTCACGACTCACGAAGTGAGGAGTGAATTTATCTAGAGAATTTGGAAATCAAGAGTGGCATTTGTTAGGACTATTTAACGAATAAAATTAAGCTGTTTACTCACAAATCATTATTTAACTATACTTATTTTAAAATATTTATATATTTAATGTAAACGGCGATGTTTCAAAACAAATGAGAAACGATAGGTACGCTTCTACTGCTTCTTTTGTTTATCACTGCAACCAGATCATACTATTTATTGCCAAAGGAACGCAATATTGTAAGGAGGAGCTTTCTTTAATATGGTAATTATAACACTGATAAATATTTGGTGAAACACGACTCTGATTAGTTGTAAAACAGAAATCATTGAAACGTGATTGGTCATTGACTCCCATTTAGGGCATGAGTTAAATAGTCATATTTATTACAATATCAATTTGTTACAGGTGTTTCGGTACTTTGCATCTTCTTCAGGCATGATTACAAATTAATGAATTTTGTCATTATATAATTATTATATGATATATTATATGATATATATAAGAAAATTCATTAATTTGTAATCATGCCTCAAGAAGGTACAAAGTACCGAAACACCTGTAACAAATTTATATTGTAATAAATATGAAAATCATATAAAACTTTAAGTTTTATTTCTATTTAATTAAATACATATTGATTTTCATCAAGTAAACGCCACTTCAATTGATTAAATAAATTGTCTACGAGTCGCGCGAATGGGGTGGTTTCTTTAAGTTTAAGGTCAGCTGACAGGTGGGTGACAGGGTAGGGAAGTACCGTGAGTGGAGACGCGAATTAGTGCAACTCTTGATGGACGGTTTCGGAGAGAGGAGGGGAAGAACTTAAGACGAGAGACTCAAGGTCTAGGGAGAACATGTGATCTAATAGAAGAGTGTCTGAACGATAATGCGCATCTGCGACGCGGTCAAATTATTTGGTTTCACCTCTAATATTATTCATTGCCTACTCACTTTGTTTTGACAAGGTTGATAGAAGATTTTTTTCATCATCTGTTGTGAAATTTGAAATGTCGCCTATCTATTTTCAAAGTACATGTGCATGCGATGATGAAAATTTATGCATGTACAGTATACTATCTATAACTGTGTCTGTGAAACGGTGGAAAAGAACTAATTGAGCAGTGAAATATTACAGAATAATTTATTAATTTTGTTTGATTCAACAGTGTATAAATTTCATGGCCATACTACCAGCAGAAGCGAATGTTTCCAACAATTTATTTTAAATTATTATTTTAAAATAAATAATCAACGCCTGAACTGGGATTTAAACTCGAGACCTTAGCTTTATAAGTTAGTGCGCTACCATTATGATATTTAGGCATCCCATTGCAAATATTCTCTTACCGTGCGTTCGAGGTAAGGAGCCGTCGCTCATAATAATATCTGGTGGCTTCTAAACCAAGAAGACTTATTTGAGAATTTTTACAACTGATTTAGCAAGTAAAGCTTAATATATCGATGTTATAATTTAAATGTATTTTTTTGTTCCATACATTTTTACCGGTTCTATAGAATATTATTACGTAGGTAACTAACTATACTTGATTGTATACTGACATATACATTATGTTATATTTTCTTAGTTTTTTGCCATTTAGTCTTTCTTCGTTATTGTGTTTCCTTTGGCTTTTTTAAGTTTTTATGTGTCAATTATTTTTTTTAGATTCTGAGATTCATGCATTTTACAGTAGGATACATGAAAAATACAATTGTGTTCAAATGTTCTGGATACTTCACAGGGAACAGAAAAGGCTAATTTATAAAATTCCTAACTACCTCACTGGCACTAGCGAATCCATAGGTTCATGGTCGCGCTGACATAAGCTCCCTATCCTAAGCTAATGTTTTCCAATCATTCCCTGTATAATCTACTTCCCTCAAATCATAGTTAATTTTATTCTCCCATCTCATTCTTGGTCTACCAACTGGGCGTTTTCCCTCTGGTTTTCCTACGAGAAGCTTCCATGCAGTGTCTTTGATTCCCCATGCGTGCCACATGTCCTGTCCATCGCAGTCTACGAGACTTAACTGTTCTTATTATATCTGGCTTCATATAAAGTCCATGTAGTTCACTGTTATGTAATGTTCTCCATTTTCCTGTCTGTTCATCTCTCTTTGGTCCAAAATTTTTCCTAAGAACTTTATTCTCAAATACTCGTAATCTCCTTTCCTCCCTTAATATAAGAGTCCATGTTTCGCATCCATATAATATAACTGGTAGAATAATAGTTTTGTATATTTTCAGTTTAGCGTTTTTTGAAAGGAGTTGGGACGTCAAGAGTCTCTGTAATGCATAATAGCACGCATTTCCGAAATTGAACTATTAATAATTAATTAGTATTAATTGCAGATGGATGTGTTACAGCTAGTAGCCCATATCACATTTCTTCATAAATAACATGCACTAACAATGGATCGATGTATACAATTTTTCAGAATTACTTTTGAAAGAAAAGTAATATTATTTTACCGGAATTTAATAAAACAGATGAGTTAAAATATAAAGGCGTATTGTTAGTTCATTTTGTAATTACAATGGCGTTTGTCTAACGTAAATCGGCCACTCTTGACGGTGAAAGTACAAGAGGAGAATTTAATGTAGCGTTACGTAAGATGGCGTAATCAGCAGTGGATGTTCATTGTCACATGGCAGACAAAGAGATGTCTTGTCATCGGCACAATGTTCTCTGGCACACATTCAAATTAACTTACTGTGTCAAAGTCAAGGCGAATGTCTTCATGAGCAGATTTCTACCAAACAAAGCCATTCGTAATTTGGTAATTGTTTGTTCAGGAAATTTTGGCCTCTTGCATATTCATTCGTATTCTTAAGAATTTTAATAGTTGAAATATCTTGGTCATATGATATAATTTATACAATACCTGAAAAATAATCAACCTTCAACTGAAAATAATTTCTGAAATTGAATAATCTCCCAGAACTAGGTTTAATCCTAATTTGTTTCTCCAAGTTGAGTTTTACGAGGGAAAGGTTTTTATTGGCACGTGGGAACTTTTTTACATGTAAAAAATCAAATTTGAAAAGAAAAAAAAAGAAAAAAGAGGATTACAATCTAGTTCTGGGCGACTGTTCAATAAAAGTACAAGAATAGATCAAAATAAATTTTATTTTCAGTAAAGTACATACTGGAGTAGCAAAGAGAAAAACAATATTAATAATAACAAAAAAATATTGGTGTGTGCAAGTGATTTTAGTGGACACCAATGGAATCAACGAATCTTCGAACATAATAATATATGAAATTATATACAAGTTATCAGTGGAGACCATTAGTATCCAGACTTCCTCTTACATTGATACGTAATAGGAGAGCATCAATGCGGATTTAAAACAAATAGTTCTACAATAGTGTGATATATTTTACAAAATAAATGGAAGTATAATAGCTCTGTAGAATAACCATATGCAGGCTTCAAAAAGTCAAACGATTCAATTAAGAGGAGAAATTGAATAGAATCCTGGCTGAACTTTGGAACGACTCAACCGTTCGCTTTCCTCGCATGTGTCTAAATGCCACCACGAATAGGGTGCGGATAGGCAAATTGTTTTTAGCGATTTTTGAAATTGCACCTGTTGTAAAAGAATTGAGATGCCACTTTATGCTGCTTATTCTTCAATTTTGCCACTAGAACATGCCATCAAATCTTTAGAGGTTGAACTATGCCTACAAGTCAATGGTGTGAGTAAATTGTTAGTTTTGCTGATTATGTACTATTATTAGGCGATAGAGAGGAGAAACTAAAGGTCAACATTCACACTCTGTTGAGTAAAACTAAGAAATTGGGACTGGAAGTAAACATCAGTAAAACTAAATATGTGTCCACACATAGAAATACATTATATAATGGAAATGACAGTTAATAAGAAATGAGGGACATTTTTAAGAAGAGGCTGAATTCAAATATCTATGAATAATAATCACAAACGAAAATGAGGGGAGAAAGAAAACAAACATAAGCTCAACTTCTCTGAAAAAACACTAAACAGAAAATATGTAAAACTGTTATTCTCTCAGTTATGATATATGGATGCCAAACATAGACTCTTACTTTAAGAGAAGATAAACGATTACCAGTATTTGAGAATTAATTTCTTAGGAAACATTTTGGACCAAGAATACACGAACAGAGAGGTGAATGGAGCAGACTACATAACAGAAAGCGACATGATATTTATGGGAAACCAAATGTAATAAGAACAGTTAGGTCTGGTAGACTGCGATTAGCAGAACATGTGGCACGATTGGGGTATGAAATAGGTGGATGGAAATTCTGCATGAAAACCAGAGGGAACGTAAAAAAACCAGAGGGAGAGCGCCCAATAGGTAGGCCAAGAATGAGATGGGAGAAAAAAAAAACATTAAGCATAGTTTTAGGGAATCAAATTATATAGGGGACGATTGGAAAACATTAGATCAGGATAGGGATGTATGGGGAGTTTATATCCGCGCATCCATGAACTATGGGTTCGATAGTGCGAGTAAGTTAGTTATCAGTAATGAAGACGACCAAGGAAAATAGGAAGAGAGTTATTATGCTTATTGCTAATCAATGAGTAACATTACCTAGGCGACCTTAGCGTTTTGGTTTATCAAGTTACGAATTTATTTAGGGCTATTTATATTTCTCGTTAAGGTCTACCGCTGTGTCTCGGGGTATTGTCGCTGCCTCGTACACAGCGGGTTCTGGTTCGATATCCGTTCGAATAAGTTTCTTGGCTGATGTTTTATTTTCGTATATTCCATTATCTGTAAGACAAATGTCAGGAAACTTTAAGGCCAAACGGTTCCCGAATAATATCTGGCCATAATAATAATAATAATAATAATAATAATAATAATAATAATAATAATAATATATTATTATTATTATTATTATTATTATTATTATTATTATTATTATTATTATATTATTATTACATTCGCCATTTTTAGATGAATATGCGTGTGAATGGCGTCTTTCGTCTTAATGTTACGTTGTCTCGGAGGAGGCTGTGCCATTGTGCTGATCATTCATCGGGGTAGGTCCTCCATGTCCTTGTATATATGTGTGGACCATAGTTTTAAAATCCCTCTCCCGGCAGGTTGTGCCACTATATGGCCCGGGTGGCATGTAACTTGCAAAAAGAAACTTTAAGGTGAGAGGCTAAACAAAATATTGGGATGGAATGGAATATTTCTTGTTAATGTACCGTTTCTATGGTATATCAAGCGTGCCAGATTTTATTCACGGTTATAGAAGTATTAATCAACCCAGTATCATGGCGACAATATCAGATTTTTGAGCTAAGTAATATTAAAATCCATTTGAAGAAACTGATGGTCGAATTATTGCGTCATTGTAAAAATATGAGTTCATACATTCGCATCTGGTAGTAGGTATAGTATTTGGTTCCATTGTCCTTCCTTTTCAGATCTGTCATACATTTGTAACCTTATTTTTATTTACAGTACTTATTTTTTTTTGTAAGATATATTAACCCTTAAATTATTATATACGTTATTTAAACGTTTCGGAGCGCAATGAAAACAAAATCCTTTAAAGCTGTAATTACACTGTGCAACTAATTTGAACTTTGTGTCTTGCCGTGAGATGAAAGTATATCCGATCCGACTGAGGGTCTTTCCACTTTTCAGCGGTTGCCCTTTTACCAGCCGGCTGCTGGCCCTTCACATCCACATGTGTCAATTACAGAGGTATGAAAGTATGTTCTTTACTAAATCACAAAAGCTGACTGCGAAAATGAAATCAGAAATGTTCCATCACGTACCAATTTTTCTGGAAAAGATACGCCACATATACCACTTTCGAGAAACTTGGAAACGACTCAGTAACAATACAGGATGAATTTGTAGTTGATTAATGTACAGATCATGCAACAAAATTAATTGTTTGTATTATAATATACTTGCAAGTTAGAAACTTTCCGTTTATGGGTGGACGATGAAACTTCTTGTAGGAGTGTCCAGCAGTAATCCTCTAAAAGGTTTGATGACCATTTTCCCTTATATCGTCTTTCCATGTAGCGATATCTTGGTGAAACCGCTCGTAATGTTCGTCACTCACATCTCCAAGATTAGGTGGGAAGGAATCCAATTGAAAATGAACGAAATGCAATTTCAGAGACATGTTGCACCATAGCTTTATAACAGTCCAGCACGTGTTCCGTCAGATCCCTGTAATTCTCAGATATTATGTTTCCCAAGAAATTGTCACATACATCTTTCAATGCAAGCCAAGCTTCCTTCTCAGTATCTGTCAGTAACTGTTCAAAGGTAATATATTTCATCAAGTCCCTGATCTGATGTCCAATGAAAATTTAGTAAACATTGAAAATCCTGATATCTTTAACCATTGTTTTCACAAAATTCTTCACAAAGCCCAATTTCAGATGGAATGATGGTAATAGCACATTGTCTTTGTCAAGAAGGGGTTCATTGCGACACATTTTTTTTCACCAGGATTGAAAATTTCTCTCAAAGGGCACTGTTTGACTACATAATGGTCTTTCCTTGCCTATTATCACAGTGACACAAGAAACAGCAATATGTTCTGTAACCAGTCTATATTCTCAGTAGAAGTCCCAGAACTTTGAGATCATCGCAGATTTTCCATTTGTGATTGAAATAGCCAGTATACTTCAGGAGTACCTCATGTTCTCGTAGATTTCCTTTTACTTAACGGAATGGGCCACTGGTATCGAATGTTTGTTGTTTCCATTATGCAAGAGAACAGCTTAGAGACTATTCTTTGAGGAATCTATAAATAGGCGCCATTATTCCGGATTGTGAATAATCCCAAATTTTGTAAGCAGTCCATTTATGTCATCACAATATACCAAACTCTCTGTCATTGAGAAAAAAGTGGAAAGATCAAGCTGTCGTTTATGGAATGTAATACTAGTGTTTGGTTGTAACAGGTTCTTTTCTTAAAGACGAGACCCAAGTAATTCTGCTTGCCTCTTTGAAAGATTTAGATCTCTTACAAGATCGTTCAATTCTGCCTGCGACAATAGCTGTGGTTGTAGCCGTGCTACAGATGGCGCGTAATCAAGATATTCATGATCTTCGTGAACTGTTGGTTTGTCACTACCATCTGTTTCTTCTTCCAGCGTCCGTTCCGTTGGTGGTTTTGAAACTGGGAGAGAATCAGAATGCGGAACTGGGCGCATTGCAGATTCCAAATTTGGATAAGAAACTTGTGTTTTGATGTACTTGAGATTCCTGTTACTTTCGTTAAAGAAAAGTAGCAATCTGGTCTCTAGGTTCCTCCACAACTGTGGTACGGTAAATGGCATAGATGGGTGGGTTCCATGAACCATCCTCTTAAATAGTGGGAGTAACGTGAGCAACAGTTTATTGGTGTTAAACACTGGTCCTCATCTAATTTTGATTCAAAATGCAACTCGTACGCCATTTTGACGATCGGAGAAATGGGATGACTATGAGACCTATTCGCTAACTCGCCACACACGTAACAGAAAAGATTTGGTGAATTAACACACTTCCTAGACATCGCTTTGAATATAAGAAACACGCCCAAACAATATTCTTCACGTTAACGGATTTACATACTTCAAGAATACATATTTGTGATATCACTATCGAACTTCCCTCTCTACTCCCACCACTACGCAATACTATTCCTTAAAATAACAGAATGTGATAAATAACGCAGCCGAGCGCAGATAAAATTGCTTTTCTAGAAGAAAGTTTAGGTAATAGTGAACGCATTGAACTACATAACAATCACATATTTTTGTCTTGCGGCAAATTTCATCGTCGCACTGTGTTATTATTATTGTGCATTATTGTTTAATAATGTCCACCGCTGTGGTCTGGAGGTAGCGTGCTGCCTTGTCACGCAGCGGGCCCCGGTTCGATCCCCGGTCGGGGCAGTTTTTCTGGGTGAGGTTTTTATCGGGGTTTTTCCTCACCTGTAAGACGAATGTCAGAAAAAACTTTAAGGCCCAAACGGTCCCCGAAATCATATGGCCATCATCATCATCCTTATCATTATCATCATCATCATCATCATCATCATCATCCTTCACCGGTGTGGAAAGCAACGGGAAGCTACCACACCTACGATTCTCTAGTAAAGCTGCAAGCATAGCATGAAAACACTATGATTGCAGTGAAGGACCTGCCTTCGGGTAGAATTACTATGGATGAATTGTTTAATATGGCACAGATTTAAGTAATTTCTATTCGCTTGTTTTATATTGTTGTATAATTAACTAACTAACTAACTATCGAATACGTAAATTCATGGCCGTGCGGATATAAGCTCTCCACACATCCGTATCCTGAGCTAATGTTTTCCAATCATCCCCTGTATAATCTACTTCCCTCAAACAATGGTTAATATTATTCTCCCACTTCATTCTTAGTTTTCCCTCTGGGTTCCCTATAGGAAGCTTTCATGCATCTCTTTCATTCTCCATTCGTGACACATGTCCTGCCATCGTAGTATATGAGACTTAACTGATCTTATTATATCTGACTTCCTATAAAGATCATGTTGCTCAATGTTATATTGTTTTTTCCATTCACTTGTTTGTTCATCTTCTATTGTTGTTTAAACTACATTACATACATGAAATCAATGTATCTTATAGGATACATTTGCCAGATTAAGGATAAATTAGAATATATTACTAATATGATATAATAACTTTAAGTGATTATATATTTACAGTTTTTTAGTTTGGTTGTAAACATATCTGCTATGATATATTTTAACTATATTATAACTGTATTTAGAATGGAACTAATATTGTCAGATATTCTATTTCTGGTGAATTTTTCATCAATATTTCTATATTTCATTTTACCTTGAAATTCTTCTTCTTCATCCAGCATGTAGGCTCGTTCCGGTTTCATGAAAGCTATAATTGGTAAAATTGTTTAGACCACCTTCTGTGAGGGCGTCCAACATTTCTCCTTCAGCGCGGTTTATAATTTAGCAATGATTTTGGAAATATTTTTCTGGAATTCTATCAACATGTTCTTTCCAGGCGCTCCTATATTTAATTATTCGGTCTGTAAGTTTGAAAATATTTCGTTCCTTCTTATATCTTCAATTCTTTTCTTTTCCAGCAGAGTATATCCTGCTATATTTTTTAAAAATCTCATCTCAACTGCTTCCTATCTTTGTTCTTGTCTTTTAGTGATCGTCCAACATTGTGATCCATACATCAATACAGGAACAGCCATTACTTTATAAAATTTCATTTTTTGTTTCTTTTCAATTCATGAAATTCTTATTTACATAATAAAACTAATAATAGTTTGGAAACAGTTTGAGAAGAAGATTAAAGAAGTAGAAAATCCTTCATGTCCACTTTTGGAGAAAGTAGATTATGAAATGTTTATTTTAATGGGGATATTATTTACATAATACCTTTCGTACATATAATTCAGTTTTATAAGGTTATGAAACTGGCGTTAAATTAATTATGTTGTTTTCCTTTATCTCTACAGCACAGGCACATTACGTGCCAGTTGTGTTTTAAAATACCGTAGCACACGATGTATATTTGATATTTAAAAATGTGTATATTTCTAATGGTGAGCTGAAAATTGGTTATCTTAAATCTGCACATTAAATGGGACAATCAGGTTTAACGTTGTCAGGATGAAACACTTTTACAACTATGTTATACATTGTTATGTTATATAAACAGAGAGTGCAATCTAAATGATGACTCTTTAATTATCACAGGTAATAAAACAGTTTTTCTTCTTCAAAATGGGTAAGATGTGACTTTTATGTTCTCCATTAAGGTATATTGAGTCTTAAATTGTCATTTCACCTCTTCATTGCCATTTTAAATGACTTTTAAGTAAACTCGAGACTTTTTGGTTAGAATTTCGGTAGATACGACTCAAAGTTGTGAGGCAATTAAATAGAATCAGAACTTTTATACTTCCAGTTACAACTGTATGAATTGATATAGCTTGAAAATTACACTCCATGTTAAAGCTTACGGAAAATGGAATTCTGAAGAGGAGATGTACTCTTACATTTTTGAAATAGAACCTTTTAGAGAGGAAGAGAACATTAGTTTCATTTTAAAGAGAGATAAAATTTAATTTTTTTCCGCTATTACTTTTTTAATGTAGCCATAAATTCTTTTTTGTATATAAGCGAGAGTGAGATGGTAAAAAAAAAGAAACAAACAGTTGCCAGTTGGAAGAGAAAAAGTACATTGTCTAAATAAGAATAACTAACTCACTGGCACTATCGAAACCGAAGTTCGGACCGCGTGTTATCCATACACCCCTATCCTGAGCCAGTGTTTCCCAATCATCCCTGTATAATTTACCTCTCTCAAATCATGGCCTAAACAAGACAGCAGACAGTATTACAATACATTTTTCATTGCTTATTAATCATCCACTAGCTTTGAGATAAACCTCGGTTACAAGACCAATTAAATATTTCTCAGAGGTTCTAATTTATGCTCGAGGTTCTTTTACTAGCCTGAAAATCTTCAGACTCGGGTTCGACAGCCTAAAGTCCCGTAGATTTTTCCATCCTAAAAATTCTATCGGCACGGCCGGGTTCGTACCCGCGACTCTGATAATCAGAGACAAGGGACTTAACTAATAAAGCACCGACGCATATAAAGTTTGAGTTAGGAAGCAATTACATCATATATCATTTTAATATTCATTGCGAGGCTATATTACAATATTTATTGTTGTAAAAATATTTTTAAATATGTGTGCAAACTATAATTAAATTTTGAAAATCAAGTATTTATAGATTAAATCAATGAAATAATTTGAATATTAGGTAGCAATAGAACAAGAGAATGGTTCGCCTGAAAATACAATTCATCAGAAGGATAACTGTAACAAATATTTAATCGGGTTGACAGCCCTGCGTGATCTCTAGAATGCACGACTGGTACTAATTTCAAATACAGACTGGGTAACACCAGGCCCATGGCCCGCCAGATCGTTTAAACAAGCGACCTTTTGGCTTGTAGCGAATTACCTTATCAATTACGTAATGGCGTGCTCCTTCTTGCCTATTACTATATCTGGTAAATGTTAAAACAGGCTCAATTGTTTCCATGCAAGAGATTTTATATAAGCAAATTCAACCTGAATAAATAAGCGAACTCGTTAAATTCATTCCAGTAAAATCATTTGTACATATAAAGAAAACAATAAATATATTTAAACATTAAACATTTCCTTACAGAAAATGAGTCTTGTATAGATTTTACCGTTTATGAGTGAAATAATTTATATACAGCTGTGTGTTGATTCTTCCATATTTTCTTCTTTCCTTTTGTTGTTTATTCTTTCATATTCCTGTTTTATTAAACTTTATATAACAAGCCATCTTCTAGTATTTAAAACATGACAAAAAACACGAAATATCTTTTTCCTGACATTTTGGCCAGGAAGTAAATAAATGTAACTTTAAATACGTGAAATCTGAAACGTCAAGTTTAGAATTGTCGTGTTTTGTAATGCGAGCGTCTTAGAGCGTAATGTATAGCTCTGGGAAGAGACAGGAATATGGATTTCTATGGGATGAGGAGGAGAGACTAATGAGGTATACGAGAGAATATTATGAATCTAAGAGACACTAGAGTGGATGAGAATGTAAAGAGAGCAAGCTAATGAGAGAATGACAAAGAGAATATTACAAGACCTTTAGGAGTGAAAGAAATTAAGAATTGCATGGCTTTAAAGCGAGAGAGACAGAAATGAGAGAAAGATGTAGAGAGGGAATAATGCAGAGAACGAGAGAACAAAATTAGTTGAAACAAAGGAAGCATCTTCCATTTTGAGTCCTGCATCTCTGTGTATGGTAGAATACCGATGGAAATGAAAATCTTGATAGCGCACCTCTAGGGAACTTAAGTTTCCTATTACAATTCAGGAACATGGAACATTACATTACTCTCTACCGAGGCGTGAAGAGAATTACTTGATACAGCCTACGTCACATGTGGCTCCGAATGTAACATTGGAGAGGTGTAAAGCAAGCGCATCTACCTTTTTACCTTGTCAGTACTACTTTTCAAATAACAAACATGTTTTGTGGCCTGTACGTACGTACTGTGAAGCTGAAATATGAATAAAAATCTTACGCTTGTTAAATCGGTCAAGATGCTTATCCTTTGAGAGTCTGTAGTTTACATGTTTTGTTCATCTTTTGATGTTAAATTCTCTGTGAAGCTGGAAATAAAGTGCGAGTTGAGTTTATAGCTTTAATTCACTACAGATTCAAGAACATTGTTGTTTTGTAGCTGAGGGAGATTAGAAGTTAGCTCTTCACACAGAAAATATCTTTGAAACTATAATGTTTACTTTATTTTATTGCTGCTAGCGATGAATGATATTACATAGGATTATAATGTTGCTTCTTAACATTAACTACTTGTTTAAATATTTCTAATTTTACATTCTTTTGATAAAACATGTAATGTATTTGAATATAATTCTTGAAATGCTATGTATGGGAAATAGAGAGGACATAAATTCATATAAAAAGGTTTGTTCGTATTTGTGGCTTACAAGCATGTTTAACATAAAACCAATTATTTTACGGATAAAGATATTGATAACAAATTTAACAAATTTTGAATAAAATTGATAGGCCACATTGTGCTGAATTATTGGATAGCGAAACTTATATATTCTAAAAAAATTCAATAAATAGCTTGGTGTAAAATTGAAAGTATTATTTAATGGTTACATGATGGGACGATTTTGTGGTGACTGGTTAGATCTAAGTGACAAAGTAGAATTGTCTTTAAGGACACCGAATGTTGAAAATGTTAAAAATGGTAAAAATGCATTTTTTGTTTATTTTCTTTTTAATAAATCAGATTCTTTAGGATCATTTTCATGTAAATGTTTTATTATAGGAACAAAATTGAGCCCGTAGCTTAAGAGCTTAAATAACCTTCCACGTATGGTCAGCACTAGGGCCTACTACTTAAACCTTAATATGCGTTTTTTTCTGTTTCCATTTTTTTACATTTTCCAAAACTTAAAATGCCACTTACTATGCAGTGTTTATGCTATAAAAGTGAAATTTTGTGGTTAGTCTCCCCAGTACATGCTGATTCAAATTTGCTATGCAGTTACTAGTTTAAGACATGTGTTCTTTTAAATTGAGATGGAAATGCAAGAGAGTGGGTAAACATTTTTTTAATTGAAAAAATAAGCAGTATCCTCCCTTTTTGTTTGCAAAGCAAATGTGTTTAGTGGAATCATAAAGACTCTGAATCTCAAATTTAATGAGAGAATATTAAAAATGCATCGTAAGGAACATTTTTTAGAAAATATTAAAAAATACAGTTAAAAATCGTAATTCTGAACCCATTGTACTTATAAACACTAAACATCACAAAAACACTTCTAAATGCACATAATGTTTGTGATAAAAAAATTCAAAACAATCAGATGAAAACATTGAAATTTACCAGTCGGTCCCCTTAACATGTAAGTGGATCACGTCTATATTGAATTATAAATTATACGCAGGGGTCCATTTATAACAGCTTTTACTAAGAAAATTTGTTTCAGAACTATTGTGATATTTTATATTTTGAATGTTTTTATGACATATTTTAAATTGAAGGAAAATATAGACGTTTAAAATAAAATAAGTAAAAGTTCCAAATAAGTCTGCATGGCGTTCCATCTAAAATGTGCGATTTTCACAAATTGCCTGGTGATGTATGAATAATTATTCCTTGTAGAATTACCAATAGATTTAAAAGGAGTTTGAAATTAGTTAACATTTTTTAAAAATTGTGATGAACATTTTCTCTTTATTTAAGGTTTATACTTTAAATTTTGTTTTACACATTGATTGATATATTGCATTTTACTGAATTTTTTATTTTTTTTAATTCAGAAACTTTTAAAATCAAAGTTTTGTTTAAATTATCGTATTGGATAAATAAACATTTAGACATTATAATATGTTAAATATTTTATTATTAGGGATTTAGCCCGCGATTCAAAAACCGAGCCTAAACGTTATCATATAAAACAGAGCATCATTTTATTATAATAGTCTTGTATTATGGTTATAAACGCTATCACATCTTCAAGTATATAGGCCTATTTAAAGATTTAACATAAATGAGGTTGCATATTAGTTATTTTGGGGGCACGCCGTAGCGTAGTGGTTAAGGCACTGCGCTACAAGCCGGAAGGTCGAGGGTTCGAGTCCCGGTGGGGTCAGGATTTTTAAACTGACCCAAACCTTCTGGCGGCACTATGGCCCTGGGGTCGACTCAGCCTCTAACTGAAATGAGTACCAGACGCTTGTTCTGGGGTAAAGGCGGCCGTCACGCAGGGCTGACAACCCGGCTGACATGAAGTGCCGATTGTCAAGAAAAAGTGGGAGCCTTAACCTCCTACTACCCCAAGGGCCTCCTGAGGCCTGTAGTGGGATCACTTTACCTTTACTTTATTAGTTATTTTAGAAATCTTGAATTTCAATAAGAATATTTTTTAGGTGGGTGGGTGGGTAAAGAAAGATATCTCCAACGAATTATCTGCCTAGATTAGAAAGCGTGATCATTTTTTCTGTCATAAAAATAAGAAAATATTGATATTGTAGGACAGAGAATTACCTCATAGTAACAATGGTAATTAGTATATTTTATGGTAAGGCATCATTTTGGATTCTTTGGTGTCAAAAGATAAAATTGGGATGGAGATATCTCTCTGTACGCACTGAGAATTTTACATAAAAATAAATATAATTTAAGGGAGCAGATTGCAATGGAAAAGTCACACAACAAGAAAAACTTACAAATACAGATAAATGTGGTAAATAAAATATATCATTAAAATTATAACAAGATGTGTATGTCCCAGAAATCGCGTTTCTACGTGGAATTCAAGTAAATGCAATAATTCAAGTAGTTAATGTTTTACTTCCTTGAAGTCATATAATTGATTTCAATAATTACCATATTTTACGGACTTCAGACGCATTTTTTCCTTCGAAAAATTGCCTCCAAAATTCAGGTGCGTCTTATACTCGAAATTAATATAAAAATACCCAGTGTTTGATTTAAAATTACCATCAGTCTTAAAAATGTTATATATTTGATGCCGCGGGAATTATCTATCTGGCAACATTGGATTCAACTGGCAGCAGCAGTGCACCGATGCGACGAACATGAGTTGTGGGGATTCACAAGTTTGCTAACACTGTATCTCTTCCGCCCCGTCATCACAAACCTAGAGAACACTCTTTAGCTTATGATGCGTCATTACAGAGTACGAACAAATGGGACAGTGAACTTGAAAAAATGAATGATGGATGAAACCCAACATGAATTCACGCCGAAGGGAGCATTAAAACGACATACAATCAAACAAGTGTGTCAGTGGATAAAACAGTCATGGTCTAGATTGAGAAAATACATTATTGTTAAATCTTTTAAGAAGTGCGGCGTAAGTAACGCTCTCGATGTCAGTAAGACTATCGTATATATGAAGAGGACAACGATGATGACAAAGAAGAAAAAAAAAAGAAGAAGAAAGTTCAGATAACGATTTTCAGACATTTTAAAGACCAGAACGGTTTTATAAACTGAGTTTTTTTTAGTCTGGCTTTGCAATCTACGATTATAATAATAATAATAATAATAATAATAATAATAATAATAATAATAATACTAATAATAATAATAATAATAATAAGAATGGTAAAAATGCAAATTAAAAAAAAATAAGGTGAGTATTATAGTCCGTAGCGTCTTGCAGTCCGTAAAATACGATAGTTTATTATTAATTTAGTCCACCATTAAGGTCTCAAGGTAACATCGTTGCCTCGTACGGAGCGGAACCGTGTTCAATACCGGCCGGAACAAGTTTCCTAGGTGAGATTTTTTTTTCTTCATCCGTATAAAAATGGTATAAAAATGTCCAAATCCGTTAAGGTCTAAATGGTCCCCGAACACCATCTCTCTTTCACAATCATCCATATCATAATCGTCTTCTTTAGTATGAATGAATAAGTATACGCTATGTCTTATTTTAAATGTTCGTAAAGTCTCGGAGGTGGCCCTGACATTTACATAATTTCTCATCCGAGGAGATCTTCCATGTCCTTGTGTGGTTAAAACGTATGTGTGAGATGCAGAGTTAAAAATCCTTTTATGACAAGTTGTGCCCGTGTGGCGTGGGTCATGTGAAAGTACCTACAAAGGTAGAAGTTATATTGAAGTAGATAGAGATAATTACTTATTAATATACACCTATTGGTATAATATCCGGAACAATTCTATTTCTTTAAAGGAAGGTGACATACATTTTAAGAAATACGCTACACTATTGAATTTTGTTTTCAGATATCAAATTATTTTCTTTTTTTCAGATCGTGCACCTAATCTAATTACTCGCTTTAATTACATTTTCTTATAGCGCAGATAGACGTCTATTTTTAATTGTAAGGATTAATCAGTATCAACAGTTGAATGATTATCATAAGTAATGCCACGAGTGATTTCCAAATTATCGATAAATTCACGACTCACGAAGTGATGAGTAAATTTATCTAGAGAATTTGGAAATCAAGAGTGGCATTTGTTAGGACTATTTAACGAAGAAAATTAAGCTGTTTACTCACAAATCATTATTTAACTATAGTTATTTTAAAATATTTATATATTTAATGTAAACGGCGATGTTTGAGAACAAATGAGAAACGATAGGTACGCTTCATCTGCTTATTTTGTTTATCACTACAACCAGATCATACTATTTATTGCCAAAGGAACGCAATATTGTAAGAATGCTCTTTAGTGGAGAAAAAATGAAACGCATCAAACTGTATATTAATTCATTTCTGATGTCCTATGATGTAAATATGACAATTATATTTTTCTGGATTATTACCTGGGAAAAAATATATTTAAGAAAGTGCAAAAAGTGGTTTCTTTTTTTGGTGGTATAATAAATTGCTACAAATGTTTTTATATTAACTCCTGCAAGTGCTATGTGTTGACATCTATGCACTATATATATATATATATATATATATATATATATATATATACAATCTGGTAGCCGTATTTCTTTACACGCTCAGTCACTGCAAAATAATAGTCAGACCTGTTTTCTTTAATATGGCAAATTTAACACTGATAAATATTTCGTGAAATGCGACTCTGATTGGTTGTAAAATAGAAATCATTGAAACGTGGCTGGTCATTGTCTCCCATTTGGGGCATGAGTTAAATAGTCACTGTAGGAACATATATTAATGTTTTCATTTTTTGATAATCATAAACCACTAAAACACATTTTGTGCATATGCGAAGTTATGTAGTTGAAATATTGGAGCTTGGACAAATTTGAACAAGAATTCAAATAATGTTTGATCAATGTCAAGTCTGGGTTAAAATCAAACTAACTTGCACAGTGTGGGAATACATGCAGCGTTGGAGTATTTGCAGATTTATAGCAGGACGTTTGAATAGATTTTTCAACATTATTATAATTGATATATAATAAATAGCGATTACACCTTTTATCCTACATTGAAAATATACAGAGGGCATATTGATCCTTTATATATTATAAATATATTTTTTGACATTTGGCAATGAAGGCAAAAATATGATATGAAAAGAAAAATGAATGCTTGAGTCGGGATTTGAACTCGAGTCTCTAAAGTCTGTACCTTTAGTGCTCTAACCAACTGAGCTACCCAAGAATTCCAAGCAAATTTGCTTAACTGTTATGTTAGCCGCTAGATGTCAGTTGGAACAAATTTCCGCTACCTCTTGTGTGAATTGAGAATACTACATGTATAAGAAAATTGTGTTTGTCTTGGAATTCTTGGGTAGATCAGTTGGTTAGAGCGCTAAAGGTACAGGCTTTAGAGACTCGAGTTCAACTCCCGACTCAAGCATTCATTTTTCTTTTCATATCATATATATATATATATATATATATATATATTTTTTTTTTTAAGTTTGTAAACTATAAATATTAAATCACTACGCATGTTTTAATAATTAAATAAGCAACACGCCTATTTCATAACAACAATTTATTTAAACTCCATGACGCGATAGGCCCAGAAGGCCCTTTGCCTCACATCCAGATGTGTAAATCTTAGATTACATCTAGACGCAAATTTAACCTGGCAAACACAAGCGAAACACATACGTATGTACTAGTAAAAAGACTTCCTCCATCTTACATTATCTTAGACGTTTAAAGAATGTTCTCCCACTTTCATAAAAACAGACCCTTGTGCAGAATCTTGTGTTGCCACACTTTGATTATTGTGACGTTATATATAATGATTAAACTATGACTTGTCGCAGAGACTGCAGCATGGTCATAATTCTTGCGTTCGAATCATATTCAATATCCGCCGTTATGATCATATTTCCGAACACTTCAATAACCTCTCCTGGCTCCGTCTTACTAACAGACGTAAGTTACACTCTCTTTCACGTCTTTTCAAGCTTCTAAAATGTGACTTTATTACAGAAATTCAGAACAAATGTGACTAAAAGTATTATAAAAAAACATGAGAAATGTGACTTCTAAGACACAAAATTTTCATCAGAAGACTTATATAAATGTTATTTACTTACTCGAAACTAAATTAAGCATTTGAAAAATAACATTTTTGTAGGAATCCGTCCCCTACTTATGTCTATAGAAATTAAAATATCCAATACCTGGTCGAGTTACCTTTATTTTCATTCTGCCACCACAGACTCTTTCTGACATTTCTGTTTCCACGAAGAATTGTTATAAATTAGTTAAGATCATTAAATGCCATTGTAAGTAGAATTTATTTGACAAACACTGTTTTAGCATCTGAGGGCTAAAGTTTTTTTTCTACACAAGTGGGCATCAAGAATGAGGTGAAAGAATAACATAACCATGATTTCAGGGAAGTGGATTATACAGGGGATGATTGTAAAAACATTAGCTCAGGATAAGATGTATGGAGAGCTTTTGTCCGCGCCATGAACCTACGGGTTCGATAGTGCCGGTGAGTTAGATAGCTAGAAGAATGCAGTTCCGGGAATGCTTACTCATAAAACAAGTATATATTACGTAAAAAAAATAATCTTATGGCAAGGAAAGAAACCGGAAATCAGGTCAGATTTAAGTATAATGTTATTCTATTTTTATGAAATGGTAACATTATTTTCTCATTAGAATCTGTATAAAGCAGAACAATAAAGTCAATTGAAATAACATCATTTTGCAATAAGAGGAAATAACTTCCTACAGATAGTAATAAATTAACCAAGTGAATTCATTCTTATTTCATTTAAATGTTTGCGAATTCCGATGAAATAAAGCTATTGAGGTTGTTCTTATGAAGATATTTTAGATTATGTACATGTTGGCCGCGGTGGACTAGTGGTTATGTTCCGCCTCTGGTCGTGAGGGTGGCGGGAGCAAACCCGGTCGAGGTCGATGGAGTTTTTATACATGTTATTATTAGTTTTAGTCTTAATTTTAACTAACATTAACTGGTTACATTATAGATCGTAATATAATAGATATTATCTTTTTGATCAATTTTTTGTTTAGTATTTAATATTAGAGTTAATTCAGATTGTTATATTCTGATGTAATATATGTTTGTCCTGGTGAGTGGAAGAGAAGGCCACATGGCCTTAACTCCACCACGCTAAATAAATCTAATCTAATTAATGACATAATGAACGATTGAAAAAAATCAGCTAATGATAGGGATGTACGGAGAGCTTATTGAATCTCCTCGTTGGACAGTGCCAGTGAATTAACTACTTGAAATGGATTGTGGTAATGAAATTTCAATCCAGCATTTATTTTGGTAACTGAGGAAAAACAAGAAAAATGTTGAATACAGTAAAAGCTCCGTATTCGCGGGGGATATGTTCCGCAAATATGCCGCGAATACAGAAACCGCAAATATGGAGTGGTAATTTGTATGGGTATATAGGGGATATGTTCCAAGGTCACAGAATACAATTATCAAAGTAAAATTAATTAATGAGAGATTTTGAACAACTTCTATTAATTATTACTGTCAGATTTAGACAAGGGCTTAAAGAACTTATTAATGTTTTCATGTTTTATCGCTTTTGAAAGGTATTTCAATTAGGATTGATATTCAGGTGTGAATTCTGCGATATAATTCCTTATTTTGCCTTCGGATTTCTTGATTCATTAACACTGAAACAGCGTGATATAGACGCAAGCGACTCGCCAACGCGTATAAACGGTCAAGCATTTATATTTTTACTTTAAACGGGCAACACTATTTTTCTTCTCTTCGGTACTAAATTTTTCTTTCCTTTCGACATTATAAACTGGGAACAAAGCACAAGAGACAATAATTATTCAATCAAAATCATTGCAACGAATGACAAGTTGAAACAATAATATACCGATCATGGTGGTGCGATGGAGGCATTTATCAAAGTATATATCGGATGGTGTAATACGGCAACAACTTTTAACAATGAACTTTAGGGTTGGTGACAGTAAGGTTTGTTTTGTTTTGATATTTATTTGTCCATTTGGTTTGAATCACTATTTCTTGTAAAAGCCGCCTTGGTACCTGCCTGCAGAAAAAAAAAACTGCTGACGATTAATTAATCAAGGACACTAATCCTTCTATTATACCGACTGGATCCGCGGATACAGGAACTGCGCCGCAATTTTTTAACCCGCGAATCATGAAACTGCGAATAAAGGAACCGCGAATAAGGAGCTTCCACTTTATTCATCGTCAGGACTTCTAATTCGCTAGATTCTTAAAGTCAATTTTAATTTTAAAACCGACCAACGAAGTTTAGGGTATTGTAATTTATATTCGTATTCGGAATGTTGCTACTTACAAGCGAATTGTCAACAATTGCATGACGAAACCTACTTTGAAATTTCTTTCAGACAAGCGTTGTGATGTGCAAAGGCTGTGTCTAAAAATATAGCCGTTTTTAACTGCAGGACACTAAAATTCAGCGCCTAATATTTCATTTAAGCTTTAGGGAAGTACAGTAATACAACTCCTGAATTGATATATTTGATAACCCTCACTGCTTGCCGTCTGCACCACGTCCTTCTCACTCCACCCCGCTCT
The DNA here is from genome assembly GCA_030220185.1 of Diploptera punctata. Lineage (NCBI taxonomy): Eukaryota > Metazoa > Arthropoda > Insecta > Blattodea > Blaberidae > Diploptera > Diploptera punctata. The sequence continues at coordinate 81,199 of JASPKZ010009811.1, read as the reverse complement.
TATTCTTGCAGGGTCGTACATCTGTTCCGTACTATGAGTTGCCATTGGTGTAATCTGGCGTCGATTTCTGTGCCTATGGAGTTAAAAAGACGGATATGTTTTTAGACATGGCCTGGTACATCATAACGCTTCTCTGGAGAAAATTTCAAGGTCGATTTTGGCATGCAACGGTTGACAGTTCCTTTTGAGGATAATAGCTCGCGACTCTAATAGTAGCCTCTAGGTTTCTAAATTAAAATAATGTTAGAGCCTATTATATCCATTCATAGTAATTCTGCCCGAAGGCAGGTCCTGCACTACAATCATAGCATTTTCATGCTATGTTTGCAGCTTTACTAGGGAATTGTAGGTGTGGTAGCTTCCCGTTGCTTTCCACACCGGTGAAGGATGATGATGATGATGGCCATATGATTTCGGGGACCGTTTGGGCCTTAAAGTTTTTTTCTGACATTTGTCTTACAGGTGAGGGAAAACCCCGATAAAAACCTCACCCAGAAAAACTGCCCCGACCGGGGATCGAACCCGGGCCCGCTGCGTGACAAGGCAGCACGCTACCTCGAGACCACAGCGGTAGACCCTATTATATAAGGTTATATAATCTAAATAATACATAAAATTTCTAACAAATATGTTAGCAGACTTACTCCTTTTATTGATGACATTCTAGAAGATCATCAATGTGCTTTTAGAAGAAACAGGTCTACAACAGATCAGATTTTTAGTATAAGACAGAGTTTAGAAAATAAATGGGAATATAATGGTACCGTATAGATCAACTATACGTAGACTTCAAAAAAAAACATATGATTCAATTAAGAGGGAGAAGTTATAAAGTATCTTACTGGAGTTCGGAATTCCTAAAAAGTTAGTTAGACTTTTACGAATGTGTCTAAATTGCACAAAGAGGAGGGTGCGTGTAGGCAAACAGTTTTCGGATACTTTTGAAATCCAGAATGGGTTGAAGGAAGGAGATGCACTATCTCCTCTACTATATTATTTTGTACTAGAGCATGCCATTAAATCTTTAGAGAATGAGGAAGGCCTACAACTGAAGTATTAGTAAGTTGTTAGTTTATGCTGATGATGTAGTACTATTGGCTGATAGCGAGGAGATACTAAAGGACAACACGCACACGCTATTGAGAAACACTAACAAATCGGGACTGGAAGTAAATATCAATAAAACTAAATATATGGTCACACGTAGAAATGCATTATATGATGGAGGTGGGCAGCTGATGACAAATGAGGGAAATTTTGAGGAAGTGGCTGAATTCAAAAACCTAGGAACAATAATCACAAATAGGAATGAGATGCACAAAGAAATATTAAACATAGGCTCAATTCTGGAAATGCGTGCTATTATACATTGCAGAGACTCTTGATGTCCCAACTCCCTTCAAAAAACGTTAAACTGAAAACATATAAAACTATTATTCTACCAGTTATATGGTGCGAAACATGGACTCTTACTTTAAGGGAGGAAAGGAGATTACGAGTATTTGAGAATAAAGTTCTTAGGAACATTTTTGGACCAAAGAGAGATGAACAGACGGTGAATGGAGAAGACTTCATAACATTGAACTACATGGTCTTTATAGGAAGCCAGATATAATAAGAGCAGTTAAGTCTCGTAGACTACGATGGACAGGACATGTTGCACGAATGGGGAATGAAATACTTGCATGGAAGCTTCTTGTAGGAAAGGCAGAGGGAAACGCCCAGTTGGTAGACCAAGAATGAGGTGGGAGAATAACATTAACTATGATTTGAGGGAAGCAGATTATACAGGGAATGATTGGAAAGCATTAGCTCAGGATAGAGATGTATGGAGAGCTTGTGTCCGCGCGGCTACGAGCCTAAGGGTTCGATGGTGCCAGTGGGTAAGTAATACATAACATTTCATCTTCGAATATTTATTATTCAAGCAATTTTTTGCAATATTTTCACGTCGTTTTATGATTATAAGGATATTATGTAGACTTCACTTAAATAAGGTTGCATGCTTTTTTCCCCATAGATTCTAAATATCCACAAAAATTCTTAAATAAAAACAAACAACCAATAACTAGCTCACTGGAAGTATCGAACCCTTAGGTTCATGGTACAGCGGACATAAGCTCTACATACATCCCTATCCTGAGTTAATATTTTCCAATCATCCCCTGTATGATTATTCAGGGGATTATACTTCCCTCAATTCATGGTTAATATTATTCTCCCACCTTATTATTGGTCTACCTATTGAGCACTTTCCCTCTCATATTCCATGCCCATCTTTCATTCCCCATTAGTACCTCATGTCCTGCCAATCGCAGTCTACGGGACTTAAACAATGATAATAATTAGATGGGATCAGCCATCAAATTAATAATGACCTGTGCTATCTCGGAATAGCTAATTTTGTTAGAGATTCCTAGTTCGAACCTGGTAAAGGTCCATGAAATTTTCGGGTGGGAACTTAAAAGCTAAATATACGAGTTTTGGATTTAATGTAGTTATTATGAACGATGTTCTTTAACAGCTAAGGTCATCAGCTTTGCAATTAAGATCTGGGTTTGAAAGAACCGACAAATTTTACACAGAGTACTCTTTTCTCGGGCTTGAGGTTCTTTTACGTGCCGTAAAATATGCTACACATGATCCTTCTGAAGTAACCCAGGCTCAGGATTACAGTTATTCAAGAAGAAAAGTGAGAAAAATTGGAGTGAATGTAATTGACTATATTTATGGGAATCTGTGACGCACTTCACTGTGGAAAATGTTGTGTGAGTAATAGAAAGGGAAAGGAAACATTTGTCGCAATGCAGCTCCTCAAGTAAACCGAGAGGTGCGCCACAAAACCGATTGCGTGGTCGTACAATTGGACTTAGCTAATTCCGTGTTACGCTTCAGAGGAGGTTGATGCTATGCAATCCATTGCGGAAGTTCATACAAGCGAACTTGTATGTATGCAGACACTACGGACCTCTAACATTATAGAAATGTCAGCCATAATGTATTTTCTTTTTTCTCACAAAATTAATATAACCAAAACATACTTATATACATACTCACTGGCTCTAAAGAACCCGTAGGTTCATGGCCGCGCGGACATACGCTCTCCATACATCCCTATTCTGAGCTAATGCTTTCCAATCATTCCTTGTATAATCTACTTCCCTCAAATCATAGTTAATGTTATTCTCCCACCTCATTCTTGGTCTACCAACTGGCCGTTTTGCCTCTGGTTTTCCCATAAGAAACTTCCATGCACGTCTTTCATTCCCCATAGGGGTGCCATATGTTCTGCCCATCGCATTCTACGAGACTTAACTGTTCTTATTATATATGGCTTCCTATAAAGACCATGTAGTTCATTGTTATGTAGTCTTCTCCATTCACTAGTCTGTTCATCTCTCTTTGGTCCAAAAAAAAAATTCTAAGAACTTTATCCTCAAATACTTGTAATCTCATCATCATCATCATCATCATCACCATCATCATCATCATCACTCCAGGGGATTAGGCAATTACCCGTTCCGACTTCATAATGCATCAGCCCAACGTCTTCTAGGTCGTCCAACATCACGTCTTCCTCTTGCTTGATAGTAATCTCAAAATACAGTAATAAATTCAAGAACAATATGTTATCATTTTAGGCTGTCACCTAAATCCATATTTAATATCCATCCATAGTAATTCTGCCCGAGGGCAGGTCTTTCACTGCAATCATAGCATTTTCATGCTATGCTTTGCAGCTTTACTAGGGAATTTGTAGGTGTGGTAGCTTCCCGTTGCTTTCCACACCGGTGAAGTATGATGATGATAATGATAAGAATGATAATGATGGCCATATGATTTCTGGGACCGTTTGGGCCTTAAAGTTTTCCTGACATTTGTCTTACATGTGAGGAAAAACCCCGAAAAAAAACCTCACCCAGGAAAACTGCCCCGACCGGGAATCGAACCTGGGCCCGCTGCGTGACAAGGCAGCACGCTACCTCGAGACCACAGCGGTGGACATATTTAACATAGAGGCTATAATTGAACAGAATTTGTATAAGTATTGTAATTATTAGAATTACAGTTAAATCTCGTAGATTACGATATTCAGGACATGTGGCACCAATGGAGAATGAAAGAGGGCCATGTAGGAAAACCAAAGGGAAAACGTCTAGTTAGTAGACCAAGAATGAAGTGGGAGAATAAAATTAACCATGACATGAGGGAAGTAGATTATACAAGGAATAATTGGAAAACATTAGCTCATGATAGGGATGTGTGGAGAGCGCTGGACGCGCGGGTTTGATAGTGCCAGTGAGTTACTTAGAATTACACTCTCGACGAAAATAACTTACATCATTGTAGTTTTTGTCGGCCGCTGTGGTCTAATGGCTATGTTCCTTGCCTCTAGTCCTTAGGATCGCAGTTTCAAACTCGGCTGTGGTCGATGGATTTTTTAGGAATTGAAAAATCCAAGTGATAAATCCTCCGGGAGAGACTTTAAACTCGCGGGTACCGAGTCAGAAGATTTTCGGGCTGGTAGCTTCACATTCACATATGTTAATCACAGAGGTAGATGATCATACAGCCAGTGTAGGGGTGACATGTGGTCAGCATGTTCTCCAGCAGCGTTGTAACTGGGTTTCTTAATCTGGAGCCGCTACCTATTGTAGCTACCAAAATCCTTCACGATGCTGTGTGGGCACCGGTTCCATACTAGCCGTAGATCTATGAAAAAATATCTTCCCTCATGGAGATTCGAACCAGCGTACTTCCTGTAGCTCTGCGCCAAGGCATCTTGCCATAACCACCCAGCTACGACGCGGGACCTTACATTACTTACACTCTGTAATATATTTGACACTATCTGTGGGTCTATAAACGATAACTATAAGTTTGATATCTTATAAATGTTGATTTCTTAAAAACGTAATGAATGACCATTTATTTTTCACTAAAATCGATTATATAACAATAGTTACGACATTAACTGTGTAATGTAGAAGTCTTCATCATGATACTCTATTATTGTGGCGCAGTTAATAATTACAAGCGTGACATCTAAGTTTCAAGAAGGGAGGTCATTTTCCTTTCTAAATTTTCTTCCGGAGTTCGTTTTCAAGCTACAATGGTTATAATTATTTACAGAAATGGAATACAATGTATGTTTTTCAAATTGAATTTCTTTTCTCAAAATTAACGGAATTAATTACTGCTGCATTTCTTACATTATTGCTTCTATTTAATCCAAATCCACATGGATCGGTTCGAGCTGTATAGAGATCACACACCTACTTATGCTTGGTGTTTTGGAGGTTGATTTTCTTTATTTAAATTATTATAAAATATAAAGCGCATTTTCTTTCAATTGTGTTAAATGGGTAAGAAATATAGTATCTTACTTTAAGGTAGGAGAAAATATTACGAGTATTTGAAAATTAATTGATTAGGAAAACGATTGGACCAAAGAGAGGGGAATAGAAATGTGAATAAGAAAACTCCATAACAGAGAACTTCATAATATTTATGGAAAACCAACCGTAACGAGAAAAGTTGAGTTCTGTAAATTGCGACGATAGGCAGAACATATGGCATGAAGGGGAATAAAAGTAGGAACGTCTTGTAGAAAAATCAAAGACATTACCCTATAAGTAAGTAATGAGATGGGAGAAACATTTATCAATGATTTGAGGGGGTAAATTTTACAGGGAATGATCCATATAATATAACTGGTAGAATAACAGTTTTATATGTTTTACAGTTTAACATTTTTTGAAAGGAGTTTGGACATCAAGAGTCCCTGTAATGCATGATAGCACGGATTTCCAGAATTGAGTCTATGTTTCATTTCTTTGTGCATCTCATTCCTATTTGTGATTATTGTTCCTAGGTATTTGAATTCAGCCACTTCCTCAAAATTTTCCTGATTTGTCATTAGCTGTCCATTTCCATTATATAATGCATTTCTATGTGTGGCTATATATCTAGTTTTATTGATATTTACTTCCAGTACCAATTTCTTAGTGTTACTGAATATTGTATGCGTGTTGGCCTTTAGTATCTCCTCGCTATCGCACAATAGTACTACATCATCAGCATAAACTAACAGCTTATTAATACCATTTAGTTGTATTCATTCCTCATCCTCTAAAGAGTTGATAGCATGCTCTAATATATAAATAGCAAAGGAGATAGTGCATCTCCTTGCTTCAAGTTATTGAGGATATCAAAAGTATCCGAAAACTGCCTACACGCACGCTACTCTTGGTACCATTTAGACACATAGCTAATAACGGAAAATATTTTAGGCCTTGTCACTTAAGAATTGTATTATGGATTTATTTGTAATTTATGCGGCATCTGACTACCTGGCCAATAAGCGACTTTAAACAAACAGTCCAACTACACACTTTGCTGGAGAACTTTAGAGTTTATGAAATTATATGAGTTTCAAGGACTTGAATAGGGAAGTCACAAAGGTTACACTGGTGAAGCGTACCTTGAAACTGAACGTCATTGAATGAAATGGGAAGAAGTAGGATCACGTGGTATGCTCGTCTGCCTTCTCGACGCTAGCAAGGCAAGAAAGAGAACTGTTCACAAAGGAAGTGTCAAAAGAACACTCTTGCTAGTTCCATAGTTGGCTGAGCGAGGAGGTATTGTTAGCTTGGAATTGGCACTAAAAGTAAGTAGTTTGTATGTCAACTTGAATCAGTTCATGGTGTCTTTTATGTATAAAAAAGTGAGCTACTAGAAAAACTCCTGAGGATAAGAGATGTCCTGCTTTTAAATGGAAAGTGAAACTAGTTACAATGACGTAATACGAGTTACAGCATACCCAGTTACAGCATACTTCAAGAGAAGGGTGAAAGGGGAGGGGAGGCAATTGTCTAGATGTCTTATGATTTCTCTTTCTGATGTTTTAACCGTTTTTATATCAGTTCTCTACAGTTTGTGGTGGTTTTGTGTATGTTTCCTTTTGTGTGCTGGAAGGAAAATAGTATTGTGCATGAGTGAATAAAGTGAAATATGTGGCGTGTTACAAAGTTTTCATTATTCATTAATCTCGTTTAATGACACATGAATAGGAATGTGCTATTTTTAGAACCAATATCAAATTTTGTCTGTGATAATGATGCGTAAGTATTTATCCCAGATTATTAGTTATTTATAGACTATTAAAGTAGAGCTTTATTCTTGAGGAATGGCTAATTTACTGCTTTATTGCAATTGATTTCCTTTAAATTGTTGATTTTAGAGGGGGGGTTAATACCATTATGATTATGTTGCCCACCGCTGTGGTCTCGAGATAGCGTGCTGCCTTGTCACGCAATGGGCCCGGGTTCGATTCCCGATCGGGACGGGCTCCTGGGTGAAGTTTTTTTCCTCACCTGTAAGGCAAATGTCAGGAAGCTTAGGGCCCAAGTTCCCCGAAAATCATCCGGCCATCATCATCATCCTTATCATTATCATCATCATCCTTCACCGGTGTGGAAAGCAACGGGAAGCTACCACACACCACACATATAATTCACTAGTAAAGCTGCAAAGCATAGCATGAAAATGCTATGATTGCAGTGAAAAACCTGCCCTCGGGCAGAATTACTGTGGATGAATGGATGGATAATTATGTTTAGGTAGTTTCAAATGAAATTTCTAATTTGTGGTGTTAGATATATAAATAATTATCCTAGATTTAACTCAAAATATATCTAAAAGTTATTTTCTTGAATTAAAAATCAAAATAACCTTCTAACATAAAAGCTCCATTAACACCTGCAGTGTATAAATATTTCAATATAGATTTTCTTGTATTAAAAACCATTAGTTACTACCTCATTAACCGTAACAAGTAGAGTTAAAGCCTTTAAGATGTAATAAAATTTATCCAACAGATTGAGTCCACTACTTTGGTCTCGAGTAGCGTCGCTGCCTCGCAGTGGGCCTGATTTTTTTTAGGAATTTTTTATCACCTATAAGACATATGTCAGGGAACGTTTAGTCCCAAACGGTCCCCGAACTTCATATGGCCATCATAATCATCATTATATTCACCATGTTTTGTATGAATGTGTGTGTGAATGGTGCATTTCGTCTTAATGTTGTATTGTCACGGAGGTGGCCCTAATATTGAGCTGATCACTGTCCTTGTGTAGTCAAGAAAAGTATATGTGTGATCCATAGTTAAAATCCATCCCGCGACAGTTCGTGCTGCTATAAGACCCAGGTGGCGTATGGAACATAAAAGTACCTATAAGGTGAGAGGTTAAACTGCGGTAATGGAATGGAATATAATAAATTTTACGGTATAATTTGTAACAATCGAGAATTAAAAATATGAGATTTCTATTAGGATTCTTTTGCGGCCTCATAAATATATTGAAAGAATTTCAAAAGGCGTGGATGTGAACTTATACCAGGAGTTCAGTAACCCTATGTCTTTTTGGTCCAACCAAGATATATTATGTCTTCTTTTGTAATCGTAGATAAATATTTTAATTTTTAGCATTTTATCAATGTGATACCTGTATATGACTTTTTTTGTTTTTTACAACGGTTTTAATCTCTCATTTTGGTAAAAATAGTACCATTTTCCAAAATTCAACTGTTTTCTAAGCATTTATCTCATTGCCAATTTTTATTTAATTTGTGAATAAACTAACAACGATGAGCAATTCTGAGGCCGGATCTACACAAGGACCACTAATTGCTAATCTTATCAATATTTATAATTTTTTTGCCAATATGTCTATTTATGTTTACACTATAGCAAAATGGTTAATGGGTTTTAGGTGGTATAGTCCAGGTCAGAATTTATTTAACATCTACCGAAAAAAAACATATATTATTCAGTTTCGATATTTGCATCTGGCAGTTCGCATAATCACGTACCAAATTCTTCTTCTGAGACAATGCAATCATTTTCTATCTCTTTTATTTGAGAGTAAACGAAGTTTTGGTTTAAATATTAACAATTTTTATTCATGAAATCTATGGATGTGTAAAATATGACATACAAGTGAATATTTAAGTAATTTCAATCTTCTATCACTAATAATTATAAAATTTTTAATTTATTTAATTTTATTTATAGATCCTTTTTTACTTGTAAGGTTATATGAGGTATAGAATATTTTGGTTCTATTTTGGTTAACTGTATGCTATTCGTTTTGTTTATTTTATTCTTCAATATGTGGGGATCAATTTATAAATATTTCCCTGGTGTATTGTACCAGTTTATGGAATTTTTACTGGATCTATATGGCTTTGAATTGTACGAGTATTCATATAGTGTGTCAATTTTTATTGTTGTGGTTGTCATGCTTTTTGTTCAAGAAATGGATGTTGGCAATAACGTTCTTACCCATACTTGCCTTGACTACTGAAAAAAAACTAGGTTAGTCATCCCAGGATTTGAACCGGAAAACATCCTTTATTATGAGCTTGAATACAGTTCAATTTGAAATAGAGTAGACCTATTTAAAGTTTAAATAGGTTATCAATAAGCATAGCGATCCAACGTACTTGATTTGCGTATTTTATTTCCTAATAGTTGAGGTGAAAGGTAAATAAAATCATGATCGAAGTAAGTAGCAGGCATCCAAGTACAAGGTGAACTTGTATAATCATGAAAGGAAAAAGTTGTAATGAACATTCTAATATTGTCAATATAACTGCTTTTACTACTAGCTTCGTAAAATGTAATTGTAAAGTTGGTGTAATTAAATTTGTAAGTGAGCTAGTTTTAGGACACATGAGGTCGTTTTAACTTATAATGTTGTATTTGCGGCTCCACATTGTACTTAGTACAAGCGGTAACATTATTAACAATACCATCAAATTTAATGACTGTATTCTGTTCTGGAGAGTTTCGCTATAGGCTCCTAGAAACAGCACATTCTGAAGTTTTTTATTGCACATCTGCCAGTTTACTTATTTAGTCCTTTAATTCAGTAAGAATAATGTAAAGATGTAGTTTCTGATTTTGGAATTTTTTAAAAGCTTTTATTTTTATTCCTTAGATTCTTATCGATATAAAGATACGCTTGTGAATGTTTAGTTATGGAAAAAAGTACAAAAAAAAAAAAAGAATGGAGGTGATATAAATGTGGCGCTGGAAGAATGTAAATGTAGTTAAAGAAAGAAAAAAAAAACAAATGTACAAATAGAAGAAGAAATTGATTAATTTTGTCAAATAGATGGGAGAAAATATCCTGCATTGGTCATATGTTACGTGGCAAAAAATTCCCAATAAGGATTTAAAAAATGAAGAGGAAAAGATTAAGGAAGACATAGGCGAACGATTTTATGATACAATGGAAATAATTGGATGCTAAGATTACAAGAACTGAAAAAGTGTAACTGAGAAAAGAGGATAGTTTTCACGGAAAAAGGAGAACCTTTGATTATGGTAATGATCGAATTTAATATCAACCCAAAATATATTGTAGAATTATAAGAAAATAAATTCCGAAATACAGTACAATCGCTTAAAATGGAGGAGATCTAGAGAAAGTAAAATGTAAATTTCAATCCGATATTGCCCTTGTCCAACTATAAACAACCAAAATATTCGTAATTTTGATAGGACTTATTAGAATAAATTATAGTATAGTACAAAACTGAATTATTTTCAAATGAATCGCAAGCCTCACATGCTTTTCACAGTCCATATCAATATCTGATAATAACTAATATGAAACAAATCCAAATAATAGATGGCATTAAAATTACATTTCGGATTGAAAATTAGGTAGTTCAATTAGTTAATATTGGGTAGTATTATAAGAAAATAAGGCTGATCAATAACGATGCAAGGAGATTTCTCTCTCTATTATCCAATTAGCTACGTTTTTTATGTTACAAAATTTACATTTGGTCCACCGCTATGGTCTCGATGTAGCGTAGCTGCCTCGTTTGCAACGGACCCGGGTTCGATCCTCGGTTGGAACAATTTTCCTGTGTGATGGTTTATTTTCGGGGGTTTTCCTCACCTGTAAGACTAATGTTAGGAAACGTTAAGGTCCAAACGACTCCGAACAATCATCTGGGTATCATAATCATCATTCGCCGTGTTTAGTATTAATGTTTGAGTGAATGGTGTGTTTCGTGTGGTATATGACACTGAACTGTTCACTCATTCGGGGTGGCCTTCCACTTTCTTGTGAGGTAAAAACGTACGTGTGTAGCCTAATCCTCAATTTAAGATCCCTCTCCCGACAGGTCGTACTACTGTAAGGCCCGGGTGGCGTGTGGCATGTAAAAGTACCTATAAGGTGAGAGGTTAAACTGATATAAAGAATAAGAAGAATTACATTTGACAATTCCTTATTAACTCGATCGTAACGTAGTCATCGTTAGTAGAATTTGCAACATTATTTTGTATTTGCTCGTGCAGGGCCTCTTTAGTTTATCTTTTTTCTCTGCCAATGTACCAACCGATAAATATTAAATAATTATACAAGATATAATTATCAATTTTAACGTTTCTTTTTATACAGTCTCAATAATGGCTAATGTGATACGCGCAGATTTTTATGAAATAAAAGAAGAACGCTTTTAGACATTTGATAAAATTTAATGAAAACTGCGCACTTAAAATTGAACATACAAGTTTTGTCTACGAAAAGCTGTATGAAGTTGCTCTCATTATTATTCAGTTTGATTGTACGTTTTTTGCTCAACGTTATGCCTGTCTTTACATAAACAATAAATAATGTAGTGTTTTCTTTGAATTGTCAATAATTATGATACTTTAGTACAATATACACTGGATTATTTTAGTTATTCGTATTTTATTTATTAAATATAAATTATCTTCTTTTTTTGTAACCTTAATATAAAAAATGGAAGGAATCAAGACACTTAGCTTCTGAAATCTTGCCATTTTTTCTCTTAAGTTATACATGTATGTATAATTTAACCCTGGTGAAGTGGAAGAGACGACCTTACGGTCCTAACTCCATCAGGTAAAATAAATAAATAGTTTTTAATTGAATATTTTGAAACTAATTTAGATATTTTTGACCTTTATTTTTTAACTGTAAGAAGTGAAGGACTGAATATGAATAAGAGAAAGAGTATAGATATATACTCTAGAGTCTCATGAAACGGTCTCTTATTAAGAAAATAAAATATTCAAATTAAATCTGACATTTCCTTAAACCCTACAAAAACCTGGAGGAAAAAAAATGGACTGGAAATCGTAGGAATTTTGAACTCCGAAATAAAGCTCGATCGCTCGTTTAGAAGGTTTAACATACATTTATGAAGAATTTTAGTTCCTGAACGAATAAATATTTAATTTTTATAAACAGGTTTACCATGTAAATAATATATTCCTGTGTTAAAAGCATTTTAAATTTTTATCTTCTCTCTCCATTCTTCTCTATCTTCCTACTCCAATTGTTATTCCAATAAATATTTACAGAGAAAATAAATTTTATATTGCATTTGGAAACTCTGCCTTCATCACGTCAGTATAATAGAGACCCATTGTAGCACATTTAGGAGAGACTATTTCTCAGTTAGCATTTTAATAACGTGTTTAATTATTATTCCCAAGGACGGCAGTCTGATTTGTGAGGTCGCTGCTGCAATTTAAAGCATTTCCTTATTCAACTTGAACGTAGGCTTTATAATGCATACAAGGTTTGCAAAAATGAATTTTACTTTTTACTTTTCTTAGAGTAAGCTTTCCGTTTGTTGTCAATTTCATGTTTCCCACATCTCCCGGACCTTACAGGGTCACGACTTATCAGGAGAGAATTTTTAACTCAGGATCACACACATATTTGACTACCCAAGGGCGTGGATTCCCAGGATGAATGACCTACCTCCGAGTCATATAAGACCGTATAAGACAAGACACGCCATACGTTCATATATAGTTAACAAGGCGAATATGAAAGGTTTTTTATGATGGCCAAATGACCTTACCTAGGCCTTTAGATTCCTGACGTTTCTCTTGTATGCAAGGAAGAACCTTCACCCAGGAAATATATAAATGGATTGCGCACAAATGTGCAAAGGTGATAACACAGCTAACAATCACTAACACTAACTTGGTCTTGCGTAATCACAAATTGTTTTTGTTCTTTGTGTACATGTTTCGATGTGATATCTTTCGCATTTCTGTTCATACACTTCGCATATGCAAGACATCTTCGGGTCATGGAATGTTTTATCTCTACACATTAGGTGGTGGAATCCATGCACGCTTAATTTTGTGATGACGTGTCGTATCTGGAAATTTGCTTCTTTTCAGTTCCTGTCTATCATCGCTCCGGTGCTGAAGAATTCCGGCCACACTTCCTCTCTTTTCCTGCGCAGTATTTGTAGCGCATGTTCATAGGGTTCTGTGGTTGGTAGTAGATATGCTGTTTTCAAGTCCTCGATAAGGAAAGTCTCCCTTGCCAGTAGGTACACTAGACGGCTTCTTGTCGTTTTTGATACTCCTATTTCTCTTTTTATGTATTTAGCTTTCACTTTTTCCAGTGTTTTCAGATTAGCTTCTATAAGATGTGGCCATATAATTTCCATCCCGTAAGTTATTATTGGGAGGATCTTTGTATTGAACAGTTTCATCGCTGATTCCAGGCTTAGAGTTTGTATATTGCGTATATCATTTATTGCCATTATTGCTTGTGTTGATCTTTCTGCTAAGTGTTTTGTGAAGCTTCTTCCACTGGGTTGTAAAGTAATGCCTAGATATTTAAACCCCTTTACTATTTTGATGTTATCTTTGTCCAGTTTTATTTCTGTTATGGCAGGGATCTTTCCTCCATTTCTGAACACCATAATTTCTGTTTTTCTTTGTTTATATAGAAGCTGTGGGTTTTACACAATTCTTCCATAGTTGTTATGGCGTTCTGAAGTTTACTTATATCCGTTGATCCGATTACGATGTCGTCTGCATATGCATATACAAAAATTTATTCTCCTAGTTCTTCTATTTTCCTTACCAGTTCTTCGGCTGCCATTATGCATAGCAGTGGGCTCAATGGGTCTCCTTGCAGTACCCCATTTGTCTGCAGTATAGTTTTTGATTTTGAGAGATCATCTGATATAACTATGCTATTTTCTTTCACCCAGGAAATGTGCCTCGACCGTATATCGAGCCCGGCGTCATTGCGCCCCAGGCAACGTTGTTACCACGAGATCATAGCGATGTATTTTCAAAAAGGAATGAGGAGAAAAACTTAAATTTAAAACCAGGTTCCTTACATCCTAATATGGGTACAAAATGAATATTAAATTTGAATACGATTTTCACTATTATAGCCTATTATTTAACGTGAATATTTTTTAACGTTGTACGTACAAATAATTTAGATAAAGAGAATTACATTATGTTTGGGTCCATACAGAATTGAATATGGGATCAGAATTTTCAATATAAGGTAGTTAGTTTTATAAACTACCGACAAATCCAAGTAGGTCAAACACACTCACACACACACACACACATACACACACACTCACACACACATACACACACACACACACACATACACACACACTTTATATATATATATATATATATATATATATATATATATATATATATTATAAAATTTGATATATTATATGAAAGGAGTCAGGAATAGGCGTAGGCCTAATTGTTAAAATACCAATTATAAATAAAACATAATTTTGGCTTTTACGGTTTTGGGCGTAAATATTTATAGCCTATTTTGTTGACTATTATTCAACCATAATAACTATAATACACAATTATTGTATTATTATTTTTATTAGAGGAAGTTCGGGTAATGTGGACCCTTCGGTTTGAGTGACCCTGTAAATATCTTTTTAATTGTGCTGCCCTGTAACAGAAAATATTTTAATTTCTTCCCCTCATCAATTTTGACGTGTTCAAGGCCTGTTTCTTTTATTCTTTGTGGGAATAAGTGTTTATTTGTGATATTTATGAAAATGGCCACTTAAATGTTTTTCAAGCTAAGAATTAATGCTCAATTTCTGCTATTGAATATTACAAATATTGAAAAAACTCCTAAATATATTATATTATATAGACGCTGCGCTGTTCAAATGTTCTGACGGGTTTTATTTGATATTATGTGACATGGCTTCTGTATGGAATAATTAAAGATAACAAAGGGATTCGGTTAATGTAGATCCTCCACGAGGCGGTTAAGTTGACCTGGGTCCACTTTACACGAATACACGTATATTTTATCAAGAAGGGTGCTATATATAAAAACCATACACTTGATTAATTTGATTTAATATCCTTGTAATTTTACCTAAACCCAAAGACCGTCGCTGTCTACAGTTGAATGACATGTGAATGTTATAATCAACGATAATTTTTCAAAACATTAAATAAATATCTACACGTTTTAATTACGATCAGCCATAAATAGTTTCAGATTAATTTGTGCCTGTCTGTTCAAATTAATAGAGTAAATAAACTTAAAATAGTCTAAAGGCTAGGATGGACTCTGGGGTCCACTTTACCTGAATATGAAGGTTAAACTGAACCTTTCTTGTAATGTAAAAACTTTATAAATTATGAAAATGTTTCCATATTTGAATAAAATAACAATGCAATTCGATAGATATAACACTAATGATACTGTAATTAAACAAAATTCTAATCCCTTAATTAAAAGAAGAAAAAACAAATTCAAAATAGGGGTCCAATTACCCAAAGTTCCTCTATAATAATAATAATAATAATAATAATAATAATAATAATAATAATAATAATAATAATAATAATAATAATAATAATAATAATAATAATAATAATAATAATAATTCTGAAGGAATGTAGTTATTAAGGTTGTATCCATAAACATATTTTAAATTCTTTATCAAATCTTAATTGATTCTAGTTACTGCAGTCCAAAATGATTTTTAAAAAAATTAACAAAATTAACAAGATATATTCCTTAAACCAGTATAATCGTATAAAAAATTGACTGGCTGAGAAATTTGCTTAGTTTACGCAGCTGCAGCTTGTTTTTTATTTACGTCACGTGTACAAAAAAAGGGGGCAAAGAATTTTTCACAGGCAGAAATAAATACAACATTAATCATTACTGGAACTGGTTTGACTAGCACGCATAGAACTACATTCCAACATGGCGATCTTGTTTGTTAGCTATGTGCGTCAATCGAAGTGGAAATATGCAGCCTTATGGATGAAACTGAAGACGCTAGAGTAGATATAAGCTTAAATATAAAGGTCTTTACAAATAATATTATAAAATCAGGCTTTTGAAATGTTTACCTTCATGACCTAATTTTGAATTTCTTTAAATATAGATCAATTTAACACTATTATGCTATGATCTGTTTAGAATTATCTTATAAAAGCTTATAGAGTAGGACTGTTTAAGTTTTGAATAAAAATCGTTTATTATCATTGTGGATTATTCGGAGAGGTTCTGTGCAGTGATGTGCTCGTCTCTATATTTTATTATATATTATTTGTAAAGACTTTAACATCAAGGCCTAGAACCTTTAGATGCGCTGTTTTACATTGAGTAGAGGAACTTCGGGTAATTTGGACCCCTGTTTTGAATTAGTCATTTTTCTTCTTTTAATTAAGGGATTTGAATTTTGTTTAATTACAGTGATGATCATAAGCGTTTGTAACTATGAAATTACATTGTTATTTTATTCAAATATGGAAACATCTTCATAATTTATAAACTTTTTTACATTACTAGGAAGGTCCACTTTAACCTCCATATTCATATAAAGTGGGCCCCAGAGTCCACCTTAGCTTATAGTCTATTTTTAAGTTTATTTACTCTATTAATTTATACAGACAGGCACAGATTAATCTGAAAATATTTATGACTGATCATAATTAAAATGCGTTGATATTTGTTTAAAGTTTTGAAAAATTATTGATAATTATTACATTCACACGTCAGTCAACCGCAGAAAGCGACAGCCTTTGGGTTTAGTAAATTGCAAGGATATTAAATAAAATTGAATAAGTGAGTGGTTTTTACAGATAGCATCCTCATTGATAAAATATACGTATTCATGTGAAGTGGACCCAGGTCCTCGTGAAGGGTCCACTTTAACCGAATTCCTTTGTTATGTTTAATTATTTTATACAGCCACCATGTCACATAATATCAAACCAAACCCGTCAGTACATCATCTACATAATATATTTTTTTTTTTCAAATGTCCCAGGTTTGTCTTTCGACATTCCTGGTTTCTTTCCTGGCATGGCGTAATTGTAACCCACTTCTGAGGTTGGGGCGCCTGGAAGGCGGGGTTACGTTGCCCCGATGATATGATGGGTGATGATGATGATAGTGGTGCGGCAGTAGAGTCCCTAATCCTAAACTTAACCTAAGATGAATATGAATGATGATGATTGCGATGGCCATATGATTTCGGGGACCGTTTGGGCCTTAAAGTTTTCCTGACATTTGTCTTACAGGTGAGGAAAAACCCCGATAAAAACCTCACCCAGAAAAACTGTCCCGACCGGGGATCGAACCCGGGCCCGCTGCGTGACAAGGCAGCACGCTACCCCGAGACCACAGCGGTGGACTACATAATATAATATATATAGGAGTTTTTTAAGTTTTGTAATATTCAATAGCAGAAATTAAGAATTTATTCTTAGCTTGAAAAAACTTTTAAAGTGATCATTTTTTATAAATATCACAAATAAACCCTTATTTGCATAAACAATCAAAGAAACTGGCCTTGAACCCGTCAAAGTTGATGAGGGGAAGAAGTTGAAATATTTTCTGTTCGGGGGCAGCACCAATTAAAGAAGATATTAACAGGGTTCACTCAAACAGAAAGGTCCACATTACCCGAACTTCCCTATATCTGTATTTATTTTATATAGGGGGAATATGATACGAGCAAATGATGGTCAGATATCAACTAGGGAAGTTGGGAGAAAAGTTAAAAAAAAATAATCCCCATTTTTTTCAACATTATAATTTTGGGAGAAGTCTTTTAAATGTGACATATATATATATATATTTTTTTTTTTAAATCGGCAAATGTGTAAAAGATTTAAAAAAATTATTGAAAAAATATCACATAATAGCGGTAAAAAAACGAAAAAAACAAGGTATAATAACTAGAAATCGGTTGATACAAGTCGAAAAAATCGCGAAAAAGTGTCGTTTTTCCGCGATTAATTACCAAACCCGTAATGAACGTGGATACTTCTACCGGTGTTTAAATTATAGCCTTTTATGACGCCTACTTACAAAAAAAATCCGTACGGCAATATTTACAATTTTAAACAGCATTTGCAAAACTGTAAAAACGTGTGTCTCGGAAAAGTGACTACCGTTCATCCTATGGTCCTACAACAAATGTCCAAAGAGCTTTTTGTCCTTGAAGGATTAATCTAAAACCCCCCATTTAATCAAAAAATTACGTAAAGTACAATCATACATTTAAAAAAGAACCAAAAATAGGGTTATTTCGGTCTGTCGCACCATCAGAGAGGAAGAGGCGACATGGTTGGGGAACTCTCTCCATGGAGAATTTTTCTCTTCTTCTTCTTCCTTCCAAGTATTAGGCCAAGGCCTGTTACGATCCTATAGAAAATTTTCCCTCCAGCGTTTCATAGGACGGCCCAGTGATCTTCGTCCTCTTGGTATATAATTATAAACAGCTTTGGGGATCCGATTTGAACTCATTCTTTCAAGATGGTGTTTCCAATTTAGTTGGTACTGTTTAATATATTCCAAAATTGGCGTAGTCTTCAATTCTTTTAAGATATCGGTGTTCCTTTTCCGATCCCATCTGGTGTAACCCGCTGTTCTGCGCATGAATCTCATTTCACAAGCCGTTATTCTGCTTTCATGTTGTTTTTTTAGTGTCCATGCTTCACTACCATAGGTCAACATTGGTCTAGCCAAAGTGTTATATAAACGTAATCTGGTGTTTTTTTGTACAAGGGATGGTTTCATAACTTGATTAATAATTCCTAAACTTTTATTATAACTAGTAACTTTTTCAGGGATATCCTTTTCATCCCAGATAGAGAGATAATATCCAAGATATTTAAATTGATTAGATCTCTCTAAAATTTTATTCTGGAGACAGATTTTACTTTGTATGGGGTCCTTCCCATGAAATGCCATAATTTTAGTTTTGTTAATTGATATTTCCATATTAAATTTGGCACCTATTTTTTGTAAATTATAAATTGATCGTTGCAAATCATTTTCGGAAAGTGCCAGAAGAGCTAAATCGTCTGCAAAAAGAATAGCATCGAGTTTGAGGTTCCTATTGATGGGTATATATCCTCGTTGTGTTTTCCTCCATTCATTTATTAATTTATTCATGTATATAATGAAAAGCACCGGTGAAAGTCCACATCCCTGTCTTACTCCAGTGTTGATCTTTCCCAAGAAGATAATTTGCCATCTTGTTTAACAGAGATTTCATTATCTTTATAGATGTTGAAGATATTAGTAATATATTGTTGTGGAACGTTATCATCAGCTAAAATTTGTAGTAATATATTTCTGTCTACTTTGTCAAAAGCCTTTATGAAGTCAACGAAGGCGATATGAGTTTCTATATTGAATTCCTTGTGCTTTTCTAATAGTAGTTTTAGAGTAAATAATCCATCTGTACAAGATCTACCCTTTCTGAATCCATTCTGCTCTTCTCCAATTATATTTTCATAAATTTTCCTCAATTTATTCTTAACAATATTAGCATAAATTTTATATCCAGAGTTCAACAAGCTAATTCCACGATAGTTATCTTTGATTTGGCGACTTCCTTTTTTGAAGATTGGTATTACAATGGATTTGTTCCAGCTTTGTGGTGGTTCTTGTCCTTCCCATATCATATTAAGGAGAATAAGAAATCTGTCTAAAAATTTTTTAGTTGAAAATTTAAATAATTCTTGATTAATGTGGTCTTCTCCGGGAGCTTTGTTACTTTTTAATGATTTAACAACATCAGTTAGTTCATCTATAGAAATTTGTTCCAAAGCAGTGTTATTAGAGATTGGTATTTGTAATAAATCATCCTTTTGTGTCCATAAATGATGAAAGTAATTAAGCCAAGATTCTTTAGATATACAATTTAAATGTGCATTTTCTCTTGAATCATTATTTAAATTTTTTAAAACTTTATATATTTTTGGTTGAGGCCTAGTGATATCATTTTCCAAAAATGAGACAAATTGTTCCCAGCTTTGTCTATGTTTTTTGCGAACTTCAATTTTAGCTATGGCTCTCTTCCTATGATACTCTACTTTATCTTCATCTTTTTTTGTGGACAGAAATTTTTTGTATGCTTCACGTTTATCATCAATTACTTTTTTGATGTTTTCATCCCATATCCGTAGTCCTTTTTTTCGATTCCATTTAGTTTTGATACCCAGGCTTTCATTTGCTGCTTGTGTCAAAATACTTTGTAGAGCAAGCCATTCTTCTTCAATATTTTCACCAACCGGTGTTTCTTGAACTAGACGGTCTAATCTGCATTTGTATAGCCAGGTAATAGTGGGATCTCGGAAAAGACTTACTTTATAAGTATAGTCCACTTTTTCAAATTTTACATTATTAATTTTATTTTTATTTTTCCATCTCGGTGGCATACGAATTGGACAAACAAGTAAGTAATGGTCTGATTCGATTTCAGGTCCTCTGTAAACTCTTGTATCAAGAACTTTAGATGCTAATTTTTTATTACATATAGCATAGTCAATTATTGATTTAAGACCCCTGGCTTCCCATGTATATTTGTGACTATCCTTGTGGTTAAATACTGAGTTCATTATTGTGAATTGATTAAACATGACAAAATCAATTAACCGTAAGCCATTTCTATTACAGGTTTGCTCTCCATATGGTCCTATATATGTATCAAATTTAGTATTACCAATTCTGGCATTTAAATCACCCAAAATTATAATCATATCATTATTATTAATTGTGCAGATAACTTTCTGGAAGTCATGATAAAATTTTTCACTTTCTTCTTCATCTCCTTCTACAGGTGCATATACACTTAGGCGTTTAATTGCACTAATTTTTATTATACGAGGGTTGTAGAGCAACCTTTCAAGATGAAGAAGCACTTTGAACATTTGCTGCGCGACGATTATAAGCCAAAATGGCAGTCATTATTCCGAGACACCATTTTTGCTGAAATTTGTGAATAATACCGTATGCAATTTTGTTTATACGTAGATGTCAATGCTACAATTTAAACGCCGGAGGAAGCTTCTACCATTATTATGAGGTTGGTAATTAATTGGTGAAAAATTAATTTTTTCGCGTTTTTTGTAAAATTTATCATCCGATTTAAACCAATATGCCTTCTTTTTCGTCTTTATGGGCGCTATTATGTACGTGCTATTTTTCGACTTTGTTTTACACCGAACAAGTAGAAAAAGTTTTTTGTGTACATATTTACAGTTTTGGTTCATCTAACAGCTGCGAACCGATTTCTCCAAAACTAATACCTTATATTTCAACGATTTTTCTCCTAATTATCACGTCGAAAAAGTGGCGGATTTAATTTGTCAAAGAAATGAGGATTTTGTTTCGCTAACTTTCCTGAATTAATGGTGTTTGGGTGTATTAGGGCCTCAAAGTTCTTTTTTTTAATTTGTCTAGTGAAGGAATACTCTAGAAGTTGTCCCGACAGGGGATTGAACCAGAACCCACTGCTTTTGAGGCGATGACGTTATTCCTAGACCACAACGGTGATCCTACGGTATGATCTTAAGATTTAAGAGACCATGATGTATGCAGACTTCATTACATAGACCCATTATGGAGGTGCGTCTTAAGTACTTGCCGGTAGATATGACATCCATATATTGAAGTACTACTGGGAAAACATTTTAAGTAATTTTGTCTTGACTTCCTTCATTGTTAATTGCTATTTGGTGACAGAAACCATTTCTAATAGCCTTGGCTCTTCGTGTCTGACTTGGCAAGAACTTTATTTTCAATTAGTTTGTGTCATGCAGTTAGTTTCATGTTATGAATAATTATAATTTATCACTCAGAATAAAAAAAAAAGTAAGTAATTACTGTCCCCTCATCAAAAATTCCATAATTATTCTTAGATACAAAAAATGCTAGCTAATCTATAAATAGGATCCATTATAAAAACATTAATTACTTTGCTTAATAAAATCATATTTTAAGGTACTCGATCTCCACCTCTGGATTCGGAGTTTGGGTCTCGTAGTGGACGAATCGGAGCCAGGGCAGGATTTTATCAGGATTGTCCCGTTTTTCCTACGAAAAAAATTGTCATCTATCTCATTACATTTAATTTTATTTGCTGCTGCAATCTCACGAGAGTCTGGTCAGCCGACATTCTTGTACAGCCTTTGAAAAAATTGATGGCGCAACTCTTGATGATGGAAAATTAGTTTTGAAGAGCGATTCACACCAGTTACATGTGCTGACTCGTCTGAGAGCGGCGTAAGTCTCTCTTCATGCAATATTCATATCGTTCATTCCAGTGGAGCAGTCGGCAAGATGCTTTCTTGCTACGACGCGGGCCAAGGTTCGATCCTGGTCAGGAAGATTTTTTACTAATGTCGTTAATTTTCATAATGCCTACATATTACCAGGCTTCGTTATATAAATACATTTGTATATATATGGAAATACGTTAATTAAAGGAAATATATATAACATTAATGACGGTTCTAACATCTCATTACTTTCTTTACAAATCACAACGCATAACAAAATTATTTATTTCCACTGCAAATACAAAACGCGTCTGATTAATTTAAATTAAGTCAAGTTAATATATCATTTCATTACGCAAGTAATGCATCGCTTCAATTTCTAGGAGGGATGCTTGTGGTCAAGTAGAGGGAGCTTCTGTTTCCCATGTATGAGGTCGCGTGTTCGATCTCGCTCTCATGCTTTTTTTCTCTCTCTCTCTCTCTCTCTCTCTCTCTCTCTCTCTCTCGTCCTTATTTCAATGAATTTTGTTTCTTTTGTTTCATTTGTTTTTCTTTGTTTTATTTTCAGTATTTACCGCACTACTTATTTATGCGAAATTATTTTCCACTGCACGACACACAAAACAAAATAGAACAGATTTTAGTTTCTCAAATAGTTGTGTACTGTACTTGTGAACCAAATATCTGATCTCTAATCATGCGCAGTGGCTTCGGTATGGAACTTGAACATTATGTGTGCGCCATCAATTATTTCAAAGGCTGTACATTACAGACTTTGGAGCTGGATTGTAGTCCAGGGTAGGTTTTAATTAGGTGTCCAAGGATAAGGGTTCATGGGCAATTGTGCTCCGGACTAGTTGGGTTCAGGTTTTGGTAGAACAATGGACTTATATCTCGGGAATCCGTGAGAAAGGACGTCACTTGGGGAAAAACAATAGGCTTCCTGTGATCAATTCCACTGGATGGTGCACGTTTATTGTAGTTAATGTTACAATTGTCGTATTGGACGACGAGTTGACGAGAAGGCTGTTGGTGGGTCAGAACTAACAATATCTATTTCACTCACAAGCGCTGGAACTTATACCAAGCGATGTACCCTGTACTTGCGCTCGCGTTAGTAACTTAGTTGATTTCGTTTATGTAAAGCGATGTGCCCCGCACCGGCACACTCGCTAGTCGCTACTAACTACCCAACTAACACTGGTTTTCGCTAATAAAAATATTTATTATTTCTGAGTGGGCCGGCATTAGTCCCTTCCACCAAAAGTCTTAGCGTCTCACAAACAGTTTATATGTTATATTAATTTTGATTGGTAAATTATATCTTAAGGGCGTTATCGGGGGTGTTAAACTTAGGCGTTTGTGGCCTCGTCCCCTCCCTTTAAATTAGTTGCATCATTGAGCCTTTGGCATCCGGAAAAAATTTTACCCCAGATGAACCCATGTCCGCATTTCTTGACTGTTGTATTTTTACGGTGAAAGATCGTCACTCTTTCGCCCAAGGTACTTTTTTCGTCTGGCTTATCACCTTCGACCAGTCCGGCATGGGTAACCCTATCGGCAGCAATGCTACCGCCGGCATAGCTCTCAGGATCATTTAAGCACGCAAGCCACTCCACCACGACAAGGTAAAGATACCATGGAGGGAAATTAGTTGCATCATCATATCAAATTTTCAGGGTTGACCAAATGGAGTGGTCTTTTAATAGGTCGGCTATCCTCTGTCGGCGTCTACCTTATGTCGCCAAAGAAGTCACCCGCTGTTAGCGACATGTCCTAGTTAAAATCGGTTTGGGGATAACTCTTTCCACAAGTTACCTAGGAAAATCCAATTGCTTGTTTGCGACTTCCCAGCCTTTTGTATGAAGTTTTTGGGCTTAACATTGTTATAGCAATTTTATAATAGTGCAGTCTTGTAAGCCCTTTTAACAAAGGAAACTGCAGACTTTTTCCCCATTGTATAAGGGCTTACGGTTCCATTGTATGATGTTTACTAGTTTCGTTCGTTACAATAGCAAGGGTCCAGGTCTATGACTGGCGCTAATTGCTTGATACTAGTGTTTTATTTATTGCTTATGAAATTATTTTGTGGTAGGTTATATCATTTTAAATTTGTTACCATTGAATTCCTGTTTTAATTCCAATTTATTTGAATATAAATATGCCCTACTTCTGATAGTAATTACATGTTCATAAATTATTTACCTTTAATAATAGTACTTATTTATCTGAAATAAGAGGCTGAGTGAATTACTTGCCACAACTTCAATAAAAGTTGCTTCATCTTATCTCAATCCCAGACGTGCCATTAAGCTGGACACACATAGAGAGTTTTTTAAAAGTTTTATTCACATAAAACGTTCGTTTGTCTTATAGAAAGCATAATTATCTCTTGTATTTAATAGCTAATTTATCCATTATTGAATGTATAATAAATTAAGTTGATCATTATGTTTGCTGGGACAAATTTGACCGAATTATTGAGAGAATTGATTCTTAAGAACAATAGAACAAGTCGATACTCGGTATAAACTATACAAATTACTTATTTTAGAAAATATAGAGGGTTATAGCAATGTGTGAGTAACCATACATCACCTTCCTTGAACACCTTTCGAATCCCCCATTAAATATTTTTCACCTATTAGGAAATCTATGTTTATGAATACCTAACAAACAATGGCATAAGAATGTAATTCAACAATAGGCATGACAGATAGTAAATATAATAATGACGACATTCCAAATCTTGGGAGAATAATTATTAAAATATAAACTAATCCATATATATATTTTTTTTATTTCTCCGTGTGTAGGTACTTTTACATTAGTCCCACCCGCACGGTCCATGGAGAGACACAAGCTGTTGGAAGACGATTTTACACTGTGGATCACACAGATATTTTTTCCTGTACACAAGGATATTGAGGATTTCCCTGGATGAGTGATCTGCTCAAAGCTGTAGCCATTTCCGAGATAACACAAACATCAAGATGAGACACTATTCACTAATACATTCAAACTGAACACGGCAATTGTTAGAAGGATGATTGTGATGTCCACATGATGTTTGGTGACTATTTGGGTCTTATAGGTTCCTTACAGGTTAAAGAAAAGAGTTATAACTTCACTCAAGAAATGTTAGGTTCTAGGTAACGACGTTATCACTAGATCACAGCAGTGTAGATCCATATTCTCAACTTCTTAATTATAAATGCATGAACATTAAATCCACTTTTAAGTAGGATCTGCTATGTAATTATAACAACCGATTGCTGCTTGTCGATTGTGCACGTGGCCTACGTAGTGTAAGCTCCTATAGTAATTACATGTGGATGAGGACCCCTGGAGCATATGTTTTGTAGCACTTTCAAAACAATTGTGTGCAGTTGACTACTAAAACCTGGTTTAACCTCTTTCTGCAAATCTTGGTGTAATTCTAGCAATAATTAAATTAAAGCTCCACTTAATTGAGCTTGCTTTTTCAGGAATTATATGTTAATACCATGTAATGTGAGTGTGATGCATCAAAGATTATTTCAAGCCCCTGTGTAAAGCTTTCATAATATAAAATCGTAAATAACTCATTACTGGAATAAACATCCACATAAAACTACGCCTTTTTTATTACGAAAATTACCCGATGTGCAGATATGGAAAGTTTATATACTTGGTATTTTGCATCATTGTTTCCGATTTTGTTTGTTGTATTTATAGGGAAAATTAAACAGTGGTAACAATATAATAATTTATTCTTCTTCTTTTTACAAGGATTAAACTTTATTGGTCCGTTCCAGTTTCAACTATCATAGCTGCTGTGTCCATCTTTTTCGTGGGAGACCCCGATCTCTTTTTCTTCTTCTTCTCGGTTGGCAGATTTTCCTAGGCAATTTGTTCGTAGGATATTCGTAAAGAACTATAAAAGCGACCTGTTTCGTGTCAGATATGTGCGACATATTAAAAAAACTAAGATGAAAAGAGAATCCCTAGAAA
This sequence comes from Diploptera punctata, assembly GCA_030220185.1. NCBI lineage: Eukaryota > Metazoa > Arthropoda > Insecta > Blattodea > Blaberidae > Diploptera > Diploptera punctata. The sequence continues at coordinate 54,789 of JASPKZ010009811.1, read as the reverse complement.
TAAATAAATAAATAAATAAATAAATAAATAAATATATATATATATATATATATATATATATATATATATATATATATATATAACCCATTTTACCATCATTATGAGATGCCCTAAATAGTCTGAAATAGATGACTATAAACTCAGTAAAGCAAAAATGTAGCATACTCTAAATATAATATTGCATTTAGCAACTTTATAATTAATTGAATTGATGCTTAAATGAATTTCTACACAAGTTAATCAGGGTTATGTAAATCTAAAAGTAAATAAATCGATATTGGTAGGAGTCTTAACCTCCTACTACAAGGGACTTCTAAGGCCTGTATTGGGATCACTTTATATTTTTTTATCATGTGCTATAGTCTGGAAATGACAATTAAGATGATCATATTAAAGATATGAAAATTTAAAATTAGATCATCATCATCATCTTCTTCTTCTTCTTTTACTGATTAGGTCTCTGCCTGTTCCGATCTCACATTTGTTCAGCCTAGCGTTATTCAACTATTTTCTCTCTGATAGCTTTATATATCTGTAAATCAAAATAATGTTCTTGGTCGATAAAGATTGTTATCTATCCTGTATATGTATATACCACACATGTCCCACGTGGGGACACGGGTTTCTTAACCAAGCTAATTTAATTACGCTTACCCTTGACATTTATTAAATAGGCCTCGGAAGATATAACTGCATTTAATATTTCATGATTTAAATGTGATAAAACGAAGTAAACAGTTATCGTAAAACACTTTATAATAAAAAATGGATTTAAAAATTCATAAACAAAATTGTAATAAAATTATAAACCAGAATGGTTAGTTATGAAACTTAGTCAATAGATTCCAGTCACTGAGGCATAATTAGCCTAGTTTACAAACTTGTTATTCTAGTCATGGAACATTTTTATTTTTCTAAGTTTAGATCTTTGCAGTAATATAATGTACGGTTAAAAAAAACCATAAAATAGTTACCTTGTAGGTCCGTCTCTCAACTTAAGTTATTTTAAAACTCTGTAGGCCTTTCGGGACTAGTCCCATCATCAGCAGAATGCATTAGGTCCGTACTTGTTGACCCTTGTTGAAGCACTTTGTTTTGTATTGTATTTTATTTAGTTGTATTCATGTATGTAGGTATAAACATATCTACATTCGATATTGGTATGTGCATTTAAAACGTGGGTCCCCTATCAGTTTTACGAGTAAAATAAATTCAACCGTGAAATAAGAGGCCTCTATACAAAATTTTCCGCTCTTTCGCGTCTATTTTCGATTATGACGCTAAGTACCTGAGGTGTTTAAGAGTGTTGTTAAATAAAATAATACAATAATAATAATAATAATAATAATAATAATAATAATAATGATAATAATAATAATAATGATAATGATAATGATAATGATAATGATAATGATAATGATAATAATGATAATGATGATAATGATAATGATAATAATGATAATGATGATAATGATAATGATAATAATGATAATGATAATAATGATAATGATAATAATGATAATGATAATAATGATAATGATAATAATAATAATGATAATAATAATAATAATAATTAATGATGACAATAATAATCATGAACAGTTAAGGTTTAGATTTTTGTTAGCCATTTCCTATTTCCTCTAGATGAGTCTGTAGTCTCCATCTTGTCAGTGGTCGTCCAATGGCTCGTTTGCCCATCGGTTTGTAGTTTACAGTCTGCCAAAGGATTTGTCATTGATCATTTTTCTTACATGTTGTAGCAAATTGTGTTGGTATTCTTTAATTTCCTATACTATACGGTATTTATTGCATTACATTTTTGACTGATTGATTTACTTTTTATACGATCCATACGTATTACTCCCATTATATGTCTGAGAAATTTTATTTGTGCTGCTATCAATCTTTGTGTATCCCTCTTTCTCAGTATCTATTTCACTACCAAATTTTAAGGCTACTTTTGTTGTGATATTGTGAATTCATAATTTTATAATATATTTCATTTATTTCCCAAAGTTGCGTTTAATGATTCCGTTAATTTTATTATGTGCTTATATTTTGGTATCTAATTGAGTTTTGAATTCTGATAACAAATTTTCCAAATATTTAAAATTAGTTACTTCTTCAATGATATTGTTCTCTAATACAATCTAAATCTTAATTTGGTTTTCCCACACATGACCATCGATTTTGTATTTTGACAAGAAATTTTCATATTATGTAGTTTTGCAATATTGTTCAATGTATGTGCCAGGATTTGTAATTCATCTTCTGATTGTGCTAGTAATAGTTAGTCATCCACATAGAGAAGTGCATTTAATTTCTTTCGCCTTGTTAGGTTCAAGTCACTCGATATTTGTCATAAGTAATGTCACGAGTGATTTCCAAATTATAGATAAATTCACGACTCACGAAGTGTGTCCCCGTGAATCGTGCATTTATCTAGAGAATTTGGAAATCGAGAGTGGCATTTATTAGGACTATTTAACGAATAAAATTAAGCTGTTTACTCACAAATCATTGTTTAACTATAGTTATTTTAAAATATTTAAGTATTTAATGTAAACGGCGATGTTTGAAAACAAATAAGAAATGTGAAGTTATGTTCATTCATTGCTGCTTGATCATATTATTTATTGCCAAATAAGATCGCAATATTGTAAGAGTGCACCCAAGTGGAGAAATAATGAAACACATCAAACTATATATCATAATAAATATTACGGGTTATTCATTAATTTTTTTAGTAAACAACTCAGTAAAATCAGGGAATCTTTTAATTATTTGCTATATTCAATGTATTTGTTGGAGAAAAATAATGCTTTGACCTGTTCAGAACATTACAAAAGGAAGAGCTTTCTTTATCACAAAAGCAGGAGCTGATAAAGAGAAATCGATAAAGAGCGAGGTGAAACACGACTGTCATTGGTTGTAAAACAACATTCATTGAAACATGATTGGTCATTGACTAGCATTTGTGGCATGAGTTAAATAGTCTAGATAATTTGGAAATCAAGAGTGGCATTTGTTAGGACTATTTAACGAATAAAATTAATATGTTTACTCACAAATCATTATTTAAATATAGTTATTTTAAAATATTTATATATTTAATTTAAACGGCGATGTTTGAAAACAAATGAGAAACGATTGGTACGCTTCATTTGCTTCTTTTGTTCGTCACTGCAACCAGATCATATTACTTATTGCCACAGGAACGCAATATTATAAGAATGCACTCTAATGGAGAAAAAATGAAACACATCAAACTGTATATTAATTCATATCTGATGTCCTATGGTGTAAATATGACAATTATATTTTTCTGGAAAAAATACATTTAAGAAAGTGCAAACAGTGGTTTCTTTTTTTTGATAGTATAATCAATTGCTACAAATGTTTTTATATTAACTCCTGCATGCGGTATGTGTTGACATTCATGCACTATATATACAATCTGGTAGCCGTATTTCTTAGTGAGCCAGTCACTGCAAAATAATGCTATGACCTATTCAGAATGTTAAAAAGGAGGTGCTTTCTTTATTATGATAAACTTTAGTTGGTAAATTTTAGGGAAACACGACTGTGATTGGTTGTAAATAAAAAATCATTGAAATGTGATTGGTCATTGACTCCCATTTGGGGCATGAGTTAAATAGTCCTTGTAATTCCTGTATAATTTTATTGATATATGTGTAATACTATAGGAGAGGACCCACAACTTGGTGTACACCTTTATTTATGTTAATACGTTCAATTAAGTTATTATCATTAAATTTAGTGCAAATATTTGTATTTTTATAAAGATTTTTATTGCATTTTTATCTATTGATTTAGTATATTGTTTTCCTCCATAATTTTCCATAATATGTCTCTGTTAATGTTGTCATAGGATTTTTCGTAGCCTACAAAGAAGATAAATAACGGTAAATTGAACTCCTTCCTGTTCTCTATTATCTGTTGTAATGTAAATTCAGTTTCTGTACAACTGTGGCCTTTTCTAAAACCATCATGTACCTCAAATCGGTTCCATGTATTCATTAAGTATGTACTTGAAAATATTGACATATATTTTGGAAATTGTTTATAGAAGAGTTATGCCTCTGTAATGTTCACACTTCTCTGTTTTTTTGTGAATGCTTATTACCAAACCAGTATACCATTCTTCAGGTATATAATTCATCAAATCTAAAGTGTCGTTGTTTAGTTCTTCAACTTCACATTTAAATAGTTCTGATGGAAACATTTCCGTTCCTGGACTTTTTCCATTTTAAGTGGTTTAAGACATTTTAAAGTTCTTCCATTGTTATATTTCCCAAATCCTCTTTGTTATCATCAATTATGTCCTTTTCGTTGATTTCTGTCGTTTGTCGTTTACTCTCATTTCATAACTTTTGGTAATATTTATTCCAATCTGCCTTACTGATTGCATTATTTCTTAAATGATCTTTCTCTTGTAACTGTAATTAAAAAAAAGATAATTTGTATCTTTGTGGTCCTGTTTTCATATTCTATTGACCTGACAAACCCAATTTGTCCTTGCTGTAGTCTCGTCATCTGCCGGACCTTTGCTCGGTTTCGTTTGTATCCTATGCGATTTTGTTCTGTTTTGCTTTGTAAAAAAGGTTTTGAAGTTTTTTCTTGTTATCTATTGCATTTTTTAAATCTTCATTCTAAGTTCTAATCCATTTCCGATTTGTTTTGTTTTTTTTCTATCCCAAAGCTTCTTCTACTGCTTTTGTTATGTTGTGTTTTAGGGTTTCCGAATCAATGTCTATATTATTTGTCTTGAGTTATATTTTTTGTTTTATTCTTTCTCTGTAAATATTTACAATGCTGTCGTCCTCTGTGAGATGTGTTTTAAAACTTTGACGAATGTTATTCAGCTTTGCTTTATTTCTAATTTCAATATTCTTTGTTAGGTATTAAAAAATGGAATTTACTTTCTAACCACATGTGGCCATTATCTATCTCATTTCCTCTGTACACTCTTGTGTCTTGTATGTTATTGTTAAGTTTATCATTAATAATTATATAGTCTATTATGGATTTCGTTCGCCGCTGTCAAGCTAGCGTGCTGCCTTGTCATGCAGCGGATCCGGGTTCGATCCCCGGTCGGGATAGGCTCCTGGGGAAGCTTAGGGCCCTACGGTCCCCGAAATCATCCGGCCATCATCATCATCACCCTTATCAATATCATCATCATCCTTCACCGGTGTGGAAAGAAACGGAAGCTACCACACCTACAGTTCCCTAGTAAAGCTGCAAAGCATAGTATGAAAATGCTATGATTGTAGTGAAAGACCTGCACTCGGGCAGAATTACTATGGATGGATGGATGGATTATGGATCTCATCCCTCTGGCTTCGCATGTGTATTTATGAGTATTCTTATGTCTAATGAAGGAGTTCGTTCTTTTTTAATTTATTCAAGCTAAGGAAATCTCTTAAGTGAGCCATTATTATTTAATATTGACTCACCTTCTGTTCTCACACAACCTGGTATTGGATGATTTCCTATTCGGGCATTAAGGTCTCTCCTTATTATGATACATGAATTTTATTAGTTTTGTCTAGTGTTTATTGGAGATCATTATAGAATTTATCTCTCTGCAGTGGAGTTTTCTATTGGTGCATATATTCCAATTATGGTAAATATTTTGTTTTCAAATCTAAGACGAGTTTTTATGATTCTATCAGAGATCCAGCAATCATATATGATTTTCCGTTCCCAGTCATCATCCAAATGGTTCAGACTTGTTCCGACATTAGGAAGTTTAAAAGCAATTTTTTTTTATCTTCATCTCGTTTTACTTGCAGATTTATTTCCTTTTGGTTTGCATTGAAATTATAACTTAGGGGATATGTTAAAACTTAGTAACAATAAAGATATTCTACAGTAGATACGAGTATATGTTCATGAGACTTAATTTGGAGTTAGGTGTAATAAGATCAGAAATAATCAGAAATAATTAGCGATCCGAGTGGAGACCATTATAATCTTGTAGTATGCTGCTGAGCAGACTTTGTTGTATAAATCTGTAATATTGAAAGTCTCGAAATAGCAACATTTTGTGAATATATTCACTTTTTATCACATTTAATAATAACGCTCTAGAAAGTGTTATATAGAATCTTTTTAGAAGGTGGAACTGGGAAGTACTCGAACATCCACCAAATTCACCAGACAGGAGCTCTTATCCTCTGACAGGAGCCCTATAACTTATTCACAAACATCAAAAAACCTCTACGAGTCAATCCATTTCAATCGAGAATTGATATCCAGAAAGCGTGATCAGATGAGAGAGATATCCAGAAATGGTGCTGCCGATGAAGTGTGGAATTTTACAAGGATTTGGCAACATGTAGTTCACTTGGCAATAAATTAAGTTCATAATGTGAAAAGTAACCAAAATAAATTTCTTGTGATGTTATAATAGTGTTACCATTACTTATCGAATGCCCTAATATTTGGCATTTTATTTCATATTCAATATTGTTGCATGTTAATTTAGACGTACATGTCATTCGGAATGAACTTCCAACGACATTTTAATTTTATTAATGTTATATGACCGGTGTGGAAAGCAACGGGAAGCTACCACACCTACAATTCCCTAGTAAAGCTGCAAGCATAGCATGAAAATGCTATGATTGCAGTGAAGGACATGCCTTCGGACAGAATTACTATGGATGGATTGTTATTATGAATAGTTAAGAGCAGTTTAGTTGAAGGCAAACCGTTAAGACAGAATATCAAGCATTTCAAAGGCTATTAACCTTGCATTTTACTGAGCGAATTGACTCAGTATATAACATTCCAGATTAACATTTGTTCCCCTGTTCAAATTCAATGTATTTTACGAGATTTTCCTCAGTCATAAAGACAAAAATGTATTATAATGAAACATTTTCGAAATAAATTCAACGAAAATCTGATTAACAAATAGTCCATTGGTATAGTAGATTCGAATATTCAAGATGCTATAAAATAATCTAAGATATTCAAACATCATATAATAATAATAATAATAATAATAATAATAATAATAATAATAATAATAATAATAATAATAATAATAATAAAATCAACTGACTACTGTTCATGAGATCCCGGGTTCGATTCCCGGTCAAACCTTAGGAATTTTTCCTTAAACGGAATTATTCCTGTGGTTCCCATGGACTGGAATTTAGGTTAAGTTTAGGTTCAGAACTCTCCTGACGCTTCATTATCATTTATCATCCATCATATCATCGTGATAACGTAACTCCGCCTTCCATGTGCCACAACCTAAGAAATGGATTACAATTTTGCCAATGCTACGGGAGAAAGCCAGAAATGTCATAAAACACAACCTGGAGAAATGTCATAAAAGATAACCTGGTGGCGTTAGAAAAGAAATAAGATAATAATAATAATAATAATAATAATAATAATAATAATAATAATAATAATAATAACGAAATATTTTGTTCAGATTACTCTAATCTTTAATTTAAATATGGACATTATTTATATAGGAGAAAATAATTTTGAATGAAATAAGAATGACATTATGTTAAATATGAGTAGAATGATAGAAACTGTTGCCTATGAAATTACTGAATGCAAAAATAATATCTTAAAGTTTACAAGAGATGCAATTTGTATAGAACTAAAGGTAATAGATACATAAATTCCGCCCTCCAACCTGTTCTCTTTTACTGTGTATCACCGCCCTCCCTAGAGCCCGATAGCGAGACTATGAACCCATGTCCTAAACTCTGTTTTACCATTTGTCTTTTTGCAAGAACTTGGTTTAACATCAAAGTACACGTGTGTACTACAGTAGTTGTTAAATTATCCTAAATGTTACTTTATGTTGTTACTTAATGAAGTTAAATTATACTTTTTAGGCCTCTCTTCAAACATTTACTTTATTTTCATAAGTGCTCAGCAAGGTCACTATAATCACAAGTTATGATTATTATAATAAAATAAACGTCATAATACAGTAATAATAATTATTGTAATAAATGTTTGATTTAAGCTGTCAGAATTATGACCATAAGGACTTCTCTTCCACTGAAACAGCGAATAATAAAATAAACAAAAAATTAATATATAGTGAATTCCATGGTAACTGACGCAACAACCACAACACAATAAAATAATATTTTATTTTTGTAGTCTGTAGATAGTAGGACACTACTTTTTCTCTTCAAAACTACGTTTGTGGATTTCAAGCTCTTTAAAATAAAATATAGAGTTTTTATCTTTAATAATTGTACTTAAATTGAACAGTTTTATATCGGTAACTGACGTAATTGTAGAATAAAATGTTTTACAGAATGAGAGTAAAATAATAATCTCTGTGAAGTCAGATAGATAGATCATCGGTTGATTAATGTCTCTGACATCGTCCGATTCCCAATAGCCAATTTTGTCGGTCCATCCAATCTCCTGGTTGTAGATGTTTCTCCTTCGTGTATAAATATATTCCCTGACTCCAGGAGGTTTTAGGTCTTCCTCTGCCTCGTCTTCCCTCAGGTTTCCATTCCAAAAAAACATTTTGGTAGCCGATCCTCTTCCATTCGCTGGACATGTCCGTATCATCTTAATTGCTGAGTATTAATATAATGTAAAATAGTGTCTTCAATCTTCATTTTCTCCCTTATAACTGAGTTCCTATTTTTTTCTCTTCTTGAAATTCTTGCTGCCCTTCGTATAAAATCCATTTGCGTTGCCAAAAGACACTTATTTGTTTTTGTTGTTAATGACCAAAGTTCTGCTCCATAAGTAATAATGCTTTTAACAATTGTATGATATATATTCATTTTATTTTATTACTTATATTTTTATCCCACAATATTCCATTGAAGCAAGCAATTGCAAATTTTCCTTTATTATTTCTATTTCTTATTTCCTCTTCATAACTTCCATTTTTATTTATTTTAATTCCTAAATATATGATCTCATTACAAGTTATTATTGTTTCTCCAGTCTCCAAAATTAAATTTTGTTCTGGTTCACCAATTGATAAATATTTTTTTCTTCTTCATGTTCAAAATTAATCCCATTTTTCATATTCTTCCATTAATTTTCTAGTCATATTTTCTAAATCTTCATAATCTTGTGCAATTAACAATTGCTCATCTGTAAAATGTAAGTTGTAATAAGTTTTGTTGTTTGAAATAGGAATTCCCATGCTTGACTTTTTCTCCTCCAATTCTTTAATATTTCATATACATATATTTTAAACAGAGTCGCTGGTAGACAATAACCTTGACGAAGACCTTTATTTATCGTAAAACCATGTGACAATTTACTTCCAGTTTTAATTTTAGATATGCAAGTGTTACATACATTTTGTATAGCTTTAAGTATTATAGTCTTAATTCCCATACGTCTTAAAGCAATCTATAGTTTCTCTATAGGGACATTGCCTCGTATGCTTTCTCTAGATCTACAAATAGTAGGTGCAAAGGTTGTCCATATTGCATTTTCTTTTCTATTACCTGAGAAATGCAAAATAAATTGTCGGTTGTGGAACGACCTGCTCTAAATCCTGACTGTTCCTCTAATTCCATACCACTGTGAAGTTTTCAATTTTATTTAAACACGCAATTGTGAACGTAGTAGGCCTAGCATATACTGTATATAGCCTATAAGGAGTTTCAGAATACGTGTTTTGAGTTTTATGTTTTAATAAACTTTAGTCGCTATTAGATTTATACAAAATAAAGGCAACTGACGTAACAACGCTTCAGGCTGATGTAATAGTTTTAATTAAATGAACAATTCTTTGTTACGTATGTGTTTGTTTCTACTCTACAATATTTTGGGATGTGGGCACTTGAACATCTTTTGAATAGAGTTATGTGAAGTTGCTTGTGTGTGTGTGTGTGTCCAGTACATGTTAAAAATTCAATCAGAATATGTAATATCAAATACTATGCACATTTGGTTATGAAATACTGAACTGAGGTTCTTTTAACCTATGTTTAATTTTCCATTGGGGGGAGGCCGTAGCGTATTGGTTAAGGCACTCCGCTACAAGCCGGAAGGTCGGGGGTTCGAGTCCCGGTGGTATCAGGATTTTTAAACTGACCCAAACCTTTGGGAGGCACTATGACGCTTGGGTCGACTCGGGCTTTAACGAAAATGAGTACCAGACGCTTGTTCTGGGGTAAAGGTGGTCGTCACGCAATGCTGACAACCCAGCTGACAACAAGTGCTGATTGTCCAGAAAAAGTGGGAGCCTTAACCTCCTACTCCCCTGTAGTGAGATCATTTTAACTTTTAATTTGCTATTAATATTTATATTATCACAGTATTCTGTTTACAATATTTTGTTGCGTCTCAGTGTGTGATTGATTTAATGAATATCTCCACTTAGTCTATTTATATGTATGCCTATATAACTCTCTTTACTTTAATTTATTCTCTCCCTTTATAGAAACTTTAACTCCCACGCTATCCGGAATTTACAGAGAACACTACTTGAGGAGGGTTTCCCTGATGTGTAATCAGCTCAATGACACGACCACCTGTAGGACAACACGAATATATAAGACAGACACACCATTCACTCATACACACTAACAAGACGAATGTGATATAGATGATTATTGTCGCCAGATGAAGTTGGGGGAACATTTTGGCCTTATAGTTTCCCGACAGTTGCCTTTCTGGTGAGGAAATTCTACACAGGAAACTTGTCCCGACTGGGAATCGAACCATTGCTCGCTGCGGACAAGCAACAAAATTCAGCATAGCGGTGAATCATTTATATATACCTAGGTTTATAACAATTTAAATTTAAAATAATTTACATATAATGCAAATTAAATTATATTTATAATCATTAACTTTAATAATTGTGAACATTAATTGGAATTACTTATTCTGATTAAATTTCTCAAATCATGATTTTGTAAGTAACAACGTAGTTACGTAGCGTAGTTGGTTAATGCAGAGATGGGGGTTACGTTCTCTGAGAGCACCAGTTCCTGCTGTTCGTAAATCATTTTGTGGATCTCCGGTTGTACATGGTCGTCTGTACAAAGCTGATAGGACAAGAAATCTATCTCGTACTTCTGTAGTCTTCTTCTTACGGCCTTGCCCAGGCCGCCTCTTGCATTCACGTGTCGTCTAACCGCATTAAATCTGATCAGTGGGATATAATGCATTTTATGTCACCAGTACGTTTGTACTACAGATACGCATTATGAAAGGCACAGCGCTGAACTGGTTTGAATTTTTTTATTATTTTTAAAACATTTAACTGAACAGGTATACCATAAAACAATATTTTCTTTATTATTATTTAATATCTTCTTATTTTATATTTATTTTTTACAGTTTATCCTTTGCCTCGCCTGCGACATTTTAAGGACAGCATAGTCATCAAATTGAAAAGTATTCAGCCCTACGCAGGAAGAAGCAGCAGGTATTTAAATTTATACAATTTTTGCAACTTACTATTAATTTTATTATATAGGCCTAGTAGTCTTTTTTTGCCATAAAATTAAATTGTTATGTTTAATCTCTCTGACTGACTGAATAACAACCAGCAATTGGAACAATATAATGTATTCACTTATAATAACACGATGTATTGATAAAATGAACATACACATCTAATATATAAAATGCATGTTTGTTTGTTCGTATTTTATGCGTTGCCATACCGTCATCCGATTGTGACGGGATTTTTGAAAAATATTCAGCAAATTTCCGGGATGGACATAGTATAAGAGAGTTGTGATACGCAACTCCTACACACTTAAAACGTGAGATAGTCCCTTTTTTGACGCTTAAATGACTTACGCTGCCTAAACCATAAGAAATACACAAAATTAATGTAAAATTAATATAAATTATTGAATATTCACCTGAAAAATCCCTCTCAACTTAATTAATCATTTAACTGTAGCGCTTTCGGGACTTGTCCCATCATCGGCAGGATTCAAAACTGGTGTTTCACTGAAGATCTGGTAGAGGGGGTTGCATGTATTGGGTTCGTTTTCGTTTATCAGGCTGTCGTTGTTGTGAGCTGCTTTCATGATTTCCATCTCTTCGAGTACGTTTATCTTCGCTGGATCATTTTCTCTGTGCATTACTGTTAGGGTGTTTTCAATATTTAACATGCGATGTCCTTCATGGATAACGTGTTTTGCATAGCTTGATTTCCCTTCTGCGTGAATGAAGTCTCGAAAATGTTCTTTGAATCTGATGTTAAAAACTCCTGTTTGTCCTTCCTATATAAAATTTGTTGCAGTCCTTACATGTCAGTTTATAAACTCCTTTGCTGTTGAAAATGTTATTTTCTTCAATGTTATTATTTATTATGTTGTTTAATTTGTTATTGGTTCTGTATGCTATTTTTACGTTTTTATCGGCTTTCTTTAGTGCATTGGCTAATTTTGTCGTTTTTTTCCTGTGTATGTAAGTGTTATCCATGTTTTCTTGTTGTTGTCAGATTCTTTTTCTAGTTTAGTTATGTTGGTTATGTTGTTCTTCCTTTTTTGTTTTTTTACGAGCTTATCTATGAATTCTTCATTATAGCCATTGGTTTTTGCCATATACTTAATGTAGTTGAGTTCTTGGATATAATTGTCTTTGCTTAATGGGAGTTTCAACATTCTACTGACTAAGCTATTAAGTGTACTAATTTTCTGTTGAAAAGGGTGTGTAGAATTTTTGTTTATGGCCAGAGCATTGTTTGTGGGTTTCCGGTAGATACCGATTTCTAGTTTATTGTTGTGTAGATTTTTTGGTTATAGACAAATCTAAATAGTTTATGCTGTTATTAACTTCTATTTTTTCGGTGAAAGTGATTTTTTCACGCATGTTGTTTAAGTCTTGTAGTATTTCTTTTCCTTTTCTGTTTTCATTGTCATATATTACTAGTACGTCATCGACATATCGTATTATTAGTTTTATGTTGAATTTGTGTATTAGTTCCTCAAAATGTTTATTTTCCAGTTCTTGTAGGAAGATTTCTGCCATTATTCCAGATGTAGGACTCCCCATAGGGATCCCGTCTTCTTAAATAAATAGTTCATTGTTAAATTGGAAGTAATTTTGCTTTATTGTTGTTGTTATTAGTTTGTTTAACTGATTGATATAGTTATCTTCAAGTTTACTGTCTGTTAGTTTTTGTTTTATTATGTTTGCTGTTTCGTTTATCGGGATATTTGTGTAGAGGTTTTTTATGTCGAATGACGTCATTTTAGTATTCCTATTGATTTCTAAATGCTGTAGTTTGTCTGCTAGTTCAAATGAGTTCTTAATTGTGTAAAGATTTTCAAGTTTGACATCATTTTTCATTTTCTGAGCGACTAATTTGGAAATTTTATAGTTAGGAGCATTCATGCAATTAACAACTGGTCTTATGGGAATGTTGTCTTTATGGAGTTTTGGCATTACAGGTGGTGAGGGAGTATTATTTACCCATTTAACGTTTTTTGTATTTATTATGTTCATTATTGGTTGTGTTGGTGATTAGAGGGCACGATTTTAGTGCTTCTTTTATTTGTCTGCTATACTTTCCTGTGGGATCTTTTTCAATTTTTTTGAAATTGTTTTCTTATATAAATTGCTTGGTTTTATTGATGTATTCTTCCTTTTCCATAATAACTATCGTGTTGCCCATGTCGGCTTTTGTGTGTATTATATTATTGTTCCTAAATTTTGTTTTTATTTTAGAGATGTTCTTGAGAGTTTGTTTATCTTTGATGTTTATCATGAATCTTATAAAAGTTGAAAATTAATGTACACAGAATTGAATACCTCAAAAAATTCTACAAAAAATCCGCGACAGCATATTATGTTTATTTTTTACAGAAAACTCACAATTGCTATTTTTGTTATTCATTGATCGTAGATCGGAATAAGTAGATTCCCGGGCAAACGTGCGCTGCCATACGTTTATCCGATTGTGATACGGATTTTTGCAAAATGTTCAGGATTTTCCAGGGAACGTTATATGCTGTAAGAGAGTTCTAATACTCAAGCCCTTCATCCTTAATAATCACTTTTTGCAGTGAAAAATGTAAAAAAAAAAAAAAATGTTTTGTACGCTTAATGGCTTACTCTGCCTAACCTAAACCATAATAAATGTACACAAAATTGAATATCTCAAAAACTCTACAAAAAAGTCCCCGAGAGCATATGTTTATCTTTTACGGATAACTTACAATAACCAATTTTGTCTTTCATTGATGCCAAGAAGATCGGAAGAAGTAGATTCCCGGGAAAGCATAGCAGTGCACAGCGGGTATTCTTTTACTAATAACTCAAAGTAACGAATTTAGTCTTTCAGCTCATTTATGTAAAGTACATCGGACTACTAGATTACCGGCCAACGCCGGGTAAACAGAAAATGAAAATGAAAATTAAGGAATTACAATGGTAAGAACACCACCTTACTTAACTTATATAAAGTAACTAAGTATTAAAATGAGGATATTTAACAAATTTAACAAAACATATTTATAACATAATTTTGTCCTAGAAATAAATGTACATTAATTATTTCAGTATTTAAAAATAATATGCTATTTGGATAACTGCATAAATAGAAAAGCGATTCTTAATTATCATTCTCTTGTTATTAATAATAGTCTCATATATATATATATATATATATATATATATATGTGTCCACCGCTGTGGTCTCGAAGTAGCGTGCTGCCTTGTCACGCAGCGGGCCCGGGTTCGATTCCCGGTCGGAACAGGCTCCTGGGTGAGGTTTCTTTTGGGGATTTTCCTCACCTGTAAGACAAATGTCAGGAAGCGTAGGGCCCAATGGTCCCCGAAAATCATCCGGCCATCATCATTATCATAATCATTCTTCACCGGTGTGGAAAGCAACGGGAAACTACCACACCTATAATCCCCTAGTAAAGCTGCAAAGCATAGCATGAAAATCCTATGATTGCAGTGAAAGACCTGCCCTCGGGGAGAATTACTATGAATATATATATATATATATATATATATATATATATGCCAGGAAGCGTAGGGCCCAATGGTCCCCGAAAATCATCCGGCCATCATCATCATTATCATTCTTCACCGGTGTGGAAAGCAACGGGAAACTACCACACCTATAATTCCCTAGTAAAGCTGCAAAGCATAGCATGAAAATCCTATGATTGCAGTGAAAGACCTGCCCTCGGGCAGAATTACTATCAATATATATATATATATATGTGATAAGAAAAATAAATGCCTGAACGGGATTTGAACCCGGACCTCTGGGTTGGTATCCCAGCGTGCTATCCATTACACCACCGGACAAATCCAATACAAACATTTATAATTAATTATAATATAAAGCGTCACTGCTATAAAGTAAAAATATTCTCTTTAATTTGCTTACTTGTTATAGTTAGCTACCAGATGACAGTGGAGACTGAGTTCTCACTACCTCTAATAATAATGGAGAGTATAATATATATATATATATATATATATATATATAAGAAAGATAAACATTTGCATTGGATTTGCCCGATGGTGTAATGGATAGCACGCTGGGGTACCAACCCAGAGATCCGGGTTCAAATCCCGCCCAGACATTTATTTTTCTTATCATGCCATATTAAGCTTGCATTGCTCAGTGTCAAAATTATTATAACATTCACACGCACACATACTCACACACACACATATCCATAGCAATTCCCGAAGGCTGGTCCTTCAATGCAATCATAGCATTTTCATGTTATGCTTGCAGCTTTACTAGGGAATTGTAGGTGTGGTAGCTTCCCGTTGCTTTCCACACCGGTGAAGGATGATGATGGCCATATGATTTCGGGGACCGTTTGGGCCTTAAAGTTGCGGAAGGTGAGGAAAAACCCCGATAAAAACTTCACCCAGAAAAACTGCCCCGACCGGGAATCGAACCCGGGGCCGCTGCGTAACAAGGCAGCACGCTACCTCGAGACCACAGCGGTATATATATATATATATATATATATATATATATAATGACAAGATAAGAAAAATAAATGCCTGGACGGGATATATATATATATATATATATGTATATATATATTATATATGATGCAGGTTTTAAAGTTCCTTTTCAAAACTTCTAAAACAAGTGGAAAAGTGGACATTTTCAACAAATCAATTCTACGAGGAGGCTTAATGGTGCATGAAGTTACACCCTTGCCTCTCGCCGCTGGGATCTCGAGATCGAGTCACTGTCACTCCATGTGGGTTTCATGGTGGATGAAACGGAGCTTGAATATGTTTTTCTCGGGGTTTCTCTTCTTTTCCACTGCCACAAATTTCATTCTACTCATCTTATCCTGTGACGGTGCGTCAGGCGTGGTCGGCTGCCACCCTTGCCGTTCACAAACCTCTAAAATGAGGGGCTTCATCTCATCTCATCCTTCTACTCAAACCACAGTTGAGGATATTATTTATAATTATAATAACAAACAGCAATATTTTGGTTTAACAAGTGAAATTGTCACTGGTGTAGACCCATAATTTAATTATCAAACTCATTTCAAGCGGAATTAATTGTATTCTGGTTCAATCATTTAAAAAAATAAATAAACAATAAAACAAAAATACAATAAACATGCATAAAATACACGCAAAGAAGCAAACAAACATACGAAAAAACACGCAGGTAACATATATTATCATTAAAAGTGTAAATTAGACCTCCATGCTTCTCTGAGAATTGTAGGACATTTAAATTGTTGTAGATTATTCAGGAGTTAATTTCATAGCTCTTTGCTCTGAACTAATGAACGGGACGATAAATTATTATAGGTTATTATTTTTGGCGTAAGAGTGTTTCACTGGGCAGACATATTTTGTATTTGTTAAACAATTGAAACTTGAGATATGATTTAAATTAAGATCGTGTGAATATTGTGTTTATAATTGATGTATGCTAGAGCAACAAAAATATTAGACCATAGAAAGTAAATTACAGTTCACGAGAAAGGTTGTTTCATCCATATAACATATAAATTGAGAGTTTTGTATTTCGAACAGGTTTTTATACCCTAAAAATGTGGAGAGACCCGAAATACTTGTTCTGAAATTGGCACAGTGAAAATAAAAGTCACGAGATACCGTCTGTTGTCTGTAATTATACAAAATATGCTAGAAATTGAAACTGATTTCTCTGATTGAATATGCCACTGGGCATCACAGTTCGTCTTTAAATCATTCTTATAACTAGATCGTCCTGATATATTCGTAACTTTGCGATAACCTGTCATTTTTTTACATTTGGTATAGGATATTCTGTTTGATTGTTGTTTTATTGTAAATTATTTGAACATATTTAGTCGAGCACGGTGATCTAGTATGTTAGTGTTTGTGTTCCTTGCACGGGTTCAAGCCCGGCCGGAGTTGTTGGATTGTTTTAATGAAAAAATGAACGGAAAGTCCTCAGGAGGAACGTTAAGCCTTGGTCCCGATTCTGAAGATTTTGGGGCTTATAAAGGAACATCAGTCGGCCGCGGTTGACTAGTGGTTATGCTCCTTGCCTCTGGTCCCGAGGGTCGCAGGTTCAAACCCGGCGGGGTCGATGGATTTTTTAGGACGGAAAAATTCAAGGAGCAAGTCTTCCGGGAGGGACTTTAAGCCGTGGGTCCCGAGTCTGAAGATTTTCAGGCTCGTAAAAGATCCTTAAGCCTGAATGAAAAGGCCTCTAAGCAAAATTTTACCGAATTTTCCCGTCCTAGTACTACCTTGGTTTCCTAGATGTCAGTATGAGGCGGAACGCTGACCACGGACCACTCAAAATGACATATATACGAAAACAAGTGTAACTAAATTAGTATGGTTCAAATTCTTCCCTGTAGGGGGAGAGCGCCTAAATCTCTGTAAAGGGAAAACATAGGCTTACAATACAATACAATAAAGGAACATCAAGCCTACATTAGTGCCTCTGAGCAAAATTTAAGTGGGCTTCCCCATCCAAGTAGCCAAGTACTTTAGTTGCCTGCTAGAGGTCTCATTGAGGCGATATACTGACCACATGTACTTTACAGACATCTGTAGTGCAATAAGCGTAACAAAATTAGTTTGATAAAGAAACTTTCGCGTTGGGAACACCCATGTCTTCACGAGGGACGGAATGGATAAATAGGCATACATACATTATATCCAATACGAAAATAGAATTATGACAAATGTTTTTGTTTAATGAATTTTTTTAAGCTTGAAGCAATATTAACTTTCAAACAAAAATTTGTCGATAGGCACCAGATGTTTGTGTCTTTGAGCGTGAAAAACAATATTTGGATACTTATTTAGTTTTTGTGTTATTGGAGTTATGAACAAATGACTGAGAAATGTGCGTTATTCCTTACGTTGAGTATCAATGTGTTAACACTAGTTCACGTAAACAACGACAAGAGAGTACAACAAGATAACAAGAACTTCTTCACTCTCAAAACTCATAACCTATAAATACTGGAATGAAATTGTAATATAGTTATGAATTATTGAATTCTTTATTAATTGTAAACTCATGTGAAATATGATGTGAAAACCTCTAAAAATGTGGATTTTTCATATAGAACATTTTTTGTCGGATATACATATAGGCCTAGTGCATAGACAAGAAAAATGAAAGCAAGAGACGAAGGGGATAGAATAGATAATGCAAAATTCCTTGCCACCACTGCAACTTTCTACCCCTAATTGAAAGAAAAGTACGGGGAATTGTAAGCGATACAATGGCTTACTGCCTGAGAATATAGGAACAGTCCATGATGCCACTCACATCTGTAGTTTACTTCAGGCGTATTCAATTTTATGTTGTATATTTTGTGTTTTACGGTAATTAAATTTGTTCTTCCTATTCAGTTTAGTTACTTTATATTTTAATGTTCGCAGTTCACTGTGAGGTAAGGGTGATGATTAACATTTTGTAGTGTGTCCGTCAGACTCGGAAACAACACGCGTCTAAATGAAGGTACGTTATAGTGTAATCCTTCATGATGTAATGTGTCGAGTATAAAATACCTAGTGCTTTCATATGCTTCATCTGTGGACTGTATGGTGTATCCGTACGCAATGAAATGTATCCTGCATCGCGTGTATAATTGCACCTTTCTCCGCCTTGCAGTTATCAAATAGCAAAATGATTTACGGAATATTTTTACAAAACAATGGATGGGAAAATTTGAGGGAATTGAGTGTTGAACATTTATAATACAGTAGAGTATTGAATGTAAAGTGTTATTATCTTAGAGAGTGTAATGCTTAATTCAAATCGTATTGTGATCACTTTTTATTTGATTGAATATCATTAATGTTTATAGGGATTGTATTTTTTATTTCTTCGTCATTCTTTATAGAGACGACAAATCAATCTTACCAAAGTCCCTCCTACTACTCTTACAGAAATTCAAATAAAATTTATTTTACAACCAATTCCCATTAATAAATTCCATCCATAGTAAGTCTGCCCGAAGGCAGGTCCTTCACTGCAATCATAGCATTTTCATGCTATGCTTGGAGCTTTACTAGGGAATTGTAGGTGTGTTAGCTTCCCGTTGCTTTCCACACCAGTGAAGGATGATGATGATGATGATAAGGATGATGATGGCCATATGATTTCGGGGACCGTTTGGGCCTTAAAGTTTTCCTGACATTTGTCTTACAGGTGAGGAAAAACCCCGATAAAAACCTCACCCAGAAAAACTGCCCCGACCGGGGATCGAACCCGGACCCGCTGCGTGACAAGGCAGCACGCTGCCTCGAGACCACAGCGGTGGACATTAATAAATTATATACCCGAAATAACCCATATGCCACCTAATCTTACCAGTGAGAAATCAAATGAAAATATGAATATTTAGCTCAGTTAAGTGACATATTTATACATAAAATAATCACAGGGATTTTGAGTTTGCTACTGAATGAAAAGGAACATTAAACTTCTGAAGCAACATAATATGATAAAATGGGAACGTAGAGATTAAATCACATTTCAGGTTAAATTTTTCATTACTGAGGTCTAATGGTTAACATCATGACTCGGGGCAGGGAACCGGTTTCATTCCAGGTGTAACAGGTTTCTTGAGTCAGCTTTTTCTGACTTTACCTTACCTGTAAGCTAAATGGCAACAAACGTTGAAATCAAAAGAGTCCCTAAGCTCCACATGATCATCATAATCACCCATATCATATCCGCCTATTCTGTGTACAGTACCTTATCTTAAATATTCGTGTTGTTTCGGAAGTAGCACCGGAATCGAGCTAATCATTCATTTGGGGCGAGGGGCCTCCATATGTTTTTGTGCTAACAAAGAAATGCGTATGTGATCCAGAGTTAAAATCCTATTACTGCAGTTAGTGTCCCTATGTAACCTAAACGAACTAGGTAAAGTGACACCATTACAGACTTTAGGAGGTCTTTGATATAGTAGGAGGTTAAGGCTCCCACTTTTCTAGACAATTGACACTTGATATCAGCCGGGTTGTTAACCCAGCGTGACGGCCGCCTTTACCCCAAATCAAGTATCCGGGGTACTCATTTCAGTTATAGGCTGAGTTGACTCAGGGCCATGGTGCTGCCAGAAGATTTGGGTCAGTTTATAATTCTTGATCCACCGAGACTCGAACTAGGAAGGTCGAAGGAAAGTAAAGTATTCGAGTCCCTGTGGGATCAGGACTTTAAACTGATCCAAACCTTCTGGCGGCACTATGGTCCTGGGGTCGACTGAGCCAACTGAATTGAGTATCAGAGGCTTGTTTTGGGGGTAAAGATGCCCGTCACACTAGGCACATAAAAATACGTGTAAGGCAGATGTTACACAAAGGCAAAACAAAGACAGATAGATAGATAGAAAGAGAAGGGGGGAGTAGCTACATGAATTAAGAAAACGACAATTCATTATAAATAAATATAAAAAATGGGAAGTAGGTATCCGAAGTGAAATTAATTAGATTTGATTTAATTAGCAGTCATACGGGGAGGTTGTAACACGACCTCATCGACAAACGTTTGGTGATTATAAGTCATGTAGCATCATCATCGTCTTTCACCGATTAGGTCTCTGCATGTTCTGATCTCACATTTGTTCAGCCCAGCGATTTCTCGGTCTTCCTACCGATCTTCGTCCTCCAGGATTATACATAAATGCCATCTTTTATATCCTATCCTCTGTATTCTCTGCAGATGCCCCGTCCAATATTGTTCCTGTGTGTTGAAGAAATGGTTGTACTTTTAGTTCCTCTCTAATATTCTCATTTCTGATAGGTACGTTTTTCTCTTGTACGTACAACCTTTCACCGTCCGTAGGAAGCTCATTTCCACTGCCTGAATTTTACTTTTGTCTTTTTCCTTCAGGACCCAGGCCTCACTTCCATACATCGCCACTGGTAGTGCCATTGTTGAGTAAAATCTTAGCTGCGTCTCCTTTCTAATTTTATTACTCGTGTTCGTCTGATTGTTCCACAAATATATTGAACTTTCTGCATTTTCCTATTTATGTCTTATTCTTCTTCATAAGTTATATCGCAGCCCAAATGCTGGAAGTGTGAAACCTGTTCCAACACTTTATCTTCTATTATTATTTTTGTTCTTATTGAGTACTTTCCATGGAACACCATTACTTCAGTTTTTAATTTTTAAATTATCATATTATATTTCTTACATAATATGTATATTATATATATATATATATATATATATTATTATTATTTAATTGATAGACTGTCTCTGTGGCCTGTCCTCTCTGTCAAAAATTAATACTATGTCATCAGCAAAACATAATGCATTCAATGTTTTTATTTCGTCCAACTTTTAGTCACTTATGAATTACTTGTTTCCATTCATCAAGAATGTTGTCTGAATATACACTGTGTCCCATTAAAACCTCCCACATTTTAATTAATCATAACTCTCAAAGTATGCGGAATTATGGAATGAGAAAGAAAGAGACTCAAAGAATTTTGTTTTCGTTGTTACAGTTAATTCATCTGTCGCGTGTTGGACAATAATGACATAAAACGGTGACTCCTCAGCAGGACGAAGTCAATAGTTACAGTGCAAAGAAGGTTGGCGAATTGATTTTTGTGGACTTCTCTGAAATCCTGCTCTAATTTCTTCAATTTTTGTTTTCTGAAACACGTGTACGAGCACCTCCTGATTCTTTTTTAACGCTTCCAGCAGTCAGAAACTTCTCAAGCCATGACTTAATGGTCTTTCCAGCAGGTGCATTTCCTCTATATTCTATCAGGTAATTTCTTTGCACTGTAAATTATTGACTTCGTCTCTGCATACCAGAAAACAGTTTGTGCTCGTTGCTGAGGAGTCGTCATTTTGTTTTATGTCATTATTGTCCAACATGCGACAGACGAATTAACTGCAACAATGAAAACAATTTTTGTTTGAGTTTCTCCTTCTTTTAATAACAACCTTATTTCATAATTCCGCACACTTTGATAGTTATGATTAATTAAAATATGTGAGGTTTGAATGGGACACCCTGTATATTAAAAAGCGTTGGAGGAAGACTACACCTCTGTTTTACACAAGAGTTAGTTATAATTTATTCTGTTAATTTTCCATTTATTTCAATTACTATTTTTGTATCTTCATATAAACCCAGAATAGTTTTTATTAAGTGTATCGGGTATCCTCTTTTTTTCATTATCTTCCATAATAAGGGCGGTTCACTTTGTCGAAGGCATTTTCTAGGTCTATAAAAGCCATGTGGGTTTTTACGTTGAACTCCCTGTGTTTTTCTATAATCTGCTTCATTATACAATACGTTGTCCATACATGATCTACCAAGTCTGAATACACCTCTGTTCCTCACTGATTTACACATTACACATTATCTTCAATCTGGAATCAATAATTCTTGCATAAATTTTATACATACTATTTAGTAAACTTATCCAATCTATGGTTCTTATACTCATTCCTTTGCCTTTCTTAAACAGTGAAATAGTTTTTGTAACTTTCCATTGTTCTTGATTTTTTCCCCCTTCTCCAACACATATTCAGTAAATGTAGTAATCGTATTTGTAATATTAATCCACCATATTTAAATATTTCTATTATGATTTTATCTGTACCCGGAACCTTTCTATTTTTCATTTTTATGGCATCTTTCAGTTCATCTAATGTTATTAAATCTACTGTTCTTACCTCCTGTTATTCACTCTGTATACTCTTTTGTATTGTCCCATAGCAAATCCTTATAATAACTTAACCATTTCTCTTCCGTTATACATGATATTATAGCTTTATCCCTTTCTGTTGATTTGAGATGCCTCACTTTTCATGCTGTATTTTGCCTTCCGTAAGTATCATGCTCTACTATTGTCGAAAATCTGTTCCAAAATTCCAGATGGGTTTCTTTTATTTCTGCTTTGCTACATTTCGTTTTAATCTATAATATTCCCAATTTTCATTATTATTTATTTGTAGATAGTTTAAATATGCTTCTTTCTTATCCTTTACTGGTGCTTGTTTTTATTCTTTCCAATATTTAGGGTATTTTATTCTTCTTTTCTTTTTATAACCAAGAACTTATTTTGCTACCGTCCATATTAGGCCTAAATGTTTTTATATATTTTGGTATTCCTTTTTGTAATTCATTTTCCATGTTAGTCGCCACTAAATACTGTGTCATCATATACTGGAACAGATCTCTTACACTCTCTTCTTGTAAGAGTTGTGTCTTAAATACTTCTTCTTTTACATTTATCATTTTTTTCAATTTTGCACGTATTTCGGTTTTTCCATTTTTGCTAATATATAGGTGGACCAATATTTCTCAAATTACCAAGTAATGGTAACCTGTCATATACAATTACGTGATCTATAAGGGATTTTGATCCTCTAGCTGTATATATATATATATATATATATATATATATATATATATATATGTATATATAGGCCTATATATATATTCACTTATTTATTTCTCTTTTCTTAAACAATGTGTTTGTTATCCCTAATCCATTAAATGTAGCAAATTCTCTTAATATCTTTCCATTCTCATTTACGCACTCTTCTCCATAAATACTACATACATTTTTAATTGGGTCTTTTCCAACTCTTGCATTTAAATTTCCTGCTATTACTATATGATCAGTAGTATTGTATTTATCAATAATATTTTGTAATTCATCATAAAACTGTTCTGTTTCTTCTACTTTTCCTTCTTAAGGAGCATATATCCCAATAATTAACAAGTTTCCTCTTCCTATTTCAAATCTTATGCTCAATATCTTTTCATTTACAATTTCATAACTTTTTATTTTATTTTTCCATTTTTTGTCTACCCATATGACTACTCCTCTAGCTGCCCTTATTGTTTGTTCCACTCCAGATAATAGAGGATTGTTTTTATTAACATGTACTTCCAAACATGTCATATATATATATATATATATATATATATATACTAATTATGCGCGTTGGTCAAGATGCGTACGTAACCAAGTCCTAGTTATATTTTATTTTGCGTCGTAAGCCTTCAGTCTCCCTTACACAAGGTTGCCAATTTAGCCACTTTGTGCCTATATTTGACCAGCTAAAAAATTGTTAAAGTCATTAATAGGTGGCCATTTGTCATCTTCTCTTTAGTCACTTCTAGCCTTTCATTTTATGTATATTCTGTAATGACAACGCATGGAGATTGATAGATTTTGCCACCAGAAAAAAATAAGCATAACGAGTACCTTATTTCAAAATAAGAACATACACAAAACATGGACGTCCCCTGATAGCATTACTAACAAGACTATATAAAATAATTCAAGAACAATTTTAAATATACATGCGAGGGGAACAAACAGTGATTCAGATCACCGCTTAGTGAGAGTAAGATATAATTCTATTTCCATAGAAAATAATTTCTGTTGAGAAGAGAATAAAATTATAACCCGGATAAAATTAAAGAGAATGAAATTAAAGAAAGCTCTATTAAATCCAGAATTACAGAATCTTTCGTCATAATATATATATATATATATATATATATATATATATCTGAAAATACATTTTATATTCGTAATTTAGTCACTGTATTATAATAGCAGCAACTTCAACAGAGAAGAAGAAGAAAAGGTATTGACAAAACTGTACTTCAGAGGTAGGCCTACAGAATATTAAGTCCAATTTGTAAGTTTTAAAATACAGCATCCTCCATGGATACAACTTGCATTTTAGCCATTTGTAGCCAGTTTATGAGTTGGTTTTAGCCACTTTTTCTCATTAGGCGTTGGCAACTCTGGCTTTACCAGTACTTCAGTTAATGTTGTGAGGACTTGGAGTTCTCTGAACTGATCAACATAATAAATGTGTTACTTCAAGGTTAAAGGAAATGGAGTAGAGGCTCGTCGTATCATTAATTCACACCACAGTATATTTATTGCAATTCATCGACCCCTCTGAAAAATTGGAAATGTTCATCCGCAGCATGTTGCTAATGGAAAGCAAATTGTGAGGAACATAGGAGATTAAACATGACGTGATCGGGATATTTTTTCAGGTAATATTCAACTAACATGCATACAGTAGCTCATGTTATGGGTGAAAGTCATATGTCCATATAAAGGGTAGAGCAGGAGTCGAAACTCCATGTGTACCACCTTAAACAGATCGGACAGTATGACCAAGATGTGGTTTTGTACCTACTGTTTAATTTGCAGTGTGATTTCTTTATCCCAGTGCTAATGATACTGCCTTCTCCACACATGTGTTAATGCAGATGAGACCAAATTTATTGTATGACGGTTATTTTAACAACGGGGATAGTCACAACTTGGACAAGAAGCGACAGCTATTAGAATTGGAAACAAAGCTTTCCATGGATCTTGGCTGAAAATTGTTGTTAATAATCTCTTAGGATATATAATTCTGCAAGCTAGGTTAACTGAAGTACCTTATATACAGTGCCTGCCGACCGCACTTCTGGATAATTAACTTTTAGCTGTGCCCAGCAATCTCTGGTTCCAGCATGATGGGGCCCCAGCAAGCGTCAGTATTCATTTACAACTAACCGTCAACTTCGAGGACAATTGGATTTAGACGGGCAGATCCCGTTTGTGGCAAGCACGTTCATCTGACTTAATCTTCCTTGATTTTTTCTTAGGGGCATGCCATAAGTATGTAGTTTGAAACCTGAGTTGCCACCAGAACACAACTAACTATCTAAATCAATCAAGCGTTTCATCAGATCAAACATAATCCTGCCGTGTTCGACAGAGTTGGGCGGTCGTTAGTACGAAGGTAGTAATCGTGTAAGGAGTCACAAGGCTAACTGCATAAACACACAATGTGAACTGTCACAATATGCTTTTCAATAAAATGTATTTTGCGTATATTTTTATTCAGGATCCGAATATTACGGGCGAATGTCTTGAGCAATTCGAAAAAGTCATGAACAAAATTTATGGGAGTACATTTATAAGAAAAACATATTCTCTCTGTATGTTCCATCTTTTCTGGAACTTTGAGAGTGACGACCTGGAAAACTGTGTATTTATCAGAACAGGTGAACGAACAATAATTACAACATAGAATGTACTCTGTGTGTGTGTGTGTGTGTGAGTGTATATATATATATATATATATATCTAATGGGGTGGTCTAGTGGGGGTTTAAAACCGGCTGGAATAAGTGTATTTTTAGGATTGAAAAATCTAAGGGATAAGTCCTGCAGGAGGAACTTTAAGCCGCAGGTCCCGAGTGTCAAGTTTTTCGGATTCGTAAAAGAATCTCAACCATAATTTGAAACATTTCACCAAAATTTAACCGAATTTCAACCAAGTAACACATTAGTTTCCTACTAGATATCTCATTGAAACATTGTGCTGATCACATGCCACTCGTTGAGATCTATAGGGAAATAAGCGTCACTAAATTAGCCTTTGTCAAGAAACACCTGCTAGGGAGCACTTGTATCTCCATGAGGGAGGTATTGAGTAGGCCTATGTAAAAGCATATAGTATGATGTTATTTTTATTTTATTTTTTACAACATATTTTTTAAATTATACGGTGTTATTATCGAAAGTAAATAATAACATGTAGGCCTATGTAAAAGTTGATACGTAATTAATATAATGTGCTTTTCTGTTAAATTATGTAACTCTCAAAGCGGAAATAAATTAAAATTATACGTATTGAAATTTAAAATTAATTTTGCCACGCAATCTAAAATTAATATGATACGAAATTACACACTCGACAGCAACAGTTCCACGTGACTTTCGTTCTAGTAATATTTTGTCACGTAATTGCTTCATGCAATAATGGGAGAGATTGCACTTGTGAAAACACTAATTCATATACGTAGTGCATTTAGCGCCTTTGTTCCGAGAACAATGTTCGAACACTGGTATACGTATTTGGAAGCGTAACCTTGAATTGTCATTAACATGTCGTGTGACGCAAGATCCGTGATTTTATGTTATGCTTTTAGAATATATTTCATTCAAGTGTAATTTTTCTTTTACGTATAATGTATATTATAATGAATGTCGCAGCCTATTTATACCGGCCTTGTGGAAAGTGAATATTGTGTTGCAGATTCAGAGTGAGAACCGACCATAAAACTGTTGAACTTGTATTCTTTTATGTTAACTAATTGTTGCATTGTTCCTCACAGAATTGCAGGTAGTTAAAAATTTAAAATGTCCATTGTTGAAAAATACTCATTACTAATATGAGTATTTTTAATATTAATTGGTACAATTGTTATAAATAGCGCATTGAAGCAGTGCATTCTCCAAGAATTGTGCTTTTATTTTAAATATTATGCTTTTTTGTTTTATTATTTTAAATTATACTTTATTGTACTTCTAACATTAGTTTCATTGAGGCAGTTTGATAACCAAAATCATGTTTTGGGTAGCAACCATATGTCTAAAGTGCTGTTACGCTTTTATGTGTTTGGGTTGCTCTAGTCATTATTATGGACAGGTGATATTCGAGAAATAACTGGACTTCAAAATTTGTCTTACTCGTGATGGAAACTCCCAAAAAACGTGTTCCGTCCTAAAATCGAAGCCGGGTTTGAGTGCGGTGTAATGAGGTTATCCTTGTACTAAATCGGTGGACAAGATTAGGGACCTCCTCAAGCTGTATTTGAGATCATGAATAACTAATAAACATAACTTTGTTTCTGAACTGGATGATTATCAAAGTGGCATATGAAATCATTGCGTGGGATGCATGTTCATTGCCAGTTGTCCTTCCGTCAAATCTAAATAGAATGTTTCATAAATTATACATTTAAATTAATGTATTTTTCTTGTCATGTGTGCTTATTAAGGAGTAAGCGCTGTTGTTGACGGAGGACGCTTCAGTCGTGTTTATGGAGGAATAGAACACGTGACACCTGTTATCTATGAAGCGCAGAGGGGAATGAGACGTGGAACGCTGACAGTGCAGGTCTAGTAGAAAGTTTTGTTAGCAGAGAACATTGCAATATGCAAATTATCTTTCTGCGTTGTGAATTAATCACTTTTCTTGGATACTTCTAGGCGTCTCCATACTTATGCAATACAAACGTAGGTCTATAATACAAATTATAGTATCGACACGAAATCGCTGTTCAAGAGCGAATGATGTGGTTACAATTGCTATTAAAAGGCAACTGTGATTCTTTGCCCAATGTACACTGCCTTATATTACGTCACATGTAGCAACAAGCAGTGCTTGGCGATGCGTTCGCCTGCAGAGATATTTTGAATGACTATTAGTATTGTAATTTTTGGTATAAAAGCTTTCAATTTTAATTCAGTAATTAGTATCGTATTTAAGTATTATATCGTACGAATATTACATATAAATGTTCTACTTCTTCTGTTGATAGTGAGTAAACATTCTAACAGAATTTATCGAAAAACAAAAATCTAATTTTTTAATAACGTAGAAGAAAATGTAGAATATTCCATAACTAATTGTTGTCATAAATATACTAGGAATCTTAGGCATGAAACAAGTAAACTATAGGCAGGTTAATTAAGTAAAATAAATGTAAAGAAAGGCATAGAAGGAAAAAATAAGACATTAAAAGAACTACCTGAAAGAAAAGAAAAATAGCTTTTAAAATCTCAAACAAATTAAAAAAAAATATCTTCTTTAATATTTTTCAACAGGAACGTGTAGAATGTTGGGTACTAATATGCAAAAATTGATAAGTACATAAATTAAGTTGTCGGTTAATATGAAATTAAAATCGATATTAAACTATATTTTCTAATAATTAATATTCTAGTACAAAGAGTCCGAGCTATAAATTTAATTTTAAATCAATCAATTAATAAAATAGTCCGAAGCCATGGTTTTGGGGCAGCGTCGCAGTGCCCGGTCGGGACACATTTCCTGATCACTCATTCCAAGAGACCGTCCAGTCTTTTTGTGGTCAATAAGTGTGTGTGTGATCCAATATGCATGTGTGTCTTCCTATAGGTTGTGCCACTTTAAAACACACTTGGCGTGGGGGATGTAATGTATCTGTAAGGTGAGAGAAGAAGAATATTTTATTAAATAATATAGTTAAATTGCTTTGAATTGAAAACTAATATTGTAGTTGTGATTGCATGTACCACTTTTATTACTACTGTAGTTATACTTGTCGGTCAACGTTTGACATTTATCTCTGATCTGAACAATCATTCAGAAAAAAAGCTGGTTCGTGAAATGGAATGAATAATGAGAACGTAACCACGTATTGTTGTTACTGTTAAACCGAGGTATTTTCAATTTGTTGTCAAACGTACGGGTATCAGTTAAATCATAGGTGTACATACGTCTTCCCAAGAGACATGTTCAATACAAAAAATGAACAAAATAGTCAAACTGATTTATTACATTCATCGGAAAATAATTACACACGAGCCAATTAAATGCTATTTTAAAATTTCCCTCGAGGGTTGTTTCCATTATTTTTATAAACAATAATCATGTTATATAAAAATATTATACATTTATATAACATAGCCTAACTATCAAATACTAATAATAATAATCCATCATAGTAATTCTGCCCGAGGGCAGGACTTTCACTGCAATCATAGTATTTTCATGCTATGCTTTGTAGCTTTACTAGGGAATTATAGGTGTGGTAGCTTCCCGTTGCTGTCCACACCGGTGAAGGATGATGATGATGATGATGATAATAAGGATGATGATGATGGCCGGATAGTTTTGGGGGACCGTTGGGCCCTAAGCTTTCTGACATTTGTCTTACAGGTGAGGAAAACCCCCGAAAAAACCTCACCCAGGAGGCTGCCCCGACTGGGAGTCGAACCCGGGCTCGCTGCGTGACAAGGCAGTACGCTACCTCAAAATCACAGAGGTGGACAATAATAATAATAATAATAATAAATAATAATAATAATAATAATAATAATAATAATAATAGCTTTATTTTACCTGCCACAGTTAAGGCCTTCAAAACATCCCCTGTATAATCTACTTCCCTAAAATCATGGTTAATGTTATTCTCAACATATTATAAAAATATTATCTTTTCATTACAGCATCCAATCTCAAATTGAGCTATTTTTGAATTGTTTATAGGAATGTTTTAATATTAGTTAGCATTTCCTTTAATTGTGACCTTCATAAACGGAAAACGGCACTGTTATATACTGAGCTGAACACCCTGCTGTGGGCGTAATGTTGTTGCTGTGACGTCAGGGGTCGGGTGAGCGTGTTCAGTCAGAATAGCCTACTATATATTTTCACAAGATACTACTTACGTTATTCAAAACAATAAGACTTAAGTGGCGGCTTGAATGTCAACTTTTCTGGATGCATGTATACTATTTCTTCGCTGCATTCTACTAGCTCTCCCACTTGATTTGTTTCCGTTCGTTCGCTTTCCTACAGCGGGGTTTTCAGCTCAGAATATAACGGTAGATATCGTAATATATTAATATATCACTAGGTGTAATAATAAAATATTTACAAGGGTGATTTATTATCGGCCAACAGCAATTAATACCAAATGTTTTTACTGTAACACTTTAAACAGTTTAAAAAACTAATAATTGTATTTTATTTAGGACTTGCCGTAGCTTAGTTGATTAAAGTAATATGATACTGATCACAAATGGGGGTCAATTATCAATGCGACAGGATTTTAGAAGTGACCTAAGCTTTCTAATGGCATCATGGACCTGGGACTGACACACCCTCTAACGGATACAAGTGTCAGAGTAAGTGCTGGGGATAAATGCTGCTATCCCTTAAGGGCTGGCAACCCGGGTTGACATATCGTGCCGATTATCTATATCCTGTCCGCTCTTAAAGTGATCCTCATCAAAACAAAACGATGTGACCTGCTCGCTTTTCATTGATTATGGACACCGACGTACGTTGTAGAAGCAGTAAGTACGCGAAAAAGTATTTGCCTTCATTGAATTATAAGAATGTCCTCTGAATATACTTGTTATTCTTCGTGAATGAAAATAATAATATTGAAATATACAACATATTCTAAAATATACCTAATCAACTAGGGGGCACGCCGTAGCGTAGTGGTTAAGGCACTGAGCTACAAGCCGGAGGGTCGAGGGTTCAAGTCCCGTTGGGGTCAGGATTTTTAAACTGACCCAAACCCTCTGGCGGCACTATGGCCCTGGGGTCGACTCAGCCTCTAACGGAAATGAGTACCAGACGCCTGTTCTGGGGTAAAGGCGGCCGTCACGCAGGGCTGACAACCCGGCTGACATAAAGTGCCGATTGTCTAGAAAAAGTGGGAGCCTTAACTTCCTACTACCCCAAGGGTCTCCTGAGTACTGTTGTGGGATTACTTTACTTAATAATTACAACTAACAAAATGGTTGAAAGTATCTAGTCTTTTGTTGCTGTGTCGCCATCTCCCTGTCAAAAGTGACAGTAATTGTGGCGCGAATGTCGGAAGGATATTCCCTCTATAATGTGCACCGGTGTCCATAACCAATGAAAAGCGAGCAGGTCACGTGGTTTTGTTTTGACGAGGATCAGACAGGGATCGGACAGGGCATAGAAAGGTGCGAGTCTACTTACCCCAAATGTATCCTAAGGCTCTTAGTGCCGCCATTTTAATTTTAGTATTATATTTAATGACGATCTCAGGTCATTACCGTCGCAATTCAAAACTGGACTGGAAATGGCCGACAAATTTTGCCCAGATGCCTCTTGTTTAGATTTGAGGGACCCGCTATATTTTCCATCCGAAGGAAACCATGATCGGCATATTTTACAGAATCAGTAATTCAAAGATTTCAAGCAGCCGAAACGAAATCTGGGCTCAACTGCACTTCTACTTACGCTTGACTTTTCTGTTTATTATTGTAAACTTTAGCTCTTCTTCTGTATTTACTAACATTTTCTAATATTTTAAACTTTTTCAAACATTTTTATAACATTATTAGACAATTTTCAAGTATTTATTTAAATACGCAAATCACAATATCATGACACTGTCAGACAATATTGTGATACTAACTGCTATTTGCTCCACAGAGTATATTATTTGTCTATGATTTTTCTATCGCTGTTTTGGGTTATCGCAGGTTGGATCGACGTTAGGGAGTGATAAGCAAGTGTACACCCATTTTTAATAAACGTTTGGTAATTTTAATATTATTAATGTATTTTTTAACATACATTTGGGGATTTATTGCAAAGAATGGTCATTTAAATTTCTTAGCGACATGCTGCCATCTAGCATAAGATTTTTGAACTGTAGTACAATATCGATAGTAATAGAGGATTATAATCGATATGTGGTTCGATGGTTATCGCTGGCTCTATAAACTCTGGCGCATGCGAACTATTGTTCTATAGGACAACATATTACACGCAAGTTTAAGTGCAGTTTTTCCGAAATCTGTAAGGTAAGCGATAGGATAAATAATTTAATGATGAAATGAACATTGCAGATGTTGACAGAGAGTTACAAACTCTCTCCCGACAGGTCGTGCCCATGTAAGACCGGGTGACGTGCGGCATAAAAAAGTGCCTATACAAGTAACTAATTAACTAATTCACTGGCACTATCGAACCCGTAGGTTTATGGTCGCGCGGACACAAGCTCTCCATACATACCTATTCTGAGCTAATGTTTTCCAATCATTCCCTGTTTAGTCTAGTTACTCAAATCATAGTTAATGTTATAAAAGTAGTTATAGGCCTATAGGGAGAAGTAAAGGTAAATAGATTATCATACTACTACTACTACTACTACTACTACTACTACTAATAATAATATATGTGCACCGCTTTGGTTTCGAAGTAGCGCGCTGCCTTGTCACGCAGGGGGCATGGGTTAGATTCCCGGTCGGGGACAGGCTCCTGGGTGAGGTTTTTTTTCGGGATTTTTCCTCGCCTGTAAGACAAATGTCAGGAAGTTTAGGGGCCAACGGTCCACGAAAATCATCCGGCCATCATCATCACCATCATCCTTATCATTATCATCATCATCCTTCACCGGTGTGGAAAGCAACGGGAAGCTACCACACCTATAATTCCCTAGTAGAACTACAAAGCATAGCTTGAAAATTATATGATTGCAGTGAAAGACTTGCCCTCGGGCAGGATTACTATGGATGTATTATTATTAATATTATTATTGTATTTGTAATTATTGTAAAATTTCAGAATTTATTTTCAAGCCTTCTATGCCTAATAAATGGTACATATTATATTATTTTATTTAACGACGATTTTAAGTCTTTATTATAATATAGAAACACTAGCTAATGCCCGGCGTGCGTTGCTACGCACAAATACATGAAATATTAAAGGTTAATTAAATTGTATGGTACACGCTGAGATGAACCAAATATGGCGGTTTCGGATATCAAGTAAACCTCGAATTCTAACTTTTGGATTTCGCTCATTTTTCGATAATAGATACCTCGGTTTATTTTAATAGGATATTCTGAGTTTCAATGTAAAACATCGAAAACT
Organism: Diploptera punctata; assembly: GCA_030220185.1. NCBI lineage: Eukaryota > Metazoa > Arthropoda > Insecta > Blattodea > Blaberidae > Diploptera > Diploptera punctata. The sequence continues at coordinate 20,874 of JASPKZ010009811.1, read as the reverse complement.
GTGTCCGTTAGATCGATTTTTAAATTTTCACTTCAGGTGAGCCTCTACACCTAATGATTTTAGAGGGTCCAATTGTGAATCTAAACCATCCAGAGATCCACTCAAACACACACAAATAATTTCATAAAAATCGGCCCAGTCGTATAGATAGTTTTTAATTTCGGATTTCAGGTGAACCTCCACTTCTAATTCTCTCTCTAATTTCGCTCATTTTGGATAATACCTACCTGGATTTATTTTAATATGATATACTGAGTTTTGTTGTGAATCATCGAATATTGTGGCAGAGTGATTTTTAAATGTTTACTTCACGTGAACTTCTAAACTTAATGGTTTTAGAGGGTCCAATTGTGAATCTAAACCATCCAGGTATTCACTCAAAAACACAAAGCAATTTAATCAAAATCGCCCAGTCGTTTAAGAGGAGTTCAGTGACATACATACGCTCAGAAAAATTATATATATATATATATAAAGATATACTTTGAAGTGTTTATATGTCAAAAATCATATCATAAGTAATGCCACGAGTGATTTATCGATAAATTCACGACTCACCAAGTGAGGAGTGAATTTATCTAGAGAATTTGGAAATCAAGAGTGGCATTTGTTAGGACTATTTAACGAATAAAATTAAGCTGTTTACTCACAAATCATTATTTAACTATAGTCATTTTAAAATATTTATATGTTTAATGTAAATGGCGATGTTTGAAAACAAATGAGAAGCGATACGTACGCTTCATCTGCTTCTTTTGTTTATCACTGCAACCAGATCATACTATTTATTGCCAAAGGAACGCAATATTGTAAGAATGCTCTCTAGTGGAGAAAAAATGAAACACATCAAACTGTATATTAATTCATTTCTGATGTCGTATGATGTAAATATGACAATTATATTTTTCTGGATTGTTACCTGGGAAAAAATACATTTAAGAAAGTGCAAACAGTGGTTTCTTTTTTTGGTGGTATAATCAATTGCTACAAATGTTTTTATATTAACTCTTCATGTACTATATATACAATCTGGTAGCCGTATTTCTCACAGGCTCAGTCACTGCAAAATAATGGTCAGACCTGTTCAGAATATTAAAAAGGAGGAGCTTTGTTTAATATGGTAATTATAACACTGATAAATATTTCGTGAAACACGACTCTGATTGGTTGTAAAACAGAAATCATTGAAACGTGATTGGCCATTGAGTCCCATTTGGGGCATGAAGTAAACAGTCAAATTAACTTAACGCTCCATTCAAGCATATCACCGCAGTGTTGCTAATTTGAAAGTCCTGTAGGGAACTCAACTATTCACTATATTGTTACTAAGATTTATGTTTACATAATATACGAAGTGAAAATATAATCGAATTTATCATTCAAGTTTTGCATTATTCATCCACTAATAGAAAAAAAATACATTTATTATTTACTTGTGTTATTCAAATCGGCCTCGATGGTCTAGGGGTTAAATTCCTTGCCTATTGTACCTAGGGTCACCGGATCAAACTTGAACGAGGTCAATATATTTTTTAGAATAAAAACATACAAGGGATAAGTCATGGGTCCCGAGTATCCAGATTTTCGGGTCGTAAAAGAACCTCAAGTTAAATAAGTCTCTGAGCAAAATATAAGTCTTTTCCCATTTATGTAATATATTAGTTATTTATTAGTCTCTTTGAGGCGATTGGCTAAGCACTTCTCACTTGTTGACATCTGTAGGAAAATAAGAGTAACTGTTATTTATCACACCGCTTCACTAGACTCTCTGATACACATCAATTAGGTACCAGATCCCATCAGCACATTGTCCTTTATATCCCTCCTCATCACACTACCTATTACTCGAAATATTTTACAGTTTCTCTTGCTAGAACATGGGATTCTCTTCCATCCTATATCAGAGACTGCCAAACTTTACCATCTTTCAGAAACAAATTGAAAATAGAATTATTAACAGAAACATTTCCCTAATATTACTTTTTTAACTATAAATAGTTTGTTTTTCATTATTATAAAAATAGTATTAAGATTTGTCATTATATTTACCTAATGTCTTATAAGCGATAGCTTAATTCATTAGAGTTTATTACTTTCTTTGTATATATTTTTTCTTTTCTTTTTATGTATAGTAGATTCGAGCTGTTATTCATTTGACTATACTTTCTTTCATTAGTTAAATTTTAATTGTATTTAATATTTTTGTAACCTATTATTAGACATTATTTTCATTATTGTTCAGTTTGACCAAATAATTAAGTGTTTAGTATGTACTATTATTGTAATTTTTTTGTATTCAAATGTAACATATGTTTGTCCTGGTGAATGCAAGGGAAGACCACATGGCCTTAACTCCCAACAGGCTAAATAAATTCTATTATAAATTAGCCTGGTTAAGTAACTCCCACGAGGGAGCAACTTTGTCTCATTTGGAGATGTATGGATATAGTCAGTGTTATCCATCCATATTGTTCAAAGTTGAACGGTTTTCTTATTTAAACACTTTTTAACATCTAATGTCAGATAGCATCTATTTATTTAATATATTTGTATTTATTTTTTATTATACTATGAACATGGCGAGTTTGATTAAATGGGTTCTACTAATAAAATTCTAATCTAGTATTTATCTTTACAACTGAGGAAAACCAGGAAAGTAATCAGGTTGGTCTGACCTAGCTTTAAACCAAGATCTCCCGCATGAGTGTCTCAAATGTTACCTTTTGGTCCAGTTCGGCCGGAGTCGTTAATATAGTAATGAAATGTCTAAAGATAAAATCTGAGACACTGCTAGCCAGTTTATGCTCCAAGTTATTTTGAAGCTATGCAATTTCTTAAAATACTATTATTATTCGGACACGCAATATGCTTGAACGAGTATTACGAAATTATGTTACATGTAGGAACTATAAGCTATTGACCAATCAACTGCTTTCTGTTTGTGCTGACATTTGCAAAGTGGATGTGGAATTTGTAGGAGAAGTAACTTGTTATATTCAAGATACATTAGTTTTGAAACATTAATGAAGAAAGTTTCTGTAAACTTGAGCAAGTTATAAAGAAAGTCTTTAAAGAGATTTCTCAATTAATGTTTACCACTAGAACCAATTTATTGCACATTTTCGTACATTGCCTTTCACATTTTTTAGAAATACTAGTGGTCGTCCAGCTGTCAAAAATCGACCACAATTCATTAATTTTTTAAGTTTGCCACAAATATGTCATTATGCAATCATTTTCGATTTATCTTAAAAATACGAAAGCTAAGCCATATTAAAAAACAATAACGCGCCATTTGACATTTGTATATCATTTAGGATGAGGTACGTTTTTTGGCGGACACAATTCTACACTTAGATCCTTATGCCACTGATGCACTAAACACTTTAAAACACGTTTTGTACTATTTAAAACATTTCTTACGATTATTAAATATTTATAAATTACGCGAAATGTGTGCATCGGGTTCTAGAGACGCGGAAATGCTAGGTGGCTCTCAAATCGGAGTTACCAACATTTTAAAATTATTTCAAACCATATTTAGTGTTAGTGTACGTAAAATTAGTTTATAGTTTATTAAATAATATGCATGTAAATTGTTTTGTTAGGTTAGGAAATGGCAAGTTAGTTCACGTCCATTTTTTTAGCATTTGGGAAATTATTCCCAAAGTTGGTACACCGACTGCAGAGTCATCTACCGGGAGGCTACATTAACCATTATAGCAACTCCCGCAACTCGCGCATGCGCACTGCGATTCTGTGTAACTTGGAAGAATTCATGTCCGCCAAATAACCGAATTTTTCCATAATTTATACAACTTAAATTTGAATTTGGCCTATTATTATGTATACGGGAATATATATCCCTTCTTCTTTGTTCTCACTCCAATCCGTCAATGTTCCATGTCGAGGTATAATGGAAATACGTGCGAATATGTAAATATAAAAAAATGTAATGAAATTACCGAAATAAAGATTAGACAGGGTTTAATTTAAATCTAAATAATAAAATGTACTCACTTTTTAAAATCACTAATAATAAATACTCGAGAGTAAGTCAATTCACATTGCTTTAGAACAATGCACTTTCTTTTTCAGTATGAACGTAAACAAATGAATGAGTACACAAATGAATGAGTCATACACATAAATTCCTTAGAGATTTTTTATATTGTTTAATTTAATTTATTTGTAACACATATTATACATAAATTTTATTTTTCTGCACTCCTTCTCTATATGAACTTTAATTATGCCAAATATCACACTCCTGCGTGCGCGCAATCTGCTTAAAAAGGCGAAAAAAGTTTTCTTCATGTATTAATAGCCTTTATAGATTATATATTACACGTTTTCCATAAAATCCTGGAATCGGGCTAAGATTTTATAAAAAAATCACCGACTTAGTTGTTATCAACAGACATTAATTATTAAACAGATTTATATAATGCAATATGCATCTTCAGTATTCAAACTAACTACAGTAACTCACTGGCACTATCGAACCTGTAGATTCATGGCCGCGTGCACATAAGCTCTCCATACAATCCTGTCCTGAACTAACGTTTTCCAATCTCCTCTGTATAATCTATTTCCCTCAAATCATGGTTGATGTTATTCTCCGAACTCTTTCTTGATCTACCAACAGAGCGTTCTCTCTGGTTTTCCTACAAGTAGCTTCCATGCCCCTCTTTCATTCACCATTGGTGTCACGTGTCCTCCCTATCGCAGTCTACGATATTATTTTATTTTTATGTCAGAGTTCTGCTCCATATATTATTGTGCTTCTTAATATTATATATGTAAATATTTGTCTTGTTTGTTATCCCTCACACGCTATTGAACATTTTATTTGCCCAATGTCCTTTAATTATTATTTTCGATCAATAATATTTTTCCCATGACCATTATTTCTCTAATTGTAGAATATCTTACCACATCGAATCTGGAACGGAACAGCTGCTTGTTGTTCGGTTGTAGGTGTTAACGTCTTTTCGGCGATATGACCTTTAGTTTTGATCTTTATCTAGTGTAAGTTTCGATGTGTGCTTGCAAGGAGAGTGTTCCCTCCTTGCTGGCCTTTTGTGTGTGAATAGGATTTCCTCCAAACGTTAATTTCAATCGCTTACAATGTGTGAGCGCGTTGGTTGCTTAACGTAGGTACATGTTTCAGCTCCATGAAGCAAAATGCCTTGCATTAATTCACTATTCTATACCACCTACATTAATTCAAATAAAACCACGGAAAACACACAATTTATTGTTGCAGTATGTGAATAATTACCTGAGATATATATAAATATATATCGATTCTTTCCCAAAAAATGTGAGAAATGCCATAAAATGTAATGAGAACTTGAGCTCAATGTAACCTAAAATAAGTATATTTTCAATCTAAAATATGTATTAGTCATTGCTCAGACAGTGTAGCCAACTTATAACCAAAACCCGTTAACAAACTGATGAACGCTAAACAATCAGATGTACTAACTCACTCATTTTGTCACCCTAACTTGCCCTAACTAACATTAACTTGCCCATTTTCTCACCCTAACTTGCCCACTAATGTAGGTGGACTCCTGGGATAGAATCTGCTAATATGTGAGTTAACATTTTGGTAATTCGCTCTAGCGGGAACAAGTGTTATCACCTTGACCAACAAGGTCGCTAGCAATCCTTTGTTCTCCGGTCGAATATTTACAAGTGGCATAGTTGCATAGAATAGCTAATTTTGTTTTGTGTTTATATTATCTTAATGTATTTTATTTGTCCTAAGTTATGTTTGATGTATTTGAAATAATTATTTACATGAAGTGGATATGAGCTGCCATCTACTGAGTGACTTGCAGAATCGGTACTAATATTGGGTGGGGCTCGTTTCTTGTGATGAAAATAAACACTGTCTCTTTAGACATCCTATCAGATTCTTAGAAATATCGTACTGTACCTTAATATCTAGAGAAATACTGAAAACCGAAAATGGATTTTAAAAGTGGATAATGTTTTTATTAATGTCACAGGTTGTCATTTCGACATTTATGTTTTCTCTCTTGGCATTGGTGTAATAGTAACCCAGTTCTGAAGTTGGGGCTCCTGGAAGGCGGGTTTATGCTGCTCCGATAATATGATGGGTGATGATGATGATGGCAGTAGTGGGCCAGGATAGTCCTTAATCCTAAACTTAATCTAAGGCGAATATGCCATATGATGTTCAGGGAGCGTTTGGGCCTTAAACTTTCTGACATTTGTCTTACAGATGTCGAAAATCCCCGAAAACCCCTCACCCAGGAAACTTGTCCCGACTGAGACTCAAACTCGTGCCCACTGCGTGACAAGGCAGTACGCTACTTCGAGATCACAGCGGTGTACGGATAAAAAACATTGTTTTTATTGTGATCTTGATGAAGATTTTCGGGCTGTAGGGCCCTTGAGGATGCCAGGCGCAGTCTTTGACGAAACATCGGGGAACTACAAGCCTCACGACCACGGCCTACAGCCCGAAAATCTTCATCAAGATCATCATAGCAACCGGCCGTCAAAGTCTACGTGAATACATTGTTTTTATTGTTTAGTATATTATTCTCGTGTAGCAATTTATATACTTGAAATTTAGGCGTGAAACGGTATATACATTTTTTTGAGAGGTCTCTTATTTCAGGTTTGAGATTATTTAACGTGTCATCGGTGCTGGTTGATAGTGGTTATACTCGCATGTAGTTTCAAAGTTTCTGGGTTTAAACCTGGTCGGGATCTATGGACTTTTTAGGGCATACAAATTTTGAATATGACATTTCTCGAAAGGGAATTATTGCCACATTGTAGATTACCTCACTTGAAAGAACATGAAGCCTCAGATAAAAAGGTAAAGTTAACCTTCACATGCCTTAGGAGGCCCTTGGGGTAGAAGGATATAAATTGAAGGGTAGAATTTTAGAAAGAGATTCAAATTAAATTTTAATAATGGAATAATAATAATAATAATAATAATAATATTTATTATTATTATTATTGTTATTATTATTATTATTATTATTATTATTGCACATAGTTTTTTAGTCCACCGCTGTGATCTCGAGGTAGCGTGCTGCCTTGTCACGGAGCAGACCCGGGTTCGATCCCCGGTCGGAACACGTTTCCTGGGTGAGGTTTTTTTCGGGGTTTTTCCTTACCTGTAAGATAAATGTCAGGAAATTTTAAGGTCCAAACGGTCCCCGAACACCATATGGCCATCATTATCATCAATATCATCATCATCATCATCACTCCAGGGATTAGGCAATTGCCCGTTCCGACTTCATAATGCATCAGCCCAACGTCTTCTAGGTCTTCCAACATCACGTCTTCCTCTTGCTTGATAATTTGTTGCTAACAATGGATATCTCTCCTTACTCATTCCATCCATGTGATCAATCCATTTCTGTCTGTAATTCGTGACTTTATCCAATAAAGGCTGTACTTTCAATTCTTCTCTTATATCCTCATTTCTTATTCTATCAAGTCTTGTACATCCTTTTACTTGTCTTAGGAACCTCATCTCCGCCGTCTGTATTCTTCTTGCTTGGGTCGGTTCCTTTTATGACAATCCGGCTGATTTCCATGAAGCTTCTCAGTAAGATAAATGTCTCCTGGAAGCGTTACGAGCGCTTCGCAGGACAAGGATGGTGGAAGGGCTGCTTCCTCTGAGCGTCCAAACATGCTCTCTGGGTATCCACCCCCCAAGAGAGGGCTGCTTCTTCCGCTCTTCAAGCCCTACAAGTTTAGCTGTGCTATTCCTTGTCGCCCTGTTGACCGTTGAAGACTTGACGAAGATGTGGCCGCCCAATATGGATACAGACGCCATTCCTCGTTGTGAACTATACTTAGTTCCCCTCGCCTCTTACCCATCAGCAAGATTAACCTAAGTCAATCTTCCCCAGTAGGGTCGTCTGGTTCATCGGGTACTAAGCCCCCCCCACCACGTCAAGGTGATAGCTCCTGGGGGGGATCAATATCATATGCGCCTAATTAGCTTAAGTTTAGTCTAAGGCCTCTCCTGGTGCATCATTACCATCATTTACAACTCTCATATCATCGGGGCAGCGTAACCCCACCTTCCAGGCGCACCAACCTCTGAAATGGGTTACAAGTACGCCATGCCAGGAGAGAACACCAGAAATGTCGAAATGACAAAATGGGGCATTTGAAAAAAAAAATGTATTGCATAAAGTTTTCAGCTACTAAGGTGATACTTTTCTACCTCTGTGTTTTCGGGTACGATCAGCGCCTAGTATGCAGACAAGTTTCCTGGATGAGTGCTTTTTTCTGGGATTTTCCTCATCTGTAATGAGAAGTAATGAACCATTAAGGCCCAAACGGCCCCCCCAACATCATCTGACCATCATACTAATCATCATATTCGCCATATATAAAATAAATGCGCGAGTTAATGGTTTCGCCCTAATGTTGCGCTGTCTCTGTTTCCCGGGTTGAGCTGATCACTCATTCAGGGAGATCCTACATGCCCTTGTGTGGTCTGAAAAGTATATGTATGATCCAATGTTTAAAATCCCTCTCCGGACAGTTCATGCAGTTCTAAGGTACAGGCGACTTTGGGCAGGTGAAAGTACTGGTGACAGATTAAACTACAGTGGAGAAGAAGGAGGTGTTATATACCTAAGACTTTTCACTATAGTTAACAGTTATTTATTCCGAATAGGAAGACAGACTGGCCTGAACACAGCGGTCTGAAAGATCTATTCCGCTATCCTAGTATTATGGAGATGAGTGGAATGAAATTCATTCTACGGTGTTATGTAAGTTTTAAGTTGTCTTCTAGGACCGACGAACCAGGTTCTACTCCCATGACCCACACCGGGTTTTTGGGTTGGGCCCGTGGCCGGGAAGATGGACTAGAACCCTCCCCGTAGCCACTTCTGCCCCCTTTTTATTGTTCAGGCTCGGAGTCATGTGGCCATACCCTAGTGGGCCTGCAGCCATATTTTTTTAAACACCTGTGAAATGCCAACCAAACTATTTTTTTCCTAACATAAGATGAGGTGAAGGGTGATATGAAGTGAATAAATGAGAAAAAGAATGACATAAAGTGGAGAGGGAATGGAGAATCTTGGTGGAATGAAATCCAGAAAAAAAAACGAAAAAATCCTGGTATGGCCCACCACCACTACTGCTCTGAAATCGCCAGGATTCGAACCTGGGATTCCAATCGAAGCAGCCACGCGTGCTACTCATGCGTCTACTGAGACGCCTGCAGATTGCAACACTGAACTTACCGTAACTATGCATAGAGATAATCATTATCATAATTTATACCGTAAGGAAATTTATGGACATTAAAGAAGAAGCATTATATAACACATTGATGTAAAGCTATATTATGTTCGAATTCAAAGTAACTATGCAATACAGTAAAACGTGTTTAATCCGGAACGTGAATAATGCGGAAATCCGTCCGATGTGAACAAATTTATTGGTTTCGCCAAATAATAGTAATTTGATGTGTATCTATATTGTATAAAACGGAATCTGTCCAACACGGAAACGGCAGGATATTTATACACAATTCATGAAGAAAATGTTTATAAGGTGAAAACAAAGAAAGATAAATAAATTAGTTTCCACTTCATTGAATTCCCGTTAGGCGAATTAACAATAAGTGATGATCCCTGTCGCCCGCGCCGGGTGAACTAGAGTTTCTACCTGTATCTGGAATTTTCTTTCGGCCTCACTGCACACTCGTTTTGCGAAATACAGGTTCGTTTAACAAATATTTGGCGTGTGGCATCTGTCTTACAAATAAACAGTGCACTATAAAATGTTAAATTAGTTTTTTAAGATCTGAGACCGATTGTGTATGTATCATTCACAGGTAGCGTTCTGAATATAGGGAATAAAGATGGCTAATCGTATGTACCATTGTCATTAAACGAAAAAGTGAAAGTGATTGAAGATAAAGAAAAACAAATTCTCAGTACGCCAAATAATGGCTAAATTAAATGCGGAAAAAACAATTTTGTGAGATTTTAAAGCATAAAAGAAAAGAATGAATGGATGCAAGGAAATGTTCAAATGAAGAGCAACGAGGCATGTTTTACAAGCCCACGGTAAAAAAAACTCAAAATGTCCGGACCTATGTTCCAAAGTCAAGCTCTAGATGCTGAATTCCAAGGGAAAAATTATTTTAAGGCATCTTCATGTTGGCTGTGAACAGTTTTAAAAGACGACATAATGTAGTGTGGAATGATATTTGCGGGGAATCGAAGGATGTAGACGAAAGTATAGTTAGTAAGTGAAAACCAAACTGGATACTTTAATTTCAGGATACGCGCCTAAGATACATTTTTAACGCTGGCGAAACGGCTGTTTTCTCGCGCGTTACCGTCGAAGTCGTTCATACATACTATACTTCACTTTCCAACGGCAGCGGAACTACAATTAATCCAAGGTACGTAAAAAGACATATAGGCCTACAATGCTCTATAATCTAAGATTGGTTAATATTTATTTTTATAATGCGGAATGTTGTCTAATGTGGGGAAAAATGGTCCCATGCGATTCCGCTTTGAACAAGTTTTACTGTATTTCTTAAACTTTTTGTTAGTTACTTTCTCATTTATATTGACCCTATTCAGCGCCTCAGACCATTATCTCCAGAATTTAATGGGCGTGAAAGGACCGAAAAATTTAGTTCAGAGGCCATATTTCTGATTTCAGATTATTTTACGTCCCGTAAATGTACGACACGGGAACCACAGCTTTACTCCCCTTTCGAAGTAAACCATGCTCAGGAGTTCACGTCCTGTATAATAACCGACCGACTTTGAATACGCCAACTTCGTTACCAGAATACAAACTTGGTAACCTTCAGTCCACTAGGACCGAATAATAATTTATATACATATTTTCAATGTTTACACATCTTTCTTTGCCTAAAGTTTTATTTATTTTTTTCCACTTGTCTCTATCCTTGCACTCCATGTCCTTCAATCGTCTTGTTCTCATTTCAGTTCTTATTTCTTATATCCGCGAGTTTCGAGGTCTTCCTTTTCTTCTTCTTCCGGGTGGACACCATTCCAATGTTTTTTTCTGGTAACCTTTCTTCTTTAATTCTTCGTGCATGCCCATACCAATGTAATTGCTCTATCTTATATAATCTGCAATTAAATATATATTTTTCTCGTATGACAGTATTTTTTTTTTCTAATTTTAAACATCTTGCTGCTCTCATCAAGAAATCCATTTCCATCAACATAAGTTTTTGTTATAAGTTTTTGTTGAATTTCCAAACGGATAATAATAATTATTATTATTATTTTCCAGTGCCACCAGGTTGTTTTCAGACATTTCTGGCATTCTATCTAGGCTTCGCGGAATTGTAATCTACTTCTCAGGTTGAAACTCCCAAACAGCAGAGTTACGTCACTCCGATGATATTATGGGTGATTATAGATATTAGGGCAGAATGCAAATCTTTAAACCTAAACTTAATCTAAATTAAAGATCATGGATGACCGTAGGAATTGTTCCTTTTAAGGACCTCATGGGTTATAGTCAAAAGATCTGAGGATGAAGCTGGTCGCTAATAATGATAATGATTATGATGATGAAGATAATAATAATAATAATAATAATAATAATAATAATACTAATAATAATAATAATAATAATAATAATAATAATAATAATAATAATAATAATAATGATAATACGGGAAGAAATAAACTTCTAAAATAGGCATTCCAAAATACTCCAACTGGACACAGGGTCCAAGGAAAACCAAAACATCGGTGGAAAGATCAATGCCATCTTCGTTAGGTTTACCGTCAGAGTCATATGGCCTAAAACGGATTTCATGATGATGATGATAATAATAATAATAATTAACAACAATATAATAATAATAATAATAATAATAATAATAATAATAATAATAATAATAATAATAACAATAATAATACGTTCGATTCGCAGTAAGTCTATTACTCAATTTTTACCCCTACAGTTTCTTTATTATGTGGGATTTTAACATGTGATTACGATTCACAGAAATTTAATTCATCGCCGTGGCTTGGTCGCTTTAACCGCTATGATTTGGATTCGATTCTCGCCAGGGTAGGACTTTTTAAATCTCGATCTTGAGTCTGGCTGGATGTGTATGTATGCGAAAAGGAAAACAGTAAAAATATATAACAAACACCTAATAATTCCTGAAGGATAAATCAGAAAAAAATTAGATAATAGTGATTATGATGATGATGATGATGATATAATAATAATAATAATAATAATAATAATAATAATAATAATAATAATAATAATAATGTGGTGGAGTGTACAACAAATAAGAGGGATAAACTCCATAATTGAAACGCAGCTGTGTAGACAACATTGTATAATGTTTGCTTAAAGCTGTACCTGAACCCTTGAGGACTGAATACTTGCATTTGACATCGCAGCTTACATGCCAACTGTTTACGTTATCTGTGTTAGTTCAGACAGAAACAATAGCTCATATCTAACCGCGTGCAGTAATTATATAACAGTTTGGGAAAATATATTATTTAACTTACAGTTCAACTGATTATTAAATTCCTTCCTCTAGGCTTACTGTCTACACATCCCAACGGAATTTCATTGCGATTTTAATTAGTATTTAACTCAGTAACTTCATTTAAGTAGTTTTTTTCTTTTCCATCTCATTAATTTAATGTAACCTCTCACCTCATAAGTTTGGGTACTTTACAAGCCAAACGCCACCCGCGCCTTGCAGTGGTACGACCTGCTGGGAGACGGATTTTAAACTGTGGATCACACAAATGCTTTTTGACCGCACAGGGGATCGACTGAATATCAGGGTTACCTCCGAGACAACACATCGAGACAAATGTACCATTCATACTAAACATGGCGAATATGATAATGGTGACATTTGTATTTTAGATGTGGAAAAACCCCGAAAAAGAACCATCACCCAGGAAACTTGTCCCGACCTGAGCGGGGGTCTAATCCGAGCTCGCTAGGTACGAAACAGAGACGCTATCCTGAGACCTCATCGGTGAACCCATTTAAATAATTTACGCCTAAAAATCGTTTTGTATTTATTTATTTGTTGATTTATTGTGGAAAATTAACTCGTTTATAATGTATGATGCCGCATTTTGACTATTGTGACGTTCTACTAACTGACATAAGTGACGGATTGTCGGACAAACTGCAGCGTGTCTGTAAGATGTGTATCAGATTCATATTTAATGTTCGAAAATACGATCACATTTCTCCATTATTCCACGAATTGTCATAGCTACATCTAAAAGAGAGAAGAAAATCACACTAATTCCCTTATTTAAGATCATACATACCTCGATTCGCAATTATTTATCATCTCGTTTGCAGTATCTATCCTCAAACCATAACTTAAACACAAGATCACAACATAGTCTCTTGCTTAATATACCGCAACATAGGACATCACATCACTCCATGTCATATACTATCTCACTTCTCGCAACTGGAATTCCCTACCACAAGAAATAAGGGGCTGCCGGACATTTGCATCTTTTAAAAGAAATCTAAATTTATATTTGCTCTAACCTCGAGTTTATCATTACCCAGTGTAAGGTATGTATATTAATTGGTGTTGCTCGTATAATTTAATATATTTATATTATTATTTATTATTATAATATTATTATTACTATTATTATTATTATTATTATTATTATTATTATTATTATGGTAAGTATTATTATTGTTATTATCCTACAAAATGTTGTTTGTACGTGAAATTTACATTGCTATTATCCTACAAAATGTTGTTTGTACGTGAAATTTACATTGCTATATTTAATGAATCTTTAACTGTTTATAATTAGTATAGTGTATATCTATATTTGTCAAATATTTATTTGTATTTGTGCTGGTTGAGTGGAAGAGAAGGCCTTATGGCCTTAACTCTGCCAGAATAAATAAAGGATTATATTATTATTATTGTTATTATTATTATTATTTATTATTATTATTATTATTATTATTATTATATTAATTTTCAGAATAACACTTCTGCTAATAGCCTATATTATCCCGAGCGAAATTAGAAACCGGAAGCGAATATGGTACCCACTAGTCCACTTAACCCAATAATGAGCCTTAGTCTCTCCTCTGTTAGGAGTTACTAGACCAAGTTAATTTAGTGACTTTATTTGCTCAGAGATGTCATGAATGCGGTCAACATACCCACCCAATCACACACCTAGTAGACAACTAAGTACTACTAGGATGTTAAGGTCGGTAAATGTTCTTAGAGGCCTTTTTATTCAGGCTTAAGGATGTTTATCGAGCATGAAAATCATCGGACTTGAGACTCCTTTAAAGTCCTTTCTAGAGGACTTGCTCCTTGGATTTTTTCCATCCTAAAAAAATCCACCGACTCCGGCCGGGTTTGAACCCACAACCCTCATACCAATACAAATAAATAAATATCCTCAACTCGTGTCAACTCATAATGGGGTCGAGGGATGAGACGAGATGAGCCCATATATATATATATATATATATATATAGAGGTCTGTGAATGACAAGGGTGCCGGCCGACTAACCCTGACGCACCACCACAGGAGCAGATGAATGAAATAAAACGAAATGGATGAGATGAGTATGGACAAATGGTGGAATGAAATTGTGGCAGGGGAAAACGGGAGGAATACCGAGAAAAACTTGCCCATGCTCCGTTTCGTCCACCACGAAATCCACATGGAGTGATCGAGACTCGATCTTGGGACCACAGCGGCGAAAGGCGAGCGTTTAACTGCATGCGTTACGGTGCCGCCTCCAATAATAATATAGTGACCGTAAAATTTGATCGTAAGGTAATTTGATCAATTAATTAATTAATTTATATTTGATTAACGAATGAATTTCTTCGATCCATTCTTCCATGGTAACCATTTTTATATTATCAAATTTCGAACTGTGGCCACTTTCGATTTTTTGTTACTCATTTGCATTTATTATGCAACCGAATAATAATTCCCTTGTTTATTTTCTTTTCGTAAAAAATTGACTGTTTTATGTATTCTCTACAACTGTAGCGGTCATTTTAGTTTTTTTCTGCTGTTTCTTTTCTTTCGGAGTCATTTAACTGTTTTGTATATGGCTGCACTGCTGGGAACGGCACTGTGTACCTTGTGTAGTCTTATATAATGAAAGGGTGAAGGCACTGTACTCTCTCTTCTTACTCATGGTGTGTGTGTGTGTGTGTGTGTGTGTGTGTGATTTTTAAGCCTGTTTTTGTATCAGTTTTTTTATTCTACAAAGGACGAAGTTGGGGTACAAATATACATATGTATACATAGGTTATGGATGAGATAATTTAAATTTTTTTATTTATACGGGTCCTGGTTCTATCCACGGTCGGGACAGGTTTCCTGGGTGATGGATTTTTCGGAGTTTTTCCTCATCTATAAGAAAAATGTCAGGATATTTTAAGGTCCAAGCAATCCTCGAACATCATCTCGACGTCATAATTATCGTTGTCATATTCGCCATTTTAGTATGAATTTATGTGTGTGAATGACGATTTTGGTCTTAATGTCGTGTTGTCTCGAAGGAGGCCATGATATTGAGCTGATCACTCATTCGGGGAGGCCCTCTATGTCTTCATGTAGACACAAAAGCATGTGTGTAATTCATAATTAAAATCCCTCTCCCGACAGGTCGTATCATTGTAAGGCCTGGGTGGTGTGTGGGGTGTAAAACACCTGTAAGGGAGAGGTTAAACTAAGTAAATGCACACACACACACACACACACATATATATATATATATATATATATATATATATATTCATTTATACGAAGGCGCCTACAACGAGAAACACATAGATAGCCGCGAGGTTTATAGAGACTTTTTTTACATATTTTATTTTTATATATGCGCGTAGATGTGTGAATTCTCCTCTCTAGACATGTATGTATTTGTTTATATATTCATAGATAACTATTTAATCGTGGAACAGAAATATGCACGTACGGCCAAACAGGCCCTGCATAATATCATTGGAAATGTATGTAGCTTACTTTCTTTTCTTCGAAAAAATATAAATCCATTTTCACTACTGTATACTCATACAATAATTTTATATTTCTCTAATTTCATGACCCATATAGATTGGCAATGTAACTCTTTTTGTACATTTAGAGCGATTCCATGAAAATGTCATACCGAGGTGAACATTTTGAAATTGACGCAGGAATAATTTTGTTGATGTAATATATATCTTTAAGGATAAAAATTTCTGATTCTATAAGATAATGTTTCAAATATGTACTATTTTAATCTAATATTAGTGGTAGAACTTGTCATATTCCAAACCTGTAAAAACGCGCAAAATTTTACCAATTTGATGTTTAATGATTTGGACGTATTAATTCGTTTTATTTCACAAACTCTTTTGCTAAACCATACTTGGTCCACCTAGTCGTAAATGTAATAATATTAATTGCATTATAATATTCTATATACCTTAAAGATGTCCTATAATTGTTAACTGTAAGCTATGGTCAGTCAGTCACGGAAAACTTATAAAAATTACTGTACACAACATAATATTTGATGGATTAAAATGTTCTCTTGGATTCTACGTTATCGGTACACAACTAACAAGAAAGTATTGATGGCATTTTCTTGTACAGTCATTATTTTTCCTGCTACAGTCCTGTGACTGACTGACTTTTTTTACTCTCATTTATATTGCTAATATGCATAGCACACTCAGTTGCTTGCTGGGTTAGGAAATCTGGTTGATTGATCGGCTCAGTTGTTCCATAAAATAGTTACTGACCCTTTTTCTGTGTCAATTTGAGCTAAAAGGCAGTCAGTGGAAGCATTTAAATATATTCAGGAGAAGGTGCAGTAAACGAAGCAGCCACACTTGTTGATTTGTCAGAAAATTATACCTACAAAGGACAAAATCAGATCCAGACAGTTCATTGGAAAAAATTAGCATATCTCAATATTATTGATGTTGCCTAGTTTAGATGGAAGGTGATAGAGAAGTTCAGAAGAAATAATTTGTCTAATGTCAGGATATGTGACACATAGCAAGTGTGCTATAGAGAAGTGTTTTCTGAAATATAGGAATTTCTTCCAAAACTTGGTGATACAAATTTTCAGTTGGAGCAGCAGGTAATAAAAATAAGCCTATACATTTAGCAATGTGACATTGCTTACTTGCATATTTGGATTTTGACATAAAATGTAACTTCTTTGAAGCGCGCCATGGGAAGTGGGTTATAGATGCGATTGGCGGCCAAGTAAAAAGATGGCACGGATGTATGAAAAGTCGGGAAAGAAGATACAAAATTGTGCAGAATTGTGTAATGTGAACTATAAAACCAACCAAATAACTGTTCAGTAGGAGTCACAAAATGATATAGTAGAAGGAAAGAATTTTTTAGAAAAACAATTAGAATATCTTGCATCTTGCAGCTATCACGGTTCATTGCATACACAACGTGAAAGAGTTGGACCCGTATGTTATAGAATATGCACAACTGTCAAACAAACAATCGGCCCAACAAATTCATAAGTTCGTGTGGTAAAAAAAGATAAAAAAACTGAATGGCACGACAGGCCTAGAAAGTCCTTGGTTGCTGATCTCGCATCCAAGTATATCAATCACAGAGATGGACAATCATCTAACCAATATATTAGGATGACATGTGGTCGGTATGACGGCTACTCCAGAAGTTATGGCTTTTTTCTCGACAGCAACCGCTAAATATTGTAGCTTCCCAAATTCTTTGTGATTCTGGGCGGGCACCAGTCTCATTGTGGCCCCTGGGGGTCCGTTTATCGGGCCCCAGCTGTGCTCACAACAGCAACAGGGCGCGTCCCCGGGCGGCGGATAGGGGAACGGTCGGTGGTTTGCTTGCACTCCTCCCGGCTAGGTCCAGACCGGACCCGCGGGCCATTTGTGAGGTCGTCAGGACTCGAGCGACCTGATGCACTACATAGCTCGTGCTGCGCCCACTTCAGCAGCAAATCGCGTCCCCTCGGTGGCGTAGTGGGGAAAAGGTCGGTGGATCTGCTAGTCAGTCCTCCCTTCCAAGTCCGATGGACTCGCGGACCATAAGTGGGGTCAACAGGAGACGAGCGCCCTGTTGTACTAAAGCTCAAATGCCCCGGCCCACAACGGGGGCAGCGGCCGTCGTGGCGAGGCGGTAGGAGATTGTGGAGATCAGCAGCTCCCTTCTCTTGGTTTATCCCGAGGACCTTTGTGGGGGCACCATGGGCGATGAGCTCCCTGGATGCCTACATTGCTCAGTGGGCTGACTCACAGCAGCGGCACGACTAGGCTTAGTCTTGCGAACGGGCTGGTTGGGACAATACCGGGCGTAATGCTGGGAATTACCACCAGGTCGATAAGCTCGGGAAAGGAGTAAGCGCGGTCTCCAGGGTCTCGGACTTAGCGCTGATTCTGGAACCGAGTGACCCAAGGACAATCTGTGAGGTCGCCAGGAGTTGAGCGACCTGACGTACTATAGCTCAGGCTGGACCCACTTCAGCAACCAAACACGTCCCCAGCTGGTGCACTGGGGGAAAGATCGGTGGATCTGCTTGACAGTCCTCCCGGTTAAGTCCAAGGGACTCGTGAACCATTAGTGGGGTAGGCAAGAGTTGAGCGCCTTGTCGTACTATTTGCTCATCTGTTGGAGCTTGCGAGCTCCGTGCTGGCCCACAACAGCTGCAGAAGGCGTCCCTGGGGGCACACCAGGGCTCGGCTCGGACCAGTCCAGCGGGGAGCTACTGTACTGGTTCCTGGCTTGGCCTACGGGCCCGTCGACAAACTGTGGGGTCGCCAGGAGATGAGCACCTGGATGTACTAAAAGTCTCACACTGTTGGGCTTGTAGCCCTAGCCGGTCTCACAACGGCTGCAGGACACGTCCCTGGAGGCAGAACAGGGGAATGGTCGGTGGATCTGCGACAGCAGTCCTCCCGGCTAGGCTCATGGAGCCCGTGGACCAACTGTGGGGTCATCAGGATTGAGTGACCTGATGTACTATGTAGCTCATCAATTGCCCAGAAGTGCAAACTCCAACACTCTCTCCCTGGGGTGTTGGTTAAAGGACCGAGAACTTGAACGTGGACGCGAACATAGGATAGGGAGGACTAGAACTAGGACTTGGGAGTATGGTCATGACGACCGAGGTATCCCAAGGGGTGGATGGCAGGGCCTTTAAAAAAAGAAAGTCTCATTGTGGCCGAAATTGCATGAGAAAATTTATTCTCTCATGAGGACTCGAACCAGTGCTCTCTATTGAGACATCTTGACTCAAACCATTCAGTTACATCGAGAGACTTCATGTGTGACAGAAAACATTATTTTTATTAATGGGTCAAGTCAAATCAACATAGCGGCGAATACTAGAGAGTGAATAGCTGCATAAGCAAATCTCATGCATCGATGTTTTGAAGCGAATCACCAGTGTTGGGGTAATTAGGGTTTTGTTTTTATCGCTGTTTAAAAATAGAATTCACCACGTCAGCAATTGGACAGCTTGCGATTTATAATAACTTGTTTTGAAAGTACATGCACAGTGATAAATAACTAACGTATTAAGAATGTGTATCTAGAAATCCAAAAATATTAAATTCTGTATCACTTAAATTGTAATCAGTTACTATATATATATGCACACATACAATTGTAGTAGGTATATTTAACAATAGAAAAGGCACTTCGTTAATAAATATTTAATATCTTTCTTATTTTATATAATTTAAAATGGTATATGGTAAGCGAGTTAATTAATTATGTTATTGATTTAAATTAATATTTATGTTACAGAAAAATTAAATTTAACAATTTTCGTGGAATTGATAAAGTGTTTGCAGTTCTTTATTAATCTCTGTTAGCGAAACGGTTTATCTAGTTTCATAGTATTTTGTTACATTTTTGTAATATTTGCATTTTCAAATTCTAAATAAAATTCAGATATGTCAGTCACAGAATAAGGCCAGTCAGTCACACACTCACATATCAGGTCATAACATCGGTATTAATTCTGATTTAAGTTTCTTTTTTATTAAAAACGTAACTTGAAATGTGCCCTCCAAACGGTATTTTGGAAAATTGAATTAAGAATCACATTTCAGAGAATGATGTAGATTAACATGTTAAGCTGCATGATGAGTTGACATTTATGTCAGTCAGTCACACATATTTTGATAGATAATAAATAACATTGTTTTTCTTCAGAAATTGTAATTTATGTACAATATTAATCACAGACTTTTCCTCTATCATATCAGGTAGATGACACCCCCAATTTCAACCAATTGTAATATTTATGCAAGAATTTTGCTGCAAAAATGTATTGTAAATGTCGGTCAGTCACATATCGAATTGCTCTATATGAAACATGAAAAATATATTCTATGCTAATTTATGGTTTATCGATTGTCAGTATTTTGGACTTTTAGCCTAAAAGATGTTTAATTGTACGGGCGGCTGTTATACGCACTGTACTTTTATTATTTAGGAATTTTTCATAATCTAGATGAGACCTTCCGCAAATTTCGATCTACCGCATCACCTTCATTTATTTCTCTATTGTTCATATTAATTCTGAGCCGAGACAGAACAATAATTCGTACTTGGGGCCTGTGCTCCAGTGTACTCCTGCGGGTGCCTCAGACGCTGAGGTAACCAACAGATGCTAATTTTGACACACCTGTTTATATATTATTTATGCTATCTTCTCTCTAAATAACAAAACCTTTTATCGTGTGCAGGTGTCGTTCTTTGTTTCAACAACATATTTGACGTTCGGACGTCATGTTTAAATACATTCAAAAGAGAGAGAGAGAGAGAGACT